>CM074719.1:605853352-607318817 GCA_037306005.1 Rhinophrynus dorsalis
TCTATTATTTTCTCCAATTCTCAAAATGCCTGCTATTTCACTGGTGATCCATTATGAGAAGCAGGAATTCTTAACAACTATGCAAGTTTAACATGCCTTCCTCTGGTGATCCTAACCTTAAAGAGATAGTAATACTTCATTTTTTCAAACCTTAATTCAGTTTCTATAGTAAAGTTATATACAGTGTTACCTTTGGAAGTGGTGAGAGCAGTCTGCTTGATCCATAATTTTGAAATAAAAACTGCTCCAGTTCAAACTGTGTCGGCCATGTCTGCACATACCCTGAAAAGCGCGTTCTTGTGTCCATGCACGAATTTGTCCTGATTCTATGCGGGAGGGGGTGTTGACGTCACTGAAGAGGAGTGGGTAAGTACCGCGATAGTGAGAAGCCTACATATCAATGCGCTCACTGGACATGAGCCTGCATATCAATGCGCTGACCAGCAGCAGTACTGAAGAACAGAGGAGAGAAGGTAAGCATGGCACTCACTCAAAGGGTTTGTGAGGTGTATAACTTGTACAACCTGACCCTTTGCGTGCCAGAGTGGCTTAGGAATTCGGGTAGCAAAGCCGGGCGGCATTGTACTACAGCAGCCTTTGAGTGCCACACTTGCTTCATGGCACTCAAAGGGTTTGTGAGGTGTGCAACTTGAACCTTTGCATGTCAGAGTGGCTTACAGCGCATTGCGATCTCCTCTGGCACGCAAAGGGTTACTGTTCTGGGCTCCGATGCCTGCACCGTCTGCTATGGGTAATAGCAGTGGTGCTGGCATCTGTTTGACAAAACAGGCATCTGTTATCAACCAGACCTTGTTATCAGGTGCTGGTGAGATTAAGACCTGGCGTCTACACTAACTTAGGGGCTCCATCTCCGAGGGAATGTTTGGGTCTATAGGAAGAATAAAGTTCAATTTAGTGGTCTGCTTCCTCAAGTTGAAACCCCACCCCCACCCCGTATCAGATCTGCTTACTCCCTATCAGCAACCAGCCAAAACAACCATCTGACTCAAACACCTATGTTTGCACTTAGGTCCATCATATTGACTAAAATTATAAGCTTATCAAAAACTGCCATGTACAGAAATTGCATATTTCCATGGAGTATACTTGTGCACTTGTGTTTGCCATAAGTGGAAGAGGCTTTATGGCCAACATGCTGTTTTAGAACCCAATAATAAGCAACCTGAGATCTGAATTCAGGTTTAACCCTTGGCTTCTAGAGACACATGTAAATTGTGACACATAGTGAATTCCTACTTACATTTCTGCTCACTGCACTGCTTTTTCATTGTCTTTACCCAATCTCTCTTATTTTCTCTGGTGGCCCAGTGTGAGGAATGAGAGGTCTGCGCAGCCATTGGCATAAACCTCCATATCAGCTTTCCCTTGCAGTCTCCATAAAACATGGGATTGAAGGATGCCAGGGTATGATATAGAGGAGAAGCAATTACACAGCACCTCCAATTCAGATCACACACTTTTATTAGATCAATGGTCATGTAAGGAGGCAGATCTAATTACAAATACAATCTTATGAAAAATAATGCTTGGAAACTATCAGGTATAGATAGGAAAGAGGGACTACTGTATGATAATTCAAAGTACACAATTTAGTTTGCAATATATACCACTAAAAACAAACATGATATAATCTGAGAATACCATGTATTAGTGCAGAAAGGAATCTCTTGTATTCCTAGAGGACTTTAAACAGAGAATGCAATCTGTGTCCTTGTCGCAAGAATTGCCACGGGCCCCCCTCCGACCACATTGGCCCCCTCGACCACATTGGCCACCTCCACATTGCCCCTTCCACAATGCCCCCATCACAAAGCCCCTCATTTTCCACATTTCCCCCCAATCTCCACAATGCCCCATCACAATGCCCCTCATGCTCCACATTTCCCCCCAATCTCCACAATGCCCCATCACAATGCCCCTCATGCTCCACATTTCCCCCAATCTCCACAATGCCCCCATCACAAAGCCCCTCATTTTCCACATTTCCCCCCAATCTCCACAATGCCCCATCACAATGCCCCTCATGCTCCACATTTCCCCCCAATCTCCACAATGCCCCATCACAATGCCCCTCATGCTCCACATTTCCCCCCAATCTCCACAATGCCCCATCACAATGCCCCTCATGCTCCACATTTCCCCCCAATCTCCACAATGCCCCATCACAATGCCCCTCATGCTCCACATTTCCCCCAATCTCCACAATGCCCCCATCACAATGCCCCTCATTCTCCACATTTCCCCCCAATCTCCACAATGCCCCCATCGCCACATTGCCCCTACTGACCCCCATCCTCCTACCTCCTGGTGGTCTAGCTGTGTGTGTGACATGCTCCCGCGCGGTCCTTAGTAATGCAGAGCGCTGGGAGATTGTCATCTCCCAGCGCTCTGCATTACTCGAGCGCTGGCCGCCGGGACGTCAGCTGTGCTGCGGGTGGGTGGCGAGGGGGTCGCAGGGGCGGCCGGGCCCCTGAGAGTGACGGGCCCGGTCGCAGGTGCGACCCCTGCGACCCCTATTGTTACGCCACTGAGATGCCCTGAACTCCCCAACCGGCGCATAACCATGTGGCCCACTGGGGATTCCCAATCCCCCAACAGGACAATCCTGCCCCACTCCACATTACCTATAACCTCTGCTTCTCTGCTGGCAACATACTGACAGTTTTAAGTTACCTGATCAGTATGTGCACTGAGCTCTCCACACTTCCTATAATTTCTGCTCCACTGCCAGCAACTCACTGATTATTCCACACCACCTGAGCAGTAAGCTCTGTCCAGCTCTCCACATCTCTTCTAACCTCCGTTCCACTGCTAACAACTCACCGACTATTCCACACTACAAGAAATAAACAAACAAATCATTTACTGCACTAAAACGTAAGCTTCAAAATCTAGAGGCTGCACCTCTGCTTACACTGAGACATCTCTTGCGCATACACTCTCACAGAGTACTCCCCTTGGGGTAAGCAGAGCAAAGAATGTATCTCTATGTGCAGAGCCGGATTTGTCATAAGGCCGAGTAGGCATCTGCCTACAGGAGCACCCTACAGAGGGGCGCCTGTCATTGGGATTGCAGTGGCGTAAAAATAACCCACCCGCAACATGGTGAGGCCCGTGCCGCCTTCAGCACAGACCTGTAACTGCCGAGCTCCCTCATCGGCTCTTTAGTAATGCAGAGTGCTGGGAGATGACATTGTCATCCAGCAGCTACAGGTCTGTGCAGAAGGGGGCACAGTCCTCTCCTATCACACCATTGGACCACCAGGGAGGTAGGAAATGGACACGGGGGGAGGGAGCAACGTGAGGGTGATATGGAGGCAATGTGAGGGCAATATGGAGATGATGGGGGGCAATGTGAGGGCAACATGGAGATGATGGGGGCAATGTGGAGATTAGGAGCATTGTGGAGGTGTCCAGTGGAGATGACCAATGGGGGGCGCTTCAGATTTCTGTGCCTACAGGCTTCTGAGATGTAAATCCAGCCCTGTCTATGTGCCCTGCTTTGTGTGACAGAAGCATTGCACTGCATCTCTAGCACTAAATGGGTTAACCCTTTGCGTGCCAGAAGGGTACGGAATGCATTGCAATGCATTTCTTACCCCTCTGGCTCTCAAAGGGTTAATAAATATTCATATTTTTTAGAGGACCATACAAACTGGAAATAAAAAATACAGTTTTATAGTAAAAGGCAATTTTTTTGTTGAATGGAAAAAAATTACTATTTCCTAGCCATTATAGGGGTAAATTTCCACAGCAAATGTAGGAAAAGTGTGAAAAATACCAATGTTATTGCATATCTCGCACCACCATAATTCTAATTTTAATATTGCTTGGGGACTTACGGCATTAAAATGTAATTTACCATCTAAGCCAATAAGCCAGACACTAAAAGAACTCACTAGTCCCGAGGCTGCATTGCACCTTTAATATAATTGAACGAATGATATTTCATACCAATAAATTCTGATATAAACACACTGAGGAGAAGAGGAACCGGTGCAAACCAACGGCGCTATGAATTCTCATTCATTTAAATTGGGCTTTTAACTACTGGGATGTCCCCCACCCCCCAATGAATTGCAATTATATGCATTGGAATTGTACCATTTTCCTGTGGTCCATCAACCACACTGAATCCGATGTATTACAAAGAACTGGGGGGATATGTACTAAGGGGTGATAAATAGGAGATAACTTATCCAGTGTGATAAACTCTCCAGTTCTTATGTTATTTAATGGGAGGGCTTTAGTTATAGACTACAGGGGAAGATGTACTGAGGTGTGATAAAGTGGAGATAACTTCTTCAGTTCCCGTTATTCTTTGTTGTCAGTGCTCTAAGATATCTCAATATTTTCACTGGCTCCATAGAATAACAAAGGAATTAAAGTGTTTATTACGCTGCAGAAGTGTTTTTCTCTTTATCACACCTTAGTGCATCGCCTCTGTAGTCTGTAACTAAAGCTCTCCCATATAATAACATAGGAACTGGAGAGTTTATCTCACTGGAGAACTTATCCTCTTTATCACACCTTAGTACATCTCCCCCTAGTCTATAACTAAAGCTCTCCCATAAAATAACATAGGAACTGGAGAGTTTATCTCACTGGAGAAGTGATCTCCTCTTTATCACACCTTAGTACACCTCTCCCTAATCTATAACAGAAGCTCTCCCATAAAATAACATAGGAACTGGAAAGTTTATCACACTGGAGAAGTCATCTCCTCTTTATCACACCTTAGTACATCTCCCCCTAATCTATAACTGAAGCTCTCCCATAAAATAACATAGGAACCGAAGAGTTTATCACAATGGACAAGGTATCTCCTGTTTATCACACCTTAGTACGTCTCTCCTGTAGTCTATAACTAAATCTCTCCCATAGAATAACATAGGAACTGGAGAGTTTCTTATACTGGAGAAGTTATCTCCTCTTTAGCGTACCTTAGAACATCTCCCCTGTAGTCTATAACTAAATCTCTCCCATAGAATAACATAGGAACTGGAGAGTTTATCACACTGGAGAAGTTATCTCATCTTTATCACACCTTAGTACACCCCCCCCCCAGAGCAATCCGACTGCACAACTAAAATTTCCAAGTGCTCAATCAATAAATCACATAGGCCTCTATGTTCAAAAAAAGAAGTGGATGATTTCTGGATCAGACCAACTGTAAGTAAAAATTCCCTTTGAGTTAAATGTGGATTTTAACCACTTGAATGCTAGAGAGGTCTCTAACGCATTGTGAAGCAATTAAAGGGATAATAATGTTTCACAATAAAAGCAGCTCAAATTTATCTTCATAGTATTTGGTCCATGGAGAGTGTAATTTCAATACTGTCAGAGTTGTAGTTCAGGAGTAATTGAATGATAAAGTATCCCCCTCCCGCCCCTTTTGCTGATGTAACACTGCTCACCTCAGAGCAGCAAGACTGTCCGGATGGATCGCAGAGAGGGACAGTCTTCAGTGATCATAAGGAAAAACCTGAAAAACCTGTCAAGGAGGCAGGGTTTTCCTTATGATCACAGTAAGAAGATTGTCCCTTGCTGTAAGCTGTCCGGTCAGGCGATTTCACATCTGAGGGGAGGCGGCTTACACTGGGTAAAAGGGGTGGGAGGGGAATATATTATCATTCAATTACTCTTGAACTACAACCCTGACAGTATTGAAATAACACTCTCCATGGCCTAAATTCTATGAAGATTAATTGGAGCTACTGTTTTTGTTAAACATTACTATACCGTTAATTGGAGACCTCCCTAGCATTCAGAGGGTTAAAAACCCCATTTAAAACAATGTTAATTTTGGGAATTTTTATTTTCCCTTATGGTGCAGTTGGTTTGCTCCAGAATTCCTCCATTTTCTTTGAACATGCGGCACATACAAGTCTTGGGCCACATCTACGAAAGGCACACTAATAAAATACAACCGCAGTTCATAGAAAAAAGTAGTGAATTTACATCTTCTTTTGCAGAGATTTACCATTACGCTGTTACACTTAGTAAATAAAGGAAAATAGCAAAAAAATAGCAAATTTGTATCATTATTTTGCTTTTAAGGCAAACTCAAACAACGCTACTATTTTACTACTGTCATCTTAAAAAAGCACAAATAGATGTTTTTATTTGACGAGTATAAAAAGACTCTTTTCGTCAGCAATTTGACTTTTACCTGCCAGATCTGGCATGAGGGCGGCTGATAAAGGAATAGTATTGGCAATTTAAAAAAAAAAAAATTAATATTGTAGCTACTGAAAAAATATATGGCACTATTTATTTTTTATTTTGACTTTAAGTATTCTGCAGGAGTATAATATATAAACTCACATTGCCTAGACTTCTTTTCCCCCCAATCTTAAGCAATTTATTTACATGTTTTTGACCTCGTGTCCCTGACATTGCACTCAGTCGATGGGTGCTGCAGGGAGACTGTTACATTATATAATTTTCCTGCTTCGATGGTCAACATAGCAGAAAACTTTCTGAAAACAGAGATCCAAGTAGTTCACTGACAGAGACCTAAAACTATATCAAATAGACTGACCATACCTACCTTTTTAAAAGGGACGGTACCGTTTTTTTCATATTTCCAGACCGTCCCATCTTTTTAATATAAATGTCAGTTTTGCCCCGTTTTTAACCCCTTAGTGACCAGCCGTGTGCGCACACGGCTGGCACTTAACGACGTTTTTTTTTTTACCCATTATAGCGAATTACTTCCGTGACTTACCAGGTACGTCCTCTGTCACTAAGCGTGACATACCTGGTAAGTCCATCTTCGTGATGGGGTTAATATAACTTGTATATAGTTTTTTATTTTTTGTAAAAAACTGAGCGCGGCTTGTTTATTTCTCATAAGATAAAGTAAATCTGAACTTCCTTTCGTCACACTAATGGTTTTACTATGGTTTTACTGAACACATTGATTACCATAGAGTCTTATGACTCGAGTGACTCATAACTGTCTAAGATTCTCGAGTCTATGGTAAATTACCATAGAGTCTCTTAGACAGTGATATGATGACAAGTCATAAGACTCTATGGTAATGAATGCATACAGTAAACACAATAAAACCACTAGTGTGAGTGACAAAGAGAGGAAGTTCTGATTTACTTCAGAGGCAGGCTTTTTGGCCAGAGAGAGAGAGAGAGAGAACATCGCTAGTAAGAGATGGAGCAAACGCGTTCTCGCTGCTTGAAGCTTATTACGATCGGACTCGGGGTGACGGAGTCCCACTTCTCCGTCCGTTCCACACCCCGTCCCGTTTTTGTCTCAAGGAAATATGGTCAGCCTAATAATAAACAAACAAATAGAGTGAAGATACAAAATAAAACGTATAGAAAATGTAACTTTACATATTATGTACTGGCAGAGTATGTAGTCAGAATCAAGGGTTACTATCCCTATAACTCTTTGAGAGCCATTACACATCTATACCCGGAAACTTTCAAAATGAGCTGACCCTGAGATCTTGTGAATTTTAGCCTTTAGAGTTGCAATAATATAGATTATTTATGACTTGCCCCTGGTTGCTGTAATCCAGAGGCGCTCCAAGCAGTCCTCAAGGAGCCATTAATGTATAATAACTTAAAGGGATAGTAATGTTTCATAATAAAAGCAGCTCTAATTAATCATCATAGTATTTGGACTTTGGAGAGTGTAATTTCAATTCTGTCAGAGTTGTAGTTCAAGAGTAATTCAATTATAAAGTATCCCCCTCCCACCCCTTTTACTGATGTAACACTGCTCGGCCAGAGCAGAAGGGAGGTGCCCAGGTAGATTGCAGGGAGGGACAATCTTCAATTAAGATAAGGGAAAAACCTGAAAAACCTGTCAAGGAGGGCAGGGATTTCATTGTTCTCACCAAGGGAGGTTTGGCAACTTGTGGCCTGGAGGGCAACTACAATCAAGAGGCCCAATTCTACTATCATTCCAGCCCACTGTCCCAGCCCACCTCCTTTTATTAAATTTTAAAATTGCCATTAACCCGTGGCATTCCCCTCTGGCACTCAAAGGGTTAGTTTTGTGAAGTAAGGCAATACCACAAAGCTTACAATTGAAATGGGGTTACTCTGGTGCAACTACGGAGCTAGTGCTAACACTAGTGATACCATGGAACTTACAAGAGAAATTGGTTATGTACTAGTGTAGCTTCACTTGGATTGTAGCTCTATTTCAATTGTAAGCTCTGTGGTATCACTAGTGTAACTACATTTGCAGCAACAAGCGGGAGTGGCCCACCAGCCCAGACATATGACTGGCCCAGGGGGCAACTGCTCCCCAGGCCAGCCCTCTCTTGGTTCTCACAGTAAGAAGATTGTCCCCCGCTGTTATCTGCCTGGTCTTACAACCAGATTCACATCTGAGAAGAGATGGCTACACTAGGTAAAAGGGGCGGGAGGGGAAACTTTGCTTGTGAATATCTCTCAAACCATAAAGGTTTGAGAGATAATACTTATATCGTTCTTCATGTTTTTTAATGCCTACAAAATAAAATAAAGATAAAACAAAGTATTACTATGCCTTTAAATATATCACTGCATGAACACACACACAAGACGAGCATGACTTCTCCATTCGCCTTCCTGGTACAAGTGGAACCACTTTACAGACTAAAGAAGGAATTAAATGGAGATTAATATATAGTAGGTAACAAACTCTCTCACCCTGAGAATTCAGCCCTACATTGTGAGATTTGGGTGAAAACCCTGAGTCTCGGGGTCAAACACTAAGAGTTCCCACTAGGTGCACATCCCACTGGCACTCAAAGGGTTAAGATATTTTGGACGCTCATACAACAAATTTATAAAACCTCTGACAACCGAAGACGTCTCCCTGATCTTTAACCCTTTGAGTGCCGGAGGGGTACACAACACATTTGCAACGCGTTGTGTACCCCTCTGGACTCAAAGGGTTAAAACTACACTTAAAATACTAAGAGTAAATATGAGAAACATGTATCAAACGTATGGTAAGACACCCTAGCGTTAGTTTAGTAAATGTGCATTTATTTCAAGTTTTTTGCCCACTAATTGCACCGCTTTTACTTTAATTATGAATGCACTTGATATATATTCGCACACACTCCGCTGTTTGAGCTTTGGAAATAAAAGAAACCCAAACACAAGGTGTTATTATCACGTACACGCACTCCAGGATTACAGCACTAATTATTGTGAGAGGATGCTGCTACCCGCCCATTCTGGAAACAGCCAGAGCTGCCCGCTGCATGCTGGGATATGTAGTCTTTTGGATGCACACAGAGAGGGGGGGGGATCAATATCCGATGTTAAAGCTGCATACTACTAATCCCATGATGCACTGCACGAGTCTTAATCCTACCTGGAGCCTCTGGCTAGTGTTTAAATGTCCTGCACACGTCTCTGTCCCCTGAGTAAAAGAGACAGGAGACTGGTGACAAGGTAGGTAGAGTTACATTACAGGATCCTACTAAGTTAAGGACATGGGGGGGGGGGTATGTGTGTTTGTGCTGTTCCTAGGACTAGTTAGCAGTTGGGATGAGAGTTAATTACAATGATGGGAACAGACAGTAAGTTGGTGAACACAGGTAGGTACACATATTACAGGAGGCTCCTGCTCCTAGAAACATGGGGGCTTCTGGACTAATTCTGGGGCACACCAGTTGTACCATGGAAAAGAAAAAATACACATCAAATTAACATTTTTTAACCCCTTGTATACTAGAACAGTTTCTGAAGAATTGCAAAGCACTTTATTTTTTTTTATTATTTTTTTTTATTTCTCCCCAGCAATGCATTTGGTTTGCCCTAAAATGACTCCCCTTTTCCTATGAGCATAAGGCCCAGAGAGATTGCACTATAACGAAAAATTGCAAATTCATCAAATTCCCATTTATTTAAATGGTAGTTTTAACCCCTTAATTGCTAGAGGTATCTCCATTGCATTGCAAAGCCGTGCCCATCAGAACTGTAAGTGTATCCATACATTTGTGCTGTTCCTGTGAGTAGTTATCAGGTAGGATGCAAGTTAATTATAATGATGGGAGCAGACAAGAGGCTGGTGATCTCAGGTAGGTACAATAACATTACAGGCTGCCTCTGTCTGGCTTTAGGCGCATTTGGGAGTCTGGACCTGAAGGGGCCCACCAGAACCAAAAGTAGATCTGTGTGTTTGTCCCGTACATGGGATGAGGTGGGATGGGAGGTAATTTATGAGGATGGGATGATGTGGGCAGGCAGGCTGCTGATCCCAGGTAGGTATAGTCATGTTACAGGCTGAATACAAGTATAGGCGCATTTTGGTCTCTGGACCTGAAGGGGCCCACCAGAACTATAAGTGAATCTGTGTGTCTGCGCTGTTCCTAGGATTAGTTAACATGGAATCAGATAGGAGGTTGGTGATCACAAGTAGGATCCCAGATAAATGGCAGCTTCTGGAAATGAAGGGTCCCACCAGTACTTTCCCTCAGTGGGTCTGTGTGTTTGTACTAGTGGCAAATATAGTTTTTGATACCTTTTATTGGCTAACTAAGCAGATTTAAATGCAAGCTTTCAAGACCTTAGGTCTCTTCCTCAGGCATGTTATACAGATAAATATGAAAACGTCTCTCTTAAATACAAGTACACATCACATTGTTTAGCATGGAAATCAGATAACAGAATGCAGATAGTTTTTGATACCTTTTATTGGCTAACTAAGCTTGCATTTAAATCTTCTTAGTTAGCCAATAAAATGTATCAAAAACTATATTTGCCTCTTGTATTTCTACGGCTAACACGGTACCAACTCTCATCTGTTTGTACTAGTGACATTGATATTCACAGAGTTACATACCTGCCAGCAGTCCCAGAATCCCAGTGACTATCCTTGGATCTTGCTTTCCTTGCCTTTGATCTTGCTGTTAAAATCGAATTTCAACTCCGTATTCTATGTGATTATCGTTAAAAGATTAAGGTGTTAATGTATTAGCAGCAACGCTAACATTCAAGGGGTTAAAAGGTTAGTAATGTCTTTTTAAAACATAATGAAATATTGTAGCTATTAAAAAAATAAACTAAATCATCCCACTGTTTTAAAGGGATAGTAATACTTTTTTTTATCTTTATTTTATTTTGTAGGCATTAAAAAAACATGAAGAACGATATAAGTCTTATCTCTCAAACCTTTATGGTTTAAGAGATATTCACAAGCAAAGTATCCCCCCCCCGGTCAGCCAGATCAGAAGGGAGATGCCCAGGTAGACTGCAGAGAGGGACAATCTTCAATTAAGATAAGGGAAAAAGCTGAAAAACTTGTCAAGGGGGGAAGGGCTTTCATTGTTTTCATACAAAGAAGATTGTCCCCTTCCGTTATCTGTCTGGTCTTACAACCAGATTCACATCTGAGAAGAGATGGCTTACACTAGGAAAAAAGGGCGGGAGGGGTAAACTTTGCTTGTGAATATCTCTTAAACCATAAAGGTTTGAGAGATGAGACTTATATCGTTCTTCATGTTTTTTTAATGCCTACAAAATAACATAAAGATAAAACAAAGTATTACTATCCCTTTAAAGTTCCCCCCTACCTCCCCTTTCCCTGACGTCAGCTGTAAACTAACAGCAGGAGATCGTGCTGCGGGGGACTGGCAGTCAGCTCTTCAGGGGAGCTGAAAAACCTAAATCTAAAATAAATACTTAATTGGAACGGTCTACAGAGCGTCCTTTCAAACCAGGCACATTTTGTAGACCGTTCCAATGAAGTATTTCTTTTTAGATTAGTTTATTTTTTTAATAGCTACAATATTTCGATATGTTTTAAAAAGGCATTACTATCCCTTTAAAAGCCCCATTTAAATAAATGAGAATTTGTATTTGTTCCCTATGTTGATTTGCCCCAGAAATGCATCTCTGCTCCTTAGTACATCAGCCTCAGCGACAGTGATTCCAGCCTTATTGTACTGTCCGCCATTGCTCAGTCCCATCTCTCCTATGGAGCGCTGTGTACTCCTTCAGGGAATCATGGGCTTCCTCAGAACACAGTCTGAGAACCACTTCACTGAATACTGGATAAATAATACAAATATATTTTTGTCTCTAGAGTTTGAAACAGAATCATTGAATCCTCTTTGCTAGAAATTTTGAGAAGTCATACGCTTGTCTCTCTCAATCTGTCTGTGTGTCTGTCTCTGTCTGTCTGTCTCTGTCTATCTATCTTTCTTTCTTTCTATAAAGATGTTTAACCCCTTGAACGCTTGAGAAGTCTACAACCTCTCTAGTATTCAGTATGTTAAAAGCCCATTGAAATCAATTGGAATTTTTAGATTTCTCCTGTGCTGTGGCTGATCTGCTCCAGAACTGGTGAATAAGGCTCTAATGTCTCATACCTCTCAAGTGTCCCTCTTTGAGACCTAAATCCCTCTGTCCCTATTTCTTTCCCAGATGTCCCTGTCTTTAGGAAATAAGAGTGTGTGATGCGTATATAAGTGTGTCACACTGCTCCACAGCAATAAAACACATTTAAAGGGGAACTACCACCCAACACAATCTTTACCTTCACTAAGTCCCCATCTGGTGACTAGCTGCTTAGTAGCACTAGTCGCCAGAATAATTATCTTATTTAATAGATTTCTGCTCTCCTCCCCGGCTGACAGGCAGGACGGAGCGCGGACATCTTGCCATTTTGACGCTCGTACACCTGCGCTGTCAGTCCCAGCCGGAGCCAAAGGGCTCCTAGCAACGCCTACTAGACCTGGCTGGGAGTGACAGCGCAGGTGCATGGACGTCACAATGGCAAGATGTCCGCGCTCCGTCCTGCCTGTCACCCATGGAACAGAGGAGAAATCTATTAAATAAGGTAATTATTCTGGTGACTAGCGCTACTAAGCAGCTAATTGCCAGATGGGGACTTAGTGAAGCTAAAGATTGTGTTGGGTGGTAGTTCCCCTTTAATACTTGATAAAACTCTGCGGGTCTGGATTCTATTGCAGGTGCTAATGTTATCACTGCTTTTATCTCCAGGTTTCCCCATAGACTTCAATAGGAAAATGTTTGATAAAACAGGTGTTAACATTTATCACCTGCAACAGAATCCAGCCCTGCAACTGTGTTTTTATAAATATAAATAAAATATTTATAAAAATATAAATAAAGTATTTTGGTCTTGCTCTAAATCATTTATTCAGTTACACAAAGAGATGTCAATAGGTCATGAAACAACCTAAAAATTCTTGGAAATGCCCCATCCACCATCCACACCCCAAGCAATACCCCTACAACACAGGTGTCCTTCTTTGGCAATTTGGAATGTTGGGAGGTATAATGTCTTGCATAGTGGAACTGATCATCCCCTGTCTTTCTATCAGGGTGAATCTCTAGACAAGATGGCTTTCATGAAGAGTGGATGGCTGTGGAGGCAAAGTAAGTGCCAGTATTTGTACCTAGGTCTAGGAAACAGGGACATTATGTAGACATGTTTGTGTGAGTCGGACAGTTGGTCTTACCCACAATTGCCCCACTTTACTTTTATACATGAGCCCAAGGTGTTTACTGAATCTCCTTTACATAGTTCTGTGCTACGTAAAATCTGTGTCTGTCTGGTGTGTCTGTATCTGTCTGTGCCACAGTTTAAGCATTGATGCATACCTAATCTTTAACCCTTTGAGCGCCAGAGGGGTACGCAACACATTGCTCTACAATGCGTTGCGTACCTCTCTGACATTCAATGGGTTAACAAATTATTTTGAAGATAGATAGATAATTACTTATAGGGAAAGTATATGGAAATGTGGGCGAAAATGTGTTACAGTGATTCAATGACAAAGAGTCCCCCTCCCTCCCCTTTTACTGATGTAACATTTTTCAGCCAGAGCAGAAGGGAGTGCCCAGGTAGACTGCAGAGAGGGACAATCTTCAATTAAGATAAGGGAAAAACCTGAAAAGCTTGTCAAGGGGGGCAGGGCTTTCATTGTTCTCACAGGAAGAAGATTGTCCCCTGCTGTTATCTGTCTGGTCTATGGACTGGATTCCACATCTGAGAAGAGATGGCTTACACTAGGTAAAAGGGACAGAGGGGAAACTTTGCTTGTGAATATCTCATAAACCATAAAGGTTTGAGAGATAAGACTTATATCATTCTTCATATTTTTTAATGCCTACAAAATAAAATAAAGAAAAAACGAAGTATTACTATCCCTTTAAGTAAGGCAGGTAACTCCCAACAGCTGGGATATCCTTAAAAGGATAGTAATGGTTGCTTTTAACAAAGTCTAATATTGTAGATATTAAAAATATTAATGCAATGGCGTAGGTCCTGTCTCTCAAACATGTATAGTTTGAGAGATATAAGAATCTAAAGTTTCCCCCTCCTGCCCCTTTCACAGACATCAGCGCTCTAGCCAACAGAAAAAGATTCTGGTCATTTGACCGGACAGTGGCTCTTCAGCAGAGCTGAAATGGCTTTAGCTAGAAAAGAATACGTCATCGGAATGGTCTACAAACTGGGCTTGCAAACCAGGCACACTTTGTAGACCGTTCCAGTGAAGTAGTTCTTCTTAAATATCATTATTGCGGCTCTGCTGAAGAGCCTCCTCGTGTCAGCTGACACGGATCTCCTTCTGTCAGCTTTACAGCTGACATCAGGAGAACTTTAGATGCGAATATCTCTCAAACCATAAAGGTTTGGGAGATGGGATTTGTGGCACATAATTTATTTTTTTAAATCTACAAAACATACATTTTTTTATTGGACATTACTGTTCTTTTAATATTTTTAATATCTACAATATTCAACTTTGTTAAAAGCAACCATTACTATTCTTTTAATTCAAAAGTTATTACAACTCTACTTACACTTTTTGCATGTAGTATTTCTATGACCTGACATTATGGGGAAGTGCTGTTGTCACAGCAGTCCATAGAGGGATACTGTTAGAAACAAAATCTGTCCAAACACTTCTGCAACAACACCACCCTAAAATGGCAGGCAGTGGAGTTACTGCATGGAAAAGTTACGAGTTTGATAATAAAGTTTGAATGAATGATTTCAGCAATGTGAGTATCCATGTTTTAGTCAACATGAAAAACCCAGCAAATCCTTCCCATGTGTTTCATTGGATACTCATTGCAGTCTCCAATGAATGGAAGACCCATGTTGGTGTCAGCCAATCCTGTTTGACGCTCACATGGTCTGGCCTTCAGACATCCCATCCCCACAAGGGAACGCAAGTCCAGTACACATGTAATGAAAATGTAACTGGAGTGTACTTACATTTCTGTCACTGTATCCAAAGGTCCAGGGGCGTAATGAAAGGGGGTGCAGTTGTGCCGTGTCCCAGCATCGAAGAGGGCCCCATATGCCCAGGACCCAATAAGTTCAAGTTATGAATATGTGGTTCTGTTTTTGTGTTGGGGCCCATAAAGATGTTTGCACTAAGGCCTCCCTATGAGTCGCTACACCACTACCCATAGCACTCGGAACTACCACCCTATATAAAGTCGCCACTCATAAATAAGCATATGATGACTAGATTCTTAAAGGAGCAGTAAACTTTTTTTATGAAAAAATATATATTGTAAGGATTTTCCTACTGAGTAAAATAAGGGTACTCCCACTGCCGAGAGATTTATATTTCTAGAGTTATTACAGTTTAAACCCATGTTTTTTTACATTAGCAGTGCCCTCTAGTGATCAAATTCTAATTAGATTGTTAGATTCTAATGGAGAGGAAAGTCAGAAAAGTCAGAGACATACAGTTCTCCATAGAATGTGATAGAAACTGCCTGTCACTTCCTGTCAGAACTATCAGGAAGTAAACACAGTAAATTCACTTCCTGTCAGTTAGAAATATCAGGAACTAAACACAGTAAATTCACTTCCTGGTTATTTAAACTGCTATAAAGTTTGAATAAAACATCTGACAGCAGTGGGAGTAACCTTGTTTTATTCAGCAGGAAATGCCCCATAAAATGTGTTTTCATAAAAAAAAAAGTTTACTGCTCCTTTAATAGTGTTATTATCTGCCACAAGTACTGAATTCTGAAGTAATCCTGTTTCTTCAGAGACTGACGGCCAGGCTTCTTACTGCTGAGCCGTCTGCGCTCCTGCATCATCAGTCTCTTCCGGTGCCTTTCAGCTCCATGCTAGAGGAAACTGGGATGGACAGCGCAGGCATGCAGACGTCTCTGAGCAAGATGTCCGAGCCTGGCTGTCAGTATCTTAAGAAACAGAATTACTTCAGAACGCGGTACTTGTCGCAGATAATAACACTATTAAGAATCTAGTCGTCATATGCTTATTTATGAGTGGCGACTTTATATAGGGTGGTAGTTCCGAGTGCTATGGGCAGTGGCATAGCGACTCGTAGGGAGGCCTTAGTGCAAACATCTTTATTGGCCCCAACACAAAAACAGAACCACATATTCATAACTAGTTGCCATATGCCTAATTATTGGGTGGCGACTTTGTTAGGTGGTAATTCAGCTTTAAAGGGATAGTAATACTTCGTTTTAACTTTATTTTATTTTGTAGGCATTAAAAAAACATGAAGAATGATATAAGTATTATCTCTCAAACCTTTATGGTTTAAGAGATATTCACAAGCAAAGTTTCCCCTCCCGCCCCTTTTACCTAGTATAAGCCATCTCTTCTCAGATGTGGAATGCAGTCCATAGACCAGACAGATAACAGCAGGGGACAATCTTCTTCCTAAGAGAACAATGAAAGCCCTGCCCCCCTTGACAAGCTTTCCAGGCTTTTCCCTTATCTTAATTGAAGATTGTCCCTCTCTGCAATCTACCTGGGCACCTCCCTTCTGATCTGGCTGAGCAGTGTGACATCAGTAAAAGGGGCGGGAGGGGGACACTTTGTCATTGAATTACTCTTGAACTACAACTCTGACAGAATTGAAATAACACTCTCCAAAGTCCAAATACTATGATGATTAATTAGAGCTGCTTTTATTATGAAACATTGCTATCCCTTTAATGCATCTTGTATATAATGTGGGGCAAATATATCATAGTAACTGCATTGGGAAGGCACAGATACTAAAGTATAACCTCTTTCCTGTATGTGACTGGTTGGTAAATGTCCCCCTTTGCCCGCCCCACACCCCACACTGTGGGTGATCATTCCCATTAGAGATGTCAGTAAATCCACAGGGAGATTACAGTGAGGTCACTCCTCTTAGATAACTAAATCTGTAGCTGTGTTAGCTGATATAGTGCCACACGCACAAGGAAAAAACAGGACCGATTTTAGAGCAAACCAGCTGCATCATGGTGAACAAGTAAGTCATTCACAAAAATCACATTGATTTAAATGAAAAAAGGGTTTATTGTGTAAAAGGAAAACCACATAAAATAACTAGTGGGCTTTAACCAAAAACAGAAGGTCCTTTGAATGAGACACTCAACTAGAACACAAAGTAACAACATATAGTTTATTTTGGCGGTGTAAGTCGAACACATAACATATCCTACTCCATCACCATTAACTGAAAGGGTTAAATGAATTAAAATCATACACACAAAAAATACATGGGGAGATATAGCTGATCCCCTGAAGTTAATATGGTTCAATCCCAATTGGCAGTAAACCTAAAAATACATATAAAACCTAAGCCAGTACCACAGAAAAGTTATTATATTCTTCCAGAAATAGAAAAAAAGGCTGAAATTCATCAAAAAGTGGTAAAAACAGAGTATCAAACACACTGATCTTCACCAGCGCTTCTCTGCGATCATTAATGGATACCTTAGAGTATTCATCAATAATCTGTCGTATTTATTTGGTTAGCATGTATGAAGCAGGTAAAATTGTGTAAATGGGACCAATCCTGCGATATACCCACATATATTCATACAGCGAATGCATATGCATGTGTTGCCCCATGAAATTTGGTGGATCTTACTGTACATCACTTATTGATGAATAAGCAATGGCTACATACGAACCGGCAATTGCTGAATGGACTAATGGTGAATGCGCAAAGGAATCCTCTGCGTTCCTTGCACATTGAACCTTTCACATTTTGATGAATTCCGGCCTAAGATCCAAAGTGTACAAGTGCCGAAGCAGTTACAATAATATCCAGTTCAAAAATATCAAGTGCAAACATACCTGTATCATGATACCTAAAGCGCAATCCTATATAATAAATCGATAGGATGTTTGTCACGTTGCAGCCATACACTGTAGAGACTGCCTGCGTTCAGGCCGTCTCTACTGTGCATGATTGCATCGCATGAGTGAGGCGACACAAGACTGCATCACGTGGAGCAGTGAGGTAGCGGCCTCTTAACCCTTTGAGTGCCAGGAGGTACGTGTTGCATACCCCTCTGGCGCTCAAAGAGTTAACATTACCCAGACCTTGGCCCGTGTACACGGGCTTTTACGCTAGCCAAGAAATAAATAAAATATATTCAGAAAAGAAGCCAATACTCATCTGAAACAGCCCAAAAATAAGAGTCGTAAGTTGAATACAAACACAGGAAAATAAAGGGAAGGAGCACAGATCTCCAGATAGACCCAGTGCGGCTTAATAAACAGCAGCCCATATGTATAAAAGCAAACTGGACTTATTCTGGAGTAAACCAATTGCACCATAGGGGACATAACAATTCTTAAATTCCCATGCACTTGAATAGATTTTTTAATGGGATAGTAATGTTTCTCAATAAAAGCAGCTCCAATTAATCTTCATAGTATTTGGGCCATGGAGAGTGTTATTTCAATACTGTCAGAGTGGTAGTTCAAGAGTAATTGAATGATAAAGTATCCCCCTCCCACCCCTTTTACTGATATAACACTGCTCACCTCAGAGCAGCAAGACTGTCCGGATGGATCGCAGAGAGGGACAGTCTTCAGTGATCATAAGGAAAAACCTGTCAAGGGGGGGCAGGGTTTTCCTTATGATCACAGTAAGAAGATCGTCCCTTGCTGTGACCTGTCCGGTCCCAGGACCAGATTCCACATCTGAGGTGAGCAGTGTTACACTAGGTAAAAGGGGTGGGAGGGGGATACTTTATCATTCCATTACTCTTGTACTACAACTCTGACAGTAATGAAATAACACTCTCCATGGCCTAAATACTATGAAGATTAATTGGGGCTTCTTTTTTTGTGAAACATTATTATCCCTTCAACCCCTTGAATGCCAGTGAGGTCTCTAATCCATTGCTTTGCATTCAAGGGGTTAAACACCCAATTTCATTTAACAGGATTTTTTTTATTTTTTCCCTATAGTTCAGTTTTTTAACTCTTTGAGTGCCAGGGGGTACGGAATGCATTGCAGGCACTCAAAGGGTTAAGTCCATTTTGTCTTTATACATATGGCCTATGTATCTTGTTACTTTGTGTTCTAGTTGAGTGTCTCATTCAAAATACCTGTTTTTGGTTAAAGCCCACTAGTTCTTTCATGTGGATTTCCTTTTAGCCAATAAACCCTTTTTCTTCATGGTTGTTGGGTCCTGGGAGGATCAAAGCAATGCGTTGGAGACCTTTATAGCATTCAAGGGGTTAAAAGACCATTGAAACCAACAGAAATGTTTAGTTGTTCCCTGCAGTGCAGTTGGTTTGGCCAGAATTACTCCACTTTTTACTTTGTGTATATGACTCACTGACCCTTTTGCTGTGAGGCTGGAGGGCCTACTGTTTTGGACATACCACAGTGCACTGTATAAATAAGACCCTGTCAGCCTCACAAGTCAAGTGACCATTGCAGTGTGAGTGACCGATAAATGTGCTTATTATGTGTAATCTTTCCCTCCCGCAGGCTCGTTTTTACGGCGCTGGAAGAAGCACTGGTTTGACCTGTGGCTGGATGGTGGTCTGGTCTTTTACCCTGATGAGAACAGGCAGAACTTTGAAGAACGCATTTCCCTGAAGTATAACTGTATGAACGTGAGGACCGGGAGGGAGTGTGGAGGTGAGATGGTCCACTGGGGGGAGTAGGAGGTATGGAGGGCCCAGTGGAGTGAGAAGGGTCCTTTGATTCGCAGGGGGAGGTATGGAGGGCCCAGTGAGGAGTGAAGATGTGAGGAAGGCACAATGTGGTGCTTAGGGCTTGGGGAGGTAATTGCCAAGGTGAGGAATACCCTGGGGGGAATGGGTTGAGGAGTGCCTTAGGGGGAGTACCGTAGGGGGAGTGGCTTGAGGAGTACCTTGTGGGGACGGGGGAGTGGGTTGAGGAGTGCCTTGTGGGGACGGGGGAGTGGGTTGAGGAGTGCCTTGTGGGGATGGGGGAGTGGGTTGAGGAGTGCCTTGTGGGGATGGGGGAGCGGGTTGAGGAGTGCCTTAGGGGGAGGAGGAGTGGGTTGAGGAGTGCCTTAGGGGGAGTGCCTTAGGGGGAGTGGGTTGAGGAGTGCCTTAGGGGGAGTGGGTTGAGGAGTGCCTTCAGGGGAGTGCCTTAGGGGGAGCGGGTTGAGGAGTGCCTTAGGTGGAGTGGGTTGAGGAGTGCCTTAGGGGGAGGAGGAGTGGGTTGAGGAGTGCCTTAGGGGGAGTGGGTTGAGGAGTGCCTTAGGGGGAGTGGGTTGAGGAGTGCCTTCAGGGGAGTGCCTTAGGGGAGCGGGTTGAGGAGTGCCTTAGGGGGAGTGGGTTGAGGAGTGCCTTCAGGGGAGTGCCTTAGGGGGAGCGGGTTGAGGAGTGCCTTAGGTGGAGTGGGTTGAGGAGTGCCTTCAGGGGAGTGCCTTAGGGGGAGCGGGTTGAGGAGTGCCTTAGGTGGAGTGGGTTGAGGAGTGCCTTAGGGGGAGTGGGTTGAGGAGTGCCCCTGAGGAGTACCAATCACTCTCATCTGGGACATGCATACGTAAACGGAAATAATTAACATACAACATAGCTAAACTGAAAAGGACGTCAATCAACACCAGAAAATCTGATTCCACTCCCATTCATATTAAAGGCGATGTGTCAAGACATTTAACCATATTATTGCTATCATAAACAACAAAGTGCACCTTTATGCAATATAAATGTTAAATATCAATGTTTAAAACCCAAAATTACATTGCAAAAACACTACATAAATAAAATAAAATGAAAAGAAAACAAATGAAATGAAATAAACAAACACATATACAGACTCACTCGCTGCAGTCTACCAGGGACATACAAGTGTAAAAAAGAGGAAAATAAAATAAAAAGCACAGGCAATGTAACTTTATATTTGATGCACTTTCAGGAACAGTAAAACATTCAGGAGGTTTACTGTCACTTTCATTAAGCAGATCTGACGTTTTTTGGACATTTTCTGTTTCAATGTGTTACATACACTAGGCAAAAATGTATGAATAACTAAAAAAATCCAATGAAGCAAATCATTAAAAAGCTAAGAGTCCGCAGAGCTCAAAACTGGGCAGATAAATGAACACAGAACTGGTGAGTATAGAAATGAAGAGAAACAGGAAAAAAGTGAGATGCAGTCCCTGATTAGTAATGCTCAAAATCTAAAGCCTAGGGGCTGGATTCTATTGCAGTGCTAACTGTTAAAGGGATAGTAATGTTTCATAATAAAAGCAGCTCTAATTAATCATCATAGTATTTAGACTTTGGAGACTGTTATTTCAATTCTGTCAGAGTTGTAGTTCAAGAGTAATTCAATGACAAAGTATCCCCCTCCCGCCCCTTTTACTGATGTAACACTGTTCAGCCAGATCAGAAGGGAGGTGCCCAGGTAGACTGCAGAGAGGGACAATCTTCAATTAAGATAAGGGGGAAAAACCTGAAAAGCTTGTCAGGTTTGTCCCCTGCTGTTATCTGTCTGGTCTTACAACCAGATTCACATCTGAGAAGAGATGACTTACACTAGGAAAAAAAGATGGGAGGGGGAAACTTTGCTTGTGAATATCTCTCAAACCATAAAGGTTTGAGAGATAAAACTTATATCGTTCTTCGTGTTTTTTTAATGCCTACAAAATAAAATAAAGATAAAACGAAGTATTATTATCCCTTTAAGTCAGCAGGTGTCTAGTGCTAACATAATATCTGACTACAGAGAAAGACCACAGTTTGTGAGGCTGATGTGTCAAGAAGAACAGGGACAATACGGGGCTAAACAAACTGCACCAAATACAAATTTGACAGATTGCTATTGACTTAAATGGGACAATTAATCCCCTGAATGCATCTGACGGGTTTAATTGCCCCCTATAAATAAACAGGGTGCTTATTTGTCATCTGTGGTGCAGGTGTATTGCCCAGAATTACTTGCGTTCTTGTCAGTAAATCGGCCTCTGTCCTTGGTATTCTCACTCCTATCTTGGATACTACTGTTCTTGTTCACAGACCTAATTCCTCCTGAAGGGAGTGAGCAGGGATCGCTGATCATTGTCGATTTGCGTGATAATTCCCGACTGCTGCTGTGTGCAGAGAGCGAGGACGATGCCCTGTGAGTAGTATTATTATATTTCTAATTATTATTATCCAGGCTCAGATTACCCCCTTAGGGACCCATGATGTTCCAGGACTGTCACGTCAGTTCTGGCACATAAGGACCGCTGATAGTCCTGGCACGTCATGGAATTCTGGGATGGCAGCGCGGCTGCTTGATGCTCTGCCATCCCAGAATTCATGTTAAGTGCTTAACATGTCACGCTCCCCTAGGCAAAGCAGTCTAGGTGCCCTTAGCACCACCATTTTCATCATGACCCAGCCCCATCCTTTTTTCCCTGGAACAGAAAAATACCCTTAGCCTTTAATAGCATAAACAGCAAAGCTCTTAAAGAACACCAAAACATCCTAATAATACCCCTCCCCACTTACTTTAACCTGGGTAGAAAATCCTAATGGCCCTTAAATTGTTCCCTTGCTTCTTGGTTGAAGAGATGACATCTTCAATCAATCCTGGATGTTGTGTCCAAAGAGGCATAACAGTTGGTAACGGCACCGCATGACAACTCACGCATTCTACGTGCTTCCGTTTGAAAATTTTTCCAGCAACAGTCATGTCCGCCTCCATTAACATGACATCAAAGACAGAGTGAAGAGGTTATCTCTTGAACATAGGCACAAGGGCAAAATTCATAGGGGCTCTTAGGATTTTCCAGCCATATTAAGGTAAGCGTGTTTGTGTGTGTTTGGGCTGAAGGCTTATTATTATGAGGTGTTACTTCTGCTTTAAAATTACACAAACACCTTCCAGTAATAAACTCCCATGTACCTTAACCTGGACACTAAATCCTATTGGCCACTATGAATCAATTCTATGTGGATTGGTTCGCCAAAATTAATCCTTAATTTGTACTGAATATGATATCCTTGGAGGTGGACATGTTCTTTCTGCGAAGCTCCTGGATTTAGTTCCTCCCACTGAAGGCTTCTGTGGGTGGAGTTTGGCTTCTTAGAATCTTGCAACAATGAATCATGTCTGCCTCCAAGGAAATGATATCCAGTGCTATGTAAGAATTCATTTTGGGGGAACAAGTTCACACAGAATTGATTCATTGTGACCATTTACTTAGTGTTTCTTTAACACCTTGGCTGTTAGAGAGGTTGCAATGGAAACCTCTCTAAATAATTAACCCTTTGAGTGCCAAAGAGTTAATAATTGTTTCCCATGGGGAATCCTTTTCTTTGTATATCCGTACCCATGATAAGGATTCCACCGCTAAGCTGGATTGGAGTGTAAGAAAACTGGGATTAGGAGAAAATCCTGCCAAGTGGCATTTATGGAGATTAGGCGCATCTGTGTTTCTGGCAGGAATTCACTAACATTGGCCTTCTCAATGACCTCTGATGACCTGAGCATTCCGGCATCTATACATAATGATCTTAACATAGGACGCACTATGCCAATGTACTGCTCAGGAGCCTGGCCTTTGGTAGTTTACAACAAGGCCGTTTTTTAACAATAGGGTATAATGAGAGGCAGCTGACCACAGCCCAAACAAGGGAAGACCCCCTACCCCTAACAATTAGAATATCTGATGGCCAAACATCAGTTGGGACCCCCCTTCCCATGTACCTCCCTTTCCCTTGTTTTCTGGGGCAAACAGTACTGCTCAATATGTAAATCCAGGTAGGAAATCAAATTATTTTCTCATGATACATTATATGTAAGTGCTTGGTATTATGTGAACCCAAGGGTAATGTCAACAGTCTTTGACGGTGATATAATGTAAGTTCAAAATTGTCATTATAAGGCATTAAAAGCATTGTGAAGCATACACCATAAATTAATTCAGCCACTGAATTACTAATTAAGCTTGGTATGACACAGAACAGGTCTGAGGTAGTACACTGATGGCTGAGAGGCGTCTGCTATTATATATTATAGCTTAGATCTGCTCCCTCCTATCATTTCTTATATGCCAGGAGAGGGGGAGTGGAAGGAATATAGATCATAGAACATCCACAGTTCACCAACATGAGGAAAGTTAATTTGTTTCTGTGAGGTCTGACATCATTGCCAACTAACTGGCAAATAGCCACATTAATATATTAATGCCATCGGGAATATAAGAATATCAAATTAAGGCATATTTCAATATGCAAATGAGCCACTGGGGAAGGAGACACTGAGACATGTTAGATTAATGTAGGAATGGAGGAGGTGTGTCAGTGTAAGGGTATTTGAATTGTAATGACAGGGTTAAATGATGTAGACAGCTTAGAGCATAACATGAGAAGGATTTCGGTATATTTTACCGATAATACCACCAAACTGGGCACTTATTACCTGGTGACATTAGCCCACAAGGGATTAAAGCGGAACTTTTATCCCATTACAACTTGGCCCCCATGTATTTATTGTATCTCTGGATTACCATTAAAATGTGTCTTAACGGGATAGTAATTTTTCATAATAAAAGCAGCTCTAATTAATCATCATAGTATTTGGACTTTGGAGAGTGTTATTTCAGTTCTGTCAGAGTTGTAGTACAAGAGTAATTCAATGACAAAGTGTCCCCCTCCCGCCCCTTTTACTGATGTAACACTGTTCAGCCAGAGCAGAAGGGAGGTGCCCAGGTAGATTGCAGAGAGGGACAATCTTCAATTAAGATAAGGGAAAAACCTGAAAAACTTGTCAAGGGGGGCAGGGCTTTCATTGTTCTCATAGGAAGAAGATTGTCCCCTGCTGTTATCTGCCTGGTCTATGGACTGCATTGCACATCTGAGAAGAGATGGCTTACACTAGGTAAAAGGGGCAGGAGGGGAAACTTTGCTTGTGAATCTCTCAAACCATAAAGTTTTGAGAGATAAGACTTATATCGTTCTTCATGCATTTTTAATACCTACAAAATAAAATAAAGATAAAATGAAGTATTACTATCCCTTTAAGTGTGGAAAGCATTGGCATCAGTAGTAATCAGACCTTACTATCAGAACCAAAGAATAAGAAGAGAGCGGCCATCTTGTTGAATCCTCTCTTTTGCGCCTGTGCCAAACTCTTCTGTCCCTGTTACGTACTTTGTTGAAGACGTCCCCTCTCACTCTGGTTTAATGACCTGGCGCACAGCGGTATGAGAGCACGCCAGGTCATGATGACAATCTGGGCTGGATCAGGGAGGGATTTGCTGAGTGGAGGGACATTGCTTTGGAGCATGCGGTACAACTTGTACTCCACTGAGCTATGATCATATGTCATAAGGTACATTTTTAAAACACAATATCTTGACCTATGGTGAATTTAAAGGTACACCAATGTCCCATAAAAATTGTTTTTAGTTTTTTATAGCTTGAAATAATAAACTAAGTGCTACAAACCCTATCTCTCAAACCGCTATGGTTTGAGAGATATAGGCATTAAAAGTTCCCCCTTCCTTCTCCTGACGTCATCGTCTTGCTGACAGCAGGAAATCCCGGTCCGGGGACCAGCACATGGCTCTGCAGCAGAGTCGAAATGACGTTACTTAAAAATAATTACTTCATTGGAAAGGTCTACAAAGTATGCTTGCAAACCAAGCACACTTTGTAGACCTTTCCAATGAAGTAACTGTTTTTAAATAATGGGATTTCGGCTCTGCTGAAGAGCCTCCTCGAGTCGTACAACTCTAATCTCCTGCTGTTAGCTTTACAGCTGACGTAAGGAGAAGGGCGGGGAGGGGGGGACTTTGAATCCTTATATCTGTCAAACCATAGCGGTTTGAAAGATAGGGTTTGTAGCACTTAGTTTATTATTTTAAGTTCTACAAAACTATAAATATTTTTTGGGGACATTACTGTCCCTTTAAAAAAAATAAAAGGCATATTTGGAGATATTGAATGCTGGCTTATCTTACTAGAGCAAGTCAAGTGAGGGTGAAAGTTCCCCTTTAAATATATATATATATGCTTCTTTTTTAGATGGTGTAGACAGCTTTGTGCATACCACAGGATGGATTCAGGTCAATTTTGCCAATATATCACTAAACTTGGACACACATCGAACTTTAGTGCATCTGGTTGCAGTAGTCCTCAAAGGATTATATACGTGCTTATTTTTAGGAATGTAATCCTTTAACCCTTTGAACGACAGCGGTGTAAGCAACGCATTGCCCTGCAATGCGTTGCGTACCCCTGTGGCACTCAAAGGGTTAAAGATTCACAAGTCCAGATTTCCCAGTAGGCAGAGTAGGCAACTGCTTGAGCTCCACATTTTTAAGGGGAGTCTCAGCTGTGTAGGCCACACCCACATTGTGGGTGTGGCTAGAATAATTTTAATGTCACTGCACCAGTTTTAAACCCCTTTAAAAGCCATTATTTAACCCCTTGGATGCTAGAGAGATCTCCAATGAATTGTGAGTTAAAGGGATAGTAATACTTAAAATGTAAAAAAAAATATGTTGTAGGGTTTATCCTCCTGAGTAAAACAAGAGTACTCCCACTGCTGAAAGGTGTTTCATTCAAAAGTTATTAATTTTCAAAGTTGAATTTTTTAGGTGCAATATCACAGTGGCCTGAAAGTGTACAGTGGCGCTGTTGCTACACCATCCTATGGACAGCTCTGGTCAGTTGACCATAAATCTCCATAGGATGGTGTAGCAAGAGCGCCACTGTACAATTTCAGGCCACTGTGATATTGCACCTAAAAAATTCAACTTTGAAAATTAATAACTTTTGAATGAAACACCTTTCAGCAGTGGGAGTACTCTTGTTTTACTCAGGAGGATAAACCCTACAACATATTTTCTTTTACATTTTAAGTATTACTATCCCTTTAAAGCTTTTTTGCTTGTTATAAGTCAAGTTTATTTTCTGTGCCAATAAACAGTGTATGGGACTGGGGGTGGGGTCATATGAGGAGTGGGGGTGTGACCACGGGCGGATTCCTTATAATATGTTTAGTTTTTCAAATTCGCTGGTGAGCGAGTCCAATAAGGAAGCTAAACAAAAAAATCTAATTTTGATGCGTCGTTCATGTTCCTGAATGTTTTGTTTCTTTCTGTTCCCAGTGCTTGGAAGATGGCTTTCCTGGAGGTGAAACACAACCCGGTAAGTCTGTGTTTCTGAGCCTTGTATATAGGGGTGTTACTGGGTATTGTATTAGAGGGCAAAGCCTTAGGAGTCAGGCTTAAAGTAACAGTAATGTCCCAATCACAACATTTCTTATTTTGTAGAGTGTAAAAAAAGAAATTATGTGGCACAAATCCTATCTCTCAGACTGCTATGGTTTGAGAGATATTGACATTGAAAGTTCCCCCCTCCCCTCCTCCTGATGTCGGCTGTAAAGCTGACAGCAGGAGATCCGTGTCGGCCGACTCGAGGAGGCTCTTCAGCAGACCAGAAATAGCGATATTTAAAAAGAACTACTTCATTGGAACGGTCTACAAAGTGTGCCTGCAAACCAGGCAAACATAGTAGACCTTTCCAATTAAGTAATTATTTTGAAATAACGGTCCCTGGACCAGGATATCCTGTCAGCACAGCGCTGATGTCAGGAGAAGGGGAGGGAGGGGGGAGCTTTCAATGCCAATATCTCTCAAACTGTAAAGGTTTAACCCTTTGTGTGTCAGAGGGGTAAGCAACGCAATGTGTTGTGTTCCCCACTGGCATTCAAAGGGTTAAGAGATAGGATTTGTGCCCAGGAAGGTGCGCAGAGAGGACCAAAGTCTGAATTTGGAGCACCCCGATGTGTATCAGCCGCGGCACTTTCCGGCAGTCAGTACTGCGCACGACTGCAGCGCCGCCAGTGTTGACCCATGTGCACGGGCAACCACGTGTGGACCCAGGAATTCCATGAAGTGCCAGGACCGTCACAGGTTCTTAAGTGATGGTCCTGGCACATCAGGGGTCCTTAAGGGGTTAAACTATTGGGTTTTGTTTACAGTAACAGTGCCCTCTGGTGTCCAGGGAGCTCACCTACAGCTCACCTGGCGTCATGACTATTATTCTCTTGCATTCTATGGCAAAGGTGAGGTTTGACTACAATTCTCCATAAAATGTGATAACAACAGATTCATCACTCTACGCAGATGCATCAATTGATCAGTGGGGGTTTGCTCCTCAACGTTTTGGCCTTGCAGAGTACTCCGTGTGTACGTCAACATATGATGTCTCTCTAGGGTGACCATACCTCACCTTTAAAAAGGGACACACATTAAAAATGCATATTACAGGGTTGCTTTGATTTTGGTGCACTCCTGAAATATGCCTATTTCCTATGTGCCCCTTTTTAAAGGTGAGGTATGGTCAGCCTATGTCTCTCTCTTCCTTGCATATATAAAGCCTGTGCTTCCTAAACCTGATGTTTTTGTTTTTTCGTGTGATCTTCCTGACCTTCTCGTCCTTCTGCTTGTTTGATCCTTTGCTTCTTGCTCCAACCTCATCTTTCATCTCATTCCTCATCTACCTCCGTGACTAACAAACTAACAATTATTAGTCAGCCTAACGCAGTATCATCCGTCATCTCATCCCTCATTTCCTTCAGTTATGTCAGTACCGTGCCTGACACAGGGTATGGTCCCTGTTATATAAGTGGTGTGAAGACTGGGGGTCGCTGTGGTGACCTTTTTAGCTTTTGGCACTCATAGGGTTAAATGAACACTTTTCTCCACTGGATTCTTCAAGCACCAATATTTAAATTTCAAACCACAGAGCATGCATTTCCCTCTATTGGCATTAAAGAATAGTTCCTAAAATAATTCCTCACTTACCTTACTATGGCCAGGAAATCCTAATGGCCCCTATTAATCTTTCCTTCTAGGTTGAAGAGGAAACATCTTCAGTCAGTCCTGGATGTCATGTCCATGCGGGCGGACATGACAGTTGCTGGCTGGAGACAGGATCTCAAACTCCACCCACATCACACAGTAAACTTAAAGAGGAATTGTCACCTCCAGTAAGCTGCTTCTTATAGAAATCTTCGATGGCAATACATTTTTAATTCAGAATTTTTTCTTCTAAAAAAATGCAGTATTAACAGAGATATCAGCTTTTTAATGGGAGCCCGTGAAGTCACTTCAGGGCACGCTGGGTACAGCTCTGTACCGTGGCCTGTCAATCCTCCCCAGTTGTTCCCTGTTACCTCCTCTGACGGAGGAATCCATCATGTGACCTGGAGAGCTGCCTTGAAAATGAGATGGTGCCACTCACACTCTGAATTCCTCCGTCAGCAGTAGAGGAGGTAACAGGGAACAACTGGGGGGGAAGAACAGGCAAAGACTGATAGAGCTGTACCACAGCCTGTCCTGAAGTGACATCACAAGCTTCCATTAACCCTTTGAGTGCCAGAGAGGTATCACATTGGATACCTCACCGGCACTCAAAGGGTTAAAAAGCCGATATCGCTGTTAATGCTGCATTAAAAAAAATAAAATGCAGATTGAAAATGTATTGCCATCGAAGATTTCTATAAGAAGTAGTTTATTGGAGGTGATCGTTCCCCTTTAACCGTTTAAGGACCAGTGGGGTGTGCAATGAATTGCTTATCAATGTGTTGTGCATTCCTCTGGTGATGTGAGGGTTAGGTACACTCATGCACTCTGCCTGATATAGGTTGCAAAAACTGCCAGCAACTGTCATGTCCGCCTCCATGGACCTCACATTCCAGACTGATTTGAAGATGTGATCACCTGAACAAAGGGCAAAACTCATATGGGTCATTAGGACTTTCAGCTGTAGCAATTTAATTAGGAATTTGAAAGAGTTACTTCTCCTTGAAAGGGATAGCAACGCTTAATATGTAAAAAAAAATATATAATATATAATTATATATACACATACTAGTATTGAGGGCCCATGTGCAGGGGCCAAAGTGCCACCCAGCGGGCTCGGCTGCTGCTCCGGAGCCGGGAGCGGAGACAGGCGGTGGGCCTTTTGGAGCTCCCCGCTCCAGATCAGCCGTCTCCCCATTCGGACTGAGGCCAGCGCGTTCAGCCAGTCTCTACTGCGCATGACTGCATCGCTCCCACAGTCTGAACTGCTCATGTGTGTGATGCACACAGGGAGCTTTGCATTCTATCAAATTTATATATGTTGAGATATATCTATATATATCTATATATATCTATATATATCTATATATATATATATATAAATAATTTGCTAAAACGTGTGTAACGATGCAGTTATGCGCATGACTGCCCCGCAACCGGCTGGCAGTGGCACTGTGGCCCGTGTATTGGGCTCTTCAATTAGTATATATATATATATATATATATATATATATATGAAGACTTTGTGCCTGGCAAAACACAACCAGGGGCGGCAGTAAAGAGGATTACTGCTCCCATTGGGTGATTCAATGGGGGTGTGATTTTTGGCCCACCCCCACTATCCAGCCCGCCCACCACTATCTAAGGCTTAGAAAAAAAAATGTCTGCCACTCACTCCTACACCACAGACACACATACATTCCCCCCACACACTGGCAGACACTTACACACACTTATACAGAGACACACACACACACATGCACGCTGAGCATCTGAGGATGATGGGAACTATGTTCAAGCTACAGCTGGAAGGCCACGGTCCAATCTGTATTATGCAGCTTCTTCATTACCTGTCTGTGAGCCTGCACAGCCCTGCCAATTATGACAAATGAGCTTATTTCTAAACAATCAGCAGGCAGGATATGGGGAGCTGACTTGCTAGCACAGAGAAGCTGGGAAAGTGGAACAACGGTAGAGACATGGTCAGGCAGTGTAGAGCAGGGCTTCAGCTGAGCTGGTAAGTGGCAGAGACATGGTTGTGACTGTATTTATATATTGCACAAAGAGAGAGAGAGAAAGAGAGCAGATTGTTTGTCAGTCTGTCTATCTGTAAGTAGAGGGTCCAGTTCCTGCCATCTTCTCCATGCTGTACATAGATCACTGTATAGCATGTATGACAAACTATTTATATATGGTCTGGCATTGTATAGTATACAGTCTGTGTATAAGGACTGGCACTATACAGTGTAGGAGGGACAGTCCCTGTTTGATAGGCTGACCAGACCTCACCTTTAACCGGGGACGCATAAGAGAAATGCATACTGCAGGACTGCACTGATTTCAGTGAAGTACTGCAAAATGGCTATTTCCTTTGTGTCCCCGGTTAAAGGTGAGATCTGGTCAGCCTACTGTTTGAGACCCAAATCCCTCTGCTCCTGTATTTAGGAGCTCACACTGTGTGGCGTATACACCAGTATATCAGATTGCTCCACATCAATAAAACCCACAGTAATGTGGGTGTAAACTTCTGTATATGTCCGTTAAATTAGTCTGTGTAAAAGAATACTTTCATCTTCTTATAAATCATTCACTTACAGAAAGATTAACTTAACCATTTCAGTGCCAGAGGGGATGCAATGCATTGCTTACCCCCTGGCACTGTATAGCAGTGGTTCTCAACCTGTGCTCTCAGTTGCTATTAACAGGCCAGGATTTTAGAATTTCCTTTTAAGAGCACAGGTGAGTTAATCAATACGACTGAGCCTCTGATCAACACACTTGTGTTCTAGCAGAGAATTTCCTAAGTCCTGGCCTGTTAGTGGCCCCTGAGGGCATGGGTTGAGAACCTCTGCTGTATAGTATGCAGTCTGCATGTGTCTGTGTATAAGGACTGGCACTATACAGTATAGGAGGGACAGTCCCTGTTTGAGACCCAAATCCCTCTGCTCCTCTGTTTAGGACATCACACTGTGTGGTGTATATACAAGTGTATCAGATTGCTCCACATCAATAAAACCCACAGTAACGTGGGTATAAACTTCTGTATATATCTGTTAAATTAGTCTGTGTAAAAAAATACTTTCATCTTCTAAATCTTTCACTTACAGAAAGAGTAACTTAACCATTTCAATGCCAGAGGGGTATGCAATGCATTGCTTACCCCCTGGCACTCAAAGGGTTAAAAAATTCTCTAAAATACACCACCAGCCACACCCCCAGTAACACCACCTAAAACACAAGTGTCCCTCTTTGGCCATTTGAAATATTGGGAGGTATGTTGCTTACACTGCTCTCACTGTATGTATGTACTGATCTGCATCTGTGTGTCACTGTGTATGTCAGTGCATTTGTGTGTGTTGTATGCTTCTCTATCAGTGTGTGTTTGCGCATGTGTCTGTGTATCACTGTGTATACCTTTCTGACACGTCCACCCTACGCTATATTGCACTATCATAACATTTATTTAAAAAAAAACAAAAAAACATTCCCTGCATAACATGACGGGCAACACCGTCACAAATTGCTAGTATATATATATATATATATATATATATATACACACACACACTAGTGTAAAAGCCTGTGTACAGTGGCCAAGGTCCGGGTGATGTTAACCCTTTGAGTGCCAGAGGGGTACTCAAACGGTTAAGCGGCTGCTACTTCACTGCTCCACACGATGCAGTCTTGTATCGCCTCACTTACGTGATGCAGTCATGCGCAGTAGAGAGTTCCCAAACACACACAGTCTCTACTGCGCTTGACGGCTTCTAACAAACATCCTAGCGAATTATTATATAGGAAATATATATATATGTATATATATATATACGCATTCCCATGAATAAACTAAATAAAATGTATTTCTCACAGTGCTGATGAAAGTGCATTATACACAGCAGCTGTATGCGATAAAACGTTATCCTGGTGGATCAATCGTATTGATGTTTAAACCCTCGAGTCGGAAGTGAAGAACACAAGGAGAGAGGGAATGAACTTGGCCGTCTCTCCAGTAAGAAATCAATTGCCTCTCTGGGGCTTATCTGTAAGGACAGAGTCCTGAAAATCCCTTTCTGGCATCTAATTGAGTGAGCCCTGTGGAGTGCTTGTGGCGATCCTCTAAACAGAATACTTTGACTGTGACTAAGGCATGTGGCTTTTTGCAGTGACAAACCTTATGTTATGATGATCAGAAAAAGAGAAGACAGCAGCGATGTAATAGAGTACAATCCCAAAATCACTGTAGTTTGTAATAAATGCTTTATTGAAAATGTTACAGCTGAAATAAATTACCAAGCATTTACCGAATTGTGGCCATAAAATTCTAATGGCCCTTATGAATGTTTCATCTGAGCCTTTGTTCAAGAGATAACAATTGGTGGATGTCATGTCCATGAGAGTAAGCTCCGCCCACTACACAAGGCAATCTTTATCCTTTAAGCACCATACAGTGTGCAGTGCGTCTCCAGCGGAGCGAAGGGTACTACGTCTGCCGACGGATGCTTGATTCAAACGTTATTGCAGCTTAAAGGACAACTCACAATGGGCCAGTACCCTATTGGTGGGTTTGCTCACACGGGTGCAGAGCTGCGGAAGAGGCCGGGGCTGAATTTTGAACAGGGGGTTCACATAGAGACTGTCCAGTGCCCCTAAACTGGTCCCGTGGGATGGAATGAAGTGTTAGACCTTGAAGTCATGCAGTTCATTGGGCTGACACTAGGGGCCGGATGTTCAAAGGAAAAGAGTTCTGGGGCAAACGATTGCATTAAAAATTCCAAAGATTCCCATTGATTTAATGGTGATTTTAACCCCTTGAATGCTAGAAAAGTCTTCAACACATTGCCCCAGAATGCCTCCATTTTTCTTTTGAACATATGGCCCTATAGGAGTCTATGGAGGCTCGGTAAAGTGTGTGATTATAAGCTACAAATGTCCAGGCCCACTCCTGCCAGCCAAAGGGGGGGTTAGTTTTCTGACAACATCTTCCCCCCCCCAATAAATACACTGCATTCCTTGGCTTTTTAGTATGTCTGCTTGCATAAAAGCAGAATTGGTAAATCGTGATAATTGCCCTTTTAATTGTTTAGTTTTAAATTAAACTGTTAGTATAGCCCTCTAGTGTCCACACTGATTTTTTTATTTTCACCCAATACCTCTCTACGAGAGCAAGCATTCGGCCATAGTTATCCATTGAATGTTATGATCACAGCTCCACCTTGCAACATTTTGAGCTGTTATAACATTTGAATGAGGCATCTACCAGTAGGGAATGTACCCTTGTTTTTCAGTGTGGGAAAAGCACTCCTGTATATTTATTATACTGGCAAATCAATGCCCATGTGCTCCTGCCCTCAACAGCTTCATTCCATGGTCCCAGAGACTTCTGCCACCCTAGCATCCCCCCCCATACCCAGCACTGGCCTGATGTAAATACATCTTTCTCCAGGTGTTGTTGGACTATAGGCTGACCATATTTCCTTGAGACAAAAATGGGACGGAGTGTGGGACAGACGGACAGCAAGCAGCGACAACGCATTTGTTCCGTCTCTTACTAGCTGTGTTCTCTCTCTCTCTCTGGCCAAAAAGCCTGGCCCTGAAGTTAATCGGAACTTCCTCTCCATCAATCACACTAGTGGTTTTACTGTACACATTGATTACCATAGAGTCTTATGATTCGTCGTCATATGCTGTCTAAGAGACTCTATGGTAATTTACCATAGACTCGAGAGACAGTTATGAGTCATTCGAGTCAAAAGACTATGGTAATCAATGTGTACAGTAAAACCACTAGTGTGACGAAAGGAAGTTCCGATTTACTTTATTTTATGAGAAAAATAAACAAGCCGAGTTCAGGTTTTTTTACAAAAAATTAAAAACTATATATGTTATATTAAAAATTGGACAAAATTGACATTTCTATTAAAAAGACGGGATAGTCTGGAAATATGAAAAAAACGGTACTGTCCCATTTAAAACAGTACATATAGTCAGCCTATTGGACTATAACTTCCATTAACCGCAGCCTGACATTGGCCAGCTGGGGATGATGGGAGTTGTAGTCCAGTAACGGATGGAGTCGCATCTTGCCCATTCTTAAATTCTGACCCTTAATCTGCTTTAGATTCCTAGGTAAATTCAGTAGTCATTGCACTAGCAGCTAACCTGTTAAATCATCCTGCAAGGAGACAGAGGAATAAATCACCTTGGATATTAATGTATAGCTGTCATTACCCAGCTGTTGCCATGTCTGCATTATTTATGATGTATGACGGCCTTTCATAGGTCTGAAAACTGCAAATGGATTTGCACTTAACGGATAGATATCTCTCTGTATCAGCCCTGCTTATCGAATGATCAACCATCAAATCATCCATTTTAGTGCCTGGGATTAATCACCCAGTTTATAGCTTTAGAATCCCGCCGATACCTATAAATGTGGTTTATATGCCTGCCACCCCTTCCTGATTTACGTGTATTAAAGTGGAAGTGTCACTTTGTAACAAATACGTGATTTCAAAAGATCTACATGTATTAGCTGTTATTTATTTTGAACAATAGTTGGAAATATTTAGCTTTACTTGTCAGTTTTGCAAATACTGTTAGGTAGACAGGGAAAGTTGAGGTGGGGAGCAGTGTGGAATGTTAGTATCTGACTGGCAAGAAGTGGGAGGGAAAGTGGTGTGGAACATTAGTATCTCACTGGCAGGGAGTGACAGGACATGGAGAGCAGCATGGGATGTTAGTATCTGGCTGTCAGGGAGTGGCAGCACTGTTGAATGTTAGTATATGGCCAGCAGGTAGTGGGTGGGGGGGGGAGCAGTATGGAATGTCAGCGTCTGGCTGGCAGCGAGTGGCAGACTAGAGGAAGAGCACTGTGGAATGTTTATATATAAAGACTTATGTGTTCCTGGCAAACACACCCAAGGTGGCAGTAAGGAGGATTTATTCAAATCTCCTCTATACTGCCTGTCCTATTGGCCCAACCATGGGGGCATGATTTTGCTGCAAGGAGAAGGAGAAGGGTCTACAATTAACAAACACATGCAACACAAAACACACACAATATATATGTATACACACACACACAATACACACAAAATGCTATATGCACAACACAATATGCACAGTGCTATACACACAACACTATAAAAAAAATGCTGTACGCAGTACTCACAACTCTATACTATATGCCAAATGCTAAACGTACAACGCACAGCTGTATATCCAATACACCAAATTATTTTCCCAAACACAAGGTGCTATATGCCAAACGCTATACACAAAACGTCCAAACACAAAATGCAATATACCAGATGCTATATGCATATGCTGTACACGATACGCCAAACACTATACCACAAACACTCTACACAATACGCCAAAAGCTGTATGCCATACGCTATAAGTAAAATGCTATACGCAGTAAGCCAAAAGCTATACACAATACGCCGAAAGCTGTATGCAATACTCCAAACAATAACCCTATTAGCGCCAGACACTTATCCAGTGCATTGAGTTGCAGTGCGGTGGATAACACACATAATGGCTACTCCTGTTCTGCAGTGTCTGTCTTCATAACACACTTCCTTTATAAACCATTCTGTGTTTATTTAGTCATTCATATAACTGCACGCGACTTTGTTTTGTTTATTAATTTGTTTTATTAACCACTGACAAAGCCGTGCCAACATTGCTAGTGTGTGTCACGCACATGCACCTAATATTGTACAATTATAGCTAAGGCTTTCCCAGTGTGATTGACTGTCATGTTTCCACTATGCACATGCATATCCAGAAGATAAAAATGAAATGTGTGCAGGGGGATGGGTGCCTGGCTGAGCAGTAACTGTGCTGCTGTTTGCTGAGATCTGCTTAAGGCTCGCGGGTGACAGGCAGGTAATTTCCCCACTGTGTCAGCATCTGCCGCTCTGCAGCACTCGACTGTTATCTACAGAGCTAGGTGCAAACTGATTCTATCCATTTGCTTTTTATTTCATTTTTAGTTACTCGCTTCAGAGCCAATCTGCTGGAGGGATTGCGTGGTCTCAGGACATAGGCGCAATTTATTAACCTTTTAAAGGGACGCTAACACCAAACAAAAAATGAAATGGGTTGATATAACTTTAAATATCATGTACCTTGAGCTAGCATATGTAAAAATCAATTATTTGTATGTTACATAACTAAAAGATAGTCCTAACCTTTCTTTTTAATTAATGCGTAGATAGCATTAATTTAATCTTATTTATGTTGTTTGTATTGAGAGATGTTAACCCTTTGAGTGGTAGACGGATATCCAACGCATTGCTTCGCACTGAAAGGGTTAAAGCCAGTTAAAGGGGATCTGTCACCCCTATACAAGTCAGGCTTATTAGTTAGATTATTAAACAAATGTGTTTAAAACATTATTCCTTTTTTTTTTTTTTTTTTAAACGCTATTTGGGTGAAAATTAATGTTTAAAGAGTGCCCTGCACCTACTTCTGGATAGACTGTGGTTACTTGCTCTGTACCGCAGTCTGTCACTCTGCCTCTGCTCCCCTCCCTCTATCCAGCCTCCTCCTATGACGGAGGCTTTCTGCCTGTAAGCTGGAGCGCTCTCATTGGCAGAGATCGATATCTAGCCAATGAGATCTCTCCAGCTTACAGACAGAAGCCTCTGTCATTGGAGGAGGCTGGATAGAGGGAGGGGGGTAGAGGAAGAGTGATGGACTGCGGCGACAGAGCAGGTAACCACGTTCTGTGCTGAAGTAGGGAGCAGGACACACTTTAAACATTCATTTTTGCCCAAATAGTGTTTTTAAAAAAAAAAAAAAAAAAGTAGCACTGCACTGCACCATATGGTTACCGGAAGGGACTGTTGGCTCAGCCGTATGGACCGCACTAACCTGCCCATGAGTCCCCAAACGGGAAGGATTCCTTTACAATTGGGCTATTTTTTTTTAAAGGTAAAACATCTATTTCAAAGCTAGTCGACATGCGTTTGATGAATGTATGGCGACTAAGCATGAACTGAAAGTTCCGCTTTAATTGTGATATATTTTGCTACTAGTAAAGTTATTAGGTATTATTACAATGCTCTTTCTTGTGTTCCTTGGTAAAGGGCTCTTTTTTGGTCTATTAGGCATCTTTCTTTGGAGAGTCATTTTTTAGTCCTGTAGCTGTTACCACTGGGAACAAAAGACATTTCCCAGAATTCACAACTGGACATTTAACCACCTTGAATGCCAAAGAGAACTCTAGAGCATTGCTTCAGATTAAAGTCCATTGAAATCAATGGGAATTTTCATTTGTCTGCACTAGAACAGTTGATTTGCTCCAGAATCGTTCCACTTTCTTAGTGCAGACAGCCGTTAGTGTTTTTGGGCCTAATGCAGAAAGCAAAAGTCGGGCAACTGGCTACAATAGGAATAGGATTAGCAGCCTGGCAGAGAGAGAGACTTATAGAAATGTGCGAAAATGACCCAGTGTGGGTGTAGAATCCCAATTGTAAATTCTATGGGGGAGAGGGTATTTACCAATCCCTTTGACCCATGGGGCAGGGGAGGACTGGCCTGGGAGCAGAGGGGCACTTGCCCCCTGGGCCGGTTATAGGTCTGGACGACTGAGTTACTGACTCACTAAATCTCACTCTTGCTGCTGTAAATTGAGCTACACCCGTGATATCACAGAGCTTACAATTGAAATGGAGCTACACAACGAATACTCAGAGTTACCATCCAAATGGAGCTACACTAGTAACATAACCCAATTCCATTGTAAGTCCCATGGTATCCTTTGTGTAGCTTTACTTACATTGTAAGCTCTGTAGTATCAGTAGTGTAGCCCCATTTCAACTGTAAGCTCTGTGGTATCACTTGCCTTACTTTACAACATTAATGACAATTTTAAAATTAACAAATGGAATTGAGCTTGGACAGTGGGCTCAAACGATAGTAGAAATGGGCCACTTGATTGTATTTGCCCCCCCCCCCAGGCCACAAGTTACCAGCCCACCACTGACATGGGGGCATATGCATATGGACAGAAGGAGGGCAATTCATGGGAGATCTAACTGTTCCACAGGGGAGACAAAATAAAAATTCCCATTGATTTAATGGGGTTTCAACCTATAAGTTCTGGGGGAAAGGGGGGTTCTAACTCACTGGTAAGCAATGCGTTGGTCACACTTCTGCAACTTAAAGGGTTAAACCCTTGAATACTAAAGGGGTCTCTAACACATGTCCTCTCTCTTCTCCCAGAATGCAACTGAATAACTTGCTGAACACCAGGGGAAATGTAGTTGAACTGTCTGGGCACCAGATGGCACTGTTAATGTTTTTATTTAAAAAAAAAAAGATGGTTAAGTACCTCGCTGGCACTCCGATAATAGCCCTTTGAGTGCCAGAGAGGTATCCAGATACCTCTCTGGCACTCGAAGGGTTAATTAAAGCAGCAGTGACATACGACACCATGCATTAGGTTGTCCTAATCCCTAGGTCATTTAGGAGTGTAGCCACTCCCCTGCAGTCTGGATACTTGATGATGATTGTGATGTGGCAGTGATAATGATTGTACTCCTCTCCCATCTAGGTGTACGTGTATGACCCATGCGATGACCATTACCAGGCAGTTCCTCTGAATGCCCACAATGCGATGTATGTCAATCCAGGATACTATGGCCATGGTTATGGTACGTACAGTCATTCTGATTGTATGTAAGGGCTGTATTCTGGATGCTAAGTGGAGACATTGTGGACATGGATGTCCGGGGGGGTGAGCAAAGCCATAATATAATATGACCACCAGGACAGCCTGCCCCACCCTTATGTTTATATGGAGGGGGAAAGTGTAGGGTATCCCATTTGCCCCCTCCCTCCAGGCTCACGTGACTGTGGAGACATCAGTCTCACCATAGAGGAGGACTAAAACTGAATATGCATTTTGAATGACCCTGGGCCCATGGTCTGGTTTGGCAGGCGTCTCAGCAGTATTGTGGGTAAATGGCTAGAGATGAGGTAACAGCCTGTGTGAATAGAGAAGGTGGGTACCGGTGAGGCTGATGTACCAAGGAGGACTGGAGTGATTCTAGAGCAAACCAAATGCGCTACAGGGGGCAGATAACATTTCCAAAGATTTAAATGCGGCTTTTTTAAAGTGGATCTATCACCTTAATTCAAGTTTGCATATTTGAAAACTGCATTAAAAACTGTATATGTGTCTCACGTTACCCAAAAAGACCAGCAGTTTAGGAGATGTTTACACTTTTAATTCTGGACCAAGTGAAAGCAAACAGTTCCTGGTACTGCACAAAGCTGTATTAGCATATGAAACGTCATTGAAACCTCTATTAGCATATGGCACGTCACTGAATAGGCTTAATTAGCATATGCAACATAAGTGGTTTGCTTAATTAGCATATAAAAACATCACTCGTGCCGAACTGTGCCGTAATTTAGCATATGAAAGAATATCTCCTGAACTTTGTGTTTGCTGGCCTTTTGGTTAACATGACATAGAGCGTTTTCAATGCAGTTTTCAAATATGCTAACTTGAATTAAGGTGAAAGTTCCACTTTAACCCTCTTGAATGGTAGAGAGGTCTCCGATGCATTGCAAAGCAATATGGTGGAGACCTGGCCTTCAAGAGGTTAAAATCCACATTTAAGTCACTGGGACTTTTTATTGTACCCTATTTGTGCTAAGCAATGCATTGCATACTATTCCAGCATACAATGGGTTAAAAACCCCATTTAAATCAATGGGGAATAGTAATTTGGTTCCCATCATGCATCTGGTTTGCTCCAGAATCTTGGTTCACCTTTATCTTTATACATCAGCCTCAGAGTGTGTATTGTTTCTCTTCATTGACGTTTTAACCCCTTAAGGACTAAAGGGTGCTCGATGCATTGCGTCACAATTCACTGCACACACCTCTGGTCGTTAAGGGGTTGATTTGTACTGCACTGCATGCCCTTAAATGGTTAAAAGTAGGTCTCATTGTTGGGATGGATTTAATTATATGCCGGTCCCTAATGAGATGATTTCTCCCTGCCTGTAACATACTGCATGGCAGAGCTTTTCACCCTCCAGATTGGATCCAACACAATGCATTGCACTGCAAAGGGTTATACTTGCATTTGCTGTTTATGTGGAATACTCTGACACACGTCTTCTGGTAGGTGAACATTGCCCTCTACTGGACAGTTTGGGCAACTACTTTAAAGAACTGCCGCAAAAGTAGTTCAATTTCTAGACTCCCTCTGGCACAGGCTGTAACCTGCGCCATAATATAAGTGTGTGTATATTTATTTCTATAGCGCCAACAGGTGCACTTAGCGCTTTACAGTTTACATTTAGTATAGCGAGGATACAATAAGTGCAGTAGTTAAGCATATTTGTTCATTACAGCCTGCACTGTATCATTTCATTTCTGTTTCCAGTAGCTTGCTGTTTAACCCCTCGAGTGCCATAGGCACTCAAAAGGTTAAAGCCTTGGATGCTTGCGACTTCAACTTCTTTAGCATCCAGTGGGTTACGTAACAACAGCTTTAAGTTTAAAAGAAAAATGGATGATTCCGGGACAGACCATTTGCGCAATGGGGGAGAACTAAAACAATTTCCATGGGTTTAAATGGGACTTTTAACCCCTCAAATGCTAGAGAGGTTTTCCAGCACAGAAGACCTCTCTAGCACTCAAGGGGTTAAAATCCCAATTTAAACTGATGGAAATGTTTGGGATTTTTAGTTCACCCCCTATAGTGAAAACGGTTTGTCCCGGAATCATCCACTTTTCTTTTTGAACATATGGCCCCTAAGTGGAGAAATGACTGAAAAAGCTCGGTCCGTTGTACAGACCGCTGTGGGCCATAATGCAGAAACTGCAGGGAAAGCAAACTACACAGATAAACTCCATAAATTCCCAATGAGTTTTAAAGGGATAGTAATACTTGGATTTAAGATGGTTTAATATTGTTCTTATGAAAAAAATAAATTAAATGCAGTAAATTTTATGTTTAAAACATGTCTAAAATTGTAGAGAGTAGCCTCTTAAGGCCCCTTGACGGTCCTGCACCGTCATGGGTTGTTATACCCTTAACTACCCATGACGGTGCTGGACCGTCATGGCTTAAATGATAGCAGTGTTCCTCTGTGCACACTGCTATCATTAATTCCAGGCTGAGACTGAACGCTCCGAGACCGGGGCATTCAGTCTCAACCCCTCTTGCTTCTGCCGGTTCATGCGATAGCTGTATCAACGATCACATGTACCGGCATTCTGAGACAGAGGTAAGCACACAACGCATGCTTACCTCTGTGTGTCTCCTCTTTTTCTGTCTCCCTTGCTATCAAAGTAAGGGAGAGAGAAGTAGAGAGGAGACACCTAGTGGTCAAATAAAATCCAGCAGCTGGGGGTTTTAACCCCTTCACTGCTGGTGTTGGAGGCTGGCTAAATGCAAGTCAATTTCTGACCTGCAATAATACACTTTTTTCTTTTTTCTTTTTTTTTTTTTAAACACAAAACACACTTTTTTTTTTTTTTTTTTTTTTTTTTTTCAAAAAAATATTTTCTTTAATTTAAAAAAAATATATCTTAATAAACAAAACTGGGAGTGTGATTGTTGTGGAGCCATGTAATACACTTATACACACTGCCGAATGTCAGGGATAAAAAAGTGTCAAAATAGGGTGGGAAAAAGGGACATGGGGATTTTCACCCAGGGGGGACAGTGGCCACTTTAAACTGCGCATTTTGTACGTATGACTGACCGGTCATACCTTTCATGCAGTCTCCATAAAAATGTAACCCTTTGTGCCCAATTGATCCCAAGAGAAAAAACAAAAATGGTGTTTTTTTTTACATTTTTTTTAACATTTATTTTAATTTTAATAAAGTAAATGGTGGGTTATCCATATAAGTGTGGTATCAAATGAAAGCCCTATTTGTGCTTAAAAAAACAGTATATAATTTATGGGGGTGGAATAAAAGACTTAGAGGAAAACACTGTTGAACAAAGACATAGTCAAAAAGGTCAGAATTGCTCCGGTCCTTAAGGGAAAACGACCTCAGATTTTCCCGGTCCTTAAGGGGTTAAAAATAAAAGTAGAATATCCTACCTCCCATGTCTCAAAACGTTATAGTTTGCAGGTTCCTAGCATTTAAAGTTCCCCCACCCTTCCCCTTTCACTGACATCAGTGCTCTATGGGACAGAAGCGGATCCTGGTCATTTGACCAGCAGGCGGCTTTTCATCAGAGCCGAGATAGCGCTATTTAGAATTAAATACTTAATTGGAACGGTCTACAAAGTGTGCTTGAAAACCAGGCACACTTTGTAGACTGTTCCAATGAAGTTTTTAACCTTTGAATAATATAGTGGTCTCTAACCATTGGTAGGCTGAGGTATGTATATCTTTTATTTATATGGCACCACACAGTGTGCGCAGCACCTTACAACAGACATATGTTACAGTAAATAAATAGGGATAAAATAAGGGTCACATCCATAGAAACAAAAGGAGAAAGGTCCCTGCCCCAAAGAGCTTACAGTCTAAATGATGGGTGTTGGTATCTCCTGGTCTATAAAACATAAAAACACAAATACATTTTAAAGAAACTGTCCGAAATAGTATATAATCTAAACATTACAGCAATATATAAACAGATTTAACTTTCTCCTGGCAACCCCCACATATCTGCACAGCTGACGCACCCATTACAATTGGGTCTAACTAGGCACTGTCTGGCGAGTGGATGAAGCGGGTGCCAGGCGGACAGCTTAAGGAAGCATCCACTCTCATCCACATACCTTCTGTTCAGAAGCTTCAATTCATTCTACATATCTCCGCCTGCATAGTCATGTCATGGAACAAATATTGTAAGCTTGTTTCATAAAAGTACAGCGATTAATTTTATAGCCATATTTACATTGTTCTTCTATGGACTCAAGACTAAACAGTAGCCCGCTGTATGTATAGTGCAGTTTTATTATCACTGATTTATACATGTATGCTATTAGTTTAGTTTAGAAGTTTTGTGTTTGAACATTCTCGGACATAAGCAGCTTGAGGTTTTGGTATCCTCATTCCAACACGGTATGCATGTCTAGTTTTGGGGTGTAAGCAAGTATATCGTGTCATGGAACATCTACTTTTACATTTGTAACATCACGAATTGTAAAATTAGTTTAATCCCTTAAGGTCCAGAGGTGTGTGCAATGCATCTTTCTCTGTCGTCTAATATAGCTTACAGGTAACTCTAGGAAGGCAACCTCCCCTTTAAGTAGAAAGAACAATTCTTGAAAAGAAGTGCAGGGTGGAGCCTTCCTTCCCTCCTTAGCTGGTCACCAGCCAATCCCCAAACCAGTTAGATTTGTTCCTTGAACAGGAAAGGCAAGAGAACAGTTCTGCTTAGTTTTTAGTTATATTTATTGTTTGCTGTTAGATATGGAGTGTAGAAAGGGTAAATATTTTCTGTTTGGCTACTGAGCGGACGCCATTTTCTAGCTTTCACTTCACGAGTATCCTACACAGGGCTTGGACTCTTCCTCTCTCTTCAGCAGATTGACCCTTCGCCTGCCAGTTAAGTGCATTTTCGCTAATTCTGGGGTGAATATTTAATCTCAAACACAGTATTCGGCTTTTCCTCCTACTATCAGACGCTTTATATCCTGTTAGGATGTCAGACTCGTTGGGGCTAGACCTAAGACTAAAGATAATATGGTGTCTGTGACCCCATTGCACATTGCTCCTCATGTCAGACAGGGATTCCTAGAAAATACTCCGCACGTGGACGACTTGCTCTTGAAGGCCATGTGTCTGGAACTCCTACAACAACAGGTTAAGGAATGTATCAACGCTTTCACCCATCACTGGTGGATCCTGAACATGGACAAGTCAGACCTAGTTCTATCCCAGGGACTGGTCTTCCTTGGTCTCCTGTTCGACACCCTGAAAGGCATTGTATTTCTCACGGACAAAGTGATTCACCAGATCACTCACAAGGTATCCTCAGTCCTGGCTTGCGATCCCATTCCAGCCAAGAAATTGACCTCTCTAGTGAGGGATTTAATATCCAGTTTAGAAGTGGTATCGTTTGCGATGGCTCACATGAGGGAACTTCAGAGGTTCGTGATCCAGGTTTGTAAAGGGAACCCAGATCTCCTGAAGCTGTCTGTTTCTCTCCCCGTACATGTAGAGCTGAGTCTCTCTTGGTGGCAAGATCTCTCCAACCTGTGGAAGGACAGACCCTTCCTAGTACTATTCTGGACCACTGTGACAACAGATGCCAGCCTATCCGGCTGGGGAGAGATCCTGGGTCACCTGAATTCACAGGGTCGATCGTCAGTGGAGGAGTCTCTCCTACCCATCAGTGTCCTGGAACTTCTGGTGATAGTCCACGCTCTCAGATACTGGTCCTACCATCTCGAAGGCTGTCCAGTCCGACAACACCACGGCCGTGGCTGACATCAACAAGCAAGGCGGAACAAGAAGTCTCGCCGCTTGGTTGGAGGTCAAGGCTATCCTAACCTGGGCAGAAGAACATGTCCCTTCCATCTCCGCAATTCATGTTCCAGGAGTGGACAACGTCTTAGCCGACTTCTTAACCCTTTGAGTGCCAGAGGGTTCTGAAATGCATTGCTTTGCAATGCATTCTGTACCCCTCTGGCACTCAAAGGGTTAAGCCAACACACAGTAGACAGCGGAGAATGGGACTCGACCTGAAATGGTGACTCCCCTGGATCGACTTGATGGTGACCAGATATAACAGGAAGGTTCCATCCTTTTGTTCCCGCTGGAGGGATCCTCTGGCACTTGCAGTGGATGCCATGTCGATTCCGTGGCGTTTTCCTCTGGCTTATGTCTTTCCTCCCATTCCCCTGCTTCCCAGGGTATTAAGGTAATCGCGGCTGGAACGGACTCCGGTCATTCTAATTGCTCCTTATTGGCCCCGGCAACCCTGGTTTCCAGAGCTCCTGGACCTATCTGTGGCTATCCTTCGGCTTCCCCGCAGACCGGATCTACTTCTACAGGGTTATATGTGGAAGGAGGATATGGCAGTCTGGGTTTGATGGCCTGGCAGTTGAATCCTCAATATTGAGGAAGAAAGGTTTTTCTTCAGCGGTTATGGCTACTATGCTTCGTGCTAGGAAGCCTGTTTCCTCTAAGACATACCACAGAATATGGTCTATTTTCCACTCTTGGTGTGTGGATTGGGATCTGTCATCACAAGACTTCGTCCTTCCTACTGTCTAGTCCTTTTTACAGTTCAATGTGGACAAGGGCCTCAGCCTGAGTTCCTTGAAGGTTCAAGCTTCTGTGCTATCTGTCTTTTTCCAGAAGCGCATTGCCATCCTTCCTGTCAAGGTTTTCTTTCAGAGCGTTGCTCATACTTGCCCTGCTTTTAAGAGTCCCGCTCCTCAGAGGGATCTTAATTTGGTGCTGGGCGTCTTACAGCGCCCTTCTTTTGAATCCTTGGGCACTACTGCTCTTCGTCTTCTGACTTTCCTATTGGTAATTGTCTCTGTTCACAGGGTTGCCTTGGTGTTTCACAAGGACAAGGCGATTCTTCACACCTCTCAGGAATTTCTTCCTAAGGTGGTTTCTGAGTTCCACATCAGTCAGGTGATTGTTGTGCCTTCATTTTGTCCTGACCCTAAATCTGACAAGGAGAGGGATCTCCACTTGTTAGATGTGGTGCTCTGCCTTAAGTTCTGTGTGCACCGCACTGAATCTGTTCGTCAATCTAACTCGCTATTTGTCATTCCGAAGGGTTCCAGGGCTGGTAAGCCTGTATTCAAGGTGACTATTGCCTCCTGGATCAAGTCTACCATTCGTAAGGCCTACGAACTCAGGAAGAAGCCTGTTCCTTTTCGTATTATGGCTCATTCCACCAGGTCTGTTGGGGCCTCCTGAGCCTACAAAAATCAGGTCCCTGGCAATGAGTTGTGCAAGGTGTCCACTTGGTCACCTGTGCACACTTTCTCTACACACTTTCGTGTTGATGTGTTGGCTTCGACTGATGCCAGCCTTGGTAGGAAAGTCCTAGAGGCAGTCTTGCCTGTCTAGGACATTTCTCATTATGTTTAGGTAATCTTTGATTGTTGAGCCTGGTTGGCTCTAGTTCAATGTGCTGTCTTACAGTTACTGGTGTGTTATATTTCATTTCAGTGTCTGTTGATACTCCCTCTCGTTTGGGGCTATCCTGATCTGATTAGTCTGTATGAGCTCTGGTGACTTTGGGGACCTGCGCTTGATCCTTGCCTTATTTTCCACCACTGGGAAACTCAATGTTGGTACATCCCAGAGTTACCTGTAAGCTATACTGGATGACAGAGAAAAGAGGATTTTAGTCTTACCTGTGAAATCCTTTTCTCTTAGTCAGTATAGCTTACAGGTCTCCCACCCTGTCAAGGGACCATGCTTGGTTCTCCTGTGACAGAATGTGGGAGTTCCTTCGGGTTCATGTTTACAGGAGTCTTCTTTTTCCATCTTGCTACCTAGTCAATAGTTAGCGTCTCAAATCTAACTGGTTCCGGATTGGCTGATGACCAGCTACAGAGGGAAGGAAGGCTCCACCCTGCACTTCTTTTCAAGAATTGTTCCTGCCTACATAAAGGGGCGGTCGCCTTCCCGGAGTTACCTGTAAGCTATATGGACTAAGAGAAAAGGATTTAACAGGTAAGACTAAAATCCTCTTTTGGTCTTCAAGGGATTAAAGAACAGCTCTGTTACCATAAACCTTTTCCAGAACTTGTTTTACCCCTTTCCGTGCCACAGTAGTATGCAAAGCAGATCCCTATGACACTGAAAGAGTTACAGTAGGGCATCTGCTGTTTCTTCTGTTTAGCAGAGACAGCAAACTATCATCTGGCTCCATAGAGAGCTACATGGAGATCCCAACATCACCCACTCTCAGGTTGGTGATTTTGGGATTGTGAACTTCAACAGTAGAGGCCAATATCAGAGCTTGGTACATTAACATATAAACACACCCACATGAATACAACAGTGGCTCATTATCCTGCATTTCCATATAGAAATGAGCTATTGCCAAGCAAAATAGTAGACCTGTTGAGGGTATGGAGGATTCGTGGTAATGTCAGCGGATTGTGGTAGATTGGTGGCGGATTCACAGGGATATGATAACAATGACCTCTTAGTGTGTGCTGTCTATATACCATTGCCACAAATTCACCACCATATCACCATCCTGGCATCTATCACCCTTTGGTGCACCTCCTCCATAATGTCACATCACTGGTTTTGCTTCCTATGACTATAGATGTAGGCCTGTTTCAAACCACCACTGGGCACTGCACCCCTGGCAAAGGATAAAGAACAGGCTTTCTTAACCCTTTGCATTGGCTACCTCTCTGGCACTCAAAGGGTTAAGTTCTGAAGAGATTAAATAATGCCATCTTCCCCCTTCTAGACGTGAGCACTCAGGCTTATTGTAGTTTCACAAAAATTTGACCATACCTTTCGGTCATGGGCCCTTAAGGGGACATGCCAGGAACATCACGCCGGTCGCGGCACATAAGGACCAGTGAAGGTCCTGGCACGTCATGGAATTCTGGGATAGCAGCGAGGCTCTGCCATCCCAGAATTCATCTCGCTAGTCCTTAATGGCCGCCCATGCGCCAGATTGGGTTGTAGTGAAGGGGTTAAGCACAAAAGAAATGAGGAGCAATTCCAGGGCATATCAACTGCACCAAAAGGGAAGATAATACAATTTGACAAATTGAAAACCACTGTATTAGTGTATTCCCGGGCTCCTGATCATCAGGGACAGTTCTAAACCTTGTTATGATACTTTCTCCTTGACTGCGGAGGGTCCCCCTTCAGTGGGCAGTAGACAGTGGCCTACTTTGGCCAGTTATTAAAATGTTTCTTTGTGGATGAAATGAGGCGATATTTGTCCTTCCTTCTTTTTTTTTTTTAGTTAAGGATGAATTGTTCTTGGACAGATTATCAACAGCTATCCTCAAATACCCCTAACAGTGAAGGATCTAAGGATTTCCTTACCTGCATACAAGTAGTGGACCTGCAAATATTGTGACAATTCAGAAAATAATTTATGAAGTGATCTTATTTAAAAAAATGTTAACACCTCCTAATAACCCAATGGATGTAAAGATAGTTAATTGGATAAGGCATTGGCTGAGTGAAAGTAGACAGAGGGTAGTAGTCAATGGAGAATATTCAGACGAAGATAGTGTTACAAGTGGGGTACCTCAGGGATTTGTACTGGGGACCATTCTTTTTAATATTTTTATTAGTGATATTGTAAAAGGTCTTCAAGGTAACTTATGCCTTTTTGCAGATGATACAAAGATCTGCAATAGGGTAGACATTCCAGGGGAAATAAGCCAAATGACAAATGATTAGAAGAATGGACTAGAGTGTGGCAGGTGCAGTTTAATGCCGATAAAAAAATGCACTTGGGACATAAAAATCCAAAGGAAATACTTACTGTTAAGGGTATTGTGTTGTCAGAGACAACAGAACAAAAGGATTTGGGAGTAATTATTTCTAATGACTTAAAGGTAGGCAGGCAATGTAATAAAGCGGTGGGGAATGCAAGCAGGGTACTGGGTTGTATAGCTAGGGGCATTAGTAGCAGAAAAAGGGGGGGTGGTCATGCCACTCTACAGATCTCTAGCTAGACCTCACCTAGAGTATTGTGTACAGTACTGGAGACCCCATCTCCAGAAGGATATAGATACTCTAGAGAGAATTCAGAGAAGGGCTACTAAAATGGGGACTAGTTTACACGAAAAGACATGTCAGGATAGACTAAAGGATCTGAACATGTATAGCTTGAGAGAGAGGGGATATGATAGAAACATTCAACTACATGAAGGGATTCAACAAAGTGCAGGATGGAAGTAAATTTCAAATGAGTAAAAATGTTAGGACAAGAGGCCATTGTCTACAACTAGAGGGACACAGGTTTAGACATAATGTAAGGAAGTTTTACTTCACTGAGAGTGTAGTAGATAAGTGGATAAGGCTGTCCTGAACATAACACAAGACCAAATGAGATTTGAGGTTTTTACAGTAGGAAAATGGGCAGACTAGATGGGCCAAATAGTTCTTATTTGCCGTCAAATTCTATGTTTCTATGTAAGTGTACCTTAATATGGGCAGAAAATCCTAATACCCACTATGAATCAGTTCCAAAACTAGATAGTATTTTGAAATATCTAACAGGCTACAAGCCATTATCCTATGTAATAATTTGCTAGGATGTTTGTCAGAAGCCGTCATGCGCAGTAGAGGCTGTCCGAACGCACGGAATGCTGGGAGGTGTAGGAATGCTGGGAGTTCTGTGCTGGGAGCATTCTGTGCTTTCGTGCAGTCTCTACAGTGCATGACTGTGTCGGCAGCAGGACGCAGAGCAGGACCGGCCTCTTAACCCTTTGAGTACCAGAGGGGTATGCAACACATTGCAAAGCAATGTCTTTGCTTACCCCACTGGCACTCAAAGGGTTAACATCACCCAGACCTCTTTCAGTTCCATAAGGTTGGCAAAGTTGGTACTGTGAACTCCAACAGCACAGGCAGCGATGAAAACTTAGACACATGTACTAAGTGTCAACATTAACAAATAAACAAACCCACAGCAATGTGACAATGGCTCATTAAGCTGCATTTCAGTATGCAAATGAGCCATTGTTGGAGTTGTCACTGCTCAATCATAAACCTGGCGCAGGCACGGCTGATTGATGGTGATGTTGGTGTGTTTGTGGAGGATTCATATGGATGTGATAACGAAGACCTCTTAGTGCATATAACAAGATGGGATTGATGCAAATACTCCATAATATCACCAGCTTGACCCCTTATTTACCCCTGTCACGGGAACCCCATGGCCCTTGGCTCCTGGAGAGGCCTGGTGGTCAGCCCCCTCCCTACAGATCATGGATTGCACTCACAGAGAAGCGCCTTTGCCAGCTTACCAGTCCCCTCTCGGGTCTAAGTCACCCTGTGCTTATTGGGGGCACAGGGTGACTGGGAAAACCCGCCTGGTCTGCCCAAAGCAGACCCAACAGACTGATCAGCCCTGAGGGCTGTGTGCATCTCACCAGGACCAACCTACAGACTCTGTGGACTATTTTAACCAGTGTTACGACTATTGGAGTTAATATTGCTATGTAGAACTTTGGGACGTTATATTGGCGGACAGCTGTGCCAAAAGGACTAAAAATAATAGCCTGCTTTCAAGGAAATGGGCAGTAAGGGTTAAGTATTTGAGTTTGGCCAAGGATGCTGCAAATGTATATTGCAGTCCCTCAAGCCTTTTATTCCATTGTTCACCCTCACCCAAGCTCTGTGTGTATTGTAGCCACTGCAGTCATTGTAGGTCTGTGAACTGTACTGAGACCCCCCTGTGGTGTGCTAACCTAATCATGTCTGGACCTTTGTATTGCGTTGTACCATTTGTTTCTAGCCTTTTGTTTAGTAATGCAATCATGTATGTGTTATTGTAATTGCTGGGACCTTCTGTTGTTGGCCCTTTGTCTTGTATATTGTGATTATATTATCACTGTGACTCACCCATTGTATCCTGCCTGCCCGTGTATTTCAATGTAGGTTTTGTGTATAAATATGTGTGGTTTGGTCTAATAAAGTCAGTTCTTGTCTTAACCTACACTGGTGTTGTCTGGTGAGGTAAAGCTTGCTGTATCCAGATTGTGCTCTTGGTACCCTGACACTAGTTTTGCCTAGTTTTGGGGTATATTGTGGTATGCTGTTGGATGTCCATCTGGCTCGTAGCGCAAGAAGTGACCATAGACAGGGACACCAAGGCTGGGTGTCCGCTGGTACCATCACAGCCCCTTTCACATCTACTACCCCAGAGTTTTTTGTCTGAGAGCTGCAGACTTCCAGGGTATGTTCAGCATAAAGAGTCCGTTTTCTTACCTCCTTGAATGAATGATAGGAACCAATTTGGGGCTATTTATTAAGCCTTGACTTTAAATGGGTCTACATTTTATTGCACAGCATATACATCAATATGAAGTTCTGGGAATGTTTATGAGCTGTGGTGCAGTTAGCTTGCCCTGGTATTGCTTCACTTGTCTTTGTAACTATAGCCACTGCATATACCACATGGTGTTACAAGGGGCGTAACTACAGTTGCACAGGAACCCAGCATCCAATAGGGCTTCATCTGTGCCAGAGTCCCATAGGTACTAGCTATGTCTCTGAAAATATTTTTTATTATAGAGGGTTTCATAAAACTGTTTGCACTGGGGCCCTGCCATGACTAGTTACACCACTGGGTGTCACTTATCCATTCATTAATGCTCTGTCCTTTCTTTCATTCCCCAGGTCCCTGGCTGAACCCTGCCCTTGTCAGAGACGACCCTTACCGCATCTCGTACGGAGAACAGCTGGCCCTGGGGATGTTGGCTGGGGCCGTAACTGGCTCTGCACTTAGCTCCCTAATGTGGCTGCCCTGTTGGTTTTAGGAAATATACCCCTAAGAGGACCCCGTATTTATCAAGCGGTGCAATTCTGGAACATACCAACCACACCATAGGGGACGATAGACAATTCTCCAAATTGTCCTTGATTTTAAATGGTTCTTTTTAACCCCTTGAATGCCAGAGTAGTCTCAAACACATTGCTTCGCAATGCTTTGGAGACATCACGAGCATTCAGGGAGTTAGACGACAAATTAAACCACTGGGAATTTTCATTTAATCCCCTATAGAGCAGTTGGTTTGCTCCAGAATTGCACCTTTTTTCGCTTGAGGAATAAATCTACCTGGGAACTCTCCAGAACTGCCACAGAGACTCTGGTGTTTAGAGTTAAAGTGGAGCTATCACTGTTAATATTGACCCCCGATCCTTTCCTAATGTAGCGATTTGTAAAGCCTACTGTTATTATGATGAACACGTCCACCTTATTAAAGGGGAACTACCATCCGACACAATCTTTAGCTTCACTAAGTCCCCATCTGGCGACTAGCTGCTTAGGAGCACTAGTCACCAGAATAATTTCCTTCTTTAATAGATTTCTGCTCTCTTCTATGGCTGACAGTAGCACGAAGCGAGGACATCTTGCCATTGTGACTTCCGCGCGCCGGCGCTGTCAGTCCCAGCCGGGTGTAGGAGGCGTTGCTAGGAGCCGGTCAGCTCTGGCTGGGACTGACAGCACAGGTGTGCGGACGTCACAATGGCAAGATGTCTGCGCTCTGTCCTGCCTGTCACCCATGGAACAGAGCAGAAATCTATTAAATAAGGTAATTATTCTGGCGACTAGCGCTACTAAGCAGCTAGTCACCAGATGGGGACTTAGTGAAGCTAAAGATTGTGTCGGGTGGTAGTTCCGCTTTAAGTAAAGTAGCTTCTTCCTTAGGTATCCAGCGGACAATGGCACAGACATCTCAGAGATAAGGGACCTCTGAGTCTGCTCTGTCCATCCCGTGCACTGCCAAGATTGGTGGTGATGTTCGTTGGTTACCTTAAGATAATGGAAGTTGCTGAAGGAGCAGGCCCACATTGCTTCTCTTGTAAGCTCTGTGCCCTTGATGCCTACAGAAGACATGTATGTTCTTTAATAACGCTGACTTTTTCATCATAATAACAGTAAGGCTTTACATATCACTACATTAGGAAAGGATTGGGGGGCAATATTAACAAGGTGATAGTTCCACTTTAATTACCTAGTGAGTTTCCTGGGTAACTCTGCCCATTTCTCCTCCCTTTTTCCTACTTCCCACACTGTTCCACCCACTTCCCCAACCAATCCTCATTAAGCCCCACCCATTCAATTAATCCCTGCCCACTTTATGATGGTATCCATGTTATTGAAACAAGCCTTGTCACAGGCCACGAGGACTCAACAGAGGAAAGTTCACAAGTATGAGGATAAGTTCCTACAAGTCAAGATTGTCTATTAGTGATGGTAGATTGTTATACAAATCATTGAGCAACTAATCTGTGAATAATTTATTTGCATTCTTTAGTGTAGCACATATCTATTATACAACTGATTAAAAGAACACTATCACATTTTAATAAACTCCTACGTGTCTTCCTTCTGTAGTACTCACAAAATCAAACCCCCCTACCAGAGTCTTAAAGGAGCAGTAAACTTATTTTGAGAACATATGTTAAAGAGGTTTTCCAGCTGAGTAAAACAAGGATACTCCCGCCGCTGTCAGTTCTTTCATTCAAATGTTATAACATCAGGAAATTAATTTACAGAGTGTTTACTTCTCGAAAGTTCTGACAGGAAGTGACTCAGCAGTTTCTATTACATTCAGTCAGTCATATAGAATATAACAGAATAACTAATTGGAATCTGAACTCTAGAGGGCACTTCTAATATATTAAAACACAGGTTTAAACTGTAACAACTCTGGAAATATGCATCTCTCAACAGGAAAAGCCCCACTCTCTCTCTCTCTCTCTCTCTCTCTCTCTCTCTCTCTCTCTATATATATATATATAAAAAAAGTTTTCTACTCCTTTAAGAAGTCTTCAGTGGGAGGAGCTTGTCTTGTAACAAAGGGGAATCGTTTTATAAAATAGTGTAGCTAATATTCACAAGTGGTGGTAACTATCATGGGAGTAACTACAGGGGGTGAAGTGGGTGCATTTGTGCCAGGTTCCAGTATCCAAGATGGCCCCATCTGCCACAGGGTCTATTTATGCATCAAAAAATGTTTTTGTGTTGGGGGACCCATATAATAAAACTCTTTGTACCATGGCCTTGGACTAATTACACCTACGATTGCAACATTCCATATTTATAAAGAAGTAAAACCACTTTTATAAAGAATTACTAACTAACATACACAGTTTATACACACTATCACGTAACGTAATATAAACTTGCATAAAGAATAGGTTATAATTGCCATTAAGATTTAACCCCTTAAGGACCGACGCGGCCGGGACTTAAGGACCACGGAGCATTTATTTTTATTTTTTTTGTCTTATTTAACTCGGCGTGTAGCCAGGTGGGGAGCCCTGAATTCTATGACATGCCAGGACCAGTCCTTAAGGAGTTAACCACTAAAGCGTCCTTTTTTTTTGGTGCAATTAGTGAATATCTTTGTAACATGATTATTTAACTCTTTGAGTGCCAGAGTTCGCAATGCATTCTGCACCCCTCTGGCAGTCAAAGGATTAGACCATGTCAATTTCTGCTCCAGTTCTCAAAAATTCAGCTGATTGGCATTAGTACTTAGCGAAAATGTCAGTAAGTGTTTATAAATCCCTATGCAGATTTGCAACAATTTTACTGTCATTTTCTTTATTATGCTAATATTATACCCTACCCCCCAAAGAATTGTCTGCCGCTATGTACATGGTATAGGAACCCTAACATCTAAAAATGAACTGGGTTTATCTACACTTAAAGGGATAGTAATGTTTCATAATAAAAGCAGCTCTAATTAATCATCATAGTATTTGGGCTTTGGAGAGTGTTATTTCAATTCTGTCAGAGTTGTAGTTCAAGAGTAATTGAATGATAAAATATCCTGCTCCCGCCCCTTTTACTGATGTAACACTGCTCAGCCAGATCAGAAGGGAGGTGCCCAGGTAGACTGCAGGGAGGGACAATCTTCAATTAAGATAAGGGAAAAACCTGAAAAACTTGTCAAGGGAGGCAGGGCTTTCATTGTTCTCATAGGAAGAAGATTGTCCCCTGCTGTTATCTGTCTGGTCTACGGACTGGATTCCACATCTGAGGAGTGGGGGCTTACACTAGGTAAAAGGGGCGGGAGGGGATACTTTATCATTCAGTTACTCTTGAACTACAATGCTCACAGTAATGAAATAACACACCTGTGGCTCAAATACTATGAAGATTAATTGGAGCTGCTGTTTCTGTGAAACAGTGGTCATGCCACTCTACAGATCTCTAGCTAGACCTCACCTAGAGTATTGTGTACAGTACTGGAGACCCCATCTCCAGAAGGATATAGATACTCTAGAGAGAATTCAGAGAAGGGCTACTAAAATGGGGACTAGTTTACACGAAAAGACATGTCAGGATAGACTAAAGGATCTGAACATGTATAGCTTGAGAGAGAGGGGATATGATAGAAACATTCAACTACATGAAGGGATTCAACAAAGTGCAGGATGGAAGTAAATTTCAAATGAGTAAAAATGTTAGGACAAGAGGCCATTGTCTACAACTAGAGGGACACAGGTTTAGACATAATGTAAGGAAGTTTTACTTCACTGAGAGTGTAGTAGATAAGTGGATAAGGCTGTCCTGAACATAACACAAGACCAAATGAGATTTGAGGTTTTTACAGTAGGAAAATGGGCAGACTAGATGGGCCAAATAGTTCTTATTTGCCGTCAAATTCTATGTTTCTATGTAAGTGTACCTTAATATGGGCAGAAAATCCTAATACCCACTATGAATCAGTTCCAAAACTAGATAGTATTTTGAAATATCTAACAGGCTACAAGCCATTATCCTATGTAATAATTTGCTAGGATGTTTGTCAGAAGCCGTCATGCGCAGTAGAGGCTGTCCGAACGCACGGAATGCTGGGAGGTGTAGGAATGCTGGGAGTTCTGTGCTGGGAGCATTCTGTGCTTTCGTGCAGTCTCTACAGTGCATGACTGTGTCGGCAGCAGGACGCAGAGCAGGACCGGCCTCTTAACCCTTTGAGTACCAGAGGGGTATGCAACACATTGCAAAGCAATGTCTTTGCTTACCCCACTGGCACTCAAAGGGTTAACATCACCCAGACCTCTTTCAGTTCCATAAGGTTGGCAAAGTTGGTACTGTGAACTCCAACAGCACAGGCAGCGATGAAAACTTAGACACATGTACTAAGTGTCAACATTAACAAATAAACAAACCCACAGCAATGTGACAATGGCTCATTAAGCTGCATTTCAGTATGCAAATGAGCCATTGTTGGAGTTGTCACTGCTCAATCATAAACCTGGCGCAGGCACGGCTGATTGATGGTGATGTTGGTGTGTTTGTGGAGGATTCATATGGATGTGATAACGAAGACCTCTTAGTGCATATAACAAGATGGGATTGATGCAAATACTCCATAATATCACCAGCTTGACCCCTTATTTACCCCTGTCACGGGAACCCCATGGCCCTTGGCTCCTGGAGAGGCCTGGTGGTCAGCCCCCTCCCTACAGATCATGGATTGCACTCACAGAGAAGCGCCTTTGCCAGCTTACCAGTCCCCTCTCGGGTCTAAGTCACCCTGTGCTTATTGGGGGCACAGGGTGACTGGGAAAACCCGCCTGGTCTGCCCAAAGCAGACCCAACAGACTGATCAGCCCTGAGGGCTGTGTGCATCTCACCAGGACCAACCTACAGACTCTGTGGACTATTTTAACCAGTGTTACGACTATTGGAGTTAATATTGCTATGTAGAACTTTGGGACGTTATATTGGCGGACAGCTGTGCCAAAAGGACTAAAAATAATAGCCTGCTTTCAAGGAAATGGGCAGTAAGGGTTAAGTATTTGAGTTTGGCCAAGGATGCTGCAAATGTATATTGCAGTCCCTCAAGCCTTTTATTCCATTGTTCACCCTCACCCAAGCTCTGTGTGTATTGTAGCCACTGCAGTCATTGTAGGTCTGTGAACTGTACTGAGACCCCCCTGTGGTGTGCTAACCTAATCATGTCTGGACCTTTGTATTGCGTTGTACCATTTGTTTCTAGCCTTTTGTTTAGTAATGCAATCATGTATGTGTTATTGTAATTGCTGGGACCTTCTGTTGTTGGCCCTTTGTCTTGTATATTGTGATTATATTATCACTGTGACTCACCCATTGTATCCTGCCTGCCCGTGTATTTCAATGTAGGTTTTGTGTATAAATATGTGTGGTTTGGTCTAATAAAGTCAGTTCTTGTCTTAACCTACACTGGTGTTGTCTGGTGAGGTAAAGCTTGCTGTATCCAGATTGTGCTCTTGGTACCCTGACACTAGTTTTGCCTAGTTTTGGGGTATATTGTGGTATGCTGTTGGATGTCCATCTGGCTCGTAGCGCAAGAAGTGACCATAGACAGGGACACCAAGGCTGGGTGTCCGCTGGTACCATCACAGCCCCTTTCACATCTACTACCCCAGAGTTTTTTGTCTGAGAGCTGCAGACTTCCAGGGTATGTTCAGCATAAAGAGTCCGTTTTCTTACCTCCTTGAATGAATGATAGGAACCAATTTGGGGCTATTTATTAAGCCTTGACTTTAAATGGGTCTACATTTTATTGCACAGCATATACATCAATATGAAGTTCTGGGAATGTTTATGAGCTGTGGTGCAGTTAGCTTGCCCTGGTATTGCTTCACTTGTCTTTGTAACTATAGCCACTGCATATACCACATGGTGTTACAAGGGGCGTAACTACAGTTGCACAGGAACCCAGCATCCAATAGGGCTTCATCTGTGCCAGAGTCCCATAGGTACTAGCTATGTCTCTGAAAATATTTTTTATTATAGAGGGTTTCATAAAACTGTTTGCACTGGGGCCCTGCCATGACTAGTTACACCACTGGGTGTCACTTATCCATTCATTAATGCTCTGTCCTTTCTTTCATTCCCCAGGTCCCTGGCTGAACCCTGCCCTTGTCAGAGACGACCCTTACCGCATCTCGTACGGAGAACAGCTGGCCCTGGGGATGTTGGCTGGGGCCGTAACTGGCTCTGCACTTAGCTCCCTAATGTGGCTGCCCTGTTGGTTTTAGGAAATATACCCCTAAGAGGACCCCGTATTTATCAAGCGGTGCAATTCTGGAACATACCAACCACACCATAGGGGACGATAGACAATTCTCCAAATTGTCCTTGATTTTAAATGGTTCTTTTTAACCCCTTGAATGCCAGAGTAGTCTCAAACACATTGCTTCGCAATGCTTTGGAGACATCACGAGCATTCAGGGAGTTAGACGACAAATTAAACCACTGGGAATTTTCATTTAATCCCCTATAGAGCAGTTGGTTTGCTCCAGAATTGCACCTTTTTTCGCTTGAGGAATAAATCTACCTGGGAACTCTCCAGAACTGCCACAGAGACTCTGGTGTTTAGAGTTAAAGTGGAGCTATCACTGTTAATATTGACCCCCGATCCTTTCCTAATGTAGCGATTTGTAAAGCCTACTGTTATTATGATGAACACGTCCACCTTATTAAAGGGGAACTACCATCCGACACAATCTTTAGCTTCACTAAGTCCCCATCTGGCGACTAGCTGCTTAGGAGCACTAGTCACCAGAATAATTTCCTTCTTTAATAGATTTCTGCTCTCTTCTATGGCTGACAGTAGCACGAAGCGAGGACATCTTGCCATTGTGACTTCCGCGCGCCGGCGCTGTCAGTCCCAGCCGGGTGTAGGAGGCGTTGCTAGGAGCCGGTCAGCTCTGGCTGGGACTGACAGCACAGGTGTGCGGACGTCACAATGGCAAGATGTCTGCGCTCTGTCCTGCCTGTCACCCATGGAACAGAGCAGAAATCTATTAAATAAGGTAATTATTCTGGCGACTAGCGCTACTAAGCAGCTAGTCACCAGATGGGGACTTAGTGAAGCTAAAGATTGTGTCGGGTGGTAGTTCCGCTTTAAGTAAAGTAGCTTCTTCCTTAGGTATCCAGCGGACAATGGCACAGACATCTCAGAGATAAGGGACCTCTGAGTCTGCTCTGTCCATCCCGTGCACTGCCAAGATTGGTGGTGATGTTCGTTGGTTACCTTAAGATAATGGAAGTTGCTGAAGGAGCAGGCCCACATTGCTTCTCTTGTAAGCTCTGTGCCCTTGATGCCTACAGAAGACATGTATGTTCTTTAATAACGCTGACTTTTTCATCATAATAACAGTAAGGCTTTACATATCACTACATTAGGAAAGGATTGGGGGGCAATATTAACAAGGTGATAGTTCCACTTTAATTACCTAGTGAGTTTCCTGGGTAACTCTGCCCATTTCTCCTCCCTTTTTCCTACTTCCCACACTGTTCCACCCACTTCCCCAACCAATCCTCATTAAGCCCCACCCATTCAATTAATCCCTGCCCACTTTATGATGGTATCCATGTTATTGAAACAAGCCTTGTCACAGGCCACGAGGACTCAACAGAGGAAAGTTCACAAGTATGAGGATAAGTTCCTACAAGTCAAGATTGTCTATTAGTGATGGTAGATTGTTATACAAATCATTGAGCAACTAATCTGTGAATAATTTATTTGCATTCTTTAGTGTAGCACATATCTATTATACAACTGATTAAAAGAACACTATCACATTTTAATAAACTCCTACGTGTCTTCCTTCTGTAGTACTCACAAAATCAAACCCCCCTACCAGAGTCTTAAAGGAGCAGTAAACTTATTTTGAGAACATATGTTAAAGAGGTTTTCCAGCTGAGTAAAACAAGGATACTCCCGCCGCTGTCAGTTCTTTCATTCAAATGTTATAACATCAGGAAATTAATTTACAGAGTGTTTACTTCTCGAAAGTTCTGACAGGAAGTGACTCAGCAGTTTCTATTACATTCAGTCAGTCATATAGAATATAACAGAATAACTAATTGGAATCTGAACTCTAGAGGGCACTTCTAATATATTAAAACACAGGTTTAAACTGTAACAACTCTGGAAATATGCATCTCTCAACAGGAAAAGCCCCACTCTCTCTCTCTCTCTCTCTCTCTCTCTCTCTCTCTCTCTCTCTCTCTCTCTATATATATATATAAAAAAAGTTTTCTACTCCTTTAAGAAGTCTTCAGTGGGAGGAGCTTGTCTTGTAACAAAGGGGAATCGTTTTATAAAATAGTGTAGCTAATATTCACAAGTGGTGGTAACTATCATGGGAGTAACTACAGGGGGTGAAGTGGGTGCATTTGTGCCAGGTTCCAGTATCCAAGATGGCCCCATCTGCCACAGGGTCTATTTATGCATCAAAAAATGTTTTTGTGTTGGGGGACCCATATAATAAAACTCTTTGTACCATGGCCTTGGACTAATTACACCTACGATTGCAACATTCCATATTTATAAAGAAGTAAAACCACTTTTATAAAGAATTACTAACTAACATACACAGTTTATACACACTATCACGTAACGTAATATAAACTTGCATAAAGAATAGGTTATAATTGCCATTAAGATTTAACCCCTTAAGGACCGACGCGGCCGGGACTTAAGGACCACGGAGCATTTATTTTTATTTTTTTTGTCTTATTTAACTCGGCGTGTAGCCAGGTGGGGAGCCCTGAATTCTATGACATGCCAGGACCAGTCCTTAAGGAGTTAACCACTAAAGCGTCCTTTTTTTTTGGTGCAATTAGTGAATATCTTTGTAACATGATTATTTAACTCTTTGAGTGCCAGAGTTCGCAATGCATTCTGCACCCCTCTGGCAGTCAAAGGATTAGACCATGTCAATTTCTGCTCCAGTTCTCAAAAATTCAGCTGATTGGCATTAGTACTTAGCGAAAATGTCAGTAAGTGTTTATAAATCCCTATGCAGATTTGCAACAATTTTACTGTCATTTTCTTTATTATGCTAATATTATACCCTACCCCCCAAAGAATTGTCTGCCGCTATGTACATGGTATAGGAACCCTAACATCTAAAAATGAACTGGGTTTATCTACACTTAAAGGGATAGTAATGTTTCATAATAAAAGCAGCTCTAATTAATCATCATAGTATTTGGGCTTTGGAGAGTGTTATTTCAATTCTGTCAGAGTTGTAGTTCAAGAGTAATTGAATGATAAAATATCCTGCTCCCGCCCCTTTTACTGATGTAACACTGCTCAGCCAGATCAGAAGGGAGGTGCCCAGGTAGACTGCAGGGAGGGACAATCTTCAATTAAGATAAGGGAAAAACCTGAAAAACTTGTCAAGGGAGGCAGGGCTTTCATTGTTCTCATAGGAAGAAGATTGTCCCCTGCTGTTATCTGTCTGGTCTACGGACTGGATTCCACATCTGAGGAGTGGGGGCTTACACTAGGTAAAAGGGGCGGGAGGGGATACTTTATCATTCAGTTACTCTTGAACTACAATGCTCACAGTAATGAAATAACACACCTGTGGCTCAAATACTATGAAGATTAATTGGAGCTGCTGTTTCTGTGAAACATTACTTTCTCTTTAAATAGCCTGTACTTCATGCAACATCTGAAAAAATCTGTTTTCTGAGGCCTAAAATCTAGTCTTGCATGTGCTCTGATAGAGATTTCATTGTTGATTTTTACAGAGCTCCATTATCAGAGCAATCCTGATAGGTGACTCAGAACTGATGGTGCTGTATTACCTGTTAACCCCCTCAAGGACCCATGACATTCCGGTAAACTTGCCATAAGGACCCGTGATGGTCCTAACACCAGAGGCATAACTAGAAGCCACCGGGCCCAGGTGCAAAATTTTCCATGGCCCCCCCGACAACATTGCCCCCCCCCCCGTTGGCCATCTCTACTGGCCACCCCCCTATTGCCCACCCTCCCCATTGCCCCCAATCTCTACATTGCTCCCCATCTCCACGTTGCCTTCGCATTGCCCCCAATCTCCAAATTTCCTCCATCTCCACATTGCCCCCAGTGTCCATCTCCTACCTCCCTGGTGGTCCAGCAGTGTGGCAGGAGAGGTCTGTGTCTCCTTCTGCACAGACCTCTATACAGCTGGAGCTCCCGCACAGTCCTCTCTTCAGTAATGCATAGTGCTGGGAGATGACTCTGCATTACTAAAGTGCCAAAGAGGAGTTCAGCTGCTAGAGGTCTCTACCGAAGAAGGCATAGACCTCAGCGATCAGCATGTTGCAGGCCCTGGACGGGGGGGTCGCAGGGGGGTGGCTGGGACCCTGGAGTGACGGGGCCGGTTGCAGGTGCGACCCCTATTGTTACGCCACCGCCTAACACATCATGGAATTCAGCGCTCCCCGTGTGGCTGCATGATGTTCTCGGAGCCCTGAATTGATTCCTCAAAAAAAAAAAAAGTCCCTTGGTCCTTAACCCTTTGAGTCCTAGAGTGGTACAGAATGCATTGCAAAGCAATTTATCAAATTAGCTGAGTTAGCTCTTATTTTGAATTGCATACGGCACAAAGAAAATTAACCAAATATGTAAATTGGACAATCTACTCCCACATTAAAAGCAAATTTAGGATTCTATTTTAAGGATCTAACAAAATAAAATCTAATCTGTGGGTAAGTGGTATTTAAAGGTATGGCAACCAATTTCATTTGTAACAGCTTCATAGGGCTTGATTTAAAGCGGGACCAAGTTACATTTAGCCCCAAATCCTTAATATGTTAGCGATATACATACAGGAGGCAACAATTTTGTAATGTTAACACCTTTATTGGCTAACTAAACAGATTTAAAATGCAAGCTTTCAAAACATCTTAGGTCTCTTCCTCAGGCATGTTATACAGATAAATATGAAAACTTCTCTCTTACATACAAGTACATGTTACATTGTTTAAAATGGAAATCAGATAAGAAAGTTAGTCCAGATACTGATTCTTTTATCAGTCAGTGGTAGAGGATGTGATTTAGTCTAATGTCCCTGACACTGTGGCCACTTTGGTAAAAATGTTCTCCCACTGGTGTCTCTGTCTTTTTGTTGTTAATGTTGGATCTGTGGGAATTAAACTTCTTATGCAATGGCTGTCCCATTTCACCCACATAAAGAGCTGTTGGGCATTTTGCACACATGATGAGGTATATTACATTGGATGATTTGCAGGTGAAATTAGCATTGATCTTATGGTGTAACTGGGTGTTTGGTATGGGTATCTTGTCTGTGGTATAAATGTGTGCACATGTTTTACACCTACTTTGTAGGCAGGGTAATGTGCCATTTTTTGTATTTTTGTTCAGGGCACTCCTTAATATCAGTTGTTTTAAATTGGGAGGCTGTCTGAAGGAGAGTAAGGGAGGCTGTCGGAATATGTTCTTAAGTCTTTCATCTGTGTGTAAGGTTGCTTGAAGTCATCTTGATATTTTGGGTAGAGCTTCAACTTGGGGGTGGTAAGTGACCACATGTGGCACACAGTTTCCCTTATGCTGTTCTTTGTGAATTAAGAGGTAAAATAATGATTAGTAAGCTAGTCACCACCTGCCTAAGTATTGCAGGGTGACTTTAGTTGAGGTGGTTGTTCCCCTTTAATTATTGAAGGGCGACTTATTACTAACTGAGTGCAGTGTGTGTGTGTGGTCGAGCGCCGGCCTCTGTCTGGCATTTCAGGCCAAGATGGGGGGGCTGACAACACAGCACTGTTTTTTTTTCCAGGAGCGCTCCTGTTGTTTTTTAAAATATTGTTGAATGATAGAGGTTTAGATGTGTGTGTGGGGACTCTCACTTTGAGGAGGATATTACCGTTCCAACTGTTTTCCGTTATTTATACGGGGAGAGGTGGGAACAATACTCGGAGTTATTGTCTCCTATATGTATATATATATGTTTTTTGATAACTTCAGTATTTTCCCTATATACATCTCTTTGTGATATTTTTTCATTCACCATTGGTAGATATTTTATGGCGCTTCACGCAGTATTTTGATTTAGATAACGGAAGATTCCTCTTTAATGATTTGGGGCTAAATGTAACTTTGATGATAGTTCCTCTTTAAAGGCAGCCAACACCAAAAAACAGGTAACGGCATTTTTTTCATGATCGGTAAGCAATTTAAAGACCTGTGCTTAATGCCAACAAAAAAAAATCCCTGCCAGCCACTACATTTTGATGTGTTTTGGCCCATTAAAAAGAAAAAAAAAACACAACACAAGTTGCTATTTGAGGCTGCACAAAAGTGGACTGCAGACAAGTGGGAGTTTGAAAGAATCTGGAGTTAGAATAGAAGTTGGAGTAGGAAATCAGCAGAGCTGACGGCAATTTCAAGGGATTTACTGCATTCACATTTAAATTTGGTTAACTTTACCTTAGAGTGAGCATTAGAGGGCAGTATACATTTATTTGAATTGTAAAACCAAGCATGAATGATAGCAAGTTATACAATCTGACACAGTGCACCTCTTTTCACATGAGTAAACACTAAGAGTAATTGTTCCAGGGGTTATACCACTGTGCCAAGTATGAGCATATTTTCTTTTTAGAGTCTAAGATATTGGATTTGGAAAGAAATATTGTAACATTGTGAGACATTGGAAACCTGGAAGGGAGTTTAGAACTCACAGAGGAGGTAGTATGTGGGGTTAGTGGTGAAGAGGGTGGAGTTGTAGATGAGCAGCAAAAGGTATGGCAGCTGGGTAACAGTAAGGAGGAGAGGTAGTGGACAGAGGAAGAGGAAGGCCAGTTCTGAGTTGACTCAGTCCAACAGATTTGCAAGATTATGTGAACATGTTAATGTGGATAGCTCAGAATTGGTAATACTGGAGAGGCCTGATTCCTCTAGCAGCTAGGGGAACAGTCCTCCATCCAGGTTAGATGGGATGCAGAGTAGGCAGAAACCAAGGCAGGTGGTGGTAATGGAGGACTCTATTATTAGGAGGGTAAATAGGGTAACCTGTCGCCAGGAACGTGAATGCCAAACAGTATGCTGTCTCCCGGGTGCTCGGGTTTGGCATATTGCAGACAGGACTGACAGATTATTGGGAGGGGCTGGAAATGAGTCAACTGTCTTTGTCATTGGTACCAATATGTACCAAGTAGGAGGAACATGGCGGTCCCTTAAGAATGATTCCAGGGATTTAGTGTGCAAGCTCAAGGCAGGGACCTCTAAGGTAGTGTTTTCTGAAATACTACCTGTGCCATGCACCAGTGCAGGTAGGCAGAGGGAGAACAGGGAGCTTAATGCATGGCTCAAGCATTGGTGTAATAAGGAGGGTTTTGTGTTTTTAGAATACTGGGCTGACTTTGCTCTTGGGTACAATCTATGTGGAAGTGATGGATTGCAACTAAATGGTAGGGGAGCCACCGTGCTAGGGGAGAGAATGCTAAGAAACCTGGAGGAGCTTTTAAACTAGGAAAGGGGGGAGGGTATATATAGCAAAAATTGGATAGAGTAGATAGGAACTGGGTCCAAGTAAATAATCATGGGGTGGAGAAAGGGTGGGAATAAATGTAGTCAACAGGGAGGAAGTCCTAATAAATGAAGATGTAGAAAAAAGGCATGTAGGGGGTAAAATATGTAAAGACTTCAAAATTAATTGTATACTAGCAAATGCAAGAAATATGGTAGATAAAACAGGAGAACTAGAATTGCTGGCGGTTAATGAGCAATTGGACATAATTGGAATAACAGAAACATGGTGGGATGATACACATGACTGAGCTGTAAATATAGAGGGCTGTTCCCTGTTTAGAAGAGACAGGATTAATAGAAAAGGTGGAGGTGTGTGCTTATATTTGAAACCAGAGCTAAATCCAATTTTGAGGGATGATATTAGTGAGGAAACTGGCCACAATGTGGAGTCCTTGTGGGTAGAAATTGAGATTAAATGTGGTGTAAAAGGTAAAAAAAGGTGTTGCTGGGTATATGCTATAAACCACCAAATATCGATGACAATGTTGAGGCCCAACTGCTATTGCAAATGAGGAAAGCTGCCCAGCTTGGGCATACTATAATTATGGAAGATTTTAATTATCCAGATATCAACTGGAAAAATGAGACCTGTCAGAGTGCTAATGGTAGCAGGTTAGTGAGCATGCTTCTGGAAAGCTATACGTCACAAATGGTGGAGGTGCAGTCAAGAGATAATGCATTGGACCTAGTGATAACTAATAACAAAGAAATGGTATCCAATATTAAGGTAAGTGAGCATTTGAGAAACAGTGATCACAACATGGTTACATTTGAGATCAGTCTGGCAAAGCAAAACTGTATAGGTTCAACCAAAACTCTTAATTTTTAAGAAAGCTAACTTCAAATTGTTAAGATCGTCAATGCAACACATAGACTGGGATAAATTATTTAAAGGCAAAAATACTGAAAAATGACTAGAATTCAAATTTAGGTTGCAGAAATATACTCAATACTATATACCAATGGGGAACAAATGCAAAAGAAGTAAATCACAGCCAATGTGGTTAACTGCACATGTAAAGAAGGAAATGGCAAGGAAAAAAAAAGCATTCAAAAGATTTAAGTCTGAAGGAACTGAACAATCTTTCTTAAAATACAGGAAGTGCAACAAAGATTGCAAAATGGCAATTAGGGAGGCAAAAATAGCACCCCTGCTAACATTTCCACTCCTGTTCACTGGGTATGATATTAACTCTTAACATCCCATATAATCTGTCTCTCTGCATCCCTGCTAACATCTCCACTCCTGTTCATTGGGTGTGATATTAACTCTTAACATCCCACATCTGTTTGTCTGCAACTATTGTTATTGATTTAATTTCTGTTTCATCAATTCCCCCCCCCATCCTGCGTTCTTACTGAGGTCTGATTTGGTCACTCTTTTCACATGGGTGTGAATTAACTTGCTTATCAGCTCTGATCACAGACATTTGGTCAGCTTTTGATTGTTAATTAAGCTGAATAAGCCTCATGTGTATAAGGCTGCTATATAATACCTTCAGTCTATGGTGACTACCCTAGGGGTGACTCTCTAAGGGGGTTCACCATCCCAAGTGAGCCATCTTAAGTGAAGGGAAACTTAAGCAGAACTTGAGCAGGAGTGGGGCAGGAGACAGGACAGATTCCACTAGAGAAAGAACACCTCCCGATGCAAGGCTACTTAGGACTTGAAGCAAACACCTAAATGGAAGCTCTGCAATTTCCTTAAACCTCAAAATTCTCTGTATAACACCATCTTGTGGACTCTGTTTACAAACTCTTCCATCATGAGAAGATGCTCTTGGCCCATTTGGACTGTTGTTTCAACATCATGCCCTCTGCAAACAGTACCTAAATACCTAATATTCCTTCTGTCTATGGCTACAGTTCTCACTAAAATATCTGGTTCCTTCTACCCTCCACCATCTCCTCCACCCCATGTTTATATCTCTCCTTCGCTTCTATCATCCACACTCACCTCTACACACCAACTCCTCACTCTTCTCTGCTCCTGCACTCCCCACCCCACACAAACCAAAAACCAAATACACACAAATCACTCTCTCATCTCCTGTCTCTCTTTTCTTCTGTTGATGGCAGCTGGAGACATCTCTCCAAATCCTGACCCCATCTCCATTCAAAAACACTCTACCTCCAGTCAGCATAGGAACAATTTAAATCTAATCACCATTCCCTGCCTTCAACCTAAATTTCTTCCCTTTTCCTGTGCTTTGTGGAATGCTCGCTCCATTGCTAACAAATATAACACTGAGCATGATCTCTTTTTCTCCCGCTCCCTCAATTTACTTGCTATTACTGAAACTTGGTTATCTCAATCTGACACTGCTTTAGAGGCAGCAATCTCCTACGGTGGTCTCTCCTTCTCTCACACTCCACACTCAACTGGATGTGGGGGAGGTGTGGGTTTGCTGCTCTCTGAACATTGTCGTTACAAACTAATTTGTCCCCCTCCTCACTCTGCTTCTCCTCTTTTGAGTCTCATGCTGTCCATATCTTTGCTCCAGTCTCTCTACAAGTTGCAGTCATCTATCACCCACCTACCTCCACATACACACCTTCAGACTTCCTATCTGACTTTGAATCATGGCTCTCCTTCTTCCTCTCTTCAGACACACCTTCACTTCTTCTGGGGGACTTGAACTGCCATGTGGATGATCCCTCCATTTCCTGGGCATCCCATTTTCTCTCTTTAACATCTGTATTTGGACTAATCCAGTGGACGAATGCTAGTACTCACAAGGACGGTCACTTCCTAGACCTTGCGTTTACTAGAAGCTGTGCACTCTCGGATTTTAACATCTCTCCTCTTCTACTATCAGATCACCATCTTCTAACTTTCAGCACTACTTATACACCTTCCACAATCCCTGCTTCCTCTCCCCGCTTCATGCGTAACCTCAAATCCCTTAAAGGGATAGTAACACTTCGTTTTAACTTTATTTTATTTTGTAGGCATTAAAAAAACATGAAGAATGATATAAGTCTTATCTCTCAAACCTTTATGGTTTATGAGATATTCACAAGCAAAGTTCCCCTCCCCGCCCCTTTTACCTAGTGTAAGCCATCTCTTCTCAGATGTGAGTCTGGTTGTATGACAGTACAGATAACAGAAGGGGACAATTTTCTTTGTATGAAAACAATGAAAGCCCTTCCCCCCTTGACAAGTTTTTCAGCTTTTTCCATTATGTTAATTGAAGATTGTCCCTCTCTGCAGTCTACCTGGGCATCTCCCTTCTGATCTGGTGGAACAGGGGGGGGATACTTTGTTTGTGAATATATCTTAAACCATAAAGGTTTCAGAGATAAGACTTTTATCATTCTTCATGTTTTTTTAATGCCTACACAATAAAATAAAGTTAAAATGAAGTATTACTATCCCTTTAATCTCATGGCCCTACAGTCCTCCCTGGCTACTGGACTTTCATTTATTTCCATTAATCCTGACACTAACAGCATTGTCAAAACATACAACTCAGTCCTATCCTCCTCTTTGAACCTGCATGCACCTCTGTCTCTCCGATCGGCTCCCAGAACTAACCTGAGGCCATGGCTTAATAAAGACACCAGCTTCCTCCGCTCCTGTACCCTTTCAGCTGAACGACTGTGGAGAAAGTCTGGCTCTCTGACAGACTTTCTCCACTACAGGTTCCTCCTTTTCCTGCTTTAACTCTGCTCTGTCCCTCGCAAAAAAACATTACTTCTCACAACTAATCAACACTCATAAATCCAACCCCCGGCGACTTTTCTCTTCCTTTGACTCCCTCCTTCGCCCTCCATCTGATTCCCCCGCTAACTCCATACAGCCACAAGACTTTGCTGACTACTTCAAAGCCAAGGTGGACTCTATCCGGGATAATATACCACCTTGTATATCTCCTCCTAGCCTCCCTCGTTCCCCTCCTGGCAATCTGGACTCTTTTTCACTAGTCACGGAGGAGGAACTGACTAACCTACTATCCTCCGCTCCGTCCACTACATGCGCACTTGATCCGCTCCTCTCTCACCTCATCCAATCCCTCTCCCCCACACTAATCCCTATCCTATTACAAATCTTTAACTCTTCCTTTGCCACTGCTACCTTTCCTGATGACTTCAAACATGCCTTAGTAAAACCTATCCTCAAGAACAACTCTTCTGACAGTAACACACCATCTAGCTATCGACCAGTTTCTCTTCTGCCTTTTGCCTCTAAGCTCTTGGAACACTTAGCCTACTCATGCCTACTTGACTTCCTCAATGCATACAACCTGCTTGATCTCTCAGCAGCTTTTGATACTGTTGATCATGCAGTCCTCCTCCGCATTCTTCACTCTTTAGGAATCCGTAACACAGCACTGGACTGGCTCTCCTCTTATCTATCTAACAGATCCTTCAGTGTCTCCTCTGCCACCTCTTCATCCTCCCCCATCCAACTCTCTGTTGGGCTTCCTCAAGGTTCTGTTCTAGGACCGCTTCTGTTTTCTCTTTACATAATAACACTTGGTGATCTTATTAACTCATTTGGGCTCAAATATCACCTCTATGCAGATGACTCCCAGATTTACTTATCTGTACCTCGACTCACTTCTGATATCCAGGCTAAAGTCACAAATTGCCTCTCGGCTATCTCAGACTGGATGGCTCATAGGCACCTCAAACTCAATATGTATAAAACTGAGCTACTCCTCATCCCACCTAGACCTGGCCCTGTAGCTCCCTTCCAATTGACTGTAAATGGCACTACCATAAATCCAGTATCAGAAGCGCAGTGTCTAGGGGTGATAACTGACAACTCTCTCTCATTCTCCCCTCATATTAATGCCATTACTAAATCCTGTCGCTTTCTTTTGCGTAACATTGCTAAAATCCATCCCTTCCTCTGTTCCTCCACAGCTAAAATTCTTATACACGCAATCATCCTCTCCCACATGGACTATTGCAACATTCTTCTGTTTGGCATTCCTGCTTCCCATCCTCATCCACTTCAATCTATACAGAATGCTGCAGCATGAATTACTCTTCTGTCACCTAGGTTTGTCCCTGCCCCACTCCTCCTCAAAACTCTCCAATGGCTGCCTATCAAAGTCCGGATATCATACAAAATCTTACTTCTCTCATTCAAGACACTTCTCTCCTCTACTCCTTCTTACATTTCCACTCTGATCTCCCGTTATACCCCATCCCGCCACTTACGTTCAGCCAATGATTGTCTTCTCTCAGCTCCTTTTGTCTCTACAGCTCTGTCACGTATCAAACCTTTTTCTCTCATTGCTCCGTATCTATGGAATGCTCTACCATCCAACCTGCGCCACTGCACCTCTCTGATAACCTTCAAATCTCACTTGAAAATGCACCTCATGGATAAAATCTCAGCATGCTAGAAGGCACTGATGTTGTACAATGAACACTCTTATAAACTATTTACATTACTGATGTCCTCTATCATCATCAGAACTAGCACTGTATTCAGCACTTGACCCTAATGTACTTTGTATGTCTCCCATTACCACCTTAGATTGTAAGCTTTCAGGCAGGGACCTCGCACCCAATGTTTCACTCTACAAAGCACCTGTACCCTGTATTGTTTAAACCCTGAAACTGTAAAGTGCTGCGTACACTTGTGGCGCTATATAAATAAACATATTCATTCATTCATTCATTGTACAGTGGCGCTGTTGCTTGTCAGAGACTTTGTCCTGGGGGACCATACAGGGTTAATTCTAATTGTAGAAATTAGCTGAAATTCTGTTTAAAATGTGTTCAGATTATCTCATATGTGAACAATGGACTATTGGTCCAAGGTAGGGAGTGAAAATAACTAACCGACATTTATGGTGATAAAGTGGGTTTTGCCAGACATTCTTAGTGTCTTATCTTATGAGAAAAACAATCCCCTATGAGAACATCTAGGAAATGACAAATTTATATGACGTTTCATGCCCTCTTACATACATCATTGATGACATAAAAGCTGATTATAAGTAAGAAATTTAAGTAGAGTAAGAGCGCCATCTAGAGTCTTGAGAGCATCATGACTGAAATTATCCACATTCCTTGAATAATTAGGGATATATTAATATCCAATCAGGGCAGACCAGTGATGTCACGGTATAATGAGATGGATCTTTGTCCAATCATTAGAAAAAGGTGGGGATAACTGATAAGGAAAAATTTGTCAATATAATGCAAATGCTCTTAGTTAAGTGGTCTCTTGGTGACTTCCTGAAAGAAAACTCTGAGCTCCTGGTCTCTTGGCTGATGATCAAATTCCTGACCACCTTATAACTTCAAGAATCCACACTGATTGACCTGGTAATTATATTTTATTTATTCTAATTCTGCCTAATTTCAAAATAAGTACATTTCCTCGATAATTGAGGAAAATTATATATATACATATTTGTCCATAGAAGCCTGGCCAGTTTTATGGAAAATATTATAATCTGCTATATATTTAGCATAGTCATTAAGAAATTATGCAGAATTAATTAATTAATTAATTAATTCTGCATAATTTCTTAATGACTATGCTAAATATATAGCAGATTATAATATTTTCATAAATGGCCAGGCTTCTATGGACAAATATGTATACTATATAATTTTCCTTAATTATTTGAGGAAATGTACTTATTTTCTGAAATTAGGCAGAATTAGCAATATTAACTCTCTAGCTGCTGTTTGTCTATTTATTTGTGGTGTGCATTCTAAAGTTTTTTGTATATGTGCCAGGCTTATATTTTGTAATTGAAGGTATTATCTCAATAGACAAAATAACTGCTGGGTGTGGCATCTGTTTTAAACGTGTGGATTAACCCTTGGAGTGCCTATAGGTTTTATATAGGTTGCTATTGTCATAATATATGTTGCCTGAAGTTGGTTACTTTATAGACATATGTTACTGGATTAATTCTGGTAGATTATTTATATAATCTTTGTTTGACTATATTAATTGCAATTTATATATTTTATTCAGAGGTATTCAGTATTGAATTCAGTAGATAATTAAATTATAGAGATTTAAATCTGGGATTCTATTCCAGTTATTCCCTAAATGTAATTATTATTTATATATGATACAAGGAATTGTTAGAGGAATTATTTAATTCATCTCACAATACCCCTTACATCATAATTGGCATAGTCTATACAGTTTCTGGGGCAGAGGTATTAAGAGACCCTGCAGCCAACTGTATTATATTAATTGTAACAATCAATTAACCTATTCTATGCTGCTGAATGCAATTATTGTTATTTTACCTCTGAATATACCTATTTGTGGTTAACCCTTGCACTGCTGGTAATCTTTATGATAAATAGTGTGGTTTGATTTTCTATGTACCTATTATAATTGCTAGTCACTTATATATTTCATTGTTGCTGATACTTGTATATATATATTGTATTTTAATAAAATATATATTTTTGCACAAATATGAAGGATTGATTCTTGTGATCAATTCGTTACTGTGAAGTAGCGTGTCAGTACATATTAAAGCTAAAGTTCTCGAATTATTTTATATTGTCAATTGCCTATTTAAGTGAAGAAATCCAATCTGAGTGGTTCTCTGTTTTAACCCTTTGGATACCTTCATATAAATAGCCTGACATGCTACACCATCCTATGGAGATTTATGGTCCCAGGACCAGAGTTGTCCATAGGATGGTGTAGCAACAGCACCCCTGTACAATTTCAGGCCACTGTGATATTGCACCTAAAAAATCAATTTTGAGCTGTAATAACTTTTGAATAAAACACCTTTCAGCAGTGGGAGTACCCTTGTTTTACTCAGGGGGATAAAACCTACAATATTTTTTTTTTACATTTTAAGTATTACTATCCCTTTAAAATAAAGGAAATCATTACTATGGTTTCCTCTTTGCTTTAAACACTGTTGCAGAAGTTCCCACAAATGTGTTGCACTAGTAGGTTGCTTTGATTTCACCCTTCTGTCCAGTTCATCCCAAACCAGCTCGATCGGGTTTAAGTCTGGAGACTGTGCGGGCAGTTCCATGATTTGAAGCCTACTGTCTTGTTTTTTTCTGCTAATGTAGTTCTGAAACAGCCTGGAGTTATGTTTTGGGTCATTATCTTGCTGTAGGATGAACCCCTGACCAACTAGGCATGTACCAGAGGGTATTGCATGGTGCTGAAAAATGCTGTGGTAGGAGTATTGGTTTACTGTGCCACTCATTCTGTGCAAGTCGCAGACCCTGGATCCAGCAAAAGGGCCCCAGACCATCACGCTTGAGATCTTTGGTTCATCACGTAGGGTTTTTGTATGCCGTCGAGTAGGTGAAACGATGGTTCCTCAGTGTGTGACACCAACTGTCAAACATGGAGGAGGAAGTGTGATGATCTGGGGATCTTTTGCTGAATCCAGAGCCGGTGACTTTTACAGAGTGAGTGGCACCCCAATACTCCTACCACAGCATTTGTGTGTGTGTCTCTGTGTGTGTGTTTGTGTTATAAGTAGGTGTTACTTCTCCTTTAAGGCCGAATCAGACCATCAGCAATGACGGCAAAAGTTTGGTCTTAAATTAAGGAAAACTTCACTCAGAGCATTTTAATTAAACCAGGAGACGACTAGAATAAATATGAAGGTAAACGAGTTCTGTTGGTCTATCATTACAGTGTGATTAATGTGAGACTCTCACACACAGAATTTTATTAGACAGCGGTGACAGATCATTAAGAAGATGGAGGCTGGCACAAAAACACTTGGAGAGATTGAGAGACTCAGGTGTGGACACTGTAGATTTTAACCCTTTCCCTGCAAGAGAAGTATCCAATACATTGCGCTGGATACCTCTCTGGCACTCGGGGGGGGGGGGGGGTTAAAGGAGGAGTAAAGTTTTATTATGGGGGAAAAAAGAATATAAATTGTTTGTTTGTGTTTTGTGCACAGTTCAACAATGTGAGCAGCTTTATTCAAAAGTTATTCCAGTTGCAAACCATTGCAGTAACTTTGGAACAGTCTCCCAGCACAGAGTACCATTGCTGTAGTCAGCAGGAAAACTCCTTTTTGCTCTTTTAACCCCTTGGTGACTAGAGACGTCCTTAGATGCTAGACAAATCTCCAACACATTGTAAAGCATCCAATGTTTAACCCTTTGAATGCCAGGGAGGCATAAACATATTACAATGCGTTGGATACCTCTCTGGCATCCTAAGAGTACCAGAGAGGTATCCAACACATTGCAATTAGTTGAATAACTCTCTGGAACTCAAAGGGTTAAAAATAAATGCTTGCATGGCCAAAGGTACAACACAAGTGGAGCAATTGCACCATAGAGATGATTATTAATTTCCCAAATCCCCATTAGTATAAATGTAGTGCATAATCCCTTGAATCCAAGAGATGTCTCCAACCCATTTGGCTTTGCAGTACATTGGGGACCTCTTTAGCTTTTTTGGGGTTAACATGTCCAATAATGAAGGCTTGGGGAGTCTGGGCATCCCCAAACCAGACATGCCTATGAGGCGGTTTTGGGCACGGGGAATGTCCACAAGATCAGGTTGTCAGCCGATAGCAAGAAGCAAAACGGTATACACAGCGCTACCTAGTCGATAAGCTCAACACAAAGGTTAGATCAGAGGGTGACCACAATTCAGAATTGCAGTATAACAATCCTAGATATGACATAATATAGGGGATATGTACTTCCAATGTATTCTGTATTGCCCTCAGTGTAAAGACTAAAAACAGATACAAAGAAACTCATCCCTATAATCAGTTCTTAGGGCACACTCTCCATTGCTGCTTGTCTTAGTAGGCTTTCACAGTACAATCTCCAGAGGATGTTAGTCATGCAAAGAAACAGAGAAAACAGGAAAGGCCAAGACAGCACAAGAAAATGTAAGTGGTCTCAGCTTGTCTCTCTCAGCCAAAAATGTCAGTCTCTCTCTTTTCTGACATTGTCTTGGAGACTGGGGGAGGAGAGGAAAAGAGAGATACCGGCTTTTTTGGCTTATGAGACATGCTGAAACCCTTCATGGGATTAAAGGGACAGTAATGTCCCAGAAAAAATCTTTATAGTTTTGTAGTGCTTAAAAAATTAAACTATATGCAACAAATCCTCTCTCTCAAACCGCTATGGTTTGAGAAATATTCACATTCAAAGTTCCCCCCTCCCTCCTCTTCTCCTGATGTCCGCTGTAAAGCTGACAGCAAGAGATCCGTGTCGGCCGATACGAGGAGGCTCTTCAGCAGAGCCGAAATTGCGTTATTTCAAAGAAATTACTTCATTGGAATGGTCTACAAATGTGCCTGCAAACCAGGCAGACTTGGTAGACCTTTCCAATGAAGTAATTATTTTCCAATAATGTGATTTCAGCTCTGCTGCAGATCCGCCGATTGGTCCCCGGAGAGGATTCCCCTGCAGTCAGCACAGCGCTGATGTCAGGGAAAGTGGAGGGAGGGGGAACTTTAGTGCTGAATAGCTCTCAAACCATAGCGGTTGAAGAGATAGGATTTGTTGCATATCGTTCAATTTTTTAAGCACTATAAACCTATAAAGATTTTTTCTGGGACATTACTGTCCCTTTAATGTAAGAGACCACCTATACTTTCATAGAGACTATCAACTGGTTACTCTGTTGAATGTAAGGGGTCACTGCATACATTGTCTCTAAAAAGCCCAATTTTGTATATACTGAAGCAAAGAACGTATTTAGGGTGTCAGCCATAGCTTTATCCTCACTAATCAATTCACCTGGCTCAGTCCCAAGAGGACCAATATCAAACTTAACTTTATTTTTATTAATATAATTGTAGAATTGTTTAGGGTTTTTCTTGCTCTCATTAGCAATATTTCTCTCATTTTCAATTTCAGCTAGCTTAATTGCTTGTTTGCAGATTTTATTACATTATTTATACTTTTTATATAATGCATCTGACCAGTTTGACGTAAACACTTTAAAAGCCCGTTTTTTATTTCTCATTTCCCTGTAAACCTCATTATTAAGCCTCATTGGTTTTCTTTTACTCCTCTTGTGCTTATTCCCCAGTGGTATATATTGATGTGTATATTTGTCTAAGAGCATTTTAAATACATTCCACAATTCTTGTGCATTTTTATCTTTGAAAATTACAGCACACTGAATATCCTTTATTACTTCTTTTAGCTTTGTAAAATTAGCCTTTTTAAAATTGAATGTTTTGGTTAAACCCTTGCTTTTGGGTTTCTCATAGCAAATTTCAAAGGTACCATACTGTGGTCACTGCTACCCAAATGTTCCCTTACTTGCACATTGTTTATCATGTCAGAATCGTTTGAGAGCACTAGGTCAAGCAAGGCCTCTTTTCTAGTTGGCTCCTCTACTAGTTGGGACATAAAATTATCATTTATCATACTTAAAAAATGATTTCCCTTTGTTGTGCCTGAAGTCATATTGCTCCAGTCAATTTCAGGATAGTTGAATTCTCCCATTATAATTACCTTTGCTGATCTAGAAGCCTTTTCCATTTGCTGTATTATTAGGTGGCTTGTAGCAAATCTGCACTAACATCTTTTTATTCTATTAAAGTTTATTTCGTAGTCTTCTTTATATTTTGTAACAAGTACCTCTGTATTTCATTAGAGTGTTGTAGATAAAACTGTATTGAAGCCGAAAGGATCCTCCTCCCACCCCTTCTGGCCGCCTCCCATTAGATGTAAAATCTGGTTGTGGGACCGGACGGATGCAATGAGGGACAATCTTCATTCAGTAACTATAATGAACCCCTTGATGAAGGAGTACAGGATTTTCCTTTTGTTTCATTAAGATTGTTCCTTGCTGCTCTCCCTCCGGACCAGAGCTATGTGATGCAGGGAAAGGAGCAGGGGGATCCTTTCGGCTTGAATATCGTTTTAAGTACAACACTATGAGTAATGAAATATAGTGCTACATGTTAAAAAAAATATATATACTCAGAGCTAAACTTTAATAGAAGTATTACTATCCTTTCAGCCCTTTGAGTGGCATACCCCAGTGGCACTCCAAGGGTTAACAGTTTGAGTAGCATAGGCATCCGACATCCCTCCCTCCCTTGTACATTACTTCCCTGCAAGTTAAGAGTGTATAAGGGTTTAAACCTATTGACACCTCTTTGTGTAAATGAATAAATTATTTGCAGCAAGAGTAAAGTATTTTATTGACTCAGACTAATTTAGAAACACAAATATTGAAGATTAAGTACACATTTATATGACTTTTATTGCTGTGGAACAATGTGATACACACTACTTATTGTGATCTCCAGAAAAGAGGGACAAAAGGGTAGAAAAGAGTGTCAAAAAGGGAGTGTCCCTTCTATAGAGGGGACACCTGGGAGGTATGAATAATAATAATAACTAGTATTTATATAGCGCCTTTCTCCCAGTGGGACTCAAAGCGCTGTCAGCGCACGCTCTCGGAATTAACCAAATCGGCAGCTGAAATAATAGGTGTTATTATTACCCAATCAATGGTACTCATTTATCGACCTCAGAAGGATGAAGGGCTGAGTTGGCCCTACCGGGATTCGAACCTACAACCCTGAGGTTGAATAGGCTCCATAGTCAGGGAATTTACCACTGAGCTATCTCACCAGCACTAATATATCATAAAAAGGGACACGTGGGCGGTATGAAGCACTAATATATCCTAAAGAGGGAGATTTGGGAGGTATGAAGCACTAATGTATCCTAAAGAGGGACACTTGGGGGGTATGAAGCACTAATATCTCCTAAAGAGGGACACTTGGGGGGTATGAAGCACTAATGTATCCTAAAGAGGGACACTTGGGAGGTATGAAACACTAATATATCCTAAAGAGGGACACTTGGGAGGTATGAAGCACTAATATATCCTAAAGAGGGACACTTGGGGGGTATGAAGCACTAATATATCCTAAAGAGGGACACTTGGGGGGTATGAAGCACTAATGTATCCTAAAGAGGGACACTTGGGGGATATGACATTACATCAATGTTGTATTTTATTTTTCCTTTACTTTGGGCCAGAATAGCAGTATTATGCCTGTGTGTGTTTGGGATGTGCAAATGGAAAGCAGAAGACAAAAAGAGCTTTATACCAGCATGTTAACCCTTTGAGTGTCAGAGGGGTTTGTAATGTGTTGTGCACCCCTCTGGCACTCAAAGGGTTATTGTATAGAGAGGCATGCAGTATACACTGGTGTGTCATGTTAAATAGCAGTGGGAAGTGTATTCATACCTGGGAACTTTGTCATGTGGAGTCCCTGGTGAGGACTCATGTAGTGCTGATGCAGAGACATCAATGAGGCAATCTGGGTGTCACAAGCGAAGGCTATAGGCCCTTCTGAGACAGTGAGGAGAGTGTGGGAGTGAAAGGGTTAACAATACAAGACCCCTGGTTACCTGTTACTATTCCTAGCAACCTCAAATAAACTCCTGAAATCCCTCCTGCACTATCTCCCCAGTACTACAATTCGCTGCCACCACCAAGACTTTATATCTGGGCGTCTTAGGTTACCCCAAACACAACAGAATATAGTATAACATCACCTTAATAATCAGACATATATAATTAACCCTTTAGTAGTGTGTTCTAACTGAGCTTCCTTCAGAGTAGGGAGTTCATATTAGAGAACAGAGACAAGAGCTGATTAATTGAACATTTAATCTGAAAAAAGGCTTCACAGTGCTGGTTACAAAAATACATAAATAAAGATTACACATAAGCAAAACAGCCCATAAAATAAAATGTGACAAAATATAAGAAATCCTTAAATACAATAACCAATATTTTAAGAGTCCTTGCAGGAACTTCAGATGGTGTTTCCTCCTTCAGTTGTTACAAAGAAATTCCCTGTTTTTATCCAAAAACGCTTATTAAATACTTTCCACAGTTCCTTCTAAGAGACCAAACCCCATGGGGGTTGCCTGAGGGAGGTTTGACCTGACAGTTTACAGCCCACTCATTCAGACCTGTCAGGGATGTTACTGCAGAGTTCTACCTGAAAAATCATAAGGCTTCCCAAAACATGCAACCCATGGCACACCTCTATAATGTTATAATAATCATATTCCTCAGATCTGTGTGAATATTTGGATACCAAACATGCTGGGTCTAACTGGTTGCAGAGTGGCTATTCTTGTAACTCATAGTAGGAACACCTCTTCCTGGCATGTTTGGTACCCACCAGAAGGGTAAAACCTGGGCATTCTGAATATATATTAGTATTGTACCATTTTACACTATATATACATGTTCTCCCTAGTTCATATTTGACTGTCCCCTGTATGAACCCCATCAGAGCAAAGGGTCCAATATATTTTATGACACACTGTTCTGCTCCAGTGATCTACTCATTCAGTTTCTGGTGATGTTATCTACTCAGCTAATTTATGGCCTAGGACTGGTGCACTTTGAATAATATACAGGTGTTACAGCTTACCTTGGCTTCAGCGTCATCTACAGGCGCGAGGCTTCAAGCATGCAGCAGGCCTTTGTTTTATGTGTTTGCTTCCTGTAGTCTCCTTCTACCTACTTCCTCCCTCTGAGCTGCTCCTCCTTCCTATTTCCTGTGGAGGGATTTAATAGGCAGACTGAGTCCTGACTCAGTTGCCCTTGCATTGTTGTTCATAGCAGTTCTGTTTACCTGGGCTCTGTGTATGACCTGGCTAATCTTCCATCCAACCTGATGCTGACTATTCTTTTGCTTATCCCTATAGTGGACACCCAACCTAGTACAGACCTGTGGCTCTGGCTGACTTCCTGAACTGTGTATGAACTGGCTTGTCTGACTACCCCCTCTGGTGCTGACTAGTGGTTCTGTTTGACTACTCTTACGTTTGTTCCTTGTACCTAACAGACAACCAACCTAGTGCGGACCTGGGGCTCTGATAGACCAGCTCTGATACTAACAGGAAGTGAATTTACTGTACATTTTACTTCCTGATAGTTCTGACAGGAAGTAACTTAGCAGTTTCTATCACATTCTATGGAGAACTGTAAGCCACTGACTTTCCTCTCCATTAGAATGTAACAGGATAACTAATTATAATTTGACCACTAGAGGGCACTGCTAATGTAAATTAAAAAAAATGGGGTTAAACAGTAATAATTCTGGTAATATGCATCTCTCAGCAGTAAGAATATCATTATTTTACTCAACAGGAAACACCCTACAATATATATTTATTCTTAAAAATGTTTACTGCTCCTTTAAGGCCCATATTTATAAACATATTTATAAATACTTTTAACCCCTTGAATGCTAGCATTCAAGGGGTTAAAATATTTTAATGTAATGGGAATTTTTATGTCCGCTATGGTGCAGTTGGTTTACTCCAGATTAACTCCATTTTGCTTTTATGAATATGAGCATATATATTTGTTATCTGTTGTGACGTTTGAAGTAGGACATTTTGTTTTGTTACACTTATGATTAATAAGTTTGGTAAAATTGCTGCTCTGAATTTTCAAGGTGAGAGAGTCCTGTGTTACTTACTATACGATTTGCCTCAATTAAATGTTTTACTCTCAAAATTGGTGTCACTTGAAGCAGAGAGACAGGAGGAAATGTCCTGCTTGTCTTGTTTGTGTTTATGCAGTGTGTGCAACATTTTAACCCTTTGAGTGCTGGAGAGGCACGGAATGCATTGCAAAGCAATGCATTTCGTATCACTCTGGCACTCATAGGGTTAAAAGGTTCCTTGCAGACCAACTGAAGCCCTTCCGGGTTAGAACAAGCAGGTACTTATTGTATAAAATCTACAACATGGGAAACTTTAAAGGGGATCTACCACCCAACACAATCTTTAGCTTCACTAAGTCCCCATCTGGTGACTAGCTGCTTAGTAGCGCTAGTCACCAGAATAATTACCTTATTTAATAGATTTGTGCTCTCTTACCCGGCTGACAGGCAGGACAGAGCGTGGACATCTTGCCATTGTGACGTCCGTGTGCCTGCGCTGTCAGTCCCAGCCGGGTCTAGTAGGTGTTGCTAGGAGCCTGGGACTGGGACAGAGCGCAGGCGCGTGGACGTCACAAGGGCAAGATGTCCGTGCTCCGTCCTGCCTGTCAGCCGGGTAAGAGAGCACAAATCTATTAAATAAGGTAATTATTCTGGTGACTAGCGCTACTAAGCAGCTAGTCGCCGCATGGGGACTTAGATAAGCTAAAGATTGTGTCGGGTGGTAATTCCGCTTTACGGGTTAATGTTTTAAAAGATCTCAGGGTCAGCTCATTTCGAAAGTTCACAGGTATGTGTATCTTTCATTTTTACCAGTAAACTAACGGTTTCCTGCAACCAGTACGTATTACAGAGATACAGTTCTATATCCCAATGCTAGGCAACTAGGGTGACCACATTTCATTTCTGCCATTCAGGTACACTGCAGAGAGAAGTGCGCACCACAAAGTTCTAACCACTAGAGGGAGAAGTGCCCATTGACTGCTATGACAGAAAACATCAACTGGTGGGCTACAAGAAAACGTACATCAAGTTCAAAACCTTTAAGTAGGATACACTAAAACAAGATTGCACTGCAGCTCCAGATTGATTTGAGAATCAAAGCTCAGTTCTCTCTCGTGTTTAGGGCCCTGACTGTAAGCCATTTTCTTGAAGCCCAGCAGAGGCATCACTTCCTGTCACAGTAGGCAATGGGCAGTTCTGCTTCTAATGTTAAGGACTACTCTGTGGAGTCTTTATTCCTTTGTTAAACTTCTTCTCCTCGTCATTCTGAGGATTATGACAAAAAGAGGGAAGGACAATATCCTGATTCAGGTGAAACGAGGATACTGCCTTACACCTAAAGGAAGGTTTGAACCTAAGTACTACCTTATCCTGATGGATAACCAGGTAAGTGTTAATCAATAATTCTGTTAGTCCAATAAAAAATTTATTACAAGATATTTATTTTGTTTATTTTACATATACATATATGTATATGTTGGGCCTGCTGGGAGGAAGCCGAATTGCGCCATCCTCAGTTCCCCGGTTCCCAAGGGTGACACTGCTGCTTGGCTGAGCGTCCCCTGGCAACGGGTATACGTGCAGCCGCAAACAGGAAGTTGCGTGCGCACCGCCGGGCCATGTCATCATCAGCCAACCAGGAACTGAGGGCGGCTTTTCATCAGCATTTTGGATGACCATGCTGGAAGACAGGTAAGCGTGTGTGGGGGGGTGTTCTTTGGCTCTGCGGCACAGGACAGGTCCCCATATAATCCCTGGATACCCCTTGAGCTGGGCTCAGTAGTTTTGTTCCATTTTCTGGTGCAGACATGTATTTCTTGAGCTCCTTGTGTCCTGTACTATTGTATTACTGACCTCTGCTTGGCTACCGGATTACTCTGATCTCTGGCATCCCTGATTACGGCTTGACTACCTGACCACCCTGATCTCTGGCATCGTAGACCACTGCTTGGCTACCTGATTACTCTGACCTCTAGTATCCCTGACCACTGATTGGCCATTTTGACCTCTGGCATCTCAAAACCATGGCCTGACCACTGCAACCTCTGGCTACCCAGAACTTCAGGACCCTGTTCTAGTAACCAGTGACTTGTCCCCTGTCTCTCTGGTGCTCAGCCCTGCCTGTTGTTCTTTGTAGATCTTCAGTAGCCCCTGTGTTTGGGCCTACTCTCCAGCAGGTCAGTGCCTCCAGCCTCTTGGAGTTCCTATTGCACGCTCCTGGGTTCCAGAACAACCTCACTGACAGACATACACACACGTTTTAAAGCACATGTACACGGGCCACAGTGCCACCCACCAACCTTGGCTGGTGGCCGGAGCCTCTCTTCTCAGTTGCGGCGTTGCAGTCATACTCAGGAATTCAGAGAGCTCTGCTCCGTATGAGCCGTGGGGCGTTCGGACAGTCAGTACTGCTCATGACTGCGGAGCAGACCGTCTGTACTACTCAAGACTGCAGCGCGCACACAGCAGTCTCTACTGCGCATGACTGCTGCTGACAAAAATCCTAGCGAATTATAATAGAGGATATATATATATATATATATATATATATATATATATATATATATATATATATATATATATATATACACACACACACACACACACACACACACACACACAAAGAAAATGTGGAGCAATTCTGGGGTAAACTAAATGCACGATAAGGAACAAAAACACATCCCCGTTGCTTTAAATGGACCATATGCACAAAGTAAAGCAATTGTAGGTTAAACCAAATGCAAATTGTTTCAGCGGGGTTTCTTTTCCCTCTGGCTTAACTGAAAGGATATGGCAAGAGCAGATAGTGATGTACACATTATTATTTTTTTCATTAAGTTCAGCCCTTTGCCGTATCACCCTATAATCCAGAGGGGAAAAAAATAAAAAACACATTTGGTTTGCGCTCCAATCTAGCTTTGAGCACATGATCCTTAGGTTACCTGTGCCTACATTACATTTTTTAATTTCAGGGACATATAAAAGAATGCGAGGAGGCATCAATAGATAATGAAAGAGGATGGGGGAGATTTATAAATTGTAAAAAGTGCTCTAAAAAAAATGAGTTTTTGGTGTTTATAAAGATCAGACATATCTTGAAGTCCTAAAGCGATCTAGTAAACCTTCTGCCAAAATGGTGATATATATTATACACACACACATACATATATACATACACAAACACACTAGTGGCACCCAGCAATGGCTGTGGTGCAGTCATGCACAGTACAGACTGCCTGCGCCGCGGCTGATACGGAGTGGGGCGCTCCAAATTCAGACTGTAATTCCCCTTTACGCTTACGGTTTGAATTCAGAGCCCTGCTCCGTTATCAGCCGCGGTGCGGGAAGTCCGTACTGCGCATGACGGTTTCTGACAAAAACACACTTAGCAAATTATAATTTTATATATATATATAAAAATAAATATTTCTCGGTCATCCAGTAAAGGTTACTGGTAACTTTGGGTAGGTGATCAGCTCTTTTAATAGGCAGGAACAATTCTGAGGACTGCTGGGTGGAGCCTACCTCCTCTCCTTAGCTTGCAGCTAGCCAATCCCCATCCAGTAAGATTTGTTCCTTGGTCAAGACACAAGGCAACAGAACAGTCATGCTATAGCTTTTTTATTATTTTCTGTTAGAAATGGAATACCACCATTAGGCGGATTACCATCACTGACAATTCCCATCACCCAAATGTAAATAGCTCAGTTTACCAGGTGCTTTTGTGGACCTAAGCCCTGGAGGGGAAATCTTGGCTGCAAGTTCTTTCCCCAGGAGTTCCCCACTGAGGCTTCTTCTTGATATATGGTAATCAGAAGGCCTGCTGAAAAAGGTGAGCATCCTTTGAGTGCTGAGGTCCACATGTCCCACGCTTCTCCTCCGCACAGGGGTCTCATTTTGAGTTCCTATTACATACTCCTGCACTCATTTGGTTTATTCTGTATGTCTGTGAGGTATTGGGAGCACGTTTCTGTGGTAACTTAACCCTTTTGCTGCTGGTTAGCATCCTTTTGGGGGGTGGTGTGGCACTTCCCCTACTGGGATCTGTGCTTATTGCGTCTACTGACTTGTTCTAGTGGGTTTTTGAGTGGTTTTACATTTGGTATTCACCTTGTTAACTTTAGTGTTCCGCGCCTTTAAGGTGCACGTTTACCACAGACGCCATTCACTTCTATGGGACTTTACAGTTTGGAAATAGCTCTGCGACCGCTACACGTAGCGAGGTCAGAGATGGCTCATCTGGTTGGTCTGCCCTTGCTCTGTTATCCAGTCAATGTTCTGTCCTCAATCAGGATGGCATCACTTACCCCGTACATGGACAACCTCCTTCTGAAGACATATTCTCCGGCACTCCTTCATCAGCAGGTGCTGGACTGCATTCATGCTCTCCCCCATTACGGGTGGATCATCAATTTGGACAAGTCTGAACTTCTTCCTTCTCAGAGGATGGTGTATCTGAGCCTCCCTTTAGACACCCAGAGAGGGATGGTGTTTCTCACGGACGAAGTGGCTCACCAGATAGGACAGCTTGGACTTTCAGTGCTGTCTCAGGATCCGGTTCCAGCCAAGACGTTGTCATTATGGTGGAAGTTCATTTCCACCATAGAACTGGTTCCGTTTGCCGTGGCTCATACCAGGGAACTTCAGAGGTTTCTAATCCTGGCAGGCAGGGGTCGACCGGATCTCCTGGAGAGGTCCCTATCTCTCCCTCTTCACGTGGAACTGAGCCTCTTGTGGTAGCTCACCCTGAACAATCTCCTGAAAGGAAGGCCCTTCCTGGTGTCATTCTGGACACCAGACAACAGATGTCAACCTCTCCAGCTAAGGAGTGGTCCTGGGGCACTTGAATGCTCAGGGCCAGTAGACACAGGACGAATCTCTCCTTCCAATCTATGTCCTGGAGCTTCGGGAGATATTTCTTATCCTGCGACACTGGACACGTCAGCTGGAGGATTGCCCGGTCAGAGTACAGTCGGACAACGCCACGGTGGTAGCCTACATCAACAAGAAAGATTGCACAAGAAGTCTTGCAGCTTGGCTAGAGGTCAAGGCTATTTTATCCTGGGCAGAGGGCATGTGCCTGCAATTTCCGAAGTTCATATTCCTGGCATAGACAACACTCTGGCAGACTTCTTCAGTCGACACACAGTGGGCAGCGCAGAGTGGGAACTGCATCAAGAGGTGTTCAGGCTCATTGTAAACTTGTGAGGTCTTCCATGCATCAACCTGATGGCAACAAGACACAACAGGAAGGTTTCCAACGTTCTTCTCTCGCTGGGCGGATCCCCTGGCTCTAGCAGTGGATGCCTTGTTGATTCAGTGGAATTTCCCTCTGGCATACATTTTCCTCCATCTCCCCTGTTACACAGGGTGCTGCGGAAACTGCGACTGGAGCTCTGCCCAGTCATTCTGATTGCTCCTTACTAGCCTCTCCAGGCGTGTTTTCCGGAGCTTCTGGATCTCTCAGTGGCGGAACCTCTTCGGCTTCCCTTCTGTCCAGATCTTCTTCTACAGGGTTACCTGTGGAAGGAGGATGTTGTCTGGCTTTGACGGCATGGAGATTGAATCCTCAATTTTGAAGAAAGAGATATTTTTTTCTGGTGTGGTGGCTACTATACTTAGTGCCTGTAAGCCAGTTTCCTCTAAGGCCTACCACTGAGTTTGGTCTACCTTTCTATCTTGGGGTGCTGATAGGGACCTGTCTCAGGATTTTGATCTTCCTCCAGTCCTTTCCTTCCTCCAGGATGGTGTGGATAAGGGTCTCAGTCTGAGTTCTCTTAAGGTTCAGACTCCTGCTCTGTTTTCTTTCAGAGGCGCCTTGCTATACGTCCGGATGTCAAGGTTTTCTTCCAAGGTGTTGCTCACACCCATTCTGTGTTTAAAACTCCCGCTCCTCAGTGGGACCGTAACTTGGTTTTGGGCGTCCTTCAGCACCCTCCCTTTGAGTCCTTGGCCACTGTTCCACTCCATCTGCTGACGTGGAAGATGGCTTTCCTCCTGGCGATTTTATCTGTTTGCCATGTTGCAGATCTTGCCCTGTCTTGTAGACCACCCTTTTTGGTGTTTCACAAGGACAAGGTGGTGCTTCACATTTCACAGGAGTTTCTCCCAAAAGTGGTATCTGAGTTCCACATTAAATCAGGAGATTGTTTTCCTTCTTTATGCCCTAACCCTACTTCTGACAAGGAGAAGGATCTTCACCTGTTGGATATTGTGCGTTGTCTCAAGTTCTATGTGCATCGCACCGAGTCCTTGTGGCAGTCTCACACTCATTTTATCATTCTTGAGGGCCCTAGGGCAGGGAAGCCTGCTTCCAAGGTAACCATTGCTTCCTGGATCAAGTCCACTATTCATAAAGCTTACAAACTTAGGAAGAAGACTGTTCCCTTTCGGGTCACGGCTCATTCTACAAGGTTTATTGGGGCATCTTGGACCTACAAGAATCAGGCCTCAGCTGATCAGTTGTGCAAGGCGGCCACTTGATCGTCTGTGCACACCTTCTCGAAACACTACCATGTGGATGTCCTGGCATTGGCTGATGCCAGTTTTGGGAGGAAGATCCTAGAGGCAGCCTTGCCCGTCTATGATCTCAGTATTCACTTTTGAGCCCTGTTGGCTCTAGTTCAGTGAGCTGTATAACAGTTCCTGGGGTTGTTTTACCCCTGTTCGGTGTCCGTTGACACTTTGTGGTTAGTGTTGAGCTATTCATGATCTGTTGGTACATTGGTGATCTGGTGACTTTGGGGGCCTGTGCCTGGTCCTTGCCTTTCTTCCCGCCCTGGGGAACACAATGGTTGGAGATCCCAAAGTTACCAGTAACCTGTATTGGTTGACAGAGAAAAGAGGATTTTAGTCTTACCTGTTAAATCCTTTTCTCTTAGTCCATACAGGTTAGTGGTCTCCCACCCTGTTAAAGGACCATGCTGGGCTCTCCTGTGGCAGAACGTGGGGGTCCTATCGGTTTCATGCTCACAGGAGTCTTCCTTTACCTTCTTACTACCTAGTCAATAGTTTTTTTTTTTTTTTAAATATAGTAATTTGAAAACTAAGCCAGAATATGGCTGAAACGCTCATAATAAATTTTTGCATATTTTTAAGACCTGTGAGTGCTGCTTTGACTTTCTTTCACACACACACATATTATATATATATATATATATATATATATATATATATATATATATATATATATATAGATATAGATATATATATATAGATATAGATATTTTGAGAATCAGCACTCTCAGGAAACTTCTCATGTGATGCAAGATTGGTTTTATTTGTGGATCAACGTTTCAATCCCCACTGGGATCTTTGTCAAGATCTCTCTGATTCTCAAAATATCTGGAATTTATTTTTATCTAGCACCCAGGCATTTATACATATAATGTTCTTAAAGGGATAGTAATGTTTCATAATAAAAGCAGCTTTAATTAATCATCATAGTATTTGGACTTTGGAGAGTGTTATTTCAATTCTGTCAGAGTTGTAGTTCAAGAGTAATTCAATGACAAAGTATCCCTCTCCCGCCCCTTTTACTGATGTAACACTGTTCAGCCAGAGCAGAAGGGAGGTGCCCAGGTAGATTGCAGAGAGGGACAATCTTCAATTAAGATAAGGGAAAAACCTGAAAAGCTTGTCAAGGGGGCAGGGATTTCATAGGAATAAGAGTGTCCCCTGCTGTTATCTGTCTGGTCTATGGACTGGATTCCACATCTGAGAAGAGATGGCTTACACTAGGTAAAAGGGGCAGGAGGGGAAACTTTGCTTGTGAATATCTCTTAAACCATAAAGGTTTGAGAGATAAGACTTATATCACCCTTAATGTTTTTTTAATGCCTACAAAATAAAATAAAGATAAAACGAAGTATTACTATCCCTTTAAAGGGATGCTCATATTCAGTCAAAAGTTTCCCGCTTCTTCCCCTCCTCAGCACGTCACACTGACTTCCCTCGCCGCCTAAAGCCAGTCCTGATAGATTGTGCCAAGGGACAATATTGTGTCAGTATAAGGGAAAACCTGCCCTCTTTCAAGAAGGGAGGTGGGTTTTCCTTACACTGACAGAAACAATACTGTCCCTCATGGCGATCTGCCTGGTCAAGAAACCAGCTTTCAGGTCTGAGGGAAGCGAGCATGACGTGCTCAAAAGGGGTGAGAGGGGAAAAGTTTTAATTGGATTTTCAAGCCGAACACGAAGAGAGTTGCAGAACATACTATTTATTAAAAAATCTATTTTGAAGGATCGGATGTACATTTATTTTTGGAAATTACTATCCCTTTAAAAACAAAAAGCAGCATTATTGTATTGACAAAGTAGCAATTTAAGTACACATTGTTATACCAAAGTATGGAGAGGAATCAATCTTACATTAACCCTTTCATTGCCAGGGGGTACGCAACGCATTGCAGAGCAATACGTTGCGTACCCCTCTAGCATTGAAAGTGTTAATAACTAACCATTACAAACAGGCAGAACCGTTTAGGAATATATATATATATATATATATATATATATATATATATATATATATATATATATTTTTTTTTTTTTTTTTTTAAGAAGTCTCCCCTTATGGCCAATATGTATAAAAGCAAACTGGGGTTATTCTGGAGTAAACCAACTGCACCATGGGGGACAAAAAAAAAAAAAAAAAAAAGTCCAGTTAAATTTAACAGAGGATTCTTTACCCTATGGTACAGTTGGTTTAAAGGAGCAGTAAACTTTTTTTTTTTTATGAAAACACATATTTTACAGAGCATTTCCTGCTGAATAAAACAAGGTCACTCTCATCGCTGTCAGATGTTTTATTCAAAATTTATAGCAGTTTAAATAATCAGGAAGTGAATTTACTGTGTTTACTTCCTGATAGTTCTAACTGACAGGAAGTGAATTTACTGTTTACTTCCTGATAGTTCTGACTGACAGGAAGTGACAGGCAGTTTCTATCATATTCTATGGAGAACTGTATGTCTCTGACTTTTCTGACTTTCCTCTCCATTAGAATCTAACAGGAAATCTAATTAGAATTTGACCACTAGAGGGCACTGCTAATGTAAAAAAAAAAAAAAAAAAAGGGTTTAAACTGTAATAACTCTGGAAATATAAATCTCTCTGCAGTGGGAGTACCCTTATTTTGCTCAATAGGAAAATCCCTACAATATATATTTTTTTCATAAAAAAAAGTTTACTGCTCCTTTAAGCCATAATTGCTCCACTTTGATTTTACAAATCAATGGACCTTATTCTTCAAGTTAAGAGAGTCGCAATTCTGGAACAAACCATATACATAGTAACATAGCTGATGAGGCTGAAAAAAAGACATGTGTCCATGAAGCCCAGCCCATGCCAAAACACCCCTGTTGATTCAGAGGAAAACAAAAAGAATCCTCACTTCCTGGGGGGGGGGGGGAGGAGATGAAAAGACCAATTGATTTATATATTCTTCACAATGCATCTCTAGTACTGGAGGGTTTTTCCAAGTCCCATTTATAAATCAGTAAGATTTGACAACATTTTTCATCCCCCCCCCCAGGGCTTATAATGTGAAGTCCTTTGCTACTAGTCAGACCTGAAAAGTTACTCGCCACTGCAAGTCATAACATACCCACCAGGGCTGAATTTCTACTCGCCAGGGCTAAACTTTCACTCGCTATTGGCTAGTGGACATTTTTTGAAGCGCAGATCAATGTTGAAAAAGAAAAATCTTGTAGTTAAAAAAAAACAAAACAGTTTAAACAATATTTGTCTGGATTTTCTTTTAATACCAAGAGAAATAATTTAATCTCATTTGCATTCTTTGCAAAGGACAGACAAAGAAATTGTATGTAGCCTCTCAATTGCGTGTGTTTTAACCCGCTCCGTGCCAGAGGGCACACAACATTAAAAAGCAATGCACTGCGGACCCGTCCAGCCCTTTTTAGGGTTAAAGTGTGAAGGATGGGGGTTTCACGAAATTAAGTCTTCAAGAGGAACCAGGAGGCAAATTGTTAATTTCGCATTGCCACTAACACCTTATAACAAGGTCTCAGAAAATGATAATGACCACTATGAATCAATTCTATGTAGTTCCCCAAAATGAATCTTCCATTAGTACGGATATCATGTGACATGGACGCAGCCACAATGCTTCTCCAGACTCCGGGATATCAAACTGAAGTCTCTGTATGAAAATTCAGGTACAGAGTTTGCAGTCCTGGGGGAGATGCACTAAGGAGTGATAAAGAGGTGATAAGCTGGAGATGCCTTCTCCAATGATATCACTTTCCCAGTTCCTGTGTTATATTATGGAGTCAATGTACTGTGATCTCTAAAGCTGGAGAAATCTTAGTTCATTGGCTCCACACAATAACATAGGAATTGGAGAATTTAGAATACCGGAGAAGTCATCTCCACCTTATCCCCTGTTTATCACCTCTTTATCACACCTTCATGCATCTCCCCCCCCCCCCAGAATCCAGCAACAAAGCATCACGACCACCTTCATGAACATGATATCCAGGACTAATTAACCCTTTAAAGGGATAGTAATACTTAAAATGTAAAACAAATATGTTGTAGGGTTTATCCCCCTGAGTAAAACAAGAGTACTCCCACTGCTGAAAGGTGTTTCATTCAAAAGTTATTAATTTTCAAAGTTGAATTTTTTAGGTGCAATATCACAGTGGCCTGAAATTGTACAGTGGCGCTGTTGCTACACCATCCTATGGAGATTTATGGTCCCGGGACCAGAGCTGTCCATAGGATCGTGTAGCAACAGCACCACTGTACAATTTCAGGCCACTGTGATATTGCACCTAAAAAATTCAACTTTGAAAATTAATAACTTTTGAATGATACACCTTTCAGCAGTGGGATTACTTTTGTTTTACTCAGGGGGATAAACCCTACAACATATATTTTTTTACATTTTAAGTATTACTATCCCTTTAAGTGCTAGAGGTGTATGCAACACGTTGCAAAGCAATGTATTAAGTACCCCTCCAGAACACAAAGGATTAAAGATTTATTTTGCTGAACAAACCCATGAAGAATTATAATAAACATTAGTATTTCAGGTCCAGATTAAAGTGAGTAGGGTTAATTATTAGGAAGGGTTAGTGATCCCTTAAGGTTAGCTAATATCGTGTTCAGGCAAGTGTGCTTCAGCTGTTAGACTACAACTGCAATCGTCCTCCACCAGCCAACTGGACTGATGAGAACTGTAGTTCGACAATGGCTGGAGTATCAGTTTGCCCTTACCAGTGTAAGAAACATTGGGCCTTAGTGAAGGAATTCTGAAGCAAGCAGCTACACCACCACAGGGTACACAAATATTCCTCAAATACGCTTTGATTTGAATGGGTCTTTAATCCAAAAGTAATGTTTTAAAGGGATAGTAACAGCGCAATCAAAGTTGAACATTTTGCGCTATATATAGTTACTCACTTTTCTGTAGTTCAACCGCTATCTTAGCTGAAAAGATCCCTCCCCCGCCCCTTCTGGCTGCCTCCCATTAAATGTGGAATAGTCATGGGACCGGTCAAAAGCAGCGAGGGACAAACTTCAGTCATTAAGTAAAAGGAAAACCCTGCCTCCCCTTGACGAAGTAGGGCAGGATTTTCCTTATGCTTAATGAAGTCTGTACCTTTCCAATCTCCAGCCGGACCTGCAAAAGCAGATCAGTGACTAGGCCAGAAGGGGGCGGGAGGGGGATCTTTTCAGCTACGATATCAATTGAACTAAGAAAAGTGAGTAAATACATACACATGCACGCGCGCACACACACACGCTGGTCGTGGGGCAGTCATGCGCAGTGTATCAGCTGCGGCACGGGACTGCGGACTGCAGCACGCGCAGCAGTGTCTACGGCGCATGACTGCAGCACTCTCAGCAGTCTCTACGGCGCATGACTGCAGCACTCTCTACTGCGCATGACTGCGTCATTACACACGTTTTAGTGAATTATTATATAGGATATACTGCAAAATGTTCCAAAAATTGTATGCAATAAATTGGAGCTCAACTTTTATTGCACTATTGCTATCACTTTAAATGGGGCTTTTAACCCATTGATGTTATTTTATTTTTCTCCTATGGATTGCTCCAGCATAGCACCAAATAGAAAATCCTAGATTTGAAAAGGCCGAAACATCAGCAGGCTCCTTATGTAGCAAATAATTGATTCGCTAGATTGCTTCATGAGTCAAGACCTAACGATTCCTAAGTGCACTTTCCATACAGGCTCAGCAATAACTACTGTATGCTCAGTATTAATTATCATTTTGATCATTACTAGGTGCGAAACTCCACAAAGGGAGGAGGTTTTCGCCTCAACAAGTACTTTGTGGCACGCATGAAAATTCCGGGGAGAATTAACTATACACTATGTCAGAATTCCCTGCACCACACAGTCAAACAGAACTTCATTGGTAACCCCCTTATTGTTTCATGACACTCAAAAGAAAAAAAAATGAATACGTAATTTTTCTTAGTGATTCTACTCTGCAATATTACAAAGTGCATTATTTATACTTTATTTAAAAAAAAAAACATGTTAATAAAAGTATAACTATTTAAAGCAGCAGTTCACATCTTATAAACCGGAAAATTCTGCAAATATAAAAATAGTGCTGGGTGCTCTTTGACCCTCTCTGTGCTAGAGAGGAACGCAACGCATTGCAAAGCAATGCGTTGCGTACCTCTCTGGCGCTCAAAGGGTTAGTAGGTATTACTGTTCCTTTAACCTTTACAGGATTACTGAAGACCTTCAACCAGAAAGAAGCAAGGAATTGTTTGTTTCATTAAATGTTGCACTAAGTTAAATGTACTGTGTTTGCAATGTCGGCTCTTTCTAGGGAGATCTGGCCTTATAACATAAGAAAATATTGGAGGATTATCCCTTTGGCATTCAAAGGGTTATATATATTCAGAAATTCAAAGAGGAGCATTCTGGCGCAAATAATTCCCATGGATTTAATTGCAACTTTTAACCCCTAAAATGCTACAGGTATTGAGCGGTCAAAATAGTTAAAAGCTCCATTTAAGATCAGTGGGGATCTCTATGATGCAGTCATCTGTTTTCTATCTTTGTTCCTCTTTAACATCCTGAATACAATCCGAAGTATCACCTAACACTGCAAAGGTTTATTCAGATATGAACTGCCACTTTAAGATAGGATAATAACAAGCAGATTTTCTTCTCTTAACCATTTTGTGTCATTTAAATAATGAAGACACCGCATATATATATATATTTATGAGCCTGTGAAGCCAATTGTTCATAGGTCCACGAGACAGCCAGCGATGAAGAGTTGAGAGATGGGTGTTGAGAGTCAGGGAAGGGGGTCAAGGGGAGTCAAGGCGATATTCACACTGCTGTTAATAAAGAGCTAAAGGAGGGGGAAATTGGGGATGATTTGGGGTCAAGGGCTGCGATGTCCCGGTGGAGGTGATACGGAGGGCGTCTGCGGAGAGACAAGTGGCATTAGCAGGAGCAGCCACCTTCACTGACTGGCGGTTCTTGAGGCTTTTCCAGTTTGATGTCAATCACTGAAAAGAAAATAGTTAAGGAACATTCTGGCATAATTTAGAGCATGTGCAATTGTAAAAACTACTGCTACTACTATAACTATCACCACTACTACTACTATAACTATCACCACCACTGCTACTACTAGCTTGAGAACCGCTGTTCCAGATTATATCACATACATGTTTCTAAGCTAAACTCCAGAACTAAACAAATATATTTGTTAAAAAGTGTAAAAAGTAATAGGGACACTATCACCTTTTAACTTTAGTGATTTAGAAAGCACTTTCCAAATCACCTAAATGTTGTAGTAGCCATTTTGTGTTTATAGGATTTTTAGCTTTCTTACCTGTTAAATCTTTGTCTCTTTAGTCCATATGGAACACAGGTACCATGATGTTGAGTCCCTCCTACTGGAGGACAGGACACATCTCAAAAGGAAGAGAGTCTTTTGGGTGGAGACTCCCTCCTCCATCTGAACACTCCATCCCGCCTACTATTACCCAGAATTCATGTGAAGCCACACAAATAATATAAGCAGGGAAGAGAAATAGACTCTGGAAAGACTCCGCTGTCCAGGACGGCAAACCACAAATAAAGGTCCCTTTCTCTGGGTGGGAGACCTGTGTTCCATATGGACTAAAGAGAAAAGGATTTAACAGGTAAGAACACATTGTATGTAAGAAAAAAAAATGGACATAAGGAGCACAGGTACCATGGTGATATAACAGTAAGCTCCCAAAGGGGTGAAAAAAAAGGAGAAAGGACCTCACATCCGTCCCAATAATACCGTAATTCCCTAGGATTATCCAGTATCTGAATAACCCAAACAGTGTCAACGGACACTAAACTTCCACAGCACACAAGAACAAGAGCCAAAAGGGCTCAGAAACTAATGAGCAACAGTATTGCAGAACAAAGTGTGCAAGTCCCTAAACATGCAGAACTGCCTGCAGAACCTTCAAGCCACAGCGGACATCAGCCGAGGCCAGAACATCAACACAGTAGTGTTTGGTGAAAGTATGCAATGAGGACCAAGTCGCAGCCTTGCACAAATGGTCAGCCGAGGCCTTATCCTGATAGGCCCAAGAAGCCCCCAACATAACGCGTTAAGGCAACAACACTACATCCAACAAATGGAGATCCTTCTCCTTGTCAGACTTCAGGTCAGGACAAAGGAAGACAACACAATTTCCTGATTGATGTAGAACTCAGAGAACGCAAGAGGAAGACCGGTAGTCTTAGCCAAATGTGAGGTAGAAGGATCCACAGTAGGTGGTGAGGCCCACTGATCTAAGGCCATATCAGAAAAAGGGTACTGTTTAGAAAACCTCCCACAGAGGTAGTCCCCTCATCAGAGGTGTCAGTGATCTGAAAGGTCTCCAAAACTGCTCAAATGTGCCCCTCATAAGAATCCCCATAGACGCTGGAAAAATCCATACCCTCATATTCTTCATCATTCCTGTTTCCCCCCTCTGACAATTCATCCTCAAAGGAAACCCCAAGAATCTGTGGAACAATCTTAGAAATGGAGGACACATATTTAAAGGTAGTGAGGTGCGTCCAAGACTGAAGTACCCCCTGTAGAGAGAAGGGGATTTGGGCTACTGAAGACGGTATTGTCATGACCCAAAATGGCTCTTGATTGGTACAGAAGGGACCTGGTGGAGTAGTGGGGGCCACAGTGCAAGAGGGGCAGACAGATCCTGAATACTCTCAAGGGAGCCCCGTTTGGCATGCAAGAACAGTATTTAAGGGGGTAAGGGAAGCCACTGACTCCTTCGCTTTACACACATGTTCCATCCTGCACAATTAAGTGTCCCAACACTAAAATATACCACAAAACTGACAACTAATGGGAAAAAAGCCCATGAAACAGGCATTCCGGGAAATGTAGTCTTCTCTGTTGCTGTTGTCTAGCAATGCCTAAAACTAAGTTCGTGGAATAGCAACAAGCACCCTGGACACTCAAAGTGGAATGGATAATATGGCATCACGAGACAAGATCGAACCCTCTCTCACTTTCGTATATTAAACAGTTGCAGAGATATGTCCCATAGAAGCATTACTCATAAACGTCAATGGCGCAAAGATGGCAGAGGGCGGGCTCCTGTTCTTAAAGGGGTTCTTAAAGTAACCCATAGCCCCAAAAACTGCAGGGAACATCTGGGGGGGGGCATAAAACTAAGATACAAGTGGAGGGGAAATGAAAACAAACCCCTCAAAGACTCAGAAATGCAAATAAAGTACATGGCAGTGAAAGTATTAGCCCAGTAGAAAATCAGCCTTCCTTATGCTAAAGCCCCTGCAAAGATAACACAATACATAACATAAATACCCAAATGAGAACAAGAGCCTACCAAGGCTCAGAAAAACCCTATATGAAGGGGCAACAGAAGTGAGACATAAGTGGACCAAGTTACTCAAAGGGTGACTTACCAGTCTTCAGGTTACCATTGCAGAGAGAGGAACAGAGCCTCAGGAGACTCTGTTGGGAAGGAAAACTTGTCAGCAAGATCCCCTCCACAGGGCTTGAAAGGTCCATAAAAGCACCTGTACTCTGGTCAATCAACTCCAGGAAAGCCCGGTAATGATAACACACCTAATGAGGGATTATACAGAGCCATTTCTAAGTAACAAAAATAATAATAATATCTAAAAAACTAAGACTGTGCCTTGCCCTGTCACCTTCAAGTAGGACATGAATTCTGGGTAATATTTGGACAGAAGAAGGTTGAGCTGGAGGAGGAGGGAGTCTCCACCCATAAGACTTTTGAGATGTGTCCTGCCTTTCAGGAGGAGCAACTCAACCCCATGGTACCTCTGTTTCATATTGGACGTAAATGAAAGCAGCATTATTTTGATTTAGATTGCCAATTAACCTGCCCAATCCACTGATTCTGCTCAACAATACATTGCCCACCTCCCCTAGCACAGATTTCATATCATATCCCTACATTACCTCCCCCATTCACTGACACGGCTCAGCAATGCACTGCCCACCTCCCCTAGCACCGACTTCCTGTCTTATACCTACATCACTTCCCCCACTCACTGACCATGATCAGCAATGCGTTGCCCACCTCCTTTAGCAGGCTTCCTGTCTTATCCCTACATTACCTCCCCCACTTACTGACACTGCTCAGCAATGCACTGACCACCTCCCCTAGCACTGACTTCCTGTCTTATCCCTACATTACCTCCCCCACTCACTGACAGTGCTCAGCAATGCACTGCCAACCTCCCCTATCACTGACTTCCTGTCTTATCCCTACATTACCTCCCCCACTCACTGACACTGCTCAGCAATGCATTATCCACCACTACAAGCAATGAAACGGTTAAGTGTCAGCAACTGGAGGAGGCAAAGCAAGGCTAAGACAGGAAGTGCCTGCACATTACACCTTTATTAGCGTAATTTGTAAATCTATATAATTAAAAAAACAAGTTCTTTCAAAATCTAAAGTTGTTTTAGGCTATATCGTCCCTTTAAACCCCACATAAAAGGATACTGTCTTCCCTGCTTTTGTCCTGTGAGCTTTCCATTCCAGGCAAGGCCGCTGCCACGCGTCGGAAGAGCTGGAGGAGAAACAGGTAATTGTACAGCTGAAGTATACACATATATACACACACAAAGTCATATAGGGCCTGAACCATCAAAGAAAAAGAGGTGCAATTCTGGAGCGAACCAACTGAGCCATAGAGGTTAATTACAATTTCCACTGATTTAAATGGGGAGTTAACCCCTTGAAAGCTAGAAATGTCTCCAAGGCATTGCTTTGCATTCAAGAGGTAAGAAGTGTCATTTAAATCAATGGGAATTGGCATTTATTCATTACAGTGCAGCTGGCTTGCTCCAGAATTACTTTATACATTAAAAGGAGCAGAAAAACCTGTTACGGGGAAAAAAAAAAAAAAAAAAATAGGATTTTAGTCTTACCTGTTAAATCCTTTTCACTTAGTCCATACAGGTCACTGGTACTCTGGGAGGCGTAAGTCCCCTTTAATAGGCAGGAACAACTATGCAAATAATTTGCAAGGGGCGGAGCCTCCCCTCTTACTTAAGCCACCTTCTGGCCAGAGCCACTTTAGATTGATTTGAGACCCTAAAACTGACCTCAGGTAAGCAAAAAGAAAGACTCCTGTGAGCATGCCCGAACGGTCTCCCACTGAATGCCACAGGAGAGCCAAGACTGGTCCCTTGACAGGGTGGGAGACCAGTGACCTGTATGGACTAAGTGAAAAGGATTTAACAGGTAAGACTAAAATCCTATTTTCACTGTCGTCCAATACAGGTCACTGGTACTCTGGGATGTACAAACATTGAGCTGATCCAGAGGCGGGAAGTAAGGCAAGGACCAGGCGCAAGGCCCAAGTCACTAGAACTGCTATGACCAGTTGATAACATAGCCCAAACTGTAAGTGTCAACGGACACCAACCAATGGAACAATCCCTAAACTAACACAGCACACGGAACTAGAGCCAACCGGGCTCAACAGTAAAGAAGCACTAAGGATCACAGAGCGGAAGACCTACACAGGCAAGACTGCCTCCAGGACCTTCCTTCCAAAACTGGCATCAGCCGACGCCAGTACATCAACTCGGTAGTGCTTTGAAAAGGTGTGCACAGAGGACCAAGTGGCCGCTCTGCACAGTTGATCAGCAGAAGCTTGATTCTTGTAGGCCCAAGAGGCCCCAATAGATCTGGTGGAATGGGCAGTCACCCGGAAGGGAACATGCTTATTCCTCAACTTATAGGCTTCACGGATGGTAGCCTTAATCCAAGAGGCAATGGTAACTTTGGAAGCCGGTCTCCCTGCCCTAGGCCCCTCAGGAATGACGAATAGAGCGTCAGACTTCCTGATAGACTCGGTGCGATGGACATAAAACTTGAGGCAACGCACCACATCCAACAAATGGAGATCTCTTTCCTTGTCAGATGAAGGATTAGGGCAGAAAGAGGGAACCACAATCTCCTGATTGATGTGAAACTCGGACACAACCTTGGGTAAGAATTCCTTGGTAGTGCGAAGCACAGCCTTATCCTTGTGGAACACCAGGTAAGGAGGTTTACAAGACAAGGCCTGTAACTCAGCTACCCGGCGCACTGACACAACAGCCAAGAGGAAGGCCATCTTCCAAGTCACAAGATGTAATGGAATGGAAGCCAAGGATTCAAACGGTGGTCGCTGTAGAACTCCCAGCACCAAATTGAGATCCCACTGGGGAGCAGGACTCTTAAAGGCAGGTCGAACATGAGTCACACCTTGGAAGAAGACTTTCACATCAGGAAGGACAGCAATCCGTTCCTGGAAAAACACAGACAAGGCAGAGGTCTGAACTTTGAGGGAACTCAGACTGAGCCCCTTATCCACACCGTCCTGCAAGGCGGCCAGGACAGTGGGAAGATGGAAGTCAAGAGACAACTTCTTGTCAGAGCACCATGTCACGAAAGTTGACCATATGCGATGATAGATCTTGGAAGACACAGGCTTACGAGCACTGAGCATCGTCGATACCACAGAAGGAGAAAAGCCTTTCTTAGCTAGAATCGAGGATTCAACCGCCATGCCATCAAATGGAGAGAGTGAACATCCTCTTTCCACAGATACCCCTGAAGAAGCAGGTCCGGACGGGCTGGAAGTGGGATCGGATCCTTCACTGACATGGCCATCAACTCCGGAAACCAGGACTGGCGAGGCCAGTTTGGAGCAATCAGTATGACAGGACAACGTTCCCTCTTCAACTTCTGGATAACTCTGACCAATAGAGGAAGAGGAGGGAAGATGTAAGCCAGGGGGAAGTCCCAAGGAATCGACAGGGCATCCACTGCTAGAGCAAGGGAGTCCCTCAACCGGGAGCAAAACACCGGAACCTTCCTGTTGTGTCTGGTAGCCATCAGATCCACCACAGGCATCCCCCACCGTTGAGTGAGCATGTGAAACACCTCTGGGTGAAGAGCCCATTCTCCGCTGTCGACGGTGTGACGACTGAGGAAGTCTGCCATGACGTTGTCCACGCCTGGAATATGAACTGCAGAGATGACAGGCACGTGATCTTCTGCCCAAGACAAAATATCCTTGACCTCCCACCAGGCGGAACCGCTTCTTGTGCCGCCTTGCCTGTTGATGTAAGCCACCGCCGTGGCGTTGTCGGACTCCACTCTGATTGGAAGACCGGTCAATTGAGACTCCCAGTGCCTCAGGGCCAGCCGGACAGCTCGAAGTTCCAGAACATTGATGGAGAGCATGGATTCCTCCAGACCCCATTTCCCCTGAGCACTGAAGCGACCCCAGACTGCACCCCAGCCCCGAAGGCTGGCATCCGTAGTGACTGTGGTCCAAGGAGGAACTAGAAAGGATTTCCCTTTCAGGAGATGAGAGAGATCTAACCACCAGTGCAGACTCAACTCGACATGAGGAGGAAGAGAAACAGACAGATGTTGATGATCTGGATGATTCTTGCACGTCTGGATCACAAATCTCTGAAGATCCCTGGAGTGGGCCATGGCAAATGGAACTGCTTCGATTGTGGAAATGAACTTCCCCACTAAGGACGACAACTTCGGTACTGGAATCACGTCCATGTCCAGAATTCCAGCCACTCTGACAGCTATCTGGTGAGCCACGTCCTCTGGAAGAAACACCATGCATTGGCGAGTGTCGAACAGGAGACCCAGGAACAGAAGCCTCTGAGATGGAATCAAGTCCGACTTGTCCAGATTCAGGATCCAGCCATGACGGTTCAGGGTGTGCATGCACATCTGTAATTGCTGAAGGAGAAGCTCCGCTGAGGAGGCCTTCAGTAGGAGATCGTCCATGTAGGGGGTCACTCTGATCCCATCCTGATGGAGCACCGCTATCAAGGAGCCCAACACCCTCTGGAAGACCTGAGGGGCTGAAGTCAGCCCAAAGGGGAGCGCTGCAAACTGAAAGTGTCCCCTGTGGCAGGCAATCCTGAGATACCGCCTGCTCTCTGGATGAATAGGGATGTGAAGATAAGCATCCTGAAGGTCCAGGGAGGCAAGAAACTCCCCTGGAGACATTGCTGCAATCACAGAGCGCAGGGACTCCTGGCGGAAGTGGGAAGTCACCACATAGGCATTGAGATCTTTGAGATCCAAAATGGGACGGGCTCCTCCGTCCTTTTTGGCCACCACAAACAGGTTGGAATAAAATCCTGAACCTGTGTCCCCTTGAGGAACCGCCTCCAGGACCTCTTTGTCCAAGAGATCCTGAATAGCGTCGTCGAACAGACGCCTTTTTGTGGGTTCCTGAGAAGGACGAGTAAAATGGAACCGAAAAGGAGGAAGGGAAGAGAAAGGGATCCTGTATCCCTCTGACACCACCTGAAGAACCCATGGGTCCGCCACTGACTCCTCCCAAGTCCGGCGAAAGATGCGGAGACGACCGCCTACAGCCGGATGCGGACCCGGGTTCGGCGAGTCATGCCGAAGCAGTCTTGGAGGTCTTGGCCTTGGAGGCAACTTTGGGCTTCCAGGACTGTTTGGGCTTGGAGGAGGAGCGCGTAGTGGGAGGACCCGTTTGGGCCGAGGAGCGTGTCTCAGTCTGAAAGGAACGAAAGGACCGATTGCGTTTGGCTGGAAACTTTTTCTTAAAGACTGAGGGTAGAAGAGTACTTTTACCGCCAGTAGCCTCACTGATCATTTCTTTGAGTTCAGACCCAAAAAGCAAATTCCCCTGAAAGGGCAAGGAAAGCAAGGCTTTCTTAGAGGCTGTATCAGCAGACCAAATTTTCAGCCAAAGAGCGCGTCTAGCCACCACAGAAGAAGTGGAGGCCCTCGCCATCATGCGCACAGCATCAAAAGCAGCGTCAGCAACATAGTTCTGAGCTTCAGTGATATTAGCAAGAAGCTGCAACTGTTCAGATACCGGCGCATCCTGGCGAACCGCTTCAGTCAGTCGTTCAGTCCAGGCCGCAATAGCTCTATTAACCCATGCCACAGCAAAAGTGGGGCGCATGGCTGTGCCAATGGAGGCAAAAATAGACTTAAGAGAGAGCTCTAGTTTCTTATCCGTCCAGTCCTGCAAGGCAGAGGCATCTGAGACAGCCAAGGCAGTAGATTTGGATAGTCTAGACACAGGAGCATCCACTTTGGGAGGATGAACCCATTTTGCCAGCTCCGCCTCAGGAAAAGGGTAAAGTTTAGCAAACTTTTTGGAGACAGAGGAAGATCTATCAGGATTCTTCCATGCCTCAGAGACCAGACGGGCAAGAGTAGGGTTAGTTGGAAAACAAACAGATGGCTTTTTCTGAAAAACATCAGTAGGATCATAAGTGGATTCCTGAGTCAGAGGAAGGTTGAGCGTATTCAGAACCGCTCTGATCAGACCCTCAGCCGAAACTTCAGGGTCACACTCATAGGGGTCCCCAATGGACCTGTTAGATTCAATAACAGTACGTTCCTCAGCATCAGAATCCTGTAAAAGTTCTTCTTCAGAAGAATCAGTGATATCAGGAGCTCCCTGTGGCTTAGGCAGGGAGGTCCTGATAGTAGAGGGGGTCTGCCAGACCTGGAGAGCCCCCTGTATCTGAGAGGGAAAGAGTTGAAGCGTGGATCTGAGATCCCTAGTGGCAGCTTTAAACTCCCTCACCCAAGATGGCTCAATAGCGTGGCTGGGAAGCCCAGGGTTGCTATCTTGACCAGTACAATTAGGGCATAGATCCCCCACATTATCGCCATCCAGCCCAATGTGGCAAGAGGAGCAAAACGCCATGGGGGTAGCAGACCCCCCATCCTCCTTAGACTTGGGTCTAGCCCCTAGCTCCAGTGAAGTAGACATGCTCACAGCGTCAATATACCCCACTAATAACACTATCACCCAGAAAAAGTGTTAAAGATTAAAGTTTCACCCCAGAAATGTTCTAAAAACGGACTTATCTGGCCAGCGAAGGGTTAATCTGTTGAGGAGAGAGAAGGTTCGGTCCCTGCGTAGTGTACTCGCCTAGGAAAAGTACCACAAAATGGCGGTCGTCATGACAGCCAATCAGAAACGAGCGCGAACCAAGCGCTCATGGGAAATGTAGTTTTCCTGTCCAAGTACCCCAAACAGTGCCCGAAGCCCCCCTGAACACCCCACATGAATAAAACACATTCCGGATGATAGATCAGGAGCCTAGAATTAAAATGAGCCCTCTCTGAAGTTGCTGTGACAAGCGGTTCCAGAGATATGTCCCATACTGTGAATTCCCATAGAGAGTAAAGGAGCCCTTGCGTCTGAGCGGGAAAAAGCCGCGCTTAAAGGCGCGGAACACCATTTTTAATAAAGTTTAGTAAAACATTAAAAAGTGCCCAAACAAGCATGAAACACATGAGAAACATAAATAAATGAATACCCAATGCTCCAAAACTCAGAGAATAACACAGAAATTGCATAAACAGTAATAATGCAATAAAAACACCCTATGAGTGCTGGAGTGTATTAAAACTCCCAAATACAAGCCCATCAAAGGGACACTGTGGGGACAAGTGGACCTTCAGCACTCAATGGGTGACTCACCTTCCTTGCTGGACTTCTGTCTTCAGGTGACCATGATAAGGAGGGAAAGAACCAGAGGTAAATTCCCCAATAGGGGAGCTGCTTAACACAAGCTGTCCCCTCTTCAGGGCATAGGTCCACAGAAAATCCCTGGAAGCTGCACCAGCCACTTTAAAGAGGGCAATTCACAGCCATGGTCACCCTCCTAATGGTGGTATTCCATATTTGAATAAAAATAATAAAATACTAAGATGCATAGATGTTCTCTACCTGGTGTGCAAGCACACCAGGAACAAATCAATCTAAAGTGGCTCTGGCCAGAAGGTGGCTTAAGTAAGAGGGGAGGCTCCGCCCCTTGCAAATTATTTGCATAGTTGTTCCTGCCTATTAAAGGGGACTTACGCCTCCCAGAGTACCAGTGACCTGTATTGGACGACAGTGAAAAGATTTTAGTCTTGCCTGTTAAATCCTTTTCTCTTAGTCCATACTCGTTAATAGTAACTTTGGGTAGAAGATCTGCCCCTTTAAGTAGGCAGGAACAATTCTAGAATTATATGCAGGAGGTGAAGCCTACCTTCTCTCCTTATCTGCAGCTAGCCAACCAGCTCCAGAAAGTTTTGAGACATTAAGTATTGACTAGATAGTGGAAGGGAAAGAAGATTCCTGTGTGCATGACCCCCACGGTCTGCCACAGGAGAGCCAAGCATGGTCCCTTGACGGGGTGGGAGACCAGTAACCTGTATGGACTAAGAGAAAAGGATTTAACAGGTAAGACTAAAATCCTCTTTTCTTTGTCGTCCAATACAGGTCACTGGTAACATTGGGATGTCCAACCATTGAGTTTCCCAGAGGCGAGAAGGAAGGCAAGGACCAGGCGCAAGTCCCCCAAAGTCACTAGAGCAGATTAAAATCATCAAATCAGAGATAGCCCAACAAAACAATGAAGTGTCAACGGACAAGGAACAGAGGTAACAACACCCCAAACTGTTACACAGCAAGTTGAACTAGAGCCAACAGGGCTCAAAAGAGAAGGAAGCACCAAGAACCAAAGGAAATCCTAAACAGGCAAGAATGCCTCCAGGATTTTCCTCCCAAAACTGGCGTCAGCCGATGCCAACACATCAACATGGTAGTACTTTGAAAAGGTGTGCACAGACGACCAAGTGGCAACCTTGCACAATTGATCAGCAGAGGCCCGATTCTTGTAAACCAAAGAAGCCCCAATAGATCTTGCAGAAGGAGCCGTGACCTGAAGGGGGGGACAGGCTTCTTCCTCAGCTCGTAAGCCTTACGAATAGTGGACTTGATCCAAGAAGCAATGGTCACTTGGACGCAGGTCTTCCTGCCCTGGGACCCTCAGGAATGACGAACAGCACGTCAGATTGACTGATAGACTCAGTGCGATGTACATAAAACTTGAGACAACACACCACATACAACAAATGGAGATCAATCTCCTTGTCAGAGGTGGGGTCAAGGCAGAAAGAAGGCACCACAATCTCCTGATTGATATGGAACTCTGAAACCACCTTCAGGATAAACTCCTGAGAAGTGCGAAGCACCACCTTGTCCTTGTGAAACACCAAATAGAGTGTCCTACAGGACAGAGCACGCAACTCCGCGGCATGGCGAACAGACACGATCGCCAGAAGAAAAGCAATTTTCCATGTCAATATGCGTAGAGGAATAGTAGCCAAGGACTCAAATGGAGGGTGCTGAAGAACACCCAAAACCAAGTTAAGATCCCACGAAGGAGTGAGATTCTTGAAGGCAGGGAGAGGATGAGCAATGCCCTGGAAGAAAACATTGACATCAGGAAGGATGGTAATGCACCTCTGAAAGAAAATAGAGAGAGCGCAGAAGTCTGAACATTAAGGGAACAAACTGAGGCCCTTATCCACACCGTCCTGCAAAAAGGCCAGGACCGTAGGCAGATCAAATTCCTGAGACAGGTCCTTGTCAGCACATCAAGATAGAAAGACCAGACACAATGGTAGATATTGGAAGAAACAGGTTTGCGAGCACTGAGCATAATAGTCACCACCCCAGAAGAAAAACCCTTCTTCTTCAATATCAAGGATTCAATTTCCAAGCCGTCAGAGTTAGCCGATGAACATCCTCCTTCCACAGGTAACCCTGTTGCAGAAGATCCAGACGGCAAGGGAGCCGGAATGGCTCCGCCACTGACAGATCCAGCAGCACTGGAAACCAAGCTTGGCAAGGCCTGTACGGAGCAATCAGAACGACTGGACAGCGTTCCAGTCGCAATTTCCGTAACACCTTGTGCAACATTGGGAAGGGAGGAAAGATGTAGGCCAGAGGAAATATTAAAGGAATGGACATTGCATGCACCGCCAGAGCTAGAGGGTCTTTCCACAGAGAGTAGAACCTTGGAACCTTCCTGTTGTGTCTTGTCGTCATCAGGTCGATGTAAGGAAGACCCCACTTCTGAACAATGAAGGTGAACACCTCTGGATCCAGCTCCCACTCTCTGCTGTCAACTGTGTGTCGACTGAGGAAGTCCTCCATGACGTTGTCTATGCCAGGAATGTGCACTGAGGATATGGCAGGGACGTGTTCTTCTGCCCAGGACAAAATAGCCTTGACCTTTAACCAAGAGGCGAGACTTCTTGATCCTCCCTGCTTCTTGATGTAAGCCACAGCCGTGGTGTTGTCGGACTCTACCCGACTGAAAAGTCTTCCAGCTGAGATGTCCAATGACAAAGGGCATGAAATATCTCCAGAAGCTCCAACACATTGATGGGAAGGAGAGATTCCTCTGGAGACCACCGACCCCGAGCACTCAGGCAACCCAGGACCGCTCCCCAGACGGAGAGGCTGGCATCAGTCATCACCGTGGTCCAGAAGGATACCAGGAAGGACTTGCCTTTCAGCAGATTGGAGAGGTCGAGCCACCATGACAAATTCAGTTCCACATGAAGAGGGAGGGACACTGACATCTTCAGAAGAGCCGACACACCTGGATCACGAACCGCTGGAGTTCCCTGGTGTGTTCCATGGCAAGCGGGACCGCTTCCATGGTGGAGATTTATTTCCCCACTAGAGAGGACAGCTTCTTGGCTGGAACTGGATCTTGAGCCAGAACCGCAGAAACCCTGTGGGCGATCTGGTGAGCTACCTCATCCGTGAGAAACACCATGCTCTTCTGAGTGTTGAAGAGAAGGCCCAGGAAGACCAGACGCTGGGATGGGACAAGATCTGACTTGTCCATGTTGATGATCCACCCGCGATGGGCGAGAGCATAAATGCATTGCTGAACCTTGCTGATGAAGTTCCGCAGAGGGGGCCTTCAGAAGCAGGTCGTCCATGTATGGAGTAACTCTGATGCTGTCCCGATGGAGAATGGACACCAAGGCTACGGTTGAAAACTTGAGGAGCTGTAGTATGACCAAAGGTAAGAGCTGAAAACTGAAAATGCCCTCGGTCGCAAGCAAAACTGAAAATGCCCCTCGGTCGCAGGCAAATCTGAGATACTGCCAGCTATCTGGATGAATGGCGATGTGTAAATACGCGTCCTGAAGATCCAGAGATGCAAGGAATTCCCCCGGGGACATAGCAACAGTCACTGTCTGTAAAGACTCCTGGTGATAATGAGTCCGGATCACAAAGGAATAGAGATCCTTCAAATCCAAAATGGGGTGACAACCTCCGTCCTTTTTGGAGACCACAAAGAGGTTTGAGTAAAAAGCAATACCTCTATCCTGAACTAGAACCGGTTCTAGGACATCCTTGTCCTGACGGGTCTGAATAGCGCCACTGTACAGCCGGCTTTTATCCGCGCCCTGAGTAGTATGAGAAGGAAGGAAGCGAAAGGGGGGGAAGAGAGAAGAAAGGGACCCTGTACCCTTCTGTCACCACCTGTAAAACCTACGGGTCCTCCACTGAATCCTCCCAGATGCTGTGGTAGTGACGCAGATGACCACCCAAAGCAGAATGGGGACCTGGGTTCGGCGAGTCATGCCAAAGAAGGCTTGGAAGCCTTGGGCTTCCATTGCTGTTTGGGCTTGGAGGAGGCACGCGGAGCTGAGAGAACAGTCTGGTTCGCCGGACATGTACAGTTCTGAAAGGAATGAAAATACTGATTATGCTTAAGGGGCGTTTTCTTCCTGGGAACCAAGGGTAGAAGGATACTCTTACCCCCTGTGGCCTCACTGATCAGATCCTTAAGATCTGGCCCAAACAAAGAAGTACCTTGAAAAGGTAAGGAGAGCAATGCTCTCTTGGAAGCAGTGTCAGCAGACCAGATCTTGAGCCAAAGAGCCCTTCTGGCAACCACAGATATAGTGGAAACCCTAGTCACCAAACGGATGGCATCAAATAAGGCAGCAGAAACATAGTGCTGTACCTCAGAAATGTTGGCAAGAAGGTGCAACATATCCGAAGTAGGAGCACCCTGACGGACAGCCAGGGTGAGCTGTTCAGTCCAGACCGCAATGGCCCGGTTCACCCATGTTGCAGTGAATGCTGGACGCATGGCAGAACCAGCAGTGGCAAAAATCGACTTGAGGGAGACCTCAAGTTTCTTGTCCAGTCCAGCCTTCAGAGTGGACGCATCAGAAACTGGTAAGGCAGTATACTTCGATAGCCTTGAGATAGGCGCATCCAATTTGGGAAGATGAACCCACTGAGAAAGTGCTGCCTCAGAGAAGCGATAAAGCTTGGAAAATTTCTTGGAAACAGAAGGTTTCCTGTCTGGTGATTTCCACTCTTCAGACAAGTGGGGTTAGGTGGAAAGCAAGTAAGGGACTTTTTAGGCTCCTGAAACACATCAGAGTGGTCAGAAGAAACCTCCTGAACTAAGGGAATGTTAAGGGTATTCAAAACAGCCCTGATTAGGCCCTCAGCCGAGGGCTCAGGATCAGCCTCAAAAGGATCCCCAAAAAACTGAGAGGAGCCCAGAGCAGAACATTCCTCAACATCTGAATCCACCAGTAGTTCCTCCTCAGAGGAATCTGATACGTCAGGTACTCCCTGAGGTTTTGGCAGGGAAGACTTGATGGAGGAGGGGGTCTGCCAAGAATGGAAGACCCCCTGTAACTGGGATGGAAAGAATTGCAATGTGGACCTAAGGTTGCTGGTAGCAGCCTTGAACTCTTGCACCCAAACTGGCTCTATTACATGGCTGGAGGTCCCTGGGAGACTCTCAGGGACATCAGAACATGCTGGGCATAAATGACCTGAGAATTCTCTAGGTAACCCTGAATGACAGGAAGAGCAATGCACAATAGGGGATACAGAGACCCCAGCATCCTTAGTCTTAGGTCTGGCCCCAAGTTCCAATGGTACAGACTTTCTCACAGTGACAGATAAACTTATGGTATAAGAAATCACCCAAGTACAGTGAGTATGACTAAAGTTTCACTCCAGAAATTGCTAAAATAGACTTATCTGGCAGGCGAAGGGTTAATCAGCAGAGGAGAGAAAGCGAGTCCAAGCCCTGAGTAGGGTACTCGTTCTGGAAATGGCACAAAATGGCTGCAGCGGCAGGAGCCAATCAGAAATGAGCAAGCAAAGCAAGCGCTCATGAGAAATGTAGTTTTCCCAGAAGAAGTACCCAAACAGTGCCCGAAGCCCCCTGAGCCCACCAACACACTAGAAACATGAACCGGGTGATAGAGCAAGGGCAGACAAGAAAAATGAGCCATCTCTGAAGTCGCTTGGTGAAGCGGTTGCAGAGATACATCCCAAACTGTACAGTCCCATAGGAGTGAATGGAGCAATGGCACTTATGCGGAAAAGCACGCCTTTAACTCAAATTTTACAAAATTGAAACAGTAAAATAAAAATGTATGAAACATCACTAGAACATGTTAGGATACTCAAAAAAAACACTGAACCAGTAGGAAAAGTGTTAGAACCTCCCTCAAAAGATGCAAAACCAGCAGCTAAAGGGTTAAAGTACCACATAAACCTGCTCCAAAATACCCAACAGACATATAGATATACCCAATGAGCACAGGAGTGCGCAACAGGAACTCCAAAGGTAAACCCCTGTGCGGAGGGGCACTGTGGGACGTGTGGACCTGCAGCACTCAAAGGGTTGCTCACCTTTCCTGCAGATCTTCTGTCTTCAGATTACCATGTAGTAAGAAGCCTCGGTGGGCAACTCCTAAGGAAAGAACCTGAACCCAAGATTTTCCCCCCAGGGCTTAAGGTCCACAAAAAGCACCTGGTTACTGAGCTAGCCACATCTAAGGGCATTGTCAGTTATGGTAATCCGCCTAATAGCGGTATTCCATTTCTAACAGAAAAATAAAAAAGTTTCTAAAACTGTTTTCTTGCCTTGTGTCTTCCCCAAGGAACAAATCTTTGTGGAGCTGGTTGTCTAGCTGCAGCCAAGGAGAGAAGGTAGGCTCCACCCCCTGCATACAATTCTAGAATTGTTCCTGCCTACAATTAAAGGGGCAGACCGCCTAGCCAAAGTTACCAGTAACCTGTATTGGACAACAGAGAAAGATATATAATGTTACTCCCACTGCTGAGACATGCATATTTCCAGAGTTATTTCAGATTTTTATACATCTACAGTGCCCTCTAGCGGTCTGATTCCAATTAGTTATTCTGTTACATTCTAATGGAAAGGAAAGTCAGTGACTTCTAGTTCTCCATAAAACGTGATAGAAACTAAGTCACTTCCTCCCAGAACTTTCGGGAAGTAAACACAGTAAACTCACTTCCTGGTTATTTGAACGGTTATACCTTCTGGATAAAGCAACTGACAGGAGTGGGGGTGCCATCATTTTACTCAGCAGAAAAAGCTCAATAACATAGGTTTTCAATTAAAAAAAAAAACCCAAAAAAACGTTTACTGCCCATTTAATTATAGAAAAACAAAACAAAAACCTTTAATATAAAACAAAACAGTAATAGTTGCAATGCTATTCTTTTAGAATTTTAGACAAATTTGTGCTTTGTACCTTTTGCTAAAAAGATTACTGAAGGGTTATTTATACCCATAAGGGATAATTTTATATGTTGTCATCAGATTGGACAGATGAGGCGGCATAGATAGATGCCATAGAAAATAATGTGCCTCACCTATGTGGTTAATTGACACAAAGTATTCCCATTGAGTGAAATTTGTAGAAGGTAGTAGCAAGGTTTTCAGTTTAACCCTGCCACAGCCAGCAAATACCTTGGTGTGATTTCAAGGTATATATCACAGACAATATCGGTATGCTATCCATATATGCGCTCTAGGAAGAGGCGTACGAGTGATCTATTCAGCGTGATTGTAAAAAGTATATTACTTTTTTTCAGATACCCTCGGACCCATATAAGTGATTTTATTTTTAAATCAATATTAATACATACCCTGCAGACTTGGGAACCATAAATTACTCTTAGGTTTTATATCTGGTAGAATAAATGTTAAGTTTTAACATTTTTTTCCCATTACTCCTAACAGAAGTGTGTAACTAATATAGGTGAAGTATCTGATAGTGTGCTCAGTTCTGCAGGGTTTCTGTTTGATTTACCCTGTGAGCACCCATTTGTCACTGTCCTAGTTTCTCCCTCTGTGTAAACTTAGGGCTATAGTGTGCATAGGGTTACTTTTCTTTTTTTATAAAACAGGACAGGAATATTACTTCAGTTTGGTGTTTGCCCTGCACTCTCACGGGAAGGCAGAGATTCTAAATGTTGGCAAAACTGACTGCAAGGTATCGGCGTACGAAATGCCTGTCATTAAACGACTGCCTGACAAGTCTGTGCTAATTCCTGTCAATTACAATCTCCTACTCATACACCTTCAGTTACAGGCTGTAGCTCAGAGAACTGAAATAATTACAGTTGGGCCTTAAAAAGGGATGCAAACTCTTTTTTTTTTTTTAACCCTTTGCGCATCAGAGGGGTATCCAACACATTGCATAGCCATGCATTGGATACCCCTCTGGCACTCAAAGAGTTAACTTCACAAATTCTGCAGGTGCAGAATATCGAAAAATCACAGACGCACGGGGCAGTAGCACCCTCCATATGTCATGTCCCTAGCATGTTTTGAACTTAAAGGGATAGTAATGTAGCAATAAAGCAGATCACCGAGCCTTCTTTATAGTAAATGTAACGCACTGCGCTATTTTTAGCGGCTTACTTTTCTGTAATTCAAATTATTAAAGGGACTGTAATGTCTCATAAAAACTTTTTATAGTTTTGTAGAGCTCAAGAAAATGAGAAGAATGGTGTAAACCCTATCTCTCAAACCGCTATGGTTTGAGAGATATTTGCACTGAATGTTCGCCCCTCTCTTTCCCTTTCTCCTGACGTCAGTGTCTAGCTGACAGCAGGAGATTCTGGTCCGGGGACCAGCCGGTGGCTCTGCAGCAGAGCTGAACTCGTGGTATTGAAAAAGAATTACTTCACTGGAAATGTCTATAAAGAGTGTTTGCAAACCAAGCACACTTTGTAGACATTTCCAATGAAGTAATTATTTTGCAATAACTCGATTTTGGCTCTTTTGCAGATATTTAATTTTTTAAGTCAGATAGAGCTGTGCCGAAGAATCAGCGTACTGCATTATGCTGACCGGCACTGCTCTGTCTGACTGCCCAATTCTCCTCCCACCTCCCTCCCAGCTGCCCCAGGGAGCGCGTCAATGCTTCCCTTCGGTGTGCTGTGAATGTCTATCGTTATAGCAAGCTCCAGTAAGCATTATACGGAGGTTGGCACCTCAGTATAAAGCTAACCGGAGGTTGATTTAACAATAGAAGACAGTCACAGCACTCCGAAGGGAAGCGTGAATGTGCTCCCTGGGGCAGCTGGGAGAAGACAAGCTGGGCTGTGCCCATCACAGAAAATTAAATATCTGCAAAAGCATTTACATTAAAAAAAAAAAACAAACAAACAAACAAAAAAAAAACAAAAAAAAAAAACAGCTTCCCTAATAATACTTTACTAACAAAACCTATGGGCAATTTTTTTCTTTTAGGTGATACATCCCCTTTAAACCAAAGTCTGTGTATTGCCTCCCCACTCTGTGAGTAAAAGGCTACTGGGTGCTGTGGTGACAGTGTTCCAACGACTGAAAAGACTTCTGCCCTTAGACTGTGTCCGCTTCCGTGTTTGTTTTGTTTCCCAGCAGTGCCTGGAGAACATCACAGCAGGATAGAAAACTAGGCCAGGTTTACTGGAGACGTCTCCAACACTTTTTTCCTAGACCTCTGTAGCATGCAGGGGGTTAGTATAAAGAGACAGGAGTGCACACACTGGCACATCTATTGACTCACCTGTTTCACATTGTAACCTGCTTTTGCACTCGTCTCGATAAACATTACACTCAGCTCCTTGGCTTTCCTCTCTCCTTCTTCAATGGACACCTGCCTAAAAGACAACACACACACACGAGATGATATTGCTCTGTCCTTAAAGCGTTAACCAAGATTCTGATTTTTATTTATTCATTCATTAAGATGACTGGTGACTTGCAGATTAGTTTGTGTAGAAGTGCAGACTAAACCTTGTAATTGCAAACAAGGCTCTGTGCATTATAATTTATCTGGGCCTGTTAATTTTAAGGATTATTAAAAATTTCATAGGAGTTGTGCTAGAAATGTGTCTGTAATTTAAATAGATTTTTGAGAATTGAACTTTTGCTTGTAGCACAGTTTGGAGCATTATGCTAATTAGTGTATATACTGGGCCAATATTCCCCAAATACTGTGCTATGAATTAATCTACACACACACACTGTCTGTGATATGAATTAATCTAGGCAGAGCTCACACACTGTGATATGAATGGATATAGTCAAAGCCCACACACTGTGATATCAGTGGATCTATGCTGTGCCTACACACTGTGATATGAATTAATCTAGATGCAACTCACACACTGGGATATGAATGGATCTAGGCAGAGCCCACACACTGTGATATGAATGGATCTAGGTACAGTCCACACACTGTGATATGAATGGATCTAGGCAGAGTCCACACACTGTGATATGAATGGATCTAGGCAGAGTCCACACACTGTGATATGAATGGATCTAGGCAGAGTCCACACACTGTGATATGAATGGATCTAGGCAGAGTCCACACACTGTGATATGAATGGATCTAGGCAGAGTCCACACACTGTGATATGAATGGATCTAGGCAGAGTCCACACACTGTGATATGAATGGATCTAGGCAGAGTCCACACACTGTGATATGAATGGATCTAGGCAGAGTCCACACACTGTGATATGAATGGATCTAGGCAAAGTCCACACACTGTGATATGAATGGATCTAGGCTGAGCCCACACACTGTGATATGAATGGATCTAGGCAGAGTCCACACACCATGATATGAATGGATCTAGGCAGAGTCCACACACCATGATATGAATGGATCTAGTCCACACACTGTGATACGAATGGATCTATGCAGAGCCCACACACTGTGATATGAATGGATCTAGTCCACACACTGTGATATGAATGGATCTAGTCCACACACTGTGATATGAATGGATCTAGTCCACACACTGTGATATGAGTGGATCTAGTCCACACACTGTGATATGAATGGATCTAGGCAGAGCCCACACACTGTGATATTAATGGATCTAGGCAGAGCCCACACACTGTGATATGAATGGATCTAGGCAGAGCCCACACACTGTGATATTAATGGATCTAGGCAGAGCCCACACACCGTGATATGAGTGGATCTAGGCAGAGCCCACACACCGTGATATGAATGGATCTAGGCAGAGCCCACACACAGTTATATGAATGGATCTAGGCAGAGCCCACACACTGTGATATGAATGGATCTAGGCAGAGTCCACACACCGTGATATGAATGGATCTAGTCCACACACTGTGATACGAATGGATCTAGGCAGAGCCCACACACTGTGATATGAATGGATCTAGTCCACACACTGTGATATGAATGGATCTAGTCCACACACTGTGATATGAATGGATCTAGTCCACACACTGTGATATGAGTGGATCTAGTCCACACACTGTGATATGAATGGATCTAGGCAGAGCCCACACACCGTGATATGAATGGATCTAGGTACAGTCCACACACTGTGATATGAATGGATCTAGGTAGAGTCCACACACTGTGATATGAATGGATCTAGGCAGAGCCCACACACTGTGATATTAATGGATCTAGGCAGAGTCCACACACCGTGATATGAATGGATCTAGGCAGAGCCCACACACTGTGATATGAATGGATCTAGGCAGAGCCCACACACTGTGATATGAATGGATCTAGGCAGAGCCCACACACTGTGATATTAATGGATCTAGGCAGAGCCCACACACCGTGATATGAGTGGATCTAGGCAGAGCCCACACACCGTGATATGAATGGATCTAGGCAGAGCCCACACACCGTGATATGAATGGATCTAGGCAGAGCCCACACACAGTTATATGAATGGATCTAGGCAGAGCCCACACACTGTGATATGAATGGATCTAGGCAGAGCCCACACACCGTGATATGAGTGGATCTAGTCCACACACTGTGATATGAGTGGATCTAGTCCACACACTGTGATATGAGTGGATCTAGTCCACACACTGTGATATGAGTGGATCTAGTCCACACACTGTGATATGAGTGGATCTAGTCCACACACTGTGATATGAGTGGATCTAGTCCACACACTGTGATATGAGTGGATCTAGTCCACACACTGTGATATGAGTGGATCTAGTCCACACACTGTGATATGAGTGGATCTACTCCACACACTGTGATATGAGTGGATCTACTCCACACACTGTGATATGAGTGGATCTACTCCACACACTGTGATATGAGTGGATCTAGTCCACACACTGTGATATGAGTGGATCTAGTCCACACACTGTGATATGAGAGGATCTAGTCCACACACTGTGATATGAGTGGATCTAGTCCACACACTGTGATATGAGTGGATCTAGTCCACACACTGTGATATGAGTGGATCTAGGCAGAGTCCACACACTGTGATATGAGTGGATCTAGGCAGAGTCCACACACTGTGATATGAGTGGATCTAGGCAGAGTCCACACACTGTGATATGAGTGGATCTAGGCAGAGTCCACACACTGTGATATGAGTGGATCTAGGCAGAGTCCACACACTGTGATATGAGTGGATCTAGGCAGAGCCACTCACGGTTATATGAATGGATCTAGGCAGAGCCACTCACGGTTATATGAATGGATCTAGGCAGAGCCACTCACGGTTATATGAATGGATCTATGCAGTGCCCATATTGTAGAGTTTTTCCTGTTGGGTAAAATAAGGGTACTCCCACTGCTGAGAGATGTGTATTTCCAGACTTAATATAGTATTTTTTTTTTTTTTTTTTTTTTTTTTAACACATTAATAGTGCCTTTGTGGTGGTACCCTTGTTTTACTCATCAGGATAAACCCGTCAATGTATATTAAGTGTTATTATCCCTTTAAACCTTTGAGTGCCAGGGGTTTGGGTCATTTCTATACCCTGCAGGCCAGACATTTTAAGCTATCCATCCTGCAGGATTCCTGTAGGTAACTTTCTAGTTATGTATGGAAAACCATTTGAGCTTTTCCATGGTGCCTTCCATGAAGTACACTTTGCAACATGCAACAAGCTATAATGTCATAATAATGAACAAAAATTATGACTTTTTTTTTCCATTTCCACCCCTTGAAGTATTGAAATCTTTGAAAACTATGGAGTTTCCAATGGCGCCCCATTGGCAACAGTTCACAAACTGTAGTGGGGTGCCAAAAGCACAGAACTATACCTACCTATTTTTCCCCTCAAAATGAGTACCTGTACTAAAATGGTCATAACTATTAGAGATATGAAGGAAAGGTATGCACTTTATAATATTTTGCAAAGCAGACATTCACCCACAATGAATGCAGGGTCACTTGCCATTCTACCCTTTTATACGGCATCACTGTAGGAACAATTTTTTTTTTACTTATTACATTTCCACCACTTTAAAGGGACTAAAATCTCTGAATTTCCCGCTGTATTCAGTACCTGCTAACAGCCTGAGAAAAATTGTACCCAATTTGTGTGGGTTAATATACAATACCTGGATGCCAGGAACACTAACCTACACCTGCCACTTTTCTTTTTTTGTAATTACCTGCCTGCACTAAAATGGTCATCACCACCACAGGCACGCAGGAAAGGTAGGCAAGGCATACCATTTTGGAAGGTAGACATTCCCCTTCATCAAACGAGGGGTCACTTGCTTTTTTAACCTTATGGAGGAGGAGGAGCTAATTTACATTTTTTACATTTTCAAAGATACAGATAAGCTTTGAAAAACATGGACTTTATGACTATAATCATTAGCTACTACTCTTCCAAGAAAAATTCCTCCCTGTTGGTATGAGTTGACATACTACTGTAAGGGGTACCAGAAGCACAAAACAGCTCCAACTACAAGCCGTCACTTTTCATACATTTTTCAACAATTACTTGCCTGTACTAAAATGGTTATTCCAATGAAAGAAATGAAGAAAAGGTAGATAAAGAATACACATTTTGGAAAGTAGACATTAGCTGCATCCTGTCCCCCCATCCCCAGGGGGATCTGAATAAAATAAAAATGAGTCCAATGCACATACAGGCTTTTCTTTTTTTTTTTTTTTTTTTTTTTTATTTACCAGACCTCTTTGGGGGTATCAGGACCGCTCCCACAACACTAGGAGACAAATATTAGCAAAGGGGGATAGCAATGTGCTTCTCCTGCTTTACTCTTACCCCAACCGGCAGGAGTGGCCAGGACTGGGGAAAGCCTTCTCACGTCATTGGTGATCATGTAAACAGTGACCTGGGGAGGCTTTCCCAGATCCCGCCCACTCCTCCCATTGAGTGTGGAGTACTGGATAATAGATGAGAGTTGGTACCGTGTTAGCCGTAGAAATACAGGATGCAAAATTTTTTTGTAAAGTTGATACCTTTATTGGCTAACTAAACAGATTTAAAATGCAAGCTTTCAAGACTTCTTAGGTCTCTTCCTCAGGCATGTTATACAGATAAATATGAAAACTTCTCTCTTAAATACAAGTACACATTACATTGTTTATAATGGAAATCAGATAAGAACGTTAGGAAAGGAGTGCCCTGAACAAAAATACAAAAAATGGCACATTACTCTGCCTACAAAGTAGGTGTAAAACCTGTGCACACATTTATACCACAGACAAGATACCCATACCAAACACCCAGTTACACCATAAGATCAATGGTAATTTCACCTGCAAATCATCCAATGTAATATACCTCATCATGTGTGCAAAATGCACAACAGCTCTTTATGTGGGGGAAACGGGACAGCCATTACATAAGAGGTTTAATTCCCACAGATCCAGCATTAACAACAAAAAGACAGAGACCAGTGGGAGAACATTTTTGCCAAAGTGGGCACAGTATCAGGGACATTAAATTGACTGTACTAATGGGACAATTTTGCAATCAGAGGGACAGAAAATTATGGGAGGTAAAATAAATGTACAATTTGACTCTTTGACCTATGGCATGAACAGGGACAGGGAATTTCTGTCACAGTACTTAATGGTGAATCAACTTTTACGACAGTCCCTCTGGAATCATAAATACCTGGACCCAGAGGAAGAATGCTATTTAAATCACATCCTCTACCATCAACTGATCAAGGAATTGGCATCTGGACTAACGTTCTTATCTGATTTCCATTATAAACAATGCAATGTGTACTTGTATTTAAGAGAGAAGTTTTCATATTTATCTGTATAACGTGCCTGAGGAAGAGACCTAAGAAGTCTTGAAAGCTTGCATTTTAAATCTGTTTAGTTAGCCAATAAAGGAATCAACTTTACAAAAAATTTTGAGTACTGGATAGTCATGCAAGTACACACGGCTAAGAATGTCCCCTACCTGGGCTTGGCACTCAGAGGGTTAAGCTATTGCAGAAGGTGGGAAGACAGCTTGGAGTTGTGTAATTATGTCTATAATTGCCATATGATGCTACTGTCAGAGGTGTAAAAAGTAAAAGACTTAGTTTATCTTCACAATTTTAATCTTTTCCCATTAGTTACCTTCATGGTAAACAAAAGAAGAGGCACATAATCATATAAATGCTGTTCCCCTTCAAGTGCCCACAAAAGTGCAACCTGGTGAATTAAACTGCGGTTTGAAATTAGACTAGACTCAAACTCAAGTAATATATTTTATCAGAATGAAGTTGTAAGTATAAAACAGGTCCTGGAACCCTTACCTCTTGTCAGCAAGATCTGTCTTATTTCCAACCAGCATGATTATGACATCACTCCCCCTCTCCGTTCTGACATCATCGATCCATTTTGTGGTTTGCTGGAATGAGTTTACATCTGACAGGACAGCAGAGAATAAAGATTAATGTGCGCCTTCCAGAGGACAATGTGTAAAAGCAGCAGAGCGCATCACCGGCCCCTCACTCTGAGCTGAGAGGCACCAAATCTAGTGCAGAAGTTAATGTACGGACAGAATACTTGGCTTATACTGGCAGCATCTACACAAACCTAACAATCATCTCTCTGGACTGAAAGGTGCACATTACTTTAATTCCTAAACACTATTTTGTGGCAAGAGATCACATAAAATTATTGGTGCAGTTAGGCCAATTTCATATAGGCGACATCAAGACAGTGACACCATGCTGCTGCTATCTCATTCGTTGTGAAAGTTACAATGCACAGGCATAGTACATTTCACAAGGGCAACTACTGTCCTGTGTGAACGCACTAAATTCCAACATGGTGCATCTTTACCTCATTTCAGCATTAGAAATGCAGTACAGAAGGTCTGCACTGAGACTTAGGGGGCTATGGATAAATCGTTCACAAAAGAGGTGCTGGAGGTTGCAATGCTCTTAGTAACCTCCAATGAATGCCCAAGCTAGGTGGGTTCCAGAAGTCATTATTCAGCTGGTGCTCATGTGAGTTGGCCACCAACAACACTCCACCTGTGTCCAAATTGCCAAGGGAAATGCAGGAGAAGGGCGAGTACACAAGAAGGATGACATAACTATCCGGGGACTGCACCAGTTCTATCGCCCAAACAAAAGACGTTGGTGTAATGGTATAACAAGATTTTACCAGCAATCCATTCTGTCAATACAGAAGTGATAAAATGCAGTGAAAACACAGCTACCTGATCACAATGTGAGTCAATTGAAGGCAATGCTGCAAATTTGAAGATGTGTGGTTGTTCTGTCGAGTAAAAAGTTGGTGCGTCCTGCGCTGTGATAGTCGCCCATGTGAAATGCCACACAGAACACAATAATTCACAACCCTAGCATTGTTTTTGGATGTCACCAGTGTAAAAAGGCCATTTCTGGAAATGAATACAATCCAAAAAATGCAAGAGCTCTTTGCCAATATAATTTTTCATGAAGTAGTTATTTTATATGGGTTTTAAAAACTGACTTAGTAAGGGATAGTAATAAAAGCAGCTCCAATTAGTCTTCCTAGTATTTGGGCCATGGAGACTGTTATTTCAATACTGTCAGAGATGTAGTTCAAGAGTAATTGAATGATAAAGTATCCCCCTCCCGTTCCTTTTACTGATGTAACACTGCTCACCTCAGAGCAGCAAGACTGTCCAGATGGAAGGAAAAACCTGAAAAATCTGTCAAGGGGGGCAGGGTTTTCCTTATGATCACAGTAAGAAGATTGTCCCCTGCTGTGACCTGTCTGGTCAAGAGACCAGATTCCATACCTGAGGGGAAGTGGCTTACACTAGGTAAAAGGGGTGGGAGGGGGATACTTTATCATTCAATTACTCTTGAACTACAACTCTTACAGTACTGAAATAACACTCTCCATGGCCCAAATACTATGAAGGTTAATTGAAGCTGCCGTTTTGTGAAACATTACTATCCCTTTAAACCTCCAAGTGCCAGAGGTGTGTGCAACACATTTGCGAAGCACTGCACTGATCAGCCTCTCTGGAACTCAAAGTGTTAAACATTATAAATTAATCAAAATACAGTATACGTATTGGCCACCAAATTTCTACTGTGCTGTGGAAGAAAATTCGTAATTTTTAGAATACAAATGTTTAACCCTTTGAGCACAAGAGGGGTACGCGTTGGGTATCCCCACTCTGGGACGCAAAGAACCACAGGAATAACTTTTTATTATAAAAACAAAAGGGGACCTACACATTTAGATGTAACTTAGGTCATATACTCAGATTAGATAACTGTAATAGCATATTCTATATATATGTATCTCCCAAATAATTATTATTCAGCTGATAAATATATCAGCTTATCCCAACAGATCCACAGCAACAGACATATTGAACTCTTTTGCCAATTAAAACCTAAACTTGGTTGGTCACTTCGGTATCAAAGTATAAAGAAGCCTGGTATGGAACGCTCTGTGCCTGCTAAACAGGATCATTTCAGACTGTTCACAAGGTGGTACTGCACCCCAGATAGATTAGCAAAGATTTATCGTACTTCTTCTTCCCTATGTTGGAGGTGTGGTATGGACCCTGGCACCTTGTTCCACATATGGTGGGACTACTCTATTCTTCAATTGTTCTGGATCCAGGTAGCCAACATAGATAATGATCTAATGTCTTGTGCTATTCCTTTGGACCCAAAAGTGTTAGTTTCACATTCTCCCTGGAGAGCTGAAACTTTCCTCACCAAAAAGCTCCCTTTTGCGGTTCCTCACCAATGTGGCCAATCTATTCCCTTCCACTGGAAATCAGTGTTTGCCCTGCTGTTCAACATTGGATGAATAGGGCTGAATCCTTAGCAGAAATGGAAAGGTTGCATGCTTACACTTCGGGCTCTTTGACCCGCTATAATCATATCTGGTCTCTGTGGCTCACGTGTCCCTGGGATCATGGAACCCCCAACATGATTAGACCTTTGATGTTACTGGTGCTCAGTCTCCGGCACAACTGGTGTGATGCGTCTTCCTTCATGGTGTCTATATCAGACAGAGCACCCCCATCCCCCCACCTAATTTTTTTTCTTCTCTGTTTGAAGACGCACCCACCAGTTCTACCATACATGTTTGTGCATGCTTAGACTCAGAGAGGATCACATATAATTTGCATTAGACTTGTGCAATTCGGTTCGGCTGATTTCAGAATTCGGACAAATAAGGCGTATTCGGCATCATTTGGACCTTCCGCAAGCCAAGGTCCACCCACAAAATATTAGGATCCGAAATGGACCTAGTGTGAAATTTCGGTGTAAATTTCGGAAATTCGGATGGCGCTTTCCCCGCCTGAAACCATTACAATGTTGATACATACTACTAAAAATAGAGGGCACGGCGCTTTCCCGCCTTAAACTATTACAATGTTGCTACATACTGCTAAAAATAGATCTGGTAAAACAGGTGCTTTACAGTTCATGCAAAATGCAGATATTAACCACATAAGGACACAAGCAATTTTGGCATTTTTGCTATTTGCGTGTTCAACCATAATTCCTATCTTTGTCATTTACTGCACAAACATATATTATATAACATTTTTTAAAGGGCAGAAAGGGCTTTAATTTGATGTGACATTATATATATATATATATATATATATATATATATTATATATATGCGTGTATGTAGGGGTTTATAAAATACCCCTTCCTGTCACATTAGAGATTATTAAATTTTTATTGAATATTTTAACTCTGGGTGCCAGATGGGTACACAACGCATTGCAAAGCAATGCGTTGCGTACCCCTCTAGCATTCAAAGAGTTAAAAAAAAAAATTAAAATTTGGCCGAATAATTCAGACTATTGACGAATTTCATTCGAGTCGACCAGGTCCGGTCTGAAATTCGGATCCTCCGAATAAAAAAAAATTGTCCGAAATCAAATTTTACCGAAAATGTTTGCCGTGCACAAGTCTAATTTGTATGCAGTAAAATGGGGTGCTTTTCAGGATGCCTCTTGCTGTGCAGCTTTTGGTATGGTTTATATATTTTACTTCTCATTTGATTTAATTGAACTATACTGTAATTATCTATTCAGAGTCTATATGACCTCAGTTGTATCAAAGGGTTTAGATTCATGTTAATGAAATGATGCTTTATTATGAAAAAGTTATATTTACTTTAATATAAATGAGGGCTTTCCTGATGAGTAACATAAGCGTGCTCCCCTCTGCTAGGTCATAATGCAATAAAAACTGAGGCCAGAGCAAAAATAGTAATGATATCAGTGGATACAGGTAAAGCTTTGTTCTGTGTTTACCATAGATAACGCAGGAGAGTAGTAGAGTGAAAGTGATACCTTTATTGGGTAACTGGCTGTTCGCCAGTAAAGGTAACACTTTTATTCTACTACTCTTCTGCTTTACCACTAAATATAGAGTGTTTTTTCCATAGTTGACTGAAGCTCTCCATCAACAGCAATAGTTGCAATGCCACCTATTGAACAGATCACAAATAGCAGTGTGATTTAAAGGGGATGCATCACCTTATAACATTTTGTACCATAGGTTTTGTTAATAAAGTAGTATTAGGGTACTAGGAAAGCGTTTTTTTTTTTTTTTTTTTTTTTTTTTTTCCTCTAAATATAAGTACTTTTAAAGATCTTGTATCTTCCGGCTTTGCCAGTCAGCATAACGTAGCACTCTGAATCACCGGCAAAGCTCTTGCTCACTTCCTAATTCTCCTCCCAGCTGCCCCAGGGAGCGTGTTCACGTTTCCCTTCAGTGTGGTGTGATTGGCTTCTATTGTTATATCAAGCACCAGTTACAACCTCAGGATAATGCTAACCGGAGCTTGATATAAAACGATATAAGGCATTCACACCACACTGAAGGGAAGAGTGAACGCGCTCCTTGGGGCAGCTGGGAGGGAGGTGGGAGGAGAAGAACAGCTGTGCTGAAGATCCCGAGTGCCCATTATGCAGAAGTGCACAGCACAGAAGATACAATATCTTTAAAAGTACTTTTCTAATACTGCTTTATCAACAAAATATATGGTAAAAAAATGTTTATGAGGTGATACATCCCCTTTAAGACAGAAGAAAACTGGTGTGAATTATGAATTTCCCATCTGGGAGTTAACCCTCCTCATATTATTAAGATGTAAAAAGTTTATTGCTATTTTAGAGTGGAACCATCACCTTCATAGTATTAACCCCCAATCCTTTACTAATGTAACGATAGGTAAAGCCATACTCTTATTATGCTTAAAAAAAAAGTCAGCGTTATTAAGTAAAGTAGCTTCTCCTGTAGGAATCCAGCGGACAACAGCACAGAGATCTTAGAGGTAAGGTACCTCTGAGTCTGCACTTTAGGTCCCGTGCACTGCACGGATTGGTGGTGACGTCTGTTGGTTACCGTAAGGTAACGGAAGTTGCTGAAGGCACAGGCGCGCACAGAGTTTCTCTTGTAAGCTCTGTGCCCTGCATGTCTTCAGAAGAAGTTGATTTTCTTTAACCCCTTAACAACCGCTTTGGTCACTAAACGATAACGGAGCTTTTTTTTTTTTTTTTAATTTGGATTCTGGACTCCACGAACGGCGTGCAGCCGCGGGGGGAGCCCGGAATTCCATGACGGTCATAGTACGTCATGGGTCGTTAAGGATTTAACAACCCATGACGTGCTATGACCGTCAAGGGTTGTTAAGGGGTTAATACGCTAAATTTTCCCATCAAAACAGTATGGCTTTACCTATCGCTACATTAGAAAAGGATTGGGGACAATATTATGAAGGCGATCATTCTACTTTAAGCTCACCTGCCAGCCAGCTGGACACTAACAGCCTGATAATATTCTGCACTGCTCTACCTCCCACATGCCAGCCAGATACTAACATTCCATACTGCCTTCCCTCCTGCCTGACAGTTCCTATCAACCAGATAGCAACATTCCATATTGTTCTCCCTCCGACCTGCCAGCCAGATACTAACATTCCATACTGCCTTCCCTCCTACCGGACAGTTCCTACCAACCAGATAGTGACATTCCATATTGTTCTCCCTCCGACCTGCCAGCCAGATACTAACATTCCACACTTCTTTTCCTCCTGCCTGACAGTTCCTACCAACCAGATAGCGACATTCCATATTGTTCTCCCTCCGACCTGCCAGCCAGATACTAACATTCCATACTGCATTCCCTCCTGCCTGACAGTTCCTACCAACCGGATAGCGACATTCCATATTGTTCTCCCTCCGACCTGCCAGCCAGATACTAACATTCCACACTTCTTTTCCTCCTGCCTCACAGTTCCTACCAACCAGATAGCGACATTCCATATTGTTCTCCCTCCGACCTGCCAGCCAGATACTAACATTCCATACTGCCTTCCCTCCTGCCGGACAGTTCCTACCAACCGGATAGCGACATTCCATATTGTTCTCCCTCCGACCTGCCAGCCAGATACCAACATTCCATACTGCCTTCCCTCCTGCCTCACAGTTCCTACCAACCAGATAGCGACATTCCATATTGTTCTCCCTCCGACCTGCCAGCCAGATACTAACATTCCATACTGCCTTCCCTCCTGCCGGACAGTTCCTACCAACTGGATAGCGACATTCCATATTGTTCTCCCTCCGACCTGCCAGCCAGATACTAACATTCCATACTGCCTTCCCTCCTGCCTCACAGTTCCTACCAACCAGATAGCGACATTCCATATTGTTCTCCCTCCGACCTGCCAGCCAGATACTAACATTCCATACTGCCTTCCCTCCTGCCTGACAGTTCCTATCAACCAGATAGCAACATTCCATATTGTTCTCCCTCCGACCTGCCAGCCAGATACTAACATTCCATACTGCCTTCCCTCCTACCGGACAGTTCCTACCAACCAGATAGCGACATTCCATATTGTTCTCCCTCCGACCTGCCAGCCAGATACTAACATTCCATACTGCCTTCCCTCCTGCCGGACAGTTCCTACCAACTGGATAGCGACATTCCATATTGTTCTCCCTCCGACCTGCCAGCCAGATACTAACATTCCATACTGCCTTCCCTCCTGCCTCACAGTTCCTACCAACCAGATAGCGACATTCCATATTGTTCTCCCTCCGACCTGCCAGCCAGATACTAACATTCCATACTGCCTTCCCTCCTGCCTGACAGTTCCTATCAACCAGATAGCAACATTCCATATTGTTCTCCCTCCGACCTGCCAGCCAGATACTAACATTCCATACTGCCTTCCCTCCTACCGGACAGTTCCTACCAACCAGATAGCGACATTCCATATTGTTCTCCCTCCGACCTGCCAGCCAGATACTAACATTCCATACTGCATTCCCTCCTGCCTGACAGTTCCTACCAACCGGATAGCGACATTCCATATTGTTCTCCCTCCGACCTGCCAGCCAGATACTAACATTCCACACTTCTTTTCCTCCTGCCTGACAGTTCCTACCAACCAGATAGCGACATTCCATATTGTTCTCCCTCCGACCTGCCAGCCAGATACTAACATTCCATACTGCCTTCCCTCCTGCCGGACAGTTCCTACCAACCGGATAGCGACATTCCATATTGTTCTCCCTCCGACCTGCCAGCCAGATACCAACATTCCATACTGCCTTCCCTCCTGCCTCACAGTTCCTACCAACCAGATAGCGACATTCCAGATTGTTCTCCCTCGGACCTGCCAGCCAGATACTAACATTCCATACTGCCTTCCCTCCTGCCGGACAGTTCCTACCAACTGGATAGCGACATTCCATATTGTTCTCCCTCCGACCTGCCAGCCAGATACTAACATTCCATACTGCCTTCCCTCCTGCCTGACAGTTCCTGCCAACCAGATAGCGACATTCCATATTGTTCTCCCTCCGACCTGCCAGCCAGATACTAACATTCCACACTGCCTTCCCTCCTGCCTGACAGTTCCTACCAACCAGATAGCGACATTCCATATTGTTCTCCCTCCGACCTGCCAACCAGATACTAACATTCCATACTGCCTTCCCTCCTGCCTCACAGTTCCTGCCAACCAGATAGCGACATTCCATATTGTTCTCCCTCCGACCTGCCAGACAGATACTAACATTCCATACTGCCTTCCCTCTTGCCTGACAGTTCCTACCAACCGGATAGCGACATTCCATATTGTTCTCCCTCCGACCTGCCAGCCAGATACTAACATTCCACACTTCTTTTCCTCCTGCCTGACAGTTCCTACCAACCAGATAGCGACATTCCATATTGTTCTCCCTCCGACCTGCCAGACAGATACTAACATTCCATACTGCCTTCCCTCTTGCCTGACAGTTCCTACCAACCAGATAGCGACATTCCATATCGTTCTCCCTCCGACCTGCCAGCCAAGTACTAACATTCCATACTGCCTTCCCTCTTGCCTGACAGTTCCTACCAACCAGATAGCGACATTCCATATTGTTCTCCCTCCGACCTGCCAGACAGATACTAACATTCCATACTGCCTTCCCTCCTGCCTGACAGTTCCTGCCAACCAGATAGCGACATTCCATATTGTTCTCCCTCCGACCTGCCAGCCAGATACTAACATTCCACACTGCCTTCCCTCCTGCCTGACAGTTCCTACCAACCAGATAGCGACATTCCATATTGTTCTCCCTCCGACCTGCCAGCCAGATACTAACATTCCATACTGCCTTCCCTCCTGCCTGACAGTTCCTACCAACCAGATAGCGACATTCCATATTGTTCTCCCTCCGACCTGCCAACCAGATACTAACATTCCATACTGCCTTCCCTCCTGCCTCACAGTTCCTGCCAACCAGATAGCGACATTCCATATTGTTCTCCCTCCGACCTGCCAGACAGATACTAACATTCCATACTGCCTTCCCTCTTGCCTGACAGTTCCTACCAACCGGATAGCGACATTCCATATTGTTCTCCCTCCGACCTGCCAGCCAGATACTAACATTCCACACTTCTTTTCCTCCTGCCTGACAGTTCCTACCAACCAGATAGCGACATTCCATATTGTTCTCCCTCCGACCTGCCAGACAGATACTAACATTCCATACTGCCTTCCCTCTTGCCTGACAGTTCCTACCAACCAGATAGCGACATTCCATATTGTTCTCCCTCCGACCTGCCAGCCAAGTACTAACATTCCATACTGCCTTCCCTCTTGCCTGACAGTTCCTACCAACCAGATAGCGACATTCCATATTGTTCTCCCTCCGACCTGCCAGACAGATACTAACATTCCATACTGCCTTCCCTCTTGCCTGACAGTTCCTACCAACCGGATAGCGACATTCCATATTGTTCTCCCTCCGACCTGCCAGACAGATACTAACATTCCATACTGCCTTCCCTCCTGCCTGACAGTTCCTACCAACCAGATAGCGACATTCCATACTGTTCTCCCTCCGACCTGCCAGCCAAGTACTAACATTCCACACTGCTTTCCCTCCCCCCCGGCAGGCCCTGCCAGCCAGGTACTAACATTCCATGCTGCTCTCTTCACCTGCTACTCCCTGCCAGCCAAATACTAAGATTCTGTGCTGGTCTCCCTCCCGCCTGCCAGTACTTCCCTATATGTATAAACTGACCATTATACACATTTTGTCAAGACAGGCGATGTTCTCAGGAAGATGAAAATGTAGACAGGCAACAGCTCCACTTTTTACATATACTAAAGAGGAACAGTATTAACCCTTTCAGTGCCAGATGGGTACGCAACGCATTTGTGCTGTGTATCCCTCTGGCACTGAAAGGGTTTAAAATACCGTCAACATCAAATATTAGTTATTAAAAATTCACAGAGATTACAACTTCCTAATCAAATGCTTTTATTTATCATTTATGATGTTGCAGAAGCTGGCGTGGCACAGCAAAGCAACACAGAAATAGCTGGCATACACTGCATGCGTAACACAATGAAACATGCCACATACAGGTGCACATTCACATACAAGACATGAACAGCGACACCAAAGACATCAAGCACATGGAGCATGCACTCACTGAGGCCGAAGTATTATGGAAAATTGGAGCAACAATGGCCAAACCAGCTACCACACGGAACGCAATATAATTTCCATTGAATTAATTGGGGTTTCTAAATTGGACCGGTCACCTTGAGTTCAAGTTTACAGATCAGAAATATTCATTAAAGGGATAGTAATGTTTCATTTTACACTTAGCTCAGATTGTTCCTTATATGGAATAGTAATGGTGTCTGATGATTTTATTAGTCAAAACGTGATCCCTCCTGCCCCTTTCCCCGACAGCTAGACACCTCCCCATAGATCTGAAAACCGGTGCTGGGACCAGACAGATCACAATGAGGGACAATCTTCACTCGTTCAGTACAAGGAAAACCCAGCCCTGCTTGACAAAGGAGGGCAAATGTTTCCTAATGCTGTATGAAGATTGTTCCTCTTTGTGATCCGCTGTTGGATCTGGGACGGAGATGCTTACGTCTTGAAAGAGAAGGGAGGGGTCAACTTCAACATAGTATTACACTGTAACTAGCACGGTTTGACGAGTAAGAGCATCGGATACCATTACTGTAACATATGATGAACCATTTGAACTACGTGTAAAAGTAAACATTACTGTCTCTTTAAAAAGATGCCAAAAGATGAGCAGATGGAACGTATAGGAGATAGTCATACTTTTATTTCTATATTGTAAGTTCTCTTTAAATTAAAGGGGTTTTGCAGTACAGTTCCATAGGCAAATCAAGCTCAGCGCTGACCTTTAAAGGGGATGTATCACCCCTGTAGAAATTAGCATCAATCGTTACCTTATATTCGCTGTATAAGTAAATGTGTAGTATAAAGGTCTAGCGCTCAAATCGTAATTTCACATTTAAGGTAGTTTTTACCTATGTGACACTGGTCTCTGCATGTTAGTTTGATGTGGAGCCAACCACCGTTTCACTTTCTGTGGGCAGAGTTATGTCACTTTAATATTAAGACCAAGACAGATCTGTGCTGAACATACATGACTTGGAAATTGGGAGTATACAGCTCATCAAATAATTTTTATTCTTAATATTGTTTTTTTTTTTTATTGGTGTTTTTAGATTATATTTTTTATTAAACCAGTTGAACTGTAAATTCTGTCTATTCATTTGTTGCCTGTGTCAGTGCATATCATTAACAATTACGATTTGAGCGCTAGACCTTTATACTATTATTTTTTTCTTTGACTGTTAGAGTGGAGGTCAAGGTCGGGCAGCACTAATTGTTTTTCCTTCCTGATTTTGTGCCACATCACATTTCGTTAGAAGTAACTTTTTTTTTAAGCTCCTCCTATTCATCTAAAATGAAGTTATATCTACCCTGCAGCTACTTCCGACAGACTGCGGTTACCTGCTCTGTACTGCAGTCTGTCACTCTGCCTCTGCTCCACTCCCTCAATCCAGCCTCCTCCAATGACAGAGGATTTCTGTCTGAAAGCTGGAGCAACCTCATTGGCAGAGATCGATATCTAGCCAATGAAATCACTCCAGCTTACATGCAGAAAGCCTCCGTCATAGGATAAGGCTGGACAGAGGGAGGGAAGCAGAGGCAGAGTGACAGACTGCAGTTACAGAGCAGGTAACCACAGTCTGTCGGAAGTTGCTGCTTCAATTTAGACGAATAGGAGCTAAATAAAAAAAAATGAATACACATTTACTTATATTCGCTCTATAAGGTAATGAATGATGCTAACTTGGTACAGGGTTGATACATTCCCTTTAAAGGGATAGTAATACTTAATATGTAAAAAAATATATATATTGCAGTGTTTATCCCCCTGAGTAAAAAAAAGGGTACTCTCACTGCTGAAAGGTGTTTTATTCAAAAGTTACTACAGCTCAAAGTTGAACTTTTTAAGTGCAATATCACAGAGGCCTGAAATTGTGCAGGGGTGCTGTTGTTACATCATCCTATGGACAGCTCTGGTCCTGAGACCATAAACCTCCATAGGATGGTGTAGCAACAGCACCACTGTACAATTTCAGGCCACTGTGATGTTGCATATATAAAAAAAGAAAATAAAACAGCGCAAAGAATAATATTCCAATATGCCTCTGAATATATATTTCAAATGTGATGTTGCACCTAAAAAATTCAAATTTGAGCTGTGATAACTTTTGAATAAAACACCTTTCAGCAGTGGGAGTGCCCTTGTTTACTCAGAGAGATAAACCCTACAACATATTTTTTTACAATTTAACTATTACTGTCACCAAGTCTTTTTCCAGGAATAAACGTCCCAATATCTCTAGTGTTTCTAAATGCTAGTCCTCCCGTTACAACAGCAGGTCCAACTTTTAAACACCTCCCTGTTTAACCCTTTGAGTGCCCGAGGTATCAAACCTGGCCGCTTTGAATGAAGACTAAATAAATACAAGCTTAAATTCTAGGTGACATGTCCAATTTAACCTCTTGAATGCTAGAGAGGTCTGCAATGCATTGAAAGGCAATGTGCTGTCGACATCACAATCATTCAAGGGGTTAAAACCTTAATTTAAATCAATGAGGTGCTTAAGAATATTTTATTTGTTCTGCGTAGTGTAGTCTGTTTGCTCCAGAATTAATCCATTTTCTCTTAGTTTACAAGCCTTACTGCACAGTGCTCTCCACTTATAACGGACCATTGCTGAAAACAGACAGCTGGTTAGGATGGACATCTCTCTTGCAGAAGACAGATCCCCCATTCCATGTTAGGAATTCAGTAGAATGGAATAGATCTGGAGCTACCTCAGACCTGCAGTGAATATCAGATCTGAAACAGCACCAACCCACTGCCCTTTGCAGTTGTGTCAGACTCACAAGACTGTAGTAAAAGGCAGAATGAAACCTTCATCTTAGCAGTAGAGTTAACTTTCAGATAAATCATAGAAAACTGTATTTTCTACAAACGTGAGATATTATTGTGTTAGTACTGATCTCGAACTTTGGCACAGACTGTTATTGCCGTCAGCCATACATCTTTTGATTCAGGGCAGTTGCTATTACACAGCAAGCAAATGCTCAATAGCACTCAGTAAATACATTGCAAGTTAGGGAGACACAAGTCGAATTTGATTGCAATAGGCAATTACAGCACTAGTTTTCCATCATAACAAACTGGGCAGTGATTAATCTTCTGAGTGCCAGAGGTGTGCTCAGTTCACTGCAACGCAATGCAGTGCGTATCCCTCTGGAATGCAAATCGGGTGTAAACTAGCTGCAGTATTGGGAGGGGGGGGAACACAACAAAAATTCCCATAGATTTAACTGAGGTTTTTAAAGGGACACTATCACCTGAAAAAATGTTGATGATCTAAATGAGCTTTTAAAAATATCCATATGCTGTATTTACCACTTTTACTTAGAAATCTAGTTTGAGTTATTTAGATGTCTATATTATGCTAGTTTAAAGAAATGCTGTACTTCTGGTCTTAACTGTGACACTTAACCCTTTCAGTGCTAGGGAACGTGGACAATGCATTACTGTGCAGCGTTAGTGAGAGGGAGAGGTAATGTAGAGATAAGATAGGAAGTCAGTGCTATGAGAGGTAGATAATGCATTGCTAAGCAATGTCAGTGAGTGGGGGAGGTAATGTAGGGATAAGACAGGGTCAGAGCTAGGAGAGGTGGGTAATGCATCGCTAAGCAGTGTCAGTGAGTGGGGGAGGTAATGTAGGGATTAGACAGGAAATCAGCAATGGGAAGCAATTTCAGTGAGTGAGAGCGGTAATGCAGGGAGAAGAAAGGACGTCAGTGCTAGGGAAGGTGAACAATGCATTGCTGAGCAGTATTAGTGAGTGGGGAGGAAATGTACGGATAAGACAGGAAAGTTAGTGCTAGGGGAGGTGGGAATGCATTACTGAGTAGTGTCAGTGAGTGGGGAAGGTAATGTAAGTGTAAGACAGGAAGTCAGTGTTAGGGGAGGTGGGCAATGCGTTGCTGAGCGGTTTCAGTGAGTGGGGGAGGTAATGTAGGGATAAGACAGGAAGTCAGTGCTAGGGAAGGTGAGCAATGCATTGCTGAGCAGTGTCAGTGAGTGGGGAGGAAATGTAGGGATAAGACAGGAAGTCAGTGCTAGGGAAGGTGAGCAATGCATTGCTGAGCAGTGTCAGTGAGTGGGGAGGAAATGTAGGGATAAGACAGGAAAGTTAGTGCTAGGGGAGGTGGGCAATGCGTTGCTGAGCAGTGTCAGTGAGTGATGGAGGTAATGTAGGGCTAAAACAGGAAGTCACTGCTAGGAGATGCGGGCAATGCATTGCTGAGCAGTGAAAGTGAGTGGGGGAGGTAATGTAGGGATAAGACAGGAAGTCAATGCTAGGGGAGGTGGGCAACGCATTGCTGAGCAGTGTCAGAGAGTGGGGGAGGTAATGTAGGGATAAGACAGGAAGTCAGTGCTAGTGGAGGTGGGCAACGCATTACTGAGCAGTGTCAGAGTGTGTGTGGGGGGGTAATGTAGGGATGAACAGGAAGTGAGTGCTAGGAGAGGTGGGCAACGCATTGCTGAGTGATGTCAGTGAGTGGGGGGAGGTAATGCTGGTATAATTTAGGAAGTACCTGCATGGCATGGCTTTAATTAGCATAATCTGTAAATCTAAATAAAAATAGTTTTCTAAATAAATAAATTGGTTAATACAACATACACATGATTTTCAAAATGTTTTCAAAATCAATAAAGTTGTTTATAGGGGTTAGTGACCCTTTAATCCCATGAATGCTAGAGAGTTGGCAGTGAAGGGGTTAAAACACTTCAATATGGACGTTTGGGGAATGTTTCTGGTCCTGTTGAATTTATCTAATTCTTAGTACATCAGTCTCCATGGGGCTGATGGACTAAAGAAAAGTGGTGTTAATTCTGGATCAAACTATTATCACATTGAAGAAATAAACAAACATTCTTGTTGCTTTAAATAGAGCCTTTAACACATTTGAGTGCCAGTGGGGTGAGTAACACATTGCAGAGCAATGCACTGCTCAACCCTCTGTCACTCAAAAGGTTTAATCAAATATTTTTCCCCCTATAGTGTAGTTCCAGATTTGAACCTCTAGTTTCCTACACAAGCCTCAGCGGCTCTGCATAGACCACCATGCAGACTTCAACTGTAAAGCCATTCCGCTCAGTTGTTCTTGTACTTGTGCCACTGCAGGAATAAGTAAAGGGGTCGGTACTCGGAGGAGAATAAATACAACCTGATCAACAGGATCAAATTGCACCTACTACTTACGTACTACCACCTCCTCCTCCTACTACTACTATTACATAAATGTGCATCTCCCACCAGAGAACAGAACAGGTTTCTCCTTATATAGGCAATACAATGGGCCGTATGCACCAACAAAATGGCAAAATTCTGGGGCAAACCAACTGTACTACAGGGAATTTAAATAAAAATTCTCGGTGGACATAAAGGAACAGTTGATTTTTTTTTTTTTAAACAAATATATGGTATAGGACTTTGCTGCTGAGTAAAACAAAGGAATGCCCACTGCTGGCAGATTTTTATTTTGTAAGTTATACAGCTCAAAATGTGTACCCTTTCACCTTAAAGGGATAGTAATGTTTCATAATAAAAGCAGCTCTAATTAATCATCATAGTATTTGGACTTTGGAGAGTGTTATTTCACTTCTGTCAGAGTTGTAGTTCAAGAGTTATTCAATGACAAAGTATCCCCTCCAGCCCTTCTTACTGATGTAACACTGCTCAGCCAGATCAGAAGGAAGGTGCCCAGGTAGACTGCAGAGAGGGACAATCTTCAATGAAGATAAGGGAAAAACCTGAAAAACTTGTCAAGGGGGGCAGGGCTTTCATTGTTCTCATAGGAAGAAGATTGTCCCCTGCTGTTATCTGTCAGGTCTATGGACTGGATTCCACATCTGAGAAGAGATGGCTTACACTAGGTAAAAGGGGCGGGAGGGGAAACTTTGCTTGTGAATATCTCTCAAACCATAAAGGTTTGAGAGACAAGACTTCTATCGTTCTTCATGTTTTTTTAAAGCCTACAAAATAAAATAAAGATAAAACGAAGGATTACTATCCCTTTAAACTGCAATCTTCCATTGTGGTCAGAAGGGTTTGCTGTTCCAGTCATTTACAATGGAGAGGAGTAGTTTATAATTCAAGCTCTCCCATGGAGTGCAACTGCATTTAGTAAACAGCAGCACCTGGTGACCTAAGAGTGAAACTAATACATAAATAAAATGGAGTTTGAAATTTGGAATTAAAGATTTCCCAGTAAGGGGAGCTCAATTGTTTTATTCACCATGGAATTTTATTATTCCTTCAAATGGGACTTCTCACCACATGAACGTAGAGAGGACTAAAACACGCTGCGAAGCCATAACCAAGAATGGGAGCTTGTTGACAACGTAATGCTTATAACTCCAGTACACATATGTATGTTAATTACACGTATTAGTTGACCAGTCAGTATCCAGGTACAAACCAGCATAAAAACATGATCTCCCGCCCCTGTCCCAGTGTTTCCAGAGCCGTGCGGACAAAGATGTGGAATAATAATAATCACAATTTCTCTGTTGTCCAATACAGGTTACTGGTAACTCTGGGAGGAGATCCGTCCCTTAGTAGGTAGGAACAATTCTCAAAGAGTATGCAGGGGGTGGAGCCTCCCTTCCCTCCTTGGTTGCAGCTAGCCAATCAGCTCCAGAAAGATTTGTTCCTTGGTGAAGACAACACCAGGCTGAGAACAGTTTGCTATAGTTTTAGAATCTTTTTTATTTTTCTGTTAGATATGTTGGGGTCTGAAACTGACTGCCCCAAGACCGGAACGGTCTCTCTCAGACCCCCGTACTGTGTGCTGGTACACGTCATCAGTCATGTGTGCCGGCACACCGAACATGCTCTATGCAGTCCTTAACTACCATCCACCCCTAGGATCTCTGGTACTTAAGGGGTTAACCATGGAAGTGCCAGAGGGGTGAGCAAGGAATTTCTTAGAAATGTGTTGCATACCCCTCTGGCACTCAAAAGGTTAAAATAAAAACACAAATACAACGCATTTCAAGGCTCGCAAGGCCTTTTCATCAGGGCTTTTAACAAGTTGGAATACATTTTCTACGGATTTCACTTTCAACTTGTTAAAATAGAACTTTGCAAAATACGTTGCATTTTGTAATTTAATTTTATTTTTTTTGGAAGACACTGGTATATTTATTATTTACTTCTTAATTCCCACATGTTCATCTGCACAGATCCAGAACACGGGGCAGCCAGACAGGGGTGCGAATTCATGTTGCTTTATGCTGTAAGTAACATATAGATGTTTATTGGAGTTATAAGAATTGGATTAGGAGTGCTCCTGCTTTTTGATTTTGGGTATTTGTGGCTGGATGTTTTTCCTCCTCCTTCTAGACAAGTTCCAACACTACTGTCTGGTACAGCGGATTGGGAGTTATGTCCTGTGTGGAGTAAACATCCGTATGAGGAGCCCTCCTCTGTTTTTCTCTGCATTTAAATACATGGGAATTTTTATTTATCCTCTACATTGTGTATTTGGTTTGTTCCAGAATTTCTGCACTTTTACTTTATGTATATGGCCAGTGGAAGTAGTACTGGGTGAATGGAGTGTCCGTTATAAACAGGTTCGCACTGTGGTGTTGGCTACCAGACAATAAAGAATAGGAAAGTCAAAAAAAAGCCCCCATCCAAACTCACTTGTGATATCATAAACAACAACTGCCACAGTGGAGTCGCGAATGTAGCTAGGGATGAGACTCCTGAACCGCTCCTGACCTGCTGTGTCCCATAATTGCAACCGGACCTAACAAGGGGCGATTCGTCGGCACAGCAGAAGAGGGAAAGGGGGGAAGGAGAGAAAATAAAACAGAAGGTCAGAGCGCGGCTGGAGATACCTACTTGTAATATCGTAAACTACTACGGCAGCGGCAGAGTCACGGATGTAACTGGGAATCAGGCTGCGGAATCGTTCCTGACCCGCCGTGTCCCAGAGTTGTAATCTGATCTGCGGGATGGGAGACAATCAAAACAGACCGAACAAAGCAAGACATGGGCACATTGATGCACTAAACCAGCAACATTTTATTGGAGGAGGGACCAGGAAAGAGAGGCACAAAAATATTGTAGTGTTTTTACTTGAAGAGTATAGAGTCTCACTGCTGGCAATTGCTTTATTCTAAAGTTATTATAGTTCAATCAAATGTCACAAAGTGATGGTGCTTTTACCATCACGTTCTATGGAGAACTGTAGCCAGTGGCTCACATCTACCAAAGATCAACTCTGGTGGCACTATTCGCCTAGACAAAAGAACAGTTCAAATGGTAATAACCTTTAGAATGAAGCGTCTCCCTGCAGTAAGATTACAATTGTTCTGCTCAACAGGAAAAGCACTACAATATATTTTTCCCCATAAAAAGGTTTACCACAACAGTCGTGCTTTAATCCTTTGAGTTCCCGAGGGGAACGCACCGCATTGCAAAGCACTGCATTGCGTACCCTCGGGCACTCAAAGGGTTAACACACTGTGTGCCAGGGAGGTATCCATCGCATAACTCCCTGGCACTCAGAGGGTTAAGGACCAGAAGATAGTGCTTCACCCCCCCCATCTTTAAAGGGTTAAACTTCAAACTCTACAAAGCAGCACTTGCTCTTAGATTGACAGGAAGCCCAATTAAAGGAGCATAACACCTGCAAATACATCCACTCTTACTTTAATTTGGGTAGACAATCCTATTGGCCACTAGGAATAAATTCTGGGTGTGCTGGTTCCCTCAAAAAATGAATCAGTTGGTACAGCATATCATGTTCTCCAGGGGTGGACACAAATTTAACAAACTTTGGAGCCAGACATACTTTTTACAAGTCAATGAAGAAGTGTACAGATTTATTTTGCCGTTTAAAGACAGAGGTGCGCAACGCATTTCGAAGCAATGCATTTTACAACCCTGTTTTTTAAAAGGGTAATCCTTTCAGTGCCAGAGGGGTACACAACGTATTGCTTTGCAATGTGTTTGTACCCCTCTGGCATTCAATGGATAAAAGAACTGAAGGGATAATTCAGTGTAAGGAGACTGGGAAACTGGAGTCTAGCAACAATCATGTCCATCTACATAGACCTGTTATTTGGTATGAATTACTATTAATTCTGCAGAACAAATCCATGCAGAACAGATTTAAAGGGATAGTAATATTTAATATGTAAAAAATATATATATATTGTAGGGTTTATTTCCCCCTCCTCCTCAAGTAAAAGAAGGGTTCTTCCACTGCTGAAAGGTGTTTTATTCAGAAGTTATTGCAGCTCAAAATACAATTTTCTTTAGGTACAGTATTACAATGGCCTGAAATTGCAGTGGCACTGTTGCTACACCATCCTATGGACAGCTCTGGTCAATTGAAATTTCCATAGGAGGGTATCAACAACACCACTGTACAATTTCAGGCCACTGTGATCCTGAACCTAAAAATCAAGTTTGAGCTGTAATAACATTTGAATTAAACTCTTTTCAGCAGGGTTAAAGGGGCCAGTAGGATTATATGCCCAAACTAAGGTAAGTGGGGGATTATTATACTATATATTAGATATAATTTTAAAAATGCAAATAAATTAAACGGTGTTGCCCATTCTTTTAACCCCTTGAATGCTAGAGCCGTCTCGCACACATTGCTAAGCCACACAAGGTGTTAAAATAAAACAAAGGTGCATAAAAAAAAAAAAAAAAAAAAAAAAAAAATTCTGGAAACTAGCTTTAACCCCTTAGGGACCAGCAGGGTGCGCAAGGCTATTGTTCCGCAATGTGTTGTGCACCCGTCTGGTCCTTAACCCTTTGAGTGTTAGAGTGGTATGCACTCTGGCACTCACAGGGTTGAGGGGTTAAACAAATCTTGTAAAGTTGACATATCTTGAGCCTCTACGTGCTGCAGTGTATTGGGGGGGGGGGGGAAGACGACTGCTCGTTAAAGGGACAATAACCCTTTTATTTTGGATTCTCCATATTATGCAAGTGCATGATATGTTAAATCAAACTGCCTAAATTCCCCCCGCCCCATCTTCACTTTGAACACTGTTCTATCACGGTCAGATAGCTCTCAGGATCTCGGTTTGTAGAGAGTTTTCTGCTCTGCCAACCGTCCAACCGAAATAGTGATACAGTGTAACACCCCCTGCGGCACTGAGTGCTGTCTGCAACCTGTCTTTATTTTACATTATATCAATATCCCAAGCTTTCATAGTCCCTGATGGAAAGAACGAGGGAGCTGGATGTCAGAGACAATAGTGTTTAGCCCTTCCCAATGTGTTGTATACTCTTCTGGCACTCAAAGGGTTAAAGTGAATGTAATGTCTAAACACAATTATATATCAGTTGTCTTTAGATTATAAGAAACACTTGTTTAAAAACTCTTACTTTTGCATCGTCCTAAAGTTATGAAGTGGAGAAGGATCCCCCACCCGCCACTTCTGCCCAAGTCACTGTTGCAGCTCTCAGAGGTCCTGACGGGTGCAGTGAGGGACAAACTTCAGTAAGCAAAGGAAACTACTGTCCTCCTTCATCAAGGGGTCAGGATGTTCCTTATACTTACTGAAGTCTGTCCCTCGCTGCAGCCGTCAGGTCTCACAACACCACTAGCCATTCAGTGGGAGGCGGCCAGAAGGGGCAGGCGGGGGATCCTTGTCCACTTCATAACTTAAGAACGACACAAAAGTAAGAGTTTTCAACCCCTTAACGACCGGAGCACACACGTGCGACCGGCACTTGAAGACCACGAGACTTTTTTTTTTTTTTTTTTGTAGATCCAATTCAGGGCTCCCAGAGCGGCGTGCAGCTGCGCTGGTAGCCCTGAATTCAATACCGTGCCAGGACCGTCACTGGTCCTTGAGTGCTGGACAGCCGTGACTGTCCTGGCATGGCATGGCATGGCATGGCATGGCATTGGACGTTAAGGGGTTAAACAGTGCAAAGTGTTTCTTATAATCTAAAGAAGACTTGGCGATATACTTGTGTTTAGACATTACAATCCCTATAAAAAGTGACCATGCCACTAATAAGCAGCACAGGCAATCTGAGCGCAAGTACAAACTTGAAAAGACAAAATAAAGTTGCTGCCAACTCCTGCCTATTACTGAGCGAGTTGGTACACAACGTCCGATGAAGAAACAGGACACATGATGCTCGCTGAGCCACAATGCCACAGTGATGGGAGTCTCTGCACTCTGTAGCCTTTTTACCTTTTGAATGCCAAAGAGGTATCCAATGCATTGCAGTGAGTTGAATATCTCCTTGGAACTCATAGGGTTAATCACGGACGAGAAGCCTTTAGGCTTAATCCCCAAAGAGAGGAGCAATTCTGAGGTAAACCTATTGCTCCACGATGAGAAATAAAACTACTCACTGATTAAAATAGGACTTTTAACCCATTGAATGCTACAGTTTTCCAAACTATAGTTTGGAAATGCACTGGAGAACTCTAGCATACAAGGTGTTAAAGTGAGAGGAAAACTCCTTTTTGAGTACACACATCCTGCAAGTGGCATAATATGTAAAATCCGATTGTCTTTTTTTTCCCAAACACTATTTGTAGCTGTGAATCTCTTTCAGAGAGCTTTCTGTCAGGGACTATGAAAGCCGGGAAGGTAACATAAAGGAACTTTATTCCTGTAGCGCTGAGTGCTCTGTAATTTATAGTAAAGGCATGTTTTACTGCTGCAGTGAGAATGCAACATTGTATCACTATCCCTGTATTTACACTCCCTGACAGGAAGTTCTCGGGAAACAAAAAACAGTAAGTTCCCTGTCAAGAATTTAAAAGGATAGTAATACTTGCATATTCCTAATCCCCATATTGTAGCTTTGTTAAAAAGAAACTTATTGCCCCCAGTGTCATCTCTCAAACCCTTATGGTGTGAGAGATGATAGCTCTCAAAGTTCCCCCTCCTTCCCCTTCCCTGACTGAACGCTGACTGCAGGAGAAGCTGTCGTACGTCAGTCTTTTGCGCATCAGGCTCTGCAGCTGAGCAGAGATCGCGTTTATAAAAAATAATTATTTCACTGAAACTGTCTTCTATGTGTGCTTGGTTTGTAGCTTGGTTTGCAAGCACACGTAGAAGACCGTTTAAGTGAAAGAATTATTTTTTATAAACGCGATCTTGGCTCAGCTGCAGAGCCGCCTGATGCACATAAGACTGTTGTAAGACAGCTTCCCCTACAGTCAGCGTTCAATCAGGGAAGGGGGGGGGGACTTTGAGCGCTATCATCTCTCAAACCATAAGGGTTTGAGAGATGACACTGGGGGCAATTAATTTCTTTTTAACAAAGCTACAATATGGAGATTAGTAATTGGCAAGTATTACTATCCCTTTAAGTGTAAACAACCAGGACGGACTGGAAGGGTTTTCTCTTGAAAAGAGGCACAAAAGAAAAATTCATCGTTGACATTAAGTTTTTCTGGTTAAAGTAAGGCAAGCGAAAGGTATTAGGAAGAGTTACTTCTGCTTTAAAGTGTTCATAATGTATCCAAAAAAGTTTTAATAGATTTGTAGAGGCTAAAAAAAAAATAATAATTGAATTGCCACAAACCCCATCTCTCAAACCTTTACGGTTTGAGAGATATTCACATTCAAAGTTCCTCTTTCTGACGTCAGCGCTGTGCTGACACCAGGAGATCCCAGCCCAGCGACCAGCTGGCGGATCTGCAGCAGAGCTGAAATACCGTTAATGCAAAAGAATTACTTCATTGGAAAGGTCTACAAAGTGTGCCTGGTTTGCAAGCACACTTTGTAGACCTTTCCAATGAAGTAATTCTTTTGCAATAGCGGGATTTCGGCTCTGCTGAAGAGCCTCATCATGTCGGCTGACACGGATCGCCTTCTGTCAGCTTTACAGCTGACATCAGGAGAAAGGGAGGGAAGGGGGAACTTTGACTGATAATATCTTTCAAACCATAGAGGTTTGAGAGATGGGGTTTGTGGCAATCAGATTTTTTTTTAGCCTCTATAAATCTATTAAAACTTTTTGGGGGATATTACTAACACTTTAATTGCTTATTATTCTTGGTAGCCTTGAACATTTGGCACTTTGGGAAGACTGATAGAGTGTGAAGTACCAAGTGTAGCAAATAAATTGCATCAGTGGGGACAAATACACATACTCAAAATTCCTCATGAAACCAATTGTATTATAGGGCTTTGCCTATTGCACAGCAGAGTTTGAGTTCAAGATTTTTTTTTTTTTTTTTTGCCACCAGGTGGTGGTGTTGCCACTACTACCTGTGAGGAGCCAAGTGTTACAGACACAGTATTCTCAGAGAAGGTTATAGCAACAGCGCCACCTGGCAGCAAAATATCAGGATAACACACATTTGTTTCGTAATAAATTTGGAAACCAGCATCTCCCGGGGGTGGAAAGAGGGGGGGGGGGTGAACTTGTTTTACACAACATGAAAAGCCCTACACTATAGATTTTTTCATAACCGGTGTCTATTACCCTCTTTAAAGGGACAGTAATGCTTAGGAACTAAAGAAAGACAGTCTTCTATATACATTTGCATAACGAGGTGCAACTTTATAACCATCCATAAGTTTGCAATTTTCCTTAAAGTCTATAATAAAGTATCCCCCTCCCACCCCTTTTCCATACGTCAAGCAGTCTCCCCTCAGATATGGAATCTGGTCATCAGACAGATCGAAGCGAGGGACAATCATCTTTCTTGATGAAGGAGGACAGGTTTTTCCTTATGCTGACAATTTTGTTCCACATCGTGATCCAATCGATACGGCTTGCTAAAGATTCATCAGGTACGTTTAAAGGGAAGGGAGGTGGAAACTTTATTAAAGGGACAGTAATACTTAAAATGTTTAAAAAAAAATTATATTATATATATATATATATATATATATATATATATATATATATATATATATATATATATTTTTTTTTTTTTTTTTTTTTTTGGTAGGGTTTATCCCCGTGAGTAAAACAAGAGTACTCCCACTGATGAGAGGTGTTTTATTCAAAAGTTATTGCAGCTCAAACTAGACTTTGAATAAAACACCTTAAAGCAGTGGGAGTACCCTTGTTTTTCTCAAACATAACAATATTATATAGATTTATTTATTTATTTACATTTTAAGTATTACTATCCCTTTAAAGAATAAAATGAAAACACCAACGTTACAGGTGGTTATAAAGCTACAGATCGTCATAAAAATGTATATAGAATACTCAATCTTACTTGGCTACCAAAGTATTACTATATGTGGCTTTTATCCCCTTGATTGCATCGCTTCACAATGCACTGACGCCTCTAGCAGTCACGGGATTAACCGGCCCAATTAAATAAATGGGAATGACTGTCCACATGGTGAACACGGTTTGCTGCAGAATTGTTCCAGTCCTTCCTCGTGCATCAGTCTCTAGGACCCTGCTTGCAGTATAAGAGAAATGAGCTGCTGGTTAATGCCTCTCCCAGCCCTCGGCGTGACACTTACTGTTCGATCCTCTAGGTACATTGTTTTTGATAAGAAGTCAATACCAATTGTTGCCTAAAAAGAGGAAAAAAAAAATCATCAAACAATATCCTGAAAGAAACAGGAATAAAGGGACACATTCATTTAACATGAACACTGTTAATTTTGAAATAGTCTTCAAAACAACCTATACGTTGTATTACTCGTTTTAATTACAAAGCTAAAGCAGAGTTATTTAGATTTACAGATTATAACATGAAGGAATGTTGTGCAGGCACTTCCTGCCTTATCCCTAAATTTCCTCCCTTATTCGGACACTTAACCCTTTCACAGCACAATGTCAACAGCTGGTAGGTTATAATGAGTATTTTAATTCTCCACAGCTGAAGGGCCTTGCTTTGCCCAAAACTGTGCTAGAATGTCTTGGAAAACAGGAAAATGACCTGCGAGACGTGTATAGTGGAAAAGACCCTCTGCAACTTAAAGTGTTAATAGTGTCACGTACTGTGGACAGAGTGTGTCCTGTAGTACTGGTAGCAACTGCCATGGCTGCCTCCATGAATGACATCCAGGGCTGAGTAATGAGACCATCCCTTTAACAAGGGTGCTAGGGAAAAATTCAGGGGGGCTCTTAGGATTTCCTGGACATAGTAAGGAATGCGGAGAGTATTATTAGGTGTTGGTTCTTCTTTAAAAAGTCAGTGAATACATGTGTGCATTGATAAGATTTCAAATACTCCCAGAATTTAGGAGCTAGAAGTAATATTTTAGGAGCCCAGGCTCCCACATTTTTTCCCCCACCCCTCCCTTAACCCTTTGAGTGCCAGAGTGGTACGCAACGCATTGCTTCCAATGCGTTCCATACCACTCTGGTACTCAAAGGATTAACAGTTGTTTTTCCTTTTTGCCTTTTCATTTCTAAGCGCGCTTCACTTTTTAACAGTATTGTTTGAACAAGAAGAGCTACTCACACGTGACTTTTTTTTTTAAACCTTTAGCATGCCAGCGAGATAACACATTGCAATGCATTACCTCTCTGGCACTCAAAAAGTTAAGGAATTTGTGTTTTAACAGATATTTTAACTCTGACGGGACTCCAAAAATTGACTTCCTGTGGTTATCACAACAGAAAGAAGATTGTCCCCTGCTGTTATCTGTCTGGTCTATGGACTGCATTCCACTTCTGAGAAGAGATGGCTTACACTAGGTAAAAGGGGCGGGAGGGGAAACTTAAACCATAAAGGTCTGAGAGATAAGACTTATATCGTTCTTCATGTTTTTTAATGCCTATAAAATAAAATAAAGTTAAAACGAAGTATTACTATCCCTTTAAAGGGATAGTCATACTTGAATTAAACTGAGGTCTGAGTCTTCTTTATATGTTTTTAAACACAGTGCTATATTTCAACACTTACATGTTTGTAATTCAATCACTATTCAATCGGAAAGGATCCCACTCCCTACCCTTCTGGCTGCCTTTCATTAGATATGGAATGCAGCGAGGGACAATCTTCATTCAGTAACTATAATGAACCCCTTGATGAAGAAGGACAGGATTTTCCTTTTGCTTACTGAAGATTGTCCCTCTCTGCTCTCCATCCAGACCAGAGAGAGGCAGAGCGACGCAGGGGAAAAGAGCGGGAGTGCGATCCTTTCCAACTGAATTGCGCTTGAACTACAAACCTGTAAGTGTTGAAATATAGCGCTGTGTGTTTAAAAACATATAAAAAAGACTCAGACCTCAAGTTTAATTCACGTATTACGATCCCTTTAATGGCAGAAATTTCAACTAACAATGTCGGCAAGACCAGAAGAAGGGTGGAAATGCTATATACACAGTAACCAATCTACACGGATCTGCTGTTTTCAATGACCGAGCCCCCCCACCACCACCACAGACATTTATCACCTGCCATTCAGCACGTACCTGGTAGGTGTTGTCAAAACTGTCGTACATGAACCTGGTTATTAGAGATGTCTTCCCAACTAGAAAAGAGGAGGACAAATGGTTATTACTAGATGGCAAAACACACACAGGCATATCATCACCTGTACACTTAACCCATATTGCATACCCTTCTGGCACTCAAAAGGTTACTTCAGCAGAGCAGAGATCGCAAGACATAAAAATAACTATTTCATTGGAAGGGTCTAAAAAGTGTGCTTGCAAACCAGGAACACTTTGTAGACTATTCAAATGAAGTAGTTCTTCTTATATCTTGCGATCTCGGCTCTGCTGTAGAGCCACATCCAGTCTGCGGACCGGATTCCAAATCTGACAGCTAGATGGCAGACTTGACCGTTTTGGTCAGTGAGGGGAAACTTTGCTTGTGAATATCTCTCAGTCCATAAAGGTTTGAGAGACAAGACTTGTATCTTTCATGATTTTTTAATACCTACAAAATAAAATAAAGATAAAACGAAGTTATTACTATCCTTTTAATACAGTTATCACTCCAAAAGCAAATTGTCTCAAAAGAAAAAAAAAAAAAAAAAAAAAAAAAAAACTTAAAATCAATCGAGGCTTTGTTCAGTGAGGATTAGCTCAGATGAGAAAATTTCCACTCCCTGTAAATAGGAAGTCTGATTTCTCTATTGTCCCTCAGTGGCAGTAAGGATGTTTGGCACAGGTATGGCGAGGTACACAAGGAAAACCTGACAGTAATCAGAAAAGTAAATTTACATTGCCACGTGTCTGTAGTGAGGAGATGCAGTGTCAATATATAACGCCTTTTACTCCTAATCCTTGAATTTAGGTTATTATTTAAAGCAGGTGTTGCCAAGTTTTGTCTTCAACAGCCAACAGACCAGGAATTAAGGATTTCCCTATCTGAGTAGAGGTGGGCCACTCACAATGAATGGGCCACTGAATAACTTACCTGTTGGAGGTTCTTCAGAACCAAACTTAGACACCCCTCACTTAACCCCTTAACGACCGGGGAATCCGGATGCGACTGAACGACCACGGAGCAATTATTTTTTTTTTATTGCTCCGTTGCGTTCCGGACTCCCCGAACGGCGTGCAGCCGCGGGGGGAGCCCGGAACTCGATGACGGTCATAGTACGTCATCAGTCGTTAAGTCAAATCGACCCTTGACTTACTATGACCGTCAAGGGTCGTTAAGGGGTTAAAGCAGCAGAAAGTTTTTTTATGAGAAATCTTATATTGTAGTATACCTCCCAAGTGTCCCTCTTTAGGACGGACAGTCCTTCTTTGAGACCCAAATGCCTCTGTCCCTCTTTCCCACCCTGATGTCCCCCTTTTTAGAAGATCAGACTATGTGGTGTGTATATAAGGGTATCATATTACTCTACAGCAATAAAACTCACATTAATGCTTGTATAAACTACAGTATATGTGTTTATAAACCAGTTTATGTAAATAAAATACTTTTGGTCTTGTTATAAATAATTAATTAATTTACACAAAGATGTATCAGCAGGTCAGGAAATAACCAGCCAAGCCCCCAACAACACCACCCAAAACACAAGTGTCCCTCTTTGGCCATTTGAAATGTTGGTAGGTATGTTGTAGGGCTTTTCCAGCTGTGTAAAACAATAGTAGTTGCACATCTAGAAATTGCCTTATTAAACAGTTATCACAGCTCAAACTCATTTCTCTTGTAATGAAGCAAGTGTGCTGAATGGGGAAAATGCAGTAAGGTGTGATATAGAGGTGACAAAAGATGAGATAAACTTGCCAATCCCTCTGTTATTCAATATCACTTATGTGCGATAGAGGGCGCGACAGAGGGCGAGAGAGAGCGGGCGCGACAGAGGGCGAGAGAGAGCGGGCGCGACAGAGGGCGAGAGAGAGCGGGCGCGACAGAGGGCGAGAGAGAGCGGGCGCGACAGAGGGCGAGAGAGAGCGGGCGCGACAGAGGGCGAGAGAGAGCGGGCGCGACAGAGGGCGAGAGAGAGCGGGCGCGACAGAGGGCGAGAGAGAGCGGGCGCGACAGAGGGCGAGAGAGAGCGGGCGCGACAGAGGGCGAGAGAGCGGGCAAGAGAGAGAGCGGGCGAGAGAGAGAGCGGGTGCGACAGAGGGCGAGAGAGAGCAGGCGCGACAGAGGGCGAGAGAGAGAGAGCGGGGGCGACAGAGGGCGAGAGAGAGAGCGCGGGGGCGACAGAGGGCGAGAGAGAGAGCGCGGGGGCGACAGAGGGCGAGAGAGAGAGCGCGGGGGCGACAGAGGGCGAGAGAGAGAGCGGGGGCGACAGGGCGAGAGAGAGAGCGGGGGCGACAGAGGGCGAGAGAGAGAGCGGGGGCGACAGAGGGCGAGAGAGAGAGCGGGGGCGACAGAGGGCGAGAGAGAGAGCGGGGGCGACAGAGGGCGAGAGAGAGCAGGGGCGACAGAGGGCGAGAGAGAGCAGGGGCGACAGAGGGCGAGAGAGAGCGGGGGCGACAGAGGGCGAGAGAGTGGGCGCGACAGAGGGAGAGAGAGAGAGAGAGAGCGGGCGCGAGAGAGAGAGAGAGAGAGAGAGCGGGCGCGAGAGAGAGAGAGAGAGAGAGAGAGAGAGAGAGAGCAGGCGCGACAGAGGGCGAGAGAGGGCGAGAGAGTGCGACAGAGGGCGAGAGAGAGAGCGGGCGCGACAGAGGGCGAAAGAGAGAGAGCGGGCGCGACAGAGGGCGAGAGAGAGAGCGGGCGCGACAGAGGGCGAGAGAGAGAGCGGGAGCGACAGAGGGCGAGAGAGAGAGCGGGAGCGACAGAGGGCGAGAGAGAGAGCGGGAGCGACAGAGGGCGAGAGAGAGAGCGGGCGCGACAGAGGGCGAGAGAGAGAGCGGGCGCGACAGAGGGCGAGAGAGAGAGCAGGCGCGACAGAGGGCGAGAGAGAGAGCGGGCGCGACAGAGGGCGAGAGAGAGAGCGGGCACGACAGAGGGCGAGAGAGAGAGCGGGCGCGACAGAGGGCGAGAGAAAGAGCAGGCGCGACAGAGGGCGGGCACGACAGAGGGCGGGCACGACAGAGGGCGGGCGAGAGTGGGCGAGAGAGAGAGCGGGCGCGACAGAGGGCGCGAGAGAGAGAGAGCAGGCGCGACAGAGGGCAAGAGAGAGAGCAGGCGCGACAGAGGGCAAGAGAGAGAGCAGGCGCGACAGAGGGCAAGAGAGAGCAGGCGCGACAGAGGGCAAGAGAGAGCAGGCGCGACAGAGGGCAAGAGAGAGAGCAGGCGCGACAGAGGGCAAGAGAGAGAGCAGGCGCGACAGAGGGCAAGAGAGAGAGCAGGCGCGACAGAGGGCAAGAGAGAGAGCAGGCGCGAGAGAGAGAGCGGGCGCGACAGAGGGCGAGAGAGAGAGCGGGCGCGACAGAGGGCGAGAGAGAGAGCGGGCGCGACAGAGGGCGAGAGAGAGAGCGGGCGCGACAGAGGGCGAGAGAGAGAGCGGGCGCGACAGAGGGCGAGAGAGAGAGCGGGCGCGACAGAGGGCGAGAGAGAGAGCGGGCGCGACAGAGGGCGAGAGAGAGAGCGGGCGCGACAGAGGGCGAGAGAGAGAGCGGGCGCGACAGAGGGCGAGAGAGAGAGCGGGCGCGACAGAGGGCGAGAGAGAGAGAGCGTGCGCGACAGAGGGCGAGAGAGAGAGAGCGTGCGCGACAGAGGGAGAGGGAGAGGGAGAGAGAGAGAGAGAGAGAGAGAGAGAGAGAAAGAGAGAGAGAGAGAGAGAGAGAGAGGGCGCGACAGAGGGCGAGAGAGAGAGCGGGGGCGACAGAGGGAGAGCAGCGGGGGCGACAGAGGGCGAAAGAGAGAGCAGGCGCGACAGAGGGCGAGAGAGAGCGGGCGCGACAGAGGGCGAGAGAGAGCGGGCGCGACAGAGGGCGAGAGAGAGCGGGCGCGACAGAGGGCGAGAGAGAGCGGGCGCGACAGAGGGCGAGAGAGAGCGGGCGCGACAGAGGGCGAGAGAGAGCGGGCGCGACAGAGGGCGAGAGAGAGCGGGCGCGACAGAGGGCGAGAGAGAGCGGGCGCGACAGAGGGCGAGAGAGAGCGGGCGCGACAGAGGGCGAGAGAGAGCGGGCGCGACAGAGGGCGAGAGAGAGCGGGCGCGACAGAGGGCGAGAGAGAGCGGGCGCGACAGAGGGCGAGAGAGAGCGGGCGCGACAGAGGGCGAGAGAGAGCGGGCGCGACAGAGGGCGAGAGAGAGCGGGCGCGACAGAGGGCGAGAGAGAGCGGGCGCGACAGAGGGCGAGAGAGAGAGAGCGCGACAGAGGGCGAGAGAGAGAGAGCGGGCGCGACAGAGGGCGAGAGAGAGCGGGCGCGACAGAGGGCGAGAGAGAGCGGGCGCGACAGAGGGCGAGAGAGAGCGGGCGCGACAGAGGGCGAGAGAGAGAGAGCGCGACAGAGGGCGAGAGAGAGAGAGCGGGCGCGACAGAGGGCGAGAGAGAGCGGGCGCGACAGAGGGCGAGAGAGAGAGAAAGAGCGGGCGCGACAGGGCGAGAGAGAACGGGCGCGACAGAGGGCGAGAGAGAGAGCGGGCGCGACAGAGGGCGAGAGAGAGAGCGGGCGCGACAGAGGGCGAGAGAGAGAGCGGGCGCGACAGAGGGCGAGAGAGAGAGCGGGCGCGACAGAGGGCGAGAGAGAGAGCGGGTGCGACAGAGGGCGAGAGAGAGAGCGAGAGAGAGAGCGGGTGCGACAGAGGGCGAGACAGAGAGAGCGGGCGCGACAGAGGGCGAGACAGAGAGAGCGGGCGCGACAGAGGGAGGGTGAAAGAGGGCAAGAGCGAGACCGGGCTAGAGAGAGTGAGCGAGAGCGGGCTAGAGCGAGCGAGCGAGAGCGGGCTAGAGCGAGCGAGCGAGAGCGGGCTAGAGCGAGCGAGAGCGGACTAGAGCGAGCGAGCGCCGGCTAGAGCGAGCGAGCGAGCGCCGGCTAGAGCGAGCGAGCGAGCGCCGGCTAGAGCGAGCGAGCGAGAGCCGGCTAGAGCGAGCGAGCGAGAGCCGGCTAGAGCGAGCGAGCGAGCGCCGGCTAGAGAGAGCGAGCGAGCGCCGGCTAGAGAGAGCGAGCGCGAGAGGGCGCGACAGAGGGCACAAGCGCGCGACAGAGGGCGAGAGAGAGAGGAGAGAATTTTTCTACTGTGTTTCATATGGTTTGCACTTTTTCTTTCTGTATATGGTCCATAGTGAAGAATCCCTTATATAAAAAAAAAAAAAAAAAAAGGGACTGCTAGAGGGGTATGCAACACTTGGAAAAATAAATTTAAAAAAAAAAAAAAAAAAAAGTTGCTTAAATATAAAATCTAGTAAACAGATGCATTAACGTTAGGGGACCAGAGAGGTGCGTTACCCACTGTGTTGCAATGCACTGCACATATCTCTGCTTTTAAAGGGGTAGTAATACCTGTAACAAAGTGCAGCTCAGAGTCGTATTTATTTTATTGGTCACTCACAGCGCTGTATTTCACCACTAACAGGTTTGTAGTTCAACCACAATTGAATCAAAAGGATCCTACACCCGCCCCTTCTAGCCACCTCCCATCAGATGTAGAATCCGGTTGTGGGACCGGACAGTGTGCAGTAAGGGACAATCTTCAGTCAGTAAGTATAAGGCAAAACACCTGGACAGAGGACAGGATTTTCCTTATCCTTACTGAAGATTGTCCCTCGCTGCACTCCATCCAGACCAGACTCAGAGGATCAGTGATGTGGGGAAAAGGGGCGGGAGACGGATCCTTTCTGATTCAATTGCAGTTGAACTACAAGACTGACTGTATTTCAATACTGAGCTACATGGGACAAATAGTATAAAGAACACTCCGAGCTTAGTAATACTATCCCTTTAAAGGGTTTAACAGAATTATACCAAAATGCTTGATCAGGTTAACCCTTTAAGGGTCAGTTGGGTGTGCAACACCTTGCTTTGCAATGAGATGTGCACCCCACTGGTTCTCATAGGGTAAAACTCAGTTATGCAAACACAATTACACGCCTCCCAACATTTCAAATGGCCAAAGAGGGACACTTATGTTTTAGGTGTTGTACTTGGGGGAGTGGCTGGTGGGCGGGGCATTAGTGAGACTCTTTAGGCTATTTAATTACCTATTGACACCACTTTGTGTAACTTAATATATGACTTATAACAAGGCCAACTTATTTTATTCGCACAGATTAATTCATAAACGCATATAATGCAGTTTAAACAAACATTAATGTGAGTTTTATTGCTGTCGAGCAACAATATACATTTATATACACACCACACAGACTGATCTCCTAAAAAGATGGACACCAGGGTGGGAAAGAGGGATTTGGGTCTAAAAGAGTGACTGTCCCGACTAAAGAGGGACACTTGGGAGGTATGCAATTATAACACACACACACACACACACACACACACACACACACACACACACACACACACACACACACATTTATTCTTTATTGACATATCAAGCTTGCTGTAATATTTAATCCTCACTATCGCTTTATAGTTTTTTTTATACTGACACGTTCTAAGTGCTCATAATGTTGTGGTATTTGTTTTATTTAAATTAAAAGAGTCCCTCTCCCACCTTTTCTATATGTAACGCTACCCCTTTTGGATCGATACGAGGGACAATCTTCTTTTTATCAATGATGAAGGAGGAGGTCCAGTTTATCCTTTTGCTGAGACAGCATGGTCCCTCTTCACAACCGACTTCCTGCTCTGAGGAATACCTCCCAACATTTCACATCACCAAAGAGGGACACTTCTGTTTTAGGTGGGGTTGATGGGGGTGTGGCTGGTGAGCAGGGCATTAAACATTTTTAGGTTATTTTTTGACTTACTCACACCTGTTTGTGTAACTGAATAAATGGTTTAGAGCAATACCAAAGTATTTTATTTACACAGACTAATGTATAAACACATGTACTGATGTATATACAGACATTAATGTGAGTTTTATTACTGTGGAGCAATGTGATACAGTTATATACACACCACACAGTGATCTCCTAAACACAGTGACACCAGGGTGATACACTTATATACACACCACACAGTCTGATCTCCTAAACACAGGGACACCAGGGTGATACACTTCTATACACACCACACAGTCTGATCTCCTAAACACAGGGACACCAGGGTGATACACTTATATACACACCACACAGTCTGATCTCCTAAACACAGGGACACCAGGGTGATACACTTATATACACACCACATAGTCTGATCTCCTACACACAGGGACACCAGAGTGATACACTTATATACACACCACACAGTCTGATCTCCTAAACACAGGGACACCAGGGTGATACACTTATATACACACCACACAGTCTGATCTCCTAAACACAGGGACATCAGGGTGATACACTTATACACACACCACACAGTCTGATCTCCTAAACACAGGGACACCAGGGTGATACACTTATATACACACACCACACAGTCTGATTGCCTAAACACTCCAGTTTGATACATGAAGACTATAGTGTCTACAGACACTCTGCGCGTGGCCCAAAGTCTGTGTCTGACAGTCCTACCTGTGAATATCTGGATACAGATGGATTATCCTGTCATAGAGTTCTATTTTAACCCCGCTCCATTATGCCTATTCCCTGCCCAGTTCCACCCACTTTCAGAGCAAACCCCACATTTCCATTGTACAACCCCACCTATTCATGTTAAGCCCCACCCATACCATGACAAATCACATCACTGGACACTCCCACCAACAGCCCTACTTCTTTCTCCAGGAGCTAAGGACAGCGAGATTTTTGGGAAAGTGAAGATACTTCCTGATTGTATTCCAGTGCCCCTCCCCCCTCCAATAGCCGATATACAGTCCAGGGCCACAGAATGGCTCTCATCATGTCTGCACCCATAGACGCATTTAGCAAACCATGATTTGTCCTTTAACCCTTAGAGTGCTAAAGAGGTGTTGAATGCCTCTTTTGCACTCAGAGGGTTAAAGTGAAGGCTACTGAAAAGAATGTACAGTCTAATAAAATATGGTTTACTTGTAAACGGTTTATTTTTGAAGGTGATCTCATCCAGTTACACGTCTACTGTCCAGTAGGACTATTAATGAGCAGCCCTGCAGCACACAAAGTACTGTGTTACAGTGCAAAAGCCGGGTTTTTGGGGTTTTTTTTTTTACAGCAAGGTTGTGCAATTTTTTTCATCTGGAAGCCGTGTTGGCAGATACCGTAGAGGATTTTTTTTCCTTCCCCTGGAACAAAAGACATATTTCAAAGGTTCCACTTGATGGACTTGTGTCTTTTTTTTTTCCCAACCTCATCACCTCTGTTACGATACAAGTGCAGAAATGATTCCACGTTGCCATTTGGATCTGATCTCTGCAATGCTGGATTTGGGGGTGAAGCATCCTCAGGCCCAGTTTACACAGGCAACAAGAACAGCAGCATATCTAACACCAAGTTCCTTGCAACAAACAACCACCACACTGTTGTTTACAGCCCTGTTCACACAAGCCACTAACTATGATTGAGCAACGCATTTCGCTTGCTGCTGTAGTATGCTGGAACTTTTTTTTTGCATTCAGGGCAAATGTATATGGGTAACACAGAGGTCTATGCAGATGGTGACACTGGAGGTTTAAATCCCCTTCACAACCTACAATCACTGTCCAACCCACGTGGGAATCAACCAATATCTGTTGACTCTGACGTAGTCCAAACCCCTTCATACCCCAGACACGAAGATCACCAGAGGAAAACATGAGTACAGAGGCGTGTGGCATTTAATAATGGGCACTGCATCACAGAGATGTTTAACCTTATCTGAGTAACAGAGGCATCATGCGCACTGAATTGTAATGTGCTGGATACCTCTCTGGCACTCAAATGCTTAATGCTTTGAGTGCCAGGGTGCGTTGCGTACCCCTCTGGCACTCAAAGTCTTAAGTCACCTGTGTCAACATAGCAGAATCCGAGGGCAGGTGTCCATATGGCTCTGAGCAAAACATTAATATTTATCACCATCTGGTAAGAGGAGGGGATAGGTTAGTGACAGGAGCACCTGGGGGACAGAGAACAATGAAGTAGGGTGCTCTCTTTATAGAAAAATTAAGTAGGGTGCGCACTTTATAGACTTTACCTCCTTGAATGCTACAGGTCTCCAATGCATTGCGATGCAAGGTATTAAAAAAGCTATACTACACTCATATATATTGGACACTGTTATTCTGCAGTCATAATAAGTACCATAAAATCTTGTGTAAAATATGCACAATTTTGCCCCACTTCACCTTATGTGAAGCAGGGGATGAGTATTATAAGCAATTTTAAAAGTGCCATATATATTTTTGCACTTCCCCACCCCTATCAGTGCAATGTGCTTCCCAGTGCCTTGCCTGCCCTGCTTCAACTGACCCCTCTCATCTCTGCACAGCAGGCGGCACTCTTGCATTTGCTGCTCACTTCCAGCAAATCCCTTCGAGGAGATTTATGCATTGGATGTACTGTATTGCTTTGCGAGGACCTTGATGTATTACCATTGGCTAAAACGAAAAGGTCCTCTCAGGGATTGCTGGAAGCAGGCGGCAAATGCAAGAGTAACTCCCGATGTGCACATTGAAGTGGACTTTGGCCGGGGTATAAGTAGGGTACTAATAAGTGTATACGGCCTACATCCGTGATTAAGCATAGGTGTGTTAAACGGAGACTCATTTTGACTGGTTCACCTGTGTTCAAGCAGAGAACTCACTAAATCATGACCTGTTTTCGGTTCTTGAAGACTGTACTTTAACTCCTCTGCACTAAATAAATGACAATAGGCAATGACAAACTCCGTATCAGATAGTACTGAACAATGAAAAAGGTAAGAGCGGATTCTCAAAATATACCACTAGATGGCAGCATTTTATCTCTTTCTGAATTCTGCAGAGTAATATCTGCAGTCCCTATGACAGCTCAAACAGATGGGAAGGGTGACAAGTGAGCAGCTTCTGTTCAAATTTCGTGTGTCAAAGACATTTCTATTTCATAGGACAACAGTTATTTAGTAAAAGAAGTCAAGCACCATACACCAGAAGATAAAAAGTGCAAGTCTAGGGGCAACCCAATTACTACACAACAGGGGAGAAATTATATTCTCTCGCAAGATGTAAATTATGTTTTTAAACCTTTGAATGGCTTTCCAACACAGCTGAGAGCACAATAGTATTCAAGGGGTTAAATAATTTGTAACCGTGGGAGGAAACTGCATTGCCCCTCATGCTATATGTTAGGGATATGGGAGCGGATATAGTCTTTGTGAATATGACAAAAATAAATAAATAAATGATATATTAATAAAGGAAGATGCCTGGCGTGTGACCAGCATTCTCTGTCTGTGACAGTTGGTGTTGCCAGAATTTTCGGAACTGCAAGGTGACAGTCACCATGTCTGCAACAGGACTCCGATACAAGCCGTGGCTTAAGTGCCATCTATTCCCCATGTTGGGGCCTGTCATTGGTATAGTGGATATGCCTCTGGATAGGCTAGTAGTAGAAGCAACCTTGGTCTCTCACCAGCCAATCCAGAGGCAGCATGATACTAGGCCCAGCCCTTTACCGTTAGTGCTTCTCTGAGTTGTCATCGAGCGCATCACTGCATCATGGTTGCCGATGAGGAGATAGCATCAGCTGCTATGAAGGGCCAGACTGCCTGGATGACCAAGTGAATATCACACAGGAACACAAATGCACAACAGTCTAAACAGGAGGACCCATCGATATGGACCAGCCTGTCACTGCCAACATGGTTAGAGCCTGCTAAAGTGTATCAGTTAATGCTAATCTGGATAGCATGGAGGCCAGATACCAACAATCCATACCGCTCTCCCACTCAACTGCTACTCCCTGGCAGATAGAGACCAACAAGCCATACCACTCTCTGTCTCAAATGTCACTCCCTGACAGATAGAAAAGAAACATTCTACACTGCTCTCCCTCCCAACTGCTAGTCCCTGCCAGCCAATTCTAGCTCATATGCATAAACACACAGCTTTTTTTTTCATTTAATAGTTTGAGATCTAACAAACATAAGACATTCTAAAAGCTCTCTGAAAAATCACCATTCTGATCTATAGTGACAATTCCACTTCAACCCTCTGATTGCCAAAGAGATGTGCAACACATTGGTTTGCAATGTGCCGCACACCCTTTTGGCACTCAAAAGGTTAAGAAGGCAAACTTGAATAACCCTTTGAGTGCCAGAGGGGTACGGAATGCATTGCAAAGCAATGCATTCTGTACCCTCTGGCACTTAAAGGGTTAAACCAAGTGAATTGTAGGGGACAAAATAAACATCCCCCAAATTCTGATTAATCTAAATTGGCTTTTATCCCCTAGCGTATTGTGAAGCCCTATTTACATCACTGGGCAGTGTTATCACCCCCAGAAGTGCAGTTGATTTGCTTTGATGGGAGGAAGGAAGAAATCTACTGGAGGGTAAAACACAAAACTGCACAGAAATCTGAGGGGTATAAGGTGAAATTTACTCACCGATACTTTGTTTTCCCCTGCGTCCTTCCACGGCAATGGACTGCGGGTATTGACTCCGCCTCCTAGCTGGTAGGACCAATAAAATTATAAAAGTATCAGTTCCTCCCTATTTACTCAGTTACTATTTTAACCAAGCTGTGAATACATAGAGAGAGATGTTAGACAGGAGTAAGCCAAACTGCTCATAGACAGGAGTAAGCCAATCCGCTCATAGACAGGAGTAAGCCAAACCGCTCATAGACAGGAGTAAGCCAATCTGCTCATAGACAGGAGTAAGCCAAACCGCTCATAGACAGGAGTAAGCCAATCTGCTCATAGACAGGAGTAAGCCAATCTGCTCATAGACAGGAGTAAGCCAAACTGCTCATAGACAGGAGTAAGCCAAACTGCTCATAGACAGGAGTAAGCCAATCTGCTCATAGACAGGAGTAAGCCAATCTGCTCATAGACAGGAGTAAGCCAATCTGCTCATAGACATGAGTAAGCCAATCTGCTCATAGACATGAGTAAGCCAATCTGCTCATAGACATGAGTAAGCCAAACCGCTCATAGACAGGAGTAAGCCAAACCGCTCATAGACAGGAGTAAGCCAAACTGCTCATAGACAGGAGTAAGCCAATCCGCTCATAGACAGGAGTAAGCCAATCCGCTCATAGACAGGAGTAAGCCAATCTGCTCATAGACATGAGTAAGCCAATCTGCTCATAGACATAAGTAAGCCAATCTGCTCATAGACATGAGTAAGCCAATCTGCTCATAGACAGGAGTAAGCCAAACCGCTCATAGACAGGAGTAAGCCAAACTGCTCATAGACAGGAGTAAGCCAAACCGCTCATAGACAGGAGTAAGCCAAACTGCTCATAGACAGGAGTAAGCCAAACTGCTCGGAGTTCTAAGATGTTTATATGAAGTTCTGCCTGTCTTGCTGTCCATCATCCCTGGGCCGACTTCTGTTTCCACACACCTCCCCAGCCTGTCTTGCTTGCATCTGTGCACATGGCTTCCCACTGAATGGACTTTTAGGCTTTTCCCTTGAGCAATGTGGTGTGGCTGGCACCACCATTTTAGCACTTTTCTTGTAGACAGGAGAACTGGGATATTTAGGGCTGTGTTGGATGGCTCCAGCTTGTAATATAAGAGATAGTTCAGCTGGGTCCAGCGACTGTGAGATCTGGCCCAGGGGACAATTTGATGAGCAGAGGCTAGATTCCCCAGTACTACTGAGAATTCCTGTGCTGTCCGCACCTGTTGTCTCAGGAATCGAGATATTCGCAGATGAAGGCAGTTCTGTCTCTCCTGGGATAGAGTTGCTAGTCCCAGTTTGGTATTGAACTGTACTCCTAAAAATGTTAGGTTCTGTGATGGTATGAGCTGACTTTTGTCTTCGTTTATTGGCCAGCCTAAGCTCCGAAGGAGCTGTAGACACTTTATTGTGCTGTCTCTTGCTTTGTCTTTTGAATCCTCTACAATGAGAAGATCGTCCAGATATGGCAATACTTTTATCTGTTGCTGTCTTAATGCTGCCATGGCCACCACTAATATCTTTGTGAAGACTCTTGGCGCTGATGCGGGGCCAAATGGAAGCACTCTGTATTGAAAGAGTCTTTGAAAAACATGGAATCTCAGGAAACGTCTGTGTGTAGGCTGCATCAGTACGTGATAATAGGCATCCTTGAGGTCTATCCTGGTTAGGAATGACCCAGGTTGCATGATCTTTAGCGCTGTCATTACTGTCTCCATTTTGAACCTTTGGAGTTTGAGATATGAATTTCTCTCTTTCAGGTCTAAAATGATGCGTAAATTTCTGGAAAGCTTGGGAACAGAGAAAACTGTTGAATAATAGCCACGGTACTCCTGTGCCTTCGGAACAGACTCGATCTCCCTGTTGATAAGAAGCGCCTGTACTGCCTGTTTCATGAGGTCTGCTGTCCTGCGATTCCCGATTCTGGTTGTCCTGAATCTGTGTCTGATTGGGACAATCATAAATTCCAAGTTGTACCCCTTCTCCAGGATCTGACGCACTTGTGTGTCTGGGTTCAGATCCTCCCATGCGTCCCTGAATTTCTCCAGCCTGCCCCCTGCTGGGGAAAGGGAAGGGGTTAACTGTTCTTCATTGGGGGTTTTGGTAGAAACGAGACTTCCTCTGGAAGTCCCTTCGGCCTCCTGACCTGTTTCCTTGTAAGCCTCTCTTTGCTGCTGATCATAAGACCTACCAGGTCTGTATCTTCTTACATCCCGAAAGGACTGCTTTTTTGAAGCTGTGGCTCGAGTAGGAGAAGATCTATTTCGCCTTTGCTGTGGGAGAAAAGGACTCTTCCCCCCCGAAGACTGTTTAATAATGTCTTCTAACTGACTTCCAAAAAACCTTACCGCCAGTAAATGGAAGACATACCAACTTATTTTTGGAAGTAGCGTCGGCTTCCCAGGATTTGGTCTTTATAGCTCTACGCGTGGTTACTGAGAGCTGATGATTTTGCCAGACTGCAGATGTTATCCAGTGAGGCATCTCAAGAAAAGTTTATGGCGTCTTTTAATCGGAGTTAGTTCTTTCAGAAGACTGGACCCGGAGACTGAAGAATCTAATTTCTCATCAAAGTCATTCATCCATATTCTTAATTTTCGGAATATGCAGGCCATGGCCATAGCAGTTTTGATATTTTGTCCAATAACCGAGTACTGTTTCTTCAGGGCAGCGTCAGCTCACTTGTCCATTGGATCCCTGAGAGTAGTGCCATCTTCCATTAATAAGGTAGTACGTTTAGAAATGTGTGCCACTGCTGCATCAACTTTAGCTGCGGATACCAAACTGCTTGTGTACTCCTCTTTAAAGGGATACATACGCTGAATTCTTCTAGTGGTTTGTGGGCGCTTATCCCCTGCCTTCCAGTCTGTGGTAATCATGTCCTGGATAGAACTATGGACTGGGAAGGTGGGGGCTTCCTTTTTGTACCCAGTAAATGCTCTAGCCATCACATTCATTTCTTTCTGAGTGTCTTCTAACCCTAATGTTTTTCTCTTGGCGCGCACCAAGCCATCCATTTTGTCAAGGCAGAAGGAACCGGCTTCGTCCGTTATCTCACCTTCCTCCGCTGATGATGCCGATTCTATCACACTAGGAAGTCTTCATCATCTATTAAATGAGAAGGGCCCTCCTCCGGTTCCTTGAAGCCTCCTGCATGGAATTAAAGGGTCTCTTGCATTGAAGTCTTCATCCATCCCAGAAAATCCTGAAACTGGGGTGGAACTTCAGTGCCTGAAATCTTTCATAGACACTCTGGGCAGAGCTTGGCTGGGTCAGAAGGAGGAAGTTTTGCTTCACACCCAGCACAGCTTATGGGTTTGTTAGAGGGTTTATCCTCTTTGGGAACATCAGCAGGCTGTCTCTGCTTGTCTCCCTTTTCACCCTTAGAAGACATAGCCTTAAAATTACTTTAAGTAGATTAAGTATAAACTGAACCTAAGCTGTAGTCACAACTATTATAGTGCTAAGCTACAATTAATGTTTAGTAGCCATTAAACCAGCCCCACTGCCTTCTATTTATGCACTTACCTTTCCTCCATCATTTCTCTGCTTCCCCGCTCGTGCCTGGACTGGCGTTCAGTTGCTTCCTGCCTCTGCATTCCACTGCTGGAACGCACGTATGTCAACTTCCTGTTGAAACTGGATAAGGTGTGCGCCACAACGGGGCCCCTGTCTTTTGCCTGGCAGAATCGGGAAACAATCGGGAGCCTGGTGGAGTACGCGGGGAGGCATCACAGCGGCACAGACCTTCCAAGGTAATACTTATGGTCACATGAATGGATTCATGTCACCCTTAGTGTATAAGGGTATGGATCATCTGGTAGCTTTGAGGCAATGGGAATAATGTAAACTGCAATGCAGGCAGATTACATAGAGTAAAATAAAAACAATCTTTTGAGAATAATTCCAATTTCTGGTTAGTAAGAGGGAACGCTGGAAAAAAAAACAAAACAAAACAAAAAAAAAAAAAAAAAAGACTCCTAGTATCTTTATATATAATTAGCAAGATGGAGCTGAAGAGAGGTATACGACCTTTGTCCTCCAGCTTGGAATGACCAAATAGAGTAAAGAGGGAGGAACTGCAGCTTTTATAATTTTATTGGTCCTACCAGTTGAGGGGCGGAGTCAGTACCCGCAGTCCATTGCCGTTGGATTGGACACAGAGGAAAAACAGTTTGGATGGTCAGCGCAGGCTCCTTCTTACCCAGAAACACAACCTTCCCATGAGAGCGTACGGCAGCCGCTGATAGACAGCTTGGTACCAGCCCTAGCTGGGCTCTAACACCTGGCACACTCTGCCTGCTGACAGACTCTATAATGGGTCTTTGTGCACATAATCATGCTACAGGAGGTCACACACCACAGGCTATCAACATGGCTACAAAAAGGGGGGTGGACCGGAAAGGAACATGCAAAGCAGAAATAAAGCCCTGAAGATGATGGACGAAAAAAATTGGACTAATTATAGGACAAACCAACTGCCTTATAGTGAATTATTAAACATCCACAACAGGCACACGTTTTAGACCATTCCAGTGAAGGGATTCCTTGTAAGTAACGAGATTGCGGCACTTCTCAAGCGCCTCCGTGTCGACCGACCCGAATCGCCTGCTGACAGCTTTACAGCTGTCAGTAGGAGACAGCGAACTTTAAACGCCTGTATCTCTTAAACCATAGTGGTTTGAGAGATACGTTTTTTTGCATTTAGCTCAGCTTTTTAAGCTCTTCTATATGCAAAAACTTTTTTTTGGACATTACTAACACTTTAAGTCATCATACAGCAGACCCTGTCCTGCTTCGTCAAGCGTGCATAAACATAAAACATTTATTTTTATATATTTCCGCCACTTCAAAGATATTCTCTTTCAAGAGCATGACATTTCCTGCTTTATGCAGTAAATACCATCTTTCCAAGACAAAATGTACCCACCTGGTACAGGTTGATATATCTTAGGGGATTCCCAAGCACCATACTGCACCTATCACAGTCCATTAGTTTCCTTTATTGAAATGACGCGCCACCTCAAATTGTCATAGTTACATGTAAGAAAAAAGGTTGACAAGTATTTTCCATACACACATGTACACTAGCAAAAGAGATATGGTTTTTCCTGTAAAACACACGCACAAAAAAGTGCTGACATTCTGGAGAAAACCAACACCACCCATAGGGAACAGATAATTAATAAAAAAATAAATAAAACAACGATTACATTGGGGATTTAAAATTCTTTGATATTTCAAAGTTGTCTAATGCATCGCAAAAAACTGGGCACCTATCTAGCATTAAAAATGTTAGAAGTACACACATATACACACACACACACACACACACACACACACACACACACACACACACACACACACACACACACACACACACACACACACACACACACACCCCCCCCCCCCCTTAAGCCTTGTACCATTGGCAGCCACAAAACCACATATACACCAATACCCCAGCCTTGTACTGCTGTGCACTGGCAGCCACAAAACCACATATACACCAATACCCCAGCCTTGTACTGCTGTGCACTGGCAGCCACAAAACCACATATACACCAATACCCCAGCCTTGTACTGCTGTGCACTGGCAGCCACAAAACCACATATACACCAACCCCCAGCCTTGTACTGCTGTGCACTAGCAGCCACAAAACCACATATACACCAATACCCCAGCCTTGTACCACTGTCCGCTGGCAGCCACAAAAAGGTGAAATTTACTCACTAATATTTTGTTTTCCTCTGTGTCCTTCCACGGCATAATACTGTGAGATTGTCTCTGCCTCCCCGCTGATAGGACCAAGTTTTAATATATAAGCTTCTGTTTCCCCTCCTGTTGTAGTTAATTTGGTCCTACCAAGCTGGAAGGACGGAGGCGTTTGCTTCTCTCTCTCCCATCATATTGTATTTGGATTTGGCCACTTAGTTTTGTTGTTTTTCTCTTCATGCTACGGACCTTAAATATTGGTACATGTCCAGCGAATGTTGGACACAGAGGAAACCACATATAAACCAATACCCCAGTCTTGTACCGCTGTGCACTGTCAGCCACAAAACCACATATACACCAACACCCCAGTCTTGTACCGCAGTGTGCTGGCAACCACAAAACCACATATACACCAACACACCAGACTTGTACCACTGTGAGCTGGCAGCCACAAAACCACATATACACCAATACCCCAGCCTTGTTCTGTCGTCCAACTAGTAGCCACAGAATCACACAACACTGCCGGCAATCTAATCCTTGTCCCACTGTCGCACTGGTACAGAACCACACACCGACATCCCAGCCTTGTTCCACTGGCACATTTCCACCAATAAAGATACTAAAATCTTTGGAGGGCAGGGAATATCCTGATTTCAGTAGAAATGGTACTACACTGCTATAAGTTGACATACTATAGTGAGTCCCACAAACACAAGCCTATACCACCAATAAAGAGCTGGGCTGAATTTTTTACGTCATGCCTGCTTTCAAATGGCTTGAAATAAAGGTATTCTGTCAGTCTGGGTGTCTGAGACTGGATATCTTTACTGTCCCAGTCACACTCCAAAGGGATTAGATGACCTCCTGACATTAGTAAGCTCAGGAGTACCCTCATATTAAAGAAGGCTCTCCTCCTTCAAATTAGGGTATATTGTTCGCTCTTAGGTCGGGGGGGGGGGTAAGATAAATGAGAAACAGTCCCAGCAGTAGAATGGTTAACCAATAGACTGTAACCTATTCAATGTATTAGCCTCTGCTTTCCCTTATATAATGTGACAGAGATAGTGTGAATGTCATACAGGAATAAAGCCCATCACGTTACCAATTAACCTACAAGATCAATAGTAATAGATCCACTTGATGACTCTGAGAATAAATGGAGACCAGTAGACTTACTGGAACAGAAAAAGGTTCTGCTACAGTAAACTGTGAACTTCCAGACAACGATATTACAGACCAATCAGAGTTTGGGGGTTGTATCTGCACACACATAATAAACTGGCTTGTTTTACTCTGCAGCACAGACAAACAAAACTGTACCCAGAAAATAGTTTGTTGTTAACCATTTAACCCTTTGATAGTGAAAATAGTGCAAATCCCCAATGGAATAGGAATTATGCTGGGCTATGCTGTCTTTCATAGACACCACTCCAAACTGTTACACAGCACACTGAACTAGAGCCAACGGGGCTCAAAAGTGAGGGAAGCACCAAAAGATGAAGAATATCCTAGACAGGCAAGACTGCCTCCAGGATCTTCCTCCCAAAGCTGGCGTCAGCCGATGCCAGCACATCAACAGTGTAGTGCTTCAAAAAGGTGTGCACAGACGACCAAGTGACAGCCTTGCACAACTGATCAGCAGAGGCCTGATTCTTGTAAGTCCAAGAAGCCTCAATAGATCTAGTAGAATGAGCCGTGACCGGAAAGGGAATAGGCTTCTTCCTCAGGTCGTAAGCCTTAAAGGGATAGTAATACTTCGTTTTAACTTTATTTTATTTTGTGGGCATTAAAAAAACATGAAGAATGATATAAGTCTTATCTCTCAAACCTTTATGGTTTAAGAGATATTCACAAGCAAAGTATCCCCCTCCCGCCCCTTTTACTGATGTAACACTGCTCAGCAAGATCAGAAGGGAGCTGCCCAGGTAGACTGCAGAGAGGGACAATCTTCAATTAAGATAAGGGAAAAAGCTGAAAAGCTTGTCAAGGGGGGCAGGGCTTTCATTGTTCTCATAGGAATAAGAGTGTCCCCTTCTTTTATCTGTCTGGTCTATGGACTGCATTCCACATCTGAGAAGAGATGGCTTACACTAGGTAAAAGGGGCGGGAGGGGGAAACTTTGCTTGTGAATATCTCATAAACCATAAAGGTTTGAGAGATAAGACTTATATCATTCTTCGTGTTTTTTTAATGCCTACAAAATAAAATAAAGTTAAAACGAAGTATTACTATCCCTTTAAGAATAGTGGACTTTGTACAGGACGCAACAGTCACTTTGGATGCAGGTCTTCCAGCCCTGGGACCCTCAGGAATGATGAACAGCATGTCAGATTGCCTGATAGACTCAGTGCGATGCACATAAAACTTGAGACAACGAATCACATCTAACAAGTGGAGTTCACTCTCTTTGTCAGAGGTAGGACCAGGGCAGAAAGAAGGCACCACAATCCCCTGATTGATGTGGAACTCTGAAACCACCTTCGGGAGAAACTCCTGAGAAGTGCGAAGCACCACCTTTCCTTGTGAAACACCAAAAAGAGTGGTTTACAGGACAGAGCATGTAACTCCGTGACCCATTGAGTGCAGGAGTGTGCAATAGAAACTCCAAATGAAAAACCCCTCTGCGGAGGGGCACTGTGGGACATGTGGACCTGCAGCACTCAAAGGGTTGCTCACCTTTACTGCAGATCTTCTGTCTTCAGACTACCACGTATTAAGAAGAAGCCTCGGTGGGCAACTGCTGAGGAAAGAACTTGTAGTCAAGATTTTCCTCCCAGGGCTTAAGGTCCATAAAAAGCACCTGGATACTGAGCTAACCACATCTAAGGGCATTGTCAGTTATGGTAATCCAGCTAATGGTGGTATTCCATTTCTAACAGAAAAATAAAAACATTTCTAAAGCTATAGCAGAACTGTTCTCTTGCCTGTGTCTTCACCAAGTAAAAAATCTTTCTGGAGCTGGTTGGCTAGCTGCAGCCAAGAAGGGAAGGTAAACTCCACCCCCTGCATACAATTCTAGAATTGTTCCTGCCTAATTAAAGGGGTGGATCGCCTACCCAAAGTTATCAGTAACCTGTATTGGACGACACAGAAAATTGTATTTATTTGAGGGAACGTATTTCACTATTTGCGCCCCTGTCTTGTTTTTTGTTTTACTACATCTAAAGTTTGAACATGACAGTTCCACTTTAAAGGGGAACCATGACTGCAAAAAAAGTCCCCCACCAACATTTCGCCACCTACCGATAAGTGTAACAATAGTAGTATCAGCCAGCATAATTACTGTGTTGCTAAGAAATCCTACTGCTGTCGAGACTGACGGCCAGGCAACAGCGTTTTAGAGGGATCTGTGCCGTCAGTTCCTTCCGGTACATAAAGGTACCAAGCAAGTCCTCCTAGAGGAGACCGGGACTGACAGCGCAGGTGCGTAGATGTCTGTAAACCAATATGTCTGCGCTGTTGCCCAGCCTCAGTAGAAGTAGGATTTCTCAGCAACATGGTAATTATGCTGGCTTATAGTACTATTATTAAGCTTATCTCTAGATGACGAATTGTTGTGGGGGACTTTATTTGGGGTGAGAGTTTCCCTGTAATTGGAAATAGCTTCAAAAAGGTGTTTTTTTTGCCTCCCTCTGGATCAACAAAAACAAGGATGATGATGCAAAGATGGAACTCAATGGATGTGTTTCATTGTTTTTTTTCCCCCAACCTCATCCTAAATAATAATTTGCTAGAATGTTTGTCAGAAGCCATCATGCGCAGTAGAGACTGCTCGAAAGCACAGAATGCTGGGAACACGGAATGTTGGGAGCACAGAATGCTGGGAGTTCCGTGTTGGGAGCATTATGTGCTTTCGTGTAGTCTCTACAGTGCATGACTGCGTCGGTGGCAGGACGCAGAACAGAACCGGCCTCTTAACCCTTTGAGTGCCAGAGGGCAATGAGTTGCATACCCCTCTGGCACTCAAAGGGTTAACACTAATCAATTATATTACCCTTGCCTTACTCAGCAAGAAACCCTGTAACATTTCTACAACAGCGTGAGCACCAAAGGGGTATGCAATCCACTGCAGTGCACTGAAAAAGTTAACTCAATGCAGCTGGTTTGCCTGAGAATTGCTCCACATTCTGTTTATATGCCCTTAGAGTGCAAGAGGGATGTTGGCACTTCTCTGGCCAGGGTTAACTCTGAGTGCCAGAGATGTATGCAGAGCATTGCTTTGTAATGGGTTGCATACCACTCTCCACTCAAAGGGTTAAATATAAGGCATGCACAGAAATAAGGGCCATGGATAAGTGCGAATGCCAGCATTCATTAGGGGTATAATTGGCAAGACATCTATTCCGGGGCAGGTTAGTCCCATATCCTAGATTAGAGAGTGTGAAAATAAATGAGGTAATTACGGAGACGCTGCTAAAACGAAGGATTACTGGGATGTAATTAATGTGCCCAGCCGAACGCACAGCTAATAATCTCTGTGGGTAAGGAGCAAGGCGTCATTTATGGATAGGGCTTGACGTGCTGGGAGGTTGGTTTATACACTGACAGAAGGCGCCTCGCAATTAACGAGACTAAAAACCTGAACAATGCGATCAACTGGATCGCAATTATAGAGCATATTGCCAGTATTACTGGGTAGCCCTGGTGGCCATTAACCCTTTGAGTGCCTGGGGGTACACAACGCATTCCTTTCAATGCGTTGAGTACCCCTCTGGCACTAAAAGTGTTAATACCAATCCTTTTTATATGAACCCTTTAAGTACATATTGTTTTGCCACATTTAACCTTTTCAGGATTAGAGGGGTGAGACAAGCATTACTCCTCCCACTCTGGTCCTTAAAGGGTCACATACACACACTCCGACATGGCATACTTTTACAAGGTCGCATGCAAAACAGCGTGCAACCAAATCATAGGAGTTACCATGTCGCTGTTCATATACTTTAGTAGAATGTCATCAATGTGCGCTTTGATGCCAAGCAAGGTTATGTCAGGGGTTTGCTTTAAAAGGTCTCACGGAAAAGAGTGCGACCAATTCATAGTTACCATGTCTCCATAATAAAGATGTCAACATGAGAATCTCGCACTGCATGACAGCACGAGATTCTCATGTCGAGTACTGAAAGGTCTCATTCTGCAGCACTTGTATCCCATCATGCTGCCCAGGTTGGATCCTGTAACCCTTTGTTGTGCTCCGTCCCTGGCTCATACTCGTGCTTTCTTGCTACGTTTAATAAAGCAATAAGTGTCATTAAAATCACACAATGCAGCAGAGCCACCTAGCCCGCCGTCTGTTCACTCTCCTTCTGTAAGTAGCAGCTTGATGGGAGCTGCAGTCCAACAAGTAGATGAGGCTCTGATGCATTGTATGAATTTAATGTCACTTATTGCTTTAGTACATGTAGCACGAAAGCACAAGTGTGAGCTAGAGACAGAGCACAGCAAAATGACAACATATTAAAAAAGGGTTACAGGATCCAGCCGGGGCAGAATGATGGGATCCAGCCGGGGCAGAATGAGACCTTTCAGTACTCGACATGAGAATCTTGCGCGGTCACGCAGTGCGAGCTTCTCATGTTGACATCTTTATTATGGAGACATGGTAACTATGAGTTTTGCGTGAGACCTTTTAAAGCAAACCACTGACATAACCTTGCTTAGCATCAAAGTGCACATTGATAACATTCTACTAAAGTATATGAACAGCTTGTAGTTACACCAAATGCACCATGGGGACAAACATTGTTCTGTTAACCCCTTGAGGACCAGAGGGGTTAACGAGAATACCTGTAGGTGTATATAATGAACATGAATGTTTGTGAACGCTAGTATTTAGTAAGGGTGAGATTGGCAAGACGCATTAACCCTTTGAGTGCCCCAGAGGTGCACAATGCATTGCATACCTCTCTGGCACTCAAATGTTTAAATAAAAATTTGCATTGATGTTAAAGTACAAAGAATTACAGCAACAATTATGGAGAAAGCCAGTGGCACCATAGCAAAGACATATAGCCCATTTCCAAGTGTACTTATACACCAAACCTGGGTAGAACAATCCTAGGAGCCTGGACTACTAAAAAATGTTCAGTTCCAGCTTCTAAATTATGGGGGGTATTTATCTACGTATTACATATACCTCAATTAATTCCGTAATGTAAGAAAGTTTTACTTCACTGAGAGGGTAGTAGATAAGTGGAATAGTCTACCAGCAGAAGTGGTAGAAGTTAATACACTGATGCAACGTAAGCATGCGTGGGATAGGCACAAGGCTGTCCTGAACATAAGAAAACACCAAGGACCAAAAAAGGTTTGAGGGTATTACAGTAGGAAAATAGGCAGACTAGATGGGCCCAATGGTTCTTCTCTGCCGTCAAATTCTACTTTTCTAAAATGTACATCAGTCTATAGAAGGCTGATGTTTTTTCCAGCCTTGCAGTAAACACGGATGGGCTCTCCAGGACCCAGTTCCCAGGCTGCAGTGGCGATGCACACAAAGCCATCTATAATGCATTAGGTTGGGTCTGGACCTGAACACGAGCTACTAGGAAGAAGCCTGCGCGTTCTCGTTTTCCTCTCCTGTTGCCAGGATGAATAATTCATTAAGCAAGACCCTATTTGCTTTCGCTTAAATGAGGATTTCTGACAAACTCCATGGGGACGAAACCAACTTCTCTGCGGTCTGCTGAACTCAGGAACTGTGTGTCCATTAGATAATCGATGCGCCAATAGTTTTACAAGAGGATTATTTGAATCTCTGTCCTAATACATGGAGATTCAATACCCAGGGGACATTTCAGTTCAATCCGTTAACCTACTGAGTGCTAGAGAATTAGACATATAATCTTTCTGGGATCTAGTGAGGCTGATTTACTAAACACTACAACAATTCTGGAGCAAACCACCTGCACAGTGAATGGGAGGGTATTCTTAAAATTCCTACCGGATTTAAATGGAGCTTTTTAACTCTTAAATGCCAAAGCATGTGTTGGAAACCTCTCTAGTATTTGAGGGGTTAAAAGCCCCATTTAACCATTTGAATGCCAGATGAGTGCGCCCGCACCCTTCTGGCACCCAAAGGGACACATTCCATGTTTTCTTAGTACATTGGCCTCAGTGTGCTGAGGAGATTTCATGTGCAAACTCTTATCTTGTGGACACTGGATATGCAATCAGTAGTTCTGAAGTTAAAGTGGATCTGTCGCCTCTACAAAAGTTATGCTTATTATGTAGAGGATATTTACATAAGGGTGAAAACATTGATTTATTTATTTATTTATTTATTTTAATTGATTTAAAAAAAGCAACCACCAAAAAATGTTATTTGTGTTAAACCGATAGTTTATAGAGTGCTTCCATCCTACTTCCTCATAAACTTCCATTGCTGCACTGCCCCTTCTCCCTTCCCTCTATCCAGCCTCCTCCAATGACGTAGGCTTCTGTCTGTAAGCTGGAGCAATTTCATTGGCTAGATATCAATCTCTGCTAATGAGAACACTCCAGCTTACAGTCAGAAGCCTCCGTCATCGGAGGAGGCTGGGTAGTGGGAAGGGAGAAGGGGCAGTGCAGCAATGGAAGTTTATGAGGAAGTAGGATGCAGAGCACTCTATAAACTATCGGTTTAACACAAATAGCGTTTTTTGGTGGTTGTTTTTTTTTTTTTAAATCAATAACGTTTTCACCCTTATGTATATATCCTCTACATCAATGCTTATAATTTTAAGTCCTTTGCTACTAGCCAGACCTGAAAAGTTACTTGCCACTGCAAGACATAACATACCCACCAGGGATGAATTTCTACTTGCCAGGGCTAAATTTTCACTCGCTATTGGCTAGTGACGAGTGGAAATTTTGAGCCCTGCCCTACATAATAAGCATAACTTTTGTAGAGGTGATAGATCCACTCTAAACAACTTCCTTGTTTACTTTCCAGTACCTGTTTCCATTCCCAGACGCTTGTATATTTGTCTGAAAAGCTTACCCCCTTTATGTGAATATCCTCATAGCTGGAATCCAAAACTGGCTTAAAGTGGACCCAGAAGAAAAGAGAACAAGGGGCGCTCCCTAGTGCAATATGTCTTGCCAATTGAAGACCTCCACCAATACACCGCTATACTCACAATAGCATCGATCAACAATAGTGATCAGCATAAGCAGATGGAGGGCTCTGACCGCCCCCACTCAGTCTCTCTAGTTGAATAGATGGATGATGCGTCTTCTAAAGATACCCACAGTGCTTGCTGAGGTCCTTGGAATGCAAAAAGCAAAAGCAAAGGAAGAGCGCAAACCACCACCAAATATGTCTATGGCTATCTTCATTCAACCAATGTAAAGCCAATACTCACAATTCTTATGCGAGATAGCTGATTGTGAGTACAACCAACCAAGTCAAACAGGAATAAACAAAAACAGTGGAGTCCTCTCTGCGCACCTTCCGGGGACCAAGCAGGGACTGTTTGGTCCCCAGAAGGTGCGCAGAGAGGACTCCGGTCTGAATTCGCAGTGCCCTCCTCTGTATCAGCTGCGGTATGGGCAGTCTCTACTGTGCACGACTGCAGTGGTGGCACTGTGGCCCATGTAAACGGGCTTTTCCACTAGCACTGAATAGTACACATTGACTTAATATCAATTCATTACTATCCCTTTAACTGCCTATAACAAGGTTTTTTGTTTTGTAAATAGGTTAAGAATTTTTGGTTTAGTAGTTGGAGAATCTAATCTTAGAGCTTTGTTTTCTGACTTGGTCAGAAAAAGCTGCACAATTAAAGTGATAGTAAGATTTAACAAAAACAGCAGTTCCAGTTAATCATCATAGTATTTGAGCCATAGAGAGTGTTATTTCAGTACTGTCAGAGTTGTAGTTCAAGAGTAATTGAATGATAAAGTTTCCCCCTCCCGCCCCTTTTACCTAGTGTAAGTCACCTCCCCTCAGATGTGGAATCCAGTCCATAGACCAGACAGCTCACATCAAGGGTCAATATTCTACTGTGAGAACAATGAAAGCATTGCTCCCCTTAACGTGTTTTTCAGCTTTATCTTAATTGAAGATTGTCCCTCTCTGCAATCTACCTGGACACTCCCTGCTGCTCTAAGCTGAGCAGTGTTACATCAGTAAAAGGGGTAGGAGGGGGATACTTTATCATTCAATTACTCTTGAACTACAACTCTGACAGTACTGAAATAACACTCTCCAAGGCCCAAGTACTATGAAGATTAATTAGAGCTGCTTTTATTATGAAACATTACTATCCCTTTAATTACTCATATGTCCAGACAACCCCCCACTTCTCTCCTTCTTAGGCTGCTAGACCCTATCAGTTTCCCCAGGGGTGGATTAAAGGGATAGTACCGTTTCGTTTTACATGTAGCTCAGATTGTCCATCATTTGTAATATTAAAGCTGTCCGATGCTTTGAATAGTCAAAATGTGCTAGTTACACTGTAATCATATGTTGAAGTTCATCCCTCCCGCCCCTTTCCCAGATAGCAAGCCACCTCCCCATAGATACAGAAAATGGTCCCAGGACTGGACAGATCACAATGAGGGACAATCCTCCTCGTTCAGTATAAGGAAAACCCAGCTCTGCTTGACAAAGGAGGGCATGTTTTTCCCCAATACTATGTGAAGATTGTCCCTTGTGATCCGCTGTCAGATCTGGAACAGAGATGCTTACGTCGGGGAAATGGATGGGAGGGGTCAACTTCAACATATTATTACACTGTAATTAACACATTTTGATGAGTAAGAGTATCGGACAGCATTACTGTAACATATGATGAACCATCTGAACTACGTGTAAAATGAAACATTACTGTCTCTTTAATCTTTCAAGTGGACGATATGGAAGGGTGACCGGTCCTTTTTCAATATGCAATAAAAAAGATAAACTGACCCTAAAGGCCTTATGCACAAAACACAGGTGCAATTCTGGAACAAGCCAAGTCCACCAGGGGGACAAATATGATTTTTAAAAATTCCCCAGTAATTTAAAAAGGAATTTTAACCCTTTGACTGCTAGAGAGGTCTCCGAAGCATTAGCTTTCTGGCATTTAATGGGTTAAAACTCCAAATTAAATCAATGGGAATCTCTAGGATTTCTATTAACTCTTTGGAGCAGTTGTTTGCTGAAGAACTGAACCTCTTGAAAGCGGAACTACCACCTGACAATTCTTTAGCTTAACTAAGTCCCCATCTGGCGACTAGCTGCTTAGTAGCGCTAGTCACCAGAATAATTACCTTATTTAATAGATTTCTGCTCTCTTCTATGGCTGACAGTAGCACAGAGCGCGGACATCTTGCCACTGTGACGTCCACGCGCCTGCGCTGTCAGTCCCAGCCGGGTCTAGGAGGCGTTGCTAGGGGCCATTTGGCTCCGGCAGGGACTGAGAGCAGAAATCTATTCAATAAAGTAATTATTCTGGCGACTAGCGCTACTAAGAAGCTAGTCGCCAGATGGGGACTTAGATAAGCTAAAGATTTCGTTGGGTGGTAGTTCCGCTTGAATGTGACAAATATTTCCCTCATGGTCTAATTCATCCGAATAAAGAAGAGGAAAGATACAGCAAACCAACCATAGGGCTGAAATAATAATTCTATATGTTTCCTAGGATTTAAATGGGGGTTTTATTGGTAGAAAGCAATGCCTTGGTGAGCTTGCTAGCGTTCACAGGGTTAACTGCTCCGTTTACATGAATGGAAATGCTTTTGGTCCTCTCTAGGGCAGTTGGTTTGCTAAAGAACTGCTCTTTAGTTTCCTGAACACGGCCCTAAGGATATGATTCTTCAACCTAAAGAGCTACAATTCCAACTGCTCCAGATAATTCTATAAAATTCCCAGGGACTTTTATCCATTTAATTCAATGGAAATCTTTATGATTTCCCAGTATGGTGCAAATGGTTTGATCTAGAATCGTTCCTCTTTAGCTTGTTGAATACGACCCTTATTATCCCTTTGAGTGCCAGAGGGGTACGCAACGCATTGTTTTGCAATGCGTTGCGTACCCCTCTGGCACTCAAAGGGTTAAATTCCTTCACATTATCCAGAATAGGACGTCCTTTTTCTATTATTTCCATTATCACAAATCTTATCTTGCCGTGTCTGAAGTGCTTTTGCACAACTTGCTTCAAGCACCACCTTTAATTGGATTGAACTTTCACATTCTGGCTGCCAAAGGCAAACAAACTCTTACAGTCACTAGGACCATTTAAATTGCGCACAGACTGTACACTGAGAAGTCACAGGTGCACCAATTAGGCTGAAGAACTGACAGTCCCATAACCTTTCATCTGCCAAACTGCACAGCTAAATCAAAAGCCAAAAAAAGAAATCTAACTTCAATCACGCCTCTAGTCTGTCATCATCTATCACCTATATATATATATATAAGTAATGCTCATTAATTAGAGCATTTAGCCAAAACATTTAAAATGTTGTTCATTTTAAAAAGTGTCCGGCAGCCTACTTCCGTCTTGCAGTACTGCCTCTGCTCCCGTCCCACTACCCAGCATCCTCTGATGACGGAGCTTTCTTTCTCTAAACTGGAGCGATCTCATTGGCAGAGATCAATATCTAGCCAATGAGATCGCTCCAGCGTAATGACAGACAGTATCCATCATTGGAGGATGATGGGTAGTGGGACGGGAGCAGCCTCTGTTCGGCAAGTTTCGGCAACCCGAAAGTAGGCTGCTGGGCACTTTTTAAATATAAATTTTTGCGCTGATAATTTTTTTTTTTTTTTTTTTTTTAATGAACAACGTTTTAATGTTTTGGTTAAATGCTCTAATTAATGAGCATTGCTTATATATAGGTGAGAGATCCACTTTAATACAGCTTGATCATAATTCTACACAATGCACTGGTATCACTTCTAGGGAAAACAGGGTTCAGCCTGCTGAAGAAGAGGGTACTACCACTCCTGAGACACGAGTTATTCAATGAACCGTCATTGTTCAGTTTACAAATTCTGCAAACACATCTATATCTATACATCTATCTATATATCTATACACACTATATATGAGGAAGCACCATCTGGCTTTATTTATCCAAAAGGAAAGAACAAAGGAGAGCGCCCAATAGTGTAACACAGTTCAGACTCAATCACAGTAACTCTTACTGAACTGTATTACACGGTTACGCGCTCCCCTTTGTTTCTTCCTTCTGGATTGGTGTGCCTCTGTGCGAAAGCCAGGTCCTTTGGAGTGAGCAGCCGACTCAGAATACGTTAGGAGTGGATAGGGTTTCTGGGGGCATTTAAATTTCCCAGCCATCTAGTGTTGTTGGATTGGGTATAAGCCTTCTCTAACACACTTTGTTTGTGAGTATACACACAGAGGTGTGTGATGGTGGTTCAATATTAGTCAAATTCATGCACTCAATGGGAGACTCTTGTTTGTTGTTCTTTGTAGAGGCTTAATTTATGTCTCCCTCGGGAGACAAACACCAGGGACGGCAGTAAGGAGTCATGCAAAACTCCTCTACACTGCTTGTCCCATTGCTACAGCATGGGACATGATTTTGATAGTCCCTGCCCATTCCTGTGAACATTACTGCAAGGACTTCACCCTCCACCACAGAACACACCTCCTCCCTCTACACCCCAAGTCAAGAGTAATTGAATGATAAAGTATCCCCCTCCCACCCATTTTACTGATGTAACACTGCTCAGCTCAGAGCAGCAGGGAGTGTCCAGAGGCACTCACTTCTAACAGATGACGTATGTGCAGCACATTAAACACAGGACTCATTCCCACTTGACGCTTGCTTGCTACGTCATCACAATGTTGAGGCTCAGAAGGTAATTTCAGCAGAGGTGGGAATGGATTCTTTACTTATTTCTGAGCAGAGGGGAACAGGGGTTCGGTTGTTTTCTTCACTTGATTGGAAGGAGAAAGCCCCCTAGGTTTCATCCCTCTAATCTTTTCCTTAGAAGGGACAGCGGTACATTTTTTTCTGACCAGATACAAGACATCTAGGGCTGGATTCTATTGCAGGTGCTAATTTTATCTCTTCTTTTATCACCAGTTTTCCCCATAGACTTCAATAGGAAAACAGTTGATCACCTGCAATAGAATCCAGTCAGAAGATGGAGAAGCCCTGAAGTCTAAAAGTGAAAAAAACTATAGACCGGGGTAGCCAATTGTTTGGACCTGCAGATGTTGGCAGCTGGAGGTCCAAAACTTGACTACTCCTGGTTGCACACCCTTCTGGCCCTCAAAGGGTTAAATGGCAGCCTTGTTTCTAGCTAACAAACTCGTAATTAGAGTCAAACAGATGTTTACTTTAGTAAAGAACCTGCAGGAAGAGGGAGGCAGAAGATCAGCTGAGTCAGCTCATCTGCCTGTGTCACATACTAAGACCAAGAGAAGAAGAAGTCAGATTCCTTGACCTCCGCCGTGTAGCAATACGTACAAAGTATAGATTTGGATAAGGAAGGACGGATGATTTACGGAGAAGGACTAGAGCAATGCAATGGCACCGAAGGGAGCCAAACAAAAAATAGAAATGGAGTTACAGTTAAAGGGACAGTAATGTCCCATAAAAAAAATAATCTTCTACTTTTGTAGATGTTAAAAAAATAAACTATGCGCCACAAATCCTCTCTCTCAAACCGCTATGATTTGAGAGATATTCGCACTGAAAGGGATAGTAATACTTCGTTTAACTTTATTTTGTAGGTATTAAAAAAACATGAAGAATGATATATGTCTTATCTCTCAAACCTTTATGGTTTGAGAGATATTCACAAGCAAAGTTCCCCCTCCCGCCCCTTTTACCTAGTGTAAACAGTCTCTTCTCAGATGTGGAATCCAGTCCATAGACCAGACAGATAACAGCAGGGGACAATCTTCTTCCTATGAGAACAGTGAAAGCCCTGTCCCCTTGACAAGTTTTTCAGCTTTTTCCCTTATCTTAATTGAAGATTGTCCCTCTCTGCAGTCTACCTGGGCACCTCCCTTCTGATCTGGTTGAACAGGGGGGGGGATACTTTGCTTGTGAATATCTCTTAAACCATAAAGGTTTGAGAGATAAGACTTATATCGTTTTTCATGTTTTTTTAATGCCTACAAAATAAAGATAAAACAAAGTATTACTATCCCTTGAAGTCCCTACCCCTCCCCTTTGGAACAGTCTACAAAGTGTGATTGCAAACCAGGCACACTTTGTAGACCTTTCAAATGAAGTAATTCTTTTGAAATAATGCAATTTCGGCTCTGCTGCAGAGCCTCCGCGAGTCACATGACTCAAATCTCATGCTGTCAGCATAACGCTGATGTCAGGAGAAGGGGAGGGAGGGGGAACTTTCAGTTCCTATATCTCCCAAAACAGAGGTGTGAGAGAGAGGATTGGTGGCAAATAGTTTCTTTTTTGAACCTCCACCTAACTCTAATGTTTTAGGGTACAATACTGTCCCTTTAAATTTTTATTATTGTAACCAGACGTGGCAACTGTACAAACTGTCCTAAAGACTTTTCTAAAGGCCTGTTCTCCATGCAAGAGCTGGGATCATAGGGCCTTATGTTGAAAGAAAAAAAACCTCTGTCAGGAAATTCTGATCTAACGTTAACCCTTTGTTAAGAGGGGTGTGGAGCAATGCTTTTGATAGCTCTCTGGCATTCAAAGGGTTTTACAGACAATTTGAGCATCATTTCAAAAGCAGAATTTGAAACTGCAGTATTGAGGGGTTTTTTTTTGCCTTCTTTTGAACGAACAATGGTAAACAGGAATAAGAAAAGTTTTGAGCTTGACGGACGCACGTCTTTTTTCAACCTAAATTACTATGGATTTCCACTTTTGAAAACAAGAGACTGTATTAACCCTCTGAGTGCCAGAGAGGTAGCCATTGCATTACAACGCAATGCACTGGATAACTTTCTGGCACTCAAGGGGTTAACACAGTTTTGTCAGAAATCAGAGGAAGGAAACATTCTTTATACACTTTGACTATGTACAAACCAACTGCACACACTGAGCAAAGAACAATCCCTATTTATTTAAATGGAGACTTTAACCTCTTGAATGTTAGAGATTTCCAGCATATTGAGACACTGAGTCTGTTTACATTACAGAAGAGGCTAAGGGCTGATATGATTACCGTTTATACATACATTAGAGGTTGACACAAGGAATTCTCCAATGAACTATGTACTCGAAGAGTGGAGCAAAAAACAAGGTCAGCCATCAACCCTCTGAGTGCCAGAGTGGTACGCAGTGCATTGTGTACCCCTCTGGCACTAGAAGGCTACAAGAAAGATGCTTTCTGCTAAAACAGGGCAGGGATTTTTACAGTAAGGGCAGTAAAGTTATGGAATTCTTTGCCTCAGGATGTTATACTTGCAGATGATATGACTGCTTTCAAAAAAGTAATGGATGCCTATCTAGCACAGAACAGTATTGAGAACTATGACAGATGGCTTCAATGCAGATAGGTTGTTCATCCAGGGAAATATCTGACTGCCATTTGGAGTCAGTAAATAATGTTTTTACCCACTTGGGAAATGGCTTCAATGGGTGTTTTTTTTTTTTTTTTTTGTTTGCTTTTATTTCCCTTCCTTTGGATCAACAGGGTTGATATGGCATGGGCTGGACTTGATGGACGCAGGTCTTGTTTCAGCCTCATAAACAATGTTCTCTCTCTAGACTCCATTAATATCAGTGGAGAATTAGGGATTTTCTATTTCTCCCTTATGGTGCACCTGAGAATCACTCTATTTGCCTTCCGGTGGTAATTTTTAGAATGAAAACTAGCATAAATACCAACATTTGTTTTTTGAACATTTATAAAGTTGTCTTTTATGGGGTTCAATTATCAAAAAAGTCTCCGAAAAATCTCTCCTCTCAAAAAAGTCTCCGTTTTAAAGATAAATTCTGATGAGGTTTTTTAAAGGGGTTGTAATACTTAAATGTTACTACACTGCATCTTGTAGCCCTTAAAAAGAAATTAAATGCCCCCAGTGCCAGAGATATTCACTTTCAAAAGTTCCCCCTCCCTGACGTCAGCCGCCAGCCGGTGGCTCTGCAGCAGAGCCAAGATCGAAATATTGCAAAAGAAATCCTTCACTGAAACGGTCTTCTATGTGTGCTTGCAAACCAAGCACAAACCAAGCACAAGTAGAAGACCGTTCCAGTGAAGGATTTATTTTGCACTAACGCAAACTCGGCTCTGCTGAAGAGCCTCCACTGGTCCCGGGACTGGATTCCCCTGCAGTCAGCTAGATCATTACACAGCTGCAATGTTACCCCAGCTTGGACAAAAAGGGGTGATCTCCCATTTGCGTTAACCCTTGTGAGTATCAGAGGGGAGCAATGCATAGCGCAGCAATGTGTTACATTCCCTTCCAACGCTGCACGCCATACACAGTGGAAGAGTAGCCAAAGCCAAAGCAACTGCACCATGCAGACAAGTAAGCGGCAATGTGGAGATGAAGGGAGCATTGTGGAAGAGGCATTGTGGAGATGAAGGGGCATTATGGAAGGGGCATTGTGGAGAGGAAGGGGCATTAAGGAACAGGCAATGTGGAGGTGGGGAGAGTGTGGAGGTGAATATGTGGGTGGGGGCAGGGGATTGTGGCAAGGTCGGGGGGGCATCAAAATGCACCTTTGCCTGTGTATTCAAAAATCCTTGCACCGGCCCTAGTTAAACCCCAAGAATTACCCATCTGGCAACTAGCTGAACCATAGTGCTAGTCGCCAGAATAATTACCTACTTACAGAGAAATTCTACTGCTCCAGGGACTGACAGGCAGGAAACAGTGCAGACATCTTTGTTTATAGACATGTGTGTGCCTGCGCTGTCAGTCCCAGTCTCCTCTAGGAGGCGTTGCTTGGTACTGTAGGGTACCAGAAGGGACTGACGGCTCAGGCATGCAGATTCTTCAAAGCGCTGTTGTCTGGCCATCAGTCTCGGGAGCAGCAGAATTTAGCTATAAGGAGATAATTATTCTGGCGACTAGTACTATTGATCAGTTAGTCACCAGATGGTAATTTTTGGGGTTTAACTCTACGTGGGGTGGTAGTTCCACTTTAAACTGTAATAACCAAGGATTTTTATTTGCTCCAGATTTGGTCTTCTTTTTGCTCACTGAATATGATGACCATTAGCACTGAGTAATTTCACATAAATATCCACTTGAAACTCAACAATCACAATTAGAGTAGCTCTTCGTTTTTCTATGAAGACTAAGTAAATTGTCCGAGGCACGACACCCTGGTTAAAAACCACTGCTCTACAGATTAGTGACACTTCAGCAGCTCAGTTAATTGTTCTGCAATTGCCACAAACCACTCAGATCTGGCTCTAGAAGCTTTCAGCATCAAACGCACCTAAAAGAGCACTAGTTATCCTTACACCACTTGATTCATTTCCCAAAGGGTTATAATGGAAATATTACATAAAATATTAAAGTGGAAGGAAGAGTTAAGAGGAAGGGGCTTTATAACTATAGGAAAGTACCTGACAGGTATGAGAATAGAGTTCTCATAAGCGTAAATCTCTGCCATTCTTTTTCCGTCTACCCTACAAACCTCTGTGATCTATAGGGCTGGGTGATGGAGCTTCACCTGGAATTTTGGAAAGAGGGACAGCAACAGCCTCTCCATTGAGTACATGAATTTGCCAGCAATTGCCTTTAAACGGATAGTAATACTTTGTTTCAACATGTATTAATTATTATACTTATTAAATAAATAAAGCAAATGATCTTAGTCTTTGTCATGCTAAGGCATGAGTTGGGCCTTGCAGGGCCCTGGTATGTGTAATTTGTTTGTTTGTTTGTTATATAAAGTGCACCAGTCCTAGGCCATAAAATTAGCTATGTAAATAACATCACCAGAAACTGAATGAGCATCGCCAGAGCAGGACAGAGTGTCATAAACTATATTGGACCCTCCCAGGTAACAACTGAAGGGGGTTGGCCTCTTAGAAGGAACTCTGGAAACTATTGAATATGTGTTTTTTGGATAAAACAGGAAATTTCTTTGTAACAACTGAAGGGGGATATACCTTCTGAAGTTCCAAAGACTCTTAAAATACCAGTGATTGTATTTAAGGATTTCTTGTGTTTCTCCCATTTTATGGACTGTTTTGCTTATGTATAATCTTTATTTGTGTATGTCCTTTATTTATGTATGTTTGTAACCAGCACTGTGAAGACTTTTTTCAGATTTCAATGTTCAATTAATCAGCTCTTGTCTCTGTTCTCTAATATGAACTCACTACTCTGAAGGAAACTCAGTTAGAACACGCTACTAAAGGGTTAATTCTATATGTCTGATTATTAAGGTGATTTTATACTGTAATTCTGTTGTGTTTGGGGAAACCTAAGACACCCAGATATAAAGTCTTGGTGGTGGCAGCAAATTGTAGTACTGGGGTGATAGTGCAGGAGAGATTTCAGGGGTTAATGTGGTGGTTGCTAGGAATAGTAACAGGGAACCAGGGGTCTGGTATTGTTAACCCTTTCCCTCCCACACTCTCCCCACTGTCTCAGCAGGGTCTATGGTCCTAGCCTGTGACAGTCTTCTTGTCATAACTTTTATAGTTTTCGTGTAATATCCTTGTAAAGTTTCCCGAGACCAGACGGCTCGTCTGCAGAGCCGAAATAGCATTGTATTCAACGCGAATGTTCAATGAGACCGTTCTCATGAAGGTTTGGTTTGTATGCCATTCTATTTCAGCCATACAGACGAGCAGTCTAGTCCCAGAACCAGAATCTAAAGTTTGTCAGCTAGAGCGCTGAAGTAATTAAAAGGGGCTGGAGGGGGGAACTTTACAAGGATATTACATGAAATCTCTTAAAGGGATAGTAATACTTCGTTTTAACTTTATTTTATTTTGTAGGCATTAAAAAAAACATGAAGAATGATATAAGTCTTATCTCTCAAACCTTTATGGTTTATGAGATATTCACAAGCAAAGTTCCCCTCCCGCCCCTTTTTCCTAGTGTAAACCATCTCTTCTCAGATGTGAGTCTGGTTGTATGACAGTACAGATAACAGAAGGGGACAATTTTCTTTGTATGAAAACAATGAAAGCCCTTCCCCCCTTAACAAGTTTTTCAGCTTTTTCCCTTATCTTAATTGAAGATTGTCCCTCTCTGCAGTCTACCTGGGCACCTCCCTTCTGATCTGGTTGAACAGGGGGGGGATACTTTGTTTGTGAATATCTCTTAAACCATAAAGGTTTGAGAGATAAGCCTTATATCATTCTTCATGTTTTTTTAATGCCTACAAAATAAAATAAAGTTAAAATGAAGTATTACTATCCCTTTAAAGATATGGTAATAATATTAAAGCTTGTTGAAACAAAGTATTACTATCCCTTTAACAGAGAGGGCAGAGTTCAAACGTACTGAGTGAAGCATGAACATCTCCTAGCCCTCCAGATCACACTGATCTGCAGGGAAACAGAGAGCATGGCAGAATTTTGAACCATGGGAACGTTATATCCATAGCGGTCAGGAACATTCCTACAGTTAAAAAAGCCCATTCCCCCAATGCTTTAAAGAAATTAAAAGGACCCATTCCTTTCATCATTTGAGCGCCACAGAGGAATCCAACGCTGGCATGCAAAGGGTTAAAATGGGCATTAGAACAAGAATGTCCGCTCTCAGGCCATGGACACAGAAAGAGAGCTGGCTCATGGACTCCATTAATAATAAAATGGGAAAGCTACCACCAAGCACTGCTACTGCTGAAGTACATTACACGGTGGGTAATTTATGGTTCTGCCTGGGCCACTGAACACAGATTTATGGAAGCAATCTGCCGGATGAAGCAGCACTCCACACAGAACACATTTGCTCCCTGCAGGATTTATTGATCCACTTACAAGAGCTCGACTTGTCTGAATCAACAATAAATTCCCATTTCCCACCCCCCATCAATCCCTATTTCCCGTTTTCTGCTTCTTCATTTCGCACTGGAATTAATTTATTTTGATAAACATACCACTAGACCTAACTGATACAGGGTCAAATGCAACATTCCAGATTTAAAGGAATGACAACCATTTTTTAACACTTTGTGTGCCTGAGGTATCTAAAGTGTTGCAATACAATACCTCTTTGGCACTCAAATGGTTAAATGAAAAGTGTACCCTTGGTTTACTCATAAAAGAGAACCCTATAATTATATTTCAACCTCCTCAGCAGAAAGCAAAATGTTCCACGTCTTCCTAGGGATCCTCAAGGGGTTGATAAAAATAAATAAAAAATAAAACAAAATTGTGATCTTTTAAGGCAGAAAATGACTGGGGAACAGTAGCCATTTGTAGACTATTGCTTCAGGAGAAGAACAGCTGTATTCATAGAGGTGTAACGTGAGCCAGTGCAGAATGACACAGAATTCCACCAGGCCTCTGAACCACAACACACCCTCCACTCCTCTATACCAGCGAGGTCAGCTGGTGACTTCTCAATAGGGAGAGGCTCTCTCCTCTTACATTCAATTGTGGCTGCCTAACAAGAGCCTCAATCCCCAGCTCTCCACTGCACAAAGATCTGCTTGTGTCTACAAAGACAAACCAGGCCTCGCATTCCAGGGAATCCTAAAGAACGAGTGTGCTGGGTAAGGATATCTAACCAAGGCACAAAAGGACAAGGAGGCTGATCAAGTCCTGGTTCCACTGTAGCTGATAACGTTCACAAGTTCTATCCACAAATTCCAGCACAGACTTCAATAAGAATCTGTCAGATAAAACCCAGCCGTAACAAGCATCACCTGCAATGTAATCCCAGCTTTACTAAGGACTGGAGCGATTCCTGCGCAAACCAACTTCAATGTGGAGACAGAAAAACATTCCCTAAATCCCCGTTGATTTAAAAGGGACTTTTAAAGCGGAACTTTCATCAACATTACATTTAGCCCCAAATCATTAATATGTTAGTGATACACATAGAAATACCTGTCTTTTGAAGTACAAGTCCGGCATAAGAAAGAGACAGAACATTGGACAGGTAGGCACTGGCTGGGATATTGCTGTAGGCGCTCTCTGAGCCTGCGATGTCAGTCCCTTACGGTGCCTTTTGGCACAAAAGGCATTCAACTCACCAATCATGGAGCTGAAGGGGACAAACAGCGCAGACGCAGAGATGCTGATCTGCAAGATGTCTGCATTGTTCCCTGCTGCTGTCTGCTGAAAACGTTCTCTCTTACTTATGCCGGACTTATACTGCAAATGACAAGTATTTCTATGCATATCGCTAACATATTAAGGATTTGGGGCTAAATGTAATGATGAAAGTTCTGCTTTAACTGCTTCAATGATAGAGGGTGTTGGTGACATCTAGAAATCAAGGTATTAAAAGTCCAGTTTAAAGCGGAACTTTCAGGTGTATTAAAGTTCTGCCCAAATCATTTTTCATATAGAGATAAGCATAACACTAGTATTTTCCTTAGTAAGTCAGGCATTATATACAAATAATTTTTCATATAGAGATAACCATAGCAATACTAGTATTTTCCTTAGTAAGTCCAGCATCATATACAAATCCAACTAATTCAGAGACTCACCGGCAGAGGACAGTTCAGACATCTTCCCGAAGAGGCATCTGTGCGCTGTCCGTCCCTGTCTCCTCTGTGACTGGTGAGGGGGAGCAGGTGCACAGATTCCTCTACGACGATTTAGGGAATTTTTATTTGTCCCCTATGTTGCAGATGGTTTGACCCACGACTGCTACAATTCTAACTAAATCAGCCTCAATGGGTCTTATATAGAAGGGAAACGTTGCGCAATATAGGTGGAAACCAACTGCTCCATACAGGACAAACAACAATGCTAAGATAAAATGAATAGTGGTTTCCTATACAAATGTAACCTACATATTTACCATTAGTTGATGAGCCCGTGTACACAGGACACAGTGCCACCCAGCAACGGCCACGGTGCAGCAATGCACAGTAGAGACTGCCCGCACTGCAGCTGATCCGGATCAGGGTGGTTCAGAGAGGACTACGGTGTGAAGTCAGAGCGCCCCGCGTCAGTCGAGGAGCGGGCAGTCTGTAGTGCGCATGACGGCTTCTGACAAACACAAATTTAGCAAATTATTATACAGTATTACGTTACTAGCAGCAGCTGACATTCCTATGGACACCAGGTTAACCCCTCTGATTACTTACAGGTCTCCAACATATCACATAGCAATGTGTTGGAGACCTTTTTAGCATACAGGGTGTTAACCCTTTGAATACCAGAGGGGTACGCAACGTAATGTGTCACACCCCCAAGTCTGGCACTCAAGGTGTCAAATATCACATCCTGACAGCTAACGACCCCTTTATACACAGTGCCCACTGTTCAAGGTGCCACACACAGCACTAGACGTAACCCGCTCTCGCCAGGAGCTTTATCTGACAGACTATTTCGATGCTGGCAAATCATTCACTATTCTGACATGATCAGTATTCGTGACCAATAAATGCCTTAAAATTTAGAGGCACTACTAGAGCTCTTCACCCCTGGACGACCCTCAGCGAGGAGAATACAATTCAAACTCAATAATGTGAATGCAGTTGCTTCTATAGACCACAGAGAACAAACGAGGAGCGAGATGGCTTGGGCAGAGGTCTAAAAAACATCTTTCACTTCCCAATCATATGAGCCATTTACATCCCAGAAAGCGAATATCTGAGAGTGATTTCATCTATGCTTCACTAGTAATAAACCAATTAGTGGGAGGAGCCTGGGAGTAAATCAAGGCTAGGGAGTGGGAGGAGTTGGGTTCTCGATATCAATAACCGTTTTTTTTGCAGAGCAATGTGTTGCGTACCCCTCTGGTGCTCAAAGGATAAACTCCTTAAGTGCCTGCCTCTTGGAGGGAAGTTTAACCATGGTCCCAGTCTCCCCCAATGGACTAAGAGAAGAGGATTTATCCCTTGTTATAGAACGTCACAGGAAGAAAGTCATTTCCTGCCTCCTACACAGTCAGTCACAGGCTCATACTGTATCACTGTATTCCTAGAGAGCAGGGCATATGGAGGAAGCCTAGGTAAAGTCCTGCTAGATACTGGACAACAGTAATTACTAATTAATGGTCCTTAATGGGATTGTATAAATATGTTCTATAAAAACAAAATATGTACAGTGCATGCAGAGTTAACCCCTTAAATGGCAGTGAGGCCAGCCATGCATGCATTGCAGTGCTGATTTGGCCTCTGTGGTGGTGAATGGGTTACAAAGACACAGTTGTCTTTTTGTACACAAAATCAGACAGCAGAGATTCCAGGCAATACCACCTGCATAGACAGAAAAAAAAAAATTCACAAATTTAAATAGGGCTGTTAACCCCTTGGATGTCAACGCATCCAACACATTTCAAACCTCAAGGATTCAAGAGGTTAAAAAAAAAATTATAATCTTTTAAAATCAGTGTGTTTATTTCTCCCCTACAGAACAGCTTTTTTGCCCCAGAATGGTCCCAATTTGCCTTCTATACTCTTTACCAAGAGTTTAACCCTTTGAGTGACAGAGGGGTACACAACGCATTGCACAGCAATGAGTTGCATACTCCTCTGGCACCCAGAGGGTTAATGTAGACGTTTTGCCACAGAATTCAGTAGGAATATGCTTTAACTGTGAGTGCGTGTTCTTTGTAGCCCCAGGATCTCCTTGCAGCCATGTGGAGTGGGTGGTGCAAGTATCTGTAGCCATATTAACAGTAGTGGGCAGGAGTGCTTCATGTGTGGTACATGTGTGTGTTTTTTTGCGCTGCACAACTTTAGTAGAAAGCATTAAATGTTTGTCAAAGTCTAGACAGTAATCTATGCGTATTGGCCCTTTAACCCTTTGAATGCCAGAGGGGCATGCAACACATTACGTACACCTCTGGAACTCAAATGGTTAAACTTCAAAGGCGTGTGCAGTACTTTATATGGAGTTGCACACCCCACTGAAACTCAAAGGGTTAACACATTTGCCTCCTTTTATTTTTTTTTTGCAGCTTCAGAATACTGCTTTGATCCTTAAAGGGATAGTATTACTTAAAGACTAATCCCTATGTTAAAGCCCTTCAATAAAGATGAAAAATGCCCCCAGCAGCATCTCTCAAACCCTTATGGTTTGAGAGATAACCGCTTACAAAGTTCGCCTCTGGCTCACGTCAGCATTCTAGTGGACAGCCTGGGAATCCTCTCCTGAGATCAGCCGGCGGCAAGACTGCGTTAATAAAGAAGAAATCCATCACTAAAATGGTCTTATACATGTTCTTGGTTTGCAAGCACATGTAGAAGACCTTTTTAGCAAAGGATTGCTTTTTAATTAATGCAATCTCGGCTCTGCTGCAGAGCCTCAGACGGTCCCGGGACCGGATTCCCAGGCTGTCAGCTAGAATGCTGACGTCATCCAGGGGCGAACTTTGTAAGCGGTTATCTCTCAAACCATAAGGGTTTGAGAGATGCCGCTGGGGGCATTTTTCATCTTTACTGAAGGGCTTTAACATAGGGATTAGTCTTTTTTAAGTAATACTATCCCTTTAAAGATGATACAAGAATTGGAGTCTAGCGTGGATCCCTTTTTAAAGAATATAATCCAGTTTCATTCTTCAATTTCTGTATGTAACAGCCTGACAGGAATGGTTAGTTTAAGAATCAACTACATGTTAATTGTTCTATTTTCTAATCACATCAAAAGGACAAACTCAACAAGTATGTACACGGCAACTGAGGGTGGCTTTGCATACTGCGGTGCACTGTACGGAGCAGGCCTTCCCTTTGTGTGTCTGACAGCTCACCACTAGGTCAGACACAGCTGTGACATAACCAGTTCCAGCCTCCTATACTGCATGTTAGCAACTGTGTGTTCCATGTGCACTGCTGGCAGCCAGGACAGTGTGAGGATTGGAAACATGAGACGTCTGCAAACGGTAACCTACCTCCTGGGACAAAAGCATTGGCAGGGAAGATTAACCCTTTGAGTGCCATAGCAGTATGCAATGCAACGCACTGCGCACCCATCTGGCACTCAAAGGGTCAATAATGCATAAATCACTAAAATCTCTTACCTTATTCTAAGCGGAAACCCCAAGCGGAAACCCCAAGTGTATGCGCGAATAGGTTCACGAGAACTAATCTTTAACCCCTTTAAGACCAGATTGGTGCACAACATACTCAAGGAGTCCATGCAAGCAGACATGATGCTTTGTTGCTATACTTTAGGACCCTCAATCCCATCCCACTAATGGTTCCTTTGGAAAGAACGACTTCAGTGGAGTTTGCAGTTCTGGACTCTAGTAACAACGATTCATGTCTGCCTGGGAGGACACGATAACCAGTATGAGTTAGAGATCCAGTCCATGCAGGACTGATTCATAGTGGCCACTGGGATTGTCTGCCTAAATGTAACTCAATAGGGGTTTATTACCAGAAGATGTTAAATACAAAAGTCAGAGCATTAACCCTAAAGACTGCCGATCAGTAAATTTAAAGAGACAGTAATGTCTCACGTTAAAAGAACATTTGATTATTCCTTATATTTTGTAATAACACTCTGTACTGTCGGCAATGTGGAGATTTTTCTAGTTTTTGTGTAATAATATTTTAAAGGGATAGTAATGTTTGACATAAACAGCAGCTTCAATTAATGTTCATACTATTTGGGCCATGGAGAGCGTTATTTCAATACTGTCAGAGTTATAGTACAAGAGTAATCGAATGATAAAGTATCCCCCTCCCGCCCCTTTTACCTAGTGTAAGCGCCTCCCCTCAGATGTGGAATCTGGTCACTTGGCCGGACAGGTCACAGCAAGGGACAATCTTCTTACTGTGTGCATAAGGAAAACATTGCCCCCCCGCCCCAACAGGTTTTTCCTTATGCTCACTGAAGATTGTCCCTCTCCGCGATCCATCCGGTCAGTCTTGCTGCTCTGAGGTGAGCAGTGTTACATCAGTAAAAGGGACGGGAGTGGGATACTTTATCGTTCAATTACTCTTGAACTACAACAGTATTGAACTAACACTCTCCATGACCGAAATACTATGAAGATTAACTGGAGCTGCTTTTATTGTAAAACATTACTCTCTCTTTAAAAGTTCTCCCTCCCATCACTTTTTACAGACCTCAATATTCTTCCTTCAAATCAGCAATCTGATGCTGACGGATCACGACGAGGGACAATCTTATATCAGCAGAAAGAAAAACCTGCCCTCTTTCATCAAGGGGGAAGGGTTTTCCTTCTAAGACAGAGACAAGATTGTCCCTCAGAAGAACAGTGATGTCTGTACAATAGGCGGAAGGGGCAAAACTCTAAAATATAATTACACAAAAACTAGAGCGATCTCACCATCACCAATGGTACAGAGCGTTATTACAATATATAAGGTATAGTCGAATGTTCATTTAAAGTGAGACATTACTATCTCTTTAAGGCTTTATTCAAATAGGGGAAATAATTTGGGATCATCAAATTGCACCATGGGGGAAAACAAAAATTGACCATTTATTTAAACTGGGACTTTAACCTACTAAATGCTAAAGAGGTCTCCAAGACATTGTAAGAGACAAAGTAACAGACTTTTTTTTTTTCCAATAAACTGCATTACCAAGTAAAAGTCCTATTTTAATCAATGACAAAACTAGGAAATGTGATTGGTCCCTTACATTAGAGTTGGTTTGTTCCAGAATGACTCCAGTTTTGTTTTGTGCATAAGACCCCGAGTGCCGTATTCAGGACACTAAAGAGGTGAATTCTGGAATAACTGTTCTATAATCCATACCTCTCCGGCACTCAAAGGGTTAACAAAACTCATGTCTGATTAAACCTTTGAATGCTAGAGATCTCCTACTCATTACCTCACTAGCAATGGTGCTTAAAGGGGTAGTAATACTTCATTTTAACTTTATTTTATTTTGTAGGCATTAAAAAAACATGAAGAATGATATAAGTCTTATCTCTGAAACCTTTATGGTTTAAGAGATATTCACAAACAAAGTATCTCCCCCCTGTTCAACCAGATAAGAAGGGAGATGCCCAGGTAGACTGCAGAGAGGGACAATCTTCAATTAAGATAATGGAAAAAGCTGAAAAACTTTTCAAGGGGGGAAGGGCTTTCATTGTTTTCATACAAAGAAAATTGTCCCCTTCTGTTATCTGTACTGTCATACAACCTGATCCACATCTGAGAAGAGATGGCTTACACTAGGAAAAAGGGGCGGGGAGGGGAACTTTGCTTGTGAATATCTCATAAACCATAAAGGTTTGAGAGATAAGACTTATATCATTCTTCATGTTTTTTTAATGCCTACAAAATAAAATAAAGTTAAAACGAAGTGTTACTATCCCTTTAAGAGCCCAGTTGAAAACCAATAGGAACTTCCAGACATCCCCTACATGCAGGCCCCACTTTTATATTCTTAAACATAGCCCTTAACCCCTAGAGTGCAAGAGAGGTATCCAACGCATTGCAACATAATGCGTTGGATACCTCTCTGGAACTCAAAGGGTTAATGCTTAATAATTAAGCACGTTAATGAATCGGTAGAAATTCCCTGACAAAATTACAAAATGCTGTAAGTCACTTTAACGCTGAAGCAGCTAATTAACATAAGAGGCCTTTCTAAATAGTCATTAGAGGATATGAATGATCTAAAGTGCATAAATACATATATAATGTTAATAGCTGTTGTCATTACTGTGCATTATCTTTAGTCCTGCAGAGTATACAAGTACACAAATTGTATGGCTAAATGATTAACTGGCAGAATGGGTGTTATTAGAGATAAACTGATGTACTAAATAATGCTGCACATTCCCTAAATTCTTGCCAGTTGAAATGGGCATTTAAACCCTTGAGTACTATCAAATTCTCAGCATGTTGCTTTGCAACACATTAGAGATTCCTCTGTCATTCAAGCAGTTAAAAGTTAAATTTTAAACAAAATGATTTGCCCCAGAATTGTACCAGTTTCTTAGTACATCAGCCTATGTGTAAATGGTGAATACCATTATTATATACAGATGAACCATAACCGTAGACATATATACTAATTGATACTGAGCAACTGACCATAATGCACTGCGTAGACGACATCTGTTTGCCTATGACGCACTGGAAGATTGGTTCACGTTCCCCAGTGCCTCTCATTTTCTACTCTTATACACAGTAATGAAAATCACATAACTGTTCATGCTGTGGGGTACAGGTAACAGTTGTGGGCAACATGCAGTCCTTCAGCTGCTGACAGATTAAACTCCCATCATCTCCACCATCCACGTGATGATGCAGCTGGTGGGCCTCATGTTGTCTACTAATGAACTAGAACATCTCTCTTCAGTGCATACAAACATTCATCATTAACCCTTTGAGTGCCAGAGGGGTACACAACGCACATCTCCATAACATCCACTGAAAAACACTCATACTACTCTAATTTTGAGAAATTGGAACACGCCACAGAAAATCCATAAACTCCCACACTGCCCTCCTCTTGGTGCAAGGAGTGTAAGGATAAGAATGGCGATATATATTTCAGTATATAGGCTTCATGCAGGAACAGTATACAAATATCAGTTCTAGTGCCTATTTTACCACATATTTCATTCAGCACTTCCCTCCCCATACATAGTATATTTAGTCTCATGATACTGATGTTAGACCACAGCACGCATGGTGATTTAGGACACACACGAACAGTACAATACAAAATATAACTAACAGCCCTGATAATAGCAAAGACCCCACTTAACTTATTATGGTCTAATACGCAAATCATACATTAGTGTACAGAAAAGGGAAAACATTTTAATGGGACAATAACAAAGAAATATAATACAGGGCTTATACTGCAGAATTAAAAGTATACCCCCGACTATTGATGTTTTATCCAAACGTTATTGCACCTCAAACTTGCATTTAATGTTGTTCATTTTCTCCACGGCCTGAAATGTTATAGTGGCGCTGTTGCTACAGCAGGCTACGTATAGATCTGGACGGTTAACCATAAGCCTCTATAGATGGGTTTTCCATTGCCCAGGCTTTTTTTAACCCTTTGTAATGCATTGATACCTCTGACATTCAATGTATTGGATTCCTTTCTGCCACTCCAAGGGTTAATACAATGTATTTCTGTATAGCCAGGAGAATAATAGGGATAAACAGAATAAGTATTCTATATCTAGGCCAATACATTACAACTCCAAGTGATAAAACAACACATAGGTGTATGTGTAAAGCTCTCACCGCTCTGCTCCCCCAGGAACACCAGCTTGAACTTCCTCAGCGGGTTCCCGAAATCTCCTCCCGCTGACATGGTGCTGTAAGCCCGGGGACCGAGATCCGTTAAAAGATTAAGAAGGCCGGGGAAGAGCGGAGGGAGCCGCTCCCTCTACCTGCAGCTATTACCAGACCAGGGTGGAGACACTGAAGGAAGGGGGGTCTAAGGTCCAGCAGGTTGGGGGCGCCTCGGGATCCTGGGAGCGGAGGGTAGGGACCGGAGGGCAGCGGGAGAAAGGGGAGGAGGCGGCCGCCAAGCAGGTCACTGCTGTAAGGGACTCGTAGCTGCTTCCCGTGATCTCTCACACACACCTGCTGCTGAAGCTCCGCCCCGTCTGGATGTGCACATAGCACTACACAGGACTCAGCCCTTGGCTACAGAAAGCTGCAGACTAACCTGCCAGGCGCTGTCTCCATGTCAACTAGAGAAAGCAACCAATCGGCAACACATACTGTAAACCAATAAAACGGGATCGGGAGGGACTGGCTGTGCGTATCAGGAGGCCATTAAAAGTGTGGCATATCTGGGAAATTGTCACTTGAGGTCAGGTCTGGTAGCTGACAGTAAATTTAGTTACAGTCAGTAAAACATTGCTAACATTTTGTGACGGCCATTAAAATATGTTTTTTTCAAAGAAAGATGTTAGCAAAAAAAAAATACACTGTCTAAAACTATTTCCAATAATGTCAAATTATATATAATTTTTCCTGGAGTTGGCTCCTCTGCTTGGGGTACACAGAGGCATATGGCTCTCCAACTGTATATTAAATCATATGTAGGCATCTGCACAAACAAGTGGAACGATTAAATCAACCTGATTGTTTATTTTTCACAATTAGTGCAGTCGGATAGCCCCTGAATTGGTTTGCTTATCTTCTACATACATATAATTGAATCCTAGTGTATAAACATATCACCATATATATTAAGATTTACTAAGTGGCAGCTGAACTGATTAATACAGTGTTCACCTACTTCCTTTCTCGGGAATATACTAGGATTGTTTACACCAGGAACACAGATACTTTGGCTATATAGTACTCATGTCTCTCCTGTAAATCGAATTCTTAAAGGAAAAATAAGACATCCTAATAATGATCACATTTGACTTATAACAAGGAAAATCTTAATGGTCCCGATGAATTTTGCCCTGTGTGTTTGCATACTCCCAATGTTTCAAATAGCCAAAGTGGGGTACTTTTGTGGTGTTGATGGGGGCATAGCTGGAGGGCAGGACATTAACAAAAAATGTTAGGTTATTTCATGACCTACTGACATCTATTTGTGTAACCGAAATATTATTTAGAGCAAGAGTAAAGTATTTCATTTAAACAGAATAATTTATAAATACAAGTACTGAAGTTTGAACAAACATTAAAGCGGAACTCTCACAGAGATATAAGCGCCCCACTATTAATAGTTAGTATAGCGGTAATCATTTAAAAACTGTTATAATGTTTAAGTGCTGGCATTATATGGAAACATAAGATCTTATGAGACTCACCTCAAGACGACAGCACCAAAGAGGGATCTGTGTACCTGCCCTGTCTATCACTGCTTGTGCCGTAAGGTATAATGCAACTCCCCCTTTCGCAAATAACTTGTCAGTGAGACGACAGGGACGGACAGCCCAGGTGCACAGATCTCTCTCTTCAGCAAGATGTCTGCAGTGTTGTCTTGAGATGAGTCTCATAAGAACGTATGTTTCCATATAATGCTTGCACTTAAAGGGATAGTAAAGTCTGTTTTTATGAAAATCTAATATTGTAGCTATTACAATAATAAACTATCCATTATAAGTTCCATCTCTCAAACCTTTAGGGCTTGAGAGATATACAAAGGTGAAGTTACCCCCTCCCTCCCCTCCGTGACTGGTAAGGCTGTCAGCAGGAGATTCTGGTCTCGCGACCAGATGAAGGCTGTTCACAGAGCCGAAATAGCGGGATCTAGAAACAAATACTTAATTGGAAAGGTCTACAAAGTGTGCCTGCGAACCAGGCACACTTTGTAGACTGTTCCAATGAAGTATTTGTTTTTAGATCGCTCTATTTCGGCTCTGCTGAAGAGCCTCCATCTGGTCGCGAGACCAGAATCTCCTACCTTGGGAGGTACGGACTTCTATTATCTACTAAAGAGGGACACTTGGGAGGTATGGACCCCTAATATCTCCTAAAGATGAAACACTTGGGAGGTATGGAGTCCTAATATCTCCTGAAGAGGGACACTTGGGAGGTATGCATTTGGTCAAGAGGTCACTTGTATCAGTCTTGGATGTCATGTGAATGAAGGCAGACAACACAGTTGCTAGTAGAACTACAGGACATATACTCCAACCATTGCACATGGTAATATTAACCCTTTAAGGACCAAAGGTATGTGATATGTGCAGCACATTGTTTCTCAATGCACTGCACACCCTTTGGTTAAGTAGCCATATGACTTCTACCTCCTTCAGTTTGAAAAAACTGCCAGTAATTATCATGTCCTCCCCCACCTTGAACAAAGGCACAAAGGCAAAATTTAGAGGGGTCATTAGATGTTTCTAGTATTTCATTGCAATGCGTTGGATACCTCACTGGCACTCAAAGAGTTAAAGGGATAGTACCCGGTTATTTTGACTTTATATGGTCTGCATATACATAATAGGTACAGTCAAATTGCCTATAATTTCTTCATTTTTTTCACCCCCACTTATTTTTTTTTTCACTTTTATGTCCCAGTCATTGAGTTTCCAGACAGCTTTCTGTCAGGGACTGTGAAAGCAGGGGTAGCAATACAATGTAAAAAAGAAAGCAAACAGAGCACTCGGTGCTGCAGGAATAATGTTACATTATATCACTGTCCTATACTGATGATCGACTGAGATGCAAACTCTGTCAGGGACGGTATCCTTTTAAAATTTTGCATGCATAATAGTATGCGGCTACACACCGCATTCAGCATGTTGCTGTAATGAAAAGGGTGACATAAGAATCTCGCCCAGAGATTCTCATGTCGCACCATGAAAGGTCGCCTTCAATGTTTGAATGAATTAATGAAGTTATAAGCAGCAGAGATCGAGAGAAGAGGAGAGAGAATACATTGATCACGTTCTCTCGCTGGGCAGCTACACTGCACTGAAGTTACACTGCTGCTTGATGGAATGCCTTACCGTTTTGCATTACAACTCCCATCATCCTGTGGCTGCTGGAAGACTCCAGTTGGGCTGATCTTCTTGGGTATATCATGCTGAACCACTTCTTCCCTGCTCCACTTGGGGGGGGGGGGAATGCCGGTAAGGCATTCCATCAAGCAGCAGTGTAACTTCAGTGCAGTGTAGCTGCCCAGCGAAAGAACCTGATCAATGTATTCTCTCTCCTCTCGATCTCCTCCGCTTATAACTTCATTAATTAGTTCAAACATTGAAGGGGACCTTCCATGGTGCAACATGAGAATCTCGTGCTTTTATGCAGGGTGAGATTCTTATGTTGCCCTTTTCATTACAGCAACATGCTGAATGCGGTATGTAGCTGCACACTATTAAGCATGCAGCCTTTTAAAAGTGAACCGTCAGGGACATAAATGTGTAAGAATCTGTTAGGAACAGTATTAACTCATTGAGCGCCAGAGGGGTCTCTGGCAATCAAAGGGTTAAAATGCATTTTAATGTGCTTTAAAGGGATAGTAATGTTTCAAAATAAAAGCAGTTCCGATTAATCTTCATAGTATTTGAGCCATGGAGAGTGTTATTTCAATACTGTCAGAGTTGTAGTTCAGGAGTAATCGAATGATAAAGTATCCCCTCCCATCCCTTTTACCTAGTGTAAGCCACCTTCCCTCAGATGTGGATTCTGGTGTCTTGACAGGACAGGTCACAGCAAGGGACAATCTTCTTACTGTGATCATAAGGAAAACCCTGCCCCCCTTGACAGGTTTTTCAGCTTTTTCCTTATTCTCACTGAATATTGTCCCTCTCTGCGATTCATCCGGACAGTCTTGCTGCTCTGAGGTGAGCAGTGTTACATCAGTAAAAGGGGCGGGAGGAGGATACTTTATCATTTAACCCCTTAAGTGCCAGAGGGGTATGTTCTGCAATGTGTTGTGTACCCCTCTGGCACTCAAAGGGTTCATTACTCACCACAGGGGACAATCTTCTTACTGTGATCATAAGGAAAACCCTGCCCCCTTGTTAGGTTTTTCCCTAATTGAAGATTGTCCCTCTCTGCTATCCACCTGAACACCACCTAGCTACTCTGAGGAGAGCAGTGTTACATAAGTAAAAGGGGCGGGAGGGTGATACTTTATCATTCAATTACTCTTGAACTACAACTCTGACAGTACTGAACACTCTCCATGGCCCAAATACTGTGAAGATCAATTGGAGCTATTTTACTATGCCTTTAATAATGTGTAAAGTCATAGGGGGTTCCGGGAGGTGTTAGTGTCCCTTTAAAATACCAGGAGGACAGATTTTTTTTAGCTCCCAAAAGGAGGCATCATGGAAAATGTGGCTAAATTGTAATGCTACACAATACTGATGTTACACGTTTTAGATACAAGTTTGATATTTTGTCATGTGCATCCCTCAATAATTACATATCATTCTGATGGTATAAAAAGGCATATCTCTACTGATCCTGCTGCCAAATGCTTACAGTATAAAATTACACACTCCACTGCAGTATTCCTCTTTCAGAATTGATTTTTCATAGCTTCCTTGCATTAAAGGGAACTATGCCCTAAGAATAAGTCACTCTTAAAGCGGAACTTTCATCAGATAACAATAGCGCCCCATATGATAATTATATTACCAGTATGCACATACCTAGCTTTATTTTCAAGAATAATTACGGCATTAAACAAAAATAGAACCTTTTATACAGGCAGGCACCGGGGGGACAGCTCAGACATCTTGCAGAACCGGCATCTCTGTGTCTGCGCTGTCCGATCCCTTCAACTCCACCATTGTTCAGTTGAATGCCTTTATGCCGAAAGGCACCGACAGCTCAGGTGCAGAGAGCGCCTACAGCAAGATCCCAGCCGGTGCCTGCCTGCATAGAAAGTTCCGTTTTTGTTTAATGCCGCAATTATTCTTGAAAATAAAGCTAGGTATTTGCATATCGCTAATGTAATTATCATATATGGCTCTATTGTTATCTGATGAAAGTTCCGCTTTCATTTGTTTAAAGGGATAGCAATGCTTTAATGTGAGTTTACGCATTATCAAAGTGCATACTACTTAAAGTCATGTTGCCTATACATTTCATTATTTTATTTTCACCTTCATCTATTTTTCTATGGTTTAACCTCTCTTATATTGAGGTCATTGCATCTGCTTCCAGAGACGTCTCTCTTAGGGACTGTGAAAGAAGGCATATTTATACAATATGAAAAAGATACAGTATATAATAAAAGATAGCAAACAGTATACAGAGATAATATTACATTGTATCATTATCCTGCTTTGATAATCACTTACCAGAAATCACACAGTCAGTGACATAAGAATATAAATAACTGTTTCTTTTTGTATTGTATCTTTAGTTTCTTGTATATCGTGATCTCTGTTGACTTTAGTCTCTTCTAGAGCACACCGCCTTTCAACAACCAATGGGCTTCAATAGACCTGAAGTGCTCATAAGGGACCCTAGTTGTTGTCAGATTTAAACTGAAACAGCTAGCTGGAGACTAATATAGAAAGCAAATGCAAATAAAAACGCTAAAAATAAATGAGTGGTGTCTGAATGACAGCTACCTAGTTAAAGGGATAGTAATACTTCATTTTAACTTTATTTTATTTTGTAGGCATTACAAAAACATGAAGAATGATATAAGTCTTATCTCTTAAACCTTTATGGTTTATGAGATATTCACAAGCAAAGTTTCCCCTCCCGCCCCTTTTACCTAGTGTAAGCCATCTCTTCTCAGATGTGGAATGCAGTCCATAGACCAGACAGATAACAGAAGGGGACAATCTTCTTCCCATGAGAACAATGAAAACCCTGCCCCCTTGACAAGTTTTTCAGGTTTTTCCCTTATCTTAATTGAAGATTGTCCCTCTCTGCAGTCTACCTGGGTACCTCCCTTCTGATCTGGCTGAACAGTGTTACATCAGTAAAAGGGGCGGGAGGGGGATACTTTGTCATTGAATTACTCTTGTACTACAACTCTGACAGAATTGAAATAACACTCTCCAAAGTCCAAATATTATGATGATTAATTAGAGCTGCTTTTATTATGAAACATTACAATCCCTTTAAGTCCTTCTGGTAAATTACTTTAAAATCTCAGGTATAATATGCACCTGTGTACAATATGCAGGTGTATATTATATCCAGGATTTTAAGGGAAAACAAGAGCGCCTATGTATAATACGCACCCTTGTTTTCCCCTGCCAGACAAAAAAAAATCACATTGCCACAGATTCCCTCCTGGCTTACCAATATCCTCCTCCTCTGTAGTATGTCCGGTTGCCACAGCCTGACAGGGTTCCAGCGAGTGGCATGCTTGCATCTGCCCCACTTCCAGCATGGCCCTGTCAGGACCTCTTCTTTGTAGCCAATGGGTAATGTCTAGCAAGCGCATTGGATCCTCGCAAGACATAACCTATTGGCTATAAAGAGGTCCAGACAGGGCCATACTGGAAGCAGATGGCAGTTAAAAGAATGCAGCCCGCTGGGACCCTGTCAGGCTGAGCAAGGCAGAGGAAAGCGGACAGACTACAAAGGAGGAGGATATGGGAATGCCGGGAGGAAGTGGTGGCAATGGGAATTTTTTTATACTTTTTTTCTCATGTATATTATGCACCCCCTACTTCACAAAAGGTGAAGAGGGGCAAAATTGTGCGTATTATACGCATGATTTTATGGTAACATACTGTTCGACTGTACCTTTTCATCAGGTACAGTATATTTTGTGTGCTATTTTACCTTATAAAACAGCATGGGCATTTTGTACCTTTTTTTCAGCACAGAAGGAACAAGGGGTTCTGTTGGTTTACCCTGCTGGAAACAGAGGGTAACTCATGCAGAGGAGTGATCGCAGACACACAATGTAATGAGAAATAATTTACAGGCTAGGAAAATATAATGTAATGTACAGAAAAGCTGATTATGAAAGTTTAACGTTCATGCATATTAATGTGCCCCCAAATCATTTTAATATAGCGTAAATATCCATACTTTTATTATCCTTAGTAAGACCAGCATTATTAAGAATTTTTACTTCTTTGGAGACTCACTGGCAGGAAACTTGACATAGAGGAATCTGTATGCCTGCGCTGTCCGTCCCTTCCTGTACCTTAAGGTACAATGCAGTTACCCTTGCCAGTCATAGAGGAGACAGTGACTCATCTGCTGGGGAGTCTCTGAAGAAGTTACATTTATAAATAATGCCGGACTTACTAAAGATAATGCAAAAATGGATATGTTTAACGCTATGTAAAATGTTGGAGGGTATGGATTAAGAGCATTGTAGCCAAATTACCTTGATTTCTAGCTACAGTCCCTTATATGTCTACCTGTTCTTGGATCCTACTGTCCATATTTATCCCTAGTTTTAAAATGCAGTCTCAATCCCATATTCTATGTGCTTGTCATTAAAAGATTAATAGATTAGAAATTTCCTCATATGTTAATATTGCTTATTTATATGATCTAATGTAATATACAGTTATTGATGTTTATTTTACTGTGTAAATGCAGTTTTATGTCTACTGTCATACCTGGGAACTTTATAAATCAGCTAACCCTGAAATCTCTAAAATAATAACATAGCGAGCCATGTAAAGTATATTATAGGTGATATGTACCTGCTTGCTGAAACCTACAGGTTCACCCTGAGATTTAGGTCAAACCCTGAGAGTTGCAAGGTGTGTCTATTGAGGAAACTGTTCTATTGGCATGGCACTACACAGTATATGGACCATTAGTGATGCTCTGTGGTGCGACTGCTCAGAGGAAAAACACACCTGGAAATGTTTTTTAAATGTTGGCAAGTATGTAAAAGACATTTATTCTTATGCAACATTTAACATTGAGGTCAGACTAATCTTGGTTGCCACAAGATCCCTTTAACCCTTTGAGTGCCAGAGATGTATGCAACGTATTCTAGCACTCAAAAGTTTAAAAGAGGACACATAAGAAAAATGCCTGCAGCAGGTCTCCAGTTGTTATGAGAGTCCAATGGTTGTCACATACATTCTTCATATGTGTTCTAGTTTAAAGGAATGCGAACCCTAACGCTAACACATAACCTCTTGAAGTAAACATAACGTTGTCCTTTTTTTAACATTACCAAATATGCTAACTCATTAAGGACAAGAGGGCCGCACATAGCATAGTGAAGAAATACGTTACACACTTCTCTAATCCTTTAAAAGGTTAATAAAATAAAGGACACCCCACCACAACCAATATGGCGCCCAACACCAGCTGTATGAAATCGATGGGCTCCTTGCCCAGCCCTAAACGCCACGCTAATGGTGAAACCTGTCAGAGAAAGTCAACGTGATTGGCTTTGCTGTGTTATATTCTCAGCCAATGAAAAAGCATAATTATTGGGCGTGATTTACTTGCCCTGGGGTGGGGTTTGGTTGGTAGTTTGGTTGCGAAGTACAGTGCGGACGCCACGTTACTAGCTGTAACTTCCGGGTGACGTAATCGAAGAGCTTTGCTCCCTGAAGTGCCATCATCATCAGAGGCGGTAGGGAGCAAAGATCCCATAAGAAGGGGTCAGATCATGTGACCGTCCCGGAAGTGATGTTGGTGAAATGTGTTGGGTAATTGAGCCCATTATACTGCTGATAAGCGAGAGACAAGTATTGATCCATTTTACAATATATTGAAGTTCTCAAGGATTGTGCAGACTAGGCTTAACCCCCGTGGTCCCTCAGTGGGTTGATAGGTCAGGCTTAACCTCTGTGGTCCCTCAGTGCGTTGATAGGATTGGCTTAACCCCTCCGTGGTCCTCAATGGATTTACAAGTCAGTCTTAACCTATGTGGTACAGAAGAGATTAATATTACTGGTAACAAGCATACATGGGAACTCTCGGGGTTTGACCCTGAGACTCAGGGTTTTGACTCAAATCTCAGGGTGAAGGGCTGAATTCTCAGGGTGAGAGAGGTCTGTGTCATCTACTATATGAATTTCTCAAATTAAATGTTTCGTTAGCCTCTAAACTGGTGCCATTAGTACCAGAAAGACAGTGGGAGATGTCCTGCTTGTCTTGTTTGTGTTCAGGCAGTGAGTTATTCAAACTGTAGCATGTTAAAGGTCCCTCGCACACGGACCGGAGAACCTCTGTGTTAGAGCAAGCAGGCACATATTGCATAAAATCTACATTATGGGAAGCTTTAAGGGTTAATATTTCAAAGATCTCTGGGTCAGCTCATCTTGAAAGTTCCCAGGTATGGTAACAAGGGTAAAGTGGTGTTAGTTCCCTGTGTAATCAACTACAAGGCGAATCACTGGCTCTCCCTGCCTCAGACATCAACAACGTTAGCTGTACTGTACAAGAGATACTGTGCCTGAAAACTGTACAGTGCATTGTACAAATTAATAGTGTTATATAAGAATAATTATATAATGCAATGAATGTAAATCACACTAATATGTATATTTTATGTGCCACTGAGAACCAATTACACAGGTATGTAATATATACTCCTGGGAATATTTATTACACTGATGAGTATTCCTGAAATACATTTTGTATACTGTGTGTGTATGTGTATGTGTATAACATTGGCAGTATCCACTATTATACTCATATGCATCATACATACTTTACAATTGGCAGTATCCATTACACTGATAAGCATCATATACCGTATGTACTACTGGAATATCCATTACATTGATACATCATGAATATCCATTACTCTGATACATAATAGTATCGACATGTAATACTGGGATCATCAAGCCCACTATAGCAGTTAAGTAATTTTTAGCTCCAGCAGGAAGTGTTGGGTATGCATAGAACTATCTCAAGCTTCAGACCTCCATGAATGGATCTATAAATTTGATTAGACTGTTTGTCCTTAAGGCCTAGTTCACACTGGAGGTGGAATCACAACATTGTGAACGAATGGAAAAAGCACATGACATCATCACTCTGTTGTATGGCACTATTGACACTGATGAAACAAATGCAGTGTATGTTACAAGGTAACGCATCTTGGTACAAATTTTGGTCCGACTGCATTACTGCAAGAACATGTGATTTGTATTGATTTCAATGGCATCGCACCAGATATGCGATTTAAGCACATAAAAAAGCCAAAACACTTGTGTGAACTTGGCCTAGCACTGCACCATTTACCAGTTTGTTCTGTGATACAGTGCTGGTAGGCATAGTCTTCATTCAACATCATCATCAGATGTTGGCTACACAAGTTTTCCTTCCCTTTCAGGACCAGGGGAATGTACAACACATTGTGAAACAATGCTCTGCACATTTATCAGTTCCTTGAAGGGTTAAAAGAAGCCCACACTGTCAGTATTACTCATGCAATGCCATTACATCTGTCAGTGTGCTTTTTTAATTTGCCTATATCATGGTTTGCCACATAGCTGGTATTATGAGGGCACTTGGGCAGGCCAGTAAAAGTTGGACTTTGAGCAAATACAGTATTAGTAATGTTCCATCAATCATGTGCCTGGTATTTTTATTCCATCAACATTGGCAACCCTCCTAATTTCTAGTATCATTTTTATCCCTTTGGTTACCAGAATAGAGAGCATTACAATGCATCGGACACCCCTCTACCACTTATAAGTTCAGTGCATGTTTTTTATTAAAAATAAATAATAATAATACAAATGATATAAGGCAGGAATGCTCAAACCTGTCCTCAGCATTCTGCTCTCCAAAATCTTTACATGTTTCAGGATCTCCTCAAACCCAAGTAAAAGGTTGTTAACTCAGGCAGATACTACAGTATGAATGGACCACTTATTGATTCACCTGTGCATGTGAGAAGATCCAGAAAACATGCACAGTGGGGGATGGTTTCAGTGCCCCTGCACTGTGAAGCAATGGTAGCCCCAGAGCTAGAAGAGGCTACATTCAAATGTTATTGTAGGCTCAAACGTTTTTCCTCTGTGTCCAATCCACAGCAACAGACTGTAGGTATTGACTCTGCCCTCCAGCTGGTATAACCAGTTAAAAACTATAATGTTGTCTGCTCCCCTTCTCTGTTCAATTATTTTGGCCCTACCAAGCTGGAGGACGGAGGGTTTTAACCTCGGCTCCATCTTTTTTTTTTTTTTAAACTATTTAATGTGTTAGGTTATTATACTCCTCCTATTCCCTTGGGGAATGCTTTCTGCACAGTTACTCCTCTATGTGTGTATATATATATAGGGTTTTTTGCAGGGATTTATTTATTTACTTTGCCTTTTATTTTCATTTTAATGTAATCTGCCTGTCAATGCATTTTACAGTTATGTATTCAGGACACAACACTTCGAATTCTGGTCCTCAGACACTGAGGTCTGCAGATCGATCCCAATTTGGCACAAGAAATTATTCCCGTTTGAAAAGGAGCTATTTTAGCCAGTCTCACACCTTCCCTCTATCCCTCGTGTCATGGCCGACTCCAGAACGCTCATGATGAGCACCTTTTCCTAGCTCAAACTGGAAGTAGCTGCGCGTGTGCGTTCCAGGATGTGAGACATAGATTCCTATAGCTGACAATGCTAAGCTCTGTTCTGAGTGTCTGAGGAAAATTTCTTCCACTGAGGTTCCATGTCAGTATACTGACTTTCTAGGTTGTATGAAGTCTTCAATGCAAGAGACATTTGCATCCATGCAAGAGACTTCTAGAAAGAGACAAAGACATGCAGACCCACAAAAGGGTACTTCGTATATGCTGGAGGATGAAGACACAACTAGCTTAATGAAACTTGAATCAGCACAAGGCACCTTTAGTGTGGATAAGGTTGATTGATTAGTTAAGGCCATGATGAAGACTCTGGGTCTTACTGACACCCAGAAAGAATTAAATGTGATGGATGCAGCTTTCATCGGATATAAAAAGAGGCTCCTACTTTTCCTGTACATAGTTCTATCAAGGAAATTATCTTCTCGGAATGGAAGGTGGGGGACAAGTGCCCACAGAACACCAGACAGAAGCAGCGTATGTACCCTTTAATGGAAGAAGACACTGGTTCTTGGGTGTCCCCTCCCAAAGTGGATGCTGCGGTAGCACAAATCTCAAAAAGAACCACTCTGCTACTAGAAAAAGGTACCTCACTCAGAGATCCTATAGACAAGAGGGCAGACTCAGAGCTTAAGAAGCAGTATGCAGTGATTGGCCAAAATAAGAAAACAGCCACTGCCATGGCCTGCGTCTTCAGAACACTCAGAATTTGGTTATCAGAGTTCGAAGAGAAAGTAGATTCATCAGTATCTAGATCCCACTTGCTGAAAGAGTTAGGCCCTATCAAGGACGCGATAAACTTTTCATGTGAGGCTTCACTAGACAACATCCGGGTGCTTGCTAAATCATCTGCCTTGTACATCACTTCAAGCAGAGCTATATGGATAAAGTCATGGGATTCTGATGCCACTTCAAAAAATAAATTAGTGTCCCTATCTTTTACCGGCAGTAAATTGTTTTGAAGTCAACTGGAAGACATCATTCATCAGTCCTCAAGTGGAAAAAGCCAATTTCTTCCTCAGCAGGGAAGATCCAGATCTTCTCCACCCAGAAATATCTCCTCAAGGAAACAGTCCTTTCGGGAAGCAAAAAGGTATAGAACAGGCCGTTCCTATGACCAAAGACAACGAGGCACAGCTCAGGGAGCCAGAATTGGAACCAGGAAGGACTTCCAGAAGAAATCCAGGTTCCAACAAAGCCAACAATGAAGCAGTAGTGACCCCATCCCAGACTCCAGTAGGGGGCAGGCTGGAGCTTTTCAAAGATGCATGGTACAAGATCAATCCAGACAGATGGGTGCGTCAGATATTGGAGATGGGGTACTACTTAGAATTCCAAGCTGTTCAAAGTACACACACCTACAGATCTTCCAGAATCAGGAATCGGCAGATGGCGGTAGACATGAAGCTGGCAATCCAATCTCTTTCGATCAACAAAGTCATAGAAAGAGTCCTGAAGACACAAGAGTTCCATGGGACTTTTTCAACAATTTTTGCTGTTCCCAAGCCTTCATGTGGCTTACAAATCATCTTAGACTTAAAGAGAATCAACTCATATCTAAGGATAAAGAAATTCAAAATGGAGATGATCATGACAGCTCTAAAAATAGTCTACCCTCAGGCATTTCTTACCAGAATAGGCCTGACGGATTCCTACTATCATATTCTGATTCATCCTTCTCACAGAAGATTCCTCATATTTCATGTGTTCCAGAGCCACTATCAATACCGGTTACTACCATTTGGGTTGGCATCGACTCCCCGAGCCTTCACGAAAGTGTTAGCAGTGTCCATGGCGGCCTTGCGCCAACGACGCATAAAGGTGCTGTCATACCTGGACGACATGCTCATAGTGGAAGAATCAGAATCAGTTCTTCAAGAACTGGGTTGGGTGATAAACTTTCAAAAAAGCCAGCTGAAGCCATCTCAGGAATTGATATTCATGGGTGTCTTATTCAACACAAAAGAAGAATTGGCAACACTGTCCCAGGACAGACAAAGTCATCTGCTAAACAGAGTATCGGACTTTCTGAAAAGTCAGACTCAAACAGCAAAGGATTTCTCAAGGTTGTTGGGGTACCTGTCCTCGGCACATCCAATAATTGCATGGGCCAGGTCACACAACAGATGGACACAGTTAAACTACCTCAGATACTACAAAAGAAATCCATCCAACACAGGGCAGAGGATCCCTCTAGGTCCATCCACACAGAAGGAATTAAGATGGTGGTGCCATCCACAAAACATGGCTCAAGGAAGGACCCTAGGGGTGGTACAATGGGAAATCGTTACCACAGACACCAGCACAAGCGACTGGGAAGGTCTTTGGGGAATGAAGACTGTCCAGGGCACTTGGACACCAAGACAATCAAAATTGCACATAAACAAGTTGGAACTTCAAGCAGTTTGGAACACCCTCAGATACCTGGAGACAGATCTAAGGGGCAAACACATTCTGGTACGTTCATACAATACCACTGCTGTACGATATCTGTTGAACCAATGAGGGACAAGGAGTCAGTTACTCAATCAGTTAGCGCTCAAGATCTTTCATTGGTCAGAGCCACGTCTGGCAGCCTTAAAGTCAACATACCTGTCCGGAAATCTCAATGCCCAAGAGGACTATTTAAGCAGGAATCGCATAGAACCGGGAGAGTGGTCTCTGGACAAGGTAATATACCAGGAGATCATAGCAGTCTTGGGAAAACCCACAACAGACCTCATGGCTTCAGACAAGAACATGAAATGTCAGACATTCATCTCCAGATGAAAGTCAAGCAGAGCAACAGGACAAGATGTTCTCCTCTACAGAGGGAACTTTCACCTGGCGTATCTGTTTCCTCTGCTACCCCAGTTAACAGAAGTAATTCAGAAAATCAGGAGGGACAAAGCAGAGGTGATATTAATAGCACTAGATTGGCCCAGGAAGATCTGGTATACTGATCTTCTGACATGTCCATCAGGGAACCAATCAGGTTGCCAGTGATACCCCAGTTATTATCACAGGGACCGATTTATCATCCGAAAGCCAAGCTCCGCCCACAAAAAAAAATCAGAATCCGAAACGGACCTATCAGAAATTCGGATGGCTCTTTCCCTCCTGAAACTATAACAGTGTTGCTACATGCTGCTAAAAATAGATCTGGTAAAACAGGTGCTTTACAGTTCATGCAAAGTGCAGATATTAACCACATAAGGACACAAGCAGTTTTTGCATTTTTGCTATGTGTGTGTTCAACCATAATTCCTATCTTTCTCATTTATTGCACAAACACATATTATATACCATTTTTTAAAGGGTAGAAAGGGCTTTAATTTGATGTCATATATATATATATATATATATATATATATATATATATATATATATGTGTTTAGGGGTTTATAAAATACCCCTTCCTGTCTCATCAGAGATTTAATATTATCATTAATTTAGTATTTTTTATTTTTATTTGTTTAATTTAAATTTTTTATTTAATATTTAACTTTTTTTTTTTTTAATATAATCTGGCTGAATAATTCAGACTATTACCTAATTTCGTCTGAGTCTGACAGGTCCTGTCCAAAATTCAGATCCTCTGAATGGGGAAAAAAAAAATTTGTCCGAAATCAAATTTTACTGAAAATTTTTGCAGTGCACAAGTCTAATAGAACCTATCTTGGCAGGTAGACGCCCTTCATCATCAAAGTTCTATTACAGAGTCTGGTCCATTTTCCACAAATGGTGCAAAAGCAGACACTTAGACAGGAACAGCATGTCTCCTGGCAGGATTTTGGACTTCCTTCAGGAGGGATTCAGAAAAGGTTTGAAACATGCCTCTTTGAAGGTACAGCTGTCAGCCTTATCTGCCGAAATTGCATCTCCATTTGCAGAACAATATGTTTTCAGAAGATATATGTCGACCATTACCAAAATCAAGCCAATCATTAGAGATATCACCCCTTCATGGGATCTAAATCTGGTACTAAAGCAATTTTGTTCCCATGAATTCTTTGAGCCACTAGAATCCATCTCTTTGAAGCATGTGACCTTGAAAACCATTCTCCTCACCGCAGTCACTTCAGCACGCACAGTGGGTGAACTTCAAGCACTGTTATGTGGTTCACCATATATTGTGTTTCACCAGGACAAGGTGGTTTTGTGCCCCAGGCCTTCGTTCCAGTCCAAGGTCATCTCCACCTTTCACCTCAGCCAGGAAATCATTCTTCCATCCTTCTGTGCCAGTCCTTCAAACAAGAAGGAAAAGGAATTGCATAACCTGGATCTGGTGAGATGTCTGCAGACGTATCTCCAAAGAACTATAACCTTTCGAGAAACCCAAGCTCTGTCCACTTCGCAGGCAAATATAAGGGTACTGGGGCCTCCAAGGCATCCATCGCCAGGTGGCTAAAACAGAGCATTCTTCTAGCCTATGAATTGGCTGCTCAGGTACCTCCATCAGGGATTAAGGCGCACTCTACTAGGGCTATTTTCACATCCTGGGCACAGAAAGCCATGGCAACACCAGAAGAGATCTGTAGCGCTGCCACCTGGTCCTCTTTGTCCACATTTGTTAAACATTACAAGGTGGACATACATGCAAAATTCGGCAGGAAGGTGCTGGAAGCAGCCATTCCTGTCTCTGACTAGCTTTCCCACCCTAGTTACTGGGGTACTGCTTTGGTAAGTCCCACAGTCTATTGCTGTGGATTTGACACGGAGGAAAAAGTGACATTTCTGTTTACTCACCAATATTTTGTTTTCCTCTGTGTCCTTCCACTGCAACACACATCGATTATTTATCTTACTATATGGTTATGGTATCGTTCCTCTGATGTATTTATATATGTATGTCACTATATTCCTAAGTCTATCTGAGATAGAACCATATAGACAAAAGAAAAGGAGGAAGACAGGCATTAAAGCACCAAATTCACCCCAAATTAATCTAAAGGCAAGTTGTATGTGGAATCCCTTAAAGAGGGAGAGTGTAACAGCAAAATATAAAATTAAAATATAACTTTTATTGCATCTTAATAAAAGAGAAAACGGCAAATTGAATAAAAACACTTAAAAAAAGGTATTTGTTCTTGCATGAACAATATGCCATTAGAAATCCTATTGTACAATGAAGTTCAATAGCACAAAGGCTATAACCATCCCTTTGGTATGGGACTCCAAGTAGTGAATCAAAGCGCTAGCATAGCAGCAGATACACATAAGCAGATAGTTCCAACTCGTGCACAACAAGATTAATTTGGGGTGGATTTGGTGCTTTAATGCCTGTATTCCTCCTTTTCTTTTGTCTGTATGGTTATATCCTATAATTACAGTGCAGTACACTTCCTTTAGTTGACAAACACCCTAAAAACTGAGAGTGGTGCACCATCTCTTCCTACGTCTATCTGCGTTAGATTTACCTAGATTTTACCTAGATTTTAAGTTGTCTGTATCTAACGATTTTGTGTATATTTTACAGCTTGGTTAAAGAGAATAACTGAGCAGAGAAGGGGAACAGACAACTTTGTAGTATTTAATTGGTCCTACCAGCTGGAGGGTGTAGTCAGTACCCACAGTCTATTGCAGTGGAAGGACACAGAGGAAAACAAAATATCGGTGCATAAATTTCACCTTTTTCTTCTTCAGTAAACTGCAATTTTATATTGTGGTCACCAGGTGGTGGTGGTTCTGTCACTTACTGTGGAGTGCCATCTTCAAGCCCTATAGAGTGCATTAAAAATAAATTTCCTTTTGGACGCCATTTTGTGCTTCACTGCGGGGTCCTGGTCCATCTCTGCCCATAGGGGGCCGCCTTCAATTTTTCCAAGACACACAGGGATTTCAGTGAGTTTTGCTAGTAATCATGGAAAGGTACCAAACAGACTTCAAGTCCTCCCCCCCTCACCATTAGTTCTTGTCCAGGGTCCCTCAGGATCCCAATCAGAGCTGTCTATTTCTAGACTCTCTTTCCACCCTGCTTCAAAAGCAGGTGTTAACACTTTTCATCTACAGGAGTGTTTAACAGGATTTTACCCAAATTGTTTTATTGTTCCCAAAAAAGACAGTGACCGCCATCCCATTCTGGACTTAAAGTGCCTCAACCATTTTGTGCTGGCCCCTCCGTACAAAATGGAGTCTTCGTATTCTGTCATCATGTCTATATGTCCAGGGGAGTTTCTTGCCTCCCTAGACCTTCAGGACGGTTATCTGCATATCCCGATCCACCCAGATCATAAGAGATTTCTTCTCAGAACAGTCATTTTCCATTCACTGCCCTTGCTTTTTGTCTATCATCCACTTCGTGGGTCTTTACAAAAATCATGTCCATCTTGGCAGCCCACATCTGTGCTCAAGGGATCTCTTTGACATGTTTTATTCAAGCCATCCTCACAGGCAGCTCTGGGCACTGAGATTCAGGAGCGAGTTTCTTTGTTGGGTGCTCAACTTCAAAATCTCCTATCTTTCCATCCCAGGTCATCCATTTCCGAGACATGAGGTTCAGTTCATTTCTTCCAGACAGCAAGATGCAGTACTTGTACCTTCAGCTGTCTCAGACAATATCCTGACCGTCAGCTATGGTGCTGGATTACATAAGGTACTAGGTTACCTAGTCTTTGCCTTGGAGGCAGTTCCATTTGCAGAATTCCACACACGGAGATTTCAACTGCACATTCTCTAAAGTTGGTACAGACATCAGTCTCATCTATGTCATATCTTTTCAAACAAAGGAAGAACTTCCCTGGTGGCTTGTGATCTCATACCCATTGGGATCTCTAGTGAGGATTCAGACAACGCAACATCAGTCACTTACATCAACCGCCCAGGAGGAACTAGAAGCATGTCAGCCTGGGCCAAGGTTTGGAACATTCTCAAGTAAACTGAGGCCCAGTTCTGGCCCTCTCCACAGTTCACATTGCAGGCATAGAAAAGGTAGTAGTCAGCATGGTTATATGAAGAATAGATCATGTCAGACTAACTTACATTTTACGAAAGAGTAATTAGTACTATGGACAAGGGAACTGCTGTTGATGTAGTAGACTTGGATTTTGCAAAAGCCTTTGATACAGTGCCATACAGGTTACTGCATAAATTAAAAGGCTTCAGTTTTGGAGGTGATATATGTACATGGATTGAGAATTAGTTAAATGATAGATGGCAGAGAGCTGTTATAAATGGAACCTTTTCAACTTGGTCTAAAGTTATAAGTGAGGTGCCACAGGGTTCAGTCCTGGGACCAATGCTTTTTAATTTTGTTTATTAATGATCTAGAAGTGGCAATTGAAAGTAGCATCTCAATCTTTGCTGATGACACTGAGCTATGTAAGGAAATACATACAGAGCTGGATGTTTTTTCTCTGCAGAAGGATTTAGATAAACTGAGTGAGCAGAAAGGTGGCAGGTGACATTTAATGTAGACAAATGTAAAGTTATGTATTTGGGCTGTAGAAACAAACATGCTACATATACTCTAAATGGGAAACAACTTGGGGAATCCTCATTAGAGAAATATTTAGGAGTGCTGATAGATGATAGCCTTCACAGCAGTGTGCAGAGTCACTCAGCTGCTGCAAAAGCAAATAGGGTACTAGCATGCATAAAAAGAGGTGTAGATGCACAGTGTCACAAGCGAAGGCTATAGGCCCTGCTGAGACAGTGGGGATAGTGTGGGAGTGAAAGGGTTAACAATACCAGACCCCTGGTTACCAGTTACTGTTCCTAGCAAATTAACCCCTGAAATCCCTCCTGCATTATCACCCCAGTACTATAATTTGCTGCCACACCAAGACTTTATATCTGGGTGTCTTAGGTTACCCCAAACACAACAGAATTACAGTATAAAATCACCTTAATAATCAGACATATATAATTAACCCTTTAGTAACGTGTGCTACCTGAGCTTCCTTCACAGTAGTGAGTTCATATTAGAGAACAGAGACAAGAGCTGATTAACTGAACATTTAATCTGAAAAAAAGGCTTCACAGTGCTGGTTACAAAAATACAGAAATAAAGGACATACACAAATAAAGATTACACATAAGCAAAACAGTCCATAAAATAAAATGGGAGAAACACAAGAAATCCTTAAATAGCTAACACTTTAAAAGGTACAATAAAATACACAAAATAAACAAATTATACATACCAGGGCCCTGCAAGGGCCAACTCATGCCTTGGCATGACACACGGGATATTATCCTACCTCAATATAAATCCTTAGTTAGGCCTCATCTGGAATATGGGGTACAGTTTTGGGCGCCAGTTCTTAAAAAAAAACATTGTTGAACAGGAAAAATGCAGAAACGTGCAACAAAACTTATAAAAGGATTGGAGGATCTGAGTTATAAAGAGAGACTAGCCAAACTGGGTTTGTTTACATTAGAGAAGAGAGACCTCTAATGGATGATATGATTACCATTTACATATACAGTCAACATCAATACAAATAGCTATCCAATGGGTTATTTATGCAAAGAGCTGAGCTAAGAACGAGAGGTCATCCATTATGACTAGAGGAAAGGCACTTTCGACTAAAACAAAGGCAGGGAGTTTTTACAATAAGGGAGGTAAAGCTATGAAATTCTTTGCCTCGGGATGATGTACTTGCAGATACTGTAGCTGCTTTCAAAAAAGCAATGGATACCTATCTGGCACAGAACAATATTGAGAATTATGACAGATGGCTTCAATGCAGATAGGTTGTTGAACTAGGGAACTATCTGACTGCCATTTGGAGTCAGGAAGGAATGTTTTTACCCACTTAGGGATACAATGAAAATGGCTGAAGTAGGTTTTATTTATTTTTTTTGCCTTCCTCTGGATCAACAGGGGTGTTTTGGCATGGGCTGGACTTGATGGACTCATGTCTTTTTCAGCCTCGTCAACTATGTTACTGTATCTCCAACACCCAGATCGGAGCGTATTCAACTTGATAGTCCGCCGTGGATTTCATGGCCTTTGCCTTAACCTGGAGCTTGCTCAGTTATTTGCCAGGTCTTGAGACCCTCTGGCTTTTGAGGTGGTCGCAATGATCATCCCATTGAATTTTCCTCTAGTGTACGTATTTCCTTCAGCCCGGTTGATTCCCAGGGTGCTGAAAAGGTTCAGTATGGGGAAGGTTCACTATGGGGAAGGTTCACATCATCCTGATTGCTGTGTTCCGTCTCCATGAAGCCTGGTTTTCAGTTCTTCTCAGTCTGACCATAGGGGAGCCTCCCCTAGAGACTGGACCATCTGAACCAAGGTCTTCTCAGGTGGAAAATTTGTTTTTGATGGCTTGGCTATTAAGGACGGCATCTGGAAGAAACAAGGATTATTGATCTCCTCCAAGAATATGACCTTAGAAGAAACTGGTACACTTTCAGGTCAATATGCATTCCATCAGAACAGTGGTCAAATCTTGGGGCTACAAGAATCAGGTCACTGCCGAGCAGCTGTGTAAGGCAAAGACACAGTCTCCTATGAACACTTTCACCAGATACCATCATGTAAATGTCCTGGCCTTAGCTGAGGCCAGCTTTGGCCAGAAGGTCCTTAAGATGTGGTGCCTGCAGGAGGGTCCTTCTTGCATTTTTTTTCTCTGAAGATCAGCACCCTTTTGGTTTCTGTTTGCTTACTGTGTAAGTTTGGTGTACTTTGACACCTGAGGTTCATGTTGTACCAGTTGGTCCTGTGGAAACAGGTCTCCGGTGGAGGTTTTTTTTTCCTCTTTTTTCCCTTACCTGGGATCTTGAAGGATAGCTTTGATATATCCCCATGGTTCCTGTGATCCACAATGGGAGACAGAGAAAACAGAATTTTAGTCAACTTACTCTTGAGTGGAACACAGAACTCACTCCTGGAGAAAAAAACCCTGCGGTTTGAGTGTCCAGGCAGGGGGATCCTCTTGGAGTCTCTGTTCATATGATTCCCTTTTCTTCCTTCGCGTCTTTCTTGCTTCATCGTGGCTGTGCTATATGGTAAATTTAAATGTAGTAGGTGGGGGTAAAGTGGAGGAAGGAGGGAGTCACCACCTCAGAGACCTTTTTTAGAATGGCCTTCCCTCCTGGAGGAGGAGGAAACTTTACCTCATGGGTCCTGTGTTCTACATGGACTAGGAGAAAAGGATTTAACAGTAAGTTCACAAAAATCCTCTTTTAACCCTTTGAGTGGCAGAGAAATATCCAACACATTGAGTTGCAATGCGTTGGATACCTCTCTGGCACCCAAAGGGTTATATCAGTGGGAGTTTGGTGAATTTTAATGTGACTTCTCTTGTGCAGTTAGTAAGCTCCAGAGCTGCTCTACTTTAGCTAGCTGAGTAAGGCCTCATGGAGAAAGAATAAGAGGTGTAATTCTGGTCACGTCACTCTGCAGCTCTGTCTGTTCCGGGCAGATACAGTGAGGGACAATCTTCAGTAAGCAAAGGAAAATCCTGCCCTCATTCGTCAAGGGGGGCAGGGTTTTCCTTATACCTACTGAAGTTTGTCCCTCGCTGCATCCGTCCAGTCTCGGATCACAGATTCATTGGGCTTCCAGAAGGGGTGGGAGGGGGATCCTTCTACATTTAATAACTTGACAACTACGTAAAAGTAAGTTATTAATATAGCGCAAACTGTTATATTTACAATAAAGAAGATTTGGCGATATACTTAATTGAAAACATTACTATCCCTTTAAATCTCATGTGTTATGGTTAATTTTTATTTGTTAGCTTTGTTGCTCTTTTGTTTGAACATAAGGCCCTTAGCACATGCTGTTATAACTTGTTTTTAATTTTGGAGACAGTTACCCTTCCACCGAATTATCCTCCTCCTAGCTATCCAGCTTGGGTGAGGTTCCTAGAGATTTCAGTAGAACGCGTGTGACAGCCTTTGCACACAATCTGTTGAGAGCTATATAATGCAGTGGGAGTAACTCAGTGAATAGAACATCTACAATAGCATTTGCACACAATCTATTGAGAGATTTAGAATGCAGTGGGAGTGACCCATTGCTCATTCCTTCTGTCTGCATTGACTTTATTACTCAGCTGTGAAGAACATTTAAAGGAACACTAACCTGCAAATAATGATCCCTATTTACACTGAGCGGAAAATCCTAATGGCCACTATGAATCAATTCTGTGTAGATTGGGCCTCCAAAATTAATATTTCATTAGAGCTGGATTTCATATCATTTGTATGAAGACATCATTCCTTATTGTAGGATTCCTGGAAGCTAAACTTCTTAAAGGGATAGTAATACTTCGTTTTATCTTTATTTTATTTATTATTCTATATTTATTTTGTAGGCATTAAAAAACCATGAAGAACGATGTAAGTCTTATCTCTCAAACCTTTATGGTTTGAGAGATATTCACAAGCAAAGTTTCCCCTCCTGTCCCTTTTACCTAGTGTAAGCCATCTCTTCTCAGATGTGGAATCTGGTTGTAAGACCAGACAGATAACAGAGGGGGACAATCTTCTCCCTATGAGAATAATGAAGGCCCTGCTCCCCTTGACAAGTTTTTCATGTTTTTCCCTTATCTTAATTGAAGATTGTCCCTCTCTGCAGTCTACCTGGGCACCTCCCTTCTGATCTAGCTGAGCAGTGTTACATCAGTAAAAGGGGCGGGAGGGGGATACTTTGTCATTGAATTACTCTGGAACTACAACTCTGATAGAATTGAAATAACACTCTCCAAAGTCAGAATAATATGATGATTAATTAGAGCTGATTTTATTATGAAACATTACTATCCCTTTAAGAAGCTTTCATTGGCAGTAGTTGAGTCTAAAAGCCCTGCAAATAAAAACAGGTCTTCCTCCATGGACAATAATAGCCAGCATTAATTAAAGATTAACTCTGGATAACCAATCCACACAGAATTCAATCATAGTGACCATTAGAATGATAGCAATATCAGGTACTAACATATTATGCATTCACTTAGTGACAGCTAAGCAGGGGTTAAGCAGTCATATTTGTAAATTGTTGGTGCTATGAGAAAGATAGCGCAGCTCAGATCCCCTCCCTTCTCTATTTCATCCTCCTACCCCTCCGCTTGTTCTAACATCTCTGTTCTTAGATTAGACAAGTAACAGTTTTTCAAGGTTGCAAACGCAGCTGTTTGCTATATTAAAGGTCCTATTGTTAAAATGTTGTTTAGTAGCTGGGAAGTAGTGGGTGTGTAAAACAATAATTGGGTGAAGGGTGAATAAATGTGATTGGGTGGATATATAGATAATCATGGTGGGTAGGTGTGAAGGGGAGGGAATATAATAATAGTGTTTTGCTTTTGGACTACAAATGTATCATGCTTGTAGTTTTTAGACCATAATGCATCATGTTATTACCCAAAATGCTTTATGATTATTAGGGTGTGTACTAGTATATAAATGCACTTCAAGCTTTATTTTCTTTAGAACTGAACAATCTTTGTAGTATGTTCTTCTCTATTCAAATAAAGTGGATTCCTGTTTTGTTCTAAGGTTGACGCCCGGCCGGTATTTTACCATCAATACAGTTAACTTAATGTCCCTGACACTGTGTCCATTTTGACAAAAATGTTCCCCCACTGGTGTCTCTGTCTTTTTGCTATTAACACTGGATCTGTGGGAATGTATTGATGGGACGGTTCCGCACTCAGAGGGACTAAACGGTATGGGAGGTAAAATTAATGTTAAAATTTAATGCAATTTGTAATGGTTTAAATAAAGACAGAGAGTTTTTGTCACATTATCACTTAGTGGGTTGACCTTTCCAACAGACCCAAGAGCATCATAAATACCTCTAAAGCCTCAGAGGAAGAGTGCAATTTACCACTGACTGATCAAAGTATCTGGATCTGGATTGAGTTCTCTTATCTGATTTCCATGCTAAACAATGCAATGTGTACTTGTATATAAGAGAGATGTTTTCATATGTATCTGTATAACATGTCTGAGGAAGAGACCTAAGGTCTTGAAACTTGCATTCTGAATCTGCTTAGTTAGCCAATAAAAGGTATCAAAAACTATATTTGCCTCCTGTATTTCTACGGCTAACACAGTACCAACTCTGGGGACTAAGGCAGCAGATTCACACGTTTCTGGGCTGGGAGACATGTCAGTGGTGGGAGAGGGGATCTTGGGTGTGTATGGAAGTTGGGTGTGTGCTGGGGCCACTGGGTAAGGCCCCTCATTCTGTGTAAGGATTAGATCAGTCTGTGTAACTTTCACTACCTAGCAAGCTGGCAGTGTGTACTCTGTACCCACCCCAATGGCAGGGAATGGGTTAACTCAGTGGAGGTATGGACAACATGTGCCCCTCCAGCTGGTGTGTTGGACTCCAGCTTCTAGCTTTTCCTGATACGAGCTGTAGTCCAACTCCCGCTGAGGGCCACATTTTCCCTGGTCCTGATGCCGTTGTGGTTAATAGGACAATGCCAGTCAGTTGGCATGTATGTGTATAGTACAGCGAGACCGGTGTAGGGATTATGGGGCAAACCAACTGCAAACTGCATGACAGTGGGGGACACTACCCTTCCCTCTGATCTGTTTTGACCCCTTTTGTGCTGGGGGTCTCCAATACTTTTCAAATCACTTAAGGAGTTTAATGCTGTAGTGTCTCTGGTATTCAAAAGGTTAGCAGCCACACTTAAAGGGATAGTAATACTTCATTTTAACTTTATTTTATTTTGTAGGCATTAAAAAAACATGAAGAATGATATAAGTCTTATCTCTGAAACCTTTATGGTTTAAGAGATATTCACAAACAAAGTATCCCCCCCCCGCTCAACCAGATCAGAAGGGAGATGCCCAGGTAGACTGCAGAGAGGGACAATCTTCAATTAAGATAAAGGAAAAAGCTGAAAAACGTGTCAAGGGGGGAAGGGCTTTCATTGTTTTCATACAAAGAAAATTGTCCCCTTCTGTTATCTGTACTGTCATACAACCAGACTCACATCTGAGAAGAGATGGCTTACACTAGGTAAAAGGGGCGGGAGGGGGAAACTTTGCTTGTGAATATCTCATAAATCATAAAGGTTTGAGAGATAAGACTTATATCATTCTTCAAGTTTTTTTTAATGCCTACAAAATAAAATAAAGTTAAAACGAAGTATTACTATCCCTTTAAGTCCATTGGAATGTTTCTTTCCTATGGTAATTTGTAGGTTCATGCGACATTCAGTGGTTCTGCCCCTTTTGCAGCTCCTTCCTTTTGTGGCTCCGCCCCACCGATCCGCAACTATGGACGGTATTTTTTTGAGGAAAAGGTGGAAACCCTAGTTTTGTCCCTTCTCCAAATCTTGCCTCTTCGTTGACTGTGCGACAAGAAGTTAAAAGCATTTTGCTAACAAGGATTTCCTTCCCAGATTATGTGAAATGTGAGTTTATTAGTAGGAGGTGTTAGTGTTCCTTTAAGTGATCGACAGGGGTTAATATACTGACACCCCAACACTTCTGTATGTAACAAATTCTGCAAATGAATAGCAAAGGAAATACGTATATTTTGAAGGAACTGTGTCTATAAAAACGATGTTGGCCCAACAAGACACATTTATGATAAACTCCACTGTTATGAGACAGAAAACTATACTATATTTAAATGACGAATTTAACCCCATCTCAGTACGTTATACACACCTATAGTTGTCAAGGGATTAAAGCTGTTTTTAACCCTTTGCGAATCAGAGGACAGGGCATTCTTTCACACCCTTCTAGCACTTACAGGGTTAAAGTATGATTACAACGCCTTTGAGGACAAAAGGGGTGTGCAGGGACTTGCTTTTCAGTGCATTGCATACATATCTCCCAGCATTTCAAATGGCCAAAGGGAGACATTTTTGTTTTAGGTGTTGTTGCTGGGGGGCAGGGCATTATTGGAAATGTTTAGGTTCCATCATGACCTATAAGTACCTCTTTATGTAACTGAATAAATTATTTTGAGCAAGACCAAGACATTTTATGTACACAGACTAATTTATAAACACATATACGGAAGTTTATACAAACAATAATGTGAGTTTTATTGCTGTGGAGCAATTTGATACCCTTATATATACACACACACACCACACAGTCTGATGATCTCTTAAACACAGGGACACAGGGGTGGAAAAGAGGGATATGGGTTTTAAAAAGGTACTGTCCCTCCTAAAGAGGCATGTTCCCAAAGCTGTGGGCTTTAACCCTTTAAGGACCAGAGTGCTGTTGCATTGCACACCTCTCTGGTCCTTAAAGGGTTAACGCATAAACATGCATTGATTAGCAATTAATGAGCTTAACTGTTTCCCAGCCAGAACAACCGGCTGTAAGCTATTTCACTTTGTAAATTGAGTCCCGTTTACCCGTCTGCGCCCCCAATATCCTAATCCACAGTTTCTATTTTACACAATGTTGGAATTCCATAAGCTATATAAGTAGTGTTAAATGCCTAGAGGTTGCACAATTATTATAACGTGTTCATTTTGTATTAAACAAGAAGATAATCAGGTCGGTGGAATAAAAAGATACCCAGTAGGTGCCACATTTCAGTTTAGGCAGACTTGGCTTCTTCGATAATGTACAGCAGAAGGCGGAACGTTGTGCTAGAGCTCCGGGGAGCGGAAGATGAAATTAGGCGACGGACGTGGTCCGGTTTTTTTCTGTACCCCCATGTGGAAGGAAGGTGAGTGAGTGTAGAGTGGAAGGTGACATAGGATTGGAAGAAAAGGGGGTAAAAGTAGATTAAATAGAGGGAGAGATAATGAGTTGTGTCAGTATAGGACAAAGTGACAGGCTAGCGAACGGGTTGATAATGTAAGGCAACATGCAGCTCTTCAGCTGTTGTTGGATTATAATGCCCACCTACATCATTATTCAGCCGTTGGCCGGCTGAGAATGGGAGTTGGAATACAACACTAGCTGAAAAAACGTATGTTTCTCTGGTCTTGATGGACAGTTAGGCTTCCCAGTCATAACTGAATGAACAGTTGGTTGGAGAGCCACACAGGGTACCCAGACCTGCACTGGATGGATAGCTGGACTGCCACATGTTGTCTCAGTTTGGAAGCTGGATGAGAGTTGACATAGAATTCAGGGGTGTAAGGTGAATAGTGAGGAATGTCGTGGAACAAAAACGTAGGTGAAATTTAGGGCTGTTATCACAGAGATTACCATGCCTTCCAGCTGTCCCATATTAACCCTTTGCATGCCAGAGGGGAACACAATGCATTGTGTAACCCTCTGGCACTCAAAGGGTTAACAAGGACAGTGACAGTATCTAGGTTTGTTTCTGTCCCATGTGTTAAACATGAATTTTAAAGGAACTTGTTATATAATTTTGTTTCTGACTAAAATGAAATTATAAACTTTAATTTTTAATGCTTGTATAGACTGGCCTATATAGGCACTATATGGTTAATTGATTGTGCAGAGCTAATGCTGCAAATGTGTTGTGATTCATACCCCTTGCTTATTTATTCAGAAAGGCTGGTCCGCCATCTCAGCCAATTTACATAGAATAAACACTATTATTCCTATGAAGATGGCTATGGAAATGGGAGTTTTGGAAAAATCATCCACACACCACGTGTAAGATTAGATTTTTGGTTTCAGTAAACATATATAGAATTTGTATCGATGCTAGCATGAAGAACAGGGTATTTAAGTGTGATCCAGATCATTTTTAGATGTTTGTTTTCCTTTAATGTTTGAGAGGACTCCAGCATACCTGCATTCTGTATCTGATTTCTAATAATGTCAGTCCCGTGTTGCCTCTTTGTCTTCAGATCTTGCTGTCCCATTTTTGCCCTTGGTTTTACAACTGCCTTTCAAGACCAACTTTTAGGTTCTTACTGACTAGTAGTGTATGTGCTTGTCCACATGGTATTATTGCATATTTATGTGGTATTTAGGTGTGATTAATGTTTGTTTTTGCTTTAGAAACTTAGTTTGTACATTGGTTGTATGAGGTTTTCTTTTGTTGCGTGTGGCTGACAAGAACTGCCCCTGGACACTTTTTCTTTTGTGTTGACAAGTATGCATGTGGACAGTGCTCTAGTCTAGTACATTGTTGCTCAGCCCAGTCTGTGGCCCAAGCAATTCAGATTTAAAGGGATAGCAATGTTTCAAAATAAAAGCAGCTCATAGTATTTCCTAACCTGAAAACATGTGGGCCAGTCTGTGTCTACATATGTTAGATATTAATTTAAATTGGGGGTAACTTGAAAATTGATATTCTTTGGGTGAAATTGAAGACCATTTGGAGCACATATGCTGTAGAGCAGGTGTGGGAAATTGTTTTGGTCCAAGGGCTACATCTCTATTTAACCCTTTGAGTGTCAGAGGGATACCCAACGCATTGTAAAGCAACAGAGATAATTGACACAGATGAGTTTGAAAGAGATGTTTATTGTGAGCGAGAAGTATAGTGTAGCCCATGATTGGACATCCAGATGTAACCTCTGCTTTGTTGTACAGTGAATGTATCAATTCTGGATCTGAATTCTGGCAGATGTCTTACTTTTTATGACAAATTACATTATTCTTCCTCATTGGAGAAGGCCAGAAGGGTCATTTTTCAAAGTCAGAAGCCCATTAAGTGACAGTTTTTTTCCCCCTCCGATCCACAGGTTTTCATTATTTGTTCCAGAGTAACTAATCTTTTAAAGTGGACCTCTCACCTAAAGCAATCCCCCTCCCCAAATAATTTTTATTCCTCTAAGACAAACTTTATTTTATATATCCAATAATGAGGCGTATAATACGCCAATAATGAGGCGTATAATACGCCAATAATGAGGCGTATGGCGACTAGCTTAATAGTGCTATTATCTGTCATAAGTACCCTCTTCTGAAGTAATCCTTATTCTTTGGAGTCCGGAAGCCAGGCTTGCACGCAGACATCTTGGCTTAGAGACGCCTGCTCTGTCCATCCCTGTCTCCTCTAGGAGGCATTGCACTGTGCCATAAGGCACTGGAAGGGACTGACTGTGCAGGCACGCAGATGGCTCTAAAGCAAGAAGCCTGGCCGTCAGTCTCCAAAGAATAAGGATTACTTTAGAAGTGTGTACATATGAGAGATAATAGCATTATTATGAAGCTAGTTGCCATATTCCTCATTATTGGAGGGCGACTTTTTAGAGGGTGAAAGCTCCGCTTTAATATATTACCCACACAATCTAGCAACAAAGTTCTTTGCAGGGAAGTAAAGGCAGAGCGCTGCCATATTCATGATGTTTTGTTTGATTGGCAGCGCTCCTCCTCCAAGTATGCTACACTGTTTGCTGGAAATCATGACGCATGGCTAAGGAGAGGTTATAACAAGCTGTGCAGCACATCGTTTGCCTCGTAGAGGAACATTGTAATGGCATTAAAATGTTTTTTCATGTTCTGCATCATGTTAAAAAATAAATAAATAGGTTAGAGATCAACTCCAGTTGCTAAACGAGCCTGCAAATTATGATAATCATGCAGGAGGTGAAAGTTCAACTTTAAAGGGATAGTAATACTTCAGTATTACTAATCCCTATAGTAAAGCCCTAATTTAAAAAAAAAAAAAAAAAAAAAAAAAAAACGTATTGCCCCCAGTGTCATCTCGTTTGAGAGATAATCGCTTCTAAAGTTGCCCTCTCCCTCCCCCTTTCCCGTAGTCAAAGTTCTAGCTGACTCAGGGAAATCCGATCAGAGATCATCAGGTGGCTCTGCAGCAGAGCCGCGATCACGGTAGTTTTTTTTTGTTTGTTTTTTTAAATTGTCACTAAAACGGTCTTCTACGTGTGCTTGCAAACCAAGCACACGTAGAAGACCATTTCAGTGAAAGTTGTTTTTTTTTTCTTTTTTAAGTTAACGCAATCAGGCTGTGCTGGAGAGCCGCCTGAAAGTCGTACGATTCTGTTCCCTGCAGTCAACTAGAACGCTGACTACGAGGAAGACGGAGGGAGAGGGCAACTTTAAAAGCGTTCATCTCTCAAACCATAAAGGTTTGAGAGATGACACTGGGGGCAATACGTTTTTTTTTTTTTTTGTTTTTTTTTTTACTGGGGCTTTAATATAGGGATTTGTAATACTTAAGTATTACTATCCCTTTAACGTGATGCATATGTCCTTGCAGTGAGATTTGAATGTTTGAAGTGCAATCTGCTGAGTAGATGGGAATGAGGGTAGTAGGAATGTGCCGAGAGAGATAATTGGCCTTATGCACAAAGTAAAACATGACCAAACTGACTGCACCATAGGGGAGAAAAACAAATTCACCAATCTGCCTGATTTAAATGGGGCTTTTAACCACTTGCTTTGGAGACCTCTCTAGTGTCAAGTGGTTAAAATCCCCAGTTAGATCAAAGGCAGGTTTTATGAATATTTCTTCACTTTGGTGCAGTCAGTTGCTTTGCACTCCTTTTGTGGAGAAGACTGAGTGTTTGTCTATGTTCTGTGTAATTCCAGATGCTGGCACTCAGGAACAAAGCACTTGCCAAACAAGCTGTATCTCTGTGCAGGTAAACAGACTGACTATATAGAGTGATGTGGTTATGGTTATAGACCCAGGAGGAAGGGTGTTCTCACTTTCAACCTCCCCTTCACCTGAAAGAAGTCAAAAGGAGACTGACTGTCACGTTAATTCAAACAAATATTATTAATCCAGGTGATCCTGTTTGTAATGTCATTTTTTGGTACTTAAAGCGGAACTACCACCGCTAAAAAAACTTGATCTCCAATAATTCCCCATCTGGCGACTAGCTGCTCAGTAGCACTATTTACCTTGTTAAATAGAATTCACCATTCTTCCCGGGCTCACAAGCCTGCACTGTCAGTTGCGTTGCTAGGAGCCGTTCGGCTCCAAAAGGGGCTGACAGCACAGGCGTGCAGAAGTCACTATGGAAAGATGTGCGCGCTCCGTCCTGCCTGTCATCCCGGGAAGAATGGGGAATTCTATTTAACAAGGTAATAATTCTGGCGACTAGCGCTACTGAGCAGCTAGTCATCAGACTGGGAAATATTGGAGATCAAGTTTTTAGCGGTGGTAGTTCAAATTTAATCCTTTGAGTGTCAGAGAGATATCCAACGAATTGTATCAATACCTCTCTGGGATTCAAAGGGTTAAGGAAATGGTAATGTTGCATTTTGACTTTAAATGTTCTGCACGTGCAGCATAAATAAAGTTAGCTTGTCTAATATTTTTATTGTTTTTAACCCTGTTTTGACTTTTTTTTTTTTTTTTTGTCAGTTAGTTATATCATAGTGTTCTCTCTTTCGAGAGATCCTTGTCGTGGGCAGTGAAAGAAGGGATGTTGGTACAATGTATCACTATCCTTACACCAGAATAGATTGGAGAGAGGGAAGGAATTTAGGGAGCTCTCTCCCTCCAATCCTTCCCCAGAGTTATGTACATAACAATAGATGAGAGTTGGTACCGTGTTAGCCGTAGAAATACAGAATGCAAAAATTTTTTTTTTTTTTTTTTTTTTTTTTTTTTTTTTTGTAAAGTTGATACCTTTATTGGCTAACTAAGCAGATTTAAAATGCAAGCTTTCAAGACTTCTTAGGTCTCTTCCTCAGGCATGTTATACAGATAAATATGAAAACCTCTCTTAAATACAAGTACACATTACATTGTTTATAATGGAAATCAGATAAGAACGTTATTCCAGATACCAATTCCTTGATCAGTCAATGGTAGAGGATGTGATTTAAATAGCATTCTTCCTCTGGGTCCAGGTATTTATGATTCCAGAGGGACTGTCGTAAAAGTTAATTCACCATTAAGTACTGTGACAAAAATTCCCTGTCCCTGTTCATGCCATAGGTCAAAGAGTCAAATTGTAACATTAATTTTACCTCCCATAATTTTCTGTCCCTCTGATTGCGAAATTGTCCCATTAGTACAGTCAATTTAATATCCCTGATACTGTGCCCACTTTGGCAAAAATGTTCTCCCACTGGTGTCTCTGTCTTTTTGTTGTTAATGCTGGATCTGTGGGAATTAAACCTCTTATGTAATGGCTGTCCCATTTCACCCACATAAAGAGCTGTTGTGCATTTTGCACACATGATGAGGTATATTACATTGGATGATTTGCAGGTGAAATTACCATTGATCTTATGGTGTAACTGGGTGTTTGGTATGGGTATCTTGTCTGTGGTATAAATGTGTGCACAGGTTTTACACCTACTTTGTAGGCAGGGTAATGTGCCATTTTTTGTATTTTTGTTCAGGGCACTCCTTACCATCAGTTGCTTTAAATTGGGAGGCTGTCTGAAGGAGAGTAAGGGAGGCTGTGGAAATATATGTTCTTAAGTCTTTCATCTGTGTGTAAGGTTGCTTGAAGTTCTCTTGATAATGTCCAACAGCTCTGTATGTGGGGGAAACAGGAGAGAAATTACATAAGAGGTTTAATTCCCACAGATCCAGCATTAACAACAAAAAGACAGACACCAGTGGGAGAACATTTTTTGCCAAAGTGGGCACAGTATCAGGGATATTAAATTGACTGTACTAATGGGACAATTTCACAATCAGAGGGACAGAAAATTATGGGAGGTAAAATTAATGTTACAATTTGACTCTTTGACCTATGGCATGAACAGGGACAGGGAATTTTTGTCACAGTACTTAATGGTGAATTAACTTTTACGACAGTCCCTCTGGAATCATAAATACCTGGACCCAGAGGAAGAATGCTATTTAAATCGCATCCTCTACCATTGACTGATCAAGGAATTGGTATCTGGAATAATGTTCTTATCTGATTTCCATTATAAACAATGTAATGTGTACTTGTATTTAAGAGAGAGGTTTTCATATTTATCTTTATAACATGCCTGAGGAAGAGACCTAAGAAGTCTTGAAATCATATGTACATAACAAGGGGCATTGCTAGGTACTATTTTAGGAGGATACATTTTCAAGTTTTATGCTTAAAGGGATAAGATGAAATTTCGTACCTTTATTTCCTTTTCCTTCGTGTCCCCCCCCACGGCCATAGAATTATATGTGAGTTCTCCCTTCCGCTCAAATCTTAAAGCAGTACTTTCAGATAATAGCCTGTCGCCATGCATTTAATGAATGCATGGCAACTGGCTATTATCTGAACGTTCCGCTTTAAAACTGGAAATATAAAAAATGCACTTCCCTTCTTCTCCAGTCTGCTATTGCCATAGCTGTGAAAATATGAGGTAGAGGTTAGGTGGCGGGTGCGCCATGGGGGGACACGGAGGAAAAGGAAAAAACGGTAAGAAATTTCATCTTTTCCTCCGTGTCCCCTTCCACAGCCATAGAATTACATATGGGTATTCCCATAGCAGTAACGCCTGGGTGGGCATCAAGCCATAAGAAAAAACATTCGTATCAATAAAACATAGGAGTAATTTTTTTTATGTATCCCATTTCTAGTAAAGAATACTTAACATTCATTCATTGAATGATATAACAATAATTATAACAAAAGAAATGGACTGATCTTAACAATCATCGGTTTACTGCTGCCTGTACTACTTTTCTGCCAAACTTCGCGTCTGCCGATGCCTGGATGTCTAATTGGTAATGACGCATTAATTTGGATATAGAAGACCATGTGGCAGCCTTACATATTTCTGCTGGTGAAGCAAGAGCCTTTAGAGCCCAAGAGGTAGCTATTGCTCTTGTAGAATGTGCCTTCATATCTGAGGGGGGTCTAACCCTGCTTCCAGGTAGGCTGTTTTTATACATTCCACAATCCAACATGATATCGATGTGTTTTGAAGCTGCCGTGCCTTTGAATTTTCCTTGATGGTGAATAAACAGGGAGCCTGTTTTTCTCAGGGGCTTGGTTCTTTCTAAATACACAGATATAGCTCTGACTAGATATAGCTTGTGTAGATCTTTCTCCATCTCCTACAAGATTCTGGAAGAATGAAGGTAGTACAACCTCTTGGTTCATATGAAACTTTGAGACTACTTTAGTTTTGAATCTGGGCTTTGTTTGTAGAACAACTTTGTCTGGATGAATGGTAAGGTATGGAGGTTTTGATGATAAGGCTTGAATCTCCCCAACTTTTCTAGCAGATGTGATTGCTGTTAGAAACACTACTTTTTGAGTGAGGTCTTTAATGGAAAGGTCCAAACCTAGGTGGTCTTATGAGCTGATTCAGAACCAGATTAAGATCCCATGTGGGCATGGTGTCTCTTACTCTAGGTCTTGCCTTCTCTATAGCTTTAAGATATTTTCTTACTAGCTGATCTTCTGAGAATCGTGTTGCCATGACCGCCGAATCGGCTGACACTTGAACTTTAATAGATGCTGGTTTTAAGCCTTTCTTTTATCCCCTTTGTAAGAATTCCAACACCTTAGCTACTGACAGGGAATCCCTTGTTACATTATTGTGGATGCATCATTCTCTAAAAGTTTTCCAAACTCTGTAGTAGACCTTTGATGTAGATTTTTTTTTTTTTTTTTTTTTTTTTTATTATATAGTGTCTATAACAGTGTCTGATAGACCTCTCAACCTTTCAGCCTCCATGCCGTTAATCTGAAGAACTGAGGATTCTGATGTAGAAATAGAACTTGTCCCTGGCTTAGGGTTTTCTGCCTGATTGGCAGTTCCCAGGGTTCATTTGTTGAGAGCTTCACCAGTTCTGATTACCAGGTTCTCCTGGGCCAGATTGGGCCTATCGGGACTACATCGCTTTTGTCCTTCCTGATTTTCTTTAGGACTTGTGGAATCATGGGTATTGGTGGAAATATATATGCCAGTTTGTATTTCCATTTGAACTTCATTGCATCCGTTCCCTCCGCTTGTGGGTGGAACCAGCGAGAGAGAAACTTTTGATATTTTGTGTTCGAATAAGGTGCCATCAGGTTTATGGACATTTTTCCCCATTTTATCTTCAGGTCCTTGAATACTGCATTGCTGATAGAACATTCCCCTGGATCTATCATGTTCCGGCTCAGATAGTCTGCCATGTGATTCTGATGGCCTGCTATATGCACTGCCGAGATGGCTTCTGGGTTCCTCTCTGCCCACTTCAGTATTTTTTCCACCTCCTGGCTCAGTGCTGGGCTTTGTGGTCCCCCTTGATTTCTTATATGCATGACTGCTGCATAATTGTCTGACTGAATCAGCACTGGTTTTCCTTTTAAGAGTTGTTTTAGCTTTTGAAGACAACATGCTATGGCTGTCACTTCTAGAAGATTTATGTGAAGAAGTGCCTCCTTTCCGGACCATAGACCTTGGACATTCTTGTTGTTCCAGTGTCCTCCCCATCCTGTCAGACTGGCGTCTGTGGTGACTAATTGCCAGTCCAGATCCTTAAATGGAACTCCTCTCTCCAGATTGGAGGCTTTTGATCACCATTGCCACTCTTCCTTTAAGCTTGCTGGTACCAGGATTCTCTGAGACATGTCTACAGGATTTTTGTTCCAATTTCTTAGGAACCATCTTTGGACAGGTCACATATGGCATCTTGCCCAAGGAACTATCTGAATAGCCAAGCTTAGGGAACCTAGCAAGCTCATGAAATTCCTTGCTGATAGATATGATGCTTTCCGTGCTTTGTTCACTTTGCTTAGAGTGCTGCTTTCCCTCTAGGATGACAAGTACGCATGACATTTCACTGTATCTATTATTCCCAGGAACTTCAGCCACTGATTTGGGACTAACTGACTCTTTTTTGCATTGATAATCCAGCCTAGGGATTCCAAGTGTTTGATGATTTCCTGGATGTGCTCTATTCCTTTATTCTGTTACTAGGAGCAGATCATCCAGATATGGGATTATTGTGATTCCTTTTCTTCTTAGCTTTCCTAGGGCTACTGCTAGTGTTTTTGTGAATACTCTCTGAGCAGAAGTCAGTCCGAATGGAAGGGCTCTGAACTGCCAATGTTCTCCCTTGTAGTTGAAACTTAGGTACTTCCTGTGTTTCATTTTAATTATGATATGATAATATGCGTCCTGTAGGTCTATGGACACAAGGAAGGTCGTATGGTTCTGAGCACCGAAGTCACTGTCTCCATCTTGAAGGCACTGTATTTTAAACATTTGTTTAATAATTTTAAGTCCAATATTGTCCTGCATCCTCCTGTTGACTTTGGAGCCAGGAAAATTATAGAGTACATCCCTGTTTTTCTTTATCTGCTTGGGACTTGTTCTACGATGTTGTTTACTAGAAGGTGATGTATTGCTTTGTCCAGCAATGCCTCCTTCACAGGATTCTGAAGGATCTCTGATGTTTTGAAAATATTCTTTTGGGGAAAGTAGTTGAAGTCCAGCGGATACCCTCTTTCCAGGTTCTGACATACCCAGTTGTCGAAGTGTGTCTCTTTCCCAGGCTGCCAGGAGGTGTGCCAGTCTTCCCCCTACTGGCACTGGAGAGAGGGCCCACTGATCTTCATCTAAATTCCTTTTTTCCTGGGTTCTTCCGGGTCCCTTCCTTTCTGAATCCAGCTCTGAACTCTTGTGCTGAGGATTGTCTTCTGGGATCATAAGACCTGTTTTGAAATTTTCTGGAGTCACAAAAAGGCTGCCTCCTTGACCTGTAAGATGAATTTGAGGGAGATGGCCTGTTTCTTCAGTCCTGGGGTAATAGTGAGCTTTTCCCTCCAGACAGGTTTTTTTTGTTATGTCTTCTAGCTGCTCGCCAAATAGCATGGACCCCATGAATGGCAATGATATTAGTCTACCGTTTGAGTCTGCATTCCAAGATCTCAACCATAATGCTCTACGGGCAGCAATAGACAAAGGAGGATCTAGCCGATAACTTGATGGCGTCCATTGAGGCATCGCATGCAAAACTTACAGCTTCCTTTATTGTGGCTATGTCTTTTGATAGCTTTGATCTTGAAACTGAAGACTCTATTTTTCCCTCTAATTCGTTGATCCATATCCCAGTGGTTCCGCCCAATTTGTACCACTAAGCTCCGCCCCAAGTAAGCTACACCAACTGACACAAAACACAAATAATTTTTTTTTTTTTTTTTTTTTTAATCCCCCTGGTGGCACCACATGAGACTCCAGAACACATAGTTCCCAGGTATGAATATATAGATCATAGGACCTTATTCAGCAACAAACCAACGTCACCGTAGTGGACAAACACAAAATTCTCAATTCTCTTTGATCTAAAAAAAACTTTTAACTCCTTGAATACTAGCAATGTCACCAGGGCATTGCTTTGCAAAGCGATGGAGGCCTCGCTCACATTCATGGGGTTAAAAGTCCATTTTATATCAAAGGAATTTTGGGGAATTTTCACTTGTCCCCTCCAGTGCAGTTGGTTTGTTCCTTGTTGAATGCGATCATTAGGGACGTGTTCCATACGCTAAAGAGATGCAGATCCGCACTGTAGGGGGAGAAAGGAAAATACCCAATCATTTCAATGGGGATTTTAACCTTGTGAATGCTAAAGAGATCTTGGAGCTCAATGAGAAGTAATGCATTAGCATTCAAGGGGTTAAAAGCCCCATTTAGATCATTATACTTTAACCTTTTTTAGAGTGCCAGAGGAGTGTGCAACACATTGCAAAGCTCAGAGGGTTAACCCTTTGAGTGCCAAACGGGTACGCAACGCATTGCTCTGCAGTGCGTTGCATACCCCTTGGGCACTCATAGGGTTAAGGTGCAGTTTGTTTAGCCAAGGATTGCACCTCTTTAGCTTGCTGCATACAGCACTTGATCTTTAACCCCTTAAGGACCCTTGACGGTCCAGGCACGTCATGGGTCGGCAAGCCATAAGGACTCATGATGTGCCAGGACCGTCATGGAATTCAGGGCTCCTAGCGGGGCTGCACGTTGTTCGGGGATCCCTGAACTGGATTTGGAAAAAAAAGGTCTGTGGTCCTTAACCCTTTCAGTGGCAGAGAGGTATGCAAGATGTTTTGCAAGGCGTTGCGTACAGCTCTGACACTGAAAGGGTTAAGTGCCGGCCGGGTGAGCGATCGGCCGGTCCTTAAGGGGTTAAAATAGATCTACTAGTGCTGATTTTACAGTAGCAAGAGATCAGCCCTGGGTTCGTTACAAGATCGTGTACTCGCCTTTCTCATGTGCTCCCCCTGCAATTTGCATGAAGGGGACCTGGTTGGCATCTCGCCCATGTGATCGACGGCTAGATATTATTGGCTGGTGTCCACGTCTTCAGCCATTCCTTCTATGAAAATCCACAACACTCAAGATGCAGTGGTACTTTGGTGCACCATGGACACCCGCTTAAAGGAGCAGTAAACTTTTTTTATGAAAAAATATATATATATTGTAGGGATTTTCCTATTGAGTAAAATAAGGGTACTCCCACTGCCGAGAGATATATATATTTCCGGAGTTATTACAGTTTAAACCCATGTTTTTTTACATTAGCAGTGCCCTCTAGTGGTCAAATTCTAATTAGATTTCCTGTTAGATTCTAATGGAGAGCAAAGTCAGAAAAGTCAGAGACATACAGTTCTCCATAGAATGAGATAGAAACTGCCTGTCACTTCCTGTCAGTTAGATCTATCAGAAAGTAAACACAGTAAATTCACTTCCTGATTATTTAAACTTCTATAATTTTTGAATAAAACATCTGACAGCGATGGGAGTGACCTTGTTTTATTCAGCAGGAAAAGCTCTATAAAATGTGTTTTCATAAAAAAACTGTTTACTGCTCCTTTTTGGTGCCTTATCTTGCATTTATGGACATTATTCTGCACTGTATGCTCTTTGTTGCATTCTAATTGTGGAACTTAAAGGAATAGTAATGTTAGAAAAAAAGTATTAACTATATGGTAAATACAATTAAAAGAGTACCTGCACTTATTTGTATCTCTCAAACCATTATGGTTTGAGAGATAAAGGAAAATAAAGTTCTACGCTCCCTCCCCTTTCTGCTTGATGAGCTGTAAAGCTGTCAGAAGCAGATTCTGGTCGCTTGACCAGACGGCGGCTCTTCACCAGCGCCGATATAACTATATCTAAAGATAATTATTTCATCGGAATGGTCTACAATGTGCTTCACTGTTCCAATGAAGTATTTATTTTTAGGTATCGCTATATCCGCGCTGCTGAAGAGCCTGCTTCTGACAGCTTTACAGCCCGTCAAGCAGAAAGGGGAGGGAGCTGAGAACTTTAGTTTCCTATATCTCTCAAACCATAACGATCTGAGAGATACAATTAAAAGAGAATACTTGCACTTATTTGTATCTACCATATAGTTAATACTTTTTTTCTGACATTACTATCCCTTTAAGAATAATATACTCTTTCCTCTGTGATCTCCTCTTGCAAACCAGGCACACTTTGTAGACCGTCCCAATGAAGTAATTCTTTTTAATGATCGCTATTTCGGCTCTGCTGAAGAGCCACCGGATGGTCCCACAACCTGGATTTCCTGCTGTCAGTAGAGCGCTGACGTCAGGAGAAGGGGAGAGAGGGGGGGGAACTTTAGCTGTGAATATCTCTCAAACCATAAAGGTTTGAAAGATAGGACATTCTCCAGATACTTTATTTTTTTAAAACCTACCATACTGAATCAACTTAAATTCGGGCATTACTAACCATTTAATACAGTACATTAGTGCTCCCCTGGAGAGTACTAGTGCACTGCAGTAATGTGTCCTTGAGTGCAGTGTGGTTATTGTTGTAGTCCACTGGCTGTTGGGACCAGGTTCAGTAACTGCACAGAACACTGTAGAGTAGAAGTACCGTGCTAACAAGTGAACTGTGAGTAGCCGTTATACTTCCTGCTGTGGGTAAACCATTCTCTGGGGCACATCGCTCATGGGAAAGATCTGCTTATGATGCCATAGCCCTCCATGCAGATGAGCCCTGTGTGAAATGAACCATGGTCCAGCAGCTTACTTTTCAGTACATGACATAACCAACACAACATTGCTGCGCTGTGTCTCCTGTTTGAAAGGGGGCCTCACTGTACAATGAATGATCAGTAAGTGAATGCTGTTCTTCCTCTTTAGGATTACAGGGCTCAGTCAGCTTCCAGGCAGTAATGCTGGTAAGTTCCTAGATATGGAATATTTTATAACAAACACATTGCACATCCATTCCATTGTGTAACCTGTTTTGCTCCCAGAATGTGCTGCTGAGCGCCAGTGGGGGGAGAAACCTGGTGTTTTCATACAAGTGCAAGTTTGGTATTTTAGTATTAAAGTTCATTTAAGCATTTGAATTCTAGAGTGGTGCAAAACATTTTACATTTGTACAAGTAAAACTTTGCATTTCAGGACTAGTGTTGCTTTAAAGGGACAGTAATGTCCCAAATTTTTTTACAGTTATGTAGAGCTTAAAGTATTAATCACATCACTCCAAACTCTATCTCTCTAACCACTATGATTTGAAAGATACAGGGATTCAAAGGTCCCCCCTCCCCCCCCTTCTCCTGATGTCAGCGTCTAGATGACAGCAGGAGATGCCGGTCTGGGGACCAGCAGGCGGCTCTGCAGCAGAGCCGAAATCACGGTACTTAAAAAGAATTAATTAATTGGAAAAATCTACAAACTGTTCTTGCAAACCAGGCATACTTTTTAGACCTTTACAATGAATGAATGAATTTATAAATAACGCAATTTCGGCTCTGCCGAGGAGCCTCCTCAAGTCGTACGACTCGATTCTCCTGCTGTCTGCTTTACAGCTGACATCAGGAGAAGGGGAGGAAAGTGGGACCTTTGAATCCCCATATCTCTCAAACCATAGTGGTTAGAGAGATGGGGTTTGGAGTGATTTGATTAATACTTTAAGCTCTACATAACTGTAAAAAAATGTTTTGGGACATTACTGTCCCTTTAACTATTTGAATGCCAGAGGGGTGTTAAACACCTTGTGCAAATGCAAGTTTGCCTTTTTTGTATTTAGGTTACTTTAACCTGTTGAGAGCCAGAGAGTTGTGCAGCGCATTGTTGCCCAGTTTACTAAAAAAATAATGGGCAGGACCTGGGTGGGGTCTTTCACTCACTTTTACTCGCATCCCAGGGCCACCAAGTAATCCCATTAATTGCAATTTAACCCCTTAAGGACCATGCGGTCTGGGAGTGGCGATCTCTGGAAGACCAGGGCACATTTTTTATTTATTTTTTTTTTTTTTAAATTCGTTAATGTGATCTGTGATCACGGCGTGCAGCCGCGCAGCTATCACAAACATCCGTGACGTTCTAGGACCATCACCAGTCCTTAAATGGATAGTAATGTTTCAAAATAAAAGCAGCTCCAATTTATCTTAGTTTTTTGGACCATTTATTAACCCCTTAATGACTGGTAACGTGCCAGGACCGTCATGACTGTCCATATGTTAACCCTTTGAGTGCCAGAGAGGTATGGAATGCATTGCAAAAGCAATATGTTCCGTACCCCTCTGGCACTCAAAGGTTTAAAGGGATAGTAATGTTTCACAATAAAAGCAGTTCCAATTAATCTTCATAGTATTTGGGCCATGGAGAGTGTTTCAATACTGTCAGAGTTGTAGTTCAAGAGTAATTGAATGATAAAGTATCCCCCTCCCACCCCTTTTACCTAATGTAACACTGCTCACCTCAGAGCAGCAGGACTGTCCAGATGGATCACAGAGAGGGACAATCTTCAGTGATCATAAGGAAAAACCTGTCAAGGAGGGCAAGGTTCTCATTGTTCTCACAGTAAGAAGATTATCCCTTGCTGTGAGCTGTCTGCACATCCGAGGGGAGGTGGCTTACACTAGATAAAAGGGGCGGGAGGGGGATACTTCAAGTATCATTCAATTACTCTTGAACTACAACTCTGACAGAATTGAAATAACACTCTCCATGGTCCAAATACTATGAAGATTAATTGGAGCTGCTTTTATTTTGAAACATTACTATCTCTTTAAACCCTTTGCAATGCGTTCTGTACCTCTCTGGCACTCAAAAGGTTAACATCCGGACAGGCATGAATGTTCTGGCACGTTACCAGTCGTTAAAGGGTTAATAAATGTAAAACTTTGGAATGACAGCTGTCCAATCATATTTAGTACACTTGGTTTACTTGGCAGGAAAGCCATACATAAACATTTTTTCCTTATAATATAAATTAATTAAAATACTGATCCTTTAACATAAATTGGTTTTAATCAGTTGCGGATCAAAGAGGTGCAGGGGAATACAGCACTCTCCTGTACTTATTGGTAGAAATTGTGAGTCCAATGAGCAGATGATTAGTTCTGTTCTCTTCCAGCTGTTCTGGATTGGAGTAGTACCAGGCAATACCGATCACAACCAACGCATGGCATTGGGAGGTATAAGCACCTGTTACCACCAGAGAAAGTAAGTTACATTGTACCCACTGGGCCCTATACACAAGAGAATAGAAGAGTGATTCTGGGGTAAACCAACTGCACCGTACGGATTCCAGGCCCATACATAGAATATGTGTCTGTGTCTTCATCTTGTAAAAGGAGAACTAATACCTTCTAATAAGACCCCATTACCTTACTAGATCCAGGAAATCCTAATCAGTCTTGGCCTTGTGCCCTTCTCCAAGAGATAACCTCTTCAGTGCGTCATTGATGTAATGTGCAAAGAGGCAGATATGACAGTTACATGTGGTAATTGTAACCCTAAAAGCACCAGAGGGGTGTGTAACGTGTTGCTTTGAAATTCATAGCACACCCTTCTGGTCCTTAGAGTTAAGTAGGCTCACGCAGTCTGCCTGCTTCTGTTGCCTTAACAACTGCCAGCAGCTGTCACGTCCACCTCCATAGACATTACATCCAGCACAGATTGAAGATGTTGGCTCTTGAACAAAGGCACAAGGGCAAAATGCATAGGGGCCTTAGAAAGGAAAGTGGCAGAATATTATAGGCATACCTGGAAACTCTCCTGATCTTCCACAGAGACTCCAGGTCTCAGACTGAATTACAGGGTCTCTGCGGACAGAGGCTGATTCTCTCTTCTCCTTCTTACCCTGTTACTCCCACTTTCCACCCACTTGTCCTTCTTTCCACTCTTTTCCTCCCACTTCTCCTCCTTCCCACCCTGTTCTTCCCACCCTATTCCACCCACTTCTCCTCCTTCCTACCCTGTTCTTCTCACCCTGTTGCACCGTCTTCTCCTCCTTCCCACCCTTTTCCACCCATGTCTCCTCCTTCCCACCCTGTTCCTCTCACTTCTCCTTTTTCCCACTTTGTTCCTCCCACTCTATTCCACCCACTTTTCCTTTCCTCCCTGTTACACTCACTTCTTCTTTCCACTCTGTTCCTTCCACCCTGTTCCTCCCACTTCTCCTCCCTCCCATCCTGTTCCTCCCACGTCTCATTTTTCCCACCTTGTTACTTCTGCTCCTTCCCACCCTGTTCCTCTCACTCCTCCTTTCCCCCCCCTTGTTCCTCCCACTTCCCACTCTGTTCCACCCACTTCTTCCCCTTCCCACCCTGTTCTTCCCACTTCTTCTTTCCACTCTGTTCCTTCCCACCCTGTTCCTCCCACTTCTCCTCCTTCCCACTCTGTTCCTCCCACTTCCCCTTCTTCCCACACTGTTCCTTCCACGTACCCTCCTAGAAAGGTATGTTTTGTTATAAAAAAAAAAGTATATTGAAGAACCGACCTTGCCTTCTTATCTAAACTGTACTATTCCTTTAAGGTATTAAAAAGACCCATTTAAATCAGTTGGAATGTGGTTTTGTTCCTCCTGGTATGGTTGGGTTTCTCCACTTGTTTTGTGTGCTAGTGGTGACATATGTCTAAAATCTTTTGTCTTTTTGTCTACTCCCGTCCCACTAGGATCCCAAGAAGAAGGACAAACTGCCCACAAAGGAGGTAAAGGCAGGGTCGGACTATGAGTATGGGCTGCTGAATCTGCAGGTGTCCGGATACAACGTAACACTGGTAGAACATTACGCCCAGTACGTCCATAACCTCTGCAGCCGGCTCTCAATAACAGTGGTGGAGAGGTATGTGGCTCTTCATTTATAACCTCCACCTCATGCAAAGCTGGATTCCCCATTAGGCACTATAGACTATTTTCTAGAGAAATAGTGGGCAATAGGAGACCCTGAAGCTTCTCCTGTGGCTCCCACAGTACAGAGGCTATTATTTCCCCTCTACCAAATTACATACAGCCTGTTTTAACCCCCAGAAAGCCGCACACATCTCTGTTTTGCTCGGTCCATATCTTCCTTTACACTTATGCTGTTCTGTCTTAACCCCTTGGGTGCCAGAAAGCTATTATGATTCTCTGGCTATAGTAAGGTAATTGCATGGTGTTGAGTCTCCTTTTATGGCTAAATAAGGTGGTCAGAATGAGTAGATTGTAATTGCCTATTCTTAATCTCTTGTGCCTCCCCCAACCCTAATGGTTTTATATTCAAAAACTATACAATACAAGGCTGGTGTATTGCATATTCTTTGTTAAATATTTACATTATCCATGCCTTACATCAGTGGTGGGCAACTGGTGATCTTTAGCCGCATGTGGCCCTTACAGGTTTCACCTGTAGTCCCCCCCAGTCTGTCCACTGGTACAGTGGAAAGAGGAGATAATTTCCATCTACCACAGTGGTGAGCGTTTGGCCCTTGTTTCTCCTGCAGCCCTTGTCTGTCCACTGGTAACAGTGTAAAGAGGAGATCATTTCCTTCTACCACACCCACCATATGTTCAACTCAAAATGGAGCATCCATCGCCTTTCTTTTTGGCTCAGTGCATGCCTCCTTTTACACTTACACTGTTCTGTCTTAGCTCTTTGGGTACAAGAGAAGTGGACCTCTCTAGCATCCAAGGGGGATACTTTTCTTTTTTTAAGTCCTATTTAGATGTTATAATTTCAGAGTGACTATTAACTTGAAAATGACCAATTTCAACTATTGAAATGAAGAATTAAAATGATTGCGAATTGAAGGAGAATGAAGCGTCTCATTGATCTTCCAAATTGTAGCAAATGGAGAAATCAGGGGAGACATATGTGCATGTATAATATATCCTATATAATAAATCGCTAGGATATTTGTCAGAAGCAGACATGCGCAGTAGACTGATGGAATGCTGGGAGCATTCTGTGCGGAATGCTGGGAGTTCTGTGCTGGGAGCATTCTGTGCTTTCAGGCAGTCTCTACAGTGCATGACTGCATTGGCGGCAGGACGCAGAGCAGGACCGGCCTCTTACCCCTTTGAGTGCCAGAGGGGTACGAAACGCAATGCATTGCATACCCCTCTGGCACTCAAAGGGTTAACATCACCCGGACCTTGGCCCGTGTACATGGGCTTTTACAGTAGTATAATATATAGGAGAAAAGCGATGGGTGCAGAAAATTATTGGCTGGAAAATGTTAAATAATCTCACTCATTTAAATTGTCCTGTATGAAAAACAATAATTAGAATTTTTAACAATAGCGTTAGTCCCTTTGACCAACTTGAGGGCCACATTTGCTTCCCTTGGGGTGAATCTGGCTACTTGTTGTTGATTTACATTCCTTTGTATTGCCTATATTTTTGCTTTGGACAATAACTAATATTAAAAACAAACATCCAACAATAATATAGGTGATTTTTGAAAGTTCTTTCAAAATCACCAATTTGTTACAAAGTGACAATTCCCCTTTAATATTCCCACCGTTGCCAGCCTTGTTTCATTATTCACTGAAAACTGCTGGGGTCATTGTGACATTTATAGCTAACGAAACAGCCGCTGACCTATAAAGATATTATCAGCTACAGTCTGATCAATCCAACGTGCCAGAGGGACACCAAATTCAAATAAACATGACAAAGCTCCTAGACATTTAACCCAGTGACTCCCTATTTATATGTCTCTACAGGAAGGTTAATAAGGCTGATGTACTAATTGCACCATAGGGGACAAATACAAGTACCCCAAATTCCCTCTATTTTAAATGTTGCTTCTAAAGTGGATCAGTCACTACACCGCTTTCTGTCTCGATACAGACATGTATTTCTACTACCTATACCTTGTGCCTTATGTTTTTCAGTCAGTGTAATGGTTTTAGAGTTTGTTTGGTGTAGTAGTTAGGGACATTGAAAAGTGACAGCCTCCTTTTAATATTCACATATTCTGCAAGTGCATTACATGTAAAATCAAATTACCTATAGTAATTATTATTTATTATTTATTTTTTTATGGTCTCCAATTTAGTTACTATTATGTCCGTGACAGTGAGCGCCCTGAATCTTGCCTGAGGGCTTTCTGTCAGGGACTGTGAAAGCAGGATATTGCTACAATGTAACACTATCACTGAAGCAGTCAGTGCTGTATAAGCTGTCGTTAAAGGGATAGTAATACTTCGTTTTAACTTTATTTTATGTTGTAGGCATTAAAAAAACATGAAGAATGATATAAGTCTTATCTCTCAAACCTTTATGGTTTATGAGATATTCACAAGCAAAGTTCCCCTCCCCGCCCCTTTTTCCTAGTGTAAGCCATCTCTTCTCAGATGTGAGTCTGGTTGTATGACAGGACAGATAACAGAAGGGGACAATTTTCTTTGTATGAAAACAATGAAAGCCCTTCCCCCCCCTTGACAGGTTTTTCAGCTTTTTCCATTATCTTAATTAAAGATTGTCCCTCTCTGCAGTCTACCTGGGCACCTCCCTTCTGATCTGGTTGAACAGGGGGGGATACTTTGTTTGTGAATATCTCTTAAACCATAAAGGTTTGAGAGATAAGACTTATATCATTCTTCATGTTTTTTTAATGCCTACAAAATAAAATAAAGTTAAAATGAAGTATTACTATCCCTTTAATAGACTGAAGACATGCTTTTCTGCTGCAGGAGAGATGGACTGTGAAATCGGGGCTAGAAATACAGTGTAACAATGCATTAGAAAATACAGCATATAGAGCACTCAGTGCTGCAGAGATAGTGTTACATTGTATCAATTACCCTCCTTTCAGTGTCCCTGGCAGAAAGCTGTCTGAAAGTAGAAATTCAGTGAGCTCTCTGTCAGGGACAAAAAAAAGTATAGGTGACTTGACTTTACATAGTCTATAATTGCATAATATATAATGTTAAATATGAGGTTGACTGCCTGGTGAAGCCTCAGAAATGACTTATCTGTCCCAAAACTGCCTTGCTCCTCCTCCTCCTTCTGAGGCTGTCAAAGTCTATGAGCGTCTACCAAATAGGTGGAGTAAATGAATGGGGGGGAGGGGTCAATCATACGTATCCTGTCAAGAATGATGATCCCATAAAGGTGAAAACTTTGACAGGTGACAGTTTCTCTTTTAACACCTTGAATGGTAGCGAAGTCTCCATCTCACTACGAGAGACCACACTAGCATTCAAGGGATTTAAAACCCTTTTGAATCAATAAGAAATAGAAAAGAATGGCTGCCCAGAGACACAACTATGCGCAATCAGTGGGTGGATTACCAGTTTTATTGTGCAGATAAGCAGTACAATATTTCCGGGGGGGGGGCATCCACCTCCCTTCGTCAGCTCCAACCTCGTTGATTAAATCTGCTTGGGACTGCCCAACTTTTCATCTACAATGTTTATTTGAACCTTATTTATGTGCATGTATGAATCTTAATTTATATAGCGCCATCCATGTACACAGAACTAGTAATAGTACAATACAAAACTACAGGACCGGGTTAAGATCATCAGGCTGAAATGCGAACGTTACATATTAGCAGGGAAAGATGTGCAGTAAAGGAATCCTATATTGGGAAGGGGATCCCGTCCCAAAGAACTTAGTCTAATTAGTAATGATAACATACCGAGACATAGGAGGGGGATCGTAAGTACACGGCTTCAATAAGGGAAGTGCAGAATGATTGTAATGTGACTGTCAATGCGCACAAGGAGAATATTGTTACTGAGACACCTCCTTGAGCAGGTGCCCAAGAATTTCTACAGTTCTTCTTATTTAAAGTGATAGTAATGTTTCATAATAAAAGCAGCTCTAATTAATCATCATAGTATTTGGACTTTGGAGAGTGTTATTTCAATTCTGTCAGAGTTGTAGTTCAAGAGTAATTGAGTGATAAAGTATCCCCCTCCCGCCCCTTTTACTGATGTAACACTGATCAGCCACAGCAGAAGGGAGGTGCCCAGGTAGACTGCAGAGAGGGACAATCTTCAATTAAGATAAGGGGAAAAACATGAAAAACTTGTCAAGGGGGGCAGGGCTTTCATTGTTCTCACAGGAAGAAGATTGTCCCCTTCTGTTATATGTCTGGCTTATGGACTGGATTCCACATCTGAGAAGAGATGGCTTACACTAGGTGAAAGGGGCGGGAGGGGAAACTTTGCTTGTGAATATCTCTCAAACCATAAAGGTTTGAGAGATGAGATTTGTATCGTTCATGTTTTTTTAATGCCTACAAAATAAAATAAAGGTAAAACAAAGTATTACTATCCCTTTAATACATCAGCCTCACTTTGTCTCAACTTTCCGAGTCCATTCAACAAGATGTATTGGTTTTTCCTGCACACGTATTACCAATATTTTAATTTTCCAGCTCTGTCATGATTTACAGCGAAACTAACAAAAAAAAATTATATTGAAGTTTACTGTTCTGCTAGTTAAAGCGGAACTATCATGTATACATCATTCACTCCCAATTAATTGTTAGTATACTTGTAGTCATGGAAATAGTGTCATAACGTTTAAGTGCCGACATAATTTGCAATCATAACTTCGTATGGAGCTCACATCAACACAACAAAGCAGACATCTTGGCGAAGTGAGATCTGTGCCCTTGCGCTGTCCGTCCCTGCCTTTACCGTATGGTTACAGCGTAATGCCCCCTTTAGCAAATAACCTATCAGTGAGGAGACGGGGAGGCGCACAGATCCCACTTTGCCAAGATGTCTGCTCTGTCGTGTTGATTTAAGTCCCATATGAAGTTATGATTGCAAATAATGCCGGCATTTAATACATGCTATAACACTATTTCCATGATTACTAGTATACTAACAATTCATTGGGGGCTAATTATACGTACAGGATAGTTCTGCTTTAAAGGGATAGTAATACTTCGTTTTAACTTTATTTTATTTTGTAGGCATTAAAAAAACATGAAGAATGATATAAGTCTTATCTCTCAAACCTTTATGGTTTAAGAGATATTCACAAGCAAAGTTTCCCCCTCCCGCCCCTTTTACCTAGTGTAAGCTATCTCTTTTCAGATGTGGAATGCAGTCTATAGACCAGACAGATAACAGAAGGGGACACTCTTATTCCTATGAAAACAATGAAATCCCTGCCCCCTTGACAAGCTTTTCAGGTTTTTCCCTTATCTTAATTGAAGATTGTCCCTCTCTGCAGTCTGCCTGGGCACCTCCCTTCTGCTCTAGCTGAACAGTGTGACATCAGTAAAGGGGGCGGGAGGGGGACACTTTGCTTGTGAATATCTCTTAAACCATAAAGGTTTGAGAGATAAGACTTATATCATTCTTCATGTTTTTTTTTAATGCCTACAAAATAAAATAAAGTTAAAACGAAGTATTACTATCCCTTTAAAGGGGACGTAAACTTTTTCTATGAAAACCTATATAAGAGCTTTTCCTGTTCAGTAAAACAAGGGTTCTCCCACCACTGCCAGTTTTATTCAAATGTTGTAACAGATCAAATAATTAAAAAGTAAATTACAGTGGGATTACTTCCTGAAAGATCTAACTAACAGGGAGTGACTCAGCAGTTTCTATCAAATTCTATGGAGAACAGCTTGTAAATGACTTTCCTCTCAAATAGAATGTAACATAATATCATATTGGAATCTGACCACTAGAGGGCAGTGCTAATGTAATAAACAAAACACAAGTTTAAACTGTAATAACTCTGAAAGCATGTATCTCTCAATAGTGGGAATGCCTTATTTTACTCAAGAGGAAAAGCCCTACAATATATATTTTTTTTCATAACAGATGTTTACTGCTCCTTTAATGCCTGTTGTAATCCTAAATGCATAGGATCTGCTCAGATCTATGTTCTTCCATCTCTTGCAGGAGGTGTAGTTGCTGGTGGCAGCCTCCTGTTTATTGGCTGTGCAGGTGGGGGTGACATTACAGCAGCTAATAGGAATCCTCAGTTGCCTCTCTGGGGCTCAGAGCACTGGCTCTGACGAGGTTAAGCCCAAGGCAACCGCACACTGAGGAGTGTACTTTTATAATGCTGATGCTACCAGAGGACTAGCAGTGTTAGCCTCATTCCTACTGGCTGTGTGGGTGGTTGTGAGATCACAACAGCCAATGGGAATTATCCGCTGCCTCTCTGGAGTTCACAGCACCAGGTCAAGGGGGCCTTAACCCTTTGAGTGCCAGGCGGGTATGAACGCTTTGCTTTGCAATGCATTGGATATCCCTTTGGCACTCAAAGGCTTAAACTAAGGGCTGTAACTTTAAAATGCTGCTGATGATGGTGATTAATGGGTTTAAATACTAGCCTTTAACCCTTTAAGGACCAGAGTGGTGTACAGTGCATTAACTCCTTTTACTTCCCAAGGGTATGAGCAGGTTTGATTAAGACTTCAGACTTTAGCAGAGGCGATTACACACCTTACTCTAACCCTTCTCCTGTACACCATTTCAGTTTTCTGTAGTGAGATCTTGTGTGAATAATGATACTTACAAGCAGACCTTGGTGTTTTCCATGTTTACACAGCTATGCCAAGCCAACAAAAACCAAGGAAGTGATGCTCTTGCAGGAACAGGGGAACAAGATGTTTTTGGATTCTGTGCTAACTAACCACGAGAGAGTAGTACAGGTATGACCGCGAAAGTGTACAACTCGAGTTGTATAGGTGGGACTGGACATTCTGGGTCTAATTGGAAGGTGTGAATTTGGGAGACTTCTCTTGGCCAGATGGAAGACTGTGCATTTGCAAGGGTTGTCTTACACCAGTGGGAGAGAGTGCAGTTGGGAGACTTGTCTAGGTATGATGGGAGGGTGTGCACTTAGGGTTGTTTCGGTGTAAGGGCAGGGTGTGCCCTTGGGTGACTTGTCTAGGTCTAAGGGGAAGATGTGCACTTGGGAGACTTGTCTAGGTTTAACAGGAATGTGTGTACTTGGGAGACTTGGGAGCCTCTGACTAATGGGAGGGTGTACAAGAGAGAGACTTGTCTAGATCTGATGGGAGGGTGTACAATAGAGAGACTTGTCTTGGTCGGATGGGAGAGGGTGTACAATAGAGACTTGTCTTGGTCGGATGGGAGAGGGTGTACAATAGAGACTTGTCTAGGTCTGATGGGAGAGGGTGTACAATAGAGACTTGTCTAGGTCTGATGGGAGAGGGTGTACAATAGAGACTTGTCTAGGTCTGATGGGAGAGGGTGTACAATAGAGACTTGTCTAGGTCTGATGGGAGAGGGTGTACAATAGAGACTTGTCTAGGTCTGATGGGGGTGGTGTACAATAGAGACTTGTCTAGGTCTGATGGGAGGGGGGTGTACAATAGAGAAACTTCTGTAGGTCCAAGGGGAAGCTGTGCATTTGGGAGATTGTCAATGTGTTGGACACCTCTTTGGCACTCTGAACAGGGGCAGAGCAGTCAAACAATTTGGTCACTTGTGCACAGTTTGGGGTATTCTTAAAGGGATAGTAATGCTTACTTTTAATAAAGTTTAATATTGTAGATATTAAAAATATAAATGCAATGATGTATGTCGAGTCTCTCAAACATGTATAGTTTGAGAGATATAAGCTTCTAAAGTTCCCCCTTACGGCCCCTTTCACAGACGTTCGCGCTCTAGCTGACAGAATTATATCCTGGTCCCGGGACCGAACAGCAGCTCTTCAGCCGAAATAGTGCTATCCAAAAAGAAATACTTCACTGGAATGGTCTACAAAGTGTGCTTGCAAACCAGGACCAGGATCTCATTCTGTCAGCTAGAGTGCTGACATCTGTGAAAAGGGCCGGAGGGGGAACTTTAGAAGCTTATATCTCTCAAACTATACACGTTTTAGAGACGGGACGTACATCATTGTATTTATATTTTTAATATCTACAATATTAAACTTTATTAAAAGCAAGCATTACTATCCCTGTAAGAACAGGCCTGTTAGTCTGACCCAGTGACTGTAGTTCAGCACTGTGTTGCAGCCATTTCTTGGTCTGTGAGTTGAAGTGCAGAATGGCTTCTGTGATTACATGTCAATGACAACATCTGGAAGGACTATAAGCAATCTCAGAAGAATGTTATGTGATTTTGTTCTCTTCAGGTGAGTGGATTAAGTGCCACGATGGCTCCTGTTCTTCTAGAAGTCCTAATGATGAACCAGCCTGAGGGGGTGCAGCTTCTAGTTAAAGAGGTAAGTGGGGAAAAACACATACATCCTCCTTATACAGGGGTGTACAGTCAGAGGCTAAGTAGAGGGAACCTTGCTGGACTTGAAAGGGGTGGGAGGGTGGTCTGGTGGATTCTGAGGACTTTGACATGAAACAGATGTCAAGATTTATTCATTGAGTTATTGTGTGAAGAAATTAACTTGAAATACAAATGTTGTAGGACAGTCAGTAGGAAAAAAGAGCTTGCATTCACTGTGTATCTGAGTTTGTGCCCGTAATGGAAAGAGCTTGCAGGGGGCTTACATAGTTATTTATGTGGATTGTGTCAATTTCAGATATTGTATGTATATATGATGCACATGTATGGTGTGTAAGCACTTATTTCATTTTAACCCTTTGAGTGCCATGGTGTAGGGTGACCACATTTCCATTCTGCCATTCAGGGGCACTGCGGAGACGAGAGCAGCAGAGTACGTGTCCTCTGCTCTAGTACAGCCACATGGGAGGGGTAACTCAACATCACTGTATACCAGTGCATTGCCTGCTTCTTCTTTGGTGCACCACACAGCTCTAAACACTAGAGGGAGACCTGACATTGACTGCTGTGACAGGAAGAGATGCCTGTTGCAGGCTACAAGAAAATGTGCATTATGCCTAAAGCCTTACACTAGCATTGCACTGCAGCTCCTGTTTCATGTCAGAATTAAGGGTCCGTTCTCTCTCTAGTATGTACAGCTCTGTCTGGAAGCCATTTTCTATCACAGTAGACAATGGGCAGTTCTCCTAATGCTTAGAACTCTGTGCTCTGGAGTATTCATTCCAGGATTTGTATTGCCCTCAAAGAGGGCTGCTTGGTAATAAGGACACACATTTAAAATCCGGGACATGTGGTCACCCTACCAGGGAGGTATCCAACTCAATGGATACCTCTCTGGCACTCAAGGGCTTAAATACACTTCTGTCCCTAACATTGAACTCCAGGGTTTCTGACAGGAACTGTGAAAACAGGGTAGTGATGCAATCTAACAGTGTTCTCTAAGCAGTCCGTGATCTGTGTGATGTCATGGATGCAGACTTTCTTACTTTGTTTTGACGTATCACTGTCTCTGCTTTCACAAACTCCCTGGTCTGGATGGATGGGATCAATATAGATCAGGGATGGGTGACCTGACACCCTCCAGTTGTTCAGCACTACAGTTCCCATTGATGGGAGATGTGTTCCTGAATAGCTGGAACGCCTCAGGTTGCCCACCTCACATGTGTAACGTGTTTAGTTGACCAGGTGACCTCCCTTCTATTTTCATTCCTCTGGTTCTTATTACATCCTGGTGACTCTTTCTCTCTCTCTCCCCAGCACACAGAGGCAGACTACCAGGCCCGATTCAAGACTCGCCCAGAACTGGAAAACTTAATGGCCTCAATGGTCTGAGATCCCAGGGACTCTTATACACGAGCAGAATGTATGCACTTCTGTACATCTGTTGGCAGCATTTAAATCTATGGGAAATGTCAAACACCTCTCCGGTCATCAAAGAAATTAACTATCAAGTGTGAAAGCAGACACCATGATCTAGATCAGCGTTGAGTAACATTTGGTTATCCACCTATTGAAGACTACAACTCCCATGATCCTCAAAAAGCTGTTGGTACCCCCTAGATCACCTTAGTCTAGACCAGTGCTTCCCAGCTGTCTCCTCAGAGCTGCCTCACAGGCCTTGTTTACAGGTGAGTTAACGCATTGTGTTGGATACTTCTCTGCCACTCAGTGGATTATAAATGACATAGCCTCAGATAAACCCGCCTGAGTACAAGCAGGGAATTCCTGAAGACATGACCTGTTGGGCCTCCTTGAGGAGAGGGTTGCGAACCTTTGCTCTCAACCAGTGATTCTTAGCTCCGGTCCGTGACACAACAACTGCCCATGTTTTCATGCTCTAGCCTCCATTGTGGCTGCAGATCGATAAATCTGGAGAAGAACTTTGTTCAGCTGGTTGTTATCCTGACTACTTTGTGTATGTGTATTGTGTACAAGCTAACGGAACTGCAGACCACAGATAAATAAACATGATCCATATATCAGAGTGCACTGCAGTAATGGAATCAAATAAAGACCACTCTCCTCCTTACCAGTGTGTTGGTCAAAATGACTCCATGTACTAATTTAAAGGCACAGTAAAGTGTTATGACAGACATCCATGTTGTAGGGCTTCCTTGCCTAGTACCGCTGTACCGCCATTGCTGGGATCTGCTTCATTTAAATGATACACAACACTTTTTTTTATCAAACTGAATGGAACAAAGACAGCTGGGGCTCAAAAGGCTTTTTTTTTTTTTTTTTTTTAACTGTACTCTAGGGCAGTGTTTCTCAACTCCTGCCCTCAGGACCCCCTAACAGGCCAGGACTTAGGGATTTCTCTGCTAAAGCACAGGTGTGGTGATCAGAGGCTCATTCACATTGATTAGCTCACCTGTGCTCTAACAAGGAAATCATCACATCCTGGCCTGTTAGTGGTTCCTGAGGACAGGAGTTGAGAAACACTGCTCTAAGGGAAACACTAATTCTTGCCATTGAAAGAGAACAGTGCCCCCTAGTGCTCACAATAACAAATGGCAGTTTAGCCCTTTGATAGACTGAAGGATGTGTAACATACTGCTTCACAAAGCAATGGGAAACCTGCTGGCACTTGAAAGTTTGAAGAAATAAAGTTTGAGCTGTAATCATTTATTTTTTTGAATGGAGCATTTCCCAACAGTAGGCATACGTGTGTTTTCACTTATTTGGAAAAGGCCTATACTAGGTTTGTTTTTTTCAGAGTGAAATATTACTGCTTCTTCGTTAAGGTTAGGACATCCTGAAAAATGTATAATATTCAAAATAAGAGATTTAAAATTGTCATCCTTGAATGTGTGTAGCATTGACTCTGTGATTTATGGCAAAATATCCAGTAATTATACTGTACTGAGTGCAGTGGCTCCCCCAGGACCAGATATCTGAGGTTGGTGATCTGCACTTCATCTGAATCTCTCACATCCGGGAAGAAGTGCTCCTCTGGTGGGGGTCCAGAGGTCTGTAATGTGTCATGCCTCTTTATTAAAACAACGTTTGATTTTCCTATAATACTAACATAGTCCATCAAGTTCAACCTTTGCCTCATAATCCAGAAAAATGAGACGTATATAAGCTTTCCTGCTGCCAGATAATTTAGTCTTTAGCTGAACTTCCTGTTTTGCCTACTAATACAGTATAACCTTCTTGAAAGAAATGTATGTAATCTTCTCTAAATGTATTCATTGTATCTGCCATAACCCCATCCTTGGGCAAGGAATGCCACAATTTAGCAGACCTTACTGTAAAAAAAAAAAAAACCCTTCCTCTGCTGAAGTCAAAAACCACCTTTCCTCTAATCTCAAGGGGTGGCCCCTGGTTATTCGATCAGGCCTTGGAATGATTAGCTGCCCAGAGAGATCCTTGTATTGACCTCTCATATACTTGTACATTGTGATAAGGTCTCCTCTTAATAATCTTTTCTCTAGAGTAAATCAAGATTGTCTAGTCGTTCCTCATACGTCAAGTCCTCCATTCCCTTAATTCATTTTATCGCTCTTCTCTGTCCCCTCTCTAGTTCTAGCATATCCTTTTTTTTCCAGAACTGGTGCCCAAAATTGTATTGCATGTTCGAGGTGAGGTCTTACCAACGATTTGTACAGTGGTAAAATGATGTTATCCATTCTTGCTTCCATACCCTTAAATACTCTCCTCCTGTTTCTGTCTATTAACCCTCTGAGTGCCACAGGGGTTCGCAATGTGTTGCATATGCCTCTGGCACTCAAAGGGTTAAGGTCACCCGCCATGCTATCTGTTTAGCATGTGCGTATATGCATGACAACAACTGCTTTATCAGATACCTTATCCAATTCCCTACAATGTGTGCACTACAATTCAACACTGTGTAAAGAGACCCGGATGCATTGTGTGTACACCTCTGGCACTCAAAGTGTTAAGATCATTAGATCTGCAGGATAACCCCTGCCCTAGTCTCCTGTCTTCCTCCTCTCTCCCCAGTTCTCCCTACCACATTAGCAGCTTTCAACAGTTAAAAAGTAAAACTACAATTTGTACACCGTAAATTATTTTGCACAAAAGGTGATTTTGGCTAACCAAAATACTTATTCTTTCTGATATAGACTTTGATTTTCTTTTGTATTGCCAATTTGTAAATGTGATCCTAGATTTGTATTTTTATTTATTTTTTTTTCTTTTGCGCTAATGAAATTAGTTGTTGGAAAACAAAAAAGTGTGAAATTGGAGTCTAGCAAACCCACACCACGATTTAAAGCGGAATTACCATCAGAAGTAAAGTGGCCTTGCAATAATTAGGCAGATGGCGACTAGCTTCATAAGAGTTCTCTTACCTCTCAGAACGACACGATTCTACAGAAATCCTTAATCTTCTGAGACCGGAAGCCGGGTATCAGCGCACTCATCTTGTCTGTATGCCTGAGCTGTCATTCCCGATCTCCTTTCAGAAGGATTGCACTGTCCCAAATGGCATCAGATTGGACTGACGGCACATGAGCACAGACTGCACTAACCTGACCGTTAGTCTTGGAAGATTAAAGGAGAAGTAAACTTTTTTTTTTTTTTTTTAATGAAAAAATATATATTGTAGGGATTTTCCTATTGAGTAAAAGAAGGGTACTCCCACTGCCGAGAGATTTATATTTCCGGAGTTATTACAGTTTAAACCTGTTTTTTTTTTTTACATTAGCAGTGCCCTCTAGTGGTCAAATTCTAATTAGATTTCCTGTTAGATTCTAATGGAGAGGAAAGTCAGAAAAGTCAGAGACATACAGTTCTCCATAAAATGTGATAGAAACTGCCTGTCACTTCCTGTCAGTTAGAACTATCAGGAAGTAAACACAGTAAATTCACTTCCTGTCAGTTAGAACTATCAGGAAGTAAACACAGTAAATTCACTTCCTGATTATTTAAACTGCTATAAATTTTGAATAAAACATCTGACAGCGGTGGGAGTGACCTTGTTTTATTCAGCAGGAAATACTCTATAAAATATGTGTTTTCATAAAAAAAAAGTTTACTGCTCCTCTAAGGATTTCTCTACATAGTGTCATTGCGAGGTAAGAGAACTCTTATGAAGCTAGTCGCCAGCTGCCTAATTCTTGAAGGGTGACTTTACTTCTGATGATAGTTCTGCTTTAATAGACAGGAATACATAATTTACCAGACCCGTTTAACCCACTGGTGAAAGATATCTCCAACAGAATACAAAGAAGATCATTAGAGACCTCTAACATCCAAGTTAAATGAGAAATGTGTGAATTATTGTGAAATAAAACTGTGAATTCCAAATTATAAATACTGCATGACATTTGTCGCAGATAAACATTCTTGCTGAGCACTGCAAATCCGTACAGAGCCTCTGAACAAACTGCATAGTAAACAACACCTAATAAAAAAATCCCACTTAAATTAATTTGGGTTAAGAAATCCTAATGACCACTATATATGTATTCTGTGTAGACTGTCTCCAAGCTGAATCTTTAAAGGGATAGTAATAATTAAAATGTAAAAATATTGTAATATTTACCCCCATCAGTAAAACAAGGGCACTCCCACTGATGAATGGTGTTTTATTTAAAATGCCTTGCATACCCCTCTGGCACTCAAAGGGTTAAGGTGGAACTATTCCCCAAACAATTGATATAGTGAGAAGCACAGAAATGTATATTGTATTATCCAGAATAAGTCCAGTGTTAAGAAGAAATCCTACTTGATCTAAGACTGACAGGCAGGATTCTTGCTTTAGAGTTATCAGTGCGCCTGCACCGTCAGTCACTTCCTGTACCTTAAGGTACAATGCTACTCCTCCTCACCAATCCTGGAGGAGACCGGAACGGACAGCACAGGCATACATCTGTCTCTAAGGCAAGATGTCTGCGCATATGCCTGCCTGTTCGTCTCAGATAAAGTAGAATTTCTTAATGCTGGACTCATTCTGTATAATACTAGTTTTTCTGTGCTTCTCGCTATATCAGTAATTATTTGGAGGGATAGTTCCACTTTAATCAGTACTAGACTTCAGTGTTTGAAGTTCTGGAATCTAGCAACAGACTCCTCACTAAAGTCCTCCTTGCGAAGCCTAAGAACACTGCAGTGGGAGGAACCTGGGTCCTGGAATCTCCTCTCTCTCTCAATAATGTCCAGCTTTGTGTGTACGATCTCTAATATTACTTAACCCCTTAAGGACCCGCAGACGGCACTTGCGGACTATGGGGCATTTTTTTTATATTGGCGCTTCCGGTTCAGGACTTCCGAAGCGTCGTGCAGCCGCAACGGGAGCCCTGAACGCCATGCTGTGCCAGGGCCGTCATTGGTCCTTAAGTGCTGGACCGTCGTGACGGTCCTTAAGGGGTTAAAGCAGTGTATCTCAACAGCAGTCCTTGGGGCACACTAACAGTGCAGGTTTTCAGGTTGATCCTGCTTAATCACAGGTAAGCAATTAGTGGCTCAGTCATTGTGATTGAATCATCTGTGATTAATTAGGGATATCTTGAAAAGGTGACCTGTTGGTGTGCCCCGATGACTAGAGCTGAGCATCACTGACTTACAGGTTATTTTGGAGAAGTAGTCCACACAGAATTTTCATCCAGGTTAAGGTAAACAGGGATTTAGTATTAGGAGGTGTTAAAGGGACAGTACCCCCTAGATGAGGGTGGGGCATGAATTCTCAATAAATACAAAGATTAACCTTGACACTCCTGAACCTTGAAAATATGCAGTTATATTTTTATATCTTCACCATTATCTGAATTTCTCTGGGCCCAGTAAATTCTGCTGTGTCCTTCAGTTTCTGCACCTTTCTTCCTTTAACCCTTGAAATGCTGGGGCGATCCACTGCATTGCTATGCAATGCTTTGGACAACCCTGTCAATCAAAAGGTTAATCTCCTCACTGACGTTCAAAGGCAAGACGCCTGAAGGAGAGTGGAGAGAAGAACTGGACGGGATTTGAGCAGCGGATAACACCAGAGAAACAGACAGCAGAAGACTCTGCCCTAGCAATTGCTTTTTTATATAATGTAAATATGTAACGTGAGGACAACAATAAAAACACAGATCTGTTTATTTGCTCCTCGGAACAGGCTGCTGTATTTTTAAAGTTTTGCCACAGGAGGCACTACCCCTTTATGGCTCCTTTTCCCGCACTGTAGGCATGTACTGGTGATCAGCAGTTACTCAGTGTCTCTTGGTCCGGCTGCTTTTCTCACGTCTTCGCCTCCTGCTGTCTCCTCCTCTTACTCAGCTCCTCCGCTCTCTTTTTCTGATATTCCTGCATGCAGTCCTTGAAGTTCTTAACTTGCTGCTGGCACTTGCGCCAGTCCTGGTGCTCTGCCATACATTCCTGAACAGCGTAATGAGCCTCCGCACAGCCTGTGCGTCCGATCATCTGGTCCAGAGGATCCGCCTCCTCTTCTTCCTCTGGCTCTGTGCTGCGATTGTGAGGTTGCTGTGCTGGAGAGGACATCTTCCTGTACAGGACACAGGAAACAGCACTGAGGACCAAGTTAACTCGCATTATATATAGGGTGAGCACATTTCCGTTCTGCCATTCCAGGACATGTGGTCACCCTAGTCCTGCGGCTGAGGCTCCCACCGGGACTGACCATCTTCCTGAGGTTTACATAGTAAGAGTTCCCAGTGGGAACTCTTACTCTGTGTCAGCCTCAGAAAGATGGTCAGCGCCGGCGGGAGCCTCAGCCGTGGGTCTCACTTGCAGCACAAGCATACCTGCTCCATCCCAGCTGTCTCACATGTACCAGTCCAGCCATCCAATGAAATGTATTTGCTATATGGTCTTCATCGGCTGGCTCCGCCAATCAATGAGGAACATATAGCAAATACATTTCATTGGATGGCTGGACTGGCGCATGTTGCTCAATTCTGGGACTCTGTTGTCCAGGTAGGAGGGGACGCGGGACACAGACCCCCAATAAGGGACAGTCCCGGGCATTCAGGACACATGGTCACCCTAATATATATATATATAATATAATGTGCACAGAAAAAAACCTGATCTGTAGGGAACAATTAATTCTTTAACCCCTTAAGGACCACTGACGTGGCAGGACCGTCACGCTGGTCCGGCACTTAAGGACCAGTGACGGTCCTGGCACGTCACTTACTTTTACTCACCGCGCTCCTGTAGGAGCGCGGTGAGTAATACCGGGCACTGAAGTTGATCGCTCCAAGACCGGAGCGATCTCTTCCAGTGCCCCGTTTGACGTGCCGCCCCACGTGATCAGTCACGTGGGACGGCACGTCAAAGATTCCTATGTGGTCCTTAAGGGACGGCATGCCCCGGGACCGCTGGTCCTTAAGGGGTTAATTTCCTATCGCTTTAACAAAGGAGTTTAAAGGGACAGTAATGTTGTAGGGTTTATCCCCCTGAGTAAAAAAAGGGAACTCCCACTGCTGAAAGGTATTTTATTTATGGCCAACTGACCAAAACTTTCCATAGGCTGTTGTAGCAACAGCGCCACCGTACAATTTCAGGCCACTGTGATGCTGCACCTAAAAAAAAATTCAAGTTTGAGCTGTAATAACTTTTGAATAAAACACCTTTGAGCAGTAGGAGTACCCTTGTTTTACAACATATTTTTTTTTACATTTTAATTATTACTATCCCTTTAAACTTTAGTGTTTTCTAACAGATTGTAAAGCAAAGTGTTTGAGACCCCACTACTATTTAAGATACCTTAAGAGAAGTTTACTTCGTTTTAAGAGAGAAGAAAATACTGTCTAAATGTTGTGCTAGCTATTTGCAATATAAATAGTTTTTGAGAAATTAAACTTTAGTTGGTGGCACATTGCGCTACTTAGTGTGTGTGCTGTGGCAATATTACCACATGCTGGACGTGTGTCTTATAGCATAGCAGGTGCTATGTATACATGGGAACTTTTCACATATTAAACCCTTAATGACGGATGGCATGTCAGGATAGTTCAAGAGTAATTGAATGATAAAGTATCCTCCTCCCGCCCCTTTTACCTAGTGTAAGCTCCTCTCCTCAGATGTGGAGTCTGGTCTCTTGACCAGACAGATCACAGCAAGGGACAATCTTCTTTCTGTGCGCCCCTTGACAGGTTTTTTCCTTATGATCACTGAAGATTGTCCCTCTCTGTGATCCATCCGGACAGTCTTGCTGCTCTGAGGTGAGCAGTGTTACATCAGTAAAAGGGGTGGGAGGGGGATACTTTATCATTCAATTACTCTTGAACTACAACTCTGACATTATTGAAAGAACACTCTCCATGGCTCAAATACTATGAAGATTAATTAGAGCTGCTTTTTTGTGAAACATTACTATCACTTTAAGGACATAGTGACACATGCTAATATTCACTAAGCCAGGTGAAGGCAACCTTTGGCTCTCTAGCTGTTACAGGCTACACCTCACATAATCTCCAACCAAACAATGTCTGATTTTGGATAATGGAAGTAATAGTCTACATCAGATGGTGAGTCCCAGCCAGATGGGGGGGTGTCAAGTTATATGATCCAAACCGACCATAAACAAATTTCATGCTTACTTAACAGAGGTGTACGCAACACATTGTAAAGCAATGTGTTAAGTACCCCTCTGGCACTCAAAGGGTTAAATGGAAGAATACACACAGTACAGGTGTAGTGGTGTTCAACATCATAGAAAATACGTAACAGTAGTGCTTGTGCCAAAAAAATAAATAAATAAAAGCAGACAACTATTCCTATAGATATGGGGCAAAATCTATAAAAACTAAAAAAAAAAAAAGAAAAAAAAAAAAAAAAGAAAAGAACCAAAATGGGAAGAGCGCTAAATTAATATAAAACTGTAGTAACACACAGAGTGTCAGCCACTGACTAATATAAGTCCGTAGCCCCACCCCCTATGTGTATTAGGGGGAGGGGGGGTGAGTTAAACCTTTATGGTTTGAGAGATATTCACAAGCAAAGTTTCCCCTCCCGCCCCTTTTACCTAGTGTAAGCCATCTCTTCTCAGATGTGGAATCCAGTCCATAGACCAGACAGATAACAGCAGGGGACAATCTTCTTCCTATGAGAACAATTAAAGTCCTGCCCCCCTTGACAAGTTTTTCAGGTTTTTCCCTTATCTTAATTGAAGATTGTCCCTCTCTGCAGTCTACCTGGGCACCTCCCTTCTGCTCTGGCTGAGCAGTGTTACATCAGTAAAAGGGGCGGGAGGGGGATACTTTGTCATTGAATTACTCTTGAACTACAACTCTGACAGAATTGAAATAACACTCTCCAAAGTCCAAATACTATGATGATTATTTAGAGCTGCTTTTATTATGAAACATTACTATCCCTTTAAGCCACTGGATGCACATTATGTGCATTTACATGTTATATGTGAAGATAGAAAAAGAAGTCTGCACAAATAATGACACCAACAGGTCCTGGTTGTGCAGCTACCTTGCACTAGAACAGTGAGATTCTTCAACAGTCACATACACCATCTACCCCTAGTATCAAGGAAATAAAAGTTTTATCAGACTTATCTCCTCCTACATATACAAAATCCACAGTACTTGGCTCAAAAGAAAAAACTACTCTTCAGCAGCAACATAGCTGTCTGCAGCTCTACCTTACCGAACCCTTCCTATTCCTAGGAAGTACATGTATTTTGCTGTTGAGCCCAGCTCCCTTTTTCCAGTAGCAAGATACATGTGTTGGAGAAAGCAGGGGAGAAGGCTCATCTCCACAGTCCAGAGTGACTTAGGGAGTCAAATTTAAAAGCATGAACTGTGATAACTTTCCATGCCTGCAGGAACCAGATCCTCTACCATGCAAGTGTCACAGGATTGGTGAGGGATGCAAATGATGCAAAAGCCTATTCCTTTAGAATATAGGGGAAAGTAGAAAAGGGAATTCTCATTCTTAACCTACGGTATGCAGACTTTGGTAAATACAACCCATGGCGTGCCTTATTTCCACTTAACCCTTTAAGTGCCAGATGAACCCAACACATTGCAACACAAAGTTTTGGATAGCTCCGTTGCACTCAAAGCATTAACCCTTTGAGTGCCAGAGGGGTACGCAACGCATTGCTTTGCAATGCGTTGCGTACCCCTCTGGCACTTAAAGGGTTAATGTTTGGCTAGATACATCAGAATATATACACAAGCACAAAAGTGGTCCAACTCTGGAACAAAGTGTATTACCAGAGAGATCCACAAAAAAACCCAATGATTCAAAAGAGGCTAAGACCCCGTGAATGCTGAAGGGGTCCAACATAAGGCAATGCAGACCTAACATTAAAAGCACCCTTCAAGCGAGTAGTAAACCTTAATTATTGGGGGGGGGCGCAGATTGTGGAGCTTTACCTGGGCAGAAAAATCAAGGGCATCAACAGTAAAGGGAGATTCTTTCTGCCAAAGTAATTATAGTTTAAATGTTTTCTATATTAACAGTGCAGTACAATGTCCATGACTTTCCTACAGTTTCAACTGTAATATATTTTAACCACTCGAGTGCCAGAAGGGTATACAATGCGCACAGCAATGCGATGCATATGTCTATGGCCATACCTGGGAACTTTCAAAATGAGCTGACCCTGAGATTGTGTAAATATTAACCCTTAAATTTCCCATAATATAGATTGTGTCCGCGATGTATCCGTGATTACTGTAATCGAGTGTAGCTCCAATCAGCATTCAAGGAGCCATTAATGCACAACAACTTACAGATATGGCTGCATGAACACACACAAATGAAACAGGACTTCTCCCTCTGCCTTTCTGGTACAAGTGGCACCAGTTTAGAGACTAAAGAAGTATTTAACTGGAGCAGAATATATAACAGATAGCACTGAACTCTCTGTCACCCTGAGATTTTGGCTATTCACCCTGAGATCTGGGCCAAAACCCTGAGTCTCAGGGTCAAACCCTGAGTCTCAGGGTCAAACCCTGAGAGTTCCCAGGTATGTCTATGGCACACAAAATGTTAACATAAAGCAACTGCCCATCAGTAAGAGTACCCTTGTTTTATTCAACAGAAAATGCAATACAATAAATGTTATTTTCATAATAAACTTTTGTTTCTTTAAATGAGTATCTTTTTTTTTAATGGGTTCCCTATGGTAGTATGACCCACACTTTCTCCAATAATTCTCACCATCACCACCGTACACCATACGCATTTTACACGTATTCGGGGGTTACGTACCCCTCTGACACTCAAATGGTTCATTGCTAACTCATAACATATCAAAGCAGAAAGTTAAATACAGTGTTGTGATGTTCCCACCTTCCGTTTGTAAACCTTTATCATAGGCGTTTCTTAATATATTATTATTTTATAGTATATTTAATCCCAATTGGTAATCGGACATAACCAAGCTCTCACTCATCCGTGTGCTTCTCCTTCCCATATACAATGAGCCACTTCCTATAGTGAAAATACACAAGTAGAGGTCAGGTGCTGCACCCATGTGGGGAGGAAGATACATCAACTTCCGGGAAAGGTAAAGTTGACAGTGGTATGAACTTCCGGGTGAGTAGCTGTATACAGGGGCAGTAACTTCCGGGTGAAGTACTTATAGCAACAACATGACTGCAAGGCTCTTCATTCAGAGTGATTGGGATCAGGTTCTGGGGTGAGGTATATCGCATTCCCCAAGCATGTCAAATGGCCAGAGAGGGACATTTGTGTTTAAGAGGGTGGGAGGTGTGGACCCCTAATATCACCTTAAGAGTGACACTTGGGGGGTATGGACTCCAAATACCACCTAAAGATGGATATTTGGTGTGTGTGGATCCATAATATCTCCTAAAAAGGGACGTTCGGGAGGCTTGAATTAGGGCTGTGTACAGGGGGACATAATTTATAGCAATAGCAGTGTGTGGCTTTCTTCCTGTGTCACTGAGGATGATACATTATGGAAGAGGGGTGCAATTCTAGAGCAAACCAACTGCACAGCAAGGTATAAATACAAATTCTAGTTAATTTTAATGGGGTGTTTAACCCCTTGAATGCTAGTGAGGTCAAGGATTCAAGGGGTTAAACGGCTTTATTTTTATCTGGTGTAGTTTAATCCAGAATTACTCATCTGCTACTTAGAAGTGAGACTAATGTACTTAGCATTGAAGAAAAAGAACTGCATCATCAAAGCGGGTATCTAAATACTCCTCAAACACCCATTGATTAACCCTTTTAGTGCCAGAGTGGTAAGGAATGCATTGCTTTGCAATGCACTCCGTACCGCTCTGGCACTCAAATGGTTAAAGGGGCACTAACACATAAATACAGAGGTGTCTGTGTCACCTTACTATAAGTAGACACACATCAGGAAGCCTTCTAAAGTGTTCTGGGGGGATTTGTGAGCCAGGTGGAGCAGCCCTGCTGGAAACACACTGAAGCTCAAACCAGAAGCCATCTCCCTTGTTTGACTGACTCTGGGGCTCCTTGTCGCCATGACGACTCATAAGGGGCTTCTGCAAAACCTGTTCAAGTCCATGCAAGGGCCCTCATAAGTAGCTATATGTCACAAGGGTATCCTGCTGGAATGATGTCCCTAAATGTTGATCAACAAAATATTGCCTGATTCAAAAGCCATGACATTGTGCTAACTCCTATTAGATGGCTGCAAAGTCACAACACTCCAGTATCTCATTCACTGCCAGAGAACCTTACCCTCCTTAACTGCTAGGCCCAACTGCACTGCTGTGATATATTACATGGCAGCAAGTTGAGGTAGTCATTTTGTCACTGTGACATTTTGACGTTGCTGTTTTGACTCTGGGGACATTTTCAAGTTTCCATTTTCAAGCTAGATGTTTGCACGGCTACATTCTCATAGCCCTTTTATGTGTAGGCGTTATTATCCCTTTAAATGTGGCTTTTAACCCATATGAAAGATATAGAGGTATTTGACCTCTAGTATTCAAAGGGTGAAAATCCCCCTTATAAATCAATTAGATTTTGCAGGTGGGTTTGCTCCATTGCTTTGCAATGAATCAGTGAACTCTGAGGCATTTAATGAGTTACAAATTCCCAGATTTCCATTACTTTAGATGGAGAGTTTATTCCTTTACCATGTTGCAGTTTTAGGCCACAGAATTGCTTCATTCTACTCTTCTGCATGAGGACTAGAGAAGCTGATGTGCTTAGAACTGCAGCACGACAGCTGGACCATAGGGGTCAAACAGATATTCCCATAATCCCCAGTGATTTTAATGGGGCTTTTAACTCTCTCAGTGCTAGAGAGGTCTCCAGGACATTGCAATGCAGTGAATTGGAGAGATCGCTATTCTTTAGAGCACCACTGAAATCACAGGGAGTTTTATTTACTTTATGGTGCAGTAAATTCGCTCCACTTCTTAGTACAGTGGCAGGTTAGGCGAGTCTCTTCAGGTAATGCCAGTTTACAACTCCTATCAATCTCCACCAGCTTCCTTTGTATAGAGGGGAATGATGAGAGTTGTAGTCTGGCTACAACTGGAAGGCCTCACATTGTCCATCTCAGTCTTAATACATCAGCTTCACTAATGCATGGCCAAGATGATCCATCTGCACAGTGACACACAGCAAGGAGACTGTACACTGCTATATACACAGTGACACACAGGGAGGAGACTGTACACTGCTAAATATACACAGTGACACACAGGGAGGAGACTAACTGCGATATACACAGTGACACACAGAGAGGAGACTGTACACTGTTATCTACACAGTGACACACAGGTAGGAGACTATACACTGCTATATACACAGTGACACACAGGGAGGACACTATACACTGCAATCTATACACTGCTATATACACAGTGACACACATGGAGGAGACTATACACTGCCATCTATACACTGCTAAGATGACCAAGATGATCCATCTACACAGTGACACACAGGAAGGAAACTGTACACTGCTATATACACAGTGACACACGAAGGAAACTGTACACTGCTATATACACAGTGATACACAGGGAGGACACTGCTATATACTGCTATCTACACAGTGACACACAGGTAGGACACTGTACACTGCTATCTACACAGTGACACACAGGGAGGATACTGCTATCTACACAGTGACACAGGGAGGACACTGTACACTGCTATCTACACAGTGACACACAGGGAAGAGACCATTTTACCATTCAAGGTATTAAACTCCCCATTTAAATCAGTGAAAATGTATAATTGTACACTGGGTGCAGTTGGTTTGTTCCAGAATTGGTCCAGTTCCTCTTAGTACACTGTCTTTATACATCTGTGTCCATGATAGACACACTGTGACTCAGCAGCTGTTGGAAACTAAACTCTCATCATCCACAAACAGGCAATGACTGGTTGGTGATTACTTCCATCATCCCCAACTTGCCACTGGCTGGCTGGGGTTAATAGGATTTGCAGTCTCCAACAGCTGGAGAGCCAGAGGTTGTCTACCCCCGGTGCGTGTGAACAGTAAATAACATGAGGTTTCTTTACTCTGCAGTAAGGCTGAAGGGGAGGCCTGGGTGTCATGCAAGACTGAAGGTACGTTTACTTCCACATTTATCCTCTTACCCTTCTCTCACAGTCAGAGATGAGCATCCTGCTGATCTCCAGCTGCTGTTGGACTACAAGTTACATCTTAACCTGCCAAAGGCATACTAGGGGGGGAGTGATGGTCCTTGGAGTCCCACAGCACTTGGAGAGCCGCAGGTTGCCCAGCCCCGATTTAGGTTGCTGTCTGTTATCAAGTGCTACTGTATAACAAACCTACCTGATCTTTCTCTGTGAATATATATAATAAAACAGGCAATATGTTGGACTTTTCTAACATTCAGAGGTTTACGCACCATTAAATCAATTGGAATTTTTTATTCTCCTGCTCTAGTGCAGTTGGTTTGCCTGGGAATTGCTGCATTTTTTTTTTTTATTGAATTAGCCTCACTGTGACTGGTAGTTCAGATTGTATATAGGGTCTTATGTTATCGCATACATATTTGAAAATGGCACCCCCTACTGGAGAGAAGAGGATACCAGCACAAAGGGATACTACAATGGATTACACACTTCTCTGGAGGGGTTAAGGACCAGAGATGGGGGGAGTGTAACACATTACAAAAATGTTGCTTACCCCTCTGGTCCTTAACCCTTTGAGTGCCAGAGGGGTGCCCGATGCATTGGGCACTCCCCTGGCACTCAAAGGGTTAAATAGTTGAGCTTGAACCAGGCAACACCAGCACAGAGCTTGGTGTTCAGGTGCCACTTATCCAGCACAGGAGCATCTCTCAACGTGCTGCTCTGACATTACTTAAGCACGCTTTTTTTGTTGTTGTTTGTTTTCTTCCTTTTTTTGCAAAAAAAATGCGTTTCGGGGAAAATTGAAGATATACATTTGATACGACGTGCCTTCAGGCTGATTGTAATGGGACTGTCACAGTGGCGTGGGTTATGGCTTGCGATTTGCAGCAAACACACCGTTCAACAATCTTTGCAGCTAGTTCACTTCTGAACATGGTTGTTGCAATGCGTTGGGAGCTCCTCTGGCACTCAGAGGGTTAAATGGTTGAGCTTATCTCTGATTAAGCATTGATTAGTGACAGATTAATTATAACTGACCCACCTGTGCTCAAGCAGGGAAATCCCTAAATCCTGTCCTGTCTGCAGACATGGAGGACCAAACCTTTTGTACAAATCAAAAGTGAATCCATTTCAGGGCTAAGAAATTCCATGTTTGTAATGAGTAAATACCAATTCCATTTTGATTTCAATGTGACTTTTTAATTATAATAAACCCTATAATAAATATGTGTTTGCCTAACTGTTACTATCCCTTTAAGTTGAAACAGTGTAAGTTTGAGGCTGTGTTCACACAAGCGATTTTAGTGCAGTTATAGTAACACTGCACTGAATGCACCCAGGTAAAACAGCCGAGTTCCATTGGTGCTATTCATATGGGGAGATTTCCTCTGAATGTGCCACAACGCAGCATGCTACAACATGTATGCGCTCATGCATTGGACGCATGTTGATCTGCACCATGGCCTATGGGCCTTCTTGCAGATCTTTTACATGAGTGTTTCTGCAGGATTCTATTCCATTGGCATCATCCATTGATCTGCTCACCCATGTGGGCATCTGTCAATTTTATATGGCTGATGCCCATGTAGGCTCGCTTTGTGATATGCCTCCTACAAACCCACAGTGGAGGAATTAAGCACAGCAGGGATGATAACTTGACACAAGTGGCTTCACATCCCCTGAAACAGTGTAGCCAAGTAGCCTGTGAGAGCTAAGCTTAAATGGAGGTATGTACTGAGGGGAAAAAGGAGGAGGATGAGTGCTTTTGGGGGAGAAAATAGTGTATATGTGAGAGACAGAGATGTGAGGGATATTATTTCCTCTTCTCTGTAGCAGAGAACAGACTGGGTGCTGCAGGGGAAGCCTGTTCCCAACCCCTGATATAGAAGTACACTGGTTTGTGTTTTTCATTGGATCATGTTTTCTGAACATTGTTTTGTTTTGTTCCTCAGGGAAACCCACAATATACGGCAGCCTAAGATGTCAAGGAATCGGTCCCAATGGCACCCCAGAAATCAGTGCCTCGGAAAAGTTTGATGTGCTGGAAATCACAAAGGTATAGTTGGTTGTTTTCTGGTAAAGCAAGAAAGTGGGTTAATAAAAACCTTATTATTATTATTATCATCTAAATCAGTGGTGTCTTAATCTGTCGTCAAGGCCCATACACAGGCCAGGATAAAGGATGATCCTAATGAAGTACTGTCCAGTTAGTCAGTGGCATGTTAACGTGGTCTAACTCACCTGTTCTCAAGAAGGGAAATCCTTTACGCAATGCATTGCTTACCCCTCTGGCACTGAACAGGTTAAAGACCATTGGTGTGTGCAACACACTGCTAAGAAATAAAATTTAAAGGGGCACTAATAATAACCCCCCCTTACCATAATCTGAATAAAAAATCCTAATGTCCGATCAGTTTTACATGAATTTGTTCTCCAAAATGTTTTTGCTGTCCTCTCATAAAGGCCTCTTAGAAATCCATCCTCCATGATACCAGCACTAATCAGAGACTAAGATGGAGTTGGTTCATAATGACCATTAGCATTTGTTGACAAGACAAAATGTACCGAACACTTTTGCCTGTTAAAAAAAAAAAAAAAAGTTTGCTTTACAGTATTTTTTTTCTTTTTCCCTCTATGATGCAGTTTTAGAAGTTAAACTAGGTTGTCCTTTTGGATGGTAGGGGTGAAGTACAGCATGCACAGGAACACCAGTAGCAATGCACTGGAGGCCTCTCTGGCACCTGAGGGGTTAAGCTGCCTGTGTGCTAATATCATATTTGCTCTATCAGTGGATTTAAAGTGGGACTCTCAACTTAAAGGGATAGTAATACTTAAAATGTAAAAAAAAAATATGTTGTAGGGATTATCCCCCTGAGTAAAACAAGGGTACTCCCACTGCTGAAAGGTGTTTTATTCAAAAGTTATTAGTTTTCAAAGTTTAATTTTTTAGATGCACTATCACAGTGACCTGAAATAGTACAGTGGCGCTGTTGCTACACGATCCTATGGACAGCTCTGGTCCCGGGACCATAAATCTCCATAGGATGGTGTAGTTTCCTTTGAGTATGGTGACTTTCATATTTTGTAGACTATGATTTGGGCCACAAAAATGCTGACCAACTGGTGTGTCAACCTTTTTTCTGTTTATTGTGTGTCGATTAAAGGGATAGTAATATTTCACAAAAACAGCAGCTCCAATTAATCTTCATAGTATTTGGGCCATAGAGAGTGTTATATCAATACTGTCAGAGTTGTAGTACAAGAGTAATTGAATGATAAAGTATCCCCTCCTGCCCCTTTTACCTAGTGCAGTGGTTCTTAATCTTTTTTTAGCTTGAGGCACCCCTAACACGCAATCTAGAACTTTCGGGGCACCCCTGACATATTCAATGTAATTTATCAAGGGTACAATACATAAATATACAGTTATTATTAGTTCTCATAAACATAATAACAAAAATGAACATATTGTGCATAACCATTTCCATAAATCTACATTTAAAAGTCAATATTCCGAAATTTGTCTGACCTAGTGTAAGCCACCTCCCCTCAGATGTGGAATCTGGTCTCTTGACCGGACAGATCACAGCAAGGGACAGTCTTCTTACTGTGAGAACAATGAAAACCCTGCCCTGCTTGACAGGTTTTTCAGGTTTTTCCTTATGATCACTGAAGATTGTCCCTCTCTGTGATCCATCTGGACAGTCTTGCTGCTCTGAGGTGCGCAGTGTTACATCAGTAAAAGGGGCAGGACAGGAATAATTTATCATTCATTTACTCTTGAACTACAACTCTGACAGTACTGATATAACACTCTCCATGGCCCAAATACTATGAAGATCAACCTGAGCTGCTTTTATTGTGAAACATTACTATCCCTTTAAAGAAAACAAACTTGACTCATCCTTTATCAACTTACTTTGAATATGTTACAGAAGGGTTAGGTAGCCTTCGGCATTCCTACTGTTGGAAACTACAACTGCCATTATCCCCAACCAGCAACTGGGGATAATGGGATATGTAATCTCAGCAGCTGGAGTGTCGATGGTAGCATTTGCCTGTGTTACCAGGCCATAGAGGTTACAGCGAAGAGACTCACTTGGATTCCTCTGTGCGCTAATCATTGTACATGATCTGTCTTGTAGCGGAGCATCACCGTTTCCTGCCCTGAGGAGAATATTTCCTATAAATTTGTGTCTCCTTACACAAGCTTCTCAAAAATCCACAAGAAAAATGTAAGCATTTTTTTTTTCTTGTTTTGTATTATTTGAATTTTACCCCCACGTTTCCCCATGAAATAATGATTAACACCTTGAGTGCCAGAGGGGTACGGAACGCATTGCTTTGCAATGCGTTCCGTACCCCTCTGGCACTCAAAGGGTTAATTAACTTCTAGGTGAAATGTAATGGGACTTATGTATGAAGACAAAGTGGAGTAATTCTGGCTGCGCTAACAGGACAAATACAAATTCTCATTGACTTTAAATTGAGCTATTAACCTCTTGAATGCAAGAAAAAGACAAGGGTGCCCCCTAGTGCAATATGTCTTGCCAATTGAAGACCTCCACCAGTACACCACTGTACTCACAATATTCTCAACCACTAATAGTGGTCAGCAAAAGCAGATGGGGGACTCAGACTGCCCCCACTCAGTCATTCCAATTTGATAGATGGATGCTGTGTTTTCTAGAGGTACCCACAGTTCTTGCTGGGAACCTTGAAATACAGAGAACAAATGAACAGGAAGAGTGCAAAACACAGATGTCTCTATGGCTGTCTTCAATTCAACCAGCTATCTCGCACAGTAATTGTATTTGTTTAATATTGGTCGAATATTGATTGAAGATAGCCATAGAGACATCTGTTGGTGGTTTGTGCTCTTCCTGTTCGTTTGTTCTCTGAATGCAATAAAGGTATTTAATGCATTGCACATCGCTAGCATACAAGACTTTAAATGCCTCATTTTAGGGGTGGATTCCATTACGGCCAGCGAGAGAGAGAGAGAGGTGAAAAAGAAATAAGAGTTGGTTTTTGTCTTTTTTAAACTCCTGCTGTTTCATTGGGGCCTGTATGTATCCTGGATTTGTTAATTTGGTATACATAAGAAAACGTCCAGAATTAGCAATGCAAATGAACATTGTGCTATCATATTGTCCCAGAATTATCTTTTCAATGTTCCCTTTTGTAGCCAGACAGATCTTCACAGGCTCAGCAGCTCAGTGCTGTAAAAGCCTGCAACCAACCACCCTCCCCACGGCCTCATATACCAGTCAGATTGCAACACATTACTGTGCAATTTTTTTTTTTGTAAACTGTCTGGTATCAGAGGGGTTACCAGATTTGCTGGTATTGCTGCAGTCAGTTCTAGGCAGCCCAGGAAATGGACTGGGTTAAACTTGTTTAAATATCCTCGTTCGTTACATATAAAATCAAAATGGCCTTAAACTTTTTGTGGAGAGATAATATCCCCCAATCTCTCCACCCTGATCAAATCAGGATGAAGAGTGATGAAAAAAAGGAGGGTCCTGGGAACCTAAATCATTTTTTTTTTTTTTTTTTGCTAAAAGAAGGCAATTTTTTTTACCTTCTATTAAAAAACAGTGCTCCAGGAATTCCCATTAAGGGACAGAACTTCCCCGAGGGGACTGAGAACTTCCCCGAAGGTAAGCCTTGTCCCTGGCAGTAACCCCTTCACTGCCATGTCCTTAGCCGTGATGTGAGATTAAACATGTTTTTTGACTTTGCATATTCTGCAACTACTTAACCCTTTGAATGTCAGAGGGTACTGCGTACCCCTCTGGAACTCAGAGGGTTAATATGTAAAGTTATTCTATTCATGCATTTTTTTCTCATGTCTACCTATTCTTTACAGCTTTTATATCCCTGACAATGAGCTCTGTGTATCTCGTTTCCATATAGTGGGATAGTGAAAGCTGGGGGTAGTGATACAATGTTACACTATTCCTGAAGCTCTCTGTCTCTAGTCTAGTCCAGTCTTTTTTATTTTAGTTTTTCAGTGTTCCAAAAGGATTCCAGTAGGGTGGCATTCGTAATATAAAAAAATAAAACACCATTCACAAATCCAGTTCTAATCCGCAGTCAGAATGTGATTACAGGATTGAGTACTGGGATACAGGGGATGGGTGCACACTGCAATGGCTTCAAAAGCCTACACTTCTCTTCGGCTGGGTGCAGAAACTCCAGTGGTCTCCTGGTTAACCACTCATGAACGTATATGTATAAAGGAGAAGACACTCACAGCAAAGTGCAATATAGTAACAGCTATTGCTGAATCTTTATTGATGAGAGAAACACATGCAACGTTGATAGAGTGGTGTTAATTACTCAGTAATTATGTATGCAAAATTATACAATGTGATTGGTGGATAGGCTTACACTGTAGGGATTTAAACTGGGCTTAGGGTGTTTGATTGTTATGCATGAAGAAGGGTGGCATTGAGCCTCCCGAAACATTGCATGTGTTTCTCTCATCAATAAAGATTCAGCAATAGCTGTTACTATATTGCACTTTGTTGTGAGTATGTTTATACATATACAGGACTGAGTAGCCATTTAGCAAATATTTCCGGTTGCAATGGAATCCAGGCCTGAATTGTTGGGAATTTTAGGTATTCATATCTGCACCCTATGGTGCAGTTGGGGTACCCCAGGATTACCCTGCACCCTACTTCCAGACAGACTGCGGTTACCAGCACTGTACCGCAGTCTGTCACTCTTCCTCTGCTCCCCTCCCTCTATCCACCCTCCTCCAATGACGGAGGCTTTCTACGTGTAAGCTGGAGCAGTCTCTGTCCAATGAGAACGCTCCAGCTTACAGGCAGAAATCCTCAGTCATTGGAGGAGGCTGGATAGAGGGAGGGGAGCAGAGGAAGAGTGACAGACTGCATTACAGAGCTGGTAACCACAGTCTGTCCGCAAGGTAGCCACACGGTAATCTTTACAAGTTTTCTATGGCAAAATAACTTTTTTTTTTTTTTTATAAATGAAAACCGTTTTCAATCTAATTGCTATAGAAACTAACGTTTTAGACAGACATTTATAGGGGTAATAGATCCCCCTTAAAGAACTATTACCTCCTTATAATAACACCACACTTATCTTGCTATGCCCAGAACATCCTAATGGCCCTTATAAATTTGCCCTTTTGCATCTTCAGTGAGTGCTGGATGTGTTGTCTGTGAATGTGGACATGACTGTGGTTAGCAGGACCACAGAACCTCATACTCTGCTTACTGTACGTGGCAGTGTTAACCCTTTCAGGACCAGAGGGTGTGCTGTGCATTGCTTTGCAATTTGTTGCGCATCTCTCTGTTCCTTAAAGGGTTAAGCAGGCTCATGTGATCTGCCTGCTTCAATTTGAAGAAAAAAAAAAGCAAACTGTCATGTCCACCTCCATAGACATGACATTCAGGACTGATTGAAGGTGTTGTCTGAAAGATATGAGGGCAAAATTCATAGGGGGCATTGGGATTTTCTTGCCATGTGAAGGTAAGTGGGGTTATTATTAGGAGGTATTAGTTCACCTGTGACAAGCCCAATGTAGAGACCTGATTATCTGGAAATGTTACAGATTGTATTGTATTGTATTGTATATTTTTATTTATATAGCGCCAACCGGTGTACTTGGCACTTTACAGATTACATTTAATATAGAAGGGGTACAGTGAGTGCAGTGATTATATAGGGAGTCATAAGGGGAACGACAGGTGAGTATACATTAGGATAAGAGGTCCCTGCCCCGTAGAGCTTACAATCTAAGTATAGGATGGGTGACATACAGATACAAGCTGGTAGAGAAGGAAGTGCAGTGTTTGGCTTATGATAATAATGATAATGTTTCCATATTACGCTGTTGCTAGAGATAAAAGGTGCTCTTTTAGTTTAGATTTAAAGTTGTTGAGGGTAGAGGCTTGGTGAATACTGGGTGGTAGGGAGTTCCAGAGGTAGGGGCAGTAAGTGAGAAAGCTTTCAGTCGTGAAACAGCGATAGTGGTTAAAGGGGCAATGAGTCGTCCAGCTTGTGTGCTGCGTAGTGGACGTGCAGGAATATGGAGGGATATCAAAGATGAGCTATAAGGCGGGGACAAGTGATGGAGAGCCTTGAAGGTAATGAGGAGGATTTTGAATGTGATACGCTGCTTTATGGGAAGCCATGACAGTGATTTTAAGAGTGGTGGGGTGATTACCGTTCTGGAGGAGAGGAAGAGTATTCTGGTGGCTGAATTAAGAACTGATTGAAGAGGAGCGATATGGTTAGTAGGAAGACCAGTAAGTAAAGAGTTGCAGTAGTCCAGGCAAGAAAGGATAAGAGCATGCATGAGGGTTTATGATGTAGAGTGAGAGAGGAATGGACGGATTTTTGCTATATTCCGAAGAAAGAAGCGACAGGTTTTGGTAACGTTGTTAATGTGGGTGGAGAAGGAAAGAGATGAGTCCAAAGTTACCCCGAGGCAGCGGGCCTTGTCTACAGGGTAAATTGTGGAGCCTTCGACAGTTATAGAAAATGGAGGTGTTGTGCAGGATTTAGGAGGGAAGATAAGGAGCTCAGTCTTGGATAAGTTAACTTTCAAGCGATGATGAGCCATCCAGGAAGAGACAGCGTTAAGGCAATCTGAGACCCGCTGCTGTATTTCAGGTGGTATTGAGGGTGCAGAGAGATATATTTGTGTATCGTCTGCATAGAGATGGTAGTTAAAGCCAAAGGATTTTATCAGTTGCCCCAGGGAGAGTGTATACAGAGAAAAGAGAAGAGATGAAAGCTATTCACTCAGCCAATAAAATGTATCACTATTGTGCTATTTGTCTCTGCATTATTCATAGCAAACACTGTGCCGCCTTTCACCACTATTCTTCTGTTGATCAGGTAACATTCCTGGATGTCTCCTGTGGAGGGGGCCTCGGCGTATCCACCAGCTATGATGAAACCATGAAAATATGGCAGACCGATAATGGAGACATAAGAGTAAGGAACAAAATGGTTGCTCTTGGATGGGAGCCTGTTCAGGGCTCTTTTGAACAAAAAAAGATAATGATAATACATGAGCTTGTGTTTATGGGCAGGATCTTATATTTTAACCCCTTAAGGACTACGTGATGTGCTATGACCGTCACGGACCTTATACCCTTAAGGACCAGTGATGGTCATAGCACGTCACGTACTTTTTACTTGCAGCGCTCTACCGGGAGCAATGTAAATAAAAACGGGGCCTAAAATTGATCGCTCCAAGACCGGAGCGATCTCTCTTAGGCCTCAAAGCGTTGCGCCGGTACACATAACAGGTCACGTGTCCAGACGCGTCGGCAAGGATCAAATCGGTCCTTAAGGGAAGGTAACTTCCCTGGACCGCTGGTCCTTAAGGGGTTAATAAAAAGTATAAAATAGAACGTAATGTTTATTTAACACCCGTTAATTCAGTAGTTAGCACTTTTAGATGATGATCTAACACATGAGTGGTATTTCCCTATTGCAGAGAGTTTTGGTATGTGCCCTTCCTGGTTGTGGTGCTAATGATGGGTAGTGTTTCCCTATTGCAGAGAGTCCTGGTATGTGCCCTTTCTAGCTGCGGTGCTAATTTTGGGTGGTGTTTCCCTATTGCAGAGAGGCCTGGTATGTGCCCTTTCTAGCTGCGGTGCTAATTTTGGGTGGTGTTTCCCTATTGCACAGAGTCCTGGTATGTGCCCTTTCTAGCTGCGGTGCTAATTTTGGGTGGTGTTTCCCTATTGCAGAGAGGCCTGGTATGTGCCCTTTCTAGCTGCGGTGCTAATTTTGGGTGGTGTTTCCCTATTGCACAGAGTCCTGGTATGTGCCCTTTCTAGCTGCGGTGCTAATTTTGGGTGGTGTTTCCCTATTGCAGAGAGTCCTGGTATGTGCCCTTTCTAGCTGCGGTGCTAATTTTGGGTGGTGTTTCCCTATTGCAGAGAGCCCTGGTATGTGCCCTTTCTAGCTGCGGTGCTAATTTTGGGTGGTGTTTCCCTATTGCAGAGAGCCCTGGTATGTGCCCTTTCTAGCTGCGGTGCTAATTTTGGGTGGTGTTTCCCTATTGCAGAGAGCCCTGGTATGTGCCCTTTCTAGCTGCGGTGCTAATTTTGGGTGGTGTTTCCCTATTGCAGAGAGCCCTGGTATGTGCCCTTTCTAGCTGCGGTGCTAATTTTGGGTGGTGTTTCCCTATTGCACAGAGTCCTGGTATGTGCCCTTTCTAGCTGCGGTGCTAATTTTGGGTGGTGTTTCCCTATTGCAGAGAGGCCTGGTATGTGCCCTTTCTAGCTGCGGTGCTAATTTTGGGTGGTGTTTCCCTATTGCAGAGAGCCCTGGTATGTGCCCTTTCTAGCTGCGGTGCTAATTTTGGGTGGTGTTTCCCTATTGCAGAGAGGCCTGGTATGTGCCCTTTCTAGCTGCGGTGCTAATTTTGGGTGGTGTTTCCCTATTGCAGAGAGCCCTGGTATGTGCCCTTTCTAGCTGCGGTGCTAATTTTGGGTGGTGTTTCCCTATTGCAGAGAGCCCTGGTATGTGCCCTTTCTAGCTGCGGTGCTAATTTTGGGTGGTGTTTCCCTATTGCAGAGAGTCCTGGTATGTGCCCTTTCTAGCTGCGGTGCTAATTTTGGGTGGTGTTTCCCTATTGCAGAGAGCCCTGGTATGTGCCCTTTCTAGCTGCGGTGCTAATTTTGGGTGGTGTTTCCCTATTGCAGAGAGCCCTGGTATGTGCCCTTTCTAGCTGCGGTGCTAATTTTGGGTGGTGTTTCCCTATTGCAGAGAGGCCTGGTATGTGCCCTTTCTAGCTGCGGTGCTAATTTTGGGTGGTGTTTCCCTATTGCAGAGAGCCCTGGTATGTGCCCTTTCTAGCTGCGGTGCTAATTTTGGGTGGTGTTTCCCTATTGCAGAGAGGCCTGGTATGTGCCCTTTCTAGCTGCGGTGCTAATTTTGGGTGGTGTTTCCCTATTGCAGAGAGCCCTGGTATGTGCCCTTTCTAGCTGCGGTGCTAATTTTGGGTGGTGTTTCCCTATTGCAGAGAGCCCTGGTATGTGCCCTTTCTAGCTGCGGTGCTAATTTTGGGTGGTGTTTCCCTATTGCAGAGAGGCCTGGTATGTGCCCTTTCTAGCTGCGGTGCTAATTTTGGGTGGTGTTTCCCTATTGCAGAGAGCCCTGGTATGTGCCCTTTCTAGCTGCGGTGCTAATTTTGGGTGGTGTTTCCCTATTGCAGAGAGGCCTGGTATGTGCCCTTTCTAGCTGCGGTGCTAATTTTGGGTGGTGTTTCCCTATTGCAGAGAGGCCTGGTATGTGCCCTTTCTAGCTGCGGTGCTAATTTTGGGTGGTGTTTCCCTATTGCACAGAGTCCTGGTATGTGCCCTTTCTAGCTGCGGTGCTAATTTTGGGTGGTGTTTCCCTATTGCACAGAGTCCTGGTATGTGCCCTTTCTAGCTGCGGTGCTAATTTTGGGTGGTGTTTCCCTATTGCACAGAGTCCTGGTGTGTGCCCTTTCTAGCTGCGGTGCTAATGTTGGATGGTGTTTCCCTATTGCAGAGAGTCCTGGCATATGCCTTTCCTGGATGTGCTGCTAATGTTGGATGGTGTTTCCCTATTGCAGAGAGTCCTAGAAGGTCACATAGGCGAGGTTTATTGCTGCAAGTTCTTCCCCTCTGGTAAGGTAGTCCTAAGCGGAGGAAGTGACCATCAGTTGAAGATCTGGTCTGTGGACGATGGCAGCTGCCCAGCCACATTAAAAGGCCACAAAGCAGGTAACTTCAACAATGGGCTGTATTTTAAAATAGAGAGATTCGGGTGCTAATATCTCCTAGTAATAAACCCCCATTTAACTTGAGCAGAAAACCCCAATAACGACTAAGATTCAGTTCTGTGTGTATCGGTTCTCTAAAATTAACCCATTAAGGACCAGATGACGTGCTATGACCGTCACAGTCCTTATACCCTTAAGGAGCTGTGATGGTCATGGCACATCACGTACTTTTTAAAAACGGGACCTAAAATTGACCACTCCAAGACTGGAACGTTCTCTTTTAGGCCCCAAAGCGATGCACCAATACACGTAACAGGTCACATGTACTGGAGTGTCAGCAAGGCTCAAAGAGGTCCTTAAAGGAAGGTAACTTCCCTGGACCGCTGATCCTTAAGGGGTTAATATTTAATTTGTACTGGATATCTTGTCCTTGGTGACAAACAAGATTAGTTTTGCAGAACTCCACACTACTCCTACTGAAGTATTCTTGGAAACCCTTCATTGGGAGGAGTCCTGTCATAGAGAATAATGTCAATAATGTCTGCCTCCATGGGTAGGATATCCAGTACTAATTAAAGACTATTTATGGGGACCAATCCAAACAGAACTGATCCATGGAGACCAATGGGATTTTCTGCCTGGATAAACAGAGACGTGTGTGGTGTATTTTTTTTGGAGTTTCTTTAACCATTTATGGGCTCATGACGCGACAGGACCGTCATGCCGGTGATGTTTCTGGGATCGCAGAGCAGCTGCATGATGCTCTCCCATCCCAGAATTTAATTTGCAAAAAAATAAAAAATATCAATGGTCCTTAACAGCTGCCCATGCGCCAGATCAGGCAGACATTAAGGGGTTAAACAGTATTACGTATGAATGGGCTAGATCAGACATGGGCAATTTTAGGCACTTTAGCTGTTGGAGACTACAACTTCTATCATCCCCAACCAGCCAATGGATGATTAGGGATAATATGAGTTGCAGTCTTCAACAGCTGAAGAACCAGAGTTTGGCTAACTCCTAGGTAGACGGATCTGTCGGTGCCTCATTGAAATACCTGTCCTTACAGCTATCCTGAGCCTGGATATAGTGGATCGTGGAAGGAATGTGGTTTCCGGCTCTCGGGATGGCACAGCCAGACTATGGGATTGTGGGAAGTCTGCCTGCATCAGTGTGGTTGAAGACTGCTATGTCCCTATTAACGCAGTCGCTGTGGGTGCAGTTGATAACACAGTTGATCTTGGTTCTCCAAAAGAAGCTCCTAGTAAGTAACTTTCCTGTGTCTTGAACTAAAGATGAGGACCATTTAATTTTTCCATCAGAAATATTGGTGTATAAAGGCAAAGTGGAGCGACTGTACCATCCTGTTCCTTTTTTATATAATAAAAAACGTGTAACGACGCAGTCATGAGCAGTAGAGACTGCCTGTGATGAGGCTGATACAGAGCTGGACGCTCTGAAGGAGAGTCCAGCTCTGTATCAGCCGCGGCGCAGACAGTCTCTACTGCTCATGACTACCCCGCAACTGGCTGGCACTGTATCAGCCGCGGCGTGGCAGTCTCTACTGCACATGACTGTCCCACGACCGGCTGCCAGTGGCACTGTGGCCCGTGTAACGGGCTCTTCAACTAGTAGGGAATAAATGCAAATCCCTGTTGATTGTTACATGACTTTTAACCCTTTGAACTATAGATTCATTGCAATACGTGGAACCCTCACTAGCTTTTAACACTGATTTTTATTTGTCCCCTAAAATGCAGTTGGTTTGCTCCAGAACCAGTCTACTTTTCCTTTATACACAAGGCCAGTGTTTGTTACCAAGTCCAATTCTACAGGGAAGAGTAATGCATTTCAAAGCAGCTCCATTTCTCTTGTGTCCTGTGGGGGATATAGCCATTAACTAAAACTAACAATTTCTCCCTCTCCTCTGCCCTGCTTTACCCTGGCACTCTACCCACTGCTCAGTATTTAAAAGGAAACTTTCACCCTCAGGACACTTGGCTTGGATGTGCCTGTCAAAATTGCCTATGGATTGAATATTGTTTTCCCAAGATCTTTATAGTTATATATGTATACTTTATATTTAGATATAGCTGTTTAAAAATTACCTATTGACATCACCAGTTCCCAAGCTATGCCACAGAGCCCTGCTGGACATCCCCTATATTGACATTCTCCTCCCACTTCCCATCCCAGCTGTCCTTAAAGGGATAGTAATACTTGCATATTACTAATCCCCATATTGTAGCTTTGTTAAAAAGAAGCGTATTGCCCCCAGTGTCATTTCCCAAACCCTTATGGTTTGAGAGATGATAGCGCTCAAAGTTCCCCCCTCCCTCCCCCTTCCCTGACTGAACGCTGACTGCAGGGGAAGCTGTTATTTCAATACTGTCAGAGTTGTAGTTCAAGAGTAATTGAATGATAAAGTATTCCCCTCCCGCCCCTTTTACTGATGTAACGCTGATCCCCTCAGAGCAGCAAGACTGTCCAGATGGATCACAGAGAGGGACAATCATCAGTGAGCATAAGGAAACACCTGAAAAACCTGTCAAGGTGGGCAGGGTTTTCATTGTTCTCACAGTAAGAAGATTGTCCCTTGCTGTGACCTGTCTGGTCTGTGGACCAGATTCCACATCTGAGGGGAGACAGCTTACACTAGGTAAAAGGGACAGGAGTGGGATACTTTATCATTCAATTACTCTTGAACTACAACTCTGACAATACTGAAATAACACTCTCCATGGCCCAAATACTATGAAAATTAATTAGAACTGCTGTTTTTGTGAAACATTACTTTCTCTTTAAGGGTATAGTTCTCTTTCCAACAAGTATATTTTATGTCAGTGAAACTTGGTTGACTACACAAACTCTCTATATTTTAAGGCATTGCAGCCAATCTTTCCAGTTGCCTATGACCTTGTGCTGGCAACCTCTTGTCCCTCTCCTGGGAGGCTGTTCCATGATTCTACAACCGTTTTTATTTAATCGTATTATAAATGAAATGTATTTTTTTTTAGGTGACAGAGAAATCGGAACAGAAGGGAAGCTACTGCTCCTTGCCCGGGAGGATAACACGTTGCAGGGAGTGAGTCTGCACAGCCGTGACACTGTGAGTTTCTCTTCTCTGAAAATGATTCACTACTGACCCCAAGTGGCTACTCTTAGCCAACGATTTACTGTTTATTTGTAAAAGTATTTTCCTTCATCTATTATTTTGGCAGGTTTATCAGCTCTCTTCATGATTTGTGTTTTTCTGTCATCGCCGCACCCCCCCGCCTTATTTATTTTACCTTTCTTGTAATTATTAACCCCTTTTGATGCTGTTCATTGGGGTAGAGAAATCTTTAGCATCCAGTTGTTTGCTAGTATCATATGCACAAACACAAAAGTGGAGAAATTCTGGGGCAAACTAACTGCACCATAGGGCGCAAATGAAAGTTCCCCAAATTTCCACTGATTTTAAAATCTTCAACTTGGAAACCTCTATCATTCAAGGGGTTAAAAAACAAACCCTTAAATGAATGGGAATGTTTATGAGTGCTCTACGGTGCAACTGACTTGCCCTAGAATGACTCCACTTGTATTTGTGCATGTTGCCTGTGGAATAACATTGTGACCATATCCACTTATTACAGCAGTGTGCTGTGGCCCTTTATTTCCATTACTAGTTTTAAAGCCCGTGTACACGGCCAACACTGGTGGAGCTGCAGTCATACGCAGTACAGACTGCCCGCGCCACGGCTGATACGGAGCGGGGCGCTCCGATTTCAAACTGGAGTCCTCTCTGCGCACCTTGCGCAGAGAGGTCTCTGATCTGAATTCGGAGCACCCCACTTCATATCAGCCGTGGCGCGGGCAGTCTGTACTGCGCATGACTGCATCGCGCTCAGCCTTCTCTAATGCGCATGACGGCTTCTGACAAACATCCTTAGTGAATTATAATATAGGATAGACTATGCAGACAAAAGGCAACAGGGAGTCGTCCTGAGGGAGATGTATACAAGTGGCTGTAGGATAATATGAACACGTGTAGGCTTTTGCATTGTATTACCACATTTGCGTCTCTTTTTTTTTTTTACAAAGTACACCATTTGTGACAGTTGGGGAAAAAAATGGGCAAGATGAAATTTTAAGGGGTTGCAAGCGATGTATTTAAAATTAAAAAAATAAATAGTGTGCAAATTGCTCTGAAAGTGCAACCAAATTGTATACCAGTGCAACTAAAACTGTACAGCATTGTGGTCTCCTGTCCTCCTCTTACTGTGCTCGGAAGACTGGTGAGAGATATGAAGAACAGTGTGGTCTCCTGTAATCTTGTACTCTACTCGTGGCATTTGTGGTAGGAGTGAAGAACAGTATGGTCTCCTGAACTCCTCTTACTGTTCTGAGGAGACTGGTGGGAGATGTGCAGAACAACATGGTCTCCTGTACTCGGAAGACTGGTGGGAGGTGTGAAGAACAGTATGGTCTCCTGAACTCCTCTTACTGTTCTGAGGAGACTAGTGGGAGGTGTGCAGAACAACATGGTCTCCTGTCCTCCTTTTACTGTACTTGGGAGACTGGTGGGAAGAACAGTGTAGTCTCCTGTACTCAGGAGACAGATGGGAGGTTTGAAGAACCTTATGGTCTCATGTACTCCTCTTACTGTACTGAGCAGACTGGTGGGAGATGTGCAGAACACAGTGGTCTCCTGTCCTCCTCTTACTGTACTCTGGATACTGGTGGGAACAATGTGGTCTCCTCTTACTGTACTCGGGAGATTGGTGGGAGGTGTTTAGAACAGCATGGTCTCCTCTTACTGTACTCGTGACATTTGTGGGAGGAGTGAAGAACAGTATGGTCTCCTGACCTCTTACTGTTCTGAGGAGACTAGTGGGAGGTGTGCAGAACAATATGGTCTCCTGTACTCCTTTTACTGTTCTGAGGAGACTAGTGGGAGGCGTGCAGAACAACATGGTCTCCTGTCCTCCTTTTACTGTACTTGGGAGACTGGTGGGAAGAACCGTGTGGTCTCCTGTACTCAGGAGACAGATGGGAGGTTTGAAGAACCGCATGGTCTCATGTACTCCTCTTACTGTACTGAGGAGACTGGTGGGAGTTGTGCAGAACACAGTGGTATCCTGTCCTCCTCTTACTGTACTCTGGATACTGGCGGGAACAGCGTGGTCTCCTCTTATTGTACTCAGGAGATTGGTGGGAGGTGTGCAGAACAGCGTGGTCTCCTGTCCTCCTCTGGTACTCAAAGGGTTAATGTTTAAATGTCTCAAATGCATTCCTGATGAGCTCGGTCTAATTTAATTCTCTATTCAATCCTCAAGGGCCACCAGCAGGCCAGGGTGTAAGGATTTCCCTGATGAAACACAGGTGAGTTAGTCAGTGAATCATTCATTGTGACTGGCCCATCTATTCTCAAACAGGGAGATCCTTATATCCTGGCCTGTTGGTAGCTCCATAGGACTGAAGCTGGACACCCCTGCTCTATAGAGATTTTACCACTGAGTAAAACAAGGGCACTTCTACTGCTCTCACTTATTTTTATTCAACAGTTATAACTGTTCAAACTGTCAAGAAGAGATGAACCTGTCACTATCGCATTCTATGCAGAACTGTAGTCAGGGACTCGCCTCTCTCATAGAATACACCAGGTGAACTGTAGTTGAACTTTCTGACAGCTAGAGGGCAGAAAACCCTGACAACGTTTGTTTGGGGGGGGGGGGGTTTGGGGGGGAGGTTTCCTTCCCATTAAAAGTCTACTACTCCTTTTAAATATGGTAAATATAATTTTCATCTCCTTACTGACAAGTCATATGCATGCCCGAATGTAATTCTACATATAACTGATGTGTCTTCACTATCCTCTAAAACAGAGCCACTTTTCCTTCCTGCATGTTGCCCACAGTGGTCGCTCTGTCAGCAAACTTATTTCTCTTTGTGCTTCAGGTTTTCCTTTTCGAGGGGACCGAACCTCTTAACTGCTGCGCATTCCTCTCCAGCGTCAGCGTCCTCACCGGGGGTCAGGATGGCAAAATATTCCATCTGGATGTCCGTAACACAAAGTGAGTATACCCAGAGTTCCCAGCCCTAACAAGGCTTAATTTATCTTCTTCACATGGTTGTATATGTGAAATCACCATCTTGGGATGATACAGCTGATAGATGTGCACCAAGGTTACAAGTGGAGAGTTCATTCATTAGCCAAAATAGACTTGTAAAGATGATGCAGTCTCCATGGTGAAAGACCGTTTATGGCTATGTCTACTCGGGCAACTTACTGCACTCTAGCATGACTCAGACTGATTACATTTGCTTACCTGCAATTTTGTACTTGCCACCATCATTACCTTGGAATGGGGAGCATGGTTGAGGTTGGTATCCTATTGAAATGTTGCCATCTTTTTTTTTGCGACCATCACAAAGGCAAGATCATAATATCGCCTGCTTGAAAAGGGGGACATTCTGATGTGTCCCATTTTATGCAGGAGACATTTCTAATGGTCCGTTTTCTTGGTCGCCAAATAGTGGCCGACATTTTTAATAGTGAACCGTTGCGGTCTGACGGATGGCTGTCCTTAGTGGGCTGTGATATATTGTTTGCTGACACCGATATGGTTCTACCAGGTTTTTGGAGGTGGACATGATCATCCTGGCCTCCAAAACTGGTTTCATGAACGATCTACGTCCACCAGGCAGATCAGCCATTGTGCAACTAGGATTTTGAGATCACATGTGAACCTACCACCTTATGTCTGTTTTCAGAACTCCAGTGCAGATAGTCTGCAGATCCGAATCTCCTGTCCTCTCCTTGGTTCCCTTCAGAGATGGATACATCTCCAGTCAAGGTATACGCACTATGGAACATATAGGCCAATGGTTTGCCAATCGGCAAAAGTGATATATGAAAGTACATAATTATCACATTGTTAGAAAACATTTTCACAACACTTTTGGATAAAAATTCAGATCTTGCAAACTGACGGACAACCACACATTTATCCATATTCAAACAAAGACAAATAAATAAATTGTACTCAAAATGTTACAGCAAAAGCTGTTGGATTTGCTAATTTTGAATGATGGTAAAGGCCATAATTTTCCTAAGACTAAAGTATTTTCTGTTTTTGTTAATATTTTGTTTTTTAAAGTATACCACGCAACCACACAATTCCTTTAACCCTTTGAGGGCCATAGGGGTACGCAACACATTGCAGAGCAATGTGTTTCGTACCCCTCTGACACTCAGAGGGTTAAGGTCCACCAGCAAAAGGACTGTATGTTGTCCAAATCGTGTTTTACATGAATACTAATGCCTCCTAATAATAAACCCCACACACACGCTTAACAGAAAATTCTAATAGCCCTTATGAATTTTATCCTTGTGTGTTTGTTGAAGAGGTCACATTTCCAATCCGTTCTGGATGCCATGTCCATGGAGGCGGACATGATGCTGTTTAGACATAACTCCTGGACACCACCCAGTGGAAGTTCGATGTTGTGCAGAGTGCGTGAATCACTGACGTTGTCACTATTCCAGTGGGCTAAGTTTTAGGGTTCAGAGTCCTGCCAGTATGAATCATATCCACTCCCATCAACACAACATCAAGGACATATTTTATATTATCTCTTGAATAAAGGAGCAAGGGCAAAATCGATAGTGGCCATTAGGATTTTTTTACCATAATAAGGTAAACAGGAAGTCATTATTAGGAAGTGTTGGTGTTCCTTTAAAGCTGAACTGTAATCTTGGAATACGTGGTTCTTAATTTGTTAAGGCCTCCTTCTTACAACAATCCGTTATTTGGTTTTACTTCCTACCACCCCTCCCTATTTAACTCTACTGTTGTCTATAATTGAAGAGGGACGTATTAAATCCTTGGTGACGTATAATATAATCATGGGTGGAGCTCTGTGGCTCTTCTTAGCCGTGCTCCTGATTCTAAATGGCAGGTCCATCTCTCTATCTTGTCAAATGTACCCATGATTCTAAAGGGCAGGGCTCTCTCTATGGCCCTAGCCACTCCGCCTCCATTATTATAAAGAGCAATGCTCTCTCTGTGAGTCTGGTCAGCCCCACTCACTATAATAAAGAGCAATGCTGTCTCCGTGAGTCTAGTCAGCCCCACCCATTATTATAAAGGACAGGGCTGTCTCTGTAACTAGGCCTACCCACTATTAAAAAGGACAGGCTGTCTCTGTAACTAGGCCCACGCACTATTATAAAGGACAGGCTGTCTCTGTAACTAGGCCCACCCACTATTTTAAAGGACAGGCTGTCTCTGTAACTAGGCCCATCCACCCTAGCCCCCTCCATTATTATAAAGAGCAGTGCTCTGTCTTTAGTTGTAGTCAGCCCCACCCATTATTATAAAGGATAGGACTGTCTCTGTGGCTTTAGCCAGCCCCAACCATTATTATTATTATACACTTTAGCGGCTCATTTAGTTGTTTCATCAAATAATGGATCATACCTTTTAACTGTAACAGACTGGATACACAGGTGGTAGAATGCTGTCATTCAGTTATATACTAGAGCAGAGTTTAACCCTTTGCGTGCCAAAGAGGTACGCAGTGCATTGCTCTGCAAAGCGTTGTGTACCCCACTGGCATTCAAGGGGTTAAATCCCCTCCAAAAAACAAAAACATAAATAGATATAACTGACTGCAGACTGCCTCCGTAGGCAAGTCGTTCTGTTATCTCTTTAAGAAACTGAGGGGTGTGCAATGTCAGGTATTCCATATTGAAATCTTTTGTTTAGCGGCTCTAACTCCAATATAAATCAGATGTACTTGTTCAAAAAATATTGTTCCATCAAATGTAGTGTAACATTTAATCTTTTATACCAGGCATAATGCACAAATGTTACCACTGCATGTATTGATGATTCAGTTGTTGTTTCAAGGAAAGGAATAAGAGTTCAATGCTAGATGGGTGCAATCAAGGAGTGTCCCTACAGGCTCCCAAAAATACAGCATATACACAGAAATTCATGCATCACCATCATAGACACAAAGAACTTAAAGGAGCAGTAAACTTTTTTTAGTGGAAAAATATATATTGTAGGGATTTTCCTATTGAGTAAGATAAGGGTACTCCCACTGCCGAGATATTTATATTTCCAGTGTTATTACAGTTTAAACCCATGTTTTTTACATTAGCAGTGCCCTCTCGTGGTCAAATTCTAATTAGATTTCCTGTTAGATTCTAATGGAGAGGAAAGTCAGAGACATACAGTTCTCCATAGAATGTGATAGAAACTGCCTGTCACTTCCTGTCAGTTAGAACTATCAGGAAGTAAACACAGTAAATTCACTTCCTGTCAGAACTATCAGGAAGTAAACACAGTAAATTCACTTCCTGATTATTTTAACTGCTATAAATTTTGAATAAAACATCTGACAGCGATGGGAGTGACCTTGTTTTATTCAGCAGGAAATGCTCTGTAAAATATGTGTTTCCATAAAAAAAGTTTATTGAGCCTTTAAACTTCTTACTCTGTCGCTATTTGTCAAACATTAACGTTTCCTTGGTTTTAGGTAAAGGGACCTACTTCATCAACCCCCAGGATTCTAGTCAGTTTGTAGAGCTCACAGGACAGGACCTTGAACCTGCTTTCCAGGTAATACACTACAACTTCTCTATATGTTTTGTATATTTTCTAGACCAGGTTGCCCTTGATGGTCTTTGGCAAACCAGGTTCTCTAGATAACACGTTGTTTAGTGCAATGGTTCTCGTCAATATTTATGCTGTGATGAAATCCTAAAGATTAAAATAAATCCCCCTCCAAAAAACCATAGAATTAAATTATTTAATTCCTTTTCAAGGAGATGGAAACCTCTGTAACATCCAAGAAGTTAAATGGATTGATGGGGATTGACTGAGATTTCAGGTGAAACTAAAGGGTTCATCCCCAGCAAAAATAACAAGAACCACTGGCTTTAGACCTGGATTCCATTTCAGGTGATATGTTTATCACTGGTTTTATGTACAAATTTACCAGTAGGCTTCAGTCTGAATTGTTGAGCTAAAACAAGGGATAACATGATCACCTGCAATGCCAACAGCATGATGATGCCCTCATTGCATGCCACCAGCAAGGAGATGCACCATTGCGTTCTTCCAGCAGAAGATGATTCCATTACAGATCTAGTTGATCTAGTAACACTTTCTTTTCTAAACGTTCTCTCTTACAGGCGGCTACCTGGGAGAAGTCAGTTTACACGTGCTGTAGAGATGGGATTATACGGAAATATCACCTTGCCGATCTGTGATCGGGGTGTGGACTATAGTGAGGAACTTGGATTTCTGTATTACCGTTCTACTAGGCCCCAGCCTGAAAAAAGAGGCTTCCTCTGGGACCTGCTTCAATCCACCATCACACATTGGCGCTATGGAGAGAACTGGAAAGAAACCATGTGCTGAAATCCATTTGATGCTTAACCCATTGAGGACCAGAGTTGTGCATTGTGTACCCTACTGGACCATGTGGGTTAAAAGATCCGTAAACTCTTTAATCTTTTGAGTGCCAAAAGGGTAACTAATGCATTGCAAAAGCAATGCGCTTAATACCCATCTGGCGCTGAAAGGGGTTAATAAAAGTACATTAAAGGGCTTATTTTGCTGAGTAATACAAGGGCACCCCACTGCTTTACTGTAGTTAGTGACTTTAACTCTTCTCCGTATAAATTATAGACAAAAAGAATGCCTTCTGAACACTAGTTGGTGCTGCACTAACAGTTTGCATAAAAGAAAATATTTTGATCTGTAATAATTTTTGAGTGAAAAATCTCCCACCAGTAGGGAGCCATTTGTATTACGCAGAAGAAAAAGAACTAGAACATAATTTTTCATTAAAATATGTACTGCTCCTCTAAAGAAACACATTCTAAAACACAAATTGAAGTTCTATGAAAGGTCATGTTGCAATATTCATTGGTATATAGGTTTATTTCTAGATCCTGAACCTTGAGCGATGCCAACAAAATGGGGAAACAAAATGTCTCGTTTGCATCCCTGGTTCTGGGACAAGGTTGTACACGTGAAAGGTCTAAAGTGGGGGATTTATCCTCTTGAATCCAAAATAATCGCCAGCACATCTTTTTACGCTGTGTTGGAAACCTCTGAAGCACCAAAAGGGTTAAATTATTTGGAGACTTTTTTTTTATTTGTCACCTGTGATGCATTGGATTGTACCCAACACTTGCTCTAGTTCCTAGTGTATCAGCCTTACATGTGCCTGACCAGGAAGTGATGCAAGTAAAGCAAAATCACTTCCTAGAGTAGCAGAACATTGGGATATACACAATTATATAGCAACTAGTTGAAGAGCCCGTTACACAGGCCACAGTGCCACTGCCAGCCGGTCGCGGGGCAGTCATGCGCAGTAGAGACCGCCCGCGGCGCGGCTGATACAGAGCTCTGTATCAGCCGCGGCGCGGGCAGTCTCTACTGGGCATGACTGCAGCACGGGCAACAATCTCTACTGTTCATGACTGGTCATTACACACATTTTAGCAAATTATTATATATGATGATTTCTCTCAGGGTAAGGTTAAAAAATCCTTCCTGACATCAAAAGGCAGTCTGGTATCTCTCTTGAGCAACAGCATGCTTTTCATAAGCCCCTGGAATTTTACTACTACTTGTACACACCCAGGAGCGTCCGTAAAGAGGAGTTATACAAATCTCCGCTACTACCCGTCTCATTGGTGTAAGCATGGACTGCAAGGACTTCAACTTCCACTGCAGTACACACCTCCTCCCAATACACCCTCCATCCCGTTCATCACGTACAGAACTTCACCCTCCACCATGGTACACACCAACTCCCTCACAGTTTAGTGAATGTGGTAACAAGCCACATTAACATATAAATACACCCACATAAATAAGATAATGGCTCATTATCCTGCATTTACATATGCAAATGAGCAATTGTCAAAGTGTCCAGTACAAAATCTTAAATCTGTTGAAGGCAGGGTGGATTGACTGGGATATGGTGGTGAAGACACATTAGTGCAAGGCTTAAAATATGAAGTCCTTTGCTACTAGCCAGACCTGAAAAGTTACTCACCACTACAAGCCAAAACATACCCACCAGGGCTGAATTTCTACTCACCAGCGCTAAATTTTCACTCACCATTGGCTAGTGGCAAGTGGAAATTTTGAGCCCTGCATTAGTGCATATTGGCAATGTTCCTTCTACACAGATCCAAGACATCACCATCCTGAGCCCTTATTGAACCTTAATGCATCTTGGCCCTGGCGTGTGAGTACCTTGAGGTGCTCACAGGGCACTACCATATGCTCAGTGTGCATAGGTGTACGCATTTAAAATATTGTCGTGCCCTGGGAGGACCATAAGGTCCTCTTATACCAAGAATGTATGTTGATTCAAAGACGTCTTGCAAGGGGGACGCACAGCAGTGGAGGAAGCGGCTGCCAATTTGAGAATGCCGCACTCTGCCTTCAGAGGGGTTATTACAGCTGCAGGTCAATGAAGATCTCCGCGGCTGGAGAGGTCTGATATCATTTTTTTTAACATACATTATGGAGTATATGTGAGCAGGTTGATATATATATATATATATATTTATTTTTTTTTTACATTGGGGGAGGTGTAGGATTAGCAAATTTAACCCTTTGAGTGTCAGATATCCAATGCATTGCATACCCCAGTGCCAATCAAAGGGTTAATGCACGGGCAATGCCATGCTAAGACTGCTAGTTTCCATAAACGTAAATCATTTTTGAACACTATTTTTCTTTGTGTCGTATGAAAAAAAATGGGGGGGGGGTTTTTCCATAGACTTCCATTTAACACTTTGAGAGCCACAATGTATTTGACCTATAGAGGGACAAAAGAGAGAGAAAAAACAGGAGGCGCCCCCTTATTGAATCTTCAAACAATCAACCTCCACCAAAGTGCTGTGCAAAAACAGCTAGAATCGCAGTGGTGAAAATTAAAAGCTACCCCAAGCTTATATGATCTCTCTTTCAGCAATGCTTCACACCAATAGCAGGGTTACAGAACACATTCTAGAGTCAGTAGATGTCCCATATTGACCAGGGTAGTCCTGTATGTTAAATATGTGTTCTATGTCTGGGGACACCCTCTTCCTTGAAAAAAAAAATAAATATATATATATATAATATATATTGTTCCAGAATGAAGACTCCAGAGCACAGAGATGCAAACACTGAATAGGGAACTATTTATATACTGCGATGGCAGAAAATAACACCTGTGCCGAGGTACAAGAAAATGGCCACCATTGGCTAATTGTGCTATAAGAAAACGGAATGGCAGCTCCTGTAGTGTGGAGGCCATCTTCTTGCAGCCTAGCAAAGGTGTCCCTTTCAGACATGGCAGCCAATAGTGAGTCCTCCCTCTAGTGTTTAGAACACTGTGGTGCTCTGGAGAAAGTGCAGGTTTCATTTTATCAGTATGGGGCAAGTGCTACCTCTCAGTGTCATTAGAACTGAGAAGTACTCTGTCACTCCTGTCTCATGAATGTTCTGAATGACAGACACAATGTGTTCACACAAACTCTGTCCTTCAGGACCTCTTGTGTGCCAGACTTAGGGTTTGTCTAAATTAACAGGTAATTCAACAGTTAAAGTGAAAGTATTGCATAATATGCTGGGTTGATCCTGCTGAGTAAAAGATGTTTTGTTCAAAACTTCGAGTTTCGAACCCTAGCTGCAAAAGTAGGGTGGAACAATGAGACCCTGATAGCTGCATTCTCCCAAGGGCTTTGCGATTACATGAAGGACGAGATTGCTGCTTGTGACCTACCTAACAGTCTGGATAATATGATATCCTTTGTCATCCTCATAGATACACGGGTCCATTTAAGGAGCGCCTGTGGAGGCATCCTACCAGCATGTCCTTTTCTGGCCCACCCTGTCCTCCCTCACCTCCCGTGCCTCCTGGTTCTGACACTACGTGTGGTGAACCTATGCAGGTGGGGGCTACCCGACTCTCTGCGACAGAGAGGGCCCATAGGCGGAGGGAGGAACTATGTCTCTACTACGGTAAAAATGGTCACCTACTAAGATCATGCCCGGTACGTCCGGGAAAATGTTCGCACCTAGGATCCTGTTGGGGACAGATCTTAGGTGGCATCTCACAGTCCCCTGAAGCCTCTCAGGCCTAAACCCTTGCTGGACATAGTTCTATCTTGGGCTAAAGAGTCTGTTCCTGTGCCTGCCTTGATAGACTCTGTCACGGCAGGTTATTTTGTGGACGCTGCATTTGCTGAGCGTTTTGGGATTCCTTTAGTGCCTTGTGACTCTCCTGTGATGGTTGAAGCAATTGATGGTAGACCCCTGCTGCCAGCACACATTACCCATGAGACGGCCCCACTTACCCTAAGTGTGGGAGCCCTGCATAAGGAAACTCTGAAGTTTCAGGTGATAAACTCCCTGCACTATGCTATTGTGTTAGGGTTCCCATGGTTACAAGTGCATAACCCTAAAATTGACTGGAGCATGTGTGAGATATTGTCCTGGGGTTCTCACTGTGAAGAGGCTTGTCTTTCATGTCCCATCAGACTTGCCTGTGCTGAGTCTCAAGGCCTACCGGAGGCTTAATCACAGTTTTCCGAGTTGTTTAACAAAGTTCAGGCAGGAGCTTTACCTCCCCATAGACCATACGACTGCACGATCGAGCTCTCTCCTGGGACTACCCCTCCGCGGGGTCGTACCTATCTTCTGTCTGTGGAAGGAAATAAGGTCATGGAGGAGTATGTTGCTGATGCCTTGGAGAGGGGCATCATCTGGAAATAATCATCCCCCGCGGGTGCTGGATTTTTTTTTTTGTGAAAAAGGATGGAGGATTACGCCCTTGTATCGATTTTCGGGGCTTAAACAAATAGATGGTAAAAATGCATATCCCATGCCATTGATTACCAAGCTGTTTGACCGCCTCAAGGTTCTACTATATTTACCAAGCTCGATTTGAGGGCAGCTTACAATTTGGTCAGGATCAAACAAGGGCATGAATGGAAGACAGCGTTCAACACCCGGAGAGGGCATTATGAATATCTGGTCATGCCCTTTGGCCTATGCAATGCTCCCGCTGTCTTCCAAGAATTCATAAATGACATCCTGAAAGAACTTTTGCAAATCTGCGTTGACATCCTTATCCATTCTCCAACAGTGGAGACCCACTATGCGGATGTATCCAGGGTCCTTTCACTCCTGAGAGAAAACAACTTGTTCTGCAAGTTGGAAAAGTATGAGTTTCATAAGACCCAAGTTACTTTTCTTGGGTATGTTATCACCGCATCTGGGTTCGCGATGGACCCCAAAAAACTGTCGGCTGTGGTTCAGTGGCCTCGACAGGAGGGACTGAAGGCGATTCAAAGATTTCTGGACTTTGCAAACTATTACTGTAAATTTATAAAAAATTTCTCGACCATTGTAAAACCCATCACTGACATGACGCGAAAAGGAGCCAAAGTGTTAGAGTGGTCTTCTGATGCACTTTCTGCCTTTGACAACCTCAAAGCAGCATTTACTACAGCTCCGAACCAGGTACATCCCAATCCCGCCCTGCCTTTTATCCTGGAGATTGATGCGTCAGAGATTGGAGTAGGCGCCCTCCTTTCTCAACGGTCAGCTCCTGGAGAGGCTTTGCGCCCTTGTGGCTACTTCTCGAAAAAACTAAGGCAGAAAGGGTTTATCATACTGGTGACAGGGAGTTGCTGGCTATAATATTGCCATTGAAGGAGTGGCGTCATCTGTTGGAGGGTACCAGTTCCCTCATTTTGATTGTTACGGACCATAAGAATCTGACATACTTGTCTGAAGCCAAGCGGCTGTCCTCCCGGCAGGCCAGATGGGAACTATTCCTATCCAGGTTTAATTTCGTGGTTTCCTACCTTCCAGCCTTGAAAAATGTGAAGGCTGACGCCCTGTCATGCCAATTTTGTAGTAGGTTCAAGGAGGAGGTTCCTCCCACTCTGATCATTACTGCTAATCACATTCTGGCCACAATTCGTACCTGTATTACCTCTCCACTGGCAGAGGAGATACTGGCCGCCCAAGCATCTGCCCCAGCAGAGACTCCTAGGGGGAGATGTTTTGTACCGGCTCAGTTCTGCATTAAAATCCTGGAAACATACCATGCTTTCAAAATCGCTGGCCATATTGGGCGCGACCAGTTAATCTGGTCCTTGGCTAGACTGTTTTGGTGGCCGAGCCTCCGCTCTGATTGCGCCGCCTTTACCGCAGCCTGCACCACATGTGCTCAAAATAAGACTCCTCGACATCTGCCGGTGGGCATGCTTCAGACTGTAGCCAACAGGGAACGTCCCTGGACTCACTTATCCATTGATTTTATGGTCGACCTTCCTAGGTCCATGGGCTTTACTGCAATACTTATGATTGTGGACAAATTCTCAAAGAAAGCTCACTTTTTTGCCACTCTAGGGCTTGCCATCCATGCAGGAATTGGCGGTGGTATTCGCAAAGGAGGTGTTCCGACTCCATGGTATCCCTAAGGTGATTGTATCTGACAGAGGAAGCCAGTTTGTGTCCCGCTTCTGGAGGTGTTTCTGTGCGCAGATGGGAATTCAACTGGCATTCTCCTCCGCATCCCATCCACAATCCAGCGGTGTGGCAGAAAGGTTGAACCAAGCCTTGGAGCAATTTCTCCGCTATGTCTATGACCACCACGACAATTGGCCTACCCTGTTGCTCTGGGCGAGTTTGCCAGAAATTGTGCGGTGAACTCTTCCACTCAGAGTTCTCTTTTCTTGGTTAACTATGGGTTCCAACCCTCTGTTCTTCCTGAAAACTTCTGTGCACAAGCTATTCCAGCTCTGGATGAGCATTTGCAGGCACTCCGTTCCTCATGGGTTCGGATACAGCATACCCTACGTGGTTCAGTGCAGCGACAAAAAAGGCAGGCTGACCGTACGCATCTGCCAGCACCGACCTTCCAGGTTGGAGATAGTGTGGTTGCCGCCCCATGGCTGTTGTAGCCTATTGTAGCACTCTCCAGTGTAACTGAGCCATGTTTCTGGCTAGCCCCACCACACTATCGTTATCCTACTCTTATTGTCAGGGGAAGCACTAGGGCCCATATCCATTAAGTTAGAGGTGCAACTTTAAAGCAAGCTAACCGCACCATGGGGAGGGTGAATTAACATTTCCGTTCAGTTAAATGGAGTGTCCTAGCCCTTGAATGCTAGAAAACGTTGGAGAGCTCACCATGCCATTGAGGGACCCCACCAAGACAAGAGGCAGAATAATTCTCCTTGCTTCAGTACAGCTGCACAGGCGGTCGAGACACATGATCCCACAATGTCTCTCTATGAGTTTTTTGTCCAAGCACCACCAAGTTCTAACCACTAGAGAGAGAACTGCCATTGGCTACTAGGTATCATTCTGCAATGGTGACTGTCAAAACGGTGCATTGAAGACATTGCGGGCATTAAATAATGCATTTGAAATAGCACAGTTTAAAATGTCGCCTATGACGTTTACTATTGGTCAGTGTAGGGGTAGAGTACTTAAGGTAGTTGTTAGGGTTTGGTGGGTGGTTTTGGTTAGTGCAGCATTTTAAGTGGCAACATTTTTAATGAAGTGTTTTTGACGCTTGACATATATTACAGGGATTGTAATGTCTAAACACAAGTATATCACTGATTTTTCTTTACATTATAAGAAACACCTTGCACTGTTTGAAAACTCCTACTTTTGCAACGTTCTAAAGGTATGGAGGAAGATTCCCTGCCCGCCCCTTCTGCCTGCGCCACTGCTGCAGCTCTCTGAGGTCTGAATGGATGCTGCGATGGACAAACTTCAGAAAGCAAAGGGAACTACTGCCCTACTTCACCAAGGGGTCAGGATGTTCCTTATACTTACTGAAGTCTGTCCCTCACTGCAGCTGATGGGTCACACAACAGCACTAGCCATTAAGTGTGAGGCAACCAGAAGGGGCGGACGTGGGGGTTCCTTCTCCACTTCATAACTTTAGAACGACACAAAAATAAGAGTTTTTAAACTGAGCAAAGTGTTTCTTATAATCTAAAGAAGACTCAGATATACTTGTGTTTAGACATTACAATCCCTTTAAAGTGGATCTGTCACTTCCTACCAGCAACATCTGCTCTGACTGACAGAAAGGGTCTCCTGTTCAGTCTTACAGAATCTGAACTCTAGGTTAGCTCTTCTGCCCATATACTGGTAGCAGGAAGTAGGCCTCAGTTCTTCTCTAATGTATAGAACTCTATACAAAGACCATTTTCTTGTAGCCCATCCCAGGCATTGTTTTGTCACAGCAGTGAATGTACAGTTCTCCCTCTAATGCAGGAGGTGGCGACATTTGGCTCTCCAGCTGTTACAGAATACAGATCACTTACTCCCCAGCAGCTAGGATGGAGATGATGGGAGTTGTATATCTCTGCACTATGACCTGTAGTTGTCTTTCTCAGACTGTCCTGCGGAATCCAGGACGTGGTCATCTTGCTCCCTAGTCAGGACACTATAGTAGGAACCAAGGACTCTATTCAGGAAATGAAGCAGGTACGATTCTGGAGCAAACCAAGGGCTCAATCCAAATGTTGGCGTTGGCAGAAAAAAATGGAAACTTTTTTTTAAGTCAAGTATGCGATGCAAATGTTCCCACAAGTAAGAAATAACGCCAGTTTTGAAAACACGATACTCGTTGCCAAAAGATCAAAATATCGCCCATTGAGGACAATGTAAAAGCTAACCCCAGAGCCATTCAAATGTTGGAGTTAGGGATAACGTGAGTTAAATTGCAACATTCACCTCCAGAAATCTAACACCTACTTTTTTAGGCGAACATCACACAACTCGGAGTAGAAAACCACTGTAGAAGAAAACAAAACAGAGAGAGGTAAAACTTGAGATAAATTGCAACAAAACAAGAGTTAAAATGCAATATTTACCAACAAAAATCACAATACTAGGAGTAGAAAGCCACCGAAGAGGAAAACAAAACAGAGAGTTAGGGATAAAACGTGAGTTAACTTGCAACATTTACTCAAGGACCCCTACCTCTCTCTCTCTCTCTTTCTCTAGCCTCCACTCCTGGGTCCTGTGATCTAGCTCATGGAACACAGACAAAGTTGCATTGGTTATTTTGGGTTTTTTGACTGAACTTGATACTTTGGGGTGCTGTGATTGGCTGTGGCGCTAGGTAACGTTTTTATTGTGGGTTTTTAGGTAAGATTTTCTATGCGACGCAGGTTTAAGGTGAACGTGTATTTTGTTGGTCATCGCTCGTTAGCCTTTCTGGGTAAGGAAGGTTTGAATCTCACGTTACCCGGTCTTGTTTAACTCACGAGGGCAGTTGTTAAAGTTGTTGGCTTTAACTCCAACATTTGGATCAAGCCCCCAGATAGGACACATTAACATTTCCACTGATTTAAAAGCTCTTTTAAATATTTTAATGCTAGAGAGGTCTCAAACACAATGCACCGAAGGCCTCTTTAGAATCCAAGCTATCAAAAATCCCTTTTGAAATTATTGGGAATTGGGGGTACAGTGTTGTTATTCGTTCACTGTGATACAACTGGTTTGTACCAGAATTGTATTTCTTTTTCTCTGTTGTCCAATACAAGTTACTGGTAACTTTGGGTAGGCGATCAGCCCCTTTAAGTAGGCAGAAACAATTCTGAGAAGTGACTGCAGCTAGCCAATCCCCATCCAGTAAGATTTGTTCCTTGGTCAAGACACAAGGCAAGAGAACAGTTCTGCTATAGTTTTAGCTTTTTTATTCTTTTCTGTTAGATATGGAATACCACCATTAGGCGGATTACCATCACTGACAATTCCCATCACCCAAATGTGGATAGCTCAGTTTACCAGGTGCTTTTGTGGACCTAAACCCTGGGGGGGAAATCTTGGCTGCAAGTTCTTTCCCCAGGAGTTGCCCACCGAGACTTCTTCTTGATATATGGTAATCTGAAGACAGAAGATCTGCTGAAAAAGGTGAGCACCCTCATGAGTGCTGAGGTCCACATGTCCCACACTTCCCCTCCGCACAGGGGTCTCAATTTGAGTTCCTATTACATACTCATGCACTCATTGGGTTTATCCGTATGTCGGTGGTGTGTTTGGAGCACGTTTCTGTGGTAACTTAACCCTTTGGCTGCAGGTTTGGCATCTTTTGGGGTATTGTGGGCACTTTCTCTACTGGAATCAGTGTTTATTTAGTCCACTGACTTGTTCTAGTGGGCTTTTAAGTGGTTTTTACATTTGGTTTTTACCTTGTAAAATTTGTGCGTTTACCACGTAGACGCCATTGCTCCAGGGACTTTACAGTTTGGTATATATCTCTGTAACCGCTCCACGTAGCGAGGTCAGAGATGGATCATTTTGTTGGTCTGCCCTTGCTCTGTTATCCAGTCAACGTTCTGGGCATGTTGGGTGACTCAGGGGGCTTCGGGCTCTACTGGGGTACTCTTTTAGCGAAACTACAATTCCCATGAGCGCTTGCTTCGCTCGTTTCTGATTGGCTTCTCGCCAACATCTCTGAGGCTCAGCATTATGTTTCTGCTGCCCTGTTTGACGCTGTGTGCATGGTAGCCAGGGCATCCACCATGTCTGTGGTAGCCAGACTGGCTCTTAGGCTCAAGATCTGGTCTGCTGACAATGCCTCTAAGAGGACTCTCCTGTTTTTGCCCTTTCAGGGCACCTCCCTGTTTGGTCCTGACCTTAAGGATCTATTCAGTGAAGCCAGTAGTGGGAAGAGTACCTGTCAAGCAGAATCGTTTTTTTCATCCCTTTCAGGCTGACTTGCTTTCGTAGACCCAGTCGGTGCCTCAGGCTCCACAAGCCTTATCCAAGCCTAAGCAGCAATGGAGAATTAAGTCCTCCGCTAAGCCCAAGGCTTCCAAACCTTATTCTGCATGACTCACCGAATCCGGGTCCCCATCCTCAGCTGGGTGGCCGCTTACGCTACTACCTCTCGGCTTGGGAAGCATCTGTGGCGGACCCATGGGTTTTACAGGTGGTGTCCGTAGGGTACAGGATCCCCTTCACCTCCCTTCCTCCTTGTCGAACCTTCTCTTCTCGCTCTCCTCTGGGAGCAGAAAAGCGCCGCCTTTTCGAGGGAGCCATTCAGGCCCTTCTGGACAAGGCGGTCTTGGAACCAGTTTCTCTTCAGGAAAGGGGGTTGGGATTCTACTCCAACCTCTTCGTGGTTTCCAAGAAGGACGGCGGCTGTCGTCCCATTTTGGATTTGAAGTATCTCAACTCCTTTATGGTCAGGTCCCAGTACCACCGGGAGTCGCCACACACAGTGATAGCTGCCATGACCCCTGAGGAACTTCTAGCTTCTCTGGATCTTCAGAATGCATATTTGCACATTACCATTCATCCAGAGAGCTGGCAATATCTCAGTTTTGCCTGTAACCAAGGGCATTTCCAGTTTTCTGCCCTCCCCTTTGGCCCGACCACGGCTCCTCACGTCTTCAACAGAGTCCTGGGAACCTTGATTTCCGTCCTACATCGAGATGGCATCAGAGTCACCCCGTACATGGATGACCTCCTTCTGAAGGCTTCTTCTCCGGAAGTCCTTCATCAGCAAGTGTAGGATTGCATTCATGCTCTGTCCCGTCACGGGTGGATCATCAATCTGGACAAGTCAGACCTTGTTCCTTCACAGAGGATGGTCTTTCTGGGCATCCTCTTCAATGCTCAGAGAGGGATGGTTTTCTTCACTGACGAAGTGGCTCATCAGATAGCACTGAAGCTCCAGGCTGTCCTGAATCAGGATCCGATTCCAGCCAAGAATTTGTCCTCCCTGGTGGGGAAGTTCATTTCCACCATAGAAGCAGTTCCGTTTGCCATGGCTCACACCAGGGAACTTCAGAGGTTTCTAATCCTTGCATGCAGGGGTTGGCCGGATCTCCTGGAGAGATCCTTATGTCTCCCTCTTCACGTGGAGCTGAGTGTCTCGTGGTGGCTCAACCTGAACAATCTGTTGAAGGGCAGGCCATTCATGTGCTATTTTGGACAACGGTGATGGCAGATGCCAGCCTCTCCGGTTGGGGAGTGGTTCTGGGGCACTTGAATGCTCAGAGCCGGTGGTCCCAGGAAGAATCTCTCCTTCCCATCAACGTCTTGGAGCTTCAGGTGATATTTCATGCCCTGCACAACTGGACGCTCCAACTGGAGGATTGCCCGGTCAGAGTCCACTCGGACAATGCCACAGCGGTAGCCTACATCAACAAGCAAGGCAGCACAAGAAGTCTCGCAGCTTGACTAGAGGTCAAGGCTATTTTGTCCTGGGCAGAGGAGCATTTCCCTGCCATTTCCACAGTTCATATTCCTGACATAGACAACATTCTGGCAGACTTCCTCAGTTGACACACAGTGGACAGCAGAGAAAGGGATCTGCATCAAGAGGTGTTCAACCTCATTGTCCAGATGTGGGGTCTTCCGTGGATCGACCTGATAGCAACAAGACACAACAGGAAGGTTCCCATGTTCTGATCTAGCTGGGCAGATCCTCTGGCTCTAGCAATTGTTGATCCCGTGGAATTTCCCTCTGGCATACCTCTTTAATCTCATTCCCCTGTTGCACAGGGTGATACGGAAACTGTGCGTGGAGCACTGCCCAGTCATTCTGATTGCTCCATACTGGCCTCGGCAGGCTTGGTTTCCGGAGCTCTTGGATCTCTCAGTGGCGGAATCTCTTCGGCTCCCCTCCCGGAAGGAAGACGTTCATCGTCTAGTTTTGACGGCATGGAGATTGAATCCTCAATTTTGAAGAAGAAGGGATTTTCTTCTGGTGTGGAGGCTACTATGCTTAGTGCCCATAAGCCGGTTTCCTCTAAGGCCTACCATAGAGTTTGGTCTACCTTTCTAGCTTGGTGTGCTGATAGGGACCTGTCTCAGGATTTTGATCTTCCTACAGTCCTTTCCTTCCTCCAGGATGATGTGGATAAGGGTCTCAGTCTGAGTTCTCTTAAGGTTCAGACTTCTGCTCTCTCAGTTTTCTTTCAGAGGCACCTTGCTATTCTTCCTGATGTTAAGGTTTTCTTCCAGGGCGTTGCTCATACCCATCCAGTGTTTAAGACTCCCGCTCCTCAGTGGGACATTAACTTGGTTTTGGGCGTCCTTCAGCGCCTTCCCTTTGAGTCCTTGGCCACTATTCCACTCCATCTGCTGATGTGGATGATGGCTTTTCTCCTGGCGATAGTGTCTGTTCACCGTGTTGCGGAACTGCATGACCTGTCACCGTTTTGGTGTTTCACAAGGACAAGGCGGTGCTTCACAATTCGCAAGAATTTCTCTTGAAGGTGGTGTCTGAGTTCCACATTAATCAGGAAATTGTGATTCTTTTCTTCTGCCCTAACTTTTTGACAAGGAGAAGGATCATCACCTGTTGGATGTTGTGCGTTGTCCCAAGTTCTACGTGCATCGCACTGAGCCCTTGCGGCAATCTGACACTCTTTTTGTCATTCCTGAGGGTCCCAGGGCAGGGAAGCCTGCTTCCAAGGTAACCATTGCTTCTTGGATCAAGTCCACTATACGTAAGGCTTACGAACTTAGGAAGAAGCCTGTTCCCTTTTGGGTCACGGCTCATTCTACGAGGTCTATTGGGGCATCTTGGGACTATAAAAATCAGGCCTCTGCTGATCAGTTGTGCAAGGCGGCCACTTTGTCGTCTGTGCACACCTTTTCCAAACACTATCGTGTGGATGTGCTGGCATCGTCTGATGCCAGTTTTGGGAGGAGGATCCTGGAGGCAGCCTTGCCTGTCTAGAATCTCGTTCATCTCTTCAGTATTCTTTCACTTTTGAGCCCTGTTGGCTCTAGCTCAGTGTGCTGTGTAACAGTTCCTGGGGTCTTTACCCCTGTTCAGTGTCTGGTGACACTTTGTGGTTATTGTTGAGCGATTCAGGATCTGTAGGTTCATTGGTGATCTGGTGACTTTAGGGGCCTGCACCTGGTCCTTGCCTTTCTTCCCGCCCTGGGAAACTTAATGGTTGGACATCCCAAAGTTACCAGTAACCTGTATTGGACGACAGAGAAATGAGGATTTTAGTTATATCTGTTAAATCCTTTTCTCTTAGTCCATACAGGTTACTGGTCTCCCATCCTGTAAAGGGACCATGCTTGGCTCCCCTGCGGCAGAACGTGGGGGTCCTTTCGGGTTCATGCTCACAGGAGTCTTCATTTACCTTCTTACTACCTAGTCAATAGTTAGTCTGCAAATCGTACTGGTTGGGGATTGGCTAGCTGCAAGCTAAGGAGAGGAGGTAGGCTCCACCCAGCAGTTACTTCTCAGAATTGTTCCTACCTACTTAAAGGGGCTGATCGCCTATCCAAAGTTACCAGTAACCTGTATGGACTAAGAGAAAAGGATTTAACAGGTAAGACTAAAATCCTCTTTTCTTCCTCAATGTGTTGCATACCACTCTGGCACTCAAAGGGTTAAAACAATGCTTTGCATAAGGAAGCGATTGTCACTTGTTTACACGTACTACCATCACTTGTTAACCCTTTGAGTGTCATTGATGTAGCAAACGCATTGCGCTGGATACCTCTCTAGTAGTGAAAGCGTTAATTAAAGATGACCTGTCGCCTTAAGCTAAATTTAGTTAAAGATAGATCAAAACCGCCGTTATGTTGTCCTAATTGTCTATTTAAAGTATAAATGTGTTTTGAGACAAGAACCTTTATCTGTGCACCAAAGGTTTAACCCCTTAAGGACACATGCCAGGACCACCACACCAGTCCAGCACTTAAAGGGATAGTAATACTTCGTTTTAACTTTATTTTATTTTGTAGGCATTAAAAAAATATGAAGAATGATATAAGTCTTATCTCTCAAACCTTTATGGTTTAAGAGATATTCACAAGCAAAATTGTCCCTCCCGCCCCTTTTACCTAGTGTAAGCCATCTCTTCTCAGATGTGGAATGCAGTCCATAGACCAGACAGATAACAGCAGGGGACAATCTTCTTCCTATGAGAACAATGAAAGCCCTGCCCCCCTTGAAAAGTTTTTCAGGTTTTTCCCTTATCTTAATTGAAGATTGCCCCTCTCTGCAGTCTACCTGGGCACCTCCCTTCTGCTCTGGCTGAACAGTGTTACATCAGTAAAAGGGGCGGGAGGGGGAGACTTTGTCATTTAATTACTCTTGAACTACAACTCTGACAGAATTGAAATAACACTCTCCAAAGTCCAAATACTATGATGATTAATTAGAGCTGCTTTTAATATGAAACATTACTATCCCTTTAAGGACTGTGATGGTCCTGGCACATCATGGCTGTCATCCCAGAATACTGTGGAAAAAAAAAAAATGTGATGTGGTCCTTCACGGCCACCTTGTTCCGGATCAGGTGGTCATTAAGGGGTTAACAGAAAAATGGTCACTTCTCTGTAAAGAGCTCAACTTGTCTTAGGCAGAGAGGCCCACTTTAACCCTTTAAGTGCCAGAGGGATACGCAAAGCATTAGAACTATTCCAGGGCACACTATGACAGTATGTCTTCATAACAACTCAAATGCATACAGGCACGTTTAATGGGATAGTAACTGATTCCTTTATCAAAAATTAATATTGCAGATATAAAAAAAAAATAACAATTGATGTAAGTCCGGTCTCTCAGACATGTATAGTTTGAGAGATATAAGGTTGTAAAGTTCCCCCTCCTGCCCCTTTCACAGACATCAACGCTCTGTCTGACAGAAGGAGATCCTGGTCCCTGGACCAGCCGGCGGCTCTTCAGCAGAGCTGAAATAGCATTATTTAGAAAGGAATACTTCATTGGAACGGTGTACAAAGTGTGCTGGGTACAATATTAATCTTCAATTAAGGAAGCCATTACTATCCCTTTAACCCCTTGGGTGCTACACATTTCCAGTGTCAGGAAACAGCTAGCATTCAAGGGGTTAACCCTTTCAGTGCCGGAGGCTCGGGCCATTTCCTGTACCCTGCAGGCCAGACACATTTTCAGCATTTTTGCTATCCTTCTGTTTACGCTTGATTTCCTCTTGTGATTTTTAGTTAAATATGGAAAACTATATATTGTTTTTTTTCAGAACGAATTGAGCTTTCTCATGGTACCTTACATGAACAGAATTTTGCATCGTGCAAAAATCTATGATGTCATAATGACAAAAAAAAGTGAAAATTTACTAATTTTGCTAAAATCACATACTATGTATCAAAAACATTTACCTTGATTGAAAAAGTTTCAATTATTTGAAAAAGCCATGAGTCCCCAGAGTAAAAAAATACCAAATTTGTATAGTTTTACCTATGTCCATGGCTAGCGTAGAGCCCTAATCACCAGCAGAGCAAAATGACATTTTCAACTCTATAAACTAAAATGCGCATTCTAGGGTTTTTGTGGTAAAACTACCCTAAAACAGTGGAATAACTATATAAAAATATATATTTCTGAAAAGTAGACAACCTGCCGCATCTAATGAGGGGTAACTTACCTTCTTGCCCCAAGCCTGTTGTGCACAAATGCTTCCAGAAGGTGGCACTATAGGAAAAAAATGGCATTTTCTTATGTTTCTGCCCCTTCATCTGTATGGAAATCTGTGAAAACCATGGAATTTCCAACTGTATTCATTAGCTAGTGCTCTTAGGAGAAAAATGACACCTCATTGGTATGAGTTCCCCTACCTTAGTGGGCGCTACAAGTACCAAACTACACCTATTGCAACCACTAATTTTTCTAACATTTTCTCAAACATTACTTGTCTATACAAAAATGGTTATAACAACTACAGAAGTGAAGAAAGGGTACACAAACCATACCATTTTGGAAAGAAGACAACCTACCGCATCTAATGAGGGGTGACTTGCCTTCTTACCCCAAGTCTGGTGTGCACAAATGCCTCCAGAAGGTGGCGCTAATGAAAAAAAAAGGCATTTTCTTACATTTCTGCCCCTTCAAATGTACTGAAATCTGTAAAAACCATGGCATTTCCAGCAGTATCCATTAGCTAGTGCTCTTAGGAGAAAAATGACACCCCATTGGCATGAGTTGACCTACCTCAGGGGGCGCTATAAGTGCAAAACGACACCTACTACAACTTCTAATTTTTCTAACATTTTCTCAAACATTACTTGTCTATACAAAAATGGTTATAACAACTACAGAAGTGAAGAAAGGGTACACAAACCATGACATTTTGGAAAGAAGACAACCTAACGCATCTAATGAGGGGTGACTTGCCTTCTTACCCCAAGTCTGGTGTGCACAAATGCCTCCAGAAGGGGGCGCTAATGAAAAAAAAAAGGCATTTTCTTACATTTTTGCCCCTTCAAATGTACTGAAATCTGTGAAAACCATTGATTTTTCAAATGTATTCTTTAGCTATGGCTCTTAGGAGAAAAGTGACACCTCATTCGTATGAGTTCTCATACCTTAGGGGGCGCTACAAGTACAAAACTACACCAACCTCTAATTTTTCTAACATTTTCTCAAACATTACTTCTCTATACAAAAATGGTTATAAGAACTAGAGAAGTGAAGAAAGGGTACACAAACGATACCATTTTGGAAAGAAGACAACCTGCCGCATCTAGTGAGGGGTGACTTGCCTTCTTACCCCAAGCCTGGAGTGCACAAATGCCTCCAGAAGGTGGTGCTAATGAAAAAAAAGGCATTTTCTTACATTTCTGCCCCTTCAAATGTATTGAAATCTGTAAAAACCATGGAATTTCCAACTGTATCCATTAGCTATTGCTCTTAGGAGAAAAATGACACCCCATTGGTATGAACTGACCTACCTTAGGGGGCGCTACAAGTACAAAACTACTACTGCTACAACCTCCTGATTTCTCTAACATTTTCTCAAACATTCTTGCGTGTATGAAAATGGTTATAACAGCTATAGAAGTGAAGAAAATGTAGCGAAACCATACCATTTTGGAAAGAAGATAACCTGCCGCATCTAATGAGGGGTCACTTGCCTTTCTACCCCTAAGTTAGTGTGCACAACTATTTCCAGAATGTGGTGCTACAGAAAAAAAAAATACTTTTTTTTTTTTTTTTTACAAATCAGTCACTTCAAAGATACGAAAATGGTTCAACACCATGGGATTTCCTAGGAGGACCTCCTGCCAGCCTGCGATAAATGGTAACCCACTGCTGTGGGATGACATACCATATTGGGTGCCAGGAGTGTAGCTACCAGTTGAACAAGGATGTGGAAGCAAACAGTGTATGTATGATTCTATGGCTATCAGTGGTCAGTCAGTGTGAGGACCTGTGACTGCCAGTGAAACCAGGTGGGGGGAGGGACGAGGGGTCAGGCAGTGTATGTGGGTATATCTACCACTGGGCAGAGTGCAAGTATGGCAGTGGTGGTGGGGGAGGTAAGGTAGTACATATGGGGGATCTGTGACTACCACTGTGCACTGTAAGTCCCCCACATACACTGTTTGATTTCCAGCCTGAATCCAGTGCGTATTGGCACTTGGGTCTAACAGTAGGCAGTGGAACCAGGCTGGGGGGGTCAAACTGTAGGAATGGGACTGCCAGTAGGCTGTGGAACTGGGCTGGTGGGTAGGGTATGGGGGGGATTGAGTCATTTTGTGTGCATGCCACAGGGATGTCCAATGCATTGCAAAGCAATGCAATTGACCCCCTGTCGCACACAGAGGGTTCTTTTTTTTTAAAAAAAATTCTTCTTTATTCATAGCTTGTTGGGTGGCCTTAGGGCCCCCCAACAAGCTTTGAATGTAAAGCAATAGTAAAAAAAAAGTCCTGTGTGTGCCACAGGAGGGGGTTTAAAATGAACCCCCTCCCCTGTGGCACACAGAGGGTTAATTTTTTTTTTTTTTTTTTTTTTTTTGTCTGTTTTTTATAGACCTCATTGGGGGGCTTCAGGACCCTTCCTTATGTCCCCCAATGAGGTCTTAGTAAAAAAAAATATGGGCTAAAAGAATTGACCCTGTGAGTGTCACAGGGTTCTCCAGCACATTGCAAAGCAATGTGCTGGGGACCACTGCGGCACTCACAGAGTTAATTTTTTTTAATTTTTTTTTTAAATTATTATCAGACCTTGTGGGGGGACATCAGGAATTCTCCTGATGTCCCCCCAACAATCTCTGATTATAAAATACTAAAAAATATTCCTATGTCTGCCACAGGAGGGGGGCTCTGCAATGAACCCCCTCCCCTGTGGCGCACACACAGGGTTAATTTTTTTTTTTTTTCTATTTTTTATAGACCTCATTGGGGGGCTTCACGACCCTTCCTTATGTCCCCCAATGAGGTCTTAGTAAAAAAAAAATATGGGCTAAAAGAATTGACCCTGTGAGTGTCACAGGGTTCTCCAGCACATTGCAAAGCATTGCAAAGCAATGTGCTGGGGACCACTGCGGCACTCACAGAGTTAATTTTTTTTTAAATTATTATCAGACCTTGTGGGGGGACATCAGGAATTCTCCTGATGTCCCCCCAACAATCTCTGATTATAAAATACTAAAAAATATTCCTATGTCTGCCACAGGAGGGGGGCTCTGCAATGAACCCCCTCCCCTGTGGCACACACAGGGTTAATTTTTTTTTTTTTTTTTTTTGGTCTATTTTTATAGACCTCATTGGGGGGCTTCAGGACCCTTCCTGAAGCCCCCCAATGAGGTCTCTTTAATAAAAATATGGGCTGCAACAATTGACCCTGTGAGTGCCACAGGGATCCCCAGTGCATTGCAAAGCAATGCACTGGGGAACCCTGCAGCACTCACAGGGTTCATTTTTTTATTTGTTTTTTTTTTTTTTAATTTTTATTTTTATTATCAGACCTCGCTGGGGCACATCAGGACCCCTCCTGATGTGCACCCAGTTATTGATCTCCCAGCCGATTGGGCTGGGAGCTCAATATGGCGACTGAAGGAGAGCAAAAGCTCTCCTTCTCTTCACTCCTACCTCCGGTAGGAGTGATCTCGCTCGGGCAATGCCTTGTAACGTCATCGGTGACTATGTCACCGATGACGTTAGGAGGCTTCCCCCGGTCCCGCCCACTCCTACCCGGAAGTTCGGGTAGGAGAGGAGGGATGGGAGAAGCTGCGCTTCTCCTTAGTAAATATTGATCTCCCAGCGCGATCGGCTGGGAGATCAATACCTGGGGGGACATGAGGAGTAATCCTCATGTCCCCCCACGAGTGCCAGGCAATTTTTTTTTTTAAATGCGGCCACTGCATGCCGGTTATACCGGCCTATGCAGTGACCGCATTTAAGCTGTACAACGTACGAGCTTGGCACAGCAGGTACAGCTGTCCTCACTCGTACGTTGTACCCACTTGGCACTCTAGGGGTTAAAAGAATACAAACTCTTGAAATATCTTGACAAACGTTTTCTAAAGAAAATAAGTCACCTTTATTTACATTAATGCAATTTTTCAGTTGGTTATTATTAAAAAAATAAATCCTTCAGTATTTTACATACCCTATGAGATAGGACTGGGGCGGGCAACATAAAGGGGGCTGTTTTCATCACAAACAAAGGGAAACTAAGCTTAACCCTTTGAGTGCCAGAGAGGTATCCAAAGTGAATACCTCTATGGCACTCAAAGGCTTAAGCGGATCCGATGTATTCCTGCAGGTCCTGCTAAAAGTTCAGGTTTTTGGGATTTCCCTGCTTGATTATAGGTGGAGCCACCTGATTGCTGACTAATCCACCTATACTCAAGCAGGGAAATCCTGATATTCACGGTTAGCAGCAATTAAAGGGATAGTAACCCCCCCAAAAAGCTGTAAGCCAAATGATAGGAATAATAAAAACACACTTAACACCCTCATTCCCATCTCTCAAACCGTTATGGTTTGAGAGATGTAAGAAAATAAAGACCTCCGCTCCCTCCCCCTTCTCATGCGTCCGCTGTATAATGGACGTCATGAGATCCTGCTTCTGGGACCAGACGGTGGCTCTTCAGGAGCGCTGTCATCGAGATATCTAACTATGATTACTTGCAACCAGGCACCCGTTGTAGACCATACAGATGAAGTAATTTTAGTTAGATATCTCGATGACAGCGCTCCTGAAGAGCCGCCTACAGTCAGGTGACCGGATTCTGCCTCTGACAGTTTTACAGCTCGTCAGGCAGAAGGGGGAGGGAGCAGACACATGAGAAGGGGGTGGGAGCGGAGGTCTTTATTTTCTTATGTCTCTCAAACCATAACTGTTTGAGAGATGGGAATGAGGGCGTTACATGTTTTTTTATTATTCATTTGGCTTACAGTTTTTTAGGGGGTTTACAATCCATTTAAAGCAGAAGTATCATGCACACACAAGTTGTACCCAATTAACTGTTAGAATCTTGTTAATCATGAAAATAGTATATTAAGTTTTCTTAAGTGCCGGCATAAGTTTCAATCATAACTTCGTATGAAACGTACAACAACAGGTCCCTGCCTGTACGTACGATTGGTAAGGAGACAGGGACGTCAGAGTCTTCACCACGATGTCTGCGCTGTCCGATTGATGGAAGTTTCACACTCATGCCAGCACGTAAGAAACTTTAATACACTATTTTCATTATTAACAAGACACTAGTAATCCATTTGGTATAACTTACGTGTGCATGATAGATAGGATGTTGATCCAGGGAAATATCTGACTGCCATTTGGAGTGAGGAAGGAATTTTTTTACCCACTTGGGGCTAAATTGGAAATGGCTTTAGAGGGCTTTTTTTTTTTTTGCCTTCCTCTGGATCAACAGGGGTGTTTTGACTTGGGCTGGACTTGATGGACGTATGTCTTTTTTCAGCCTCATCAACTGTGTTACTATGTTAGATTATGTCATTCACGTGAAGTCGGGATTCCCACTGCACAAAAGTGACCCAGTGAAACAAATAACATCTGTTAATCATTTTGCTGCAAATTTTATGTTGTGAAAGAAATAAAGAAAAATAGATTAGAATGCTATTACATAACAATCAGGATAAGCGAGAGAAGCAGAGCGGGTAATCCTCTTCACTAACCGCTACAGAGCATTGTGATTGCACTAAGGACACTCATATCGGAATAACTTCGATATTCAGATAATAAGAACACATGATCATGGAAATTATTGCTTTGATCCTGATATTCTCCCCTGTATACTTACAGAAGTTGCTTCTGGGTAAAAAGAGTCATACCTTTTACAACATACAAAAGTCTAAGATACTAGGGCAATTCACTATTTGAACTATTGGTCCAACATTGAAGACCTCAGTATTAATGATGTCTGACACAGCTACAGCAATTTTGGAAATATTTACTATTATACTTCAGGTGGTCTGTACAATATTGAAAATGGGATTTGGTACATCTTTTGGCCCATCATGATCCATTTAGATATCCATGACTCATACTTCCTTTTGATATATATAGCGGCATTTGTCCCTGCACTGTGGGAGCACCGCGATATGTACAATTAACAATGGATACCAAGTACAATGCTCTGCAGCTTGTTATCCTTTAAACGGTATCCTTTTAAAAGGTCGCACGTGAAACAACGTGCAACCTAATGAGCCAGTTAACAGATAATTGGGAGTAATTTTCTCTAATGACTTAAAGGTAGGTAGGCAATGTAATAAAGCGGTGGGGAATGCAAGCAGGATACTGGGTTGTATAGCTAGGGGTATTAGTAGCAGAAAAAGGGGGAGTGGTCATGCCACTCTACAGATCTCTAGTTAGACCTCACCTAGAGTATTGTATACAGTACTGGCGATCCCATCTCCAGAAGGATATAGATACTCTAGAGAATATTCAAAGAAGGGCTAGTAAAATGGTGACTGGTTTACAGGAAAAGAAATATCAAGATAGACGAAAGGATCTGAACATGTATAGCTTGGAGGAGAGAAGAGAGAGAGGGGATATGATAGAAACATTCAAATACATGAAGGGATTCAACAAAGTGCAGGGTGGAAGTACATTTCACAGGAGTAAAAATGTTAGGACAATAGTCTAAAACTAGAGGGATACAGGTTTAGACATAATATAAGAACGTTTTACTTCACTGAGAGGGTACTTCACTGAGAGGGTAGTAGATAAGTGGAATAGCCTACCAGCAGAAGTGGTAGAAGTTAATACAGTGACAGAATGTAAGCATGCATGGGATAGGCATAAAGATGTCCTGAACATAAGAAAACACCAAGGACCAAAAAGGTTTGAGGTTTTTACAGTAGGAAAATGGGCAGACTAGATGGGCCGAATGGTTCTTATCTGACATCAAATTATATGTTTCTAACACGTCGCATGAATAGAAATGTCGACATGAGAATATCGCGCAAGATTCTCATGTCGTGTATTGAAAGGATGCATCTCAACATTTAACCCTTTGAATGGCATTAAAAGAAGCTTCAAATACATTGCAGGAGAAGGCTCCCGCTTCAACGTGTATTCTACATATTTAACCCTTAGAGTGCCATTTAAAAAGCAGCTTCTTATTTCGAATACATATGGAGAAGGTGCTCACTTGAACATCTATTCTTTAAACACACTTATGTTACATCCTATATAATAATTTGCTAAAATGTGTGTAACGCCACAATCATGCGCAGTAGAGACTGTCTGCGCCGCAGATGATACAGAGTGGGGAGCTCTGAAGGAGTGTCCCGCTCTGTATCAGTCACGGCACGGGCAGTCTCTACTGAGTATGACTGCACCGCGACCGTCTGGCACTGTATCAACCGTGGTGTGGGCAGTCTCTACTGTGCATGACTAACCCGTGACCAGCTGGCACTGTATCAATCACTGTGTGGGCAGTCTCTACTGCGCATGACTGCACCGCGACCGGCTGCCAGTGGCACTGTGGCCCATGTAACGGGCTCTTCAACTAGTTTAGAATAATGCGGTCCGCATAGTCCATGTAGCCATTGTATCTATATCGCTCATTAATTTAAGCGATAAGTGCTTTTTGTTTACAATGTAACAAGACGTGACCGTGATCTCCCAGTAGGGATTTCCTCTTGCAGATTATTAATTCTGAGGGTTTCTAGGTTTTATGTTGGGTAAAGATTTTTGTTAATAGTGCGGATACAATTTATTTGTATAGCAGTGAGACTTTGTCTCATTTATATTTCATCTCCGTAGTGAATTATTTGTGTTTTTGTTTAGCGAGTTAGCAGGGGATAGGGGAGGGGTAGCCATATATAATTTTGGGGGTTTATGTTTATTTACATAGGGTTTAATGTATATTCACACCTCTGACACTGGATTGTATTCATTCTGTGGATGAATGAGCGTCCTTAGTGTAATCGCAATGCTCTGTAGCGGTTAGTGAAGAGGATTACCTGCTCTGCTTCTCTAGCTTATCCTGATTGTTAAGTAATAGCATTCTGAAAGCTCCCTGAAAACTCACCTCTTCAGGGAAGCCTATCAACTACCTCCATAAATATTATCACCAAGAACCAACCATTCCCTGGACCACTGCACTCACTAGCACTTCTCACTCCCACCCACTGACTGGCAGCTCATGTGGCAGGAGGCACTTACACCCAATAGCACTTACACCTTCTGTGTCCTACCTACCTTCCTCTAGACTGTAAGCTCTCACGAGCAGGGCCCTCTGATCCTTCTGTTCTCCACATATGATTTGTACTATTTAATATCTCTGTATGTCTATCCCTTATTGTAAAGCGCTGCGGAATAAGTTGGCGCTATATAAATAAAGATTATTATTATTCTGATCTATTTCTTTCACATCATAATATTTCTTTAATAACAATCATTTTGCTGCAAATTTTAATATATGTTATTTGTTTCACTTGGTCAGGTGACGTCACTTTCGTGCAGTGGGAATCCCGACTGCACATGAATTATGTCATCTAGGTGTGGGGCATTATGGGTAATAGTGGGGTTTAAATGTGTGAAGTTAGTTTGTGGTTAAATGTCTTGAGAAAGGTCCAGGTTTGGACCGAAACATTGACAATAAAATAATTCCTGAATTATCCTTTAAAAAGTCCCACTAGTGCTGCCTTATTCTTTAAGGTATAATAGATTTTTATAACCGTTTGAGTTCCAGAGGGGTACGCAGTGCATTGCAATACATTGTGTTCCCCCTGGCACTCAAAGGTTGAAATACAGTTTATAAGACTTTTCCGGCTGAGTCAAACATGGGGTACATTTTCATTCAAAAATTACTGCAACACAATTTTTTTTTCAGACCATTAGCAATAGTGTGACCTCATGTGCAAAATACTTTTTTTTTTTTTTTTAATAATGCACTCTATGGGGTTTCCAAAATCGACCCTCAGGGGCCAGATCCATAAGCGAGAAAGTCCACCCACTACTGTAAAAGCCTGTGTATATGGGTCAAGGTTCAGGTGGTGTTAACCCTTTGAGCGCCAGAGGGGCGTACCCCTCTTCTGCTCAAAGGGTTAAGAGGCCGGTCCTGCCCTGCGTACTGCCGCCACCTTATGGCCTGCGCACGCAATGCAGTCATGTGCTGTAGAGACTGCCTAAACGCAGAGAATGCTCCCAGCATTCTTTGCATTCGGGCAGTCTTTACTGCCCATGACTGCATCGGACAAACATTCTAGATTTCTATTATATAGGATGGCTAATTTCAATATTGTAAAATGCCCCTTACAGATTAAAGCAAAGTCTTTATGCAAAAACAGTAAATAGACATACCAGACGGTGGCATCGGGCCCCCTAGGGCTGAAACATAGCAGCAATCTGCATCCATAAATTTCCCCTAGACTGTTGTGCGCAGGGGGAGTTGCACAGACATGATTGGGCAGCCTACATCAGTATCAGCCATATATTATTGGCTGATGCCCACATTGGTTGCCAATTCACTGGACATTGTGATGCATTTAACAACGTCCACGGTGCCAGTGTCAACGATCTGCATTTCTGCCCACTGTGCAGATCAGTTCTGTTCAACTGCACTCAATACATGAACGCAGTGGAGTTGCAGCAGGTTGCGTTCACACATGATGAAATTGCCAGTGCAAATCTCTAAGGTAGCAATCCACTTCAAGCACTTGCGATAGAGAAGTGAAAATATTGCAATAATATTACAAGTCTGAACGAGCCCTCAGTCATTGAAAGAGAGAAATGAAAATTAATCACACAGAGATAAATGTCTGTGTGTGACAGAATCGCTGCAGGCAAAGAACCATTCAGACAGTTTTTAAAGGGGAACTATCGCCCCATATAAAGTTTAATTCCAAGAATTACCCATCTGGCGACTAGCTGATCAATAGTGCTAGTCGCCAGAATAATTAGCTCCTTACCGAGAAATCTACTGCTCCCGATACGGACAGCCAGGAAACAGTGCGGACATCTTTGCATAGTGAGGTCTCCACGCCTGCGCTGTTTGTCCCTTCCGTTACCTTAAGGTACCAAGCCACACCTCCTAGAGTAGACTGGGACTGACAGCTCAGGCACGCAGACGTCACTATGCAAAGATGTTTGCTCTGTTTCCTGGCTGTCCGTGTCGGGAGCAGTAGAATTTAGCTATAAGGAGGTAATTATTGTGGCCACTAGCGCTATTGATCAGCTAGTCGCCAGATGGTAATTCTTGGAATTAAACTTTATGTGGGGTGAAAGTTCCTCTTTAAGAACCGTTGACTACAGGGAAAAGGGCCAGAACAGGGATCTTAACCCTTTGAGTGCCAGAGGGGTATCCAACGCACCTCTCTGGTATCAAAGAGTTAAAATCTCACACTTGCTTTATTTTTTTAAATTAAAAAATTAGCAGCGATGCAATCTATATCCAGACACATTCTGTTGCATTCTAAGGAAAAGGAGATGAACTGGATATGGTAACAACTCTACGACTATAACCCCCAGCTGTGTGGGTACCAGTGTTTTACCCAACAGGAACAGCTGTATAATACTGTCCCTTTACATTATGAAATCTGCTTGGAACATTTCCACATCATGTCGATGATTTCTCCTCCGTGTGGTATTTCTGATGTTTGATAAGAGATGTTTTATGGGTAAAACTTTTCCCACATTCAGAACAAACAAATGGTTTCTCTCCAGTGTGAATCCTCTGATGAGTGACCAGATTAGATTTCTGTCCAAACCGTTTCCCGCAGTGAGAGCAAACAAATGCTTTATGTCCTGTGTGAATTCTCTGATGCCTAACCAGAACCGATTTATCTGTAAAACATTTGCCGCAATCAGAACACTGGAACGGTTTTTCACCGGTATGGCTTCTCATATGAATGACAAGATAGGAGTTTTGGCTGAAACGTTTCCCACACTCAGGACACACAAACGGCTTTTCTTTTATTTGAGTTTTCTTTTGTGTAATGGGTTCGGATTTGAAAAATAAGCCTCTCCCACACTCTCCTTTGTAAAATCTCTGATGTGTGGTCAGATCTAAATTATTCACGAAATGCATTTGACAATAACAACAACTGTACACAACCCCCTCTCTGCTGTGTATGCTTTGGTGAGATATAAAATCTAATTCATTATTTAAGTTTACCCCACACACGTTGCAGGAATACATCTTTTCTGGCAAGAGCTCTTGCACTTTCTCTGCATTTATATTTCCTAAATTACACGTATTGGTAAGCATAGTTAATTGCGCTCTCTTTGTATATTCTCTGGTTAAGCCTGTAAGATGTAACTCTTCACGGAAAGCTGCGTCTTTTTCCCACCTTGCTACAATGTTTGGATTTTTACTGGATGAAGTTCCTGCAGCAATATTCGCCCCGTGGACACTTAGCGTAACACTTTTACTGGCTGCTGCGTAGTCTGGAGGAGAAAGTTCATTATGATGGACTTCAAAGCTGATAGACAGACCTGTTGGGTATTTAAAATAAATAAATTAATGGACGTTTAAAGGGTAACTTTCACCCCCATGACACTTTGTTATTTGATGCATCTACAAAAATGATGTATAGGTTGTACTTACTTTTTTTTTTTTTATTCACTATATCTTATTAGATATTAGCTATAACTTTTTCCTGTGATGTAAACAGTTCCTCTCTCTGCATCCTAAGATCTGTGCGGCACACCACCCTCCCAGTGAGCGTGTTCACACTTCCCTTCATATTGATGTGCACATATAATGGAACAGCAAGCTCCCCTGCAGTGATACGTGTGCAGTAATGAAGAATGTATTAAGCGTTGCAATGTGACGAAGGCGAAATACATATTGGTGAAGTGGCTAATGACACTTATCACACTATCCACTTCAACGATATGTATTTCGTCTCAATCATTAAGTGTTGCAATGTGATGGAGTGACGCTACATCAGGCAAAATATTTAATACTTTAGAGAGCACTGAAATTAAAAAGAAAAGAGATCCATTACTCTCTCTAAATGAACCTTTTATACATATTTTCCTATTCTAGTAACGTTCCTTGTTTTTCTATGTCTGTAGCTAGCGTGATGTTCGTATGCTGGTAGCTTGTCTTGTGGTCACTGATGAATTGTGTTATACAATATGGCTGCAATTTCAGTGTGTGTAATGGTATTTAAGTGAGCTCATATTGCTTGAATTCCTCTTCCAAAGCTTGGGTTTTGCTTCTAAATGTATACAAAATGTACATATATGTCCAGATGTATAGAAAGGAGTGGACAGCGTGCAATCCTTTGTGTACAAACAGTATAAAGGACTCTCCCTCTGTCCTAATATTTTACATCCTGATGCAAGTCTATCCTGAAACAATGCTGCTATGATATAGACAGACGATGTGTACTGCCTGATACCACACACAATAATTACACTTCTATACAAAGGAAGAATTGTCCTGGATTTATTAGAAGAAAAGGATTTCTAAAAGTCACATACCAGTAGTTTGCCTATTATTCCTATGCCAGTAAGTTGTTGTGTGATCCTTTGGCAGTGGTTTGCCTTATGTCTCATGTCTAGTGCATTTCCTTACTAGTCATGTGCCTATGGCAGTGTTTTTGTGTTCCTGTGCCAGCAGTATCACTTAACACACTACCAACTTCAACAATTTTTATTTGTCTCGATCATTAAAGGGGACCCATCACCCCACATCAAGTTCCCCCCAAGAATTAGCCATCTGGGGGCTAGCTGAACAAAAGTACTACTCACCAGAATAATTACCGCCTTATAGAGAAATCCTACTGCTGCAGAGACTGACAGCCAGACAACAGCGCAGACATCTTTGCTTAGGTACGTGTGAGTGACTGCGCTGTCAGTCCCAGGCTCCTCTAGGTGGTGTTGCATGGTACCTTAAGGTACCGGAAGGGACTGACAGCACAGGCGAGCAGATTCTCCTAACACGCTCTTGCCTGGTTGTCAGTCGCGGAGGCAGTAGGATTTCTCTACAAGGTGGTAATTATTCTGGTGAATAGTACTATTGCTCAGCTAGTCACGAGATGGGTAATTCTTGGGGGTGGGGATTTTATGTGGGGTGATAGTTCCCTTTTAAGGGTTGCAATGTGATGGAGTGACGCTACTAGCTCACATTGTAATGCTTAATACATTCTTCATTCCTGCACACTTGGCACTAAAGCTTTGTAAACAGATTTTGCTTTCATTATGGGAGAGTGACATTTCATTGCAGGGGAGCTTGCTGTTCCATTATATGTGCACATCAATATGAAGGGAAGCATGAACGTGCTCCCAGGGAGAGCTGGGAGGGCGGTAGGAGGAGAATTTGAGGACAGGGATGTCCTGCAGTGGTGCCGCACAGATCATGGGCCGCAGAAAGTGGAAAGGTTTAGGTCACAGGGAAGTTTTATAGCTGATCAACATATATAAATTGCTTAACATGCACATGCGCAGTAGAGACTGTCGGAATGATGCAGTCACGTGCAGTAGAGATTGGCTGAACACGCCGGCCTCCAGTCAGAGTGGCTGCAAAATCCGGAGCGGGACGATTCTAACGGGCCACCGCCTGTCTCTCCTCCGGGGCAGCAGCCGAGGCTGCTGGGTGGCACTTTGGCCTGTGCACATGGACCTTCAGTACTAGTATCTAATAAGATATGGTGATATAAAAAAAGTACAATCTATAGCCCATTTTAGTAGATGCATCAAATAACATACTGTGTTTTGGGGGTGAAAGTTCCCCTTTAACCTCTTGAAGACCAGCAGAGTGTGCAACGCATTGCAAAGTAATGACTTGTACACCCCTTTGGTCCTGTAGGGGTTATAGTCACACAAGGAGCAATTCTGGAGCAAACCAACTGCACCACAGACAACAAATAAGAATTCCTATTGCTTTAAAGTGGTCAATTCTCTGTGAAGCGCTGAACTTGTCTGAGGGTGATAGGCCCACTTCAACCCTGTGAGTGCCAGAGGGATACCCAAAGCATTAGAACCGTTCCAAAACACACAATGACATTAGGTCTTTATAACAACTCACATGCATATAGGAACGTCTAACCTCTTAGGTGCTACACAACTCCAGTGTCAAGAAACAGAAGAGAGAGACTAGCTAAACTGGGTTTGTTTACATTAGAGAAGAGATGTCTAAGGGGTGATATGATTACCATTTACAAATACATTCAAGGTCAATAAAAAGAACTATCCAATGAATTATTTATGCAAAGAGCTGAGCTAAGAACAAGAGGTCATCCATTAAGACTAGAGGAAAGGTGCTTTTGACTAAAACAAAGGCAGGGATTATTTACAGTAAGGGCAGTAAAGCTATGGAATTCTTTGCTTCGGGATGCTATACTTGCAGATAATGCAACTGCTTTCAAAAAAAGCAATGGATGCCTATCTAGCACAGAACAATATTGAGACTTATGACAGATGGCTTCAATGCAGATAGGGAAATATCCGCCATTTGGAGTCAGGAAAGAATTTTTTACCCACTTGGGGCTAAATTGGAAATGGCTCCAGAGGGCTTTTTTGCCTTCCTCTGGATCAACAGGGGTGTTTTTTTGCATGAGCTGGACTTGATGGACGCATGTCTTTTTTCAGTCTCATCAACTATGTTACTTAGCTTCCAAAGGGGTTTAAAAAAAAAAAAATCTTGAAATAGCGCGACAAACTTTTCTAAAGAAAATAAGTCACCTTTATTTACAGTGCACTGTGTTGTGTACACCTGGCATTCAAAGTGTTAAATGAATTGTAGATTACTTTTGCAATGTAAACAACTGACTGATTTTAAATAAATACATCCCTCAGTATTTTACATTACCTATGAGATAGGACAAGGGCAGGCAACATAAAGGTGGCTGCTTTTCTCGCACACTAAGGGAAACTAAATATAACCTTTTGAGTATCAGAGAGGTATTAAACGCAGACATCTCTCTGGCACTCAAACAGTTTCTGATGTATTATGTAGGTTTTGCTAACAGTTCAGGTTGTCAGGATTTCCCTGCTTGATTACAAGTGGATCCACCTGATTACTAACGGATGCATCCGATTGCTGACTGATGCACCTGACTGATTAACTTATGCACCCGATTGCCAACCTGCCAACTGATCCACCTGACTGTTAACTGATCCACCTGATTACTGACTAAGCCACCTGATTACTGACCAAGCCACCTGATTACTGACCAAGCCACCTGATTACTGACCAAGCCACCTGATTACTGACTAAGCCACCTGATTACTGACCAAGCCACCTGATTACTGACTAAGCCACCTGATTACTGACTAAGCCACCTGATTACTGACTAAGCCACCTGATTACTGACCAAGCCACCTGATTACTGACCAAGCCACCTGATTACTGACCAAGCCACCTGATTACTGACTAAGCCACCTGATTACTGACCAAGCCACCTGATTACTGACTAAGCCACCTGATTACTGACTAAGCCACCTGATTACTGACCAAGCCACCTGATTACTGACCAAGCCACCTGATTGCTGACTGATCCACCTGATTGCTGACTGATCCACCTATACTCAAGCAGGGAAATCCTGATATTCACTGTCAGTGGCTCACTGTTCTAAGGCTTTCCGGTGGAGTTAAACATGGGGAAAATTTTCATTCAAAAATTACTGCAACACAATTTTTTAATGCAACAGTTAACAGTGGGACCTCATGTCCTAAAGGCTTTTTTTTTTTTTTCTTTCTTTTGAAATACTGCACTCTAGGGGGTGTCCAAATCGATTTCCAGGGGCCAGATTCATAACGAGAAAGTCCACCCCATCGTATGGTTAGTAGATATAGCATTGGCACTCGACAGGAACTTTTCTAACACATTGATTTACCAGCAAAATATCAACTTTTCGGCTCTAAACTGAGCCTTTATCAAGACAACATAAGCACTTAAAAATCAGACTTTTATACACAAAATAGAAGTAAACTAAATATTACTCACCAAACATCCCACGTAAGAGTCATGTCATGTCATGTAGAGATGCCTGGTGTCCATGGAAACCACACACACCAGGAAACTCAAAGAACAGAAAAAGAGTGAAGATACCTCTCTCAAGAGTTATCCATCACCCATCGTGAAGTGTGTTCCAAACAACATTGTTAAAGGGATACTAATGGTTAATTTTAACTTTATTTAATATTGTAGGTATTAAAAAAAAAGATGAAGATCAATGTGAGTATCATCTCTCAGACCTTTATGGTTTGAATGATATCGCTTGGTTACCTCTTCCTGTCCTTTCAGTCAAGTCTGCAATCTAGCTGACAGCTACAGATTCCAGTTATTTGACCAGACGGAGGCTCTTCAGCAGAGCTGAAATCACGCTATTTAGAAATAAATACTTCATTGGCATGGTCTACAAAGTGTGCTTGCAAACAAGGCACGCTTTGTAGGCCATGCCAATGAAGTATTTATTTCTAAATAGCGTGATTTCGGCTCTGCTGAAGAGCCTCCGTCTGGTCAAATAACTGGAATCTGCAGCTGTCAGCTAGATGGCAGACTTGACTGAAAGGACAGGAAGAGGTAACCAAGCGATATCTCTCAAATCATAAAGATTTGAGAGATAAGACTTACATCGATCTTCATGAAGTTAAAATTAACCATTGCTATCCCTTTAAAAACAAAATGCCACGTAAAATCCTAAATAACATTATTAATCATGGACAACAAAAATTATCTAAAATAGATCACAGGAAACAGTGAAAATTATTTGTCTGTGGGACCAGAGTATTAAAGGGACAGTAATGTTTCAAAATAAAGCAGCTCCTATGAATCTTCATACTATTTGGGCCATGGAGAGTGTTATTTCAGTACTGTCAGAATTGTACTTCAAGAGTAATTGAATAATAAAGTATCCTCCTCCCGCCTCTTTTACCTACTGTAACACTGCTCATCTCAGATGTGGAATCTGGTCCACAGACCAGACAGATAACAGCAAGGGACAATCTTCTTACTGTGAGAACAATGAAAACCCTGCTCCCCTTGATACGTTTTCCAGGTTTTTCCATTACGCGAATTGAAGATTGTCCCTCTCTGCAGTCTACCTGGGCACCTCCCTTCTGATCTGGCTGAGCAGTGTTACATCAGTAAAAGGGGCGGGAGGGGATACTTTGTCATTGAATTACTCTTGAACTACAACTCTGACAGAATTGAAATAACACTCTCCAAGGTCTAAATACTATGATGATTAATTGGAGCTGTTTTATTTTTAAACATTACTGTCCCTTTAAGCCATATGATCCAAAGGATTTCTCGCTGTAACAGTAATCGTCCTCTATAAAAGAAAAAAAATATATAATTTATATAGTCTCTCTCTCTCTCGCTATATATATATATATATATATATATATATATATATATATATACACACACACACATAGAGAGAGAGAGAGAGAGAGAAAGAAAGAGAGGGGCCGCACCAGTGGAACTCTTTAAGTAAAGTTTATTAAGCAAATAAGTGAACAATTTGCTTAATAAACTCTACTTAAAAAGTCCCACTAATATGGCCCCTCTCTTTTTTCTATGTATTATCCTTCTGCCTGGGGATTTGTGCACCTGTATATATACGTCCATTCAAAATTCCACTGGATGCCTCAGGACTTCTTAAAGGAGCAGAACATTTATTTTTATAAAAATGTGTACGTTATAGAGCTTTTATTGCCAAGTAAAACAAGGTCACTCCCACCGCTGTCTATTGTTTTATTCAAAAGTTCAAATAATCAGGAAGTGAATTTACTGTGTTTACTTCCTGATAGTTCTGACTGACAGGAAGTGACAGGCAGTTTCTATCACATTCTGTGGAGAACTGTAAGTCACGGACTTTCCTCTCCATTAGAATGTAACAGGATAACTAATTGGAAACTGATCACTAGAGGCACTGCTAATGTAAAAAAACACAAGATTAAACTGTAATAACTCTGGAAATATGCATCTATTATCAGTGGGTGTACCCTTATGTTATGCAACAGGAAAAGCCCTACAATAAATGTTTTTTCATAAAAATAGTTTACTGCTCCTTTAAGTCTGCTCTGTCCCTCTGACACTTAACCCCTTAATGACCCTTGACATGCCAGGACCATTGCGCCTTAAGGAACGTGATAGTCCTGGCACATCATGAAATTCTGGAGTCACCGAGCAGCTGCATACAACCCTGGACTCCACTGCAATTATTTAAAAAAAAAAAAAAAAAAAAAAAAAAAAAAGTATTAACCCTTTGAGTGCCAGATAAGTTTCAAATGCAACTCAAAACATTGGATAAGTCTCTAGCACTTAAAAGGTTAAAGCAGCAGTATACCTTTATTATAAAAAAATAATTAAACAAAAACAAAATCATATTGTACGTTTTTTTCATACTAACTAAAACAATGTTATACTGACTGCTGAATGTGGCTTCTAGTCCAAAGTTATTAACCCTTTAAATGCCAGAGGGGTATCCAACGAATACATGAAAGAGTTAAATCTCACACTTGCTTGCTTGGTTTTTTTTTTTTTTTTTTAACTAAAAACTTAAACAGCAGCACCTATATCCAGACACATTCTGTTCCATTCTAAGGTAGAGGAGAGGCACTGCATATGGTAACAGCTCTTTGACTATAACTTTTGAATGAAGCCACTCCCCAGCTGTGTGGGTACCATTGTTTTACCCAACAGGAATAGCCATAGAATGCCGTCCCTTTACATTATGAAATTTGTTTGAAACATTTCCATGTCATCTTGTCGATTTCTCATCCGTGTGGTATTTTTGATGTTTGATAAGATAGGATTTACGGGTGAAACTTTTCCCACATTCTGAACAAACAAACGGTTTCTCTCCAGTGTGAATCCTCTGATGAGCGACCAGATTTGATTTCTGTACAAATCGTTTCCCGCAGTGAAAGCAAACGAACGCTTTATGTCCTGTGTGGATTCTCTGATGCCTAACCAGAATGGATTTATCGGCAAAACATTTCCCGCAATCAGAACACTTGAATGGTTTTTCACCGGTATGATTTCTCATATGAATGACACGAGAGTAGTTTTGGCTGAAACATTTCCCACACTCAGGACACACAAACGGCTTTTCTTGTATTTGAGTTTTCTTTTGTGTAATGGGTTCCGATTTAAAAAAGAAGCTTCTGCCACACTTTCCTTTGTAAAATCTCTGATGTGTGGTCAAATCTGAATTATTAGCAAAATGAACATGACAATCACAGCAACTGTACACGACCCCCTCTCTGCTGTGTATGCTTTGGTGAGATATAAAATCTAATTCATTATGTAAGTTTACCCCACACACGTTGCAGGAATACATCTTTTCTGGCAAGTGCTCTTGCACGTTTTCTGCATCAATAGTTCCTAAATTACACGTATTCGTAAGCATAGTTAATTGCGCTCTCTTTGTATATTCTCTGGTTAAGCCTGTAAAGTGCAACTCTTCATGGAAAGTTGTGTCTTTTTCCCACTTTGGCACAATGTTTGGATTTTTACCGGATGAATTTCCTTGAGTAATATTTGTCCCGTGAACACTTAGAGCAATACTGTTACTGGTTGTTGCGTAGTCTGGAGGAGAAAGTCGATTACGATGGACTTCAAAGCTGACTGACAGACCTGTTGGAGATTTAAAGGGATAGTAATACTTCATTCTGACAGGCAGTACTAAAGAAATAAACCAAAAGCATCTATGTATTTTCCCCATAATGTATAGTTTAAAGGAGCAGTAAACTTTTTTTTTTTTTATGAAAACACATATTTTACAGAGCATTTACTGCTGAATAATACAAGGTCACTCCCATCGCTGTCAGATGTTTTATTCAAAAATTATAGCAGTTTAAACAATCAGGAAGTGAATTTACTGTGATTACTTCCTGATAGTTCTAACTGACAGGAAGTGAATTTACTGTGTTTACTTCCTGATTGTTCTGACAGGAAGTGACAGGCAGTTTCTATCACATTCTATGGAGAACTGTATGTCCCTGACTTTTCTGACTTTCCTCTCCATTTGAACCTAACAGGAAAGCTAATTAGAATTTGACCACTAGAGGGCACTGCTAATGTAAAAAAAAACATGGGTTTAAAGGGATAGCAATACTTAAGTATTACAAATCCCTATATTAAAGCCCTAGTAAAAAAAAAACGTATTGCCCCCAGTGTCATCTCTCAAACCTTTATGGCTTGAGAGATGAACGCTTCTAAAGTTGCCCTCTCCCTCCCCCTTAGTCAGCATTTTAGCTGACTGCAGGGAACAGAGTCGTACGACTTTCAGGCGGCTCTCCAGCACAGCCTGATCGCGTTAACTAAAAAAAAAAAAACTTTCACTGAAATGGTCTTCTATTGTGATTGGTTTGCAAGCACACGTAGAAGACCGTTTTAGTGAAAGGTTTTTTTTTTAGTTAACGCAATCGCGGCTCTGCTGCACAGCCGCCTGATGATCTCTGACCGGATTTCCCTGAGTCAGCTAGAATGCTGACTACGGGGAAGGGGAAGGGAGAGGGCAACTTTAGAAGCGTTCATCTCTCAAACCATAAAGGTTTAAGAGATGACACTGGGGGAATACGTTTTTTTTTTACTAGGGCTTTAATATAGGGATTTGTAATACTTAAGTATTACTATCCCTTTAAACTGTAATAACTCTGGAAATATAAACCTCTCGGCAGTGGGAGTACCTATACAACATATATTTTTTTTCATAAAAAAGTTTGCTGCTGCTTTAAGAACAATTGCATTCTAAAGTTTGCCCCTCCCGCCCCTTTTATCTACATCACCGCTCAAGCTGTCAGACTTGGATTCTGGTCTGCGGAGTGGATACAAAGCAATTCTTCATGACAACAGTCTACAAAGTGGGCACAGTTTGAGACAGTAGATCATCGTCATTAAGATTTCCGTTGTATCCACTCCTATTTGGGCTCTCCAGACGATCATCTGGTCTGCAGATCAGAATCCAAATCTGACATCTAGGATGGTGACATGCATGGGAAAAAAAACAAAACAATTGCTCTTAAACTATAAAAGTTATGGGGAAAATGCATAGACGCTTTGGCTTATTTCTTTAATACACACAATATTATTGCCTGCCAAAATGAAGTATTACTATCTTTTAAAGATTTTTTTTTTTTTTTTTTAAATTGGACGTTTAACTCCTTCAGGACCAGTGAGGTGTGTAACTCATTGCAAAACAATGCGTTGTGCACCTGTCTGGTCCTTTAGGGTCTAAAGTTACAAGAGGAGCAATTCTGGAGCAAACCAACAAATAAAAATTGCAGAATTCCTGTTAATTTAAATGAAGCGTTTAACCCCATGAATGGTTAAAAAAACCTCTGGAAACCTCTCCAGCATTCCGGGGGGAGGGTGCTTAAAAATCCAGTTCAAAGACCTATGGGAATTTTTAACCGTCTCCAAAAGATAAAGTTGGTTTTCTCCAAAATTGTCCATCTTTCTTTAATGGATAAGCCCCTTAGAGTTTATAGCGCAAGCAAACCTCGCCATAGGGAAGAAATAGAAATCTTCATTAAATGAAGTGGTGCTTTTAACCCCTTGAATGCTAGAGAGGTCTCCAACGCATTGCTCTAGCATTCATGGGGTTAAAAATAAACAGTTGGTTTTGTCCAGAATTGAACCGTTTGGTCCAGAATTGCACCATTTTAGTTTACTGAATGAGGCCCCTTGTTAGTGTTTATGTCTCACCTGTGCTGATCTCTATAGGAAGTTCCTCTTCTTTACATTGCTGGGGACAGATCTCCTCTCCTTGCTCAGTCTGTGTTACACCACATTGGTCACGACGGTCCTATACACAAATCACATGTTACGTCACACTGCTACTGCCACCCATCATACACTTAAAGGATCAGTAAACTTTTATTATGAAAATTAACCCTTTGAGTGACAGAGGGGTACACAAAGCATTGAGGAGCAATGCGCTGCATACCCCTCTGTCACTCAAAGGGTTAGAAACGGAAATAACAAAACAAAAACGTGTAAACAAGGAAATGGTGTCCATCGCTGACGTGGTTCCTGATTCCATGGTAGCCTATCAAAATATCACCCTCAATTTGGCAACCAACTCAGGGGCGCATTAAATATGTTGCCACAGCAAAGGGATAATGGACAGAATGGAATGAACTCATGCTCACTCCATCCATTAACCCTTTGAGTGCCACATCACAGCCCCTGCAATCACGCTGATGGGGCATCAAAGTCACGCTTTCTCCTCTGTTTCGGCTGCATGTATAGGTCAATTCGTTCCCCACTTTCTTAGGGTAGACTTTTTCCCCTGCTTCCTTTGTTAGGCATGTCTCCCTTCCCACGCAGGCGAGATTCTTGTCGCCATTTTCAACCTAGCGACATATTTAATGCACCCTTTGGTTGGTCGTTAAATTGAGGGCAACATTTTCATAGTGAACAGTCTTCCACAGTGGACTAAAGGATAGGAAAGGATTTATTGAGAAGTACAACACCCTGTGATATTGCAGGCCTTTTCCTGCTAAGTAACTGAAATGTACTCCTACTGCTGGTAAACGCTTCATTAAAACATTATCACAGCTGATTTTATTTATTTTTTAATATTACAGAAACTGTAAATCCTAATATAATGAAAAAACTGTCCATGTGTCGCCAACTACCGTCAAACTAGTCCAGTAGTTCAGGTGTTACTACATACCCCAGCCACATGGCCATTACAAGTTTCATTTTCATGACCAGGGTGAAGCAGCTTCCACCTCGGGCACTTACATTGCAAACTTCCATAGAACCAGTGTGGCAGTCCCTGAGTTAAAGACTGTGACAGCTCTGGCACACCATGACTTTTTTCAGTCCCAGGGCTCCTTCACTGCTAGATGAGTTGTTCAGAAGTTATTAGAGCCCAAACTGTCACACTGTGGTGTAGCTGTTACCAAAACTGTCTGCTTGTGATAGGAGCAGTCAATTTCAGCACCCCCTGTGGAGAGCCGGTACGTGTAATCGCTCACACAGACCGGCTCTCCAAAACTCAGCTTGGTCCTCACCAGTGCACCCCTACCCTGGACCCCGCTGTCTTCAAGGGTTTGCTTTAAATGGTCGCATGCTCCAATGATACAGTTACCAGGTTGTCCTGTTCAAAATGGCGAGATGACAATCTTGCCCTGCATGACAACACGAGATTGTCATGTGGCTTTTTGTAAGGTTGCATCCCATAATGAACTGTAATGTAATCTTGCACATTGCTGCTCAAAAAAAAAAAAAAAAAAAAAGCAATGTACTGAACTTACTGACATGGAAAACTTTAATTATTCAGACACTTCTCTTGCACAGCGCTGCACCGGTTCTCTCTCCCAGCTCCGCCTGTCATTATGGGCTGTCTCTCTGTACCCTGCTCCGTAGTTAGCTCCCAAAACCTACAGCTCCTGCAGGATCCTAAAGTGTGGTCCGTGGATTGCCCATAAAATGAGAGGCCGAGTGTGAAGAGAGACAGCCTAGAATGACAGGAGGATTGGGGAGAGAGAACTGGTACAGTGCTGTGCAAGGGAGGGAGGAGGCGTGAAGAGTCGTGATGTCCCCCCAGAGTGGTCTGAATAATTAAAGTTTTCCATGTCAGTAAGTTCAGTACATCGCTTTTTTTTTCTTTTTTTTTTTTTTTTTTGAGCAGCTGTGCAAGATTACATTACAGTACATTATAGAACGCGACCTTACAGTAAGTGACATGACAATCTTGCGCTGCCATGCAGGGTGAGACTGTCATGTAGCCATTTTGAACAGGGCGACATGGTTAATGTGGCTACTAGCCGCTCAATATTTTATTTGCAACTTTTTAAAAGTATGCCGTCCTTAAGAGGTTAAACTTTACTAAACTTACCACCTGATGTCCTTACAGTTATTACATTACATTGTAATTGATGGGAGAGGTGAGCTGCTTGCTACAGTTCTCCATAGAATGTAACAGAAACAGCTACACCACAATGTGACAGTTTGGGCTCCAATAACTTCTGAACAAATCATCTAGCAGTGGAATTACCCCTGTTTTAACTGCAGGAGACGCTGTATATAAAACAGTTAGCAACAGTTTCAGCTGATGTCTGGATTTTTATTTTTTTTTTTTTTTTTAACTGTTTTCTGTGGACGAGATGAGCCTCATGACACCGATCTCCATAGAATCTGATAGTAACAACTCCATTACTCTGTGACTTTGAACTGTAACACATTTTAAATGAAGCAGCTGTGTTTAACAATTTGAGTGCCAGAGGGGTATGCAACGCATTGAGGAGCAACAGGATGCGTACCCCTCTGTCACTCAAAGTGTTAGAAAGGGAAATAATAAAACAAAAACATATCAACAAGGAAATGGTGTCCATCGCTGACATGGTTCCTGTCTTCAATACTTAGATTGTAAGCTCTATGGGGCGGTATCCTTTTAAAAGGTCGCACTAAAATGAGTCGTTACCATGTCGCCTGCATACAAATGTCGAGTTGACAATCTCGCGCTGCATGACAGTGTGAGATTGTCAAGTTGCATATACAAAGATCGCTTTGTCAACTCAACATTTGTATGCAGGCGACATGGTAACGGACTCATGACTTTCAACTGTAAACCCTATGGGGCAAGGACCTTTTATCCTAATGTATACTCACCTGGTGTTCCCATTATAATTGTCTATATAACCACTTAATTACTGCACTTACTGTATCCCTATATCAGTGTTTCTCAATCAGAGTGCCATGGCTCTTTGGTGTGCCACAGATATCCACTTAGGGTGCCCCATTTTATCTAGAAGACTTTGACAAAAATGTGAATGTGGAATTAAAACTGTATATTTATGGATATTATTATGCACAATATGTTTAATTTAGTTGTGAGGTCTAACAATAACTCTGTATTTATAACCTTCATTACACCCTTGACAAATGGCATAAAATAAAAGGGGTACCCCAAAAATGCCAGACTCATGTTATGGGTGCCTTCAGCAAAAAAAAGCTTGAGAACCACGTCCTATATACTAAAATGTAAACTGTAAAGTGCTAAATACACCTTGTTGACGCTATATAAATAAAAATATACATACAAGTACAAAAATCCACTTTTCTTTTGCATCCAATTGGGGAACACTGCAACTATGTGGATGTCCCAAAGCTGTTTAATAATCAGGAAAAGTTCTATAACAAATACGTTTTCATTTTAAAAAAAAGTTACTGTTCCTTTAAAAAACTGAGCACTAGGCAGAAGTGTGGTAGGTAAAGCAGAGTTGAAGAGAGGGAGGAGTTACTATTTTTCTTTTAGTTAACCATTTAAAGGGATAGTAATGTTTCATAATAAAAGCAGCTCTAATTAATCATAGTATTTGGACCTTGGAGAGTGTTATTTCAATTCTGTCAGAGTTGTAGTACAAGAGTAAGTGAATGATAAAGTATCCCCCTCCCGTCCCTTTTACTGATGTAACACTGCTCACGTCAGAGCAGCAGGGAGGTGCCCAGGTAGATTACAGAGAGGGACAATCTTCAATTAAGATAAGGAAAAAAACTGAAAAACCTGTTGTCAAGGGGGCAGGGTTTTCATTGTTCTCACAGTAAGAAGATTGTCCCTTGCTGTTATCTGTCTGGTCCAGGACCATTACTATCCCTTTAAGTGTCCTGGTTCCTGGAGGAGGATCCTTTACCCCATGGTGCCTGTGTCATCCAGAGGAAACATGGGAAATGGAATTGTTACACTGACAGGACTAACGACATACTGAAATTGTTCTGACACATGGAAAGCACTGTATAATAACCTCAAATACAGGCATGAGCAGCTTCTGAGGACTACAATTTCCATCATCCACAGCAAGCCAATGACTGGCTGGATATGATGAGAATTGTAGTCCTCAACAGCTGGAAGGTCTCAAAGTGCCCTCCCCTGCTTATGTCTTTTCAGTGAGCAAAATAAGAACTGGACCCATATCCTGCATGTGCAGTGAGTTTCTGTACCTGATAGTCCTGTACGATCCTGTTATCTAGCTCTGTACAATCCTGTGTGATCCTGTTATCTTCCTCCTTACAATACTGTGTCATCCTGATATCTTCCTCTGAACAATCCTGTGTCATCCTGTTATCTTCCACCGTACAATCCTGTGTGATCCTGTTATCTTCCTCCGTCCAATCCTGTGTCATCCTGTTATCTTCCACCGTACAATCCTGTGTGATCCTGTTATTTTCCTCCGTACAATACTGTGTGATACCATTATCTTCCTCCGTACAATACTGTGTGATACCATTATCTTCCTCTGTACAATCTTGTGAATAAGGATGGATGGGGTGTCTATTTCTTTTACTTGACTCATCTATAGGGAAAGAATACAAAGAGACTGAATATATTAATTTCACATATACACTACCATTCAAAAGTTCGGGGTCACACAGAAATGTCCTTGTTTTTGAAAGAAAAGCAGATCTTGTACATTAAAATAAAATCAAATGATCAGAAATACAATGTAGACATGGTCAATGTTGTAAATGACATTTGTAACTGGAAACGGCTTATTTTTAATGGAATATTTGCTGCAAATGGAGGATCCTTCGACGAAAGCTTAGAAGGACACAATTATTATTTAACCCCTTAAGGACCATTGTCGTACCAGGACCGTCACGGCGGTCCGGCACTTAAGGACCACTGACGGTCCTGGTACGTCATGGAGTTCAGGGCTCCCGGCATGGCTGCATGCTGCTCCGGAAGCCCTGAACCGGAATCGCAAAAATGCCCCGTGGTCCTCTAGTGCTGGCCGAGCGTGAGCACGCCGGTCCTTAAGAGGTTAAATTAAAAATGATTATTTATAAACCTTGTCAACATCTTGACTGTATTTCCTATTCAATTTGCAACTTGTTTGATGTATGTTTTCATGGAAAACAAGGGAATTTCTGAAGTGACCCCAAACTTTTGAAAGGTAGTTTGAGTTCACAGTGAGTTTATCAGTGGGTTAGTTCGCCACTCACCTGCACAGGTATCTCTTAGATGTAATTATACAAATATTCCTCTCAACAAGAAGAGCGATAGCATCACTTTGGAGACAACCCCTAAGCAATGTCATACAAGATATTCATACAAAAAAGGTGAAATTTACTGAATCGATATTTGTTTTTCCTCTGTGTCCTTACGCGGCAAGCATGGGTATTGACTCCGCCTATCAGCTGGTAGGACCAATAAGAAATCTTCAAAAGGGGTTGCCTGAACACCCATGAATCAGTTATACTTGTGTCCAAGTTGGAAGAGAAGACAAGGTTAGCGCATGCATGTTTCTGGTTACATATTACTCTTCCCCCTCATATGAATGTTTCATGCGTCCTTAGGTTGTCATACACTTACAGCAACTTATACTTACAACCATTCCTGGGAGGGTGTTTGTGTAAGGACACAGAGGAAAAACAAATATCAGTGAGTAAATTTCACCTTTTCCTCTGTGTCCTGTCCACGGCAAGCGTGGGACTTACCTAAGCAGTACCACTTAGCGAGGGAATTGAAAGTTCTTACTGTAGCAGGACTGCTTCCAACACCTTCCTGCCAAACTTTGCATCGACAGAGGATTGGATGTCTAGTCTATAATGTTTCATAAACGTGGCAATAGAGGACCAGGGGGCCTCTTTGCATATCTCTTCAGGTAAGGCAATAGCTTTATGGGACCATGAGGTAGATATTGCTCTAGTAGGGCGAGGTTTTATTCCCCTTGGGGGATTTGTCTTAGCAGATCTGTAGGCCAGGGTGTTACAGTCTTTAATCCATCTGGAAATGGTAGGTTTTGAAGCTGCTGAGCGTTTTGTTTTCCCAAAGAAATTAACAAAAAGAGACTCAGATTTTCTGAATTCTTTTGTTTTATCTAAATAGATAAACATCTCACAATGTCTAAATTGTGAAGTTCTCTTTCTGTATCATTTTGAGGACTTGCACAAAATGAAGGTAAAATGATCTCTTGATTATGTGGAATTCTGAAATTACTTTAGGTCTGAAAGTAGGTTTTTGTCTTAAAACCACCTTGTCTTAATGAAAAATGATAGGGAGCTGAACAGGACAGAGCCTGCAGTTCTATTACTCTTCTGGTCAATGTTATGGCCGTTAGGAAGGCCGTCTCTAAAGGGTTAGTAATGTCCTGTGATGAAAAATGTATGTTTGTTTCATAATGATCAGTGGAGTTTATCGTTAGTATTATTTTTTCTCAGAGTTCAATTGTGAAGATATTACCTCTCAATGTTTCCTGGCAAAGGAAGCCCGATCGCCATATTTAAAAATCCCCTGATACAGCATGTGCATGTGTACTTGCTTTCCTTGAAGCGCGCTCACATGAAATACCCGATGGGAGGTGGTAATTCGCTCTTTCACTGCTTGCTACGTCACTCAAGGCTCCAGACTGAGCGGATGGGTTTACAATACAGAAGCAGTAATGCGACGCATCACTGCTGAAGGGGCAGGGTTTTTAATGTAGCCTGCTATGATTTTCGTGCCTCTGCAGGATCCGTCGTGTCGGCCGACAGGATTTCAGATCCAACAGACTTACAGGCACTTTGACGAAAAGGGGCAGGAGGGGAAGACTTCAAGATTGATTTGCAGCCAAACGCTAGATGTACAGACATTGCGAACAGCGGTATGTGTATTAAAAAAAATTAATGAGTGAAACTAAGGCACTTTTTTATTAGACATTACTAACACTTTAAGGTTCAAATCAAGCTACAGTGGATAGTTGTTTTAGCACTAGGTTTAGATCCCATGCTGGAACTATTTCTCTAATCGTAGGCTTAATTTTTGAAATTGCCTTAATGAACCTTTTTATCAAATATGCCTCAGCGAAAGGCGTGGCTAATACTGCGGATAGAGCCGATAGCTGGACTTTAATAGAGGCTGGCTTTAGCACTTTCTGGATTTCTTACAGCAAGGCTTCCAAAATGTTTGCTATCGACATATCTTGTCTGCCTAGATTCTTCTGTTGATACCATTTGTAAAAAATTGACCAGACCCTATAATAGATCTTTGAAGAGGACGGTCTTCTTCCAGATATTATTGTGTCTGCCACGGATTCTGATATACCCTAAGGAGTCAGTGATCTCCGCTCAGTCGCCAAGCCATCAGCTTGAAGAAGTTTGGTTTAGGGTGCCAGAATGGACCTTGAGATAGAAAGTCTGGGACGTCTAGTAGCTTTATTGTGGGACAGACTGACATCTTGATTAGATCGGCAAACCAGATCTTCCTGGGCCAGTGTGGTGCTATGAGGATGACCTGGGCTTTGTCCCTCCTGATCTTTCAGACTACTTCCATCAGTATGTGAATAGGAGGAAACACGTATGCTAGTTGGTAGCCCCATGTCTATCTTAGGGCATCTTGCCCTATTCCTGTACTTGTTTTCTATCTGGATAGGAATTGAGGACAGTTTGTATTTGCTTCTGAGGCCATCAGGTCTATTACTGGTTGACCCCCAGGTCTTTACAATGTCTTTGAAGACATCCTGTTTTAATGCCCATTCTCTGGTCCAGGGTTTTCCGGCTCCTGCTTAAGAGGTCTGCTTGTTGGTTTGCTTTTAACATAACATAGTAACATAGTAGACAAGGCCAAAAAAAAGACATGCGTCCATCAAGTCCAGCCCATGCCAAAAACACCCCCGTTGATCCGGAGGAAGGAAAAACAAGCCCTCTGGAGCCATTTCCAATCTAGCCCCAAACGTGTGTGTGTGTGTGGGGGGGGGGGAATGATTCCTTCCTGACTCCAATTGGTAGTCAAATAGTTCCCTGGATCAATATCCTATTTGCTTTGAAGCCATCTGTCATAATTGTCAATATTGTTCTGTGCTAGATAATGCAACTGCATTCAGAAAAGCAATGGATGCCTATCTGCAAGCACAACATGCCGAGGCAAAGAATTCCATAGCCTTACCGCCCTTACTGTAAAGAATCCCTGCCTTTGTTTTAGTCGAAAGCGCCTTTCCTCTAGTCATAATGGATGACCTCTTGTTCTTAGATCAGCTCTTTGCATAAATAATTCATTGGATAGTTCTTTGTATTGACCTTGAATATATTTGTAAATGGTAATCATATCACCCCTTAGACGTCTCTTCTATAATGTAAACAAACCAGTTTGTCTAGTCAGATGTTTCTCTGCCCAAATTAATATCCGGATGGAAAGTTTGTTTAGACCAGGACTTTTTGTTCCCACTTGATTGAGGAGATACCTAACCATGGCTATGCTGTCTGACCGAATTAGAACAGCTTTTCCTTCTAATTTGTGTCATAGGTTGAAGAGGCTGTTCCAAGCTGCCTTAATTTCCAGAAGATTTATGTGAAGTTGCTTCTCTTTTTGTGTCCAGAGACCCTGGACCATGTGATTCTTCCACACTCCTCCCCAGTCTAGGTTGCTGGCATCTGTGGTTAGAATTTCCCAGTTTCTCTCTTGAACCTTGCTTCCTTTTGGGAGGTTTGATGGCCTCATCCACCATGTCAGTTCTGACTTGGTTGACTGAAAAACTGGAATATGTTTTGAGTAATTCGATGTATCCTGCTTCCAAAACCTCAAAAGTTGGACGGTCTGTCGTAAATGGGTTCTTGCACAAGATACTATTTGAATTGCTGAGTTCAAATGACCCAGGAGGCTGGAGAAAGCTTTGGCTGTTTGACATTTCTTTTAGACAAAACTGAGTACAGACTGTATTACCCTGGTCTTTCTGTCCTGGAATAAGGTGTTGAAGTTGATTCCTAGGAACGTAAGACTTTGAGATGGCTTGAGATGACTTTTGTCATAGTTGACAATCCAGCCTAAGCTTTCTAGATATACTCGGGACATTTCCGTCACTTGATATGACTTTTGTTCGGAATCAGAAGGAGGTCGTCAAGATATGCAACTGCTCTTATTCCCTGTTGTCTTAGGTGAGCTATGACAACTGCTAATACTTGTGTGAATACGCGTGGGGCAGATGCTAGTCCAAAAGGAAACGCTCTGTACTGGTAGTGCTTGTTGAATATGAAAAATCGTAGACATTTTCGGTGTGACCTTCTTATAGGTATATGGTAATACACCTCTCGAAGGTCCAAGGTTGTCAGGAATTAATTTGGAGTGACTGTCTTGATGATGGATGAGATTGTCTCCGTCTTGATCCTCTGGATTCTGAGTAGGGAATTTAGCCATTTCAGATCCAATATTAGTCTTATCTCTCCCAATGACTTCTGTACAGGGAAGATTATCCCCTGATTCCTTTCTTCCACCGGAACAGCCTCTATAACCTTGTCCGTCAAACTCTGCAAGGCAGAGCAAATCTTCTGATTTTAATTCTTGTTCCTTATTCGAGATGAACTGAACCTTAGAAGATTCGGAGGGGCAGAATTGAATTCTAGAGCATACCCCATCTCCAAGATCTGTATCACCCATAAATCTGGATGAGATGTCTTCCATGCTTTTTGGAATAGTTCCGGCCTGTCCCCGACTGGAAGTGAAGATAGGGTAGGATCCCCTTCATTGGAAAGATTTTGTAAACTGCGCCCTCGTTTGGTAGTCACTTCTGTTTCCATCTCTGGCACTCTGGGATGATCCTCTGGATTTTTGATCATAGCTTTACCCTGATCTGTATTTCCTTGCCTCTCGAAAGGACTATCTCCTGTAATCTGACTGTCGCTGAGGAGACCCTCTTGATTTGCTCTCTTGTGGTAAAAAGGAGCTTTTCCCACCTGAGGATTTTGTAATTATCTCTTCTAACTGATCCTCGAAGAGCTTCTTCCCTTGGAAAGGGCGAGCTACAAGCTTATTCTCTGAAGCATCAGCTTCCCATGCCTTGATCCATAGGGCCCTGCGAGCTGAAATGGAGAGGGCAGATGATCTCGCCAGAACTTTAATGTTGTCTAAGGAGACATCGCAAGAAAAATTAATTGCTTCTTTAATTGAGGCAACTTCTTTTAATAATCTTGACCTGAATACAGATGTGTCAATTTTGTCTTCCAGCTCTGTGAGCCAAATCCTTAAGATCCTGAAGATGCAGGCCATGGCTGCGGCTGCCTTTAGGTTGCGACCAATAGTGGTAAATTGTTTCTTCAAAGTGTTATCCGCACGTTTGTCCATTGGGTCTCTTAAAGTCATTCCATCCTCTAAGAGGATCATTGTGCGTCTGGAAATGTGGGCTACTGCCGCATCGACTTTGGGCAGAGAAACCCAATCTGCAGTTTCTTCTTCTGGGAAAGGATATAGCTTCAAAATTCTTCTGGTCACAGCTGATTTTCTGTCACCATGGTTCCACTCTGTCTTGATGATATCATGGATAGAGTTATGTATTGGAAAAACAGAAGCCTGCTTTTTGTGACCTAGGAAAGCATTGTCCATAATGTTTAATTCTTTTTGGACCTACTCCAATCCTAGGGATTTTCTCATATTCTTAATTAAGCCATCAAGTTGTTCTAGGCTGAAACTACCCGAATCTTCTACCAGTTCACCTTCTTCCACAGAAGAGAAGGCAGATTCGATTTCCATCATGCTTCCTTCATCTTCATCCTGACACCACTGTGAAGGACCTTCATCTGGGTCTTCAGTTCATTGTCTTTTCTTTGCAGATCCCTGCATGGATGTGAAGGTCTCCTACATGGATGCCTTCATCCATCCTAGAAAATCATTGAATCGTGAGGAAACCTCACTGGCGGCCAACTTTTTCATGCATTCTAAGCATAATTTGGAGGTATCTGCTGGGCTTAGTTTAGCATCACAACCAGCACATATTTTTGCTTTTTGAGCAGTCTTTTCCTCTTTTGAGGTAGAGGGGTCAGGTGCTGATTTAGGCTTCTCACCCTGGCTAGATTTTGCAGATGTAGACATTATAAGAGCAATTTACTCAAGGATAACCACATAAATAGCATGAATTCCAAGTCAAGAGGATTTAAATCTGACTTACATTACTCCTGGAGCCCAGCGCCAGCGTTCCTTTTCATAGTGGATCCTCAATCCGATGTCTGAGTTCCAGCAAAGGAACACACTCCGTCCAGACTTCCTGTTCAAGCCTATAAGGTAACCCATGTGGTACCGCCGTGCACTTCCAGTTTGCCCAGGGGAACACTGCGCATCAAAAAGCCAAAAGCTCCAGACCTCCAAACAGCGTGTCATGGAACCCTTACCAGGGTATCTACAGTTGAGAATTATGCATGCCACAGCTCTTGGTGGGATGCATGCCGGCCAACAGCTACTGATTTTGCCGTTACTGGGACAGATTTATGGAGGTAACATATTTCCGTCCTCCAGCTGATAGGACCAAAATTAACGGATTCATGGGTGTTCAGGTGACCCTTTTGACGATTTCTTATTGGTTCTACCAGCTGATAGGTGGAGTCAATACCCACGCTTGCTGTGGACAGGACACAGGAAATATACTCTAATTACGAAATGGAAATCTTGGACAGCTGAACATAACAACACAACTGCTCAATCCCTTAAAGGGATAGTAATACTTAAAATGTAAAAATATATATATTGTAGGGTTTATCCCCCTGAGTAAAACAAGAGTACTCCCACTGCTGAAAGGTGTTTCATTCAAAAGTTATTAATTTTCAAAGTTGAATTTTTTAGGTGCAATATCACAGTGGCCTGAAATTGTACAGTGGCGCTGTTGCTACACCATCCTATGGAGATTTATGGTCAATTGACCAGAGTTGTACATAGGATCGTGTAGCAACAGCGCCACTGTACAATTTCAGGCCACTGTGATATTGCACCTAAAAAATTCAACTTTGAAAATTAATAACTTTTGAATGAAACACCTTTCAGCAGTGGGAGTACTCTTGTTTTACTCAGGGGGATAAACCCTACAACATATTTTTTTTTACATTTTAAGTATTACTATCCCTTTAAAATCTGGAGAACTTGGGAGATTCACTATAAGAGCTTATCTTTTATTTGGCTCCATTTAAGCTGTCTTTCTAGAGTCTAGACTCCTATGAGTCTTTTCATGTATTTCTCATTCCAACTCACAGGTAAGACATTTAGCTTTAAAGGGATTGTAATGTTTCACAAAAAAAACAGCTCCAATTTATCTTCATAGTATTTGGCTGTGGAGAGTGTTATTTCAAAGTTTTAGTTCAAGAGTAATTGAATGATAAAGTATCCCCCTCCTGCCCCTTTTACTGATGTAACACTGCTCACCTCAGAGCAGCAAGACTGTCCGGATGGATCGCAGAGAGGGACAGTCTTCAGTGATCATAAGAAAAAAACCTGTCAAGGGGGGCAGGGTTTTCCTTATGATCACAGTAAGAAGATTGTCCCTTGCTATGATCTGTCTGGTCCCAGGACCAGATTCCTCATCTGAGGTGAGCAGTGTTACATCAGTAAAAGGGGCTGGAGGGGGACACTTTATCATTCAATTACTCTTGAACTACAACTCTGACAGTATTGAAATAACACTCTCCATGGCTCAAATACTATGAAGATTAATTGGAGCTGCTTTTATTGTGAAACATAACTATCCCTTTAAATACTAGAGTGGTGTTTCCCAACAATGTAGGTTGAATGTAGTTGTATCAGTATTTTGTGCTTGGCAGTGGACATTGTTTTCTCCAATACATGTCCCCTTCCCCTCCCTACTCCTTTCTTTTCTTACATTTTGGTTAAAAAAAAAATCCTTTGAGTGCCAGAGTGGTAGGCAACGCTCTGGCACTCAAAGGGTTAAAACAGATGTATTGTGTTCCCCTCTGGCACTCAAAGGGTTAAAAGAAGTAGGTAAGAACGTAACGTCTCAGTCGTTCTGTACCACAGTAAGTCTATCAGTGGGTGAGTCTATCACTGACCAGCACAAATACAGTGTATGTAAGATATTATTATACAGTAAAAGTCTCAGTGATTCCAAGTGTACCACTAGTATAAATATACAGAAGACGTCTCAGTGGTTCTAAGTGTATCACTAGTATAAATATACAGAAGACGTCTCAGTGGTTCTAAGTGTATCACTAGTATAAATATACAGAAGACGTCTCAGTGGTTCTAAGTGTATCACTAGTATAAATATACAGGAGACGTCTCAGTGGTTCTAAGTGTATCACTAGTATAAATATACAGAAGACGTCTCAGTGGTTCTAAGTGTATCACTAGTATAAATATACAGAAGACGTCTCAGTGGTTCTAAGTGTATCACTAGTATAAATATACAGGAGACATCTCAGTGGTTCTAAGTGTATCACTAGTATAAATATACAGGAGACGTCTCAGTGGTTCTAAGTGTATCACTAGTATAAATATACAGGAGACGTCTCAGTGGTTCTAAGTGTATCACTAGTATAAATATACAGAAGACGTCTCAGTGATTCTAAGTGTATCACTAGTATAAATATACAGGAGACGTCTCAGTGGTTCTAAGTGTATCACTAGTATAAATATACAGGAGACGTCTCAGTGGTTCTAAGTGTATCACTAGTATAAATATACAGGAGACGTCTCAGTGGTTCTAAGTGTATCACTAGTATAAATATACAGGAGACGTCTCAGTGGTTCTAAGTGTACCACTAGTATAAATATACAGGAGACGTCTCAGTGGTTCTAAGTGTATCACTAGTATAAATATACAGGCGACGTCTCAGTGGTTCTAAGTGTATCACTAGTATAAATATACAGGCGACGTCTCAGTGGTTCTAAGTGTATCACTAGTATAAATATACAGGAGACGTCTCAGTGGTTCTAAGTGTACCACTAGTATAAATATACAGGAGACGTCTCAGTGGTTCTAAGTGTACCACTAGTATAAATATACAGGAGACGTCTCAGTGGTTCTAAGTGTATCACTAGTATAAATATACAGGAGACGTCTCAGTGGTTCTAATTGTATCACTAGTATAAATATACAGGAGACGTCTCAGTGGTTCTAAGTGTATCACTAGTATAAATATACAGGAGACGTCTCAGTGGTTCTAAGTGTATCACTAGTATAAATATACAGGAGACGTCTCAGTGGTTCTAAGTGTATCACTAGTATAAATATACAGGAGACGTCTCAGTGGTTCTAAGTGTACCACTAGTATAAATATACAGGAGACGTCTCAGTGGTTCTAAGTGTACCACTAGTATAAATATACAGGAGACGTCTCAGTGGTTCTAAGTGTACCACTAGTATAAATATACAGGAGACGTCTCAGTGGTTCTAAGTGTACCACTAGTATAAATATACAGGAGACGTCTCAGTGGTTCTAAGTGTATCACTAGTATAAATATACAGGAGACGTCTCAGTGGTTCTAAGTGTATCACTAGTATAAATATACAGGAGACGTCTCAGTGGTTCTAAGTGTATCACTAGTATAAATATACAGGAGACGTCTCAGTGGTTCTAAGTGTACCACTAGTATAAATATACAGAAGACGTCTCAGTGGTTCTAAATGTATCACTAGTATAAATATACAGGAGACGTCTCAGTGGTTCTAAGTGTACCACTAGTATAAATATACAGGAGACGTCTCAGTGGTTCTAAGTGTACCACTAGTATAAATATACAGGAGACGTCTCAGTGGTTCTAAGTGTACCACTAGTATAAATATACAGGAGACGTCTCAGTGGTTCTAAGTGTACCACTAGTATAAATATACAGGAGACGTCTCAGTGGTTCTAAGTGTATCACTAGTATAAATATACAGGAGACGTCTCAGTGGTTCTAAGTGTACCACTAGTATAAATATACAGGAGACGTCTCAGTGGTTCTAAGTGTATCACTAGTATAAATATACAGGAGACGTCTCAGTGGTTCTAAGTGTATCACTAGTATAAATATACAGGAGACGTCTCAGTGGTTCTAAGTGTATCACTAGTATAAATATACAGGAGACGTCTCAGTGGTTCTAAGTGTACCACTAGTATAAATATACAGGAGACGTCTCAGTGGTTCTAAGTGTACCACTAGTATAAATATACAGGAGACGTCTCAGTGGTTCTAAGTGTACCACTAGTATAAATATACAGGAGACGTCTCAGTGGTTCTAAGTGTATCACTAGTATAAATATACAGGAGACGTCTCAGTGGTTCTAAGTGTATCACTAGTATAAATATACAGGAGACGTCTCAGTGGTTCTAAGTGTACCACTAGTATAAATATACAGGAGACGTCTCAGTGGTTCTAAGTGTACCACTAGTATAAATATACAGGAGACGTCTCAGTGGTTCTAAGTGTATCACTAGTATAAATATACAGAAGACGTCTCAGTGGTTCTAAGTGTACCACTAGTATAAATATACAGGAGACGTCTCAGTGGTTCTAAGTGTATCACTAGTATAAATATACAGGAGACGTCTCAGTGGTTCTAAGTGTACCACTAGTATAAATATACAGGAGACGTCTCAGTGGTTCTAAGTGTACCACTAGTATAAATATACAGGAGACGTCTCAGTGGTTATAAGTGTACCACTAGTATAAATATACAGGAGACGTCTCAGTGGTTATAAGTGTACCACTAGTATAAATATACAGGAGACGTCTCAGTGATTCCAAGTGTACCACTAGTATAAATATACAGGAGACGTCTCAGTGATTCCAAGTGTACCACTAGTATAAATATACAGAAGACGTCTCAGTGGTTATAAGTGTATCACTAGTATAAATATACAGGAGACGTCTCAGTGATTCCAAGTGTACCACTAGTATAAATATACAGGAGACGTCTCAGTGGTTATAAGTGTACCACTAGTATAAATATACAGGAGACGTCTCAGTGGTTATAAGTGTACCACTAGTATAAATATACAGGAGACGTCTCAGTGATTCCAAGTGTACCACTAGTATAAATATACAGGAGACGTCTCAGTGATTCCAAGTGTACCACTAGTATAAATATACAGAAGACGTCTCAGTGGTTATAAGTGTATCACTAGTATAAATATACAGGAGACGTCTCAGTGGGGTTGTCCCACAGTGAGTCTATCACTGACCTTCATCTGTATTGTGATGGAACCTCTCCCATGGGTCCTGAACAGTACCACTCAGCTCTGAATCACTCTCTTTCCTTGTTACTGAATCAGGAGCTGCATTATCACTGCCTGGTCAGGAAAATGCACAATTATGATATTATTTATCATGTTACAACATTCAGTTCAGTACAGCAAAAATATTACTTTACAATGCGTTTGACCTTTGTTGTAACATTAACCCCTTATAGATAACAATGGTGTGCATGCATTGCAAAGCAATCAGTGAATACCCCTCTGGTCTTGAAGGGATAGTAATGTATCTTTAAAAGTTGTTCGCCGAGTCTTCTGTATATCAAAATTAACACATTGCGCTATTTCTAAGACCTTACTGTTGTGTAGTTCAAAAAGTTATAAAGCGATAAAGATTGCCCCCTTCTGACCACTTCATGCGGACGCGGCCAGAATGGGACGGGCGGGGGATCTTTACCTCTTCATAACTTTTGAACTGTACACGCGTAAGATCTTAGATATAGCACAATGTTTTACTTTTAAAGGGATAGTAAACCCTCCAAAAAAACTGTAAGCCAAATGATAGGAATAATAAAAATATACTTACTGCCCTCATTCCCATCTCTCAAGCTGTTATGATTTGAGAGATGTAAGAAAATAAAGACCTCCGCTCCCTCCCCTTTCTGCCTGATGAGCTGTAAAGCTGTCAGAGGCAGAATCCGGTCGCCCGACTGTAGGCGGCTCTTCAGGAGTGCTGTCATCTAGATATCTAACTATAATTACTTCATCGGTATGGTCTACATCATGTGCCTGGCTTGCAAGCACACGTTGTAGATCATTCTGATGAAGTAATTATAGTGAGATTTCCCGACGACAGCGCTTCTGAAGAGCCGCCGTCTGGTCCCGGAAGCAGGATCTCATGACGTCCGCTGTACAGCGGACACATGAGAAGGGGGAGGGAGCGGAGGTCTTCATTTTCTTACATCTCTCAAACCATAACGGTTTGAGAGATGGGAATAAGGGCATTACATGTTTTTTTATTATTCCTATCATTTCGCTAACAGTTTTTTTTGGAGTTTACTATACCTTTAATATACATAAGATTTGGAGAACGACTTTTAAAGATACATTATTATCCCTTTAAAGTGTTAGTAATGTCTAAAAAGATTTGTGTCGGTCGACACGGAGGTGCTTGAGAAGTGCCAGGATCTTGTTATTTACAAGGAATCCCTTCATTGGAATGGTCTAAAACGTGTGCCTGGTGTTCAGTGGTTGGATTGAATACCAGAGGGGATGTGAAAATCGTTGCTTTTCAATGCTTGGCAAACACCTCTAACACTCAAGAAATTAAGAGCAGGGGATGAATAGTGTAATAGAGAAAAGATGCAGGTTGGGGTCAGAAGGTGGAAGAGAGACGATGGCATGTTGGACACACTTGTCTTAAAGGGATTTTCATGTTTATTTAGTATTGTATCCATTAAAAAAATATTAAGAACTATGTAAGTCTTAAGGTCTGAGATATTTTTCCAACTAAAGTTCCCTCTTCCTGGCTAATTCAGTCAAGTCTGCCATCTAGCTCACAGGCTTGGATTCTGGTCTGCAGACCAGCTGGCAGCTCTTCAGCAGAGCCGAGATCACGATCTTTACAAAGAACTACTTTATTGGAACGGTCTACAAAGTGTGCTTCCAAACCAGGCATACTTTGTAGACATACATACAACAATTCCAGGGGATTTGGACCCCAAAAACAGTACTTAGCAACGCCCCTAATAGAAAACCCCTCTACATTTTCCCTTGAATCTCCTCCTACCCACTGAGATGAGGGGCTGGTGATTCAACTTCATCAAATCCTCATAGTTCTCCTTGTGTTCTTCCAAGTACTGCCACTCCTCCATGGAGAGATAGACAGCAACATCTTCACATCGCACAGGAACCTGGAACACACAAGTACAGTCAGATACTTCTATTGGTTCCCTCAGACTCATCCCCTGTATTTACAAAAAGAAGTCACCTCTGCTGTCGGCAGGTGAAGGACCTTGTTGGGGAGTTCCATCATCGTGATCTTGTCCTTGTGCATCGGCGAGTTCAGTGAGGGTTCCATGATGGAACTCTGATTCCTGCAGAATCCGTCTGTTATAAAAGAGCTGTTGCTGTCTGTGACATTTTTCCTTTGTTTCTTCACAACCATATAATCCTACAGAGTAAGACAATAAATATCAATGGGCAGGGTGAAAGACCAATATTATATATGCTCTCTCTTAAAGGGCATCTAACAATTAGAAATGAACTGGCGTCATATCAAATTCTCTGTTTTTTATGAGGCCTATAAACTTTTACATCAATTTTTAAGTTTTTCTTGGGCGGCTGTCATAGTGAAGAAGGTAGTAGCATCCTTAATGGATCTTCTAGACTCACCTCTCCAGTCAGCAGACAGAGGATCTCCAGGGTGAGATTCAGGATCTTCTCAATAACAGGATTCTTGTCCTTGTTCATCATCAGTGAATTATACAGACACTCCGAGAACTGGCTATCGTCCTTCAGGAAGGATTTGGCCATAAGTAGACTTCTACAAAGAGAAACATATACATGTATCCCTTGAATGACACAGGGTTCACCAGTCCATTACTTGGCAAAGTACTGGGCACATCCCAAACAATAAACACTTACCACTACTGCACAGGAATAGTCTACTATGTAAATACCAGACTTCTACCAACAAGAGTGGAGCTGGGCAAACTGAGGCCCAATGTCCTGCACACAGACGAACAAACACACATAATGTCACTGACACAGATACCTACAAACCCACACACACCTAATGTCACTGACACAGATACCTACAAACCCACACACACCTAATGTCACTGATACAGATACCTGCATACCAACACACACCTAATGTCACTGATACAGATACCTGCATAATAACACACACACACACACACACACACACACACTTAATGTCACTGATACAGATACCTGCATACCAACACACACACACACCTAATGTCACTGATACAGATACCTGCATACCAACACACACACACCTAATGTCACTGATACAGATACCTGCACACCAACACACACCTAATGTCACTGATAGATACCTGCATACCAACACACACCTAATGTCACTGATACAGATACCTGCATACCAACACACACACCTAATGTCACTGATACAGATACCTGCATACCAACACACACACACCTAATGTCACTGATACAGATACCTGCATACCAACACACACACACACCTAATGTCACTGATACAGATACCTGCATACCAACACACACACACACACCTAATGTCACTGATACAGATACCTGCATACCAACACACACACACACACCTAATGTCACTGATACAGATACCTGCATACCAACACACACACACCTAATGTCACTGATACAGATACCTGCATACCAACAAACACACACATAATGTCACTGATACAGATACTTGCATACCAACACACACCTAACGTCACTGATACACATACTTGCATACCAACACACACACCTAATGTCACTGATACACATACTTGCATACCAACACACACACCTAATGTCACTGATACAGATACCTGCATAATAACACACACCAAATGTCACTGATACAGATACCTGCATACCAACACACACACCTAATGTCACTGATACAGATACCTGCATACCAACACACACACCTAATGTCACTGATACAGATACCTGCATACCAACACACACACACACCTAATGTCACTGATACAGATACCTGCATACCAACACACACACACCTAATGTCACTGATACAGATACCTGCATACCAACACACACACACCTAATGTCACTGATACAGATACCTGCATAATAACACACACCTAATGTCACTGATACAGATACCTGCATACCAACACACACACACACCTAATGTCACTGAAACAGATACCTGCATACCAACACACACCTAATGTCACTGATACAGATACCTGCATACCAACACACACACACACACACACCTAATGTCACTGATACAGATACCTGCATTACCAACACACACACACCTAATGTCACTGATACAGATACCTGCATAAAAACACACACACACCTAATGTCACTGATACAGATACCTGCATACCAACACACACACACTTAATGTCACTGATACAGATACCTGCATACCAACACACACCTAATGTCACTGATACAGATACCTGCATACCAACACACACACACACCTAATGTCACTGATGTGATACCTGCATACCACACACACACACACACACACACACAACCTAATGTCACTGATAGATACCTGAATACCAACACACACACACACACCTAATGTCACTGATACAGATACCTACATACCAACACACACACACACACACCTAATGTCACTGATACAGATACCTGCATACCAACACACACACACACCTAATGTCACTGATACAGATACCTGCATACCAACACACACACACCTAATGTCACTGATACAGATACCTGCATACCAACACACACACACCTAATGTCACTGATACAGATACCTGCATAAAAACACACACACCTAATGTCACTGAAACAGATACCTGCATACCAACACACACACACACACACTTAATGTCACTGATACTGATACCTGCATACCACACACACACACACACACACACACACACACAACCTAATGTCACTGATAGATACCTGCATACCAACACACACACACACACACACACCTAATGTCACTGATACAGATACCTGCATACCAACACACACACACCTAATGTCACTGATACAGATACCTGCATACCAACACACACACACACCTAATGTCACTGATACAGATACCTGCATACCAACACACACACACACCTAATGTCACTGATACAGATACCTGCATAAAAACACACACACACACACCCCTAATGCCACTAACACAGATACCTACACACCCACACCTAATTTCACGGACACAGATACCCACACACAGGGCCGGATTTATCAAGAGACCGACTAGGCACTGGCCTAGAGAGCCCAATTTTCTAGAGTGGTCCAGTCATGCCCACTTTTTTTTTTTTTTATAATTATAATTTATTTTTGTGTGTGTGCTGTGCTGGCACGGACTGTGGCGGTACAAAAGGGTGATGCCCTCTGTAAACTCTGCCAGTAAAGTAAGTGACTTAACCTGTGGTGCCTCTTGCACCGCCCAGCCAGTCCCCTGTATTTGCAATTGCACTGCACTTGCTTCCAGTGGTCCAGTACGCCTGCTCCCCAGTCCCCAGCCACATCGCTGTGTTGCGGCTGGGTGGAACTTAGCCTTCAGTGTCAACATGCGCTACGGTTCGGCGAGGGCTGGCTAAGGGGCAGCACTGAGAACTGAACCAGTGAGTAGCTGGGTGTTGGCTTGATAACCGCTAGGAGGATGTGTAGTGGCATGAGGGCAGCAATTGGTAGGGGGAGAGGCAATGCTTCCATCGTACCTCTGGATATGACTTGGTATAATACATATATAGCTATATATAGTGGGGAACTTGGACTTCCAACAAGGGGTATCCCATACTTATTTTACAGAATGGGGTCAGAAGGGGATAGGACTGATAGGAGACATCACTGACTCAACCACAAATCTAGCTCTTGCATTTCAAGCCCTAATATATCTAGTAGGTGAGCAGAGTATAATGAAGGTTTGGAAGGTTTAGCTGCCCCCACCCCAAGTCAACTGCCTTCTGTAATGCTTTTGACTCTTCTCTGATGGTACTCTTGTAATCAGAAGAAGCACATCGAAGCACAATATTCCTTTACAGGTTACAATTTTCTCTGAGCCAACTGGCTCCACGTCAGTGAACTGCAGTGCATTGCATGTTATCCTGGGCATCAACCTGATAGAACAGGGCTAGGCTGTTATTGGTTGTTCTGGCTCTGGTGGTGAGAAGGGAATGTTCCTCCTCCCTTTCTTGTCACCATGGAATGCAGGAAATGGAAATACACTGACTCACAAAGGATTACAGGAAACCAACTGCTGGGTTTGTCCTGGGGCATTAAAGGGATAGTAATACTTCATTTTAACTTTATTTTATTTTGAAGGCATTAAAAAAACATGAAGAATGATATAAGTCTTATCTCTCAAACATTTATGGTTTAAGAGATATTCACAAGCAAAGTATCCCCTCCCACCCCTTTTTCCTAGTGTAAGCCATCTCTTCTCAGATGTGAATCTGGTTGCTAGACCAGACAGATAACAGAAGGGGACAATCTTCTTCCTATGAGAACAATGAAAGCCCTGCCCCCCTTGACAAGCTTTTCAGGTTTTTCCCTTATCTTAATTGAAGATTGTCCCTCTCTGCAGTCTACCTGGGCACCTCCCTTCTGATCTGGTTGAACAGGAGGGGAAACTTTGCTTGTGAATATCTCATAAACCATAAAGGTTTGAGAAATAAGACTTATATCGTTCTTCATGTTTTTTTAATGCCTACAAAATAAAATAAAGATAAAACGAAGTATTACTATCCCTTTAAGCAGATATGTAACTACCCAGTAGCCCATGCAGCTTGGCATCTGGAAATAGTTTGATCTCAATTTGACCTGGTTTTCACTAGAAAACTATTCCTCTCTCCCTGTCTCCTGTGTGCCATCACTAGGCAGCTTTCTGTCCTGACTCAGGACAGAAAGTTATTACATCATTTTTAAGAGGGAGGCAGGACATTAAGTATTTAAGTCTTCCATTGCCAAGAAGACAACATATGACATCTAAGTGACATTTTCTTCCAGCAAAAGCTTCTATGTAATAGGAATAAGGTTTCTCCTTTTTGTTGAAGTTACTAGAGGAAGGAAAAGACAGGGACGTTCCTTCCAATGAGCTTTACATTCCTGCACTGACTCACACAAACGTGACAAGGTTAAAAATGCTCAAAACAATATTGTACCGGCTAAAATAGTTAGGGGTATGCTAGTAAATCATAGTACTTATACCCATCACTTCTGTGTTTTCCACCCTATATCTACAGATCATGTCCTCTGGTCCTCATATTCCCCTTTTTCTGGGAAATGCACATCTAACATACACGTTGACAGTATGTGCAATGATGGAGACATTGGCCCATATGCATAAAAGCAAACTGTAGTTATTCTGGAGTAAACCAACTCTACTACACCATAGGGGATAAAATAAATATTCATAAAATTGCCACGCAATTGGACTGAACTTTTTAACCCCTAGAATGCTGCAGAGGTCTCCAATGCATTGAGTCAATCTAGCATTAAAAAGCCCAATTTGCAACGAGAGGCATATAACGCATTGCAATGGATATCTCTCTGGAACTTAAAGTGTTAAATGGGGCAGTAAACTTTTGAACGGTAAAGGTCTGCAATGGAGCAATGCACTGAAAACCTCTGGCATTCAAGGGCTTAAAATCCCCATATAACCCTTTGAGTGCCAGAGGGGTATGCAACGCATTACAAAGCAATGCGTTGCATTCCTCTGTGCCACTGAAAGGGTTATAAAGAACGGGAATGTGGGAGACGTGTATCTGTCGTCTATGGTGATGTTGGTTTGTCTCCAGTCCTCCTTAGTACTCAGCCTCAGGGTATGGTGACCTGTCTTTATATCCATTTTCTTCATAATCTTCATGCATTTCCCAGTTACACACTAACCTCTTAAAAACCAGAGCGATGTGCAGAGAAAAATGCCCATAAGGGGTTAAACACACATGAGCTCCCTACCTGCTGCATCCACCGACTTCAGATCGACCCTCCGCTCTGATTGTGGTCATATGACCAGTGCCTCTCTCAGCGGAGCCTTGTGGGAAATGAAGTCCAGGCCTCTTTCTAAGCAGAAGCTCGAGAGTTTGTAAAAACTACAAGTCCCAGAACCCTTAGGGAGGAAATGGGAGACTACATCGGCCAATACCAAGAAGAAGGGAGGTGCATGTGCGCTGGTTACTGGATGGTTGTGTCTAGGGGGTTACTGTGGTTTCTGGGACATGTAGTTTTGTGATATTTAAAGGACTAGAAAATCTTAATATAAAAGAAAAGAGAGTGAGAGAAAGCAAACCGGAGGATTGGAAAGCACTCACTCTTAAAGATAGTTAGAGACCTGGTGCACATTCCCAAACAGAAATCCAACACTTAGAAATGGAGGGCAGCCCCAGTGAGACTTATAATAATAAGAATTTACCCTTTAATGAGGCAAAATGTAGGTCACTCACATTTTTTCCTCATTAAAGTGTGATTTTTTTTTTCTTATCATAAGTCCCAAGGGTGTTTCCCTTCATTTCTCGCTGTTTTTATACGAATATTTTGTATAAATTATTTGCTAGAGCACTCAGGCCATTATTCTCTGGAAGTACCAGTGCTAACCTTGTACCAGTCTCTCTCTCTCTCTCTCTCTCTATGTATATATTATCCTACTGAGTAAAACAAAGACACTTCCACTGGTCAGACGTTTTATTAACCCTTTGAGTGCCAGGGGGGTACACAACGCACTTCTCAAAGGTTTAAAGAGTTATTGCAGCTCAAAGTTGCATTTCTGGGTCTGCAGCATCTTCCATAACCTGGAATTTTACAGTGGACTGCTCTGGTCTGTAGACCATAAATCTCCATAGTACGGTGTAGCAACAGCGCCACTTAGGGTGACCACATTTCCCTTCTGCCATTCCGGGACGTGGTCACCCTAGTTGCCCCTTCATACCTTGAGTCCCTGGTGGTCTAGCGGCGTGGAAAGTGCTCTGTGCCTCCTCCGGCACAGAGCTGAAGCTCCCGCGCGCTGGTCTCAGTAATGCAGAGCGCTGGGAGATGATGTCATCTCCCAGCGCTCTGTATTACTAGAGCGCTTGCCTCCAGGAGATCGGGTAAGCTGCATTGCCGCCCTGGATCTCAGCCTGCAAGCGGTGTGTCACATCATGGACGCCGCGAGGGAGAGCTACTAAGCGCTCCCTCGCGGCGTCCATGATGTGACACACCGCTTGCAGGCTGACATCCAGGGCGGCTTGGCTTCATTCCGGGACACTTCATTGTCCCGGTTGAAGATGACCCGGGACGCGGGACATAGCCCTGAAATAAGGGACAGTCCCGGACGTTCCGGGACCCGTGGTCACCCTAGCGCCACTGTAAATGTTCAGGCCACTGTGATATTGCACATAAAATAAAAATCAAGTTTGAGCTATCTCTCAGTGGTGGGAGTACCCTTGTTTTATTCAGGGGCATAAACCCTACAACATATATTTTTTTTACATCTTAAGTTTTATTATCCCTTTAAAGGCATGAAATAATATACTAGTATGTGGTCAAGATGTCCAATGAGTGAAAAACAGGTCAAATTGAGATGATAAATAGATGTTTAAAAAGCATAAATATTACAAACAACACGGCCTAGATGCACTAAAATTCGAAGAGGGCTAAAAACGTCATTGTCCTGTCGGAGCAGTGTCTTAGGCACATCAGCAGTATTCACCAAAGTGTCTAGGATATTACTTCAACATGACTCCGACAAAAAATGCCCACACGAATACGACATGCCTGCGACTGGATTACGAATCTTTACACATCGCATCGATGGTTGTTTATTTCCATACTAGTTGAACAGCCCATTACACGGGCCACAGTGCCACTGCCTCCTGGTCGCGGGGCAGTCACGCGCAGTGTAGACTGCCCGCGCCATGGCTGATACAGAGCTGGACGCTCCTTTAGAGTGTCCAGCTCTGTATCAGCCGCGGTGCGGGCAGTCTGTACTGCGCATGACTGCAACACGTGCAGCAGTGTCTACTGCGCATGTCGCGGAGTTACACACGATTTAGCGAATTATTATATAGGATGGAAATAAGGTATAATGACTCAATTACATAAGGAAATGCTGAATAATGAGACACATTCGTATGCAAGGAGGGTGGTTGATGTTATAATGTGACACTTTGACTCAGTAAACTCCGATAGCAGACTCTACTTCGCTTGTCTCAGTCAGTCGTAGTTGGGATCTCCCTGCACTCTCCTATGGAGTAACAGCAAGGAGAGCTACCACATTCTGAACAGCATTCTCTGTGCTTCCCTACCCAGCCAGTAGGGGAACATAGAGAAGGCTTTCAGCACCATGGACAGCAATGAGTGCACAGGGATGTGCATTGCTCACCCCTGTGGCACTCAAAAGGGTTAAAAAAACAGAAATAGTACACCAAGCACTACACAATTATCCCCTAACCTATGTATCATATATTATACATGTTGTGTTCTCACAGGGGAACAAGACTGGGGGTCACACAGCATCTATAGGGATTTGTGGCTACCATTTGCCCCCCCAGCCTTGTTCCCTTGCCTACTGCTAGCCACAAATCCACATGGCCACTGCCTGGGCAAGGGAACAAGGCTGGGGGTGTCAGGCTATGTATATGGGGCTAACACCAGACATAGAGTGCCCCCCCTTCGACATATTACCCTCCCCTTAGTATTTTGACATCTATTGCTCTAATTCGACATGCTAACCATTCCTCATTCAATTCCCTTATGTTCGACAGACACTGTCCTTTATTGCGCTGCAATGTGTTTGCTACCCGTCTGGTACTCATAGGGTTAAGTGTCAAATAAAGTGAAGTGTATGTCGAATAAAGTTGGAGGAAGTTAGTATGTCAAATGGGAGCACTATATGTTGAATTACTAAGGGGGTGTTAATATGTCGAAGGGGGGGCACTCTGTGTCGGATTTCTATAATGTGGGGAATAACCCCATTGTGTGTTAGCCCCATATACACTGTCTGACACCCTCAGCCTTCTTCTCTTGGCCAAGCAGTGTGTATGGGGTTCTATGGCAACCGCTGGGCAAGGGAACAAGGCTGGGGGGCAAGCGGTAGCCACAAATCCCTATAGATTCTGAGTGACCTCCAGTCTTGTTCCCCTGTGAGTGCACAACATGTATAATATATGATACATAGGTTAGGGGATAATTGTGTAGTGCTTGGTATACGATTTTTGTTTATTTTAACCCTTTGAGTGCCACAGAGGAGAGCAATGCACATCCCTATGGCATTCATTGCTGTCCATGGTGCTGAAAGCTTTCTCTTTATTCCCCTACTGGCTGGGTAGGGAAGCACAGAGAATGCTGTTCAGAACTGTCATTGTGCTGGTGATGTGTGAGGGGAGGAGATCCCTTCCACACCGCCAACACTTCGAAAAATCCTGTATGCTAACAGGGACCTTCTGCAACCCTCCTCTTCCATCCAACAATTTTGTTGAATTTGTCGATGTGTGTGCAGATCAAATTGTCTGAGTGATTCGAACGCATCGACAAGATCATAACGACACAGCATGACCTTCAGTGCATCTAGACCCACATGTCTAAATCTTCATTAAAGGGTGAGTAATGTTTCACAAAAACAGCAGTTCCAATTTATCTTCATAGTATTTGGGCCATGGAGACTGTTATTTCAATACTGTCAGAGTTGTAGTACAAGAGTAATTGAATGATAAAGTATCCCCCTCCCGCCCCTTTTACCTAGTGTAAGCCAACTCCCTTCAGATGTGGAATCTGGTCCACAGACCAGACAGCTCACAGCAGGGGACAATCTTCATACTGTGAGAACAATGAAAGCCCTGCCGCAATTGACAGGTTTTTCTGATTTTTCCCTTATCTTAATTGAAGATTGTCCCTCTCTGCGATCCATTCGGACAGTCTTGCTGCTCTGAGCTGAGCAGTGTTACATCAATAAAAGGGGTGGGAGGGGGATACTTTATCATTCAATTACTCTTGAACTACAACTCTGACAGAATTGAAACAACACTCTCCATGGCCTAGATACTATGAAGATTAATTAGAGCTGCTTTTATTATGAAACATTACTGTCCCTTTAAGTTTTGTGATGAATGCTGTGTATTTTAACGTTTAACCCCTTAAGGACCAGCGGTCCAGGGAAGTTACCTTCCCTTAAGGACCGCTTTGATCCTTGCCAACGCGCCGGTACAAGTGACCTGTTACGCGTACAGGTGCGCCATTTTGAGGCCTAAGAGAATCGCTCCGGTCTTGGAGCGATCAATTTTAGGCACCGTTTTTACTTACAGCTCTCCCGGTAGAGCGCTGTAAGTAAAAAGTATGTGACATGCTATGACCATCACCGGTCCTTAAGGGTATAAGGACCGTGACGGTCATAGCACGTCACATAGTCCTGAAAGGGTTAAGATCTTTCTTTACAATGCAAGTTTGCTCTTTGAATTATTGCGATAGTTAGTCTATTTTATTGTATAAGGGACGATTTACGATTTCACATAGCTACAATGTTCTGAAGTACATTAACCCGTTGAGTGCCAGAGAGATATTCAACGCATTGCGTTTGATGTTTCTCTGGCACTCAAAGGATTAGGGTAAATTAAACATTAACCCTTTGAGTGCCAGAAGGGTACGCAACTTCTGGTACACAAAGGGTTAAAGGACCAGAGGGCTATGTCAAGCAATGCATTGCACACTAGGTGGTCCTTAAATGGTTAATCAGCAAGCATATGTTTTTTTTTAAGTAGATTCTAGTGGGGGGAAAGGACTATAGCTGTCTCAGAATGTAATTATCCTATATAATAATTTGCTAGGATGTTTGTCAGAAGCCATCATGCACAGTAGAGACTGTGCGCGCTGTAGTCACGCGCACTAGAGACTGACCACATTGCAGTCATGCACAGTACAGACTGACCGAACGTGGTGCGTTTGGACAGTCTGTACTGCGCATGACTGCAGTGCGGGCAGTGAGCAGAGAGGCTCAGAGCACCAGCCGAGGCTGCCGGGTGGCACTGTGGCCCCTGTACATGGGCTTTTAAACTAGTTAAATAATATTGAGGGAAATAGGCACACCTGGGAACTTTCAGTTGTTTTCTCCCCAGAGGGGAGTCCTCTGGTGCAGCAGGGGGTGTGAAGAATTACACGAATTGTGTCAAAAAGGGGTGGGACTTGATGCAAGTCGGGGGGGCAGGGCTCAAAAGTGTGACAAAGCTATTCAAAGAAGGCTGGAGAAGGAGGAACACGGGGAAAGAGCAGAAGTGGGCAATGTTTCAATGTAAACTCCCCACATCCGGAGGAATCTGCCTCTGCCCCGCAGACCCGGCAGTGCCAAAACCGGAGTCTCCGGGGCAAATCCAGAGAGTTCCCAGGTATGGAAATAGGCTAATGTACAAGATACACTTCTACACACCCCACACAGTCGATCTCCTAAAAAGGAAAGAGGAACACTTCAGAGGAACGCACTTTATCACATTAGAATATAGCATGTTTTATATAAAGCTGGCAGGTTAACCCTTTGAGTGTCAGCGGGGTACAAAGGTTTGCCAATGAATAGCCTGAAACTCAATTTGCACCATTGAGTGGTTCTGCCCCTTTTGTGGCTCCGCCCTCACCGACCCTCAACTATGGCCGGTATTTTTTTTGAGGAAAAGGTGGCAACCCTACCCCCAACCCATTCCTATGAAAATGTCTGCAAGGACTTCACCCTCCAGTGCAGTACACACCTCTTCCATGGCATTCACTAATCTGTGTCTATTGTTCTCCTTCTCTTTCACCACTCTGTGTATATCTCCCTCCCATTCACCACTCTGTGTGTATCTCCCTCCCATTCACCACTCTGTGTGTATCTCCTTCACCACTCTGTGTCTATATCCCTCCCATTCACCACTCTGTGTGTATCTCCCTCACATTCACCACTCTGTGTCTATCTCCCTCCCTTTCACCACTCTGTGTCTATCTCCCTCCCATTCACCACTCTGTGTCTATCTCCTTCCCATTCACCACTCTGTGTCTATCTCCCTCCTCCCTTTCACCACTCTGTGTCTATCTCCCTCCCATTCACTAATCTGTGTCTATTGTTCTCCTTCTCTTTCACCACTCTGTGTCTATCTCCCTCCCATTCACCACTCTGTGTCTATCTCCCTCCTCCCTTTCACCACTCTGTGTGTATCTCCCTCACATTCACCACTCTGTGTCTATCTCCTTCTCTTTCACCACTCTGTGTGTATCTCCCCCATTCACCACTCTGTGTCTATCTCCCTCCCATTCACCACTCTGTGTCTATCTCCCTCCCATTCACCACTCTGTGTCTATCTCCCTCACATTCACCACTCTGTGTCTATTGTTCTCCTTCTCTTTCACCACTTTGTGTCTATCTCCCTCCCATTCACCACTCTGTGTCTATTATTCTCCTTCACCACTCTGTGTCTATTATTCTCCTTCACCACTCTGTGTCTATTATTCTCCTTCACCACTCTGTGTCTATCTCCCTCACATTCACCACTCTGTGTCTATTGTTCTCCTTCTCTTTCACCACTCTGTGTCTATTGTTCTTCTCTTTCACTACTCTGTGGCTTTCTCCCTCCCATTCACCACTCAATGTATATCTCCCTCCCTTTCACCACTATGTGTCTTTCTCTTTCACCACTCTGTGTCTTTTTCCCTCCCATTCACCACTCTGTGTCTATCTCCCTCCCATTCACTAATCTGTGTCTATCTCCCTCCCTTTCACCACTCTGTGTCTATCTCCCTCCCATTCACCACTCTGTGTCTATCTCCCTCCCATTCACTAATCTGTGTCTATCTCCCTCCCATTCACCACTCTGTGTGTATCTCCCTCCCATTCACCACTCTGTGTCTATCTCCTTCTCTTTCACCACTCTGTGTCTATCTCCCTCCTCCCATTCACCACTCTGTGTCTTTCTCCCTCCTCCCTTTCACCACTCTGTGTCTTTCTCCCTCCTCCCTTTCACCACTCTGTGTCTATCTCCCTCCCATTCACCACTCTGTGTCTATCTCCCTCCCATTCACCACTCTGTGTCTATCTCCCTCCCATTCACCACTCTGTGTCTATCTCCCTCCCATTCACCACTCTGTGTCTATCTCCCTCCTCCCTTTCACCACTCTGTGTCTATCTCCCTCCCATTCACCACTCTGTGTGTATCTCCCTCCTCCCTTTCACCACTCTGTGTGTATCTCCCTCCCATTCACCACTCTGTGTCTATCTCCCTCCCATTCACCACTCTGTGTCTATCGCCCTCCCATTCACCACTCTGTGTCTATCGCCCTCCCATTCACCACTCTGTGTCTATCTCCCTCCCATTCACCACTCTGTGTCTATCTCCCTCCTCCCTTTCACCACTCTGTGTGTATCTCCCTCCCATTCACAACTCTGTGTGTATCTCCCTCCCATTCACCACTCTGTGTCTATCTCCCTCCCATTCACTAATCTGTGTCTATTGTTCTCCTTCTCTTTCACCACTCTGTGTCTATCTCCCTCCCATTCACCACTCTGTGTCTATCTCCCTCCCATTCACCACTCTGTGTCTATCTCCCTCCTCCCTTTCACCACTCTGTGTGTATCTCCCTCACATTCACCACTCTGTGTCTATCTCCTTCTCTTTCACCACTCTGTGTGTATCTCCCCCATTCACCACTCTGTGTCTATCTCCCTCCCATTCACCACTCTGTGTCTATCTCCCTCCCATTCACCACTCTGTGTCTATCTCCCTCCCATTCACAACTCTGTGTCTATCTCCCTCCCATTCACCACTCTGTGTCTATCTCCCTCCCATTCACCACTCTGTGTGTATCTCCCTCACATTCACCACTCTGTGTCTATTGTTCTCCTTCACCACTCTGTGTCTATTATTCTCCTTCACCACTCTGTGTCTATTATTCTCCTTCACCACTCTGTGTCTATCTCCCTCACATTCACCACTCTGTGTCTATTGTTCTCCTTCTCTTTCACCACTTTGTGTCTATCTCCCTCCCATTCACCACTCTGTGTCTATTATTCTCCTTCACCACTCTGTGTCTATTATTCTCCTTCACCACTCTGTGTCTATCTCCCTCACATTCACCACTCTGTGTCTATCTCCCTCCCATTCACCACTCTGTGTCTATTGTTCTCCTTCTCTTTCACCACTTTGTGTCTATCTCCCTCCCATTCACCACTCTGTGTCTATTGTTCTCCTTCTCTTTCACCACTCTGTATCTATCTCCCCCCATTCACCACTCTGTGTCTATTGTTCTTCTCTTTCACTACTCTGTGGCTTTCTCCCTCCCATTCACCACTCAATGTATATCTCCCTCCCATTCACCACTATGTGTCTTTCTCTTTCACCACTCTGTGTCTTTTTCCCTCCCATTCACCACTCTGTGTCTATCTCCCTCCCATTCACTAATCTGTGTCTATCTCCCTCCCATTCACCACTCTGTGTCTATCTCCCTCCCATTCACTAATCTGTGTCTATCTCCCTCCCATTCACCACTCTGTGTCTATCTCCCTCCCTTTCACCACTCTGTGTCTATCTCCCTCCCATTCACCACTCTGTGTCTATCTCCCTCCCTTTCACCACTCTGTGTCTATCTCCCTCCCTTTCACCACTCTGTGTCTATCTCCCTCCCATTCACCACTCTGTATCTATCGCCCTCCCATTCACCACTCTGTGTGTATCTCCCTCCCATTCACCACTCTGTGTGTATCTCCCTCCCATTCACCACTCTGTGTCTATCTCCTTCTCTTTCACCACTCTGTGTCTATCTCCCTCCCATTCACCACTCTGTATCTATCGCCCTCCCATTCACAACTCTGTGTCTATCTCCCTCCCATTCACCACTCTGTGTCTATCTCCCTCCCATTCACCACTCTGTGTCTATCTCCCTCCCATTCACCACTCTGTGTCTATCTCCCTCCCTTTCACCACTCTGTGTCTATTGTTCTCCTTCTCTTTCACCACTCTGTATCTATCTCCCCCCATTCACCACTCTGTGTCTATTGTTCTTCTCTTTCACTACTCTGTGGCTTTCTCCCTCCCATTCACCACTCAATGTATATCTCCCTCCCATTCACCACTATGTGTCTTTCTCTTTCACCACTCTGTGTCTTTTTCCCTCCCATTCACCACTCTGTGTCTATCTCCCTCCCATTCACTAATCTGTGTCTATCTCCCTCCCATTCACCACTCTGTGTCTATCTCCCTCCCATTCACCACTCTGTGTCTATCTCCCTCCCTTTCACCACTCTGTGTCTATCTCCCTCCCATTCACCACTCTGTGTCTATCTCCCTCCCTTTCACCACTCTGTGTCTATCTCCCTCCCTTTCACCACTCTGTGTCTATCTCCCTCCCATTCACCACTCTGTATCTATCGCCCTCCCATTCACCACTCTGTGTGTATCTCCCTCCCATTCACCACTCTGTGTGTATCTCCCTCCCATTCACCACTCTGTGTCTATCTCCTTCTCTTTCACCACTCTGTGTCTATCTCCCTCCCATTCACCACTCTGTATCTATCGCCCTCCCATTCACAACTCTGTGTCTATCTCCCTCCCATTCACCACTCTGTGTGTATCTCCCTCCCATTCACCACTCTGTGTCTATCTCCTTCTCTTTCACCACTCTGTGTCTATCTCCCTCCCATTCACCACTCTGTGTCTATCTCCCTCCCATTCACCACTCTGTGTCTATCTCCCTCCCATTCACCACTCTGTGTGTATCTCCCTCCCATTCACCACTCTGTGTCTATCTCCCTCCCTTTCACCACTCTGTGTCTATCTCCCTCCCTTTCACCACTCTGTGTCTATCGCCTCCCATTCACCACTCTGTGTCTATCTCCTTCTCTTTCACCACTCTGTGTCTATCTCCTTCTCTTTCACCACTCTGTGTCTATCTCCCTCCCATTCACCACTCTGTGTCTATCTCCCTCCCATTCACCACTCTGTGTCTATCTCCCTCCCTTTCACCACTCTGTGTCTATCGCCCTCCCATTCACCACTCTGTGTCTATCTCCTTCTCTTTCACCACTCTGTGTCTATCTCCCTCCCATTCACCACTCAATGTATATCTCCCTCCCATTCACCACTCTGTGTCTTTCTCTTTCACCACTCTGTGTCTTTCTCTTTCACCACTCTGTGTGTATCTCCCTCCCATTCACCACTCTGTCTATTGTTCTCCTTCTCTTTCACCACTCTGTGTGTATCTCCCTACTCCCATTCACCACTCTGTGTCTTTTTCCCTCCCATTCACAACTCTGTGTCTTTCTCCCTCCTCCCATTCACCACTCTTTATATTACATATCCCAGTATTCACATCCCCTGTTCCCCTGCAGGAGCTTTCCATCATTTATATTTACCACTAGCTGTAGTGCCACTGCTTTGCATTGCGTCACAATGTGTTGGATGTCTCCCTGGCACTCAAAGGTTATTAAAAATAAAATAAATAAAACACAAAATTATTTGAATTTTTATTTAATTTGAAAACTCTCATTTTTTCTTATCCACCACTCCAGAGTGGAGAACAGGAGGGAGACAGAGTGGTGAGAGTAGGGAGAAAGACAGATACAGAGTGGAGAACTGGAGGGAGACAGACACACAGTGGTGAAAGGGAGAGAGGAAGACACAGAGTGGGGTATTGGAAGGAGAAAGGCAGACACACAGTGGGGAATGGGAGGAGGGAAAAAGACCGACACATAGTGGGGAATGGGAGGGAGGGAGTCAGAAAGACAGACAGAGTGGAGAAAGGAAGGGAGATAGATACAGAGTAGGGAATGAAGGAGAGGGGCAGAGTGGTGAAAAGGGAGTTCTGGTGAGGGGAAGTGAAGGAACTGTGGTATGATGAACAGAAATGATGAAATGCTCCTGGAGGAAAGAAGGGGAGGTGAATACTGGGATATAGAACAGCTCTTTATTGAAGAGGAATGGAGCCCAGTATATTGATGTTTGTGTAGTGGGAGACTGTATTTTTATATTCCTTTCAGTGCCCCAGGGTGTACAATGCACATTCCTATGGTATTCAAAGGGTTAAGGGTATGAATAAAATACAAAAGACAGAAACAGCGCAATAGCGCCTCTAAGAGCAATCTTTTATCAGTATAATCCTTTTGGTTCTTATATATGTCGTCCCCCTTGCAGATGGGTACTCATGGGAAATGGAGGCTTAAAGGGGAACAATCACCCCAAATAAAGTCTCCTCCAAGATAGATAGATAGATATGAGATAGACACATAGATAGATAAATATGAGAGATAAATAGATAGATATGAGATAGACAGATAGTTATGATAGATATGAGATAGATAGATATGAGACAGATAGATCGATAAATAGATAGATATGAGTTAGCTAGATAGATATGAGTTAGATATGAGATCGATGGATAGATATGTTAGATATATATTGGTTAGATATGAGATAGATATGATAGATAGATAGATAGATAGATAGATAGATAGATAGATATTAGTTAGATATATATTGGCTAGATATTAGATAGATAGATCTTTTTCTGAGTGCCAGAGAGGTATCCTAAGCATTGCAACGCAAAAAGTTTTTCCTGCAGTAAAACAAAGGTACTCACACTATTTGTTATTCAAAGTTTATTAAAGTTTAAAAAAAAAAAAAAAAAATCACACTAGCGCCATCTAGGGCCCAAAAGTTTTTTTTTATAATCTATACTTGAGTCATAGACAATTGCACTCCATATCAAATTATAGTAATTTCACCACCTGATGAATATGACAGAAAATGTTATGTAAAAAAAGACAAGTTTGAGCTGTAAATACATTTGAACTGAAACATCTCCCAGGAGGTGATGTACCATTCTTTTACTTACCAGAAAAAGCCCTATATCATACAGGTCTTCATAAAAATGTTTACTACTGTTCCCTTTGTAAGGCATGATCCCTATTTCATTTTTAGGTGATAATATCCTTTTAAGAAGGGCCAGTAACGTACTATCAGCCCCAATTAGCGTGCCTTTCTCTAGGATTCATACAACAATCAATAGGATCTATAGATAAAATAATAATAATTAAAATAAAATTATATTATAATAAAAAAATAATTAGAAGTAATTATAAAAACAATATTTCATAACATTGTCACCAAAATCTAACTCTGGATAAAGTTGCTCAGTGCTAGATTTAGAAGATCAGTAAGGGTGGAATTCTTTAAAGGAGCAGCAAACTTTTTTTATGAAAACACACATTTTGTAGAGCTTTTCCTGCTGAATAAAACAAGGTCAGTCCCATCGCTGTCAGATGTTTTATTCAACATTTATAGCAGTTTAAATAAACAGGAAGTGAATTTACTGTGTTTACTTCCTGATAGTTCTGACAGGAAGTGACTCAGCCATTGCTATCACATTCTATGGAGAACTGTATGTATCTGACTTTTCTGACTTTCCTCTCCATTAGAATCTAACAGGAAATCTAATTAGAATTTGACCACTAGAGGGCACTGCTAATGTAAACAAACATGGGTTTAAATTGTAATAACTCTGGAAATATAAATCTCTCTGCAGTGGGAGTACCCTTAATTTACTCAATAGGAAAATCCCTACTATATATATTTTTTCAAAACAAAAGTTTACTGCTCCTTTAAAGGCATAGGAATGTGAAATATGGGAGGAAAATGTTTGTTTTTTTAAGTAAATATAAAAATAAAATTGTATTACTATGTTTTGCAGGGTTTGTCTTGTTGAGTAGAACAGTGGCATTCCCACCACTGACAGATGTGTGATTCAAAAGTTATCGCAGCTCAGTCTTGCCTTTTTCTGGGTGCGATACCTCTGTGGCCTGAAATTTGTATGATGGTGCAGTCCATGCACAGGTACAGTCAGTTGAATATAAACCCCCCTAGCAACAGCGCCACTGTAACATTTCAGGTCATGGCATTACAGCAGCCAATGAATTCAAGTTTGAACTGTAATAAGTTCTGAATAAAACATCTGTCTGAAGTAGGAGAACTCTTATATTTTTCCATATTACATAGTAATAAATAGTTTCAAAATACAAACATATAAATAGGCCAATCTATATATCTGAGGACAGTTTTGGGCCATATGCAAACAACAAACACTGATTTAAATGGACTTTAACCCCTTGAATGCTAGAGAGGTCACCAACGAATTGCTAAACTAGCAATTTAAATCAATGGTAACTTTTCCACTATTCTTTATGCACACAACCCTGGGGATGTTTAAAATACGTAGAGAGAATATATTTTACTCTTTTAAAGAAGCAGTAACACCAAAGTCTGAAATAGCTTAGTGAGTGTTTTACGCAGCAGAAAAAAATAATGATGATAATATATATATATATATATATATATATATATGTGTGTGTGTGTGTACAGTAATGTGCAAAAGTTAGGCAGGTGTGAAAAAATGCTGTAAAGTAAGAATGTATTCAAAAATAGACATGTTAATAGTTATTTTTATCAGTTAACAAAATGCATAGTGAGTGAACAGAGGAAAAATCTAAATCTATCATCTGCTACACTAAGATTCCTTGGCCAACCACTGCACCTATGGTCCTCAACGTTCCCTGTTTCTTTGTGCTTCTTCAAAACAGCTCAGACAAAACATTTGGGAACCCCTGTCTGCCTTGAGATTTCTGCTGTGAGAGACCTTGCTGATGCAGTATAACTACCTTGTGTCTTGTTGCTATGCTCAGTCTTGCCATGGTGTATGCCTTTTGACATTAACCCCATCGTGACAATGGACTTACCAGGTACGTCACGCAAAAATGTCACTTAGTGACAGAGGACGTACCTGGTAAGTCCCGGAAGTAATTTGCTATAATGGGGGGAAAAAAAACCATCAAATGCCGGCCGCGTGCACGCGCGGGCGGTCACTAAGGGGTTAAATGGACTTTAGCAACCTCACCTTGTTAGAAGAGTTTGACTGTTCCTCACCCAGTTTTATTCCTCCTACACAGCTGTTTCTATTTCAGTTAATGATTGTGTTTCAGCCTACATATTAATCCCTTAACAACCCATGATGAGCCAGGACCATCATAGGTAGATTTGCCTTAAGGACCCATGACGGTCCTGGCACATCATGGGTTAAATGATAACAGTGTGACTCCGTGCATGCTGCCATCATTCTTTTCAGGCTGAAACTGAGCTCTCCGGACAGCACTCAGCTTCAGTCCTTGTTGAGTCTGCCGGTTCACGTGATCGCTCCAGAAGCGATCACATGTACCGACATTTGCATTCAAAAAGGCATTGTGCTTGACATACTGCCTTTGTGTCTGCTCTGTGCGTCTCTCTTCCTTACTATTAAAGTAAGGAAGAAAGAAGCAGAGAACAGACACCTAGCAAATAAAAATCCTACAGGAGTTGGAGGTATTAACCCCTTCAGTGCTGGTGCTGGCTGGATGCAGGTCAATTTCAGATCTGCTAAAAGCAACACTTTTTTTTATAAATGTAAAAAAGAAAGAATAAAATGCTTAAATAAAATATTTATTAAATAAATAGTCAAAGTGTAAATAATAAGTAATGGAAGTGTGATTGTTGTGGAGCCATGTAATGCACTTCTACACACACCGCCAAATCTTGTCACTAAAATTATGGGAAAATAGGTGGGGGGGGGGCATGGGGATTTTCACCCAGGGGGAACAGTACCCACTTAAAACTGCCCATTTTGTAGGTGCGAATGACCGATCATACCTTTCATGCAGGCTCCATAAAAATGTAACCCATTGCGCCCAAATGATCCCAAGAGTAAAAATGATGTTTTCTGGGGGGTTTTTTGCCGTTTTCTTTAATTTTAAAGGGATAGTAATACTTAAAATGTAAAAAAAAATATGTTGTAGGGTTTATCCCCCTGAGTAAAACCAGAGTACTCCCACTGCTGAAAGGTGTTTCATTCAAAAGTTATTAATTTTCAAAGTTGAATTTTTTAGATGCAATATCGCAGTGGCCTGAAATTGTACAGTGGCGCTGTTGCTACACGATCCTATGGACAGCTCTGGTCAATTGACCATAAATCTCCATAGGATGGTGTAGCAACAGCGCCACTGTACAATTTCAGGCCACTGTGATATTGCACCTAAAAAATTCAACTTTGAAAATTAATAACTTTTGAATGAAACACCTCTCAGCAGTGGGAGTTCTCTTGTTTTACTCAGGGGGATAAACCCTACAACATATTTTTTTTACATTTTAAGTATTACTATCCCTTTAAACAAATAATTGGTGGGTTATCCATTTAAGTGGGGTATCAAAAGAAAGCCCTACTTGTGTGTAAAAAAACCTGTATATAATTGTCATGGGTAAAACAAAGTACTTGGAGGGAAAACACTGTTGAACAAAGAGATAGTCAAAAAGGTCAGAATTGCTCCAGTCCTTAACCCCTTAACGACTGGCCGATCGGAGCAGTGCGGTCAGTTAAGGACCACGGAGCATTTTTTTTTTCTCTTCTTTCGCTTCCGGACTCCCTGAACAGAGTGCAGCCGCGGGGGGAGCCCAGAATTCCATGACGGTCGTAGTACGTCATGGGTCTTTCAGTTAGATCGACCCTTGACATACTATGATCATCAAAGGTTGTTAAAGGGATAGTAATACTTCGTTTTAGCTTTATTTTATTTTGTAGACATTAAAAAACATGAAGAACGACATAAGTCTTATCTCTCAAACCTTTATGGTTTATGAGATATTCACAAGCAAAGTTTCCCCCTCCCGCCCCTTTTACCTAGTGTAAGCCATCTCTTCTCAGATGTGGAATCCAGTCCATAGACCAGACAGATAACAGCAGGGGACAATCTTCTTCCTATGAGAACAATGAAATCCCTGCCCCCCTTGACAAGCTTTTCAGGTTTTTCCCTTATCTTAATTGAAGATTGTTCCTCTCTGCAGTCTACCTGGGCACCTCCCTTCTGCTCTGGCTGAACAGTGTTACATCAGTAAAAGGGGCGGGAGGGGGATACTTTGTCATTGAATTACTCTTGAACTGCAACTCTGACAGAATTGAAATAACACTCTCCAAAGTCCAAATACTATGATGATTAATTAGAGCTGCTTTTATTATGAAACATTACTATCCCTTTAAGGGAAATCCACCCCAGATTTTCCCGGTACTTAAGGGGTTAAATTGATGATCGTTGGCACCTGTTTGGTATAACTGTTTAATCATACACCAGACTATGGGCTGGATTCTGTTGCAGGTGATAAATGTTATCTCCTTTTTTATCAAAAAAATTCCTATTGAAATCTACAGGGAAACTGGGAGATAAAAGCAGAGATAAAATTAGCACCTGCAATAGAATCCAGCCCTATATGCCTACAAAATCCCTGACTTTGTACAAGTGTACCTAGAAGAATTGATGCTGTTTTGAAGGCAAAGGGTGGTCACACCAAAAGAAGATTTTAGTCTTACCTGTTAAATCCTTTTCTCTTAGTCCATACAGGTTTCTGGTAATTTGGGGTAGGCGATCCTCCCCTTTAAGTAGGCAGGAACAATTCTAGAATTGTATGCAGGGGGTGGAGCCTTCCCTCCTTGGCTGCAGCTAGCCAACCAGCTCCAGTAAGATTTGAGACACTAACTATTGACTAGATAGTAGAAGGGAAAGAAGACTCCTGTGAGCATGACCTCAAAGGACTCCCACGTATTGCCACAGGAGAGCCAAGCATGGTCCCTTGACAGGGTGGGAGACCAGTAACCTGTATGGACTAAGAGAAAAGGATTTAACATAAGACTAAAATCCTCTTTTCTCTGTCGTCCAATACAGGTTACTGGTAATTTTGGGATGTCCAACCATTGAGTTTTCCAGAGGCGGGAAGTAAGGCACCCAAAGTCATTAAAGCAGATATGAACCATCAGATCAGAGATAGACCAACAAAACAAATGAAGTGGCAACAGACACTGAACAGGGGTAACCACACCCCAGGAACTGTTACACAGCACACAGAACTAGAGCCAAGAGGGCTCAAAAGTGAAGGAAGCACCAAGAACCGAAGAAGATCCTAGACAGGCAAGACTGCCTCCAGGGTATTCCTCCCAAAGCTGGCGTCAGCAGATGCCAGCATATCAACAGGGTAGTGCTTCGAAAAGGTGTGCACAGACAACCAAGTGGCAGCCTTGCATAAATGATCAGCGGAGGCCAGATTCTTGTAAGCCGAAGAAGCCCCAATAGATCTAGTAGAATGAGCCGTGACCCGAAAGGGAACCGGCTTCTTCCTCAGCTCGTAAGCCTTACGAATAGTGGACTTGATCCAGGATGCAATAGTCACTCTGGATGCAGGTCTTCCTGTCCTAGGACCCACAGAAATGACGAACAGCGCGCCTGATGTCCTGATAGACTCAGTGCGATGTACATAAAACTTGAGACAACGCACCACGTCTAACAAGTGGAGATCCCTCTCCTTGTCAGAGGTGGGGCCAGGGCAGAAAGAATGCACCACAATCTCCTGATTGATGTGGAACTCCAAAACTGGAAGAAACTACTGAGAAGTGCGAAGCACCGCCTTGTCCTTGTGAAACACCAAAAAAGGTGGTTTACAGGACAGAGCATGTAACTCCGCGACACAGCGAACTGACACAATCGCCAGGAGAAAGGCCATTTTCCACATCAACAGGCATAGAGGAAAAGTAGCCAAGGATTCAAAGGGAGGGTGCTGAAGAACGCCCAAATTCAAGTTAAGATCCCACAGAGGAACGGGATTCTTAAAGACAGGACGAGTATAAGCAACGCCCTGAAAGATAACCTTGACATCAGGAAGAATGGCAATGCGCCTCTGAAAGAAAACAGAGAGAGCAGAAGTCTGAACCTTAAGGGAACTCAAACTGAGGCCCTTATCCACACCGTCCTGCAAGAAGGCCAGGACCGTAGGCAGATCAAATTCCTGAGACAGGTCCCTGTCAGCACACCAAGATAGAAAGGTCGACCAGACACAATGGTAGGCCTTAGAAGAAACATGTTTGCGGGCACTGAGCATAGTAGCCACCACACCTGAAGAAAAACCTTCCTTCTTCAATATTGGGGATTCAATTTCCAAGCTGTCAAAGCTAGACAATGAACATCCTCCTTCTACAGGTAACCCTGTAGAAGAAGATCTGGACGGCAAGGGAGCCGGAATGGCTCCGCCACTGACAGATCCAGAAGCTCAGGAAACCAAGCCTGTCGAGGCCAGTACGGAGCAATCAGAATGACTGGACAGAGCTCCAGTCTCAATTTCCACAACTCCCTGTGCAACATGGGGAGGGGAGGAAAGATGTAAGACAGAGGAAATAACTAAGGAATGGACATGGCATCCACCGCTATAGCTAGAGGATCTCTCCAGCGAGAGCAGAAACTCGGAACCTTCCAGTTCTGTCTTGTTGCCATCAGGTCGATGCAAGGAAGACCCCACTTCTGAACGATGAGGGTGAACACCTCTGGGTTCAGGTTCCACTCACCACTGTCCACTGTGTGTCGACTGAGGAAGTCCACCATGACGGTGTCTACGCCTGGAATGTGCACTGCGGATATGACAGGAACGTGTTCTTCTGCCCAGGACAAAATAGCCTTGACCTCTAACCAAGTGGCGAGGCTTCTTGTTCCGCCCTGCTTGTTGATGTAAGCCACGGCAGTGGTGTTGTCAGACTGTACCCGGACTGGGCAGTCTTCCAGCTGAGGTGTCCAATGACGAAGGGCATTAAATATCGCCCGAAGCTCCAACATGTTCATGGGGAGGAGAGATTCCTCTGGAGACTGCCGACCCTGAGCACTCAGGCGACCCAGGACCGCTCCCCAGCCTGAGAGGCTGGCATCCGTTGTCACCGTGGTCCAGAAGGATACCAGTAAAGACTTGCCCTTCAGCAGATTGGAGAGGTCGAGCCACCATGACAAACTCAGTTCCACATGAAGAGCAAGGGATACTGACGTCTTCAGAAGGTCCAAGCTGATCCCTGCATACTTGGATCACAAACCTCTGGAGTTCCCTGGTGTGAGCCATGGCAAATGGGACTACTTCTATGGCTGAGATGAATTTCCCCACTAGAGAGGACAGCTTCTTGGCTGGAACTGGATCGTGAGCCAGAACAGCAGAAACCCTGTGGGCAATCTGATGAGCTACCACGTCCGTGAGAAACACCATGCTCTGCCGAGTGTCAAAGAGAAGGCCCAGGAAGACCAGACGCTGGGATGGGACAAGATCTGACTTGTCCATGTTGATGATCCACCCATGATGGGTAAGAGCATGAATGCAGTCCTGAACCTGCTGATGAAGATGTTCCACAGAGGGGACTTTCAGAAGCAGGTCGTCCATGTATGGAGTAACTCTGATGCCATCCCAGTGGAGGACGGACACTATAACTCCCAGGACACGGTTGAAGACTTAAGGAGCTGTAGTCAGACCAAAGGGAAGAGCTGAAAACTGAATATGCCATTGGTCGCAGACAATCTGAGATACTACTGACTCTCTGGATGAATGGCAATGTGTAGATACGCGTCCTGAAGATCCAGAGAGGCAAGAAATTCCCCCAGGGACATAGCAGCAATCACCATCCTTAGAGACTTCTGGAGAGAAACCTCAAGTTTCTTGTCAGTCCAGTCTTTCAGAGCTGACACATCAGAAACTGGCAAGGCAGTAGACTTAGATAGTGGAGCATCCACTTTTTGGGGATGAACCCACTGAGCAAGCGCCGCCTCAGAGAAGGCGTAAAGCTTGGCAAATTTCTTGGAAACAGAAGTTTCCTGCCTGGAGATTTCCACTCAGCAAACACAAGGCAGTCAAGAGTGGGGTTAGGTGGAAAACAAGTAAGAAGCTTTTTAGGCTCCTGAAACACATCAGAGGGATCTGAAGAAACCTCCTGAACTAAGAGAATGTTTAGGGTAGTCAAGACATCCCTGAACAGGCCCTTAGCCGAGGGCTCGGGATCAGCCTCAAAGGGTCCCCAGCCTTGAACTCTTGCACCCAAACTGGCTCTAATGCATGGCTGGAGGTCCCTGGGAGAGACTCAGGGACATCAGAACATGCTGGGCATAAATGACCTGAGAATTCTCTAGGTAATCCTGAATGACATGAGGAGCAATGCGCAATAGGGGACACAGAGACCCCAGCATCCTTAGTCTTAGGCCTGGCCCCAACTTCCAACGGATTATACATTCTCACAGTGTCAAAAACGTTTAGAGTACAAGGAATCCCCCAAATACAGTGTGTTAGATTAAAAGTTCACCCCAGAAACGTTAAAATACATTTATCTGGCAGGCAAAGGGTTAATCTACAAAGGTGAGAAGGAGAGTCCAAGTCCTGCGTAGAATACTCATTCTGGAAAAGGCACAAAATGGCTGCTGCGGCGGGAACCAATCAGAAATGAGCACGCAAAGCAAGCGTTCATGGGAAATGTAGTTTTCCCAGAAAATGTACCCCAACAGTGCCTAAAGCCTCCTGAGCCCTCCAACACACTTAAAATTTTAACTGGCTGATAGACCAAGGGCAGACAATTAAAATGAGCCACCTCTGAAGTCGCTACGTTGAGCGGTTGCAGAGATATGTCCCTAACCGTACAGTCCCGTAGAAGTGAATGAGCAATGGCGTCTATGCGTAAAGTGCGCCTTAAAGGCGCAGAACTCAAATTTTGCAGAGTTTAAACAGTAAAATAAAAGTACATGAAACACACTAGAACATGTTAGGAGACCCAAAAAAAACACTGAACCCAGTAGGGAAAGTGCCAATAAACCCCCCCAAAGAGGCAAAACCAGCAGCTATAGGGTTAAGTTACCACATAAACCTGCTCCTAAACACCCAGACATACATACAGATAGACCCAATGAGTGCAGGAGTGTGCAATAGAAACTCCAAATGAATAACCCCTGTGCGGAGGGGCACTGTGGGACATGTGGACCTGCAGCACTCAAAGGGTTGCTCACCTTTCCTGCAGATCTTCTGTCTTCAGACTACCATGTATTAAGAAGAAGCCTCGGTGGGCAACTCCTGAGGAAAGAACTTGGACCCAAGATTTAACCCACAGGGCATAAGGTCCACAAAAAGCATGTGGATATTGCGCTAGCCACATCTAAGGGCATTGTCAGTGATGGTAATCTGCCTAATGGTGGTATTCCATTTCTAACAGAAAAATAAAAACATTTTCTAAAACTATAGCAGAACTGTTCCCTTGCCTGTGTCTTCACCAAGGAACAAATCTTTCTGGAGCTGGTTGGCTAGCTGCAGCCAAGGAGGGAAAGTAGGCTCCACCCCACGCATACAATTCTAGAATTGTTCCTGCCTAATTAAAGGGGCGGATCGCCTACCCAAAGTTACCAGTAACCTGTATTGGACGACAGAGAAATATTGATTTGATGTAGATTTTTCTTCCCTTCACTCTCTATGCATTTTGTTAATTGATAAAAGTAAACTATTAGCATGTCTATTTTTAAACCATTTTTACTTTACTGCATTTTTTCACACCTGTCTAAAACTTTTGCACAGTACCGTATATAAATATAATATATATATATATATATATATATATATATATATATATATATATATATATATATAACATTTTTTATAAAAAAATCTTCATATTCTTTTAAGTTATTAAAGACTAAGGGTTATTATGCATTTAACCTTCTCCGAGTTATTTTTGATGTTAGGTTCACTTTATCAATATAGAACACTGACATGTCTCCTATTACATTGTCTCCTTTTATTCTGACTGTTTAGCGACATGCAAGGACGTTTCTAAGTTCCCTATAGACCAATCAAAAGCACTGTTATTGCACTGTGTGTGTCCCAAAAGTACCATCATTAGCCGTGAGATTAATGCCATGACATGCTGGCAACAAGACCTGGGGCTTTAAAGAAGAATGCCTTATAATAATAATAACCCCACTTATCATACTATGGCCAGAAAATCATAATGACCCCTATCAATTTTGCTTTTGTGCATTTTCTCTTGAAATAACATCATCATGTTCGTGGAAGATGACATGACAGTTGCTACCAAGACACCAGGACCTCAAACTCTGCTCATGGTAATCTTAACCCTTTAAGAACCAGAGGAGTGTGCAAAGCATTGTATCTCAATGGCTCGCATGCCTCTCTGGTCCTTAAACTGTTAACCCTTTGAGAGTCAGAGGGGTATGCAACGCATTGCTTTGCATATTGCGGACAGGGCAGACAGATTATTGGGAGGTGCTGGAAGTGATGCAGCTGTCTTAGTACATATTGGTACCAATGACAAAACTGGATGGAGGTCCCTAAAAAATTATTTTAGAGATGTAGGGTGTAAGGTCAAGGCAAGTACCTCTAGGGTATTGTTTTCTGAAATACTACCTGTGCCACGTGCCAGTGCAGGTAGGCAGAGGGAGCTCAGGAAGCTTAATGCATAGCTCCTGTATTGGTGTAGCAAGGAGGGTTTTGTGTTCTTAGAGCACTGGGCTGACTTTGCTGTTGGGTACAGTCTATATAGAAGTGATGGATTGCACATAAATGGTAGGGGAGCCACCGTGCTAGGGGAGAGAACGCTAACAAGGTTGGAGGAGCTTTTAAACTAGGGAAGGTTTAGATAGCAAAAATGAGACAGACAGACAGACAGAGAGAGATAGATAGCGGTGGGGATAAATGTAGCCTCCTCATAAATGAAGATGCAAAAAAAGGCATGTAGGGGGTAAAATATGTATAGATTTCAGAATGAACGATGTGTTGGCAAATGCAAGAAGTATGTTAGATAAAACAGGAGAACTAGAATTGCTGGTGGATAATGTACAATTGGACATAACTGGTATAACTAAAACATGGTGGGATGATACACATGACTGGGCTGTAAACATAGAGGGCTATTTCCTGTTTAGAAGAGACAGGAATAATAGAAAACTGAGAGGTGTGTGTGCTTATATTTGAAATCAGAGCTAAATCCAATTCTAAGGGGTGATATCAGTGAGGAAATTGGCCACAATGTGGAGTCCTTGTGGGTAGAAATTGAGGCTGTGGTATAGAAGGTAAAAAAAAAATGCTACAAACCACCAAATATTGATGTGAATGTTGAGGCCCAACTGCTATTGCCGATTAGATTTCAACTAAGCTAAGCAATGCATTGGATACCTCTCTGCCACCCAAAGGGTTAAAGATGATTTATTGTAACTTCAGAATTGTGTTATATTGTTATAATCTGTAGCACTTGCGTTTAGCAATGCAATGCTCTGCAATTCGTTACATATTCCTCTGTTACTCAAAGAGTTAAATTAGGGCAAAACTTCATAGGGGTCTTTAGAATTTTGTGACCACAGTTAGGTTAATTGGGGGGTAATTATTTGGAGGTGTTAGTTGTCCTTTAAAGGGATAGTAATACTTAAAATGTAAAAAAAAATATGTTGTAGGGTTTATCCCCCTGAGTAAAACAAGAGTACTCCCACTGCTGAAAGGTGTTTCATTCAAAAGTTATTAATTTTCAAAGTTGAATTTTTTAGGTGCAATATCACAGTGGCCTGAAATTGTACAGTGGCGCTGTTGCTACACTATGGAGATTTATGGTCATATATTTTTTTACATTTTAAGTATTACTATCCCTTTAAAAGAGCAGTACACATTTTAAAGGGATTGTAAAGTCCCGAAAAAAGTATAGCCCAAATGATAGGTACAATAAAAAAATACATAATGCCCTCATTCCCATCTCTCAAACCTTTATGGTTTGAGAGATATAAGAAAATAAAGTCCTCCGCTCCCTCCCCTGGCTGACAGCATGAGATCCTGCTTCCGGGATCAGACTCAGCTCTTCAGGAGCGCTGACATCGCAATATCTAACTATAAATACTTCATCAGGCACACTTTGTAGACCATTCCGATGAAGTAATTATAGTTAGATATCCCGATGTCAGAACTCTTGAAGAGCCGAGTCTGGTCGCACAACCAGATTATGCCTCTGACAGCTTTACAGCTCGCCAGGCAGAAAGGGGAGGGAGCGGAGGACTTTATTTTCTTATATCTCTCAAACCATAGAGGTTTGAGAGATAGGAATTAGGGCATTTATTGTACCTATCATTTGGGCTATACTTTTTTCGGGACTTTACTATCCCTTTAAGAAGAAAAAAATTACATAGCTTTTCCTGTTGAATAAAATATGAGTTATCCCACCATTAGGTGTGTACATCCAGTTCAAAGCGTTTTCTTCATTAACATTGTCCTCTAGTGGAAAGGTTTCAAATGATTATTCTGTTGCATTCTACAGGAGAGGTGAGTCACACAGTTCTTCATAAAATGTGATAGTAACAGCTGACTCACTTCCTGTCACCTTGGACAGGAAGTCCGCTACCTGGATATTGGTTTCCACAGAGTATAACAGTTTTGAACTGTTATAAACTTTGAATGAAACAACGGCCAGCAGAGGCAGTACTCTTGTTTTATTCAGAAGGAAAAGTCCTAGAACATATAGGTTTTCTTTAAAGGGATAGTAATACTTAAAATGTAAAAAAAAAAATATGTTGTAGGGTTTATCCCCCTGAGTAAAACAAGAGTACTCCTACAGTGGCGCTGTTGCTACATCATCCTATGGACAGCTCTGGTCCCGGGACCATAAATCTCCATAGGATGGTGTAGCAACAGCGCCACTGTACAATTTCAAGCCACTGTGATACTGCACCTAAAAAATTCAACTTAGAAAATTAATAACTTTTGAATGAAACACCTTTCAGCAGTAGGAGTACTCTTGTTTTACTCAGGGGGATAAACCCTGCAACATTTTTTTTTTACATTTTAAGTTACTATCCCTTTAAAAAAAAACTGCTCCTTAAAGCAAAAGACCATGGGATTTATTCCCCTCAGTCAGTAACCAGCAACACCCCTGACCACATGTAATGTAGAAAACATTTCCAACAATAAGAACAGAGAAGTGGTTTCTCTCCCTCGTGAATTCTCTTATGTGTAAGAAGATTTGACTTTCTTCAACTTTCCCCACATTTAATGCAGATGAACTGTCTATCTCCTATGAATTTTTTGGTGTGTCACAAGACTCGTGTTCCGTGTGAAACACTTTCCACACTCAAAACACGCAAATTGTTTCTCTCCTGTGTGAATTTTCTGATGTCTAAGAAGAACCGATTTATCTCCAAAACATTTTCCGCACTGTGCGCAGACAAACGGCTTCTCTCCCGTGTGAGTTCTCTGATGTGTTACCAGGGTTGATTTGTAAAGGAAACATTTTCCACAATGCGAACACGCAAAAGGTTTCTCTCCCGTGTGAATTTTCTGATGTTTGAAAAGAACAGATTTATCCTTAAAACATTTTCCACAATCAGGACAGCCGAAGGGTTTATGTCCAGTGTGAATCCGCTGATGGGTAATAAGACCTGATTTATATGGAAAACATTTACCACAATCGAGACATTGAAAAGGTTCCTTTCCGGTTGGATTTTTTTGTGGTGTAATAAAAGTCGATTGATAAAATAAGTGTGCCCCATATTCTCCAGAAAGTGTTATCGGATTTCCTTCAGGTTGAGTTTCAGAATGGATTGATCCACCTACTGAAATCAAAAGTACAGTGCATAAATACACTCATTATGGGAATTCATTTATTCTTTAAAGATAACTATACCTTTACTTTGTTTATCAGAAGGACTTACTTAGATCGGTGCTTCTCATATTTCTATACAAGGCTTTTATTTGAATTTGATATCTGTTGTAGTCTATTGCTGGCTTGTTTTAGCTGCAATCTGATGAACACTAGAGACCCCTGTTAGCTATTCAGCACTACTGAAGCCAAGTGTTCATTGTCAGAGGTGTGAACTAGAGACAGACTTCAAAAGAGATCACTACACATACACATATATATATATAAAAAAATAAATAAATAAATAAAATAAAAATTATATATCCTATAAAATAATTTGCTAAAACGTGTGTAACACCGCATCATGTGCAGTAGACACAGAGCTCAGTATCAGCCACGGCGCGGGCAGTCTCTACTGCGCATGACTGCCCCGCGACCGGGTGGCAGTGGCACTGTGGCCCATATAACGCGCTCTTCAACTAATATATATATATATATATATACTTCTAATAGGAAAGGGCAGCACCCGTGGGGCTTCTTCAAATGTTAAATAAGTTTATTAATGCACAATAAAATCGTCAACATTTCGGTCCGCCACGGGACCTTTCTCAAGACGTCTTGAGAAAGGTCCCGTGGCGGACCGAAACGTTGACGATTTTATTGTGCATTAATAAACTTATTTAACATTTGAAGAAGACCCACGGGTGCTGCCCTTTCCTATTAGAAGTTTACATAAAATATTTGGGAATGTGCACCTGGGCAAGAATTTACATTTAAAGGGAGAGTACATTCCACTTCTGACTGTATTCTATATATATATATATATATATATATATATATATATTGGTAGATACAATGTTAAACAAAAATTTGACACGCCAGTCAAGCCATAAGACTTGCTTTTCCCACAGAAATCTCACATTTGCAGTGTTGTTACTACTGCAAGGGATTCTGGGTAGGCATACGCAAATAAGTTTAAAAAGGAATCGCCGTTTTTGCCTCAGATTCCACTTTATACATGGATTCCTCAGAGTATGTGTATGCTGAGCAACAGCTTTAAGACACAACTCAGGAAGAGATGCAAAGCCAGTGAACCACTCATGGACAGCTGTTGCGTTACTAGCCTGCTATTGAGGCTTGGTGTATTTGTATATATATAAAAGCTTACGTGGATGTTGGGTTGCACTCTCTGGAGAAAGGCCGCTTGGACAGCCGAAACGTTGATTTAAGAAATGTAACCTGCTTTAACGCCTTCAGAAGATCCTGTGAGTGCCGTCTCTACTTCTTTAAAACCGTATGTAGTTTTCTCTTTGATTCGAGCACCTGGCTATTGGCCAAGGGACTGAAATCTGTATCCTCATATAGCTCCTACTAGTCATTCTGGGCTTTTGCAAACTGATTCCGGCAAGTAGCACTATGAGGTTTGTAAATATTGAGATGATGCCACTGCACTTGGATTCAGAAAGGCTGTCCATTTACATACAAACAACATACATACAAACAACCAAGGAATGAGCCGCACTTGTGGCTAATGATTTTCAAATGAGCACAAACCATCTACAGTGTTTCCCACTAAACTTACTTTTTCATTCATCTATGAATAAGCACGTTCAGCGCGAAACACGTTAGCTGGTTTGATGTCCCTGTGTTTATTTCCAATAAAGATATGCCTTTACTCCTTTGAAAATCATTGAACGTGAGTGCGGCTTATGCTTCGGTTCTTTGCATTGTGGTATTGGAAACCCTTTATGAGCCGGCACCATGAAGCGATGAGATATCAGATGGGCGAGTTCATCTGTTGCCTTTATCAGTGACATTTGTTGTATACCCGTCTGGTGCCGCTTTTGTGTTTTTCCTTTCCATTTACATACAGTCCTGGGAAATTGCCTGAAGATTGCTGTGGAACCTGGAGGTCTAGAAAAGGCAGGAATCGCTGCTCCCTCAAAGCATATTTAAGACTAGATTTTAGTCTTCAAACGACAAATCGAGAAGCTTTGTGGATGCTAGCATGAAGTACAGGGTATTTACATGTATATAACCACAATTCAGTTTTAGGTGTTCCTTTAAATTAGCTGTTGGGTTGAAGTGTGAAGCTACAAAATGCATCTCCAGCAGGATCGTCAGATTTGCTCTATGGGAGCCGACCTGTCAAAGAGGAAGTCTCATGGAAATCCCCCTTTATTATAAAGTAAACGTCTCTGTGGGCCTGTCTTACAGTGTTTCCCTATGAATGTTAGTGAATGCAAGTACATCACTGACCTGCAACTGTATCATCTCGATGGATTCTCCTCTCCTGAGGGTTCTGCTGATCACCGTCACTCACATCGGAATCGTCAAATCCTAAAATAACTTTAAAGTCACACAATTATTAAAACACCTAGGACTGCATGCGGAAAGAAAAAAAAGCAGCAATTCTGAGACAAACCAACTGCACAATAGGTGACAAATAATCTCAAATGTCCCACGATTTAACCCCTGGAATGTAAGAAAGGTCCACAATGAATTGCAAAGCATTGCGTTGGAGACCTCTCTAGCTTTCAAGGGGTTAAAACAATCCATTTAAGACAGTAAGAAATTGGATCATTTTTATTCGATCCCTATGGTTCAGTTTGTTTCCCCCCCAAAAAATTGCTCCAGGTTGCTTTAATACTGTAAAAATAGGGCCTGTAAAAATGGTATGATACCCTACTGTGAAAAAGTAGTAGTTGTATTATGGTGAATAAATCTACATTATTGAAGTAATCCACTTTCTTTGGGCAGGAATCCAGCAGACAACAGTGCAGACATCTTAGAGGTAAGGGACCTCTGACTCTGCTCTGTCCGTCCAGTGCACTGCCCGGATTGGTGGTGACATCCGTTGGTTACCTTAAGGTAACGGAAGCTGCTGCCTGCACAGGTGCACAGAACTCTTGTGAGCTCTGTGCCCTGGATGCCTGCCGAAGAAGGTGGATTATTTCAAAAACGTAGATTTATTCACCAAAATACAGCTATTACTTTGCCTATCGCTATATTACTAACGTATTGGGGGGAAACATTATAAAGCTGAAAGTTTCACTTTGATTTTATACCTGTTTGGATGTCTGTAGACATGTCCTCTTGCTTACACTGCTGGGGAAATGTCACGTCTCCTGGATCCATCTGTGATACAAGATCAAGGGAGAGATGTATAAAAATAATAGTTCTCACCGTATAAAAGGGGAGGTCAATTACTTCCCAGTTAAGAGGGACTCAGGGACACGCTTGTCCTCTGCATGATCCAGTGCTTGCTACTTCTACTTACATGTTGCAAACCACTTCTGACACGTCTACTACTTACTCCTTACCTGCACAGATAAACAAAAGCATGATACAAGTAGCTGCTACAAGTGTATCTGCAGGGCATAACAGTATAGACATGCCGAACTGACTCTAAGACACATTTTGCATGTACAGCCCTGTCACTGCTTGCATAATACTACTGAGGCACAGCCTGGCACAACTATACAATGGACAGGTCCTCTCTGCAGCAGGTACCTAGGTTGAAAAACACTGGTATAGGACAAGGAATGAAGAAGACATCTTCTAGACAGACCTCCAGCTCACACTGATGAAGCTGCACAAAGGCAGCCCAAGAAAACTCTGGATCAACAATCCTGAGCAGATGTTCAGGACCCAATGAAGGAAGCAACCCCCCACCAAAAAAACAAAACAAAAAAACAGAAACACCAAGTGTCACAAGTGAGGGCTATAGGCCCTGATGAGACAGTGGGGAGAGTGTGGGAGTGAAAGGGTTAACAATACCAGACCCCTGGTTACCTGTTACTATTCCTAGCAACCACCAAATTAACCCCTGAAATCCCTCCTGCACTATCACCCCAGTGATACAATTTGCTGCCACCACCAAGACTTTATATCTGGGCGTCTTAGTTTACCCCAAACACAATAGAATTACAGTATAAAATCACCTTAAAGGGATAGTAATACTTCATTTTAACTTTATTTTATTTTGTAGGCATTAAAAAAACACGAAGAATGATATAAGTCTTATCTCTCAAACCTTTATGGTTTAAGAGATATTCACAAGCAAAGTGTCCCCCTCCCGCCCCTTTTACTGATGTAACACTGTTCAGCCAGATCAGAAGGGAGGTGCCCAGGTAGACTGCAGAGAGGGACAATCTTCAATTAAGATAACAGAAAAACCTGAAAAGCTTGTCAAGGGGGCCAGGGATTTCATTGTTTTCATAGAAATAAGAGTGTCCCCTTCTGTTATCTGTCCAGTCTATGGACTGCATTCCACATCTGAGAAGAGATTGTTTACAGTAGGTAAAAGGGGCGGGAGGGGGAAACTTTGCTTGTGAATATCTCATAAACCATAAAGGTTTGAGAGATAAGACTTATATCATTCTTCATGTTTTTTTAATGCCTACAAAATAAAATAAAGTTAAAACGAAGTATTACTATCCCTTTAATAATCAGACATATACAATTAACCCTTTAGTAGCATGTTCTAACTGAGCTTCCTTCAGAGTAGTGAGTTCATATTAGAGAACAGACACAAGAGATGATTAATTGAACATTTAATCTGAAAAAAGTCTTCACAGCGCTGGTACAAAAGTACAGAAATACAGGATATACACAAATAAAGATTACACATTGGCAAAACAGTCCATAAAATAAAATGGGAGAAACACAAGAAATCCTTAAATACAATTACCGGTATTTTAAGAGTCGTTGTGGGAACTTCAGATGGTATTTCCCTCTTCAGTTTTTACAAAGAAATTCACTGTTTTTATCCAAAAAAACTATATTTAATACTTTCCACAGTTCCTTCTAAGAGGCCAAACCCCATGGGTGAACTCCTTCAAAGCAGAGGGCCCAATACCTTTTTTATGGCACTCTATATGTCCTGCTCTGGTGATTCCTATCTACTCAGCTAATTTATGGCCTAGGACTGGTACACTTTGAATAACATCCAAATACCAAACAAACAAACGAATTACACAAACCCAACTCATGCCTTGTCATGACACGGAGTCTCATACACCACAGTTTGGAAATCTATGTACCTCCCTCACTCCTGAAGTGCACAATACAGTCTGCTCAATGTGAGAAGTCAGGTGTGAAAACTCAGTATCATATGCAGACAGGAGTGAAAACATTATTTTCTCAAGCTAGAGTATTTGTAACAGCTTATCATTATGTGAACCCAGGTATGAAGTCAACATTCTGTTAAGCTAATTTAATAGAAGCTCAAATTGTGTTGTCATTGTAAGCCTGAGTATTCACTTTTACCAGAAGGGGAAGTCAGGTGTAGTTATTACTTAACCCCATGGATGCTTGTGAAGCAATGAGTTGGAGACCTCTCTAGCAATCAAGGGATTAAGGGGACCCGCTACTTTATACTTTTCACAGGGTTAAATCTTCTCTGTTACTATGGTAGAATTCCCATTTAAAGAGTCAGTAATGTCTTTATATAACAAAATGTAATATTGCAGCTATTACAAAAATAAACAATCCATCCTGTCTCTCAAACCTTTATGGTTTTATAGATATACGATACTAAAGTCCTCCTCTCCCTCCCCTTTTACTGACGTCAGCTGGTGGCAGGAGATCCTGGTCCCGGGACTGGCAGGTGGCTCTTCAGCAGAGCCGAAATACCACAATGTAAAAAGAAATACTTCATTGGAACGGTCTACAAAGTGTGCTTGCAAACCAGGCACACTTTTCTTTTTACACTGAGCTATTTCGGCTCTGCTGAAGAGCAGCCTCGAGTCTCACAACTCCAATCTCCGTCTGTCAGCTTTACAGCTGACATCACGGAAAGGGAAGGAGGGGGGAACTTTAGCATTGTATTTCTCTCAAACCATAAAGTTTTGAGAGATTGGACTGGGACTAGTTTATTTCTGCAATATTACTTTTTTTAATATAAAGACATTATTAACCCTTTAAAGAAGTCTAACACTCCTGTTTTTTTTGTGGCTCTTGAGGATTAAATTTAGCCATCTACATTTCCCCAAACTAAAATGAGAAGTGACCTTACGATCGGAGTGTTTATTTGACATTCTGAAGTCTGAGTTTCCTACCTGATAATCCTGTGTGATCCTGTTCTCTTCCTCAGTACGATCCTGTGAATAAGGACGGGTGGGACATCTTTCTGGCGGATTTTTATTACTGGATTCATCTGTAGGGAATTATTGGAATACATTAACTAGATACAATTACAGTGGCACATATACGACTGAATTACACAGTAAGTGAAAGATAGTAAATGCAAATAAAAGCTTCCCCCCCCAACGGAATGAAAGGGATAGTAGTACTTCGTTTTATCTTTATTTTATTTTGTAGGCATTAAAAAAACATGAAGAACGATATAAGTCTTTTCTCGCAAACCTTTATGGTTTGAGAGATATTCACAAGCAAACTTTCCCCCTCCCACCCCTTTTACCTAGTGTAAGCCATCTCTTCTCAGATGTGGAATGCAGTCCATAGACCAGACAGATAACAGCAGGGGACAATCTTCTTCCTATGAGAACAATGAAAGCCCTGCCCCCCTTGACAAGTTTTCCAGGTTTTTCCCTTATCTTAATTGAAGATTGTCCCTCTCTGCAGTCTACCTGGGCACCTCCCTTCTGATCTGGCTGAGCAGTTACATCAGTAAAAGGGGCGGGAGGGGGACACTTTGTCACTGAATTACTCTTGAACTACAACTCTGACAGAATTGAAATAACACTCTCCAAAGTCCAAATACTATGATGATTAATTAGAGCTGCTTTTATTATGAAACATTACTATCCCTTTAAAGAGTGTAACATAGTAACATTGTTGATGAGGCTGAAAAAAAGACATGCATCCATCAAAGTTGAGCCTATGTCATATCACCGCTGTTGATCTAGAGGAAGGCAAAAAAAAAAAAAAAAAAAAATCCTATTGAAGCCATTTCCAATTAAGCCCCACATGGGTAAAAAAAATTCCTTCCTGACTCCAAATGGCAGCCGGATAGTTCCCTGGATCAACATCCTATCTGCTTTGAAACCAACTGTCATAATTCTCAATATTGTTCTGAACCAGAACGCTGTCCATGTCAGTCACACTCTTTAATCCCGTGTACTTTAAAAGATATAGGCCTTTATATATCACCCCTACCAATGACATTAGCCCCTTCTACAGTGAAGGGGTGACCCGCTGACTGACCAGAAAGGTCTCAGTTGTCATGGCAACACAACAAGAGCTCAAGCATAGTTAGGCATTTGTCTCTTCCTGAGTAGTTTTAAAGGAGCAATAAACTTTTTTTATTACAATATGAGAGATGCATATTTCCAGAGTTATTACAGTTTAACCCTTTGAGTCTCTAGAGAGGTATCGAACACATTGCAAGGCAATACGTTGGATACCACTCTGGCACTCAAAGGGTGTTTCTTTACATTAACAGTGCCCTCTAGTGGTCAAATCACGAGGGGACCACGGGAGGACCACGGGGCTTTTTTTTTTTGCAATTCCGGTTTAGGGCTTCCAGAGCGGCGTGCAGCCGCGCCGGGAGCCCTGAACTCCATGACATGCCAGGACCGTCACTGGTCCTTAAGTGCCGGACCACCGTGATCGTCCTGGTACGGCAATGGTCCATAAGGTGTTAAACAGACAATTGGAATAAATTAAATAACCCTACCAGAGCAGATAATGCTTTGGGTTCTCTATGTTTAATAATAGTAACTAGTATTTATAGAGCACCTTTCACCCAGTGGGACATAAAGCACTTTCAGTGCACGATCTCGGAACTAACCAAATCGGCAGCTGAATAATAGATGTTATTATTACCCAATCAATGGTACTCGTTTATTGACGTCGAGAGAATGAAGGGCTGAATTGACCCTGCTGCGATTCGAACCTGCAACCTTGAGGTTCGAACAGGCACTGCGCAGGGCTTATACCACTGAACTATCTCACTTTAACTCGCTGCACATCCCAATTAATCTTTAATAAAAATACCTCAGATATATTACACTGCAGACATGCCCACTGCCTGCCCATAAACATATTCTAAATAAATAGCTCTGATTTTCACATGCACAACAAATTCACAGAGGTTGGTTAGGGGGTGTGTGTTAGGAAAGAAACAGACCTAATCCAGATACTATCATCCGATCATAAGGAGATACCCCACTGAGATCAATAGTAACTCTGAGATTATTATTAGAGAATTAGCAGATATCAATGAAATATAGTGTGGGGAGCAGATTTGCAGAAGTTTCTAAGGATTATTACCAGGGACAGCAGAGACAATGGAAAAAGTAGTACTGTGAAGAGTTGCAGAGGTTTTCTGATGAATGTTACCTGAAAGAAAAGATGTAGTCTGTTAGGTCCAATTCATTTGGTTTAGTTTGGCATGAAGAGTAAATAACTACTTCTATGAATACTTAAAGGGATAGTAAAAAAAATATGTTGTAGGGTTTATCCCCCTGAGTAAAACAAGGGTACTCCCACTGCTGAAAGGTGTTTAATTCAAAAGTTATTAATTTTCAAAGTTGAATTTTTTAGGTGCAATATCACAGTGGCCTGAAATTGTACAGTGGCGCTGTTGCTACACCATCCTATGGAAATCTCTCTCCCTCCTGTAGCGTCGGAGCGTTGCTGTGGGTTACCATGGCACCGCTCCGACGTTGACTTCTGCCAGGACTCGCGAGAGAACAGCGAGCACCTGGCAGAGGAGGGTAAGGGAGGCAAGATGGGGCATCGAGCGGGTGGAGAAAGAGACAGAGAGGGGGTCAAGAGGGAGAAAAAGAGGCAAAAGGGACTAAGGGAAAAAAAAAAAAAGAGGCAAAAGGAGGAAGGATCAGGAGACAAAAGGAGGGGGATGAAGAAGAGGCAAAAGGAGGGGGGGATCAGGAGAGAGCAAGACAGGCAAAAGAATGGGATCAAGAGTCAAGGAGGGGGACAAAGGGGGATCAAAAGGGAGAGAAAAAGCCAAGGCAAAAGGAGGGGGCTCAAGAGGGGGAGAATGAAGTAAAAGGTGGGAATCAAGAGGGGGAGAAAGAGGCAAAAGGGGACAGTCAAGAGGTGGTGTGTGTGTGTGTGTATGTATGTATGTATGTATGTATGTGTGTGTGTGTGTGTATATATTTCAAGTACTCACCGATATTTTTTTTGCGGTCATTTGCCAGTTTTACAAGTACCTAAAGCATATATATATATATATATATATATATATATATATATATATATATATATATATATATATGCTTTAGGTACTTGTAAAACTGACAAATGACCACAAAAAAGAGTATCTGTAATTGGTATCGGTGAGTACTTGAAAAATGTCATCGGTACTCGTACTCCGTCTTAAAAAATTGGTATTGGTGCATCTCTAGATAAGACTTATATCATTTTTAATGTTTTTTTAAAGGGTACACTCTAAAATAAAATTATTTTCAAGCAATACTATCCCTTAAACAGACACAACATGTTAGAATCTCCCATATCTGATGAAATCATTAAAATACCCCCCCCCCCAAAAAAAAAAAAAAAATTAAATACATTAAAAAAATCCCCTGGTCCTTATGGTGTCTCAGCCAAATACTACAAAATATTACATGGGAATATTGCCCCATCCCTACTTTCACTTTACAAAGTAATTTTGCAAACTAAAGGGGATCTATCACCCCTCTACAAGTGTGTCTTAAATGTTAGCTTATATAAAGAAATCAACATTCGCTATTACTTTCATTTTTTTAAATGATTGACCTGCACCTACTTCTGGGCAGACTGTGGTAACCTGATCTGTAACCGCAGTCTGTCACTCTGCCTCTGCTCCCGCCCCTCTATCCAGCCTCCTCTGATGACGGAGGCTTTCTGTCTGTAAGCTGGAGGGCTCTCATTGGCAGAGATCGATATCTAGCCAATGAGAGAGCTCCAGCTTACAGGCAGAAAGCGTCCGTCATCAGAGGAGGCTGGATAGAGGGAGGGGAGCAGAGGCAGAGTGGCAGACTGAGGTTACAGAGCTAGTAACCACAGTCTATCTGGAAGTAGGTGCAGGGCAATCATTAATTTTTGGTCAAATAGGGTTTTAAAAAATGAAAGTAATATCCAATATGTCAATGTCTTTATATAAGCTAACATTTAAGACAATTGTAGAAGGGCGATAGATCCCGTTTAACAAACTAACACCATCTCTCCTCTATTCTACCTAAGCCTACAATACTGTTCTGTCCAAGCACTGACGAGACCCTTTTATGGTTAGTAAAAGTAAAGTACTCTACTGGTCTCCTGCATGTTCCATTTCCATTTGAAATGTTGGGAGGTATGCCACTGCCTACCACTAATCTGATTCTAAATAAACAGACATGTGTAAGATATTAGCATCCAGTAAACGTATTGGTGGTTCTGTCCCACAGGAAGTCTATTAGTGGGTAAGTCTATGTCTAAGAGCAGTGGTGCTCGGCACTCAGTCAGTCATCCAACAAAAACATCAGTCTGTCTCTAACCTGCACAGGTATCTGTGTGGATTTTCTCCTCCTGAAGGTCCTGATGATTATGAGATCTCAGCAATGAACCACTCTCACTTCTCCTAATTTCAGGATTTGTTTTTTTCCAGCCTGTTCAGGACATCGCACAATTATGCTTTAATTAAAAACAAAATTAACTGTTTAAACAATTCTATAAAAAATAGAACTTAAAAGAGCTTTAAATGGACATTTATATCAAGTTCCAAAAAGATTTTAAAAAAATACAGACAGACTTTAAATATTCTGTAAGTTAATAATATGTGACGTTAAAAAGGAGGACGACTGTCACTTTATTTTAAAGCGGAACTATCAACATCATAACATTGCCCCCAATCCATTACTAATATAGCCATAGGTAAAGCTATACTTCTATTATGCTGAATAAGTCTGTGTTATTGAAGAAAATGCACTTCTTCTGCAGGCATCTACTGTACAGAGCTTACAAGAGAAGCTCTGCGCGCCTGCACAATCAGCAACTTCAGTTACCTTAAGGTACCAATGAGTGTCACCACCAATCCAGGCAGTGCACGGGACACAGCGCAGATTCAGAGGTACATTTCCTCTAAGATGTCTGTGCGGTTGTTTGTTGGTGGCTGCAGAAGAAGTTGGTTTTCTTCAAGAATGTGGACTTATTCAGCATAACAGAAGTATGGCATTACCTATCTCTATATTAGTAATGGATTGGGGGCAATGTTATGATGTTGATAGTTCCGCTTTAAAGGGATAGTAATACTTTATTATTACTATCCTCCATATTGTAGATATTAGTAAAATAAGTTAACAGCTCCCGGGTTCATCTCTCAAACCTTTATGGTTTGAGAGATAACCGAAGGCAAAGTTACCCCCTCCCTCCCCCTTCCCTGAAGTTAGAGTTGTGCTGACTTCAGGGATATCCGGTCTGACTTTCATCATGCGGCTCTGCAGCAGAGCCGCGATCGCGTTAGTGACAAATAATTATTTCACTGAAACTGTCTTTTACATGTGCTTGCAAACCAATCACATGTAGAAGACCGTTTCAGTGAAATAATTATTTTTCACTAACGGGATCTCGGCTCAGCTGCAGAGCCGCAAGCCTATCGTACGACAGACTTCCCCTGCAGTCAGTACAACGTTGACTTCAGGTAAGAGGGAGGGAGGGGGGAACTTTGCCTTCGGTTATCTCTCAAACCATAAAGGTTTGAGAGATGAACCTGGGGGCTATTATCTTTTTTTACAAATATCTACAATATGGGGGATAGTAATAATAAAGTATTGCTATCCCCTTAAAGGGATAGTAATGTTCACAATAAAAACAGCTCCAATTAATCTTCATAGTATTTGGGCCATGGACAGTGTTATTTCAGTACTGTCAGAGTTGTAGTACAAGAGTAATTGAATGATAAAGTATCCCCCTCCCGCCCCTTTTACTGATGTAACACTGCTCACCTCAGAGCAGCAACACTGTCCGGATGAATTACAGAGAGGGACAATCTCCAGTGATCACAAGGAAAAACCTGTCAAGGAGGGCAGGGTTTTCCTTATGGTCACAGTAAGAAGATTGTCCCTTGCTGTGAGCTGTCCGGTCAAGTGAACAGATTCCACATCTGGGGGGAGGTGGCTTACACTAGGTAAAAGGGGTGGGAGGGGGATACTTTATCATTAAATTACTCTTGAACTACAACTCTGACAGTACTGAAATAACACTCTCCATGGCTCAAATACTATGAAGATTAATTTGAGCTGATTTTATTTTGAAACATTACTATCCCTTTAAATCAACAAGAACATTTCATTGTCCCACTATGGTGCAGATGGTTTGCTTCTCCTTAAAGGGACAGTAATGTCCCATAAAAACGTATTTTTTTTGTAGATGTTTAAAAAAATCAATTATTTGGCACTGATCCTATCTCTCAAAACTTTATGGTTTGAGAGATATTAGCCACTAAAGTTTCCCTGTTGACAGCAGGTGATTTGAGTCGGCCATCTCAAGGAGGCTCTTCAGCAGAGCTGAAATCGCATTATTTAAAAATAAATACTTAATTTGAAAGGTCTACAAAGTGTGCTTGCAAACCAGGCACACTTTGTAGACCTTTCCAATGAAGTAATTATTTTTAAATAACGCAATTTCAGCTCTACTGTAGAGCCGCAGGCCAGTTCCAGGACTGGGATCTCCTGCTGTCAGCTAGATGCTGATGTCAGGAGTAGGGGAGGGGGGGCTTCAGAAGCAAATATCTCTCAAACCATAAACGTCTGAGAGATAGGACTGGTGCCAAACAATTTATTTATTACAAAACAAGCAATATTTTATGGGGCATTAGTGTCCCTTTAACCGCTTGAAGCCTTTTAATGCCAGAGGGATATGCAACGCATTTTGCACTCCTCTGGCATTCAAAAGGTTAAGTACCAGAGAGGTACTCCCTCCAGTCCTTACAGGGTTGATACATCAGCCTTATTGAAGTGGATGTACTAAAAAGTACTGGAGCAATTTTGCGGATAAATACAAATTCCCAAAATGTTTTTTTACCATGCAAGTATAAGACATGGGCACATTTCCCTTTTCAGTGCGATAATAAATAGTTAAATTCATATATTTACTGTACTTATGAAAGTAAATAGGCATATGGGGTTGCCAGTATTAAAGTCTAAGGCCAACAGAGTGTTTGTGTGCCTGTATGCACTACAGTGATTACACTCTGTATCGTATATCTGTCAGTGCAGGCGCTGGTGTAAGCAACTAGATTCATGCAGCTGGAGCATTTGTACATACACTCCACTATGTCTAATAGGAAACAGTATTTTCAACATTTATGGATAGGGGAAAAAAAATAATTTTATATACTCCATAGCATACTATACCCAGAAAACCTGGTTTCACAAAAAGTTCGGTTCCAGAAAGGAGCGTTAACACCAACGCAACAGTTCCACAAGATTTAGGACCCACTCTGAACTAATTTTCCCATTAAGACATGAGTGGGGACTCACATACAACCAACAGGGCCGGATTTGCCATAAGGCAGAGTAGGCAGCTGCCTACAGGCGCACCCCACAGAGGGGCGCCTGTCACTGAAATCAATAAAAAAAAAAATATATATTTTTATTCACAGCCTTCGCGCTGCGCACAGTGGCAGCAGTAACCAGCCACGCAGTAAGATCTGTGCCTTCTTCGGCACAGACCTGTATCTGCTGAGCTCACCCGGCTCTTTAGTAATGCAGAACGCTGGGAGATGACATCATCACCCAGTGCTCTGCATAACTGAAGAGAAGACCGTGCGGGAGCAAAAGCATACAGTCTGTGCAGAAAGAGGCACAGACTTTTCCTGCCGCTGGACCACCAGGGAGGTAGGAAACGGATACGGGGGGGGGGGCAATGTGAAGATGATGGGGGCAATGTGAGGGCAAGCTGGAGCTGATGGGGCAAGTTGGAGCTGATGGGGGCAAATTGGAGATGATGGGGGCAATGTGAGGGCAAGTTGGAGCTGATGGGGGCAAGTTGGAGATGATGGAGCAATGTGGAGATGATGGGGCAATGTGAGGTCAAGCTGGAGCTGATGGGGGCAATGATGATGATGGGGCAATGGAGATGATGGGGGCAAGGTAGAGATGATGGGGGCAATGTGGAGGCAAGTTGGAGCTGATGGGGCAATGTGAGGGCAATATGGAGCTGATGGGGGGCAATATGGAGCTGATGGGGCAATATGGAGCTGGTGGGGGGCAATGTAAGGGCAATATGGTTATGTGGGGGGTAATGTGGAGATTTGGAGTGTTATATAGGTGTCCAGTGGAGATGACCAATGGGGGGAGCTTCAGATTTCTGTGCCTACAGGCTCCTGAGATGTAAATCCGGCCCTGACAACCAACTGTTGTTTGACAGCAAAAGCCAGCTGAGGATGATGGGAGATATAATTCAACAGCAGCTGGAGGCTGCCCACCTTGGTTCCAAGCTCCTCAGTGACTGTTAATATAATTTTCTATTTCATATGGAATTAGGCTGACCATACCTCACCTTTAAAAAGAGACACATAGGAAATAGGCACATTTCAGGAGTGCACCAAAATCAAAGCAACCCTGTAGTATGCATTTTTCATGTGTGTCCCTTTTTAAAGGTGAGGTATGGTCAGCCTATATGGAATCCATGTATTTATGTAAGAAATTAGAAAATTAAGAGCGGTTTGGCACCTCCAACCAAAAAAAGAGATATACACAAGGTGCGCTGGTTAAAGCGATAAACTGGAGGTATTAAATATATTTCACATAGATGGTAACTCACCAATCGAGTATGACCGGTGTGATACTGAAACACCTGGGAGGTGTAAACCCACTTTCACTTGGGAAAATCTCCAGTGAAACGAGAAATCAGCAGAATATAAACATTAAGCTATTTATTAATAAAATAAAAACACCATGTGCAAATGTATATTTGAAACCCTCAACGTGTTTCTCAGCTGCATACAGCAGTTTCATCATGAGGATTGTACAAAAATGCTGGTGTTTCAGTTTGCCCAGTTAAAGCATAATAATAGTCTTCATATATTTTTTAACATGTAGCCCTATATTTAAAGGGATAGTAATGTTTCAAAATATAAACAGCTCCAATTAATCTTCATAGTATATGGGTCATGGAGAGTGTTATTTCAATACTGTCAGAGTTGTAGTTCAGGAGTAAATAAATGATAAAGTATCCCCTCCCGCCCCTTTTACTGATGTGAAACTGCTCACCTCAGAGCAGCATGACTGTCTGGATGGATCACAAAGCGGGACAATCTTCAGTGATCATCAGGAAAAACCTGTCAAGGGAGGCAGGGCTTTTCATTGTTCTCGCCGTAAGAAGATTGTCCCTTGCTGTGATCTGTCTGGGCTTAAGACCAGATTCCACATCTGAGGGCAGGTGGCTTACACTAGGTAAAAGGGGCGGGAGGGGGATACTTTATCATTCAATTACTCTTGAACTACAACTCTGACAGTATTGAAATAATATGTTCCATGGGCCAAATACTATGAACATTAATTGGCGCTGCTTATATTTTGAAACAATACTATCTCTTTAAGTTCTTACAGTGTTGTAGTTCAATAGCAATTCAAGCCCAAAGGATTCCCCTCCCACCCCTTCTGGCCACCTCCCCTTAGAGACGCAATCTGGTCATGGGACCAGACAGATGCAACGAGGGACAAACTTCACTCAAACCCTGTCCTCTTTATGAAGGAGGACAGGATTTTCCTATAGCTTACTGAAGATTGTCCCTCGCCGCTCTCCATCCGGACCTGACTGAGAGGCTGAGTGACGCAGGGAAAGGGGCAAATGTATAATACGCAAGGCTTTTTGCATGTCTTAAGAACTCTCTTCATGATTGAATGTGTGTTATAATTGCTTATCATTCATTTAAATCAGTCAGATTGTACATTAGTTTCTGATTGTGAGCTATAATTAGTCATTATTTATTTTTAAGGGATAGTAATAGTAATAAGTGCAGCTCTGAGTCTTCCTTATGTATTTTTTAACATGTTGCCCTATATTTAATTACTTACAGTGTTGTAGACGGCGACATTCTGACTGCTAGTTTGCATTACTGGTTAATGATTTTCTAGTACCTTTTGTCACCCAGTGATGGCCTTTATATACCCTGTCATTTCCACTGTATGGTGCCCTTTCGTGGTGTATTTGTTCCTGCATTCTTCTCCATTATTGCTGACTGTGTATGACCTGGCCTGCCTGATGATGTTCCTGAGTTTGCTGTTCTTCGACTACTCCATTGCTGACCTATCTGGCTGAAAACCTGTTCCCGTTACCGACTGTATCCGGCTGAGAACCCGCTCCGTTACTGACCAGGTCTGGCTGAGAACCCGCTTCCATTACTGACTGTATCTGGCTGAGAACCCGCTCCGTTGCTGACCTGGTCTGGCTGAGAACCCGCTTCCATTACCGAGTGTATCTGGCTGAGAACCCGATTCCGTCTATTCAATGCTGGGCTGAGTATCCGTTCCGTGTCTGAGTTTCCTGGCTACCAGTTACTCTGTGGGCTGCCTTGTCTCAGAGTGCCATGTGTTTCCGGCATACCACTTGTGGTCTCCGTTTTGCTCTCGCTTTACCTGGTGGTTGCTGTTACGTTAGTCGGTTGCGCCGCTTGGTGCTATATCTCTGTCAACCGTCAGCTAGGCATTCGTGCTATAGCTTCTCTCCATACCATCGTTGGCGGAGTGCACAAGCGAAGTACCGGTACAGTGTTCTATCACTGACTGTGTTACTCTGATCTCTCTGTGTCCACCTCTCATACCTCGCTGGGCTCACTCCCTTTGGGATTTGCAGTATATCTGGCGTTACCTTTTGACCCTTCGTGTACCTGGACGTTCCAGGTAGAGTGTGTGGCATATTTCCCTCTGCAGGAGCCTCGGGCTCAAGAGCCAGCGTCGTGTTGTACCATCCTCATTAGAGAGGACACTGGTTGCCTACACCTCTATACTTTCTGTGCTGTGATCCACCTCTAGCGTTCTAGGGCTTTCCTGGGAGAGTTATCGCAGTCTGTTGCCATCCGGTGCCAAGGTCAGTGTTGCCTCGATCCTTCGGTTCTGTACCGTCCAGGCGTCTGGGTTGTGCCAGTAGTGTTGCCTCGCTCCTTGGGTTCTGTGCCTCCCAGGCGTCTGGGGTGTGCCAGCAGAGTTGCCTCTCTCCTCTGGGTTGTGCCAGTCACCTTCGTCTGGACCATCTACCATCTAGGTCCTGTGGTCAGTCTGCTGTCTACTTATCCTGCTGCCTGTCCTGGTCCAAGCCAGGAGCTTCACTGTCAGAGACTGTAATTATTCTCACATATATCTCCATTACTGGCCTGATACTGTTGTATATACTTGCCTGTATAATTACTCTGTTGTGTGGGCCCATAGGCCTATCTATGTATTTGAACTTTGTTCTAATAAAGTTATTTTAACCATACCAAACTGTTCTGAGTGTTCATCAAAAACCGTGACACCTAGGCCCATCTCTCAAACCTTCAAGGTTTGAGAGAGAGGATGTTTTAAAGTCCCCCCCTCCCCTTTCACTGACGTCAGCTGTAAGCTGAATGGAGGAGATCCTGGTCCGGGGACTGGCAGGCGGCTCTTCAGCAGAGCCAAGATACCGAAATCGAAAAAGAAATACTTCATTGGAACGGTCTAAAAAGTGTGCTTGCAAACCAGGTACACTTTGTAGACCGTTCCAATTAAGTATTTCTTTTTCGATTTTGGTATCACGACTCTGTTGAAGAGCCACCTTGAGTCAGCCGGCTCGAATCTCCTGCTGTCAGCTTTACAGCTGACACCACTGACCGGAGAACTTTACAATGTTCTATCTCTCAAACCATAAAGGTTTGAGAGACAGGATTAGGATATTTAAGTTTATTTTTTTAATACCTACAATACAATACAATACAAGGTTTTTAGAAGACATTACTATCCCTTTAATACCTTCAATTTATTGCTTTGACCTGCGTACCTTGTGTATATCTCTCTTTTTGTTTTAGCTCCATCAGATCTACAGGATGGAGACTCTCCTTTGACAGGGGCAGTGGAGGTTGCAGCGGTCTGGTGATTTAAAGAGTATCTTCCACAGGCATGTTTGTCACATATATTGGGGGCCAACTTTAAAGGGATAGTAATGTTTCACAAAAACAGCAGCTCCAATTAATCTTCATAATATTTGGGCCATGGTGAGTGTTATTTCAGTACCGAGTTGTAGTTCAAGAGTAATTGAATGATAAAGTATCCCCCTAAGAAGATTGTCCCTTGTTGTGAGCTGTCCAGTCAAGAGACCGGATTCCACATCTGAGTTGAGCAGTGTTACACTAGGTAAAAGGGGCGGGAGGGGGATACTTTATCATTCAATTACTCTTGAACTACAACTCTGACAGTATTGAAATAACACTCTCCATGGCCCAAATACTATGAAGATTAATTGGAGCTGCTTTTATTGTGGAGCATTATTATCCCTTTAAATGTGAGTGGTCACTTGGAGGAACTATCGATTTCAGTTTGCCAACATTTATTATCTGGTGCTCCTATTCTCTATTCTCTTTTCCAACCAAAAAGACAACCAGTAGGATCTTTTAATTAGCGTTCCTGGTATTTTTGGGACGGAAATCCTAGTGGAAATTGTGTTAAAGTGAAAGTATAAGATCAACACACATTTTCCTCATAAACTGATATTTTAAATATCTCACCTCTGCTGATCTCTACAGGAATTTCTTCTTCTTTACATAGCTGGGGAAAGATCATGTCTCTTTGCTCAATCTGTGACACAATAATGTTAAATTACACTTTTCAGGATTAATGCGGCTGTCCGATAGTTAAGAAAAGCAATATGGAATTTAATTGAATTTCAATAGTTCTGTAACATGGACAAATTAAAAAACTATAATAAATCCCTTCAAACCTTTCATGCAATGGCTTTTTCCATATCTGAGCTTATTCTTTTTTGATACTGTTACAAACTACCTGTACCTCTGATACAAGTACATTTTTCCTCAGCTGAATCTACTCTTTACAATTGTACAATTTCTTTGTGAATAATCACAAAAAACAGCTAAGCATACCTAACCAGAATACAAAAATAAATCAGTATACAAAAACATTTTGAGAGTTATTTTATAGCTACATGCCTCCTCAGAAAAATGGGATCCGATTTCTATGAGCTGGCATACTAAGAGAAAGACAGGGGCACAACTCTGCTCTTTATTCTGTCTATTGAATTCAGTAAGATGACTGTATATTTGGTTTACAATATGCTGGAGGTCTCTCTAGCATTAAACAGTTAAAAGCCATAATTAAATCAGTGGACATTTGTGGACATTTTTATTTGTTCCCTTTGGTGCAGTTGGTTTGCTCAAGAATTGCTTCACTTTTACTTCCAGCACACATCTCAGTTTGTTTTTGTAATTTCTTGCTTCTAATGATAATGTATTTCTTCATTTTTTTTATATAAGGCTTCTTAAAAATAATACCCACTTAATTTATCACGGCCAAAAAATGAATTATAAATTTTGTCCTTGTTCAAGGGATAACTTCTTCAATCATGCCATGGAGGCAGACATGACGGTTTCAGCAGGACTACATGACCTCAAACTGTTCACTGCACATGGTAATCTGAACAAATTAAAGGGATGTTTAGATATTAAGGCAAGGTTTACTTTTTGTATAATGAAGTGTACCTTCCTAGCAGTCCATAACGTTGTAGTCTTCGTTTATTTCAAAGTGTCCCCCTCCTGCCCCTTTTAGATACGTCACGCTGATTTCCCTCAGAGTAGTAAGCTGGTCCAGAAGGATCACAACAATGGACAATCTTCTGTTAGCATAAGGAAAATCCTGCAGGGGGCAGGGTTTTCCTCATAATGATAAACACAAGATTGTCCCTAGTTGCCACTCAAGCGACTGGATTTCATATCTGAGGGAAGGCAGAGTGACATATGTAAAACCACTACAAGGGGAGGGCAAAATGAACAAGATTGACAGGCTGCGGATCAGAGCCAGACCCGCAACCTGAGAGCAGCGGACGTCACGAGGACAACTTTAAAAGCTTTTTCTCAGCAACTACATGGTTAAAAAAACAAAAAAAAAAAAAACAAAGGATTACTGCTTCAAAAATGTTAAAGGGTTAGTAATGCCCATATATAAGTGGATTCAATATTGTGTCAGGGGTGTGTAAATTAAATAAAAAAACCTTGTCCAAGGGACATGGGGCTCGATTTAAAGGCAGCCGTTAGCAAAAAAAATCACTAACGGGTGCGTTAAGTGTCATGTTGCAATTCAAAGATCCGTCTAAACAACAGCTAACGGCAGTTGCACAATTCCTACGACCGATACACTTATGTGCATTCAGACACATGGAACAACATACCCCAGAGCTATTCAAAGGCTTGCGGTACTGCTAACGGCTGAAAAAAAGACACACCTAACGGCTAAAAGTTAAGACCCACTTCTCACACACGTTAGACACTTAACGGCCAAAACTAAACACCCTTTACAGAGGAAAACACACAAAAGGCTTACCGCACAACCATGTAAATGGGAAAATTAACCCGTGCAATGCCAAAACAACACAAAAACATGCACACACAACACAAATCACTATACACACAACAACAACCAACACCACAGGGACAACGACACACTAAAAAACAACAACACAACATGGCACGGAACAATGGGGGTCATCACACAAAGCGGACACCTGCAAATACAAGCTCACCTGGGCAACATCAACACGCCACCTGCACCCCACAACTGCACGTCCGCAAATGGCACACACAGAACAAGCACAACACACCACATCTTATAACACACACACACCTGCAAACACTTACCTGGACAAAAACAACTCACCATTGGTCAGCACTCACCTCATCAACACACCTACACAACGCCCTAGCAAGTACTTAAAGGGACAACTCAACACACTCACTTGTGGCTTGTTTTCCACTCAGGGAGGGAGAGAGAGATAGAGATAGAGACAGATAGAGACAGATAGAGACAGATAGAGACAGATAGAGACAGATAGAGAGAGCAAACAGTATGTTGGGTTACATATTGTTGCGAAGGCTGCGGAGAAGGCGTGCAAGGGAGAGAGCTGGGGAACATCAGCAACCTCCAAGCACGCCTCATCAACAGCCTCCACCTGTTGCAAGTGAGGAGGCTCTGGCTCAGCAGCCACACAGGAGCCCATCCCCACCCGGAGGACACCTGCCTGCAGATGCACAGCTGCAGCAACAGGATGCTCCCCAGCTGCCACAGGGACCCCTGCAGCAGCCCAGGATGCATAGACGACCACCAAGGCCCAGAGTATACCGTCCAAGGGTCACTCTCTTTGGAATGACCGATGACGAGGTTATTGATCGCTACAGGTTGAGGCCACACAGCATCATAGCCCTGTATGAGGTCATCAAGGAGCAGGTGGATCCCATATGCACCCATAACCATGCTCTAACTGGCCTTCAAAAACTCCTGTGTGCCATACACTTCATGGCAAGTGGCGCCTTTCAGTCGACAGAGGGTTACGCATCTGGCATGTCCCAGGCCACATTCTCCAGGGTGCTGGCCCAGGTCTTGCCAGCCCTCAAAGCCAAGGCCAGTACCTACATACGTTTCCCCATCACCGATATGGAGTGGACACATCTGAAGCAGGGCTTCTATGCAAGGGGAGGCATGCCCAGGGTCATGGGTGCAATAGATTGCACCCATGTCCGTATCAAAGCACCAGCACGTCAGGGACATATGTTCCTGAACCAAAAAAACTTCCACTCCATGAATGTGCAGATGGTGTGTGACAGCAACCTGGCCATAATGAATGTCTGTGCGAAATTTCCCGGGAGCTGTCACGATTCACATATACTCAGAAATTCATCTGTGCAGAGGGATTTCGAAAATGGGACCTATACAGGCGGATGGCTACTGGGTGAGTTAACAGCACCAAATGACACCACATACACATGTGCTAGTATGTTCACCACAATATGTGCTCCTTGTCACACCATGTCACTCACTTTCCACAGGTGATGCTGGCTATGGATGCAAGCCATGGCTCCTCACCCCGGTCGCCAATCCCCAAAACGATGCCCAGGAATGATATAACCAGGCTCATGCCAGAACACGGAATGCCATTGAGCGGACCTTCGGCCTCCTCAAGTCCCGATTCCGATGTCTGGACCACTCGGGGGGAGCATTGCAGTATGCACCAGGCAAGGTCTGCAACATCATCGTGGCATGTGCCATCCTACATAATATCGCGGTGGACACCAGACTCATCGACGATGTCCATCCCCCACCCAGACCTGAAGACCCTGTGGATATCGTTGAGTGTGAGGAAACCCCAACAGGGATGCAGACAAGGGACAGATTGATCAGGGATCACTTCTGCTGTGAGTATAATACATGTATGCACACAATCCATGCATACACACCCACCACAACACACATGTTCTGTTTCACCCCACAGGATCAGTGACACAGCCCTGTCACTGGCTGCAGTATGGACCACCAGCATCAACTATTCCGTGGACCAGTCAGATTGGGCCTAGAGATTCCGAATACACCTGACAACCTGTCGTCCATGTTGATACTGCTACCTCAAGGATATCATGCATGCCCCCCCTGGAAACCAAGGTACAACACTTTAACCTTGTTCAGCATATCCCACAGCTCCCTAGGCACCAACTAAAGTGTTCTGCTAGGATCAGACCCATAGCAACCATGGTACCCCTGTAGCAAGGGAGTCTCATCCAAGCCAATGCATCGGATAGAACTCTGTCATATAAGGGGTTCAGGGGGCATTCGTGGGGACATGGGACCAGTAGCTTGCTACAGTTGAATAAAGCAGCAGAGGGGTGGATCGACAGTAATAGTGTGTTACACAACATGGAGCTCATGAAATGTGGATCACATCTCCATGGACACCATGCTGCCCTGTGTGTGTGTATGTGTGTGCAGTGATATGTGCCCCAGAAAGAAATACACACATTAACAAATATGTCCTACTAGCTCCATGAACCAAACATATTTGGCCTGTCTCTGACAGTGGCAGCCCAAATATATTGTTGTCAGGAAGCTATTAGGACATATTTGTTGATGTGTGTAACCATGTCAGGGGCAAATATCCCTAAGGATGGTTAACATCCCCTTAGTTCCCCCCATGATGGTTCATAGACCAGTACACAACACATTACAAAGCAGTGGTTTGTGTAGACTTATGTAACGGGAAAGATTAAGAGGATCATGATGTTGTAGCTGTTGCATGACGATCACTTCGAGGGTGATGTTCCAAATCCTGTCCTCTTGTCCCACAGGCATCCATAGCACGATCCATCCTTGAACAGAGGAGTTTCCATATGACTGGACTGAAGTCTGGACAACACTTCCATGAAGCTCACCCCTTGGCGTTCCAAGTGATTGTGTTGGTGATGCAATGTTTGACCTGATGTTCACAGCAACCTCTACTGGAACATTCACATATGGACACAAATTTATGTGTGTACTAACATCCAGGTATCAGACCTGTACAGTAAGACTGCTCATACACAGATGCCAAACGATGTAGACAACACATGAGCAGTTCACTAGCATTTCTAATGTATTCCTATTTAGTTCAGATGTACCTTTTTGTGCTCATACAAGTGTTTAATGCATATTGGCTAAATACACAAGAAACATCACTACTCAATCCGTGTCTGTATGAATGAATGTTGGATCAAACACCTGTCAATGTGGAACCGTACCCAAGGCTAGAGTATCCCTCATACAAAGGAAGGCATGATTTACATCACAGGAGTCCACTAGTTGCCTGACCATGAGTGGACTTTGTGATGTATACATGCAATGACATGATGGCAGTGATACACTGATGTGTATTGTGTGTGATGAGCACAGCGACAGGAGGGTTGAAGTAGGACTTGGACAGGTTTGTTCCAAGTTGGACCTTGATATTTGTCCTTGTGTTGTGTCCTGTTTTTAACCCTCAGGGTGCTGTGTTGGTGCAGTTGTGTGCATGAATGATGGCCATGTGTTGAGGTGTGAGTGTGTGTGCAGCTGGTGTTGGTTGCTGTAGTGTGTTGTTCTGTAGTGTTGCACTTACCGGTAGTGTGGAGGGTCCTCTCATCCCCAGTGTCAGCTCCTCCAACAACCCCCTCGATCAGGGTTGGGGACATATTCTGGCGCACCATCTCCTCCCAGCCGCAGAAGGTGATAGGGACAGGTGGGCCACCTCCAGTGCCTCGGGCGTGCTTGGCGAGTTCGGAGAGCTTGGTCTTGACCACCCTCCGGCAGTCGCCCCATCGCTTCTTGATGGACTCCACGTCCCGTCTGCATGGAGCCACCGCGTTGACCCGGCTGCAGATCTGGTTCCAGGCTGCTTTCCTCCTCGCTGACAGGCCAGGGACCTTCGCTGTCGGGTGGAGAACACTCTGCCTCTCCTGGACAGCTTCCACAAGAGCCGTGTTCTCCTCCTCTGTATACTTTGGGTCTCTGATCCTGGCCTCATCAGCTCCGGCATGGGATGACTCAGAGCCGGAGTGCCCTGCCTGGTCTGACCCTGACTGTGTGGGGTGCTCCCCAGCAACTACCCCTCGTCCCACTGCAGGTTCTGTCCCTGTCCTGCGTGTTCCTGCTCTTGTGGGCCTGGTCCCCCTCCGCCCTGCGGATCTCCCTCTCCCACCCCTGCTCTGCTGAGGGATCCCCTCCTGATCTTCCTCCTCCTCCACTACTCTCCCCATCCCTCTCTCCTGTCCTCCTCTCCTCGCCATCATTCACCCAGTCACACCCAGGCACTCCCACAGGCCCTCACAGACACACTCGATCCAGTCACGCTCTGTCACACACTTTCACTCCCAGATTCACACTGTCAAAAATAAAAGTAAAATGTGTGAGGTGTTATAAAATAAAAGGACTATGTGTATGTATGTGTATGTGTTTGTATGTGTGTATGTAATATGTGCAAAGGTGTGCTATGTGTCGTATTCAGTGCAATGCTCTCCTCTCTCCAAACTCCAAAACTCCTCTACCTCCAATGAACGCTCCTGTCTCCCTCTCTCTGATCACTATCCTCCGCTCCTGATATCTGGCTCTGAAGAACTCGATAACAGACAGTGTGTGGCGGTTATTTTTGGGTATATATAGGTGTATTTGAAGTTATTTGATACATTGGGGCTTTGGGATTGGATGTGTGTTTGAATTTGTTTGGGCATCAATCAGGGTTGCTTGACAACGGCAGCCGTTATGTTACATGTTGTTTGGAGCTCAGTTATCGTGTGATTTGTCCGCCCGTTGTGCATTAACATGAGCGACAACGGGTTTTGTGTTACGTGTTTTTTGTGTGCCTACGCTCGATAGCTATTCTCGTAGAGTAGCTATTGAATCTGCCGTAACTCCTGTATTATTTGCGAGCGATGTGCCTTTTTCACTTAGCGGCTGGTTTAACGGTTGCCTTTAAATCTAGGCCTAAAACGGGAGCCCAATCTACTAGTCCTGATACACAATAATCTACACCCTGCCCACCCTGTGTCCACCTCAACACGGTGTCCACCTCCACACCCTGTGTCCACACCATGTGTCCACCTCCACACCCTGTGTCCACACCATGTGTCCACCTCCACACCCTGTGTCCATCTCCACACCCTGCCCACACTGTGTCCACCTCCACAACTTGCCCATCCTATGTCCACCTCCACACCCTGTGTCCACACCATGTGTCTATCTCCACACCCTACCCATCCTGTGTCCACTTCCACACTGTGTCCACCTTCACACTGTCCATTTTGTGTCCACGTCCGCACTGTGCCCACCCTGCCCACACTGGCACTCAGACCAGTGCTTACCTCCAATGAAGCCTCCTCCATCTCAAGTCACTGAAGTGCTGCTGTCGGCCTCTCTCTCAGCGGTTGAGGCAGGAGGACCTTAGTGATGTTGGTGCCAGAAAGCTGCTGGAGAACTGGCTTGGCGCGCTCTGTTCAAGCATTTTTGTTGGCCCAACCAGAAACGACATCACTGAGCACACGCAAGCACAGTTCACAATAGCTTCCCTTCATTCAGTCAATAGACTCAATGAAGGGAGCTGTAGGCTCCGGGATTCAGAGAGGACTGCAGGGCACTTAGGGCAGCAGCACAAGGGGGCCCTGGCGATGATATTTATTAAAAAAAAAAAAAAAAAAAAAAAAAAAAAAAAAAAAATGGAGCAGCTTCACCATCATTCTGGCTCTGCTTGCCCGAAGCAGAGCTAAATGGGATTAAAAATGTACTTGCCCGGTGCCCAGAACTACATATCCCAGGCATCGGGCGATATAAATTCCACAACCCTTTACGGTTTGTGAGATATTCGTCGCTGAAGTCCCCCCCCAACTCCTGTCACCTGAAAAGCTGACAGAAGGAGATACCTGTCGGCCGACTTGAGGAGGCTCTTCAGCAGAGCCGAAATAGTGATATTTAAAAAGAACTACTTCATTGGAACTGTCTACAAAGCTTGCTTGCAAACCAGGCATACTTTGTAGACCGTTCCAATGAAGTTATTTGTTTTAAATGTTGCTATTTCGGCTCTGCTGAAGAGCAGCCGTGTGGACCCAGGACCGGGATCTCTTGCTGTCAGTAGAGCTCTGACGTCAGGAGAAGGGGAGGGAGGGGTTTGAGAGATAGGACTTTCTCCATGTACTTTATTTTTTTGTTTTTAACATCTACAATATTGAATCCACTTATATACAGGCATTACTAACCCTTTAAGCTACAAGAGGAAGTCAATGATGAACGAGGTGAGAGATCCCCTTTAGCAAGTATTCTGAGACCTTTCGTGTCTTTTTTTTGCTTCCTATCTCAGGCAGATGCTGAATCTAATTTCATTCTTTGGGAGAATTTAGTTTTTGCTCTCATTTAACCCTTTGAGTGCCAGAGGGGTACGCAAAGCATTGCTTTGCAATACGTTGCATACCCCTCTGGCACTCAAATGGTTACGTGCCAGAGAAGTATTAAATGCATTGCTGTATGTTATGAACCCCTCTGGCACTCAAAGGGTTAAGGATCTGAGGCGTGTTCAACGATTGCAAAGAAAACCGTCATACACCTCTCTGGTCCATAAAGGGTTAGACTCGCAATGAACTTTTTATGACAAAAATATATTGTAGGGATTTTCCCTGTTTGAGGAGAACAAGGGGACACCACCTGCTGCTTAATTCAATGGTTTTTACAGTTCAGACAAGCGTTTCTGGGTAATCACTTGTAAGTATATGATTTTCTCCATACCATATCAGGAAGGAGAGCGGTGAACATGACCATTTACATGGATTAGAAAATACAGCCAATTGATTATCTTGGGTATCTAGAATTTCTAGACATATCTAGGATCAATATGAACAGTGGCCCTGTGCCCTGCGTGTGCTGTGACATCCTGAGATCTTAGTCACATTTTTGGAAGGTTCTGCAGTTTTGTACCTGATAATCCGGCGTTATGCTTTTATCTGGGAGGATGGGACATCTTTCTGCTTTATTTCTTTTACTGGATTCGTCTGCAGGAAAAGAACAGAGTGAGTGAACACATTGTTTAGATATGTTTATCAAGTGCTTGGTGAGTGTCTCATTTGTTCTGTCCCACAGTGAGTCTATCAGTTGGTGAGTCTATCACCAGCCTGCACAAGTAAGTGTATGATATTAATATACAGTAAATGTCTCTGTAGTACTGTGTCACAGGGAGTTTATCAGTGCGAGACCCTAACACTTACCTGTATAAGCATGTGTAGATATTAATACGTGGTTCTGAACTACAGTGAGTCTATCAGTGACCTGCATGGGTATGTGTAGATATTAATATATGGTTCTGTCCTACAATGAGTCTGTCAGAGTGTGAGTCTATCAGTGTGTGAGTCTGTCACTGAGCTGCGCAGGTATGTGTAAGATATTAATATATGGTTCTGTCCTACAGTGAGTCTATCACTGACCTGCGCTGGTATGTGTAAGATATTAATATACAGTACATTTCTTAGTGGTTCTTTCTCACAGTGAGTCTATCAATACGTCAGTCTATCACTGACCTGCGCAGATACGTGTAAGATATTAATATACAGTAAATACTCTACAGTGAGTCTATCACTGACCTGCGCAGGTATGTGTAAGGTATTAATATACAGTAAATGCTTTACAGTGAGTCTATCACTGACCTGCACAAGTATTTGGATGGATCCTCTCCTCCTGTTGGTCCAGATGATCAGTAACACTTAGGTCTGAATCACTCTCATTGGTTGTTATCAGATCATGAGTTGCATTATCACGGCCTGTTTGGGACATTGTACAATCAGGTCACTTTTCATAGATTCTGAATGACAATAAATGCCAATATAATTCTGAGGTCACACACACACACTTTCAGCTAAACAGTTCAAAGGCTCTTGGCATATAGGGCTGTATCCATGGCTGGATTTCCCAGCAGGCAGAGAAGACTACTGCATAGAGTTCCACATTTTTTGTGGGTGTGGCCAGAGTAATCTCAATGTCCCTGCGACAGTTTTGTACCTCTTTACAGGCTATTTTTTAACCCCATGGATGCTAGAGAGATTTCTGACATATTGCTCCGCAAGGAGTTGAAGATCTCTGTAGCAATCAAGGGGTTAATGGCTTGTTTTGTACTTGTTGGTTATAGGCCAAGGTTTTGTTCTGTGGCACGAAACAGTGGATAGATGTGGGGGTGTGGCCATGGGTGGAGCTAGGGGAGCCTGGGATGTAAGTCCAGCCCTGGATTTATCTAGAAAGAAAAAGTGGAGCGAACCAACTGGGCTTAAGGAACAAACAAAAACTTCTAAAACTCCTGCTTATTTAAAGCGAAACTACCACCCTGCCTAAAGTTGCCCCCAAACAATTACCCTTCTGGCGACTAGCTGATCAGTAGTGCTAGTCACCAGAATTATTATCTTTATAGAGAATTCCTACTGCTCCCGGGACTGACAGCCAGGAAACAGCACAGACATCTTTCCATAGTGAAGTCTGCGCGCATTCTCTGTCAGTCCCAGTCTACTCTAGGAGGCGTTGCTAGGAGCCATATGGTACCGGAAGGGACTGACAGCGAAGGTGTCCAGACGTCACTATGTAAAGATGTCTGCACTGTTTCCTGGCTGTCAGTCTTGGGAGCAGTAGGAATTCTGAATGATGACATAATAATTCTGTCGACTAGCACTATTGATCAGCTAGTTGCCAGATGGGTAATTATTTGGGGGCAACTTTAGGCGGTGTGGTATTTCCTCTTTCAATGGAGTTTTTAGCTAACTGAATGGGGGGGGGGGGGGGGGGTGTAACAAACTGCACCATAGAGAACTGTAACAAGGTACCAATGCTAATGGGGTTTTGTCCTGAACCTCCTAGCAAATGCAAATCCTTTTCAGGTAAAGGAACACGCTTATGGTCAGTTTATAAAGGAGTGCTTCGCAATGTATTGGCTACCCCTCTGACACTCAAAGGGTTAAAGGTCTGGGTCTGTCTGTTATGGCACAATGAAGCTGCGGTTCGTAAAACCGCTATGGTTTGAGAGATATTCACATAGAAAGTTCCCCCCTCACTCCCCTTTTCCTGATGTCAACTGTAAAGTTGACAGCAGGAGATTCGAGTCGGCTGACTCGAGGAGGCTCTTCAGCAGAGCCGAAATCACATTATTTAAAAAGAATTACTTCATTGGCACAGTCTACAAAATGTGCTTGCAAACCAGATACACCAATCTAAAAGATTAGTTGCAGAAAGAACACAATCTAAAAGGAGAGTCTTTATCTAAAATAATTCCACGCAAGTTAAAATGCACTGACAGTGTAATCATCTTAGACAGGTATATCTCTCTTCGGTCAATAGGCACTCAGCTATCTCCCCGGGTCCCTTTCCTATGTCCACTCCGCACGGTCCAGGTGGCATGATCCCAAATGAGACTATTACGGGATGATGCAAATCCTTCCTCCCTTATCTCATATCCACACTCTGACAGTCAGATAATACCACAGCGCTCACGCTGGTATACCCAGCTAATCTCAGGGACACGGGGCTAGCTTTATCAGCCTTGATCAGGAGATACCTCACCACTCCAGAATGGTATCTCTTGACCACCCAAAGCATATCTCGGATCTCACTTTCCGCTTCCTCAGGGGAACCATAGCGGTTTGAGAGATAGGATTTGTGGCACATAGTTTATTTTTTTTAACTGCTACCAAACTAGAATAATTTTGTATGGGACGTTAGTGTCCCTTTCACTCCAGGGACCCAAAACATTCAGTATAAACAAGCCCCGGGGGCTGCCTATTTTCCACTCTCCAGGGGTAGACACCGTGTAGGATCCGGAGATCTAAATACAATCATACCTGGAAACTTTCAAAAACATGATCTCCAAAAGCAAGATTATATCATACCTGAGAATTTTGAAAATGTGCTGACCCTGAGATTGTTGAAATATTTACTCTGAAAGTTCCTGAGAACATAGATTTTAAGGGATATTGCCCTGTTTGCTCCAGCACAGTGGTGTTCAGTCATTCTACCAGGAAACCTTAAAGGGATAGCAATGTTCCACAGAAGCTCCAATTAATCTTCATAGTATTTGGTCCATGGAGAGTGTTATTTCAATACTGTCAGAGTTGTAGTTCAAGAGTAATTGAATGATGAAATTTCCCCCTCCCGCCCCATTTACCTAGTGTAATCCAGCTCCCCTCAGATGTGGAATCTGGTCTCTTGACCAGACAGATCACAGCAAGGGACAATCTTCTTACTGTGATCATAAGGAAAACTTGCTCCCCTTGACAGGTTTATCCTTGTGCTCACTGAAGATTGTCCCTCTCTGTGATCCATCCGGACAGTCTTGCTGCTCTGAGGTGAGCAGTGTTACATCAGTAAAAGGGGCAGGAGGGGGATACTTTATCATTCAATTACTCTTGTACTACAACTCTTACAGTATTGAAATAACACTCACCATGGCCCAAATACTATGAAGATTAATTGGAGCTACTTTTATTGTGAAACATTACTATCACTTTAACATACTACAACATGTATATATCACTGCCTGGACACACACACAAGACAAGCAGGACTTCTCCCCCTTCCTTCCTGGTACAAATGGCACTAGCTTAGAGACTAAAGAATTGGTTCTTATCATATATTAGGAAATACTAAACTTTCTCACCCTGAGAACTGGGACCCTGAAATTCAACTCCAAACCCTGAGTTCCCAGGTATGATTATATGGATATGTACCCATGTGCTATAACCCAGAGATTAGCCAGTCACTCATATAACATGATATAACTTAGAGATATCTCTGCTTCAACACACACAAGATAAGAAGGACCTCTCCCTTTCTGTACAATTTAGAGATATCACTCCTTGAACAAACAAGACAAGAACTTCTCCCTTTCTGTACATCTTAGAGATATGATGCCTTGAACACATACAAGACAAGCAGAACTTCTCCCTTTCTGTACAACTTAGAGGTATCACTCCTTGAACACACACAAGACAGACTTCTCCCTTTCTGTACAACTTAGAGATATATCTGCTTCAACACACACAAGACAGACTTCTCCCTTTCTGTACAACTTAGAGATAACACTCCTTGAACACAAGACAAGGAGGACTTCTTCCTTTCTGTACAACTTAGAGATATCTCTGCTTGAAAACACACAAGACAAGCAGGACTTCTCTCTCTCTCTCTCTGCCTTTCTGGTAGAGACAGCACCAATTTAGAGACTAAATAAGCAGTTATTTGGTGCAGATCATATAGCAAGTAACATTGGACTCTCTCATCCTCAGTATTTGGCCCTTGACCCCAAAATCTGGGTCAAAACCCTGAGTCTAAGGGTCCAGTCCCAACCCCTACAGGTATAAATGCACACCACTTTCCCCTCTGTCACAGGAACAAATAATATTTCCCTAAATCACCACCGATTTAAATGGAGCATTTAAAACGGAAATATCATGTCAAGAGAAGTCACCTCCGATTCATATATACATGAACTAATGAAAATAGGGTAATACAGTTTGTAAAGTATCGGCATAATTTAAAGGGATAGTAATACATACTTTTTACAAATCTTCATCTGGTAGTTATTAAAAACTTAAACTAAATGTCCCCAGTCTCATCTCTCAAACCTTTATGGTTTGAGAGATAATCTTACTTAAAGTTCCCCCCTCCCTTTTCCCTGACGTCAGCTCTCTAGCTGACTGTAGGGGAATCCGATCCTGGGACCAGCCGCGGCTCTGCAGCAGAGCCAAGATCAAGATATTGAAAAATAAATCCTTCACTGGAACAGTCTTATAAGTGTGCTTGCAACCCAAGCCAATGTAGAGGACCGTTTCAGTGAAGGTTTTCTTTTTCAATAATGCAATCTCGGCTCTGTTGAAAAGCCTCCATGGGTTCCGAGACCAGATTCCAATGCAGTCAGCTAGAGCGCTGACGTCAAGGAAAGGGGAGGGAGGGGGGAACTTTAACTAATATTATCTCTCAAACCATAAAGGTTTGAGAGATGGGACTGGGGGCATTTAGTTAAACTTTTTAATAGCTACCAGATGAAGATTTGTAAAAAGTATGTATTACTATCCCTTTAAAATCATACCTTCACATCAGACCTACATGAATAGGAGAGTGCAGCCATTTTGGAGAAGTGGGATCTGTGCAACTATGCTGTCCGTCCCTGCGCTGTACTGCATGGTTCCAATGCAACTTCTCTGTTGGGAAAATCCACGTGAGTGACTGTCACCGCCGTGCCGATTCCTCGCAGTGTCCTCCCTTCCGTCGCTCCTTTCATCTTCTGCTTCCGGGTTGGACTCGCGCATGCGCAGTCCTCCACGTGAAGCCGCTTGGGTCTCTCTATTTCAGACGCCCTCTTCCTGCAACGGACGCGTTGTCTAAGCATCCTTTCCGGTGAACAGGTCAAGCTGCTCCTCGTTCACCCTCTGCTGCCAGTATTCCAGCTAGTCTGCTGCCAAGTATCCTGTCTCCAGTATCCTGCTCTGGTCAGTCCGCTCTCCGTTGCTATTCCCCTCTGGTCAGTCCTGCATCCAGTGTAGTCCTGCTCTGGTTAGTCCAGTCTTCTGTGTCCTGCCCTGGTCAGTCCTGTCCCCGTTGCTGTCCTGCTCTGGTCAGTCCTGTGTCCTTTACTGTTCTGCTGGGTCAATCCTGTCTCCTGTGCATCCTGCTCTGGTCAGTCCTGTATCCTGTATATCCTGCTCTGGTCAGTGCTGTATCCTGTGTATCCTGCTCTGGTCAGTCCTGTGTCCTGTGTATCCTGCTCTGGTCAGTCCTGTGTATCCTGCTCTGGTCAGTCCTGTATCCTGTGTATCCTGCTGTGGTCAGTCCTGTATCCTGTGTATCCTGCTCTGGTCAGTCCTGTGTATCCTGCTCTGGTCAGTCCTGTGTCCTGTGTATCCTGCTCTGGTCAGTCCTGTGTCCTGTGTATCCTGCTCTGGTCAGTCCTGTATCGTGTGTATCCTGCTCTGGTCAGTCCTGTATCGTGTGTATCCTGCTCTGGTCAGTCCTCTGTATCCTGCTCTGGTCAGTCCTGTGTCCTGTGTATCCTGCTCTGGTCAGTCCTGTATCCTGTGTATCCTGCTCTGGTCAGTCCTGTGTATCCTGCTCTGGTCAGTCCTGTGTCCTGTGTATCCTGCTCTGGTCAGTCCTGTATCCTGTGTATCCTGCTCTGGTCAGTCCTGTGTCCTGTGTATCCTGCTCTGGTCAGTCCTGTATCCTGCTCTGGTCAGTCCTGTGTATCCTGCTCTGGTCAGTCCTGTGTCCTGTGTATCCTGCTCTGGTCAGTCCTGTATCGTGTGTATCCTGCTCTGGTCAGTCCTGTATCGTGTGTATCCTGCTCTGGTCAGTCCTGTATCGTGTGTATCCTGCTCTGGTCAGTCCTGTGTATCCTGCTCTGGTCAGTCCTGTGTATCCTGCTCTGGTCAGTCCTGTGTCCTGTGTATCCTGCTCTGGTCAGTCCTGTATCGTGTGTATCCTGCTCTGGTCAGTCCTGTATCGTGTGTATCCTGCTCTGGTCAGTCCTGTGTATCCTGCTCTGGTCAGTCCTGTATCCTGTGTATTCTGCTCTGGTCAGTCCTGTGTCCTGTTGCTGTCCTGCTCTGGTCAGTCCTGTGTCCTCTGCTCTGGTCAGTCCTGTGTATCCTGCTCTGGTCAGTCCTGTGTATCCTGCTCTGGTCAGTCCTGTATCCTGCTCTGGTCAGTCCTGTGTCCTGTTATCACGGCGCCCGTGATTTGCTGCAGTTACTTGTCTGTCACCAGTAGGGGGCTTCTATTGGCTGTCTGCAGATAGCCCGCCTCTTATTGACTATTTAAACATGCATTGGGCACCCTTTGAGTGCCCTTTCGTGTTGTTTCTGACCTTCTTGCTATCACTATGCTAGTGATAGCTGGGCCTCTGTTCCAGTGTTCCTGAGTTCCTGATCTCATGTGTTCCTGAGTTCCTGATCTCTACTGTTCCAGTGTTTCCTGCATGCTGAAGTACTTCCAGTCCTGGTTCCGGCCTAGTCTCTGGTGTTGCAGTTCCTGCTGAACTTCTCTGCTGTTTTCTGACCTGACTGATCGTTGCTGGTTCCTGTCATCTCATCACCTGTCTTCAGTATCCTGGCGACCTTCTGCCTGGTCGCGTTGGTGACATTGCTACAATTCCGTGTTGGTCCCAGCGTGCGGACGCTGGTTTGCTCCCAAGCCTTGCGGCTATACAAACTCACTTGTTACACCAGTGTGCGGTCACTGGTTTGCTCCAAAGCCTTTCAGCTATACAAATCTGTGTTGGTCCCAGCGTGCGGACGCTGGTTTGCTCCTAAGCCTTGCGGCTATACAAACTCACTTGTTACACCAGTGTGCGGTCACTGGTTTGCTCCAAAGCCTATCAGCTATACAAATCTGTGTTGGTCCCAGCGTGCGGACGCTGGTTTGCTCCTAAGCCTTGCGGCTATACAAACTCGCTTGTTACACCAGTGTGCGGTCACTGGTTTGCTCCAAAGCCTATCAGCTATACAATTCTGTGTTGGTCCCAGCGTGCGGACGCTGGTTTGCTCCCAAGCCTTGCGGCTATACAAACGTACTTGTTACACCAGTGTGCGGTCACTGGTTTGCTCCAAAGCCTTTCAGCTATACAAATCTGTGTTGGTCCCAGCGTGCGGACGCTGGTTTGCTCCTAAGCCTTGCGGCTATACAAACTCGCTTGTTACACCAGTGTGCGGTCACTGGTTTGCTCCAAAGCCTATCAGCTATACAAATCTGTGTTGGTCCCAGCGTGCGGACGCTGGTTTGCTCCTAAGCCTTGCGGCTATACAAACTCGCTTGTTACACCAGTGTGCGGTCACTGGTTTGCTCCAAAGCCTATCAGCTATACAATTCTGTGTTGGTCCCAGCGTGCGGACGCTGGTTTGCTCCTAAGCCTTGCGGCTATACAAACTCACTTGTTGCACCAGTGTGCGGTCACTGGTTTGCTCCAAAGCCTTTCAGCTATACAAATCTGTGTTGGTCCCAGCGTGCGGACGCTGGTTTGCTCCTAAGCCTTGCGGCTATACAAACTCGCTTGTTACACCAGTGTGCGGTCACTGGTTTGCTCCAAAGCCTATCAGCTATACTAATCTGTGTTGGTCCCAGCGTGCGGACGCTGGTTTGCTCCAAAGCCTTGCTGCTTAACGATTCTGCTAATTTGCCAGTTCCATCTGACTGCTGCTATTATCTCTGGGCTGCCCTGCCCGGTATTGGTAAGGCCGGTAGAACCTTTTACCACATTCCATCTGAGGTTGCCTTACCCGGTATTGGCAGGGCCGGTAGAGCCTACATTGTGTATCTATTGAGGCTGCCTTGCCCGGTAATTTGGTAAGGCCGGTAAAACCGTTATGCTATTCCATCTGCAGGTTGCCTTACCCGGTATTGGCAAGGCCGGTAGAGCCTAAAGACTGTCCTGTCCGGTATATTGACAGGACCGGTAGAGTCTGCCTTCTGTCTGTGCTATATTCTGTATATATATATATGTATGTTATTGCCATCCTAAGTTATCATTTATTATTTCAATAAAATTGATTTTTTTTTACCTAAAACTTGTGTCTGAGAGTCATAATAAACCGTGACAGTACGAAAGGGCCATGACCTCAGACAGCAAGGGTCAAGGTAACGCACAGAATATCCATTGGAGGATGGATGTGCTCGAGCAACGTTTGGATCAGTTGGCAGTTGCAATTCAAACGATCCTTGAACGCACGGTACCTGCTGACCAATCTAGCTCTAGCCCGGTGGTCTCGCCAAGTCAGACACCGGAAAGTGATACCAGACCCCTAGGGGGTACTGTTAAAGGGTTAACGGCTTCTGCACCCTTGCCGCTAAGATATGATGGTGACCCTAGTCTCTGCAGAGGGTTCATCAATCAACTCGAAATCTTTATGGAATTGACGGCACACGCATTTCCCAATGATCGTAGTAAAGTGGGGTTCACGATATCACTGCTCACTGGCAGAGCATTGGCCTGGGCTAACCCCTTGTGGGAGAATGCTAAACCTTGTACTAAGAACTTTAGTGAATTTGTGCGTTCCTTTCGAAGAGTGTTTGAGCCTCCTGGTAGAACCACCTCTGCTGCCAAACGCCTTATGGAGATACAACAGGGCAGGCGTACAGTGGGCGACTATGCCATCGAATTCCGCACATTGGCAGCAGAGGTAGGTTGAAATAACGAGGCATTATTGGCAGCCTTCTCTCAAGGCCTGAATGACCACATTAAAGACGAAATCGCTGCTAAAGATCTACCTATTGATCTAGATGATTACATTGAGTATGTTATGATAATTGACTCCAGAATACGTGAGAGATCAATTGCCAGAGATCGTAAGTTACGGTCAAAAAATAATGAGCCTAGTAGCATGTTTTGCCCACCCATCCCTCCCTTGGCATTGAAGTCTAGTGAACCAGTACGGGAAACAAGTGAACCTATGGAAATAGGCTTCACTAGACTATCCAAGGCAGAGAGACTATATCGCAAAAAACAAGGGTTATGTTTATACTGCGGTAAAAAAGGGCACTTGCTAAATTCCTGTCCGGTACGTCCGGGAAACGCACACACCTAGGGTATCTTGGGGGACAGGCCCTAGGTGGTGTACAATCGTCCCCAGTGTCGGGCATAATGAAACCCACCATACAGGTGGTATTGTCTTGGGCACAACGCTCTGTGGAGGTTTTGGCCTTGGTTGACTCCGGTGCAGCAGGGTATTTTATGGATAATACCTTTGCTGAATTGCACGGAGTTCCACGCATTGAAAGAGAAAACCCCTTGACTATTGAAGCGATTGATGGTAGACCCTTAGAACCGCCTCAGGTTATATTTGAAACTATGCCATTGTCTATGACTATTGGGGCACTTCACAGAGAAGAGCAGCAGTTTCAACTGATTAATTCCCCGCACCATGCGGTGATATTGGGATTTCCGTGGTTACAGTTACATAACCCACAATTCGATTGGAAAAAGTGTGAAATTGCTGCTTGGTCCCAGTTTTGTATGGACAAGTGCGTCATCCAGCCTATTAAGGTCATGTGCACCTCCTCTGCTATGCCGGATGTGTACCAACAGTTTGGCGATGTTTTTAGCAAAGGAGAGGCTAGTATGCTACCCCAGCATAGACCTTATGATTGTTGCATTGAATTGCAGCCTGGTGCAGTACCTCCGAAAGGACGCACTTATCCATTATCTTGTGATGAAAATAAGGCTATGGAGGATTACATTTCTGATGCCCTTGCTAGAGGGATCATACGTAAATCTACCTCTCCAGCTGGGGCTGGGTTCTTTTTTGTAAAAAAAAAAAATGGCGAATTAAGACCATGCATTGACTACCGGGGCTTGAATAAACTAATGGCAAAAAACGCATACCCAATACCACTCATCACCGAGCTTTTTGACAGGCTTAAGGGCGCTTCGATATTTACCAAGTTGGACCTACGGGCCGCTTACAATCTGGTTCGCATTCGAGCAGGTGATGAGTGGAAAACTGCCTTTAATACTCGAGCTGGGCACTACGAGTATCTAGTAATGCCTTTTGGGCTGTGTAATGCACCCGCAGTTTTCCAGGAACTGATAAATGATGTTCTGAGAGATATGTTACAGACATGTGTTGTGGTGTACCTCGACGATATACTGATTTACTCCCAAAACATGGCACAGCACATCAAAGATGTATCCGCAGTATTGCTACGACTCCGTGAGAACAAATTATTTTGTAAAATGGAAAAATGTGAGTTTCATAGAACCAGTGTGCCATTCTTGGGGTTCATAATTGGCAATGATGGCATTGCCATGGACAAAGAAAAGTTGTCAGCTGTCCTACAATGGCCAAAACCCAAGGGTCTTAAAGCCATACAGCGTTTCCTGGGTTTCGCTAATTATTATAGGAGGTTTATTAAGAACTTTTCTTCCATTGTCAAACCTCTGTCCGATCTTACGCACAAGGGTGCTAATCCTTCTTGTTGGCCGGTATCTGCTGAGAAAGCCTTTGAGAATTTGAAGCTGGCATTTGCTGCGGCTCCTGTGTTATCCCACCCCAATCCTTTACTTCCATTTACGTTAGAGGTTGATGCCTCAGATATTGGGGTCGGGGCAGTACTTTCGCAGCGACACGAGAAAGGTGGAACTCTCAGACCTTGTGGGTTTATCTCTAAAAAGTTGACTGTCACTCAAAGCCACTATGAGATAGGTGACAGAGAATTATTGGCCATTATCCTTGCTCTTAAGGAATGGCGTCATTTGCTTGAAGGTACTAAGAATCCAGTCTTAATCCTAACAGATCATAAGAATCTGACCTATCTCTCGGAGGCCAAGAGATTGTCCTCTCGTCAGGCCAGGTGGGCACTGTTCCTGTCTCGATTTAATTTCATTGTATCATATTTGCCAGGGTCAAAAAATATCAGGGCTGATGCACTGTCAAGACAATTTGAGGCCGACAGTGACAGAGTGGAAGCACCAGCTCCTATCATCCAACCTGATAGAATACTGGCTACTATACGCACGAGTATCACTTCTCCTCTAGGGGAGGAGATCCTGGCCTCTCAGGGGTCCGCTCCCCATGAAACCCCAGTGGGCAAATGTTTTGTCGCTGAATCATTTCGTACTAGGCTGCTCGAAACCTACCATTCCTCTAAGGCTGCGGGACATATTGGTAGAGACCAATTGTTATGGTCCCTTTCTCAGTTATTTTGGTGGCCTTCCATGAGAAACGATTGTGCCGAATTTACGAATGCCTGTGCCACCTGCGCCCGCGCTAAGACCCCGAGACATCTCCCTGTGGGCTTGCTTCAACCGGTGCCTAATGGCGAACGCCCCTGGTCTCATGTTTCCATTGATTTTATGGGAGAGTTGCCTATGTCGAAGGGGTACTCCTTTATATTCATGGTGGTGGACAGGTTTTCTAAAATGGGTCATTTCGTGCCCCTCCGTGGTCTTCCTTCAGCGAAGGAATTGGCAATGGTGTTCGCCAGAGAAGTATTCCAGTTGCATGGAGTGCCTAGGGTACTGGTGTCTGACAGGGGGAGCCAGTTTGTGTCTAGATTTTGGAGGGCATTTTGCCAACAGATGGGCATACAGCTGTCCTTCTCCTCTGCCTACCATCCCCAGACCAATGGAGCCGCTGAACGAGCTAATCAGGGCTTGGAACAATTTCTCCGTTGTTTCGTTACTGACCATCATGATAATTGGTCCGACTTGTTGCCTTGGGCAGAGTTCGCCAGGAACTGTGCGGTCAATTCTTCATCTGGGAGCTCTCCGTTTCTGATTAATTATGGGTTCCAGCCCTGTTTGCTTCCAGACTCATTTCAGACGCAACAGATTCCAGCTCTGGATGAGCATATCGAGCAACTCCGTTCCACATGGGCACAAGTTCAGAGGGCACTTGGTCAGTCATTTCAGCGTCATCAGCGCCATGCTAATCGCAGAAGGCTTCCAGCGGTTTCCTTTCAGGTTGGGGATAGAGTATGGCTTTCCTCCAGAAATCTCAAGCTGCAGGTTCCGTCTAATAAGTTGGCTCCTCGGTTTATTGGTCCATACAGAGTTATTCGCAAAATTAACCCTGTCTCCTATGCACTAGACCTACCTGCATCCATGCGTATCCATAATGTGTTCCATGTGTCCCTTCTTAAGCCTCTGGTTTGCAATCGCTATACTACCACACCTGTGGTGCCAGGACCTGTTGAGGTCGAGGGCCAGGAGGAGTACGAGGTTCAGAGCATTATTGATTCCCGTAGGCTTAGAGGAAGGGTACAGTACCTGGTACATTGGAAAGGGTATGGTCCTGAGGATCGGTCATGGGTGGAGAGTACGGACCTTCATGCACCTAGGTTAACTAGGGCCTTTCATGCCAATTACCCGCAGAAACCTAAACCCTATTCTAGGAGAGGGGGTCTTTGAAAGGGGGGTACTATCACGGTGCCCGTGATTTGCTGCAGTTACTTGTCTGTCACCAGTAGGGGGCTTCTATTGGCTGTCTGCAGATAGCCCGCCTCTTATTGACTATTTAAACCTGGATTGGGCACCCTTTGAGTGCCCTTTCGTGTTGTTTCTGACCTTCTTGCTATCACTATGCTAGTGATAGCTGGGCCTCTGTTCCAGTGTTCCTGAGTTCCTGATCTCATGTGTTCCTGAGTTCCTGATCTCTACTGTTCCAGTGTTTCCTGCATGCTGAAGTACTTCCAGTCCTGGTTCCGGCCTAGTCTCTGGTGTTGCAGTTCCTGCTGAACTTCTCTGCTGTTTTCTGACCTGACTGATCGTTGCTGGTTCCTGTCATCTCATCACCTGTCTTCAGTATCCTGGCGACCTTCTGCCTGGTCGCGTTGGTGACATTGCTACAATTCCGTGTTGGTCCCAGCGTGCGGACGCTGGTTTGCTCCCAAGCCTTGCGGCTATACAAACTCACTTGTTACACCAGTGTGCGGTCACTGGTTTGCTCCAAAGCCTTTCACCTATACAAATCTGTGTTGGTCCCAGCGTGCGGACGCTGGTTTGCTCCTAAGCCTTGCGGCTATACAAACTCGCTTGTTACACCAGTGTGCGGTCACTGGTTTGCTCCAAAGCCTATCAGCTATACAAATCTGTGTTGGTCCCAGCGTGCGGACGCTGGTTTGCTCCTAAGCCTTGCGGCTATACAAACTCGCTTGTTACACCAGTGTGCGGTCACTGGTTTGCTCCAAAGCCTATCAGCTATACAATTCTGTGTTGGTCCCAGCGTGCGGACGCTGGTTTGCTCCTAAGCCTTGCGGCTATACAAACTCACTTGTTGCACCAGTGTGCGGTCACTGGTTTGCTCCAAAGCCTTTCAGCTATACAAATCTGTGTTGGTCCCAGCGTGCGGACGCTGGTTTGCTCCTAAGCCTTGCGGCTATACAAACTCGCTTGTTACACCAGTGTGCGGTCACTGGTTTGCTCCAAAGCCTATCAGCTATACTAATCTGTGTTGGTCCCAGCGTGCGGACGCTGGTTTGCTCCAAAGCCTTGCTGCTTAACGATTCTGCTAATTTGCCAGTTCCATCTGACTGCTGCTATTATCTCTGGGCTGCCCTGCCCGGTATTGGTAAGGCCGGTAGAACCTTTTACCACATTCCATCTGAGGTTGCCTTACCCGGTATTGGCAGGGCCGGTAGAGCCTACATTGTGTATCTATTGAGGCTGCCTTGCCCGGTAATTTGGTAAGGCCGGTAAAACCGTTATGCTATTCCATCTGCAGGTTGCCTTACCCGGTATTGGCAAGGCCGGTAGAGCCTAAAGACTGTCCTGTCCGGTATATTGACAGGACCGGTAGAGTCTGCCTTCTGTCTGTGCTATATTCTGTATATATATATATATGTATGTTATTGCCATCCTAAGTTATCATTTATTATTTCAATAAAATTGATTTTTTTTTACCTAAAACTTGTGTCTGAGAGTCATAATAAACCGTGACACCTGTGTATCCTGCTCTGGTCAGTCCTGTGTCCTGTGTATCCTGCTCTGGTCAGTCCTGTGTCCTGTGTATCCTGCTCTGGTCAGTCCTGTGTCCTGTGTATCCTGCTCTGGTCAGTCCTGTGTCCTGTGTATCCTGCTCTGGTCAGTCCTGTGTCCTGTGTATCCTGCTCTGGTCAGTCCTGTATCGTGTGTATCCTGCTCTGGTCAGTCCTGTGTATCCTGCTCTGGTCAGTCCTGTGTCCTGTGTATCCTGCTCTGGTCAGTCCTGTGTATCCTGCTCTGGTCAGTCCTGTGTCCTGTGTATCCTGCTCTGGTCAGTCCTGTGTCCTGTGTATCCTGCTCTGGTCAGTCCTGTATCCTGTGTATCCTGCTCTGGTCAGTCCTGTGTATCCTGCTCTGGTCAGTCCTGTGTATCCTGCTCTGGTCAGTCCTGTGTCCTGTGTATCCTGCTCTGGTCAGTCCTGTATCCTGTGTATCCTGCTCTGGTCAGTCCTGTATCGTGTGTATCCTGCTCTGGTCAGTCCTGTCTATCCTGCTCTGGTCAGTCCTGTGTCCTGTGTATCCTGCTCTGGTCAGTCCTGTATCCTGTGTATCCTGCTCTGGTCAGTCCTGTGTATCCTGATCTGGTCAGTCCTGTGTCCTGTGTATCCTGCTCTGGTCAGTCCTGTGTATCCTGCTCTGGTCAGTCCTGTGTATCCTGCTCTGGTCAGTCCTGTATCCTGTGTATCCTGCTCTGGTCAGTCCTGTGTATCCTGATCTGGTCAGTCCTGTGTCCTGTGTATCCTGCTCTGGTCAGTCCTGTGTATCCTGCTCTGGTCAGTCCTGTATCCTGTGTATCCTGCTCTGGTCAGTCCTGTATCGTGTGTATCCTGCTCTGGTCAGTCCTGTATCGTGTGTATCCTGCTCTGGTCAGTCCTGTGTATCCTGCTCTGGTCAGTCCTGTATCCTGTGTATTCTGCTCTGGTCAGTCCTGTGTCCTGTTGCTGTCCTGCTCTGGTCAGTCCTGTGTCCTGTGTATCCTGCTCTGGTCAGTCCTGTGTCCTGTGTATCCTGCTCTGGTCAGTCCTGTGTCCTGTGTATCCTGCTCTGGTCAGTCCTGTGTATCCTGCTCTGGTCAGTCCTGTGTATCCTGCTCTGGTCAGTCCTGTATCCTGTGTATCCTGCTCTGGTCAGTCCTGTGTCCTGTTGCTGTCCTGCTCTGGTCAGTCCTGTGTATCCTGCTCTGGTCAGTCCTGTGTCCTGTGTATCCTGCTCTGGTCAGTCCTGTGTCCTGTGTATCCTGCTCTGGTCAGTCCTGTATCCTGTGTATCCTGCTCTGGTCAGTCCTGTGTCCTGTGTATCCTGCTCTGGTCAGTCCTGTATCCTGTGTATCCTGCTCTGGTCAGTCCTGTGTATCCTGCTCTGGTCAGTCCTGTGTATCCTGCTCTGGTCAGTCCTGTGTCCTGTTGCTGTCCTGCTCTGGTCAGTCCTGTGTCCTGTGTATCCTGCTCTGGTCAGTCCTGTGTCCTGTGTATCCTGCTCTGGTCAGTCCTGTATCCTGTGTATCCTGCTCTGGTCAGTCCTGTGTATCCTGCTCTGGTCAGTCCTGTGTCCTGTGTATCCTGCTCTGGTCAGTCCTGTGTATCCTGTGTATCCTGCTCTGGTCAGTCCTGTATCCTGTGTATCCTGCTCTGGTCAGTCCTGTATCGTGTGTATCCTGCTCTGGTCAGTCCTGTGTCCTGTTGCTGTCCTGCTCTGGTCAGTCCTGTGTATCCTGCTCTGGTCAGTCCTGTATCCTGTGTATCCTGCTCTGGTCAGTCCTGTATCCTGTGTATCCTGCTCTGGTCAGTCCTGTGTCCTGTTGCTGTCCTGCTCTGGTCAGTCCTGTGTCCTGTTGCTGTCCTGCTCTGGTCAGTCCTGTGTCCTGTTGCTGTCCTGCTCTGGTCAGTCCTGTGTCCTGTTGCTGTCCTGCTCTGGTCAGTCCTGTGTCCTGTTGCTGTCCTGCTCTGGTCAGTCCTGTGTCCTGTGTATCCTGATCTGGTCAGTCCTGTATCCTGTGTATTCTGATCTGGTCAGTCCTGTGTCCTGTGTATCCTGCTCTGGTCAGTCCTGTATCCTGTGTATCCTGCTCTGGTCAGTCCTGTGTCCTGTTGCTGTCCTGCTCTGGTCAGTCCTGTATCCTGTGTATCCTGCTCTGGTCAGTCCTGTCTCCAGTATCCTGCTCTGGTCAGTCCTGTCTCCAGTATCCTGCTCTGGTCAGTCCTGTATCCTGTGTATTCTGCTCTGGTCAGTCCTGTGTATCCTGCTCTGGTCAGTCCTGTATCCTGTGTATCCTGCTCTGGTCAGTCCTGTGTCCTGTGTATCCTGCTCTGGTCAGTCCTGTATCCTGTGTATCCTGCTCTGGTCAGTCCTGTATCCTGTGTATCCTGCTCTGGTCAGTCCTGTATCCTGTGTATCCTGCTCTGGTCAGTCCTGTATCCTGTGTATCCTGCTCTAGTCAGTCCTGTGTCCTGTGTATCCTGCTCTGGTCAGTCCTGTGTCCTGTGTATCCTGCTCTGGTCAGTCCTGTATCCTGTGTATCCTGCTCTGGTCAGTCCTGTATCCTGTGTATCCTGCTCTGGTCAGTCCTGTATCCTGTGTATCCTGCTCTGGTATCCTGCTCTGGTCAGTCCTGATCCTGTGTATCCTGCTCTGGTCAGTCCTGTGTCCTTTGCTGTCCTGCTCTGGTCAGTCCTGTATCCTGTGACTAGTCCTGCTTCTGCCCTACTTATCCTGCTTCCTGGAGTCAGTGCCTCCCTGAGGTGATTGGGGTATAGTCCAACCGTAGTTGGGTATCCAGAGTCCCCGGAGGCTCAACCGAAGGGATCTATCTAGCCTTGCGGCTAGCACCTTTAGACGGCTTTGGCTGCAGCACACCCCCCTACGGTTGGCCTACGTACTCTAGCGTCGGCCCCTAGCGACGCTCTCTAGCCTCTAGCCCCAATCACCTTTGTTGGAGGAGTATCTTCTTCCTACTACCGGGCTTCTGTGCTAGGCTTAGACGTGACAGTGACAAAGACAGGGACGGACATCTCAGATGCACAGATGCCAAGATGGCTGCACTCTCCTATTCATGTAGGTCCCATACGAAGGTATGATTTTAAATGATGTTGACACTCTACAAACTTGATTACCATATTTTCATTATTCCATGGATGCTAACAATGAATTGGAGGTGACTTCTATTGACAAGATAGTTCCACTTAACCCCATAAATGCTAGAAAGATCTCCAACACATTTCTCCGCATTTGGCATTTTTACTTGGACCCTATATTGCAGCTGATTTGCCCCACTCAGCCTAAACCCTTTGAGCGCCAGAGGGGTGTGCAACGCATTGGCACTCAAAGGGTTAAAAATACGGTCCACTTTGAAGTTAAGGATATGTAACAATGATATATAATTCGTAGTGTTTGCAGCATCAAATGTTCAGGTTAAAGGGACAGTAACCCTTTATTTTGACATTACATATTGTGGAAGTGCATAAATAAAGTCAAGCTGCCATTCATTTTAATTATTTTCTTTTTTGTCCCCGACGCTGAGCCCCTGAGAGCTCTCTGTCAGGATCTGTGGAAGCAGGTGTACTGATACAATGTAGAGAACATATCATGTACAAAATATATCATACAGAGCACTACGAGCTGCAGGGAAAGTGTTACACTGTATCACTGTCCTGCTTTGACGTTCAACTAGCCAGAAACTCCAGTGGATATAAATAAATAGATCCAGGGAGCTCACTGTCAGAGACATATGTTGTTAACCCTTTGTGTGCAAGAGTTGACCAACATCTTGGAACACAATGAGTTGGTTACCTTTCTAGTACTCAAAGGGTTAAAAAATAAAGATTACATAACTAATTATAATAATAAACTATAGGGAATCTAACTTGACATATCATATCCACTTTCAGAATATGTAAAGTCAGAATAAAGTGCCACTGTCCCTTTAAACTTAGATTAACTGATCTTGATGACAATAAGGCCTATGTTTTGGACCTCCTCAGAAGAATGGACATTTATATTAGGACAACAGTAAATGTCTTCTTACCCAGAATCCTGTTGGGCAATTCTAGGACTTTCTTGTCACTGTTCTTCTCAAGAATCAGTGATTTAGATGACGTTTCCATGATGGGGCTCTGAGTCTTACAGAATCCTTTTCTCATCGTATATGGACTTCGTCTGTCGGTGTCATAGTCATCCTGCTTCTTCACGACAATAAAATCCTGCACGTTCAGAGTCTAATAATTATCACTGTAGAATTAGGGATAATGTTTGTGTGTTGTGTTCATGTAGGCTGATTACTCTGGAGTGAGACTGATCTACATTAACCCCTTAACGACATGTGCCGTACTATGACCGTCATGGTCCTTGAAATACTTAAGGACCGATGACGGTCATAGTACGTCACATACTTTTTACTTACAGCGCTCTACCGGGACCGCTGTAAGTAAAAATGGGGCCTGAAATTGACTGCTCCGAGATCGGAGCGATCTCTATCAGGCCCCAAAGTGACGCGCTGATACACACAACAGGTCACATGTACCAGCGCGTCCACGTGGTTCAATGCGGTCCTTATGGGAAGGAAATGTCCCAGGACCGCCGGTCGCTAAGGGGTTAATAGCACAATATCCTTTGTGATAACACTAATTCTGTCACCTGACCGCACCAAGTTTACTGATTTAATAGTGACTATGAGCACGGAGACCACAGGGTAAGGTGTGATAAAGAGGAAATAACTTATCCAATGATATCACTTCTCCAGTTCCTGTGTTATTCTATGAAGCCTATTAAAGTGTGAGTAATGTCCAAAACATTTTTTAATAGATTTGTAAAGGCTAAAAAACAAACATTCTCATTGCCACAAACCCCATCTCTCAAACCACTATGGTTTGAGAGATATTGCCATTGAAAGTTCTCCCTCCCCTTCTCTTGATGTCAGCTGTAAAGCCGACAGAAGGGGATCTGTGGTGGCCGACACAATGAGGCTCTTCAGCAGAGCCGAAATTCCGTTATTAGAAAAGAACTACTTAATGGGAACGGTCTACAAAGTGTGCTTGCAAACCAGGCACACTTTGTAGACCTTTCCAATGAAGTAATTATTTTCTAATAACGGGATTTCAGCTCTGCTGCAGAGCCGCCAGCTGATCCCCGGACTGAGATCTCCTGCTGTCAGCTAGACGCTGACGTCAGGAGAAGGGAGGGAAGGGGGAACTTTGATTGCCATTATCTCTCAAACCATAGTGGTTTGAGAGATGGGGTTTGTGGCAATGAGATTATTTTTTTAGCCTCTACAAATCTATAAAAAAATGTGTGGGCTGTGCCTAGATTCATCCATAGTGGTAATATTGATCCAGCACATAAACTAATTAACTTAAAGATATAGTAATACTTAAGTATTACTAATACCTATATTAAAGTCCTATTAAAAATAAATGTATTGCCCTCAGTGTCATCTCTCAAACCTTTATGGTTTGAGAGATAATCACTCCTAAAATTGCCCTCTCCCTCCCCCTTCCCCGTAGTCAGCGTTCTAACTGACTGCAGGGAAGCCTGTTGTACGACTTTCAGGCGGCTCTCCAGCACAGTCGCGATTTCGTTAATAAAAAAGAAAACTTTCACTGAAATGGTCTTCTACGTGTGCTTGGTTTGCAAGCACACGTAGAAGACCGTTTTAGTGAAAGATTTTTTTTTTTATTAATGCGATCGCGGCCCTGCTGCAGAGCCACCTGATGATCTAAGACCGGATTTCCCTTCAGTCAGCTACAACGCTGACTTTGGGGGAGGGGAAGGGAGAGGGCAATTTTAGGAGCGATTATCTCTCAAACCATAAAGGTTTGAGAGATGACACTGGGGGAATACATCTATTTTTTAATATGACTTTAATATAGGGATTAGTAATACTTAAGTATTACTATCTCTTTAAGGACAAAGGACGTACATGTATGTCATGGGTAGAATGTGCCTAAAGGACTCATGATGTACATATACGTCCTGGAATTAAGGGGTCCCTGAATTGTTTGAAAGGAAAAAAAAAAAACATCTGTGGTCCTTAGGTGCTGGCTACACCACCGGTCCTTAAGGGGTTAATGAACAGAGTTTTGAATATTGCGTTTTGGTTATTGAGTATAGCGTCTCTGTTATAATGTATTGAGTATAGGATTTTGCATATGGCCTATTGTGCATAGCGTTTTGCATTTTGCCTATATAGTATTTCAAATAGCATTTTACATATCACATATGGCGTTTTGTGCATTGTGTATAGAGTTTTGAGTATAGCATTTTGCGCACAGAGTTTTGTGCATAGCGTTTTGTATATAGTGTTTTGTGTATAGCGTTTTGCGTAAAGCATATTGAGTATAGTGTTTTGCGTACAGTATTTTGCATATAGCTTTTTGAGTAAAGCATACAGAGTACAGTGTTTTGTGTATAGCATATGGCATTTTGTGAATAGCATATTGCGTTTTTATTATATCGTTTGTCATATACAGCAGGATTTTCCTTACACGGACACATAAATATTGTGCCTCATTGCATCCGTCCAGTCACGCCAGCTTTCAGATCTCAGGGAACTCTGCATGGCGTGATGGAAAGGGCGGGAGGGGGGACTTTTAACTCGATTTTCAAGAAGAATATGGAGGTAAAGAGATTTCAAAGTCAGCTATGCATTATCAAAAATTAAATTGAACAATCCTATATAGATTTTTTTTTTTAACATTACTATCTCTTTAAGTGAGTACTGAATACCATGATCATGAAGCTGGATAGGATTCTTTTTCACCAGAATTCAAGACCCCAAACTCATCCTACTGAAAACCTTCTGTCTAAGAGGACTTCAAACGAAGGCGCCTGGAATACTGGAGTCCTGCAACAAAGTATCAGATCTGTCTCCGTGGACATGATATTCAGTACTTTGGGTGCTTTGCAATGCTTTGGACACCCCTCTCGCAGCCAAAAGTGTTAAAGACTAAAGTGGATGTATCACCATAATAAAAGTTTCTCTTAATCGGTTTGCTTCAGCTCAACTAACAATGCTGTGTGAAGTCTTCTCCTCACTCTGATCGGCAATACGCTTGCTGAAGAGAATACAGCAGAAAACCTCCTCTGTCTGTAAGCTGGAGCACTCTAATTGGCAGAGATCGATATCTAGCCAATGAGAGTGCTCCAGCTTACAGACAGAAAGCCTCTGTCATTGGAGGAGGCTGGACAGAGGGAGGGGAGCAGAGGCAGAGTGACGGACTGCGGTTACAAAGCAGGTAACCGCAGTCTATGCGGAAATAGGTACAGGGTAGAGCTTATAATTGGAATTTCGATTAAATAGAGCTTAAAAAAAAATGAATACACTTTTACTCATCCTATATAATAATTCGCTAAAACGTGTGTAATGATGCAGTAATGTGCAGTAGAGACTGCCAGTGACAAGGCTGATACAGAGCGGGGCGCATCGAAGGAGCATCCAGCTCTGTATCAGCCGCGGCGAGGGCAGTCTCTACTGACCATGACTGCACCGTGACCGGCTGGCACTGTATCAGCCGCAGCATGGGCAGTCTCTACTGTGCATGACTGCCCTGCGACCGGCTGGCAGTGGCACTGTGGCACGTGTAACGGGCTCTTCAACTAGTATTCGATACATATATATATATATATATAACCTAACTATTCAGGATAACTTATATAGAGGTGATACATCCACTTTACTGTTGGAGAACCAGTCCAAGCAGAACTGATCCACAGTGGACATATTTAGGCAAGTGGGAGTTTTTGGAAGTGTTTGTTTTGCATTAACCCTTTGAGTGCCAGAGGGGTACACAACGCAATCTGGCACTCAAAGGGTTAATGCAGATAAGAGCAGAGTCATGTTGAAATTCTCGGATTGTCTCACCTCTCCAGTCAGCAGGAAGATGATCTCCAAAGTAAGATTCAGGATCTTCTCAGTTGCCAGATGTTTGTCCTTATTCATCATCAGTGAGTTATGCAGATGTGCCGAGAACTGGCTCTGGTCTTTGAAATGTTTGATCTTAGAGGGGCCGCCGCTGAGAAGAAAAGTATAATATACACCTTGATTATACTTCAAAACATTATCTACCTAAAATGGGAAAATTATGAGGAATGTATAGGTTCCCCTGCGGTCAATAAAACACCTAAATCATGAAAAATTAAAACCGCTCTTTTTTAGTCATTAAAAAAAAAAAATCAACTCCATGCCCTCTGCTGGGAGAAGGAAGCTTGAAGAAGATTTCTCACCTCTTCACCTAAGTGGTGCATTCATCTTAACGGGATAGTAATGTTTCATAATAAAAGCAGCTCTAATTAATCATCATAGTATTTGGACTTTGGAGAGTGTTACATCAATTCTGTCAGACTTGTAGTTCAAGAGTAATTGAATGATAAAGTATCCCCCTCCCACCCCTTTTACTGATGTAACACTGCTCAGCCAGATCAGAAGGGAGGTGCCCAGGTAGACTGCAGAGAGGGACAATCTTCAATTAAGATAAGGGAAAAAGCTGAAAAACTGTCAAGGGGGCAGGGCTTTCATTGTTCTCATAGGAAGAAGATTGTCCCCTGCTGTTATCTGTCTGGTCTATGGACTGGATTCCACATCTGAGAAGAGATGGCTTACACTAGGTAAAAGGGGCGGGAGGGGAAACTTTGCTTGTGAATATCTCTCAAACCATAAAGGTTTGAGAGACAAGACTTATATCATTCTTCATGTTTTTTTAATGCCTACAAAATAAAATAAAGATAAAACGAAGTATTGCTATCCCTTTAACAGGCTTTTCATAGTTATTCTTTCCCCTAAAAGTGAGCGTGTCAATCCTCACACAATATGTTCATTTTACAGGAGATGGTACAGAAAACCTAGTAAGCACAATGTAATATTTTTTTCAGCAATAAAGAAAACCAGATCAAGTAAATATTATTTTTGCTCCCACCTCCTGTATGTAGGGGACAACATTTTGGGCTGGGCTTCCTCCCTCTCCTCTCCTTGTCATTGCAGCCAGAGATTCTTTTTTCTCTCTCAGGCAGCATAGGTTTGAGCAGCACAGATTGTTAGCAAAATACACAAGTATATGCAAAATGTAAAGATGTAAATGTATATTGCGCGTGGCAAGTTCTCCTTAAAGTGTTAATAATGTCCCATAACATTTTTTATAGATTTGAAGAGGGTAAAAAAAGAATCTCATTGCCACAAACCCAATCTCTCAAACCGCTACGGACCTAACCTGGGCAGAAAATCCTAATGGCCAAATTAATCAGTTCCATGCAGGAAAAGTCTGAGGTCATGGTCTGCCTCTGATGATGATATCCAATGTTGAATTATTGATCCCATTAGGATGTTATGTGTAGAATAATGTAGACTGGATTTCAATATTACCAGGTGTCAGTGTTCCATTAACTGCAGAACAGAACAAGCACAATTGGGGGGGTAAGATAAATATCAACTGACAATGAAATGAAACTGTTACAAAATAAACAGGGCAGACATATGAAATCTAAGCTATTTTCTTTACTGTGTGATTTCAGCTGTTAAACTTTTTTAGCGTTGCAATTCAATAGATACCTCTCTGGCATTCAAAGTGTTAAAGGACTTTTCAGGATGACGTCAGTGGCCTAGAATTTCTTTAGCAGAAGCTCCTTCACAAGTTAACCCTTTGAGTGCCAGAGGCATGTCCAACGCATCCCCTATCCAGCCCCTTCTAGTCGCCTCCCATTAGTTGTGAAATCTGGTCATGTGACCGTGCAAAGCAAGGGACAAACATCTTACAGTAAGTATAAGGAAAATCCTGCCCCTTGATGAAAGAGGGCAGGATTTTCCTTATGCTTACTGAAGACTGTGATATGCATATATACACACACCACATAGTTTGGTCTCCTAAACAGATGGACAACAGAAGGGAAAGAGAGACAGAAGGATTTAAGTTCAAAAGTGGTACACTTGGGAGCTATGCTGTGGGTGGTTTTGGTGTCCAGTGGTCCTGCCAACAACTGTTATGTCTGCCACAATGGACAGAACACAGAGGACCAAATGAAGATGCTATCTCTTGAACAAAGACAAAACTACAAAATTAATGAGGGCTAATAGTTTTTTTGGCCATAGCAAGGGTATTACTACGTGCTATGGAGCCATCAGTCTCCTGCAGTATAGATGGTTTACCCCAGAATTGAACCACATCAACCTCAGTGACTGACTAGGCCTCTTCCTATCACTTCTCGTTATGGGTGACAGCTGCTGTCTCTCCCTGGTCACCCATGGACCCCTCTCACTCCCAAACCGCAGTAACGAGATAATGATGTAGATGGATACAGAGATTACACAGACCCACTGGATCTATATGTTTATTTGTATGTTATACTCAGATAATGCTTTATTTATACGATAGAACTAAAAAAACAACCAATAAAATGGCCACGTACCTCCGGTGCAGCGACATCTCTCTGTCGTTTGGCAGTCTGTGTGGAACGTACCCGGTGGTCCGGTGATCCCCTGCAGAGAATCAGCTGTGCTGTGAATGATGTCACACTACTCCCGGGATGTTAGTTAACGATAGGTGGGATGACATGCAGCTCACCGAGCTGTACGGAGAAGGCGGAGTTGTATTGTGTCATATGATAGTTACAGGGAGAATTGCTCATTGACTGGAGAGACAGGAAATGTCTCCAGTGCTGAAGCTTGGCGGACATCTTATTGGAGACCAAGACTCATTTGACACCACTAGGCAATCTAAACGTAACTAGAGCAATTCTGAGGTGACTAAACGCATAATGAATCACGAATACAGCTTCCCATAAGTATCAATAATTAAACTGGGCTTTAACCCTGGAATTCTATAGAAGTTTGGAGACACTTCTAGCATAAAAATGGATAAAACCTCCAATTAAATCAAAGTGCATTTCTGTCTCAAATGTTGCAGCTGGTTTGTTCCAGAGTTGCTCTGGCTTGTTAGTACATTAGCCTAATCATCCTACCTCCCGAGTCCCAGCATTTCAAATGGCTAAAGGGGCACAATACTTGTTTTAGTTGGTGTTGCTGGAGATGTGAGTGGAAGAATGGTAATTTCTGAGAAAGTTTAGGTTACTCATGATGCATTGGTAGCTGTTTATGTAACTGAATATATGATTTAGAACAAGACCAAAGTATTTTATTTACATAGACTAATTTATAAATGCATATGCTTGTGATTAAACAAACATTAATGTTTTATTGCTGTGGGCCACTGTGATACACTTAGCAAAAAAGATATGGCATTGCCCACAACACTTTCACATACAGAGAGGCAGAGTGTAGCACACACCTATGTGACTGACACTGGTCACTCACACACACACACTGCTTGTGTCATACAGACTTTTGGCACTGTTTGTTGTAGCCCTTAAAAAGACAACACTTAATGTGAGGATGAGGGAGTTCCACGCCATATGGGCATCCCACCATGTACAAAGACACATTGTCCTGGTCCCATACCTCCCAAGTATCCCTTTTTGGGAGATATTAGAGGTTCATACCTCCCAAGTGTCCCTATTTAGGAGCTATTAGGGATATGTACCTTCCAAGAGTCCCTCTTTAGGAGATATTAGGGGTCCATATCTCCCAAGTGTCCTTCTAAAACAAAAGTGTCCCACTTTGGTCATTTGAAATGTTGGAAGGTATGCCTACTTCCCCTGTACCTGTTCCCCAAGCAAACTGTGTCACTTGCACCTGTTCCCAAAGCATCCCACCATGTTCCTAGAGCTGGTAAACAGTGCAGTGCTGTCCTGGTGTGAAGCACAACGTGCATATGTATCCTGCTACCATACATGAAACTTTGTAGTGGCAGGATACTCATAGATGTGGCACCTCACACCAGGAGATAATTGCCTTTGAGAGCATGACTGTGGTTCTGGAAGGGGAGAGTGGGCATAGGGGCTGGAGCTCCCTCATCCTTACAGTAAGCATTTTTTTTTTTAGGATCTGCACTATGGAAGTGAACAGGGGTTGTGTAAGGACAGCAGTGTGTAAGGAAACTGGGGCGAGTGTACACTTAATGGATGTAGATCCCAGGGGAATGGAGAGAGAAGCAAAGAGGAAATAGATGAGAGTGGGGAACACTAAGCATCAATCCATCACATTGCAACTCTTAATAAATCATTCACTGCTGAACACTTGGGACTAAAGCCAGAATCATTAGTTTTGTTTTTTTTTTAAATAAATATTTATGAACAACATTTAATCCATCCAGAATAAAAACACATTGTGCAGCATTAACCCTGTGTATAGAATACCATATACGAGATGTTTGTTCAATATGAAGGGAACTGTGAATGCGCACCGATGGAGAGCTGGGAGGGAGGCGGGGGAAGAATTTGAGGACGTAGGACGTCCTGTTGAGCTGTGCCGAACTTATCTTGTGCCGCAGAAAGCAGAACTGCATACGTCACAGGGAAATTTAATTTTTAATATATAATAAGGTATGTCTTTTTTTTTTTTTTTTTAAATCGCAAATCTACAGCCATTTTAGTAGAGGAATGAAATAAGATACAGTATCTTGGGGTGAATGTTCCCCTTTAAATCATAATGTCACATACATCCAATTGCTTCTTTTAAAATAGAAGTTGCTTCAAAATTAACAAACTGAATAACATTGTGTGGACTCTTGGGTTATGAAATAGAGATAAAAGTATTTTGTGCACTTTAAGTGGGTATAAAAATTTAAATATAGCGACTATATTACAGCGGCCTAGATGCACTAAAGTTCGATGTGGTGTCGGTATGATCTTGTCGATGCATTCAAATCACTTCAACAATTCAATCTGCACACCCATCGACATATTCACCAAAATTATCGTATGGAAGAGGAGGGTTGGAGAAGGTCCCTATTAGCATACAGGATTTTCGAAGTGCTGTCGGTGTGGAAGGAATGTCCTCCCTTCACCCATCTCCAACACTATGACAATTCTGAACAGCATTCTCTGTGCTTCCTTACCTAGCCAGTAGGGGAACATAGAGAAGGCTTTCAGCACCATGGACAGCATTGAATGTCATAGGGATGTGCATTGCTCACCTCTGTGGTACTCAAAGAGTTAAAGTAAACAAAAACAGTATAACAAGCACTACACAATTATCCCCTAACGTATGTATCAGCCCAATCAACTAAACATATCGTCATAATTCAAATACACTTCAGAATTAACACACAATTGATAACCAATACAACATATATATATATACCAAGCTTCCACCAATATCGGACCCACACTAGGGTTGGCGCCTTATATAACCCCCACTGTTTACTACTATCCAAAACTACAAAATAAGGTAAACCAAGGTATGTCGCTATATCCTAATAACCCCTAGTGCAACGGGTTAACAAATAGACTACTACCACAAACAACAAAAGAAAGCGCTATACCTTCTTTACCAAAATATTATCTGTTTTATTATTAATTTTATACCACTCTTCAGATATTATATATCTTCCACATACAATAATTAAGATATCTTTGGACACAGTATACATTCAAGTAATTAAAAAAAAGTGATATCACAATGTTCAGTATCCAGTGATAAATGTGAGAACTCACAGTACAATGTCACAATGTTGTATATTAGATGATATATAAGAAGTCACAGTACAATAAAATCCTGTGCATTGATGATTTAGAAGAGATCCGCTGGTCTCCAGCACATTGCATAGCATTGGAATATGATAAAATAGAGCAAAGAATACTATTACAGGGCAAAACAACATGGTTGAAACCCAAAATAAACCAAAAGTAAATGAATATCAAAGCTCTGCATCCCAGTTGTAATTCATGCTGCTACCAATTAGTACCTGTGTTCATTATGCTCTTTAGGTTTTTTTGCTGATATTTTCACTTTCCTTTACATTTCACGCAGGAAGAGTAGTCAGACAGAGCCACAGGTAAGCACCATTATAGATGGTCAGACAAGCCTAGATCATACATGGAGCGGGTAGTCAGCCAGAGCCACAGGTCTGCACCAGATTGGGTTTCTGCGAAGCCAAAGGGTAAAGCAGGAAGAATAGTCAGACAGAGCCACAGGTCAGCACCAGGATGGATGGTCAGACAAGCCTAGGTCATACACGGAGAGCTACAAAGAAAATAAACAACTGCAACAAACACCAACGTAAGGGCGACTGGACTAGCAGTCCATCGCCCTTTTAACCTCTACAGGAAGTAGCAGGGAGGAGTCTCAAGTCGCCCAAGGTCTTAAAAGGTACTTGCTCCATACATACAAACGCGTGCCTGCAAGTGACGTCACTGACAGAGGAGATGCGTCGCCTCCAGCAACATACTGCACTACCGGATCAATTGGGGAAAGTACACGGCCAGCCGTGGGAGGCACAAGACGTGGCCAGGCCGCAAGGACAGAGAGATGCGGGTAGTAAAGCCAGAGCGACAGTCCCGCCGCTAGTACTCCAGCAACGTCCAGTCAGACGACGCTGGACCTAGGGCAGGTGCTGTGATAAGGATGTTGTTGTCTATCTCTCCATGGATGAGTGGAAGTATATACAAGGATATAAGCAACATTACAGGAAGGAGCAGTTGCTGGAGAATCTCCCTCTGCCTCACTTTATTAGGTAAGAGCAGAGTTTCTTCCATTCAAATAAAGACATCTCTCTTGTGAGAAACCAAGAAAGATGGTCAACTTGTACATGTGACAAGAGTATAACTAAGAACGACATCTAACTTTTGACTCTCACATTTCTCATCTCACTAAGTTCTAATAATGCCATGGTATAAATGCATATCCGATTATTCCTTATCCTATTTTTATAATGCTGTGTAGCTTTCTCAGTGTCCATATTGGTGTAGTTTTATTATACCGTAATTATATTTTAAAGTTTCCCCTTCCCGACCCTTTTCTGACTTCCCTCTTCTTCCTTCAGATCTGAAAGCCGGTCTGGACGGATTGCAGTGAGGGACAATATTGTGTCAGCATAAGGAAAACCCTGTCCCGCTTCATCAAGGGGAGCAGGGTTTTCCTTATACAGTATCACGGTCCCTGTGATCTCTCTGTCGCTCTTTGCTGTGATGCGCTCCCATTGGCTGAGCTTGTTTGGCCCGCCCAGTATGGCCTTCATATACTGGGCCTCTGGTGCCTGTCAGGTGCCCTTTCGTGGTGTTCCTGTACCAGTGATACTGTTGCTGTGTTCCTGCGTTCCTGTGTACCGACTTGGCCCGTCTGACTACGCTCATTGGTTCCTGTTCCATGATTGACCCGGCCTGGCTGACGTTCCTGCTCAGTGATCTGACTGGCTTGTCTGACGTTCCTGCTCCGTGACTGACCCGGCCTGGCTGACGTTCCTGCTCAGTGACCTGATTCCGGCTCTCCTGGCATCCTGAGAGTGTTCCAGCTGCGATCCTGATCCTGTGTCGCTTGGTGACATTCTGAACTTTCATAGTAGCAGTGTTTGTGCAGACTGAACATTCCGTTAACTCTTGCAGAGCCTGTTGCCTCCATTATACTGAGCCTTTTCATTAACACTTGCTGAGCACTGTTGCCTCCGTTATACTGAGCCTGTCCGTTAACACTTGCAGAGCACTGTTGCCTCCGTTATACTGAGCCTGTCCGTTAACACTTGCAGAGCACTGTTGCCTTCGATTTATTGAGCCTTCCGTTTACACTTGCAGAGCATTGCAGCCTCCGTTATACCGAGCCTCCTGGTTACACTTGCAGAGCATTGTGGCCTCCGTTAACACTGTGCTTCCGCTTAACCCTTACTACGCGCAGTGTATCAGTTACCGCACCGGGTGGTGCTATTGGGCGATTCCATCAGCTCTCGCAGTGTACAAGGTTCCGTTACCGCACCAGACGGTTGCTATTGGCTCTGGTTCCATTCAGCTCTTGCAGTGTTTGTGACTCCGTTACTGCACCAGAAGGGTGCTAATCGCTCTGGTCCCTCAGCTCTAGCAGTGTGCATTGCCTCCGTTACGGCCCCGCACAGGTGCCCACGGCTCAACAGTAGTTCTAGCTCTTGCAGAGTATTGTGTATCTCCTCTCCTTGCCTGACCTGGGAGTGTGTCAGTTCTGCCTCACTGCTAAGGTGCTTCCACATCTTGCACCACAGTCTCTTGCTACTTTTAACATCTACTGGGCGTTGTCAAACACACCACAATAGAGACTGATTACCTACCTAGAACTTTAACCCATTTGATACTGATACTTCTTATTTATGCCTGTCCTGTGACAGTATTTGTTCTTGCTCTATATACTGGGCTGAGAGGGCATACATATACTTGTATATCATTTACCTGTCATTCAATACTAGCCTGTAGTGGGCAGTGTTCCTTGTCTTTTAATAAAACTGTGTTTTATTCTAACCTCCTGGTCTGAGTGTCTTACAAAACCGTTACATACAGACACAGACAATATTGGACTTAGTTGCAATCTGTCCAGTCAAGCGACCGACTTTCACATATGAAAGTCGGTCGCTTGACTGAACTGATTACAACGTCGGGAAAAGCAGCGGGAGGGGGAAACTTTAAAATATAATTACAATAAAACTACACTGATATGGACATTTCAAAAGGTACAAAGCACTTAAAAACTTGCTTATTACAGTATAATAATATGTTGAAGATGACCCTCCCACCTCATTCCCCAATAGCAAGCCACCTCCTCATAGATCTGAAAACCGGTGCTGTGACCGGACAGATCACGACGAGGGACAATCTTCCCTCATTCAGTATAAGGAAAACTCTGCCCTGACGAAGGAGTGCAGGTTTTTCCTAATACTGCTGCATATTGTCCCCTGATATGATCCGCTGTCGTATCTGGGACAACAATGCTCGCGTCGGGGAAAGGGGCAGGAAAGATCACCTTCAACATATTATTACACTGTCACCAGTTCTGTTGTATTTGGCAGAGAAGTAAGCACCAATCATGTACTTTTCATATTATCTCTTTACTCACATTATATCTCCACGGTAGGTGGATCTGCCAGTCTGAAATCCCAACCTGAAGGACCTCACATTTCTCTTTCTACTCCAGAATGTGTCCTGAAGAATAACACCATTTGTAATAAAAGACTGAAATTCATTGGTGATATTTCACCCAGTAAAAGTGTGAGAAGATCTTGGGCTGATCTAGATAAGAAAATAGAAGACCTACTTCTTCCACATCCCAGAGAGGAGATAACGGTGGAGTATCCACCTGTCGATATAGATCTCTGCAGAAAAGGAAACACTGTTTCATTGAATATCCAGGAGAGTTTTTCAGTACTTAAGGTCTCGATCCAAATGTTGGCGTTGGCAGAAAAAACTGGCGATGGTGGTTTTTTACATCAAGTATGCAATGCAAATGTTCCCACAAGTAAGAAATAACGGCAGTTCTGAAAACACGACGCTCGTCGCCAAAATATCAAAATATCGCCCATTGAGGACAATGTAGAAGCTAACCCCAGAGCCATTCAAATGTTTGCGGTAGGGATAACGTGAGTTAAAGGGATAGTAATACTTCGTTTTAACTTTATTTTATTTTGTAGGCATTAAAAAAACATGAAGAATGATATAAGTCTTATCTCTCAAACCTTTATGGTTTAAGAGATATTCACAAGCAAAGTGTCCCTCTCCCGCCCCTTTTACTGATGTAACACTGTTCAGCCAGATCAGAAGGGAGGTGCCCAGGTAGATTGCAGAGAGGGAAAATCTTCAATTAAGATAAGGGAAAAACCTGAAAAGCTTGTCAAGGGGGCAGGGCTTTCATTGTTTTCATAGGAAGAAGATTGTCCCTTTCTGTTATCTGTCTGGTCTATGGACTGCATTCCTCATCTGAGAAGAGATGGCTTACACTAGGTAAAAGGTGGCGGGAGGGGATACTTTGCTTGTGAATATATCTTAAACTATAAAGGTTTGAGATATAAGACTTATAACATTCTTCATGTTTTTTTAATGCCTACAAAATAAAATAAAGTTAAAACAAAGTATTACTATGCCTTTAAATTGCAACATTTACCTCCAGAAATCTAACACCCATTTTTTTTAGCTGTACAGTAAAAACCACCGTCGAGGAAAACAAAACAGGAGATAAATTGCAACAAAACAGGAGTTAAACTTCAACATTTTCCCACTAAAATCTAACACCTACTTTGTTAGCACACAACTCAGAATAGAAAACCACCGTAGAGGAAAACAAAGCAGGAGTTAAATTGCAACATTTACCTCCAGAAATCTGACTGAACTTGATACTTTGGGGTGCTGTGATTGGCTGTGGTGCTAGGTAACGTTTTTATTGTGTGTTTTTAGGTAAGATTTTCTATGCGATGCAGGTTTAAGGTGAACGTGTATTTTGTTGGTCATCGCTTGTTAGCCTTTCTGGGTAAGGAAGATTTGAATCTCATGTTACCTGGTCTTGGTTAACTCGCGAAGGCAGTTTTTTTCTTCACGTTGGTTTTAACTCCAACATTTGGATCGAGCCCTAAGTCGGAATGCAGAGAGTATGAGAAAAATGTAGATTCGAGAACTCTGCATAATAGACACAGTGACAGGAAATTGAACAACTGCTCTGAGTCACAGTATTGTTTAAGTGATATTCCAGAACTCAACACAGACAGTAGAATTCACAAAGGAGAATTCAAGAAAAAGCTGGTTCAGAAATCAAAATCTAAAACAAGAAATACAAGAAGTGGAAGCATTATCCATGTCCTTTTTGTAGGAAATGTTTCAGCAAGAAATCTTGACTGGTCTCAGTGTCCTGATTGTGGAAAGTGTTATGCTACACAGACAGATCTTGGTGTGCATAACAGAATATACTCTATAGATCCAACATTTTGCTGTTCTGAATTTAGGAATTGTTTTACTTATCGTCCAAAGCTTCTTATGCATCAGCAACATCACACTGGCGATAAGCCGTTCGTTTGTTCCGAATGTGGAAAAGGATACACAGTTAAAACAGTTCTTGAGAGTCATCAGAAAATTCACACAGGAGAGAAGCCGTTCGTTTGCTCTGAATGAGGAAAATCTTTTTTGTCAATAACGATCTTGTCATACATCAGAGAGTTCATTCAGGAGAGAAACCATTTGTTTGCTCTGGTTGTGGAAAATGTTTTATTACAAAAGCACTTCTCACCCAACATCAGAGAGTTTCTCACAGGGGAAAGGCCATTTGGTTGGATGATTTGTGACAAACAGTTTACTCAAGAGGAAGCTCGTGTTAATTAAAACCAAAGAGGACCCACTTTGAACCACTGGTTCCGTGGAATGGGTTTCCAGACACCCTTTAGTCAGTAGCCAATAATTAAAGGACATGTAACACCCGTAATAACCCCACACTTGCCTTACTGTAGCCAGAACTTCCTAATGGCCCCTCTGAATTTTTCCATTGTGCCATAGTTCATGCTTGTTGAGTTAGTCCCAGATGTCACGTCATTGGAGGCAGCCATGACAGTTGCTGGTAGATTTTTCAATCTGAGGCAGTGAATAAGCTTACTTACTTACTCTTTAGGGATCAGTTGGGTGCTCAGCACATTGTGCATTAATGTGTTGCTCACCTCTTTGTTCCTTTAAAGTTTTAAAAATCACCATGTGTAGTGGGCAGAGATTGTGTCCTGTGGTTCTGCATGCAAGTGTCATGGCTACCTCCATGGACGTGACATCCAAGACAAATTGAACAAGTTATCTTTCCATGTTTGGTGCTACTTTCCAGACATAGATGTGAGACGTGTCAATGCTAACTCCATCTATCTGGTAAGTACAATCCTATTTTGGGCTATATAGAAGCACCCATAGTGATACAGAGTTACCCTTAGAGTATTTATCTTGATTTCATTTAATAGAGACCTCTCGGACACAAAGCCGACTGAGGACTGATCAAAGCCTCATTCCGATCTGTTGAACGCCTGACCAGTCCACCCAACAAGAGATCCTCCACATAGAGGGGCATCATCCTGGATATTAGCATTTGGGCAATCACACAAGAATCCATTTAGTAAGTGCATCTTGTGTATGCGGGGAAACCTATTCTTTTAAACACAGCTTACACTTAGATTTTGCTCTCGTCTCTTTTTTTCTATTTTACATACTTGCATCTGATCGCTGAGGTGCTACTGTGGACACCGCGAGAGGAAGCTGCATCCTGAGAGTACGGACATTGAGATTCTTTCATTTATTAACTTTGGGGACTCATCCTTTACATCTCAAGTGAACTTTGGTAGGATCGCTCTTGTATATATTTTTGCTTTCCGTAGTGGGAGTACAATTATTTTACTCAACAGGAAACGTTTACTGCATCTTTAAAGGAGCAGTAAACTTTTAGTTATGAAAACACATACTTTATAGAGCTTTTCCTGCTGAGTAAAACAAGGTCACTCCGATCGCTGTCAGATGTTTTATTCAAAATACATAGCAGTTCAAATAATCAGGAAGTGAATTTACTGTGTTTACTTCCTGATAGTTCTGACAGGAAGTGAATTTACTGTGTTTACTTCCTGATAGTTCTAACTGACAGGAAGTGAATTTACTGTGTTTACTTCCTGATAGTTCTAACTGACAGGAAGTGAATTTACTGTGTTTACTTCCTGATTGTTCTAACTGACAGGAAGTGACAGGCAGTTTCTATCACATTCTATGGAGAACTGTATGTCTATCTTTCCTCTCCATTAGAATCTAACAGGAAATCTAATTAGAATTTGACCACTAGAGGGCACTGCTAATGTAAAAAAACATGGGTTTAAACTGTAATAACTCTGGAAATATAAATCTCTCAGCAGTGGGAGTACCCTTATTTTACTCAATAGGAAAATCCCTACAATATATATTTTTTCATAAAAAAAGTTTACTGCTCCTTTAAAGTTTTTAACCTTCCTGCTTTCTCGTTGATGGCATACGTTGCATCAGCAGCTGTTAGTGGGAGCAGGCTGAAATGTGGGAGGGCTTGGGAAGTAGAGGGCAGGTACAGGGATATCCGTGCCTGATGTACTTCACTTATACTGAGCGACTGTGCAGAAGAAATCAGTCATTCTAACATATGTAACATAGCTACTACAGCCAGTGGTGGCACTACAATATAAGCACAATAAGCAGCTCCTTAGGGTCCCCAATTGGTCAGAGGGTCCACAACGCTTATAAAGTACCGCCACCACATGTAAATAAAATCAGATGGCAACGTCTTATTAGAAATACTGATGTATTTATGTATGTAAGGAGTAGACAGAACCGGATCATCCATTATGGCAACCTAGCCTACTGCCTAGGGCCCATGGCAATATGATGAGCCCTTATTGCAAGTGAAGATCCACAGAGGGGGCCCTGCTGTTGTTGCTGCTAACATTTTGTGTCAGGTGCCCTTTTTGTTGAATGACCAGCATCGACCAGTTGCTCCCACTTCAATTATATCCATAATATTAGCACCTACTAGGAGCACCCAGTGTCAGAAGTAAGAGATGTGGGGCCCCAAACTGGTACCTTGCCTAGGGCCCCATGGAGCCTTAATCCATCTCTGGGAGTGTTGACTATAGAGTCCAACACCCTGAAGAAAGGATCTAGGATCCAGAAACGCATTGTTGTACCTCAATATTACATATTTTATTGTTTTTATTTGATATTGTAAATAAACTATATCTTTTGAATACGGATTGTTGGCTACCATGTTTGAAAGACAAAAGTATTTTCTGCAAACCAGTTCCTGTGTTTTCTTGCATAGCTGAGTTGTTTGGCCTTGTTTCCTCTTCAGTGGTATGGGTTTTTGGCCCAAAAGTCTTCCAGGAAGAACACTTCTGAAAAGACTTCTCCGGACAGTGCAAGGGTCCCACTGTTTTCTGTCAATTCTGAGCTGATGACACTGCTGGACATCTTCTGCTTGCGTAGGGAAATAAGAATGATGTGTCTTTCGTCTGCTGCAATAAGATTCCTTGGCCGACCACTGCATCTACAGTCCTCAGCTTTGCTCGTTTCTTTGTGCTTCTTCAAAAGAGCTTGGACAGCTCCTCTGGAAACCCATCTGCCTTGAAATTTCTGCCTGGGAGAGACCTTGCTGATGCAGTATAACTACCTTGTGTCTTGTTGCTGTGCTTAGTCTTGTCATGGTGTATAACTTTGACATTAAACTGTCTTCAGCAACCTCACCTTGTTAGTCAAGTTTGGCCGTTCCTCCCCCAGTTTTATTCCTCCTACACTGCTGTTTCAGTTAATGATTGTGTTTCAACCTACATATTAAGTTGAAGATCATTAGCTCCTGTTTTGTATAATTGTTTAATTGTACATCTGACTACATGTCTACAAAATTCCTGACTGTGCAGCTTTACCTAGAAATATTGATGCTGTTTTGAAGGCAAAGGGTGGTCACACCAAATATTGATTTGATTTAGATTTTTCTTCTGTTCCCTCACTATCATTTTGTTAATTGATAAATATAAACTATTAACATGTCTATATTTGAAAGAATTCTTTCTTTACAGTATTTTTCACATCTAAGACTTTTGCACAGTACTATATATATATTATATGCTGTATTGCCTGCTGTTGTACTTTATCTTTATACTGGAACTGTGGCTATATAATTAAGCCTCTAAGGACCAGAGCAATGTGTTGCGTACCCCTCTGGTCCTTAACCCCTTAAGGACCCATGACGGTCCTGGCACGTCATGGGATGGACGTGCGATATGGACCCATGATGTGCCAGGACAGTGATGGATTTCATGGCTCCCTGAGCGGCAGCATGCCATTTGGGGAGCCATGCGTTGGGTAGAGAAAAATATAAATGGTCTATGGACCTTATGTGCCATCCCTTAAGGGGTTAAAGGGTTATGTAGCAGACTGGAAACCACTTCTTTTAGGCGAAATGCTGGATACACAGGGAACAGGCAACTATGGCCAATTCCAAACTGGTACAAAATTGAAGAAATGCATGGCAACCAGTCTTGGTGCTTAATTATAATTTATTTGTATAAGTCATTTAAGCGTGTCCAATAACACAGTCAACCCTAAATGCATTATATTTGTGTGCACGACTGCTTTAGTTTTATTAATAAGCCCCTTACAGTGCCTTGTGTAAGGACACCTGAGAGTTTAAGTGCTGCTTGCATAATTTTTTAGCCCAAAGAAATGGGAAAGTACATCAGCAACTGCAATCAGTAGGAGTTTTGCATCAAGGTAATGAGGTGCAATACTGGAGCGACAAAGGACACAAAGGCATACTGAAATATATAACTTAGTGTTTTTCAGTGAGATAAAAGAGTTTGAGGCCAACATTTCAGTCCCCAAAAGAAGGATGCTTCTAACCCCCCGAATCATAGAGATGTCCCCAGTGCAAGTTCAATTTTTAGCAGATCCCTTTTTTATTGATCCAAATGGTGGCGTCCAAGTCCACATCTGCTCGTCTGTGCATACAAAGAGCAGCGAGCACTTGTGGTTACGAAGGCCTCTGGGAAGGTTTTGATGCAATGGTCACCCACTAGGCCGGAGTCCCATCCCTTTCCTTGGGCCTGAGTGCATGACTGTATACGGAAGTGTGCATTTTATAACCTATGCAGAAATCATTGCATCTGTGCCTCCCCACTGTGCCACCCCAATGCTTGTGTATTAAGAAGAATTACAGCGCAGGTGTTCAACATGCAGATCGCTTGAGCCCAAGATGTGACCCGCTGGAAATTTCTAACAAAAACATATTTTTGCTAATTCGCTAGCACACATGAACTAATAGATCTATAATTCCTAACCCCATCTGCCTCTCATTGTAGAATGGACATCCTATGTTTCTAGAGAATATGTCAATCTGTTAACCCTTTGAGCCCCAGAGAGGTAGCCAACGCATCCGCTTTAATAACAGATTGGCTCTGTCTCTTATAACCATTGCAGGAATATGTTTTCTGTGCCTCTTACCTTACACAGTAACAACTGATGAGGGTGAAAGAAAGACATGTATCCATCAAGTTCAGCCCATATCACCCCCATGTATCCATAGTAAGGTAAAGAAAAAAAAATGTACTGAAACCATTTCCAATTAAACCCCAAGTGGGTAAAAATTTCTTTCCCGACTCCAAATGTCAGTCAGATATTTCTCTGAATCAACTTCTGCTTTGAAACCAACTGTCGTAATTCTCAATATTGTTCTGCGCTATTAAAGTATGAACTATTATTTTTTTTAAGCAACTATAGTATGTGCAAGCACAGCTTCCCGAGGCAAAGAATTCTATAACTTTTTGTCTTAACTTTCTTCTAGTCTTCATGGGTGACGTCTTGTTTTTTTTTTTTTTTTGCTCAGCTCATCGAGTAAATAGTTCCTTGGATAGATCTTTGTATATACCTCTAATGTATATGTAAATGGTAACCAGATCACCCCTTAGACGTCTCTTCTGTAATGTAAACAAACCCAGTTTGGCTAGTCTCTCTCTATAACTCAGATCCTCCAATCCTTTTATCAGTTTTGTTGCATGTCTCTGCACTTTTTCCAGTTCAGCTATGTCTTTTTTTAATAACTGGTGCCCAAAACTATTCTCCATATTCCAGATTTGTCATTTGGAGTCAGGAATTAATTTCTTTACCCACTTGGGGCTAAATTGGAAATGGCTTCAGACAATCTTCAATTAGCATAAAGAAAGACCTGAAAAACCTAGGGCAGGGTTTTCCTTATGATCACAATAAGAAGATTGTCCCTTGCTGTGATCTGTCTTCCAAGGACCAGTTTCCACATCTGAGGGGAGGCGGCTTACACTGGGTAAAAGAGGCGGGAGTGGGATACTTTATCCTTCAATTACTCTTGAACTACAACGCTGACAGTATTGAAATAATACTCTCCACGGCCCAAATACTATGAAGATTAATTGGAGCTGCTGCTTTTGTAAAACATTACTATCCGTTTAAACTGTAAAAAGAAATATGTTGTAGGGTTTATCCCCCCCCCCCCCGAGTTAAACAAGGGCACTCCCACTGCTGTAAGGTTTTTTATTCAAACATTGCCACAGTTGCCTGAAATTGTACAGCGGCGCTGTTACTACACCATCCTATGGAGATTTGTGGTCAACTGACCAGAGTTGTCCACAGGATGGTGTAGCAACAGCGCCACTGTACAATTTCAGGCAACTGTGATACTGCACCTAAAAAAAATCAAGTTTGAGCTGTTATAACTTTTGAATAAAACACCTCTCAGCAGTGGGAGTACCCTTGTTTTACTCAGGGGGATAAGTCCTACAACATATATTATTTTATAATTAAATATCATTATCCCTTTAAAAAAGAGCAAAAACAGTTTGCACTGTGCTGGCATAGTGCTAATCTATTAAATTAACTCCTAGTGTCTTTTGTGGCTATAGGAATTGTGCATTGCCAAAAGTGTCAGCCAAGATTTAAAGGAACAGTAAACAAAATACGGGTGAAAAATATTTAACCCTTCCAGTTCCAGAGGGGGTACACAATGCATTGCGTACCCCTCTGGCACTCAACGGGTTAAGATGTATGACTTTTCCCGTTGAGCCAAACAAAGGTACTGCTGGGAGATTTTTTTTTTTTAAATAAAACTGTTACTAATAGCGCCACCTGGTATCCAAAAGGCAATTCTTTGTTTTGTGATGCATGTGATAGCAGAACAATTCCACTGAGTATCCACAACAGAAATGTGCAATTCAATTACAAAATCTGGGCTGTAATCACTTTTAAATAATAATTACAATTAAAAAAAAATCTAACAGTGGACGTACCCTTGTTTTACTATGAAACAAAAGCCCTGTAGCATATTTTTTTCTAATAAAAAAGTGTACTGCTCCTGTAATAATCTTCAGTGCCCACTGCAGAGTGTGGGGTAAACATTTTAACCTTCAAAAACAAATCTGACAACATTTCCAGGCTGAAAACACAAAGCTATTTCCCATTTAATCCCTGGAGTTCCACAGGAGTGTACGCAAAGCCCTGTTTGCAAAGTGTTGCTTTGCAAAGCAGATTTTGTATACAAGTGACATGCCACTTTAAAGGTAAGCTGAGACCATCTAATAATAACCACTCACTTAAAGGGATAGTAATACTTTATTATTACTATTATCCCCCATATTGTACATATTTGCAAAATAATTTAATAGCCCCCAGGTTCATCTCTCAAACCTTTATGGTTTCAGAGATAACTGAACGCAAAGTCCCCCCCCTCCTTCCCCCTTCCCTGAAGTCAGCGTTGTGCTGACTGCAGGGATATCCAGTCTGGCTTTCATCAGGCGGCTCTGCAGCAGAGCCGAGATCCCGTTAGTGACAAAGAATTATTTCACTGAAATGGTCTTCTACGTGTGCTTGCAAAGCAGCCTTTTCAGTGGAATAATTCTTTGTCACTAACGTGATCTCGGCTCAGCTGCAGAGCCGCAAGCCTGTCGTACAACAGACTTCCCCTTCAGTCAGTACAACGCTGACTTCAGGGAAGGGGGAGGGAGGGGGGAACTTTGGTTACGGTTATCTCACAAACCTTTATGAACCTGGGGACAATTGAATTCTTTTTTAAATAGCTACACTATGGGGATTAGTAATATTAAAGTATTACTATCCCTTTAAAGTGGATGTATCACCTATGCACAACATCCCCTAAATAGTTAGGTGGCACATCCAATAGCATTAAAACGTTATTATTATTTTTTTTTAAGCTTCCGTTTGGTTTAAATGTAACTTACAAAAGTATCAGCGCCACTTCCGGGTGACTGCGGTTCTCCGTGGTTACAGTGCTCCGCCTCTGCTCCCCTCCCTCCTCCAATGACAGAGGCGTCTGTCAGTAAACTGGAGCGATCTCATTGGCAAAGATCGATATCTAGCCAATGAGAGAGCTCCAGCTTACAGACAGAAGCCTCCCTCATCGGAGGAGAGCAGAGGCAGAGCGTCGGGCTGCAGTCTATATGGAAGTGGCTGCAGCCCAGACATTTATAAGTCACATTTAAACCAAATGGAAGCTTAAAATAAAATAATAATAATGTTTTAATGCTATTGGATGTATCACCTAACTATTTAGAGGATGTTGTGCATAGGTGATACATCCACTTTAACTAATTAACCCCTTAAAGGGGATCTATCACCCCTATAAAAGTTAGTCTTAATAGGTAGGTTATATAGCGAATATATTTAACATTGTAGTTTTTTCTTTTTTTAAATTGCTGTTTGGCTGAAATTTAATAATGAAATACCTCCCTGTGCCCTACTTCCAGACAGACTGTGGTTACCAGCTCTGTAACTGCAGTCTGTCACTCTTCCTCTGCTCCCCTCCCTCTATCCAGCCTCCTCCAATGATGGAGGCTTCTGCCTGTAAGCTGGAGCTCTCTCATTGGCCAGAACCTACCTATTAAGACTAAATTGTATAGGGGTGATATATCCCCTTTAAGGACCTATGACTTGCAAGGACCGTCATGGGTAAACTTGCGTTAAGGACCCATGACCCTGGAATTCTGGGGTCCCCGCGTGGCTGCACCCATTACACAAATAATAATAATAACATTGCCGGTCGTTAAGGGGTTAACGCTAGAAAATCCTAATAGCCCCTATGAATTTTGTACAGCACTTTGGTCCTTAACCTTTTGAGCGCCAGAGGGGTATGCAAGGTTACCATGTGCAGTGAACAATGTTTGAGCCAACCATCTTTCATGTCCACCTCCACGGGCATAACATTCAGACCAGACTGATGATGGTAACAGTGGCACAAGGCGTAAAATTCGTATGGGCCATTAGAATTCTTTTGGCAATAGTAAGAAAATGTGGGGTTATTACTGGAAAGTGTTAGTTCACCTATACTGTTCCATACATTACAAAAACTGTTTATTTGAGATTCATTTTAACACGTTATGAAATGAGTTGACAAAAAACAAAACAAAAATCTTAATGTTCTACGACATTTCCACGTTTTTATGTCTTCTCTGGTGTCTAAGGAGGTGCATATTCTGGTTAAAACATTTCCCGCATTCAGAACACACAAATGGTTTTTCTCCTGTGTGAATTCTCTTATGAGCCACAAAATTTGAGAGCTGAGTGAAAGATTTCCCACATTCCGAGCAAGTAAATGGTCTCTCTCCTGTGTGGATCCTCTGATGTGCGACGAGAGCGGACCTACACGTGAAATATTTCCCACAATCCGAGCATTCAAACGGTTTTTCAATAGTGTGACTCTTCTGATGTTTAAGAAGCGCTGGCATATCTGCAAAATATTTTCCGCATTCTGAACATGAGAACGGCTTCTTTGTGTGAATGATCTTATGTACAAGAAGATTTGAACAGTGGTTAAAGGTCTTTCCGCATTCGGAACAAACAAAAGGACGTTCTCCTGTGTGTATTCTCTGATGTGCAACAAGACTTGATGTTTTGGTGAAACATTTCCCACATTCGGAACACTGACGCTGTGTCTTTCCTTTGCGAATTTTCTTGTGAGCTACAGGTTTCTGGTCTGCAAAAAGATTTATATAGTTTAGGAAAGCAAAAACAGTGGAGTTAAAAAGCTCTTTAACCGCTTGAGTGCCAGAGGCGTACTCAACGAATTGCTTTGAGTACCTCTCTGGCACTCAAAGGGTTAACAGGTGTTGATGAGATAGGACTTACAGGAGCAAAAAAAAAAAAAAAACAGTTTTAACCCCTGAAATGACAGAGAGAGAGGTCTCCAAGCAATGTGCTGGAGACTTCTCTAGCATTCAAGGGGGTATTGGCTTATTTAAAGCCAAGGTTGGCGCAACTAAACTTTTTTTTATGAAAAAACATATATTGTAGTGCATTTCCTACTGAGTAAAATGAGAGTACACCCACTGATGAGAGATGCATATTTCTAGAGTTATTACAGTTTAAACCTGTGTTTTTTTAAATTAGCAGTGCCCTCTAGTGGTCAAATTCTAATTAATAATTTTGCTGTATTCTAATAGAAAGGAAAGTCAGTGACTTACAGTTTTCCATAAAATGCGACAGAAACTGCTAAGTCACTTCCTGTCAGTTTGAACTTCCAGGAAGTAAGCACACAGTAAATTCACTTCCTGTTTATTTGAACTGTTATAACTTGTGAATAAAACAACCGACAGCGGTTGGAGTGACCTTGTTTTTCTCAGCAGGAAAAGCTCTATAACATATAGATTTTCATTAAAAAAGTTTACTGCTCCTTTAAAATTTTCCAGGCTCTTTTTAGACATCTCCCTCTCTGTGCATTTTTACTTATTTACTGAAAAGATCTGGAATTTTCTGTATGTTGGAGATTCTTCATAGCCTCTTATTTATACGAGTAGGTCAGTACATCTTACCTTTGTCTTTCATTTTTGATTCCATGATATTTAATTATTCATATATGTTCATATTCAGCACAGTCTCAGAGTCTTACAGGATGATCGTTCACTAATAAGATTTGTGGATTAATTATTCTGGGTGACAGTTATTTACTTAAGAAGATGAAGAGGAGCAATTCTGGGTCAACCCAACTGCACTGTAGGGGAACTGGGGTTAATAAATGTCCTTTTGTTTAAATGGGGATTTTAACCACTTAACCCTTAGCGTGCCAGAGAGAAAACTCTTGCATTTAAAGGACTTAAAGAGATAGTAATGACTGAATAGTAAGTCATTGTTGATTATTCATTATACTATGTTATAACGAAATGTACCTTTCTAAGTCTCCTTATAGTGACAGTAATGTTTCACAAAAGAGCAGCTCCAATTCATTTTCATAGTAACATAGTAATTTAGGTTGAAAAAAGACACAAGTCCACCCCTTGCCTTATAACCCAGAGAAATGAGAATTATATAGCTTTCCTGCTACCAAATAAGTTGGTCTTTATCAGGCTTTCATGTATATTCCTTTTTGAAAGAAATGTATCTAATCTTCTCTTCAACTTATCCATTGTATCTACCATAACCACATCATTTGGCAAGGAATTCCATAATTTAACAGACCTTACTGTAAAAAAACCCTTCCTCTGCTGAAGTCTAAACCTCCTTTCCTCTAATCTCAAGGGGTGTCCCCTGGTCATTTGGGCCATGGAGAGTGTTATTTCAGTACTGTCAGAGTTGTATGCAAGAGTAGTAGAATGATAAAGTATCCCCCTCCCACCCCCTTACCTACTGTAAGCTACCTCCCCTCAGATGTGGAATCTGGTCACTTGACCAAACAGATCACAGGAAGGGACAATCTTTTTACTGTGATCATAAGGAAACCCTGCCTGCATTGCCAGGTTTTTCAGGTTTTTAGCTTTTTTTTTATGCTCACTGAAAATTGTCCCTCTCTGTGATCCATCCGGACAGTCTTGCTGCTCTGAGGTGAGCAGTGTTACATCAGTAAAAGGGGAGGGAGGAGGATACTTTATCATTCCATTAGTCTTGTACTACAACTCTGACAGTATTGAAATACGCATAAAGCGTGCTAAATACCAGTGGATAAACGGTATCACTGTCACAGAGTGACTAGAGAAATAAAGATTCTGACAGGTACAGGTACAATAAATACATTTTATTGAGAATAAATGCAAACAAGATGGCAAATAGCACTTCCCCAACCTCCCCGGGTAAGGTGTGAGGAAAGTGCACAGTCCACTACCAGGATTAGCACTGAACGTATCAGGGCAATGCATCCAGAGTATAGGAAGTGAACCAGGATGGAAAGCTGAACCACAGGAATAACAGTGAGTGAACAGCGTACTAGCACTGACAGCATGCAGAGACTGGAGGCCCTGAACCCTAGAACGCTAGGGTCCACCGACACAATGCCCTAGAACGTTAGGGGCATAGGAACTGCCACACATCCTAGAACGTGAGGACACAGGCGACTGATAGGCCCAAGCGCTGCTGGACTACAGAGCAAACTCACCCGGAAGCGACCAGGCCTCTGAGCCTGCAAGGAGTGAGCCAGGCCCCAGAAGGCACAGATAGGGACAGATTAAGCCAAGGTCACTATTCGGGTAGTCAGACAGAGCCACAGTATAGCGCAGAGCGGGTAGTCAGCCAGGTCAAAGGTCACACACGGATTGGGCAGTCAGACAGAGCCGGAGTCAGGCATGGATAGGGTAGTCAGACGAGGCCAGAGGTACAAGCACTAATCAGGTAGTCAGACGGAGCCAAGGGTCATACATAAATTGGAATCAGCAGCCAGAAACGAATCACAACAGAAGACTAAGAAGCGCTCAGGTACACCATGAAAGGGCAATGAGGCTATGCCAGAATTCAACATATAAGGCCTATCGGAGAGACGAAGCCACGCTCGGCCAAATCAGCCTAGTCAATAAAAAGGGAGAGCTCGTCTAAATGACGCACGAGCAACCGGGAAATCAGTGATCAGCAACTCTGCCGCCGGGTATATAAGGATAGACAGGTAAGGTCATAAGCCCGGATCACGGGCACCATGATGATCACAATATTAAACTTGTATATAAAAACAAATGCTCGGCATAAAAAACACACAGTAAGCAAATAGACAGCAAAGTAGTATATAGCGAGTAGAATTCTCGCATCGGTCTATTTGAATGGTTTACCCCTTTAATCAGTCTAACAGGTCTATGTTTGATGAACGATGATGAAAAATATACATCGATGACAGACAGTTGTTAGTGCATGTCCACGAGATGAAAGACACAGGTTAGATGGTATGATATATTAGTGGTTCAGTCACTCAAGTCTCATGTGATTAGTACTGTTCTACTCTTAAATGGGGATCTTCCGTGCTGCTAGTCCTAATCCCGGAATCCTCACTCCAGCTTTCCATACTAAGTATAACCTCCTCTCCACTGCCAGAAACTCACCTACTACTCTGGACTACCAGAGCAGTATCCAGCTCTCTCCTATAACCTCCAGCTCTCCATACTTCCTATAACCTCTACTCCCCTGCCAGCAAGTCACTTACTATCCCACACTATAAGAAAGAATCCGTTCGATCTGCTTTCTCCTTCAGAGTTCCAAAAGTCTGGAATAACCTACCTGAAAAAAATCAGACCTTCTCCCAGTCTAAAATCCCTAAAAATAACTGCATTTTTGTATCTAAAACATGTAACTGTATATAGGTTTTTTGCACATGTGTTGTTGTTTCTCTATTTTGTGTAAATATGTAACTTCTTATCTGAAAACAAGAGAAAGCTCAATGTTTTCTTGGGAAAACATTTTCTAAATAAAATAAATATATTTGACTGTACATATTATGCACTTACAGAATATGTTAAAGGGATAGTAATACTTCAAAATTACTAATCCCTATTTCGCAGCCCTTAAAGGGATAGTAATACTTCGTTTTATCTTTATTTTATTTTGTAGGCATTAAAAGAACATGAAGAATGATATAAGTCTTATCTCTCAAACCTTTATGGTTTGAGAGATATTCACAAGCAAAGCTTCCCCTCCCGCCCTTTTTATCTAGTTTAAGCCATCTCTTCTCAGATGTGGAATCTGGTTGTAAGACCAGACAGATAACAGCAGGGGACAATCTTCTTCCTATGAGAACAATGAAAGCCCTGCCCCCCTTGACAAGCTTTTCAGGTTTTTCCCTTATCTTAATTGAAGATTGTCCCTCTCTGCAGTTTACCTGGGCACCTCCTTTCTGATCTGGCTGAACAGTGTTACATCAGTAAAAGAGGCGGGAGGGGGGTACTTTGTCATTGAATTACTCTTGAACTATAACTCTAACAGAATTGAAATAATACTCTCCAAAGTCCAAATACTATGATGATTAATTAGAGCTGCTTTTATTATGAAACATTACTATCCCTTTAAATAAAGAAGAAAAATGCCCCCAGTGGCATATCTCAAAACCTTATGGTTTGAGAGATAACCGCTTACAAAGTTCCCCCCGCCTGATGTCAGCATTCTAGCTGACAACAGGGAAATTCGCTCCTGGGATCAGCCGGCTGCACTGCATCAGAGCCGAGATCCCGTTAATGAAAAAGAAATCCTTCACTGAAAAGGTCTTCTATGTGTGCTTGGTTTGCAAGCATGCCTAGAAGACCTTTTAAGTGAAGGATTTCTTTTTCATTAACACAATCTCGGCTCTGCTGCAGAGCCCCTGACGGTTCTGGGATCGGATTTCCCTGCTGTCAGCTAGAACACTGACGACAGGCGGGGGAACTTTGTAAGCGGTTATCTTTCAAACCATAAGGTTTTGAGAGATGCCACTGAGTGCATTTTTCTTCTTTATTTAAAGGCTACAAAATAGGGATTCATAATTTTGAAGTATTACTATCCCTTTAAAGGGATAGTAATATTTCGTTTTAACTTTATTTTATTTTGTAGGCATTAAAAAAAAATGAAGAAGGATATAAGTCTTATCTCTCAAACCTTAGTGGTTTAAGAGATATTCACAAGCAAAGTTTCCCCTCCCGTCCCTTTTACCTAGTGTAAGCCATCTCTTCTCAGATGTGGAATCCAGTCCATAGACCAGACAGATAACAGAAGGGGACAATCTTCTTCCTATGAGAACAATGAAAGCCCTGCCCCCCTTGACAAGTTTTTCAGGTTTTTCCCTTATCTTAATTGAAGATTGTCCCTCTCTGCAGTCTACCTGGGCACCTCCATTCTGCTCTGGCTGAACAGTGTTACATCAGTAAAAGGGGCGGGAGGGGGATACTTTGTCATTGAATTACTCTTGTACTACAACTCTGACAGAATTGAAATAACACTCTCCAAAGTCCAAATACTATGATGATTAATTAGAGCTGTTTTTATTATGAAACATTACTATCCCTTTAAGTCAAAATAAAGGATTACTATTCCTTTAATGCAACTGATGTTCTTTATTTAATAATTATTTCTTACCTGTGCTGATCTCGGTAGGAACCCTCTCTTCCTTACACTGCTTGGCAAAGATCACATCTCCTGATTCAGTCTGTAATACAACAAGTGTCACATTGCTCATGTCTCGTATGAATGAATATGTGTATTTATATAGCACCACAAGTGTACACAACGCTTTACAATTTAAGGCTTTAGACAATACAGGGTTACAGGTGCTTTGTAGCTTGAAACACTGTGTGCGAGGTCCCTGCTTGAAAGCTTACAATCTTAAGTGGTAATGGGAGACATACAGACAGGGGAGGGCTGGCCTGGGGGGCAGGGGGGCAGTTGCCCCCTGGGCTGGCAATGTGTCTGGGCTGGTGGGCCAGTGCCTCACTCAGTCTACCACTTGCTGCTGTAAATGGCGCTACACTAGTGATACCACAGAGCTTATGAAATGAATCTATATGTAAGTGATACCGCAGAGCTACAGTCCAAACATAGCTGCAGTAGTAGCATAATCCATTTCCCTTGCAAGCTCTATGGCATCACTATGATATCTTTACTTAATCATTTGAGTGCCTGAGGGGTACACAACGCATTGAAAAAGCAATGTGTTGTGTACCCCTCTGGCAGTCACAGGGTTAAATTGTAAGCACCGTAGTATCACTAATGTAAATACCTGGGAACTCTCCGGATTTGCCCCGGAGACTCCGGTTCTGACAGAGATTTACCGGGTCTCCGGGGCAGAGGCTGATTCCTCCGGATGTGGGGAGTTCCTCCGTCCCCAGCCTTCTGTGTGACATTTTTAACCCTTTGAGTGCCAGAGTGGTACGGAATGCATTGCTTTGCAATGCATTCCGTACCACTCTGAAACTCAAAGGGTTAAGCACCCCCACCCACCCACCCCCGCTCGCGTGAAGCCCCGCCCCTTTTTGACGCGATTAGCGTCATTTTTGACACCTCCTGGTGAACAGAGGACTCCCCTCCGGGTAGCCCTTAGCTGGAAGTTCCCAGGTATGTCCATTACAATGCACTGAGATGTTTCCCTGGCACGCGAAGGGTTAACCCTTTGTGTGCCAGAGGGGTACGGAATGCACATACCTGGGAACTCTCCGGATTTGCCCCGGAGACTCCGGTTCTGACAGAGATTTACCGGGTCTCCGGGGCAGAGGCTGATTCCTCCGGATGTGGGGAGTTCCTCCGTCCCCAGCCTTCTGTGTGACATTTTTAACCCTTTGAGTGCCAGAGTGGTACGGAATGCATTGCTTTGCAATGCATTCCGTACCACTCTGAAACTCAAAGGGTTAAGCACCCCCACCCACCCACCCCCGCTCGCGTGAAGCCCTGCCCCTTTTTGACGCAATTAGCGTCATTTTTGACACCCCCTGGTGAACAGAGGACTCCCCTCCGGGTAGCCCTTAGCTGGAAGTTCCCAGGTATGCTAATGTAGCCCCATTTCAACAGTAAGCTCTGTGGTATCACTTGCATTAATTCACAGCATTAAGGACAATTTTAAAATTAAGGAAACAGGGGTGGGCTGGGACAATGGGCTTGGACAATAGATATGGGCCACTTATTTGTATTTGCCCCCTCGCCCGTATGTTGCCAGCCCTCCCCTGCATACAGAGTACATAAGGGTCAAGTGCTGAATACAGTGCTAGAGTTCTGATGATGATAGAGGACATCAGTAAAGTAAATAATTTATAAGAGCGTTCATTGTACAACATCAGTGCCTTCTAGCATGTTGAGGTTATATCCAAGAGGTGTGTTTTTAAGTGAGACTTGAAGACCATCAGAGAGGTGCAGTGGCGCAGGTTGGATGGTAGAGCATTCCATAGATACGGAGCAATGAGAGAAAAAGGTTTAATACATGAGAGTGCTATAGAGACAAAAGGAGCTGAGAGAAGACAATCATTGGCGAAACGTAAGTGGCGGGATGGGGTATAACGAGAGATCAGAGTGGAAATGTAAGAAGGAGTAGAGGACAGAAGGGTCTTGAAAGAGAGCAGTAAGATTTTGTAAGATATCCAGAGTTTAATAGGCAGCCATTGGAGAGGTTTGAGGAGGAGCGGGGCAGGGACAAACCTAGGTGACATAAGAGTAATTTGTGCTGCAGAATTCTGTATGGATTGAAGTGGATGGAGATGGGAGGCAGGAATGTCAAACAAGCCACCCCTCCCTGATAAATCGTGGTCCTACAAGAAGCCTCCATAGCAATTTTGCCTCGGAAGTGGCAGGCGTGCTTATGTGCAGTTTTTCTCACAGGTCCTGGTATAGTTAACCCCTTGAGTGCCAAAGAGGTATCCAAAGCATTGCAACAGGGCACACTTGACATCTTATCAGTCATTAGTCAAGACCATAATGAAGGGAACAAACACATAAATATATAGATATTTTCACGTCTCTCAAACAGAAAAACAAAAACATATTGTGCATAACAATTTCCATAAACATACTTCTGGAACTCAGCATTCACATTTTTATCAAGGTCTTTATAGAAAACAAGGACTCCCTAAGTGGGTGTCCGCGGCACACCAAAATGCTTGGGCACCCTGGTTGAGAACCACTTAACGATTGCTTTGTTAACCCCTTAATGACCCATAACGTACATGTACATCATGGGTGTACGTAAATGTACGTCATGGAATGCAGGGTTCCCACGTGGCTGCACGCCGTTCTGGGAGCCCTGAATACGGGCATTACTAACCCTTTAAGTGTCAGTATGACACATACATAGGCTAGATAGGAAATTGGAGCTCTTGACTAAAAAGTAATGCAGTGCTGTCAGAGACTTTGCCCTGGTGGAGCATAGAGGGTTAATTTTAAAAGCAGAATTTTCTGAAAACCTGTGTTTAAAATGTGTTCAAATTACCTCATCCTTAAAACAAAGGAATACTCATTGCTTTAATTTGGGAGTAAATATTTGAGCGACATCAATGGTGATGGATATAGAATTGAGGACAACCACAGTCTCAAGTAGTATTGGTATCTTATGAGAAAATCTTAGAGTTTTAAACAGAGAGATACTCCCCTATAACAACGTCTGGAAGAATGACATATTTATGCGATGTAGGGTCAAAGTTTACATTACTACATTTTGAGAAAACCCATACCAGGTATAATTTTAGGTGTGAATTTTAATGTGGAGTAAGAGTGCCATCTATAGTTTTTATAGCGTCATTACTGAGTTTCCTCACATTCCTAGTATAATTAGGGATGGGGGATTATCCAATCAGGTAATACTGATGATGTCACTGTATAATGAGATGGATCTCTGTCCAATCATTGGGGATGGGTGAAGAGTACTGATAGAGTAAAATTTGACTTATAAAATGCTATGACATAAGGTAATCTCTCTTGGTTTCTGGTTCAGTTCCTGCTAACTTGTTTGCTGAGCTGCCAAAGATAATCTAAATACCCACACTGATTGACCTGGTAGCTATATTTTTCTTTACTTTAATTCTGCTAAATTTCAGAATCATATATTTCCTTGATATTTCAGGAAAGATATTTATTATTTGCTAAGTATAAGCCTGACCAGTTGTATGTAGCAAATATTGTGATAAGCTATATTTAGTTATAGTAATTCTGAAATTATGCAGAATTAATTAATTCATTCATTGTTCATCATAAATAGTTCGACAGTGCTGACCTTTCATTCTCACCCAGAGGCATGCCTGTAGGGGGCCTCGTGTTTCAAGGAGACTCACCTTGGGTTCTCAGCAGTTCCAGCTTTATTGAAACAACAAGTTTAATCATATGGTCAGATGGCCAGGGAGGAGGGAGGATGTTCTGGATGCACAACATATAAATGTGGCTGCTTTTCACACAAATAGGAAAAAAATAAGAGGACGGCTACAACTACACCTCAGAGGATCCTAAATGTTAACCTGTATTTGGGGGCCTCCATTCATAAATCCATCAGGGGCCTCTGGGACTCTAAAAACTGCCCTGTTCTTACCACACTTACAACTCATGCACTTCCTCATTCATGGGCCTCATTTAGTCTAGCTCAGTGGTTCTAAACTAGGGTGCTGTGGCAATTTGGTGTGCTATGGACACCTACTTACACTGTCCCTTCTTTTCTATAAAGATGTGAATTTTGAGTTTCAGAAGTAGAATTATGGAAATTGCCCTGCACAGTACATTTGTTTTTGTAACTTCGCTTCTTAGACCTAAAAATAACTATATATTTATGTATTTGTACCCTTCATTACGAACTTGATAAATGTCCAATAAAATGTTAGGTGTTCACTGAATATTCCAGACTGCGTGTTAACCCTTTTGAGTGCCAGAGGAGGTACGCAACGCATTGCAGAGCAGTCAAGGGGTTAAAGATTTACTGACAACATTTATTTTTATTGAGAACCACTGTTCTAGCGATAGCCTGCTTTTCTTCATCCATCACAGTGGAACTGTCACTTTGTAACAAATAGGGGATCTTAACAGATCATTCAAAACTGTTAGATGGCTAGCAGGAAGTGACATTTAGGAGGGAGAACAGTGTAAACTGTTAGATGGCTAGCAGGAAGTGACATTTAGGAGGGAGAACAGTGTGGACTGTTGGATGGCTAGCAGGAAGTGACATTTAGGAGGGAGAACAGTGTAGACTGTTAGATGGCTAGCAGGAAGTGACATTTAGGAGGGAGAACAGTGTAGACTGTTAGATGGCTAGCAGGAAGTGACAATTAGGAGGGAGAACAGTGTGGACTGTTAGATGGCTAGCAGGAAGTGACATTTAGGAGGGAGAACAGTGTAAACTGTTAGATGGCTAGCAGGAAGTGACATTTAGGAGGGAGAACAGTGTGGACTGTTAGATGGCTAGCAGGAAGTGACATTTAGGAGGGAGAACAGTGTAGACTGTTAGATGGCTAGCAGGAAGTGACATTTAGGAGGGAGAACAGTGTGGACTGTTAGATGGCTAGCAGGAAGTGACAATTAGGAGGGAGAACAGTGTGGACTGTTAGATGGCTAGCAGGAAGTGACATTTAGGAGGGAGAACAGTGTAAACTGTTAGATGGCTAGCAGGAAGTGACATTTAGGAGGGAGAACAGTGTGGACTGTTAGATGGCTAGCAGGAAGTGACATTTAGGAGGGAGAACAGTGTAGACTGTTAGATGGCTAGCAGGAAGTGACATTTAGGAGGGAGAACAGTGTGGACTGTTAGATGGCTAGCAGGAAGTGACATTTAGGAGGGAGAACAGTGTAGACTGTTAGATGGCTAGCAGGAAGTGACATTTAGGAGGGAGAACAGTGTGGACTGTTAGATGGCTAGCAGGAAGTGACATTTAGGAGGGAGAACAGTGTAGACTGTTAGATGGCTAGCAGGAGTGACATTTAGGAGGGAGAACAGTGTGGACTGTTAGATGGCTGGCAGGCATGCCTGCCAGATTTGCACAAATACATAAATCTAAATCTCTCATAAACTATTGTTTTAAAGGGACAGTAATACTTAAAATGCAAAAAAAAAATATGATGTAGAGTTTACCCCCCTGAGTAAAACAAGGACACTTCCACTGCTGAGAGGTGTTTTGTTGAAAAGTTATTACAGTTCAAACTGAAATTGTACAGTGGCGCTGTTATTACACCATCCTATGAAGATTTATGGTCAACTGACCAGAGCTGTCCATAGGATTGTGCAGCAACAGCGCTACTGTACAATTTCAGGCCACTGAGAAACTGTCCCTAAAAAGAAAATTCAAGTTTGAGCTGTAATAATAATTTTTGAATAAAACACCTTTCAGCAGTGGGAGTACTCATGGGAGAGAGAAGACCGGAGCGGCTTCTAAAAGACTGCTGCAGAAGTTAAAAAAACTATTAAGGCTCGTTCGGTGGATGCACATATTAGATCGGGGGACAGTATGCACATATAGTTAAAGGGAATAGAGTGGCGGTGAACAGAATCACCGGCTCTATAATAATTGTAAGTGCAGCCATTCACTAGGCAACATGAAAATCTCCCGCTGTCATGCAGTGCGAGATTCTCATGTCGCCATTTTTATTCAGTGCAAGATTCTTATGTCGCCATTTTTATGCAGGCGACATGGTTTTGCGTGCGACCTTTTAAAAGGATACTGTTTTTTTAGGATTTCTAAGCCTGCAGTTCTCTACCTGATAGTCCTGCGTGATCCTGTTATCTTTCTCTGTGCAATCCTGTGAATAAGGACGGATGGGACATCTTTCTGGTGTATTTCTGTTACTGGATTCATCTGTAAGGAATGAACACATTATTAAGACTATACATAAAAATAGGAACAATGCATTTATCATGATTCTCCCCATGATTAATTAAACATAGCAAAGTCAGATGGATAAAAATATCCCAAAATGTATTCAGGTAGATCTCATGATTAGGAAAACACTAGAAAATGTACTTGTCTAAATGTTTAAGTAGATACAAGGCCCATGTACTACAATGTATGTTCTATGAGGTACAGGAGTGATTCTGGCACAAAGCACATTACCATAAAGGGGGAATAAAAATTGCAGTTGATTTAATGGGTTAGTAATGTTTCATTACACAAATGGCTCAGATTGATCGTCACAGTGAATGTCGGATGTTTGCACTGTTCATAACTCTCTAGTTACGCTGTAATTATTTGACAATATAATTTTCCCGATTATTAGCCACCTGCCCTCAGATTAACAGTGGATTAAAGGGATAGTAATGTTTCACAATAAAAGCAACTCCAATTAATCTTCATAGTGTTTGGGCCATGGAGAGTGTTATTTAAATTCTGTCAGAGTTGTAGTTCAAGAGTAATTGAATGATAAAGTATCCTCCTCCCACCCCTTTTACCTAGTGTAACACTGCTCACCTCAGAGCAGCAAGACTGTCCCTCTGCGATCCATCCAGACAATCTTAAGTGAGCATAAGGAAAAACCTGTCAAAAGGGGCAGGGTTTTCCTTATGTTCGCAGTAATAAGATTGTCCCTTTCTGTGACCTGTACGGTCCCAGTACCAGATTCCATATCTGAGGGGAGGTGGCTAGGTACAAGGGGTGGGAGGGTGATACTTTATCATTCAATCACTCTTGAACTACAACTCTGACAGTATTGAAATAACACTCTCCATGGCTCAAATACTATGAAGATTAATTGGAGCTGCTTTTATTGTGAAACATTACTATCACTTTAATTTACCTCTGTCAGTATAAAGAAAACCCTACCCTCCGGACATCGGTACTATTAACTATGAGGAGCAATCTGAGCTGCTTGTGTAACGAATCATTATTAACCCTTTAAATGGAGATTTTAACGAAATGCTTTTGAGACCCCTCTCACATTCTAGGTGTTAAAAGCCCCATTTATTATTACTATCCCCCATATTGTACATATTTGTAAAATAATTTAATAGCCCCCAGGATAACCGAAGGCAAAGTCCCCCCCCTTCCCTGAAGTCAGCGTTGTGCTGACTGCAGGGATATCCGGTCTTTCTTCATGCGGCTCTGCAGCTGAGCCGCGATCGCGTTAGTGACTTCTACATGTGCTTGCAAACCAAGCACAAACCAAGCACATGTAGAAGACCATTTCAGTGAAATATTTCTTTGTCACTAATGGGATCTCGGCTCAGCTGCAGAGCCGCAAGTCTGTCGTACAACAGACTTCCCCTGCAGTCAGCACAACGCTGACTTCAGGAAAGGGGAGGGAGGCGGGAACTTTGCCTTCGGTTATCTCTCAAACCATAAAGGTATGAGAGATGAACCTAGGGGTTATTAACTTATTTTGCAAATACCTACAATATGAGGGATAGTAATAATAAAGTATTACTATCCCTTTAAAGCATTGGTAATGTTTCTGTATCCACACAGAACTACTCTCGTTCTTAGTTCATCAGTGTCAACTTGCACACCATAGTTTCCATACGGGACATTGCTGCACTGAGTCTGTGTTTTGCAACAAAGCTGCAAACATAAAACAAGCCCCACAAAATAATATCATTTTCAAAAGTAGAAAGTATTCTACTAGAAGTATATACCATAAAAGGTATAATACGCACAATTGTGCCCCTCTTCACCTTATGTGAAGTGGGGTGTGTGTATTATACACGAGTGGAAAAAATACCCAAACACAAAAAAAATATTAAAATACCCTCCTCAATCGCCTTTCCCCTTCCCAGTCTTGCCCACCTCAATATCAGGTCTTGCTTGCCCCCCTTTCTGACCCCTCTGAAATCCTTGAGCCCCCCCCCCCCCATCTGGAGGCAGTGGGCTGCATTCCTGCACTCACTGCCCGCTTCCTCTATGCAGCATTTTTCCCAAAATGTTAAAGTCCTCCTTAATAACGAGGGTCTCCCCTCTGGAGGCAGCAGGCAACATTCTTTTATCCGCTACCCGCTTCCTCCACTCCTGGAACTCCTCTGTGAATCCGGGTTGCCCTGTCAGGACCTACCATAGAATTAATGCGCACGCTTTAACATTTTTTTGGAATAATGCAGCATAGAGGAAGCAAGGGGTGAGTGCAGGGATGCCGCCCGCTGCCTCCAGACGGGAAGGGGAGGAGGGCAAGGACGTCAGGGGGGTCTGATTGCAGAAAGGGGGGGGGCAAGCAAGCACTGATATTGAAACGGGGGAGACTTTTTTTGGGGGGTAGAGGGAGGGACAGAGGGTGCGTATTATACACAGGAAATCATTATTTTACCAAAAAGCTTTGGTATAATTTACACCTGTGTATTATACATATACATATATTTATTTCTGCTCATCCCACTGAAATCTGCTCTCAGAAGCTTCCCTTCCTTCTACTCACATCTCACCCCCTCCAGAGTCCTCCATGACAGCTTCACAGCAGGCGGCATGCTTGCATTTGCCACCCGCTTCCAGCAATGCCCTGTCAGGACCTTTCAATTTAAGCAAATGGTAATGCCCTGTGAGGACCTCAAGGTCCTCGCAGGGCAATACTGTAGATCCAGCGTGCAGAGATCTATGTAATGGATCTACGGTATTGCCCTGCGGGAACCCTGAGGTCCTCACAGGGCATTACCATTGGCTTAAAGGGATAGTAATGTTTCATAATAAAAACAGCTCTAATTAATCATCATAGTATTTGGACTTTGGAGAGTGTTATTTCAATTCTGTCAGAGTTGTAGTTCAAGAGTAATTCAATGACAAAGTGTCCCCCTCCCGCCCCTTTTACTGATGTAACACTGCTCAGCCAGATCAGAAGGGAGGTGCCCAGGTAGACTGCAGAGAGGGACAATCTTCAAATAAGATAAGGAAAAACCTGAAAAACTTGTCAAGGGGGGCAGGGTTTTCATTGTTCTCATAGGAAGAAGATTGTCCCCTGCTGTTATCTGTCTGGTCTATGGACTGGATTCCACATCTGAGAAGAGATGGCTTACACTAGGTAAAAGGGGCGGGAGGGGAAACTTTGCTTGTGAATATCTCTCAAACCATAAAGGTTTGAGAGATAAGACTTATATCATTCTTCATGTTTTTTTAATGCCTACAAAATAAAATAAAGATAAAACGAAGTATTACTATGCCTTTAAATTGAAAGGACCTGACAGGGCATTGCTGGCAGCAGGTGACAAATGCAAGCATGCCGCCCGCTGTGAAGTTGTCACAGAGGATCCTGGAGGGGTGAGTGGAAGTAAGTGAAGGTGCTGAGAGCTGATTGAGGTGGGTGGAGGGAATCTGTTAACCCTAATGTTTTTTTAATGAGAAAGGGTGAAAAACAAGGGTGTGTATTATACATAGGCACTCTTGTTTTCCACTAAAATCTTGTGTACAGTTCACACCTGTGTATTTTACAGGAGACATTTTATGGAACGCTTTCACCACAAAACTAATCAGAAGGTAGTGGTAGTGATATCTTAATTGTGCAGAGGATTTTCTGTTCATAGTATGTGCTGCTGCAAATAATTATCACAAACTTTATTCACGTCCATGTCTAACAGTGTTGGCAGAGGGGTGTGTGTATTACTGACCCGCACTTGTATCATGACGATCCTGTTGATTGTTGTCACTCAGGTCTGAATCATCAAATTCTAAAACAACTGTTAGGAAAGTCAAAAGTTTTTTTAAGACATCTAAACTCAGGTTTTATCTGGTTGATAACTGGAATCATTTACCAACCTAAACTACGAGCCTGGGATATAACAACCCTCTGAGTGCCAGAGCAAAGCAATGCGTTGCGTGCCTCTCTGGCACTCAAAGGGTTAAACACTGAGCAAAGAACCATAGGACAGAAGTATAAAAGCAAGGGGAACGCCAACTGCATTACAAGGGAGGAAAAACAATATTTACATTGATTTAAAAGGGTATTTTAACCCCTTGAATGCCAGAGAGATGTCAAATGCATGCGTTAGAGACCTCTCAAGCATCCAAGGGGTTAAAACACGCCATTTAAGTAACTGGGAAGTTTAAGAATATTTATTCATCCCCTATATTGCAGCTGGTAATTGCTCTGCCTTGCTTTTATACATAAGGTCACATGGCAGTAAAGACCACATGGGCACAGAATGAGAGAATATACAGACTGCTTGCTGTATGCAATTCACAGCTAGGCTAATGCCATCTTATATTTTATTACAATAGCTTACACAGTAGGCATTGTTTTCTTCCTTGTTACAAATCATTATATTGTTTCTGCAGTGGGATGCATTTAAAATAACAGCATTTTTTTAATGGAAAACCCCCATATTGTAGAGTTTTTTCCTGCTGAGTAAAACAAGGATGCTCCCACTGCTGAGATAGGCATCTTTTGAAATTTATTGCAGTTGAAACTATTTTTTTACATTGACAGTGTCCTCTAGTGGACAGATTTGAGACCGTTACTCTGTTGCATTCTATGGGAGAGGTGAGTCACTGACAAATAGTTCTCCATTAAACTGACACTTTCTGTTAGTCTTAAAGGTCAGGAAATACTGTTATTCCACAAGAATACCGTTTGCACCATTGGCTCAGTTATGGGCAAAAGGTGGCTGAAAGTTAATTCCAGTCTAGTACAGGTTCATGCGTGCCAGGTGAAGTGTCACATAAGGGCAGGGCAAGGAGGACGCGGGAGGGATAACAGAGAATTATGGGAAATACTAAGTAACTGAACGGTAACCAGACTGACATGCGCAGTAGCGCTCACAATGCTCTACACATCACAAGGGTAAACTTTAATCTTCTTTTGTGCCTTATCGATCATTTTTCTGATTTTTAAAATTACACAGAGCTTTATAACTACATTAATGCTACACACACAGATAAGGTCATGGTGGGGTGGTAGTTCCGCTTTAAGCTAACAGGAGGAAGTAGGATTTCTTAATAACGCTATTATGATGGATAATAGTACTATTTCTAAGCTTATCGCTATATGAATAATTATTGGGGGGGTGGAATTTATCTGGGGTGATAGTGCCGCTTTAAACTGTTAAAGACCAAATGGGGTGTGCAGCACATTGGAAAGCAGGACTGCTGCACACCTCTCTGGTCCTTAATGGGTTAATGTAATCTTCTGTTTGTTACCTGTTTCGATCTGCGCAGTAATGTACTCTTCTTTTCTCTGCTGGGGAACTGTCCCATGTCCTGACTCCACCTATGATACAATATCAAGTGATACATTCCTCATGTTCATCCCAAATGTAATGAATATTGCACAGTTACTGGATGGAATAAAACAATACAAAGTGTATTCACAGACTACAGAGTGCATTTTTGAATAGTTCTAAAACATTAAATTAGTTGTTCTAAAACTGCGGTCAGTGGAACCCCAGGGTTTCCTTATGTAGTACAAGGGGTTCCACAGAATAAATGTGCATTGGTGAGCTTACTAGCATTCAAGGGGTTAAAATCTCCATTTACATCAGCGGCAGATTTGAGAATGTTTATTTTCTCTCTATGGTGCAGATGGTCTGCTCCGGGATTGTAACTCTTTTTCTTAGTACGGTAAGACTTCGCATTAAGTGAAAGACAATCTCATTATTGTAATGTATCCTAATGTACACTGTGGTGCTGATGCTTAATCCTAGTGTAAATCATCACATAACACCATGGGACCAACAAAATCACAATGATACACATATATAAAGACAAAGATTGGAACAATTTTTGGACAAAAGCCACCATAGGGAATTAACAAGTATTTATAATTGCCGTGGATATATATCTACGGCCCTCTGTTAACAGTTAGTATAGCAATAAACATTTAAATACTGTTATAATATTTATTAAGTGCCAGCATTATGTGTAAACATAAGTTCGGATGAGACTCACCTCAAGACAACAGCGCAGACATCTTGCCAAAGAGTGATCTCTGCGCCTGCACTGTCCTCCCTGTCTCGTCACTGATAGGTTATTTGCCAAAGGGGGCGTTGCACTGTACCGTACGGTACAAGCAGGGACGGAGCACAGATCCCTCTTCGGCAAGATGTCTGCGCTATCGTCTTGAGGCGAGTCTCATTCGAACTTATTTGTATTATGAAACATTACTATCCCTTTAAAACTGAATGTAGTAAGAGGGGGTAAAGTGGAGGGAAGGATGCAGTCTGAGAGGCCTTTTTTTGGAAGTGCCCTGCCCTCTAAGAGGAGGGGATTTTACACCATGGTCCCTGTGTTCTACATCAACTTTTTTAATCCCATGAATGACTGTGAGGTGTATGAACCATTGTTTCTCAATTAGTTGGTGATCCCTCTAACATTTAAGTGATTAAAAGTCCAATTTAAATCACTGGAGATTCTGATTTGTTCTGGAAGCTGCAATCCCTGAATGACTCCATTTTTGTGTTTGTGCATAATGCCCCTAGGGCAGGGGTAGTCAACTGCAGGGCCGCCAGCTGTTGGGGTCTGCAACTCTCATCATCCCTAACCAGTCAGTGGCTGGTTGGGGATGATGGGAATTTTAACCCCCAACAGCTAGATGTCCATCAATTGACCGCCCCTGCCCTAGAGTATCTACACTTCTCCATGATCAGAATTGGAAGTGGACCTGGGACCATACTGCTTCTTTAGCTGTTACAAATCCAAGTAGTTCTGTACCTGATAATCCTGTGTGATCCTGTTATCTTCCTCTGTATGATCCTGTGAATAAGGAAGGATGGGATGTCTTTCTGGTGTATTTCTGTTACTGGATCCATCTGTAGATAATGAACACACAGAGAGTGAATACATTGATTACATTTATTTACATGGACAGGTTTCTGTGAGTGGGGCCGGATTACCCAGTAGGTAGAGTAGGCGAGTGACTAGAGCGCTACATTTTGAGGGCAACCCATGCCTTGTATGGTAAAGAGATCATCACCATATTGTGAGGCAATGCATTGAAGATTTCTCTAACAACCAATGAATAGTAAGGCTTTATATGTAAAAAATCCTATATAATCCTAAAAAATAAAAGTTTGTCACGATGCAGTCATGTGCAGTAGAGACTGCCCGCGTTCGGCCAGTCTCTACTGCACATGACTGCATTGTGTGAGTGAGGCGGCGCAATCGCGTGGAGCAGTGAGGTAACAGCAGTACGCAGAGCAGGTCCGGGTAATGTTAACCCTTTGAGTGGCACTCAAAGGGTTAAGAGGCTGGTCCTGTTCTGCGTACTGCCGTTGCCTCACTGCTCCACGGCCTGTGAACATGGGCTTTTATCCCTTTGAGTGCCAATGCATTGTATACCCCTCTGGCACTCAAAGGGTTAAACTAGTTTTTTTTTTTGGTGCAGTATCTCAATGGCCATCCTATGGAGGTTTATGGTCAACTGACCAGAGCTGTCCACAGGATGGTGGAGCAACAGCGCTACTAACATTTCAGCCCATCGAGATAATGAACCAGAAATTAAAATCAAGTTTGAACTGCAGAAACGTTTCAATAAAACACCTCTCGGCAGTGGAAGAAGCCTTGTTTTACATAAGAGGATAAAAACTACAATATATGTATTTTTTACACGCTAAGTAAAGGGATAGTAACGTTTCACAAAAAAAAATCTTCATAGTATTTGGGCCATGGAGAGTGATATTTCAGTACTGTCAGAGTTGTAGTACAAGAGTAATTGAATGATAAAGTATCCCCCTCCCACCCCTTTTACTGATGTAACACTGTTCACCTCAGAGCAGCAAGACTGTCAGGGTGGATCACAGAGAGGGACAATCTTCAGTGAGCATAAGGAAAAACCTGTCGAGGGGGGGGCAGGGTTTTCATTGTTCTGACAGTAAGAATATTGTCCCTTGCTGTGATCTGTTTGGCCCAGGACCAGATTCCACATTTGAGGTGATCAGTGTTACACTAGGTAAAAGGGGCGGGAGGGGGATACTTTATCATTCAGTTACTTTTGTACTACAGCTCGGACATTATTGAAATAACGCTCTCTATGGCCCAAATACTAGAAAGATGAATTGGAAGTACTGTTTTTGTGAAACATTACTATTAGTTTAAAGCTTTATTTTGTCATTGCTTGTTATCAGTACAGGGTATTTTCAGTGCCACAAGATGGTGGATGGGTCTGAGGGCGGGGCCATGTGAGGAATGGGAGTGAGGTCATGGGTGGAGCTAAGGGCGCCTACATTGCCTTGCCTAGGGGCATCAGGGATGTAACTCCGGCGTTGTGCGTAAGATATTAATATACAGTAAATGTATCAGTGGTTCTGTCACAGAGCAAGTCTGTCAGTAGGTGAATCCATCACTGACCTGCATGGGTATCTTGATGGGGTCTCTTCTTATCAGGTCCCTGATGATCATGAACACTCAGACCCGAATCTCTTTCATTTCTTCTTATTTCAGGGTTTACACGGTCACATGCTGTTTGAGACATAATTTATTCTTTTATAGGGTAATTATACCTCAGGGATAAGTCTCTCAGTTTATTTAGCTCATTAAAGCGGAACTATTGCCCTATATTAAGCCTCCCCCCCCAATAATTAGGCAAATGGCGATTAGCTTCTTAATAGTGCTATTATCGGACACAAGTACCAGGATCTGAAGTAATCCTTCTTCTTCTGAGACCGGCCGCCAGGCTTGCATGCAGACATCTTGGCTTAAAAATGCCTGCTCTGTCCATCCCTGTCTCCTCTAGGAGGCATTGCATGGTACCTTAAGGTACCGGAAGGGACTGATGGCGCAGGCACGAAGATGGCTCTAAAACAAGGATTATTTCAGAACTTGTACTTGCTCCCGATAATAGTGCTGTTAAGAACCTAATCACTATCTGCCTAATTATTGGGGGGGACTTAATATAGGATGATATTTCCACTTTAACTTAGGTAAGAGTACTTCATACAAACAGTAGTTATATCTATATTTTTCCATTCTATCTGCAGTTTCCTGTCCATGATGATCCCTACTGAAGCCTATCCCTAGGTCACACCCACTCACAGCAAAACAATAGGCTTCGGTAGGCCTGAAAGGATCGTAAGGGACATGTTTTTATTAGATTGTAAACAGAAACAATTAGCAGAGAAGTGCAAGAGCGCTAATGAACAAAAATAAGCTAAATAGATGTATTTGACTGCTGTGAAGGACGCCTGTTAAAATGTAATGTTGCTATTAAACTGCACCTCCAATTCTTCTTTAAGCTTTCTGTAACTCCTGGCGCTATGTTTAATTATTTACAGATCTTTAGTTCAAAAGATATTCAAGCTAAAAGGATCCCTATCACGGTACCCGTGATTCCCTGTCAATCTGTGTGTTACCTTTGCATTGGAGGAGGCTGATTGGCCCGCCCAGGATGTTCCTTTTTATACTGGCTCTTGGGCACTTGTCAGTTGCCCTTTTGTGGTGTTCCCGTTCCTGCGTCTCGTTGCTGAGTTCCAGTGTCTCCTGTGTACCGATCCGGCTTGGCTGACTCCTCTTCTGATCGTGCTCCGTGATTGACCCGGTTCTGGCTGACGACCCTGCTCCGTGATTGACCCGGTTCTGGCTGACGACCCTGCTCTGTGATTGACCCGGTTCTGGCTGACAACCCTGCTCCGTGACTGACCCGGTTCTGGCTGACGACCCTGCTCCGTGATTGACCCGGTTCTGGCTGACGACCCTGCTCCGTGATTTGACCCAGTTCTGGCTGATGACCCTGCTCCGTGATTGACCCGTTCTCCGGTTGACGTTCCTGCGGCTGTTCCATCCGGTTCCGGTTATCGCTCCTGTCCGGTTGCAGTTCCAGTGTCCTCCGGTCGCTCTGGCGACATTCTGAACTGTTTTCGCTGATCCTCTCTCACTCTTTCAGCTGTAACCTGAGGTTGCCTGCCACCTGCTTAGCTGAGCTGTGCTCTTCTGTATGTACCAGATTAACCCGTGCAGTGCCTGTAGTCTCCGGTTACATGCCACTTGTTTAGCTTGCCAAGCCTCTGTTGGTCCGTTGAGCCGTTACACTCTGAGTCGCCTATTGACGCCATACTATTCCTTGCAGAGCTCCGCCTGGCCGGTGTTAGGGGTGCACCGTGACCACGCCGGTTGGCGCCGGTAGCCTGTTCGCTCTTGCTATAGGATTCTGTGCGATACCGGAAGGGTGTCCTGGCTCCGCTTCTCATTCACTCAGAGTGTACATTTCCACCTGCACTGCCTAGTGCATCGGCTCCTTGTAGCTTGTGCAGCAACCATCTATTGTGGCATCCCAAGGGTGTCGTGGCACAATCCAGTTGGCATACGCCGGGTCATTTACTAGTCACATTGTGGGCGATTCCTATTCTGGTTACTTCAGCTCTGGCAGTGGCATTCCTCCTAGCCCATGGTGGTGGTATTGGCTCAGCTCAGCACAACAGGGGCAATCCCCTTTTCTACCTAGAGAGTGATACAGTGCTGATACTTTACTCCTTGCTCTACATTTAAGAGACTGTTCTCCAGAGACTGATATCTATCCTGAGCATTGGCCAATTTAGCCTGAGTTTCTCCAGTTGCTCCTGTTAACCCTTTGGGGTTACTCCAGCCTATATTTGTACTTATACTCCTGTTTGTATTACACATACCTTGTCTGTATTTGTCAATACTGTTCTTACCTGTGCTGGCCCCTAGGGGCACTGTTTATCATCCTGATTCAATAAAACTGTGTTTTTACTTCATAACCTGGTCTGAGTGTCAGAAAACCGTAACAATCCCCCTCCAGCCCCTTCTGGCCGCTTTCCCTTAGGGCTTCAATCCGGTCATGGGACCAGATGGCGGTTCTTCAGCAGAGCAGAAATAGCACTATCTACAAAGGAATACTTCATTGGAACGGTCTACAAAGTGTGCTTGCAAACCAGGCACACTTTGTAGCCTGTTCCAGTGATTTTGCTATTTCGGTTCTGCTGAAGAGCCGCCTTAAGTCCGCTGACACAAATCCCCTGCTGTCAGCTTTACAGCTGACATCAGTGAGAGGGGAACTTTAAAACTTTATATCTCTCGAACCATAATCATTTGAGAGATCAGACTGGCATCAATGGATTTCTTTGTTTATTATCTACAATATTATTTTTTATTTCTATAAGACATTACTAACCCTTTAAATGAATAGGAATTTTTATTTGTCCCCTACAGTATAGCTGTCTTCCTCCCAAATTTCTCCACTTTGTCTATGTACATATTCACATTGTCTGCAATAGAATCCAACTCAGTATATAATATATCAAAATACCAATATGTATGGAAAAATAAAACTATACATATATATCTACCAGGGCTGATCACTGCAGGGATTTCCTCCTTCATACAACGCTGCGGGAAGATCACATTTCCAGCCAAAATCTAAGATACAATAAACATGTATGTTACAAATCTATTTCTTCAGGTTTAAAGGAGAAATAACACTTCCAAATATTAACGTTAAAACTACAGAGAAGATGAGAATACTCAACAAACAGTGTTATAGCTACTGATACAGACACAATCAAGTTCTCTCATGTGTGCAAACAAATAAATTCATTAAATCCTTTGGCTGCCAGGGGCTCGTGCCACTTTTTGGTACCTGGGAGACCCGACATGTTTTTAAAATTTAGCAGTGTGTGTGTTTAAGTATAATTTCCGTAGGTAGCTTTCTAGTTATATGCAGAAAACTGGACATTGTTTTTCTTTTTCTCAGGTTTCAGCTTTTCTTGATGTCTTATGTGAATTAAATGTTGTGTCTTGCAACAAGAGAAGATGTCAAGAATAAGAAAACAAAATATAAAAAAAAAAATGTATATATATATATATATATATTTTTTACTGTTTTGTATTCTCTGTCCGCTCCGCAGGGCGGCAGAGATTGGTGGCAGCCAGTGCATCAGGGATGGACATTTTTATGAGTAGGCAGGGGGGTAAAGCCCTCCTGCCGACTCCTGTGAGAATTGTAGCAGCAAGACTCACTGCTGCAGAGGTACAGTGGGTCCCCCAAACTGCACTGCGTGCCCACAAATTATATATACAGGGCTTATAATTTTAAGTCCTTTGCTACTAGTCAGACCTGAAAAGATACTCGCCACTGCAAGCCATAACATACCCACCAGGGCTGAATTTCTACTCACCAGGGCTAAATTTTCACTCGCCATTGGCTAGTGGAGACTGGAAATTTTGAGCCCTGTATATATATATATATATATATATATATATATATATATATATATATATATATATATATACACACACACACTTTTTTTTTCTATATTTCACTATAGTTCAAATAAATTTACGTTTGTAGCTAAAGTTTCAATTATTTTTAAAAACCCTGTATTAGAGTACATTGATACGATATATGTACAGTTTTATCTACACACATGTTCTGAACACACCCCAAATTAACAGGCATGCAAAAGGGTCACATTAACTGAAAAAGGTCATGCAATAGTTCACATGGTAAAATTACAGTAAACCATCAATAATCATATGAGAACGTATATTTACTAAAAGCAGAAAAAGTAGCGAATATAAAAAGTGTCTGAAGCATCTTCTTTTACAATACTTTCCAGCAAGGACATTTTGCCAAAAATAGGGAATTTTAGATTTTTTTCAGAAGAGTACAACAAACTCACAATTTACAGCATCTCTTACACAAACTTGACCACTCTTCAGGTAGAAAAACAAAATACACTGAACATGGTTTATGTTGGAATAAATAAATACCCCCACAACAGCAATATAACCCCATAAAAAAACATATATCCTGCAATGTCCTTGGCACAAGAAATTCTTTTTTTTATTTGATGGTCAGACATTGTGCCCAGGAACTGTCAATCCACTGACTGACCATCGGAGCTTACAACACAGAAACTAACTCAGTTGACATTCACACCACAGAAACTGACCCAGAGAGCCATATTCACCTAACGAACCAACAGAGCTAAAAACTGGACAAGGAAACTAACCTGAAGAGCTTGCAATTGAGTGTGGGTTTTTTTACCTTCCATTAACATAAGCACTGAAATCTAATGAGACCCTGATCTCTGCATTTCTGTGATCAGCTAACTCAATGATAGCTGATGACAGCTTTGCCTGTTAGTCTGTAGTTCTGCCAGACTAAAGTGAGAGAGCCGAACACACTTACTTTTGGTGGCTGCAGTAATTCGGCCCTTATGGACCCTTATCACTGCCCTATTCTGCTCTAAATTCAACCCCGGTGCTTGCTAGATGGGTATACAAAGCAATGTAAAACAATGCACTGGATAGGCTTCTGGCAACCACAGAGTTTAAGTGCTCCCCACTAATTGGAGGCAATTAACTTTGGAGATCATCAAGACTGTTCCAGATGCTATAGGTGGTCAGTATAGGTGAGCAGAATGAACACACTACTTTACTTCACTTCATTCAGTATAAAACGGAGTTATCCAAAGTTCTGGTTGTGCTTGAGATTCTGAGAAGCCAGAACACCATTGATGATGCTAGTAAAGATGCATTTTGGCTTCCTAAACAACAAAGAAGTTTGAGGAACTCCAGTGGAGAAAAGGAAGTCAGCAAGTGAGCCCTCCTGGTCACCAGGACTGACTGCCCTAATACATCTGTGAGACCAATACCAGGAGGGCATCGGTAAGGTGTCCTCATGCCCACAAACAAAGTCTTAAATTATATAAAAGAAAAATGTGGCAGGGCGGGAGAGTAATGAGTGCCATTCCATATCTGATAGCAGCTTGGTACCATGGGTTCCCAATGCCAGTTCTGTAACAGATACGGTTTAGAACTCAAGCCTACAGATTTCTACCTGATAATCCCGCGTGATACCATTATCTTCCTCTGTACGATCCTGTGAATAAGGATGGATGAGATGCCTTTCTGGTGGATTTCTGTTACTGGATTCATCTGTAGGAAATGAACAAAATGTATGAAAACACTGGCATGTAGATGATGTTTTATCACTGATGTGCACAAATGTCTGACCAATATTAATATACAGTACAATTCTTATTGGTTCTATCAGTAGTAAGTATATCTCTGCCCAGAACAAGTATCAGTGACATATTCAGCGAAAGCCTTTATCTCATGGTACTGCAGGGAGGAGATCCAATTGGCTCATGAATTATGATTAAAAAATGAACCCCCGGAGATCCTAGGAATTGCAATGGAATGTGCATTTTATGCACTGACCGCCATGACAGCATTCTCTTAATGACAATAATAATAATATACAAATTAATAAAAATGCAATTATCGGTATGGCCGTTTTTTTAAAATGTGATGCTCACCTTTTAACCCCATAATTGCCAAAATACAAGGAAAACCTAAACATATGAACTAATAATAAGTGCAAAACGGCGCTCTATCCCTTGTAATAGAGTCTGAGAAAATACAATAGAAAAAAGAAGAAAAGGGGCAGCTGCTATCCGGTGTAAGATCAGAACAAAAGAACAAAATAGACTAAATAATATACAGGCTAGCGCTCACTAAACATTATATAGATGTATAAAAAATAGATATATTCAAGGATTCAAAGCAAGATGATGAGGTCTTGAGTATTTATTAAAGGTTCAGTTATCTCCCCTAAAAAATATTTAGAGTTAGGTAGTGGTTGAAAAAAGAAACTAATTGCCATAAACCCTATCTCTCAAACCGCTATGGTTTGAGAGATATAGGGATTCAGAGTTCCCCCCTCCCTCCCCTTCTCCTGATGTCAGCGTCTAGCTGACAGCAGGAAATCCCGGTCCGGGGACCAGCAAGCGGCTCTGCAGCAGAGCCGAAATCCCGTTACTTAAAAAATAATTCATTCATTGGAAAGGTCTACAAAGTGGGCTTGCAAACCAGGCACACTTTGTAGAGCTTTCCAATAAATGAATTCTTTTGCAGTAACGCAATTTCAGCTCTGCTGCAGAGCCTCCTCGAGTCGTACGACTTGAATGTCCTGCTGTCAGCTTTACAGCCGACATCAGGAGAAGGGGAGGGAGGGGGAACTTTGAATCCCTGTATCTCTCAAACCATAGCGGTTTGAGAGATAGGGTTTGTGGCAATTAGTTTCTTTTTTCAACCTCTACCTAACTATAAATATTGGTGAGGAGGTGTTGCATTCTATCTTAAGATACAGGAAATGACTGACGGCCCAGGTGGTACAGTGAGAAGCCTGTCCATCAATCTCCGAACAAGATGGATTTTTCAATAATGCTGGACTTATTCAGGACAATACAACTATTGGTATGGATATCGCTATATGAATAATTATTTGGGGGGCAGTTTCAGAGGCGTAACTAGAAGCCTCCGGGCCCTGGTGCAAGAAGCGCCATGGGCCCCCCCTGGACCACATTCGCCCCCCTCGACTACATTGGCCCTCTACAAAATGCCCCCATCTCCTACCTCCCTGGAGTGGCAGGAGCCCAGAGAGGTGTGTTGATCTCCCGCGCAGTCCTTTTTAGTAATGCAGAGCGCTGGGAGATGATGTCATCTCCCAGCGCTCTGCATTACTACAGTGCCAGACGGAGATCGCGGGCACCAGGCAGAGGGGTCGCAGGGGGCGTCCAGGCCCCCTGGAAGGACGGGCCCGGTCGCGGGTGCGACCCCTGCGACCCTTATAGTTACGCCACTGGGCACTTTAATTGGAGTGATAGTTCTGCTTTTAAGGGATAGTAATATTTAAAAATTAATATCCCTTATATTGAAGCCCTTGTAAAACTGAATTAAATGCCACCAACGGCATCTCTCAAACCTTTATGGTTTGTGAGATAGCCGTTTTTAAACTTCGCTCCCCCTGCCTCTCCGCTGACATCATCGTTTTTGCAGCAGCAGAGAAATCCGGTCCCGGGACCGGCGGGGGCTCTTCAGCAGAGCCGAGATCTCGTTATGGAAAACAAGATCCTTCACTAAAACGGTCTTCTACGTGTGCTTGGTTACCAAGCACACGTAGAAGACCGTTTTAGTGAAGGATCGTTTCTTCTATAACGAGATCTGGCTCTGCTGAAGAGCCTCCGCTTGATTCAAAGAAGGGATTTCCCTTCTGCAGCAAGAACACTGATGTCAGCGAAGAGGCAGGGGGAGAGAGATGCCACTGGTGGCATTTAATTCAGTTTTACAAGGGCTTCAATATAAGGGATAGTAATTTTGAAGTATTACTATCCCTTTAAGTCACCCTTGACTTCCTGTCACTGATGTTTAGCCTAAACACTCATTCTAGTAGCTCCTTCCCTCTATAAGCCTATCATTCTGTGCCTCTTTATTCTTTCTCTCCTCTGTGATCTCCCCTCCACATTCCTGCCATCGCTTCCCCACTCTTGTCCCATTCCCTAGCCTTCAACTACAAATTTTCATTGCATACCTGTATGCTATCTCCTTATCCTTCTCTATTCATTTAGTCACTGCAGATGTAATTTAACGGGACAGTAATGTTTAGATATCCCAGTAAGATCGAGTCTTCTGCATACGTTTGTATAATGATGAGTAAATTTATCTCCATCCATAAGTTTGCCATTTTCATTTTATTCTATAAAAAAGTGTACCCCTCACACCCCTTTTACATACATAATGCAGCCTCTCCTCAGATCTGGATTCCGGTCAGATTGCAGTGAGGGACAATCTTCTTTCTTTCATTATAAGGATAACACTGCCCCCTTTGGCAAAGGAGGGAAGGTTTTTCCTTATGTTTAGAGAAGATTGTCCTTCGTCGCAATCTGTCCGGACCGGCTTGCTGAAGATTTGTGACGTATATAAAAGGGACTTATAGAATAAAATGAAAATGGCAAAGTTATGGACGGCTATAAAATTACACATCGTTATACAAATGTATATAGAGGACTCCATCTCACTGTAATAGCTAAACATTACTATCTCTTTAAGAAATGATCTCATTGATAATTTAATATTGTAATCCATTTTGAAGCAGCAGCACAGGTGTTAAAATAATGAGTGACCAAGCAGACACACGCACACTCACACACCTATGGATCATCTAACTGATGTAGCCATCGGGCCAGAATAATTATGCACCCGTGTTCTAGACGATAGACTAATGTAACCTACCATTTAGTGGATACCTATATGATGTCATTTATATCAGAATAAGAGTATATATCGTCTTACCTATAACACTGTTAGAGGGTTCCATGGATTCCCGCTCCTTGTGTATTGGTGAGTTAAGTAAAGGTTCCACTATGGGGATCTGCATCCTGTAGAATTCTTGTGATTCATGAGGACCACGGCTGTCTGTGACATGGTCATTCTCCTTCTTGACAACCACATAATCCTACAAATTAAGAGAAGGATAATGATATGCAGATTGCATAACAATTTATTAAAACAGACCAGCAAGACAAATAAAAATGTAGCATAAAGTACAGACTGTCCTGCCCTGGATTTTCTTGCATGTGCTATACCATCTTTACCACGTAGCATTAAGTCTTGGGACCAGGTGGTGTGTGTGATCCTCTTCTGTATAGATGATGTTATGTATGAGCCATTTCTTAAAGTCCTTCCCCACTCAATGCCAGGGGTTCCTACCTGAAATAAAGCCAGTGAATCACCTGGCTCCTAGTAATTAGTATGGTCCACTTCCAGGGGGATTTAGTGCCATGACATCAAGAAAGATGTGGAGAGAGAGGAGTTGTTACTTTTTATTATTAGTTAAATGTTAAAGGAGCAGTAAACTTTTTTTTATGAAGAAATATATATTGTAGGGGTTTTCCTACTGAGTAAAATAAGGGTATTCCCACTGCCAAGAGATTTATATTTCCAGAGTTATTACAGTTTAAACCCATGGTTTTTTACATTAGCAGTGCCCTCTAGTGGTCAAATTCTAATTAGCTTTCCTGTTAGATTCTAATGGAGAGGAAAGTCAGAAAAGTCAGAGACATACAGTTCTCCATAGAATGTGATAGAAACTGCCTGTCACTTCCTGTCAGTTAGAACTATCAGGAAGTAAACACAGTAAATTCACTTCCTGTCAGTTAGAACTATCAGGAAGTAAACACAGTAAATTCACTTCCTGATTATTTAAACTGCTATAAATTTTTGAAAAAAAAACATCTGACAGCGATGGGAGTGACCTTGTTTTATTCAGCAGGAAATGCTCTGTAAAATATGTGTTTTCATAAAAAAAACTTTACTGCTCCTTTAAAGGGATAGTAACCCCCCCCAACAACTTGACCGCAAAATACAGCAATCATAGAAATATACCGAACGCACTTAGTCCCATCTCTCACACCTTTATGGTTTGAGAGATGTAAGGCAAAACAGACCTCCGCTCCCTCCCCCTTCTGTCTGACGAGCTGTAAAGCTGTCAGAGGCAGAATCCGGTCGGCCGACTTTCGGCGGTTCTGCAGGAGCTCTGACATCTAGATATCTCCGTATAATTACTTCATAGGAATGGTCTACAACATGTGCTTGCAAGCCAGGCACACGTTTTAGACCATACCCATGAAGTAATAATACGGAGATATCTAGATGACAGCGCTCCTGCAGAGCCGCCGTCTGGTGCTGGAAGCCGGATCTCATGACGTCCGCTATACAGCGGACGTATGAGAAGGGGGAGGGAGCGGAGGTCTGTCTTGCCTTACATCTCTCAAACCATAAAGATTTGAGAGATGGGACTAAGTGCGTTCGGTATGTTTCTATGATTGCTGTATTTTGCCGTCAAGTTGTTGGGGGGGGGGTTACTATCCCTTTAAGGGTCTTTCTTCCTGGTGGAGGAACCTTTACCCCACAGTCTCTATGCCCCCCCCCCCACTGGCACAAGAAAAACACATTTCTACATTGTATACATTTTGGACTGTATTAAGGAAGCGAAAGAGGAACAACATAAATTAACAAATTCACTCTACGTATTTCATGGCTCTACAATGTTTGGCACATGACCTCTGCCATTCTCTACTGGCCTATGGGAAGTGAGGGAAAATTTTAATTGGGAGTGTGTTTATTCAATGGATGGTTTCTATTCCTGAAATAGCGGAGCCAAAGCCATAAAATGTGCAGAGTGGTTTGATTTTCAGTCATTCGTGGTCCTGGTCCAGAAACCTCCTAAGTTTAGATATTTGTCTTTTGCTCCACTATCAGTCTTTTTGTCCATTTGGTGAAGATAATGTGAAAGTGGGGAACTCATTCCATCATAAGTGAGCTGTGATAATCATATCTTGCATTATCTCTATACAAGAAAAAGGTTTATTTCAAGGACTCTATTGGACTGTCACAGGGCAGTAACTATTTGGATATAATCCAGGTTTTGTTCCTTATCTCTATCTATACCAATGATTTGTACCTCTTGTCATTCTTAATAGATTTTCATGCCTCCCAAGTGTCCCTCTTTAGGAGGCACAGTCCTTCTTTCACACTCAAATTCCTCTGTCCCTCTCTCCCACTCTGATGTCCCTCTTTTTAGGAAATTGGACTGTGTGATGTGTATATAAATGTATCACATTGCTCCACAGCAATAAGACTCACATTAATGTGTATTTAAAGGGATAGTAATACTTCATTTTATCTTTATTTTATTTTGTAGGCATTAAAAAAACATGAAGAACGATATAAGTCTTATCTCTCAAACCTTTATGGTTTGAGAGATATTCACAAGCAAAGTTTCCCCTCCCAACCCTTTTACCTAGTGTGAGCCATCTCTTCTCAGATGTGGAATCCAGTCCATAGACCTGACAGATAACAGCAGGGGAGAATCTTCTTCCTATGAGAACAATGAAAGCCCTGCCCCCCTTGACAAGTTTTTCAGGTTTTTCCCTTATCTTAATTGAAGATTGTCCCTCTCTGCAGTCTACCTGGACACCTCCCTTCTGATCTGGCTGAGCAGTGTTACATCAGTAAAAGGGGCAGGAGGGGGACACTTTATCACTGAATTACTCTGGAACTACAACTCTGACAGAATTGAAATAACACTCTCCAAAGTCCAAATACTATGATGATTAATTAGAGCTGCTTTTATTATGAAACATTACTATCCCTTTAAACTTCAGTATATGTGTTTATACTTTTATTTTATTTATTGAGTTACACAAAGAGGTGTCAATAGGTCATGAAATTACCTAAAAAATCTTGGTAATGTCCCACCCATCAGCCACGCCCCTAGAAACACCCCCTAAAACACAAGTGTCCCTCTTTGGCCATTTGAAATGTTGGGAGGTATGGATTTTTATCTGGTGGGCTGAAGAACTCTGAATGTGTGTGTTTGTGTTCGCATGTGTGGGGATATTGGCACTTGCGCTCTTTTACACAATTGGACACACACTGGGTATTTTCTGTTCAGCATGGCGGGTGAAAATTAAGGAACAACCTATAATTCCCACTGACTGATAGAGAGGTCTCCAACTCTTACCTCTCTAGCAATCAAGGGGGTAAAGCCCCAATACTATCAATCAGAATTTGAAGAATTTTTTTTATGTTCACCTATGTTGCAGTTGGTTCACTCCACAATTTGTCCTCTTTGGTTTCCTGAATATGACCCTCTGTGATCTTAGCAGAGTCATATGACTTCAACGGCACTACATCAGGGCGGTAACAATAGTCAAATGCTGGGTTTGTATGCCAAACAATATGACCCTCACCACCTTAGCTCCAATCCATAGTGCAGGTAAGGAAAACCCAATCCTTGAAGGCAACAAAGTAGAAAAGAAAAAGACCGTCTTCGGATGTTTAGACGCTAAAAACAACTTTATTCCATGAAATCAAACAGACACTACATTTAGACAGGAAGCCTCATGTGTTTCGCACCACAGAGGTCCGAGTGCGGTATTTTTATTTTCTCCTCTGTGATCTTAGGCCCATCTATGGATAACAGGATTCTTCTGGATTTTTTTCTCTGATAGCAGACCACAAAGGATTATGGGAGAGAGAGCATCACTGCTGCTCAGGCACTTGGACAGGAAGTAGAGGCTGAGAAAGCACTTGCTGTGCTGTAATTACTCGCTCCCATTCACATTACAGTAGAGAAGGGAGGTTTCCTCTGCTGCAACAAGAGTAAAAACCTGCTGACCTGCCCCTCTTCAGTTCCACTGAAGCCTGTTCCACTGCTGGACCCCCAGTCATAACAGAGAACTCCAGGGACTGGTCCTGGACAAGTACCACCAAATGACTCAGAGTGGGACTGAGGTAGTATCGGGCCTGACTCACCGAGATGGTGGACTGGACTCTATCTCAGTGAAGACAAGTTAAATGTTTTTTCACTTATTGGTTTGCAATTCTTAAAGGGATAGTAATGTTTCAAAATAAAAGCAGCTCCAATTAATCTTCATAGTATTTGGGCCATGGAGAATTTTATTTCAGTACTGTCAGAGTTGTAATTCAAGAGTAATTGAATGATAAATTATCCCCCTCCCACCCCTTTTACTGATATAACACTGCTCACCTCAGAGCAGCAAGACTGTCCGGATGGATCACAGAGAGGGACAATCTTCAGTGATCATAAGAAAAACCTGAAAACCCTGTCGAGGGGGCAGGTTTTCCTTATGATCAAGAAGGTCTTAAGACCAGATTCCACATCTGAGGGAAGCTGGCTTACACTAGGTAAATTGGGCATTATTATTCATTTACTATTGAGCTACAACTCTGACAGTATTGAAATAACACTCTCCATGGCCCAAATTCTATGAAGATTAATTGGAGCTGTTATTTTTGTGAAAGATTACTATCCCTTTAACCCCTTAAGGACCGGGAAAATCTGAGTTAGATTTGACTTAAGGACCGGAGCAATTTTGACTTTTTTGACTATATCTTTGTTCAACCATATTTTCTCTTTAATTCCTTTTGTGCACCCACATAAATTATATACTGTTTTTTTAAGCACAAGTAGGGCTTTCTTTTGATACCACAATTATATGAATGCCTCATTGTTTAATTTGATTAAAATAGAAAAAAAGAGGAAAAAAATTGAAAAAAAACAACATTTTGCTTATATTTTCGTGTCAGAATTTGCATACGATTAGTTTATGACAAAAAAATACACCTAAATATATTCATTTGCTTCTCCTGAATATAAGAATATCCCATATGCCTAGTATTTCAATCACTTCCTCACATTTACAAGGTAAATATTACAAAATGGATGCCATTATTTCCAACTTGTAATTTCTCAACAATTGGCATGTGAGCATCATAGCTTAGCTGATGGTGCCAGAACCAAAAATGTCCCACAAAGGTATATGTTTCTGAAAACTACACAACATAAAGTAAATAATTAGGAGAATTTTGGAGTTTTTCATGCAGCTATTTTTCCAGAAAAAAATTTCAAAATTGTGGTAATATTTAGTTTATTTGCAGTTTTCACACTTACATTTCAATACTACTGTTGATATCAAGCACATGATAGGTGAAGATTTTTAAAAATGCAATGTTTAGTGTTCACCTCCTTCTTCTGAGTACGGCAATACCCCATATGCATAGGTTATTCAAGGTTTGCGGGAGCTATGGGGCCCAAATTGGAACATGCGCGTTTCCAGTTTCACACTTTGAATTTTCACAGCTTGCATCACTGGTGCCATGTCTCATTTGGGGCTGTGTAACAGTGCTCCACTCTAAGATTTTCCCCCAAAAGTATATATTTTTGGAAAGTAGACACCCCAGGCTTTCATTTTATGTATGTTTTAAATTTTTTTACGCAGCCATTTTACCACCAATCGCTCGTAAATCTTGACGTAAGTTAAAAAAACAGCGTTTTTCACACTTGCACTTCAATGTTGATGTGAATTTCAAGCACATGATAGGTGAAGATTTTTAAAAATGCAATGTTTAGTGTTCACCTCCTTCTTCTGAGTACGGCAATACCCCATATGCATAGGTTTCTCAAGGTTTGGGAGAGCTACGGGGCCCAAATTGGAACATGCGCGTTTCCAGTTTCACACTTTGAATTTTCACAGCTTGCATCACTGGTGCCATGTCTCATTTGGGGCTGTGTAACAGTGCTCCACTCTAAGATTTTCCCCCAAAAGTATATATTTTTGGAAAGTAGACACCCCAGGCTTTCATTTTATGTATGTTTTAAATTTTTTTACGCAGCCATTTTACCACCAATCGCTCGTAAATCTTGACGTAAGTTAAAAAAACAGCGTTTTTCACACTTGCACTTCAATGTTGATGTGAATTTCAAGCACATGATAGGTGAAGATTTTTAAAAATGCAATGTTTAGTGTTCACCTCCTTCTTCTGAGTACGGCAATACCCCATATGCATAGGTTTCTCAAGGTTTGGGAGAGCTACGGGGCCCAAATTGGAACATGCGCGTTTCCAGTTTCACACTTTGAATTTTCACAGCTTGCATCACTGGTGCCATGTCTCATTTGGGGCTGTGTAACAGTGCTCCACTCTAAGATTTTCCCCCAAAAGTATATATTTTTGAAAAGTAGACACCCCAGGCTTTCATTTTATGTATGTTTTAAATTTTTTTACGCAGCCATTTTACCACCAATCGCTCGTAAATCTTGACGTAAGTTAAAAAAACAGCGTTTTTCACACTTGCACTTCAATGTTGATGTGAATTTCAAGCACAGGATAGGTGAAGATTTTTACAAATGCATTGTTTAGTGTTCAGCTCCTTCTTCTGAGTACGGCAATACCCCATATGCATAGGTTTCTCAAGGTTTGGGAGAGCTATGGGGCCCAAATTGGAACATGCGCGTTTCCAGTTTCACACTTTGAATTTTCACAGCTTGCATCACTGGTGCCATGTCTCATTTGGGGCTGTGTAACAGTGCTCTTTTTTAAGATTTCCCCCCAAAAGTGTATATTTTTGGAAAGTAGACACCCCAGGCTCTCGTTTTAGGTGTGTTTTCCAATTTTATACACAGCCATTTTACCACCAATCTCTCGTAAACCATGACGTAAGTAAAAAAAAAAAAACAGCGTTTTTCACACTTAGGGTTGGCGGCAGTATACTGGGCTGCATACAAATTGGTTTGGGACACAATTTCACCTAAAATGTCTTCCCCCAAAAACAAATCAAAAAAATGATCATGGGTAAATTCTTCCACATCAATTTGAATCCCTGGGTTGCCTGTGAATTCTGAGATTTGTGGCCATAAATTGATACCCATTCATTAGGATCCGGAGTGGCAGGTGTTGGGGCATTTCTTTGGGCAGGTCTTTTGGCAGGTCTTTGGGCAGATCTTTTGGCAGGTGCTGGGGCAGTTGCCAGGGCAGCTCTTGGGGCAGCACTTGGGGCATTTCTTTGGTAGGTCTTTGGGCAGATCTTTTGGCAGGTGCTGGGGCAGTTGCCAGGGCAGCTCTTGGGGCAGCACTTGGGGCATTTCTTTGGGCAGGTATTTTGGTAGGTCTTTGGGCAGTTCTTTTGGCAGGTGCTGGGGCAGTTGCCAGAGCAGCTCTTGGGGCAGTGCGTCTTTTCTTGACAGAAGGCCCAGCGTCATCACTAGAGCTGCTCTCACTTTCTGAAAACTGCGCTATGTCAAAATCTGACACAGTGTCTGTTGCCTCAGAGTCAGACGCCAAAAAGGCATATGCCTCTTCAACGCTGTACCTGCGCTGCATTTTGCCCACTAAAAACACTTTTTTTTTTTTTCTTACGCTATCCCTAAACCTAAATCTAACCCTAAAACTTACCCTAACCTACGTATATCCTGAACCTACCTAACCCAATTGAACTACCTATCTAAACTGCGCTTATTATATATATATATTTTTTTTTTTTTGGGGGGGGGGGGTTGGTTTTTTTTTTTCCCCTAAACCTAAATCTATCCCTAAAACTTTCCCTAACACACGTCTACACTAAACCTACCCAACTACCTACCTAAACTATATTTACTATTAAAATAAATAAATAAATAAAAATAAAAATTTTTTTAAAACATTTAAAAAAACTAAAAAAATTCAAGGGGGATGGGGGGTGTCCCACAGATCAGATCAGAAAACACTGATCTGCAGCAAATTGATCACTCCAAGAGTGATCAGATGGGGGGAACTTATTGATCACTGCAGAACAGTGATCAAAGGGTTAATTTTCTTTATTTAAACTTTTTTTTTTTACTTTTTTTTTACAGGAACACTGGAACACCATCTCCCTCTGTCTCTCTCCACCTCAGCAGTATGCAAGGTGGAGGGAGGCAGAGAGATCTGACAGGGACAGTATTTACAAATACTGTCCCTGTCATTCAGGTTTTGCAACATGTGATTCGCTTTTGAAGCGAATCGCATATTGCAACAATGTTTCTACCGATTGTTACTAAGTGTCCCGATACCGGGACACTTAGTTACAAGCGGCTTGAACTCTTCCATCGCTCCTTGCGGCCGCGATGGAAGAGTTTAACCCTTGACGTAACGGGTCCGTCAAGGGTCGTTGGAGCACATTTACCCTTGACGGTCCTGGTACGTCAAGGGTCCTTAAGGGGTTAATAGACCACATTGGTAAGCAAACAGCAGTATTTTTGAGTATGGAGTCCATTACAGCATAAAAAAGCATGTTACCTGATACCCAGATTTTAACCCTTTGAGGGGCAGAGAGGTATTGCAATGCGTTGGATACCTCTATGGCACACAAAGGGTTAAAGCTTTGTAGGAATTTTTCAGGGGCACATTCAGGGTTAACTAAAAGGGTCTGTCGACAAGTCTCATATAATCTGTATTACGGTTTCTCTTTTGATGGTATTGCTTTGATGTTTTACAGAATCTCTCACCTCTCCAGTCAGCAGGAAGATGATCTCCAGGGTGAGATTCAGAATCTTCTCATTCACATGATTCCTGTCCTTGTTCATCCTGAGCGATTTATACAGATGCTCCGAGAACTCATTCCTGTCCTTCTGTTGTCCTTTCACCTTGAGGGGACCTCTGAGGAGAGAAAATAATCGTATTTTATCTGCAGCAATTGGACTTCAAAGCAATGTGTATTTAGAATGGAAAATAAATGAAAAATTCAAATATATATTTTAGGCATTAAAAAAACTAGTATCATTCTGACACATGCTACAACAAAATGGATGTCAAACACTATCAATAGATCAAAATGAAAAACAGAATTAACAGGGAGCAAAGTTCTGGGGAATGAGTTTTACAAGAACAGAATAATATATAATAACATGATATTACTAGCAATATTGGCACTGCTTTGCCCACGCGGTGAATAAAACAATGACTGGCTCCTCCTTGAATTTGCAGTGCTTAGCCTTTTCAACTAAAAAAAAAAAAAAAAGTGCGTAACGGATTACAAAGCACTGCATTACACAACTCTCCATCAGTGAGTGTGCGCATATGGGCAGAGCCGGATTACAGGCAAGGCACCTGCCTAGGGCCCGGAGGAAGCCTCATTCCTGCACTCAACCGTCCTCCAGGAATGCGTTGGAACGCCTTTCCTGCTAGCAGGACTCCTCCACTGGGCACCGCAACACAGTCAGGTCTGTGTAGCTACAGTGCTCCCTCGTCGCCTCTTTAGTAATGCAGAGCGCGCTGGGAGTCAACATCTCCCAGCACACTCTGCATTACTGAAGAGAAGACCACGCGGGAGCTCCAGCAGCTACAGGTTTGTAATGGGGGGCAAGTTGGAGCTGATGTTGGAGCTGATAGGGGGCAAAGTAGAGCTGGTGGGGGCAAGCTGGAGCTGATAGGGGGCAAGCTGGAGCTAGTGGGGGGCATCTCTTACAGGAATCCCCATACCAAGAGCAGACTGGCCTAGGGGGCAAAGAGAGGACAAAAATTAAGTAATGTATCATGGGTTTCCTCCCTAACCCTGACTACCTACACAGTATTTAGTTTACATTACAGTTTTGTGGGCACAGGCACTCAAAGGGTTATCCAGTCATTGGTTACCTTGCCTAGGGCACCGTGGAGTGTTAATCCGGCTCTGCATATGGGTGAGAACAAGAGCATGTGGAATGTTTTGCATGTGGAATTTGTGATTTGCGTATAGTGGTTTGCATACAGTTTTGTGTATAGCACTGGGCAAATAACTTTTGCCGTTTTCCATATCGCATATTGTGTATAGCGTTGTGCGTTTTTCATACAGCGTATTGAGTTTTACATTTGGCATATTATGTTTTGAGTTTGGCACATTGCATTTGGCATAATACTTTTGGAGTATTGTGTATGGTGTTTAGCATTTTTACATTTGGCTTCTCCGTATAGAGTTGTCTGGCGTATGGCATAAAGTGTTTGGCTATTGTGATTGAAGTGTGGTGTATTGCGTTAGGCATATAGCATGTTGTGTTTTAAATGCAGTGTATTGTGCATATAGCTCTTACTGTATTATGTTTGGTGTATTGCGTATGGTGTTGTGCATTTGGAGCATAGTGTTGTGTATTTAGTGTATATTAGGTTTAGCAAATTGCATTTTTGCTTTTTGGCATATGGTTTATTGTCGTATGGTGGTTGGCGTATTGCATATTCCATATAGCTTTTGCGTATAATTTTTTCAGTATTGTGTTTGGCAAATTGTGTTTTGAGTTTGGCAAATTGTATTTTGCCTTTGGCATATGTTTTTTGTTGTATGATGTTTGGCATATTGCATATAGGGTTTTAAGTACAATGTTTTGAGTATTGTGTTTGATGGTTTGTGTTTGGCAAAACTCGTTTTGCGTACTGTGTTTTTTGTATTGCGTTTAGCGTGTAGCATTTGGTGTATATCCTATTGCAAATAGTGTTTTGCATATGGCATATAGCGTACTGCATTTGCCGTATTGTGTTTCTCTTATAGCACTATGCATGTCTTGTGCGTGTGCAGAGTATGTGTTTGAGTAGTGCACGTACTGTGTGTCTGTGCTGGTTGTGTGCAGTGTGCGCAGAGTGTGTGTGTTCGAGTAGTGTGTGCGCGGCTAGTGTGCATGCAGAATGTGTGTGCACGTGTAGTGTGTGCACAGAGTGTGTGTGTGTGCGTACAGAGTGTGTGTGCTCGAGTAGTGTGTGTGAGTGGCTAGTGTGCGTGCAGAATGGGTATGCACGTGTAGTGTGTGCCCAGAGTGTGTGTGTGCGTACAGAGTGTGTGCATATTTGTAGTGATTGTGTGTGTGCAGCAAGTGTGCATATGTAATGTGCGCAAGCACAGAGTGTTTCGATGTGTAGTGTGTGTGAACGTGTAGTGTGTGCACGTGTAGTGGGTGTTTGCGCAGAAGAGTGTGTGTGCACATGTAGTGAGTGAGTCTGCATGTATTGGTGTGTGTGCAGTGTGTGCTCGCACGTTTAGTGTGTCTGAACAGAGTATATCTGTGCAGAGTGTGTGCGCATGTACTGTGTGTGTGTGTGTGTGCAGAGTGTGTTTCATATAGTGTGCATGTGTAATGTGTGTGTGTACAGTGTGTGTGACGTGTAGTGTGTGCACAGGGGGTTTGTGTGCTGAGGTTGTGTTTGTGTGTGTTCATTGTAGCCCCTGCATTCCCCTGGCCACTCCTGTCAAAATCACACCCCTATGCTTATATCAATGGGACAAGCAGTATAGAGGAGATTTGCATAACTCCTCCTTACTACTGCCCCTGGGTGTGCTTTCTCCTGAGGAAGACATAAACCCTATATAATAATTCGCTACAAAGTTTGTAACGACGCAGTCATGCGCACTAGAGACTGCTGCACGTGCTGCAGTCATGCGCAGTAGATACTGCCCGTGACGAGGCTGATACAGAGCTGGGCGCTCCAAAGTCAGACCTCCAGTCTGACTTCGGATCGTCCAGCTCTGTATCAGCCGCGGCGCGGGCAGTCTCTACTGGGCATGACTGCACTGCGACCGCCCGCCACTGTGGCCCGTGTACACAGGCTCTTCTACTAGTAATGTAATAATGCTTCGTCTTTTATATATGTAGAAAAAAAAGGCATGGTTTGTTTGTTTTTTACGGTAAAGGCAGTAAGGCTTTGATTGCAGATTCAATTGATTCTTTCAAAAAAGTACTGGATTCCTTTCTAACTTGGAAATAATACTGAGCACTATGACAGCTGGCTGTAATGTAGAGAGGATGTTTATCCAGGGAGATATCTGACCTTTTGAAGTAAGTAAGAATTTACCCACGTGGGGCTTAAAGTGGAATTAACCTTTTGAGTGCCAGACGGGTATGAAACGAGTTGCTTTATGAGTTGAGTACCCCACTGACACTCAAAGGGTTAAGACTTCCTAATAATAACTCCAACTACTCTGGTCAGAAAATCTAAATAGCCACTATGTCCATGGAGAAAGACATGACATAAGCCTATTAACCCTTTAAGGATCAGAGGCATATGCAACACATTGTGAAGCAATGTGCTTTATACACCTCTATTCCTTCACTCTTTGAGTGCCAGAGGGGTATCCAACACATTGCTTTGCAATGCACTGAATGCCCCTCTGGCACTCAAAGGGTTAAGGTTACATGCAGTAAGCTGAGTTCGTGTCCTGTGGTCCTGACAGCAGCTGTCATGTCGGACCTCATGCACATGACATCCAGGGCTGACTGGAGATGTTATTTCTTGATCAAGGGTACAGGAGCAAAATTCATAGGGGCCATTAGAATTTTCCAGACATATCCAATACATTGCGTTCTTTGGAGAGATCTTTTTATTGACCTTGAATATATATATGTAAATGGTAATCATATTACCCCTAAGATGTCTCTTTTCTAATGTAAACATGCCCAGTTTGGCTAGTCTCTATAACTTATATCCTCTAATCCCTTTATCAGTTTTGTTGCATGTCTCTGCACTTTTTCCATTTAATTAATGCTGTTTTTAAGAACTGTTGCCCAAAACTATACTTCATATTATAGATTAGGCATTACCAAGGATTTATACAGAAGTAGAATTACTGCGCTGGGATCACAAACTTCTGTACTGTGCCAGGTCCATCACGGTCCTTAACGTCTAACAGCCATGACAGTCCTGGCAGATCATTGGGTGTTATGGGGTTGATGTGAGTTTTATTGCTGTGGCGCAATGTGATACACTTATACACACACTCTGCACAATCTGATTTCCTAAACAGAGGGACAGGAGGGCGGGAAAGAGGATTTAGGGTCTCAAACAAGGACTGTCCCTCCAAAAGAGAGACACTCGGGATGTATACTCGAATGGTTAACTCTATGAGTGCCAGAGAGGTAGCCAACACATTGCAATTCACTGGATGCAGTGCACTCACATGTATGACACTGTATTTACTTTCTCAAGCTACACTTTACCTTGTCTCCTGACACCCCCCACTTCCACCCTTTCAGTCTCCAGTCTGGGTGCATGTTATTAGATAATGTTTTACAAATATGATTAAGGTCGAGAAACTTGAGGCCCTCCAGCTGTAGAGCACTATAATTTCTACCATCCCCATGAAGGAATTATGGGTATTGTAGTCCTCGAAATCCGGCCAGCCATGGTGGGAGTTTTACTCCTCAACAGCTGGAAGGCCTCATGCTGTCCATCCCTGGTTTAAAAGATATATTACATGGATGTTTACACTATCGCTAACAAATCACCAACAAAATGGCCGCGTACCTCCGGTGCAGCGACATCGCCTATTCTAATGTTAATACCAGTCAGTGATGAAAGATCACCGTATTCCAACGGGTGGGCGTGGCTTCTATGTTACAGGACCGGCGGTCTGTGACGTCATGCGATTACCGGGATGTTATTACCGTGTGTAGAATTGAGAGAGGCGTGTCTCAGAGCTATACAGAAGGGGTGGACCCAGAATGTCATACTGTCATGTGACTCCACAAAGTTCTATAAACTAATAGGGAAGTGGTGGCCAGTTTGAGGCTCTTCAGCAGTTGGGGATTACAACCCTTTAAGTCCCAGGGATGATAGGAGTTGTATTCCTTAAGTGCTCAAAGGCACTGGGTTGTCTATAAACTGAGCTAGATGGAGATCTGCTCATTAGTAGTTGCTGAGGCTTGGTTGTCATTTTGTTGTAGACCAAGAAGCATCTACATGTAAATCATAGACGTATATTCTGGACTCACTAACAGACATATTTAGTATACAAAAGTCGTATTCAGTATTATTAAATGCACAGCGAAATACGCAGTTAGTGTTTAGATGTTTAACAGGATCACACCTTTAACCCTTTGAGTACCAGAGGGGTACGCAACGCATTGCAAGAGCAATGCGTTACGTACCCCTCTGGTACTCAAAGGGTTAAAACGGGGCACATAATGAAAATGTTATTCTGCAGAGTTGCACCAAAACAAGTGCAACCCTGTATTGTGAGATTTTGAAATTGGCATTAAAGGCATACCTCCCAAGTGTCCCTCTTTAGGAGGGACAATCCCTCTTTTTATTATTATCCTTTATTTATATTGCGCCAACTAATTACGCGCTGTACAATTGGGTTTGTGAGACCCAAGTCCCTCTTTCCCACCCTGATGTCCCTCTTTTTAGGAGATGAGCATAACTCCCAAGTGTCCCTCTTTAGGAGGGACAGTCCTCTTTTAGACCCAAATCCCCCTGTCCCTCTTTCCAACCCAGATGTCGCTCTTTTTAGGAGATCAGATTGTGTGGTGTGCATATAAGTATTTCATATTGCTCTGTAGCAATAAAACTCACATTTTTGTTTGTTTAAAGGTCAGTATATGTGTTTATAAATTAGTGTGTGTAAATAAAATACTTTGGTCCTGTTATAAGTCATTTATTAGGTTACACAAGGAGGTATCAATAGGGCATGAAATAGTCTAAAAATTCTCAGTAATGCCACGCCCCCCAGCAACACCCCCTAAAACACAAGTGTCCCTCTTTGACCAGATGAAATGTTGGGAGGTATGATTAAAGGTGAGGTCTGGTTACCCTAAAGAGATAGTAAAGTTGAATTTTGACTTTACTTATTTAACAAGTGCAGAATATTTAAAGTAAAAGTGCCTATAATTTTCATTATTTGTCTTTTCTATTTTAACAATTTATTAACTATTTTATTACGCCTCTTTGGGCTTCACCCTCTCTGTGTCTCTAGATGGATGAGTCCTACTCTGACTGTCTCTGTCAGTGAAAACAGCAATAGTGGTACAATGTATTATCATCCCTGCTAACTCCTCCATCGTTTCACCACTCAAAGAGTTATTGTGATATACAATGTACTGTACATTGTGTTGTTTTATTTTGTATTGCAGTACAGGGGGCTACTATTGGTACTTTGTCCTTTTTGGAGAAAAAGCAGTAACACTGAACTCTCATCCTGAGAAGCTGGTGCTTCCCCTTGAGATTTGTGTCAAAAGCCTGAGATTCATTATGAAATCACAGGACCATAGTCCTTTCTCCAACAAGATTAGGACATTCAAAATAATCCCATTAAACTCTGTGGGCTTTATGAATAAAGACAGAATGGAGCAATTCTGGAGCAAACCATCTGCACCATAGGGAACAAATAAACATCCATAGAATTAAATGGGACTTTTAAACCATTGATTGCTAAGGGGGTCTCCAATACAGTGCTAATAAATATGTGGAAGGTATGCTAGCATTGACGGTGTTAAAAGCTCCATTTAAAGTTGAACTTTTATCAAAATTAAATTGCCCTCAAATCCGTACTAACATATCGATACACATATACATACTTTTATTATACTGAATAAGTCTGGCATTATTGAGTAATCTAACTCCTTTGGCAGGCATCAGTGGTGTAACAACAGGGGCCCGGCTGCCCCCTGCAACCCCCCACCTGGCACCCGTAACAAGCTGAGGTCTGGCCTTTTTCGGCACATACCTCTAGCAGATGAGCTCCCTCTCCGGCACTCTAGTAATGCAGAGAGCTGGAAAATGACACAATCTCCCAGCACTTTGCATTACTGAAGAGAGGACTGCTCGGGAGCTCCAGCTGTATAGAGGTTTGTGCAGAAGGAGGCACAGACCTCTCCTGCCATGCCACTGGACCACCAGGGAGCTAGGAGATGGACACTGGCGGGGGGTCAATGTGGAGGTGGAGATTGGCAGCAATGTGGAGATTGGGGGCAGTGTGTAGGTGGCCAATGGGGGGGGCATGACAATTTCTGCACCAGAGCCCGGTGGCATCTAGTTACGCCTCTCACAAGCATCAGCAGGCAACACCAATGAACATCTTGCAGAAAAGGCATCTGTGAGTCTGCTCTGTCTGTCCCATTCACCACCAGGATTGGTGAGTTGAGTTCCTTTGTACCTTAGAAAGTTGCATTTCTCAGTAATGCTGGGCTTATTCAGCATAATAAAAGAATGCATATGTGTATCGCTTTGGGGGGCAATTTAATTTTGATGAAAGTTCCGCTTAATAATGGTAGTTTAAGAAGTTATTCCACCTCCCTACAGTCCACCATGCCTTTATGAATAAAACCCAATGGCCACTGAGAACTCTGCCCATATGCACAAAAACCAAGTGTATCAATTCTGGGACAAACCAACTGCACCCTTAGGGACAAATAAACATTTCCCAAACTTCCATCATTTCTACCCCTTAAATACTTCAGAAGACTCCAACTCATTACAAATGAACACGGTGGGAACCTGCCTAACATAGGCTGACCAGACCTCACGTTTAACCGGGGACACATAGGAAATAGGCATATTTCAGGAGTGCACCAAAGTCAAAGCAGCCCTGCGGTATGCATTTTTCATATGCGTGTGCGTCCCTGGTTAAAGGTGAGGTATGGTCAGCCTAGCCTAACACGCAAAGGGTTAAAAGCCTCACTATAAATCAATGTGGCTTTTGTGTTCCCAACACCTAAGTTAATTCACCCCCAATTGTTTGTTTTCTTTTTATGCACAAGATACTAAAGATTTACTTTTATTTTAATTGGGCTTTAACCTCTTGCAATCCATGATATAAACAACATTTTAACCCATATATATTTTTTCCTCATGAAGTAGTTGGTTAGCTCCAGAACTTTGCCTGTTTTTCTAATTATAATGTTCTCTCTAACTCAGATAATAGGACGCATGACGATGACATCATCAAAATGTAATCACGTGACATGTAAGACCACATCCCCTCTAAGCTCATCCGCTAGACGCCTGTCTTCACTTCCATCAACGGTAACCAATGTCCCGGTAATTGTGTGACGTCATAAACAGCGCCGTCGAGTTTGGAAGAAGCCCCGCCCAATCGCCAACAACTTTCCCTACAGAGTTCAATAGGGAGATGTCGCTATATGGGAGGTATGCGGCCATTGTGTTGGTGATTCGCTAGAAAGAAAAGCCTGTATAAATGTAGAGCTCCCGGTGTGTAGAGTCCTACAGTAGTCCGTGCTTAATTGTCCATAAGTTGTGTGAGTGTCGGCCTGGGGTATTTGGGCACATCAGGAACACACGACGCAGAGGCCCACAGGTATCCATTAAAGATGGCGGGAGTACAAGCTAGCAATGAAGGAGTCTAAACTTAACCCCTTGGATATCAGAATGGTGTGCGAGGCCGTGAGCAACACCTCTGATCCTGATCAGGTTATGGCAATTACAGTTAGTTGCCTCAACTATTGGCACTAGATCTCATATACAATTACCAATTGACTACCCCTATGTTAACCATTTGAGTGTCAGAGGGTGTGCAACGCAGGATTAAGTCACATGGCTTTTCTTCAACTACTGGGGACATCCACGAAAATACACTTCAGTTCTTCATTGATGTAAATACAGCCCTAGACTATCCATGTGTTATATCACCAGACAATGGGGTGGGTTTGGTCTAGGGATAATCTCTCCAGCTGTTTGAGAACAAAATTCCCATCATCCCCAACCATTGGTCGCATACCCTTGACACAATCAAAGGGAATGTTCTCTTGCCTTAACCCTTAGAGTGCTAGAGGAGTATGTAACACGTTGCTTTGCTATGTGCTGTGTACCCCCTTGGTACTTAAATGGTTAATTTAAATTTGGGTGTACTAATGCAAAGTTCTTGTTTCATTAAAGCTCTAAGTACACTTGTGGTGCTATATAAAGAAACATTCACCCATTTAGACCCTGGGCTCATTGGCAGAAGAGGAGAAAATATTTATATTTCATCCAGACCTCACCAATAAAATAGCATCTATATTGGCAGTCCTCCATAGAGTGAATTCTAGTGTATGCGGCCCTCAGCTGTATTGAGTTTGACATACCTGGGCTAAAGGGATTGAATTTCAGGTTTCCACCAATATTCTGGGTGAAACCAAAGGTTTCAAACACTGTTAAAAGTTTGAGAACTGCTGCTGTAGAATAATCAGGCTCATTTAAATGATCTGAGCACCAGAAAGCACTTGTGGCCATATTCACTAAGATTCTGGAACATCCAACTGCACTATAAGGGACAAATAACAATTCCCCAAATTTTTGTTAATTGAATTGAGACTTTTAACTCAAGTGTTATAGAGCAGCCATGTCAAAGGCTGCAACAATGGATGTACTGTACCCCATCCCAATATTTAAGGCTATTCTGATTAATGTTGAAACACTTCTTTGCTGTGCTGTCCGAAACGCATTGATTGCAATGTAGCGGTTAATAGTGGGCCTGCTTAGGCTAGGTGGGTGGGGGGGTAGTGGAGGTTTATTCTTGGGCACAATCCTCTCCAATGACTATTTGTAATGTATGCATACAGATTGCCAAATCCAATGTTCATAGTTGCCCCGAGTTGTGAAAAATGTTTTTAAATATAAAAAGTGTCTTTTATGGGCTCTTGCCTGCCAAATCTTGATCCTGTTTTAATGAATATAATGTGCTGTACCCACCTCTGCTCCTTTAAATGGTTCAAGATCATAGATGAGACAATAAGCCAAATATTTTGTAGATATCACATTTTTTTATTTACTAGAACAGCGATTCTCAACCAGGTTGCCATGGGACTTTGGTGTGCCATGGCCATCAACATAGGGTGCTGCATGTTTTCTATGAAGAACTTGACAAAAATGTGAATATTGACTTTTAAATGTAGATTTATTGTTAATTGTTATGCACAATGTGTTTGTTTTATTATTATTGTAAAACCTATTAACTGAATGTTTATGTATTGTACCTATCATTATTCCCGTGACAAATTACATTAAATATGTTAGGGGTGCACTGAAAGTCCCATATTGCATGTTTGGGGTGCTTTGAGCAATAAAAGATTGAGAAGCACTGTACTAGACTTTGCATGAAGACCATCATTTTCCATGCCCAAAGGCCTGTTATATTGACTCTTGTCCTTGGTTTGGACATCCCTGCTTTAAACAGTAAATTTAAATACTTATTATTGAGAACTCTTATATATTCTGCACAGGTCCTTCAGTTCCTCCCCATATAAAGAATATATAGTCTATGTAACCACACCGTAGATTTTTGTTCTTCCCAGTTGACACACCAAGCCAAATTACAAGATTTTCCCATAGGCCCATAAAAATAATGACAAATCTTACCCCCATAGTTGGACAAAAAAAAAAATCTAACAAATTGTTTAAGGAGTCAGTGAAGGGGTGCATGCACCCAGATGTCTGAAATAATCCAAAAATAGAGGAACTCCGGCAGCCAGGCTTTTAGGATCTATGGCCACTATGGCCCCACCTCGGGGGGGGGGAGTCCTTGAGCAAAAAATAATTGTGTTCAAGTATGAAGCTGATTACTATTGACATCATAATTGCTCCAATTACATGTTCTTATTTTAAAACTCAGATGTGGTATGAGGACCTTGATCATGTCTAATTTGTAACTCGTAATGTTTTACAATAAAAGCAGCTTCAATTAATCTTCATAGTATTTGGGCCATGGAGAGTGTTATTTCAGTACTGACAGAGTTGTACTTCAAGAGAAATTGGAAGATAAACTATTCTCCTCACGCCCCTCTTAGTATTGTAACACTGCTCACCTCAGAGCAGCAAGACTCTCTCTCTCGCTCTCTGTGATCCATCCGGACAGTCTTCAGTGATCATAAGAAAAAACCTGTCAAGGGGGGGGGGGCAGGGTTTTCATTGTTCTCGCAGTAAGAAGATTGTCCCTTGCTGTGATCTGTCTGGTCCCAAGACCAGATTCCACATTTGAGGGGAGGTGGCTTACACTAGGTAAAAGGGGCAGGAGGAGGCTACTTAGTTGTTAGCCTCAGAGTCTGACCTCATCACTGCCAGCCAGTACAATAAGAGTCACATCCATTTTCTTCATTAACCCTTTGAGCACCAGAGATGTGTCCAACACATTGCAAAGGTCTGTATTCATACTTGCCCCAGACATGTGGGCAACCAGACTCAGATGTCACCCCTGGGCCTGATGCATACTAGTTACTAACTAGGTGGTTGTATAAGGTTATCATACATTTTCCTTAGATAAGAAACTGGAATGTACAGATATATATATATATATATATATATATATATATATATATATATATATATATATATATATATATATATATATATAATTTTTTTTTTTTTCATCTTATACTATAAAGGAGAACATGGTCATGTGACCAATAATTCTCTAGAAGTGCCACACACACCCCAGGGCAGCCGGTAGGAGAAGATAAGCACATCTCCTCCATTTATGTCGTCAGTATACATGGGGGGTATGATTTTCACAGGAGTGCACATGGGGCCTTTTCCTTATGCTGATGGATACTTTATCATTCAATTACTCTTGAACTGCAACTCTGACAGTATTGAAATAACACTCTCCATGGCCTAAATACTATGAAGATTAATTGGAGCTGCTTTTATTGTGAAACATTACTATCCCTTTTGAGAAGCCATGATATGCCAGGACCATCATGGGTAAACTTTCAATTAAGGACCCATGATGCCCCTGGCACGTCATGGAATTCAGGGGTGGATGCCACTGAGGGACCCATTAATCCATTTTGGGAAAAAAAAACAAACAAACAAACTTAGTAGTCCATAACTGCATGCCTGTTCGTTAAGGGGTTAAAAGGATAGTAGGGTTGATTATTCCATATACTTTTTAATAACAGTATACCTTTATTAAGTGTCCATAAAATTGTAGTCTTTGTGTTCTTTTATTTAAAGTGTCCCCCTCCCTCCCCTTTTACCTGCGTCACGCTGCCTTTCCTCACATCCGAAAGCAATATCACAATGAGGGACACTAATTTGCCTATCAATATAAGGAACACCCTGAAACCCTTGATGAAGGGGAGCAGGTTTTTCCTTATACCGATACAAGATTGTCCCTCGTCACGATCTGTCCGAACCAGCTTTCTGCTCTTTTCAGCCTGCGTGACTGGGCAAAAAGGGGTGGAATGGGGAAACGATAAAATAACAAAAAAACTACAATGTTATGGACACTTAGAAAGGTACACTTCATTATAAAAAAAAAAAAGTATATTGAATAATCTATCTTTAATATGCACACATTTCTCTCTCTTTAACATGTAACTCAAAAAGAGAATAGATTAACATGCTTACAGCTTTTTTAAAAAGTATATTGAATAATCGACCTTACCTTAATATGCCCACATTACTATCCCTTTAATGTCTCCACAGGATTATATTGGTATGAAGAATCGGCTCTACTGTAACAGCAGCAGTCCTTGTGTAACAGACAGATTCTATAGAGCCTTATAATGGAATCTTCACCTAACTCCACGACACAGGAGAGAGACGATGTTGATGATCTCTCCGACAACATCCCGGGTAAAGACACGTTTACTTTTCTCTGTTATAAATTCCCAGAACGGTAGATCACATTTTACTATTGTCAGATCAGTGGAGGGCAACATAAGACCCTCCAGCTGTTCAGAACTACATTAACCATGATCCCCTGCCAGCCAACATGATGGGAATTACAGTGCAGAACAGCTGTAGGCACTCCACTTGCCCACCACTGAGATAGAAAGGAACAGTTAATCCAAGCATAACCTTTTAAGGCTCAAAAAGGTGTGCTGTGTTTTGCAAAGCAGCAAGTGACTCCCAACAGGTTATTAAATAATTATGAGTGCAGGAAGATAACTGACCTCTACGTGAATCGTGTTCTAATAAACTGTCAAATTCTCTTTCTTACTTCTGCAAATCTGCAGGGCTGGGTAACATCGGGGCTTCACTTGGTGCTTCTGGGAAAACGCTACTCATTCCATTAGAGCCCATTGTCTGCAAACTCGCTGACACATCTCTTAAATGGACAGTGATTGTTGATTCCATTCCCAGAGGAGCGGAGTGAAGTTCTGTGACCTGCGGGGCGGGGGGGGGGGGGGAGTGTTTGGTAGAGTATTTACGCTATGGAAGTTTGTGGCCTTATTAATCAAGTTAAAGAGGGGCAATTATGGAATAAAAAAACTGCGCCATAGGGTAGAAGTGTTCATTCTGCAAATTCCTTTTAATTTAAATAGAGATTTTAACCCTCTTGAATGCTTGAGGCCTCCAATGCATTGTGAAGCAACACTTTGGAGACCTCTCGAGCATTCAGGAGGGTTAAAATCCCAGTTTAAATCAGTTGGGAATTTTATTTTGCCTCCTATCACTCAGTTCGTTTGCTCCAGAATTACATCACTTTAGCCTGATGAATAAGGTTCCAAATTCCCATAGATGTCCGGTACCTTCCTGCTGTTAATAAAGCCCATTGCCCTGACCCATCACTGCCACTTTAAAGGATCAGTAGGCATTTTGATGTGGAGTACAAGCGCACTCCTGTTTTTGAAAGATTCTTCATTGAGACGTTATTGTGGTTCAAACTGTCACCAAGTGGTGGAGCTTTTACTGACCCGTTCTATGGAGAACTGTGGTACCTGGTTCATATGCTGTTTTACATGTTACATTTCTCAGGGCCCTGTGGTCAAAGAAATGGAGCAATTCTTGGGTAAATTAATTGTACCATAGAAGAGGAATACAAAATTACCTAAAATCCAACTGATTTAAATGAGGATTTGAAGACCACTCAAGTGGTTAAAAGCTCGGTGTAAATAAAAGGGAATTTGTGTATGCTCCATATGGTGCAATGAGTTTGCCTCAGATTTGTTCTCTTATCTGTGTGCGTATGGCCCTGAGTGAGATATTGCAGGAGAACAAACACCTCCTTATGCTGCTGTCAGGATTGAGTTATTGTTTGGATTAAAGGGATAGTAATATCATGATATAAAGCTAGTTTCTCGTATTCATTAGACTTCTTTATAAAACACGGTGACACAATGTCCATATCAGTGTAGTCTTCTTATAATTTTAGTTTGTGTCCCCCCCCCCCCCCCCCGCCCCTTTTCCCAACATCACTCTTGTTTCCTCAGATCTGAAAGCCGGTCGCTTGACTGGTCTGATCACAATGAGGGAAAATATTGTGTGTGTCAGTATAAGGAAAACCCCGCCTCTCTTGATGAAGGGGAGCAGGGTTTTCCTTATGCTGGAACAATATTGTCCCTCATTGCGATCCGTCCGGATCGGCTTTCAGATCTGAGGGAACAAGAGTGATGTTGAGAAAAGGGGAGAGAGGGGGAAATTACAAGAAGACTACGCCGATATGGACATTTACAGTGGTACCGTGCATTATAAAGAAGTCTAATGAATACGAGAAAATAACTTCATATCATTACATTACTATCCCTTTAAAGTAGAACTAATACCTCCTAATAATACACCCTTGTGCACTTCCCATACTAAGCCCAGAAAAAGGGAGAAATTTATCTTGCCGATATTTCCTTTTCTTCTGTGTCCCTCCACAGCCATAGTAACTAATGGGTAAAGTGTCTCCTCCCTCCAGCTGGATGTAGGACCAATCAAAACATAAAAGGCTGCCCCTTTACTTCCTCTGTAGTCATCTTTTGTCCAAGCTAAAAAATTAGAATATAGACAGATTAGAGGGCAGGGTGTGCAGTGGAGGGACACAGAAGAAAAAAACTGAATTCGAAAATCGAAGCACACGTCTGCCCAATGTGTACCCATATCATGGAAGAAAAAAAAAATAATACAAATAAGTGTGTGTGTATATATATATATATATATATATATATATATATATATATAATATATATATATATATATATAAAATATGCCATGACAGTCTTACCCAGACCTAGATGTAGCTGACTTAAGGACTTTTCTGCCAAATCTGGCGTCCGCGGGTGACAACATCAATCTTTTAATGTTTGATAAATGTAGAAATAGAGGACCATGTGGCTGCTTTACACAAGTCCTCAGTGGAGGCTGACCCCTTTGCAGCCCAAGAAGAGGCTATTGCTCTGGTAGAGTGTGCTCTAATAATCTTAGGTGGTTCTTTTCCAGCTATTAGATAGCATAGTCTGATACATTCCGTTATCCATCGGGCAATGGATTGTTTGGATGCTGATGAACCCCTGAATCTTCCTGCAAAGTGCAGGAACAAGGAGTCTGATTTTCGGAATGATTCCGTCTTTTGAAGATAGATAGAAATACACCTTACTAGATCTAAGTTATGCAGGTATTTTTGTCTTTCTCCTTGAGGATTTGGAAAAAAGGAGGGTAGCACAATTTCCTGGTTCAAATGAAAGGAAGATATTACTTTGGATCTAAACTCTGATTTAGTGTGCAGAACTACCTTGTCCTGATGAAAGGTAGTATAAGGTTCCTTATAGGACAATGCTTGAAGTTCACCAGCTTTTCTTGCTGATGTTTAGAAACTTTATTGGAATTTCTTCTAAAGGTTCAAATCTTGATGATCTTGCTAGTTGTTCTAGCACTAGATTTAAGTCCCATGGGGTGATAATGTCCCTTATACTGGGTCTTGCCTTATCAATTGCTCTCAAATATTTCTTCAAATATTTTTTTCTGCAAATTGTCTGGCTAAGCATGCTGAAATTGCTGATAACTGAACCTTTAAAGACGCTGGACGTAATCCTTTTTCAAATCCTTTTTGTAGAAAGTCTAGAATTTGCGGAGAGGATATGTTGTTCCTATCCACTCTATTTTTCTTACACCAGGCTGAAAATATCTTCCAAATTCTGCAATAAATCTTTGATGTGGATGCTTTTCTTCCCAAAAATATAGTATCAATGACAGAATCTGAAAGTCCTTTTTCTCTCAGAGAATTTCTTTCAGCTTCCAGGCTGTCCGCTTCAAAGTCAGAAGGTCCGGGCTGACTGGCAGAGTCCATGGATGTTCTATTGATAGTTTCACTAGCTGAGCGAACCATGATCTCCTGGGCCAATAAGGGGCTATCAGAATTACTGTGACCTTGACTTGTCTGATCTTCCTTATGACTCTCTGTATCAAGGGAGTAGGAGGAAATATATATGCTGAACCTCCAAGGGATACTCAGGGTATCTATTCCTAGAGCTTGAGGATGATATGAGAGAGAAAGGAACTGTTGGCACTTCTTGTTGTCAAATGACGCCATGAGGTTTATTTCTGGCCTCCCCCATTTTGTCACTATCATGCTGAATATTTTGTTGCTGAGGGACCATTCTCTTTGGTCCACTCTGTTTTGACTCAGGAAGTCTGCCTGTATGTTCGTTTTTCCTGCAGCTGAAATTGCCTTCAGGTTTCTTTCTGCCCAACTCAGAATGTGGCTTGCTTCCCTGTTTAGCCGACTGTTTCTTGTGCTCTGGTTTTTCATGTAGAGCACTGCTGCCCTGCTGTGTGATACAATTTGTACTGACTTGTGCTTCAGGTAAGATTTGAGCCTCTTCAAACACTTGGAAATCGCTTTCAGTTCAAGCAGGCTTAGGTGAGAATTATTCTCTTGGTTTGACCAATTTCCTTGTGCTACCTTGTCTCTCCAGTATCCCCCCCCCCATCCTTTGAGACTCTCATCAGGGTCTCATCAAAAGATCTCTCCCAGATGGTGTCCTTTAAGCTTGTTCCTTTTTGAAGATTGAGTCCGATTGTCCACCATGATAATTGCTTCTTTATTTTGAATGGCAAAGGTATTCTCTGTGCTGGATTTGCTGCTTTCTTGTCCCATTTCCCCAGAAACCAGTGTTGTAGCAGTCTCATATTTAGTCTTGCCCAGGGTACTACTTGTATGGATGATGTCATGGTTCCCAGTGTTTCCATATAATCCTGAGCCATGTATACTGCCTTTTTTTCTGAAGCTTGATACCTTCTTGATTATGTTCCTTATCCTTTCCTAGGATAGAGAGACTAGGCCCTCTTTGTTATCTATGGATAGTCTTAGAAATATTAATCTTTGGGATGGAGTTAGGCATCTCTTTTCCTTGTCTATCTTCCAGCCCAATTGTTGTAGATGAAGAAGGGTCTGAGAGAAATGCTTCTTTGCCAGTATTTTGGATTCTGCTACTATTAAAAGGTCTTCCAGATAGGGCATAATGTTTTTGCCTTTTATCCTTAGAGGCTCCAAGGCTACTACCAACATCTTTTGAGAAGATCCTTGGAGCAGAGGTCAACCCAAAGGGCAGCACCCTGAATTGCCAGTGTTGTCCCTTGTAACAGAACCTCAGGAACTTCCTGTGAGTTTATTTGATTGGAATGTGGAAGTATGCATCTTGGAGATCTATTTTCGATAGGTAATATCCTGGCCGAATTGTCTGGATGACCGAGGCTATAGTCTCCATTTTGAATGATCTTTTATTTATCATGGTGTTGAGTATTTTTAGGTCCAGTATTGCTCTGGATCCTCCTGTTGCCTTTGGAGTGGTGAAAATAACTGAGTACCAACTCTGTCTTCTTTTGGTACTAGTTCTATACCCTTTTTCTGTATCCATTCTTGTACTGCCTTCCTTAATTCTGAGGCCTTTACAGCCTTTCTTGGATTTTTTGAGATCTTGAATAATCCCCTGCATGAAAAGAGGTCGAATTCTAGCGGGCACCCTGTTTCCATTACCTGAATTACCCATTTGTCTGGTATCGTCAAGGTCTGCCACTGTTTTCTGAATAGTTCCAATCGACCTCCCACTGGAACTGGAAACGGGGTCCGCCAAACATCACTGAGATTCTTTTTTGAATTGATTTCTTCGTATTCCCTCCTTCCTGAAAGAACTTCTTGGCTGAAAGGAAGTTTATTTCCTGGTATCGAAAGCTCTTGACTGTTAGTAGTGTCTAGGATCTTGAAAGGATTGCCTTCTATTGCGAAAGGAAGAGAGCTGAGGAGAGGATCTGTGTCTTTTATCCTGTGGAAGGAAGGAACTTTTGCCTCCAGTGATTTTTCTTATGATTTCTTCTAACTGTTCTCCGAAGAGCAGTGTTCCAGAAAAAGGTAGCGAGACCAACTTATTTTTTGAGGACGCGTCTGCTTCCCAAAATCTTAACCACAATGACCTTCTCGCAACAACAGAAAGGGAGGAGGATCTTGCTGATAGTCTTAGGTTGTCTAATGAAGCGTCACATGAGAATGCTACTGTTTCTTTTATATTTGCTATGTCTTTCAATAGCTTTGATCTTGATACATTGGATTCAATCTTCTGCTCCAGTTCAGATAACCAAATCCTGCTAGTTCTGGTTACACAGGCCATAGCTGTAGCAGTCTTCATGGACTGACCTAAGAGAGAGAATTGTTTTTTTTTGTTTTTTAAAGGGATAGTAATACTTTGTTTTATCTTTATTTTATTTTGTAGGCATTAAAAAAACATGAAGAACAATATAAGTCTTATCTCTCAAACCTTTATGGTTTAAGAGAGATTCACAAGCAAAGTATCCCCCCCTCCCTGTTCAGCCAGATCAGAAGGGAGGTGCCCAGGTAGACTGCAGAGAGGGACAATCTTCAATTAAGATAAGGGAAAAAGCTGAAAAACTTGTCAAGGGGGGCAGGGCTTTCATTGTTCTCATTGTAAGAAGATTGTCCCCTTCTGTTATCTGTCTGGTCATACAACCTGATTCATATCTGAGAAGAGATGGCTTACACTAGGAAAAAGGGGCGGGAGGGGGAACTTTGCTTGTGAATATATAATAATATATATATATATAAGACTTATATCGTTCTTCATGTTTTTTTAATGCCTACAAAATAAAATAAAGATAAAACGAAGTATTACTATCCCTTTAAGGAATTCTCTATTCTTTCCATTGTATCTCTTAGAGATGATCCATCTTCAATTGGTATAGTAGTTCTCTTTAATAATTGTGCTATGGCCGCATCTATCTTGGGTGGAGCTATCCATGATGCTGTATCCTCCTCCTTAATGCGGTACATTTTACTGAATCTTTTGGATGTAGAAATTCTTTTGTCTCCCTTTGACCATTCTGTTTTTATTCGGTCAGACAGGGACTGATGAACTGGAAATACTGGCAAATCTTTTTTTCTTCCCCATGTATGCAGTGTCTAAAACTCCTTCTCCTTAGCTTCTTCTACCAGGCCTAAAGTCTTTCTCATTAATTTTAGAAAAGGGTCTATTTTTTCCATACAGAATGAACTTTCCTCTTCCTCATTACTCTCTCCTCCTTCTGAGGAGGAGTATTGATATAAAACATCCTCAAAACTGATGTCTTCCATATCCCCTAACCTGCTAGAAGTTCCTTCCTCAGGGTCCTCAAATCTTTCTTTTCCTAGGGATGAATGACTGAATGAACGGGAAGGTTTCTTGCATGGATGATTTCATCCATGATAGGAAATCCGATATTTGACTTGGAACCTCTGTTCCTGCCATTTTCCTTAGGCATTCATCACGTAGTTTGGCTGGATCTGATGCACTGAGTTTGTTGTCACATCCTGCACAATCTTTAGTTTTTGGAGGGATCTTGTCTTCTTTATTTTCTGATACAGATTTTTCTTTTGAAGTAGTTGGTTTTGGAGTAGTAGCCATTGATAATGCAAGGGACAAATTTTCCCTGAATTAAAATATAACCTTTATTTAATATGCTAAAATCGCCTATAGTAAAAAAAATTACCAATGACTTTCAAGGCCAAACTGATCCTGTGGGCTTACATAGGCCTACAAAATGGCATGCGTTCCATCTTGGAACGCAGAGGCCTACCGGATGCCGTCATACCCCATGAAATAAAGGTAGAGGAAAAGACTCACCATTTCCTTTTGGAGTTTTTGGAGTTTCAGGGCTGCAGGGTGCAGGGTCTCCACTGAAGCGGACCTCTGCTACCACCGCTTTCACCTCCGCTGTGTCGTCTGCTGCTGCTGCACTGCTTCCCATGTGTCTTTCTTTTGTTGGCTGTCTCGCGGTTCGCCTGCTCCGATTTTGGACAGCAATGAACGTGGCCAATATCCCCCGGTTTAATTGGGTAAAGAAAATGTCTTCTCCATATTTTTTAAAACTGGTGCACGACTCTCGCGCTCTCCTACCTCAGCTGGATGTAGAACCAAAAAGACTAGAGAGGAAGTCATGGGGGAGCCTTTTATGTTTTGGTCCTACATCCAGCTGGAGGGAGGAGACACTTTACTCATTAGTTACTATGGCCGTGGTTAGGGACACAGAAGAGATCTTAATGGCCCTTATAAATTTTGCTCTTATGCCTTCGTTCTAGAGATAATCTGTTCAGTCAGTCCTGGATGTCTGTCGTGTCTATGGAGGTGGACATAATTGCTGGTAGTTTTTTCCCCTCAAACTAAAGCAGTCAGTGCATGAGCCTGCTTAACCCTCTAAGGACTAGAGGGGTGTGCAATGCATAGAGTTCCTTTAAAGAGGTAAGATTACCATGTACAGTGGGTAGCATATGCATCCTGTGCTCCTTATACCAGCTGTCATGTCCTCCTCCATGGACTGCACATACAGGACAGATTAAAGGTGTTCTCTATTGAACAAAGAAACAAGACCAGAAGTCATAGCGGCCATTGGGATTTTCTGAACATAGAAAGATGTTGTTGGTTCTCCTTTAAAATCATTCTTGGCCCTTTCTCCTTTGACAGCTGATAATTAATAATTTAAAGTCAAGAGATTAATCTGGGCGGGTGGCAGACATAGATTCTCTACCAAAATTCTCACAATGCCTAAATCTCAAGGTGGGATTGAACCTTCTTCATATATACTCCTACAGTGAGGGAAAAAATTATTTGATCGCCTGCTGATTTTGTACATTTGCCCACTGACAAAGAAATGATGAGTCCATAATTTTAATGGTAGGTTTATTTGAACAGTGAGAGACAGAATAACAAAAAAAATCCTGAAAAACACATTTCAAAAAGTTATAAATTGCTTTGCATTTTACTGAGTGAAATAAGTATTTGACCGCCTATCAATCACCAAGATTTCTGGCTCCCCTGTGTCTTTTATACAGGTAAGAAGCTGAGATTAGGAGCACTCTCTTAAAGGGAGTGCTTCTAATCTCAGCTTGTTACCTGTATAAAAGACACCTGTCCACAGAAGTAATCAATCAGATTCCAAACTCTCCACCATGGCCAAGACCAAAGAGCTGTCCAAGGATGTCAGGGACAAGATTGTAGACCTACACAAGGATGGAATAGGCTACAAGACCATCGCCAAGCAGCTTGGTGAGAAAGTGACAACAGTTGGTGCGATTATTCGCAAATGGAAGAAACCCAAAATAACTGTCAATATCCCTCAGTCTGGGGCTCCATGCAAGATCTCACCTCATTGAGTTTCAGTGATCATGAGAACAGTGAGGAATCAGCCCAGAACTACATGGGAGGATCTTGTTAGTGATCTCAAGGCAGCTGGGACCATAGTCACCAAGAAAACAATTGGTAACACACTACACGGTGAAGGACTGATCCTGCAGCGCCCGCAAGGTCCCCCTGCTCAAGAAAGCACATGTACAGGTCCATCTGAAGTTTGCCAGTGAACATCTGAATGATTCAGAGGAGAACTGGGTGAAAGTGTTGTGGTCAGATGAGGCCAAAATCGAGCTCTTTGGCATCAACTCAACTTGCCGTGTTTGGAGGAGGAGGAATGCTGCCTATGACCCTAAGAACAACATCCCCACCATCAAACATGGAGGTGGAAACATTATGCTTTGGGGGTGTTTTTCTGCTAAGGGGACGGGACAACTTCACCGCATCAAAGGGATGCTGCATGGGGCCATGTACTGTCAAATCTTGGATGAGAACCTCCTTCTCGCAGCCAGGACATTGAAAATGGGTCGTTGATGGGTATTCCAGCATGACAATGACCCAAAACACACGGCCAAGGCAACAAAGGAGTGGTTCAGAAAGAAGCACATTAAGGTCCTGGAGTGGCCTAGCCAGTCTCCAGACCTTAATCCCATAGAAAATCTGTGGAGGGAGCTGAAGGTTCGAGTTGTCAAACGTCAGCCTCGAAACCTTAATGACTTGGAGAGGATCTGCAAAGACGAGCGGGACAAAATCCCTCCTGAGATGTGTGCAACCTGGTGGCCACTTACCAGAAACATCTGACCTCTGTGACTGTAAACATGGGTTTTGCCACCAAGTACTAAGTCATTGCAAAGGAGTCAAATACTTATTTCACACAGTAAAATGCAAATCAATTTATAACTCTTTTGAAATGTGTTTTTTCTGGATTTTTTTGTTTTGTCTCTCTGTTATTATGTTCAAATAAACCTACCATTAAAATTATAGACTGATCATTTCTTCACTTGTAAACTTATTTTCCACATTCTTGTAGCCTCCAGAAACCTGATTGCTTCCATATCGAAAAACCTAAACCTTCCTGATCAAACCCTACTCACCAGTTCTGTCTGGAATATCTTCACAATGGAAAAATTTATATCCCCATTGAACATTTCCTGTGGATTCTTTCTGAGCACTTGGGAACCCTGGTTGTCATTCTAACGAGTATAATTACCTTTTAGAGTTTGCCTAAAGCTTCTCTTGGCTACTAACTACATTCACACCCCTGCGGCTTCCTCCCTTTTACATTCACACCGCTGCGGCTCCCCCCCCCCCCCCAACTTATCTTGGTCTATACTTCTGACCTCTTCCCTCTCATTTTCCATTCCTTCTCCTTTCCCTTCTACAAATCCCCCCCTAGTATTGGTATACTATCACCAAGTTAATCTTTCATGGTGTTCTCATTAGATATGATATCACAGACTGAAATATGTATACAGTTTTGTGTTTCCTCCATGATTTGCTCTTCACAAAAAGTGTCTTCTACTCAAGAAAAAACAGTTCTCATTGTATTCACTCACAAAGTGTACATTTCCTACAGATGAATCCAGTGACAGAAGTACACCAGAAAGACTTCATTATTCACATGATTGTGCGGAGGAAGATAATGACATCACACAGGATTATCAGGTAGGAAACTGCAGGTTTAGAAATCCTACAGTTTACGTGGAGAAGTGCTGTTTTACCTGCTAAAAAAATGGACAAAACAAAACAAAAAAAACCCCAACAACCTCTGTTAACCCTTTGAGTTCCAGAGGGTTACCCCTCTGGCACTTCAAGGGTTAAACTGTAGGGCAAGATTTTGCAGAAAGATTTGGTGTGTGCGCATCTCTTACAGCTCCTTTTTTTTTTTCTTAAGATTTTTCAGTTTTTCCTGAAAGGGAGGGGTAATACAGAAAAAAGGGAAAGGGAGGGGGCACAGTGATTAAGTACAATGTTAACAGAGAAGCAAATATAACATGGCTGGAGGAGATGGCGTGAGTCCCTGCCACCACAGCCTGGGGCTCAGGGCACATAGCGATAGCGAGGCATTGCTTCGAGAGGGGCCTCAGGGGGGCAGAGAGGGTAACCCCTGGACAGACCTAGAGGTAGTAGGCAGCAATGAGCAAACTAAGCGGAGGGGAGGAGAGGCCGGGCCAAAGTGAGCGCTACCTTATCCCCATGTCCCACCCCTTTGGAGGACACACAAAACCCAAGCAGGGACACTAAGGGTGCCGAGGGGTTGGGCCACCAACGCACGCTGCGTGAACAAGAGCATATGCATCATAAATAAAGCTGGGAAGGAGAGTCAGGAGCACAGAGAGATGGCCTGAGGTCTGTCATGAAGCATCAGGCCTAGACTGAGGGGGAGGGTACCACAGGAATGGTGGGCGGGACAAGAGGCCACAGTCAGCAATTGTATGACATCCTAGACCTTGTCATCTCTCCTGTGCGATGGAGAAAGAAGAGCATCAGCCTCTAATTTACTTTATACTTTGTGTAACGACAACGTGAAGCAAGTCTGAGGCAAACCAACTACTCCTTAGCAGGCACATTTTGCCATAATTCCCATGTTTGTAAATGGGGCTTTAATCGTTGAATGCCAAAGGGCACTCAGTGTGTTAATGCAAGAGAGGTCTTTGACACATTTCATTACAGTGTGTTGGAGACCTCAAGCATTCAGTGGATTAAAAGTCCCACTTAAAGGGATAGTAATACTTCGTTTTATCTTTTTTATTTTGTAGGCATTAAAAAAACATGAAGAACGATATAAGTCTTATCTCTCAAACCTTTATGGTTTAAGAGATATTCAGAAGCAATGTATCCCCCCCTTGTTCAGCCAGATCAGAAGGGAGGTGCCCAGGTAGACTGCAGAGAGGAACACTCTTCAATTAAGATAAGGGAAAAAGCTGAAAAACTTGTCAAGGTGGGTAGGGCTTTCATTGTTCTCATAGGAAGAAGATTGTCCCCTTCTGTTATCTGTCTGGTCTGTGGACTGGATTCCACATCTGAGAAGAGATGGCTTACACTAGGTAAAAGGGGAGGGAGGGGAAACTTTGCTTTGTGAATATCTCTTAAACCATAAAGGTTTGAGACATAAGACTTATATCGTTCTTCATTTTTTTTTATGCCTACAAAATAAAACGAAGTATTACTATCCCATTAAAGGGAGAGTAATAAAAGCAGCTCAGATTAATCTTCATAGTATTTGGGACAGGGAGAGTTTTATTTCAATATTGTCAGTTGTAGGTCAAGAGTAATTGGATAATAAAGTATCCCCCCCTCTCGCCCCTTTTACTGATGTAACACTGCTCACCTCAGAGCAGCAAGACTGTCCGGTTGGATCACAGAGAGGGACAATCTTCAGTGAGCATTAGGGAAAACCTGAAAAAACCTGTCAAGGGGGGCAGGGTTTTCATTTTTCTCACAGTAAGAATATTGAATCTTGATGTGAACTGTCTGGTCTATGGACTGGATTCCACATCTGAGGAGTGGGGACTTACACTAGGTAAAAGGGGCGGGAGGGGGAAACTTTCATTCATTTACTCTTGAACTACAACGATCACAGTAATGAAATAACACTCTCTATGGCTCAAATAATATTTATTGGAGCTGCTGTTTTTGTGAAACATTACTATCACCTTAACTTGGTGCATTGTGTTTGTTTCCTGTCTTGCAGCTTCTTTGCTTTAAAATTGCTCATACCTACTTTTTTTCACTATAAAAACATACATGTCTTGCCTTTATATATAAAAATCCCCTCCGCTGTAATCCCCTGTCCTATACTTCCTATAACCAATAAGGGAACATGAGTACCTCCGTAAACCCTCACCTTAACCTGGGCAAAAAATCAGAATCATTATGAATCCGTTCTGAGTGGATTAGTTCCACATAATTAATCTCTAATAAGCACTGGATATTGTATCCATGGAGGCGGACATGATTCTTTAATGCAGGAGTCAAACTCCACCCACTGGAGGTTTCCCAACAACCAGGGCCAGATTTACATCTCAGGATCCTGTAGGCACAGAAATCTGAAGCACCTCTGCCCCCATTGGCCATCCCCACTGGACACCTACACAATTCTCCTAATCTCCATATTGCCCCCCATCATCTCCATATTGCCCCCCCATCAGCTCCATATTGCCCCATCAGCTCCATATTGCCCTCACATTGCCTCAAGTATCTCCACATATTACTCACACTGCCCCCCCCATCAGCTCCATATTGCCCCCATCATATCCATATTGCCGTCACACTGCCAGCCATCAGCTCCATATTGCCCCCATCAGCTCCAATGTGCCCCCCCATCAGCTCCATATTGCCCTCACATTCCCCCATCATCTCCTCATTGCCCTCACATTTCCTCCAATATCTCCACATTGCCCCCCATCAGCTCCATATTGCCCTCTTGTTGCTCCCATCATCTCCATACTGCTTCCATTACCTCCATATTGCCCTCACACTGCCCCCATCAGCTCCATATTGTCCCCTCGTCAGCTCCATATTACCCTCACATTGTGCCAACCCCCATTTCCTACCTCCTCCCTGGTGGTCCAGCGGCAGGAGAGGTGTGTGCCGCCTCCTGCACAGACCTGTAGCTGCTGGAGCTCTCTCAGTAATACAGAGTGCTGGGTGATGATGTCATCGCCCAGCGCTCTGCATTACTAAAGAGCTGGGGATTCTCATCAGCTACGGGTCTGTGCCGACGGAGGCGCAGATGGTAGACCTGACCGGGTGGGGGGGTTAGTGCCTGCATTGCCCGCAGCAAGGATAATTAAAAAAAATAATAATAATAATAAATTTAAAAAAAACTGTCCCAATGACAGGCGCCCCTCTGTGGGGTGCGCCTGTCGGCAGATGCCTGCTCTGCCTTATCAGAAATCCGGCCCTGCCAACAACAATGCAGTGGGAGGAGCTGAATCCAGGAGCTCTGCAAATAGAATCGTGTCTGCCTCCATTCCCTTGATATCCAGTATTAACTGCACATGGGCGCAGTTGTTTGCTAGTGGCTACTAGTGTTTTCTGCAGAGATAAGTGTAAGTGAGGGTTTATTCTCAAGAGGGGTTGGTGTTATTATAACCCTTTTGATCACCAAAGAGGTGTCCACGCGTTGCTTTGCAGTGTTGGACACCCCTGTGGCACTCAGAGGTTTAATAATCCATTTGGTAACCAGTGTCTCTTAAAAGAAGTTGAACATTGTGCGCTGCTCTTTTGCGATCCTGGTGACAGTAACTCATGTATTGTGACTCACTGGGGGAGATGCACTAAGCGGTGATAAAGCGGAGATGACTTCTCCAGTTCCTATGTTGTTCTATGGAGCTTCTGCGCTAAGATTTCTACAGCTTTGGAGATCTTAACCCTTTGAGTGTCAGGGGTATGCAATGAGTTGCATATGCCTTTGGCACTCAAAGGGTTAATGCACCGGCTCTATAGAATAACGTAGGAACTGGAGAAGTGCAACCACTGGAGAAGTCCTCTCCGCTTTATCACCTATTTGTCACTCGGTTCATAACCCCCATTGTGACCTACGGATTATTTCACACCGGTAACACATTGCAGCATGCTTCAACTTTCTTCAGACAGCGCAATAACGCGGCTACAAATCTGTAATATGGGTTTCAAAGGAATTGCATTGGTATTGCAGGTAGTTGTGTGTTCCCTGCCTATTTGTGAGATCTGTTTATAGTGCGAGAATGTGATGATGGGAAAACCTTGGTACACTGCAGCACTGAAAACGCACATTAACCTCTCAGTTGCCACAAAAAAAGTCACCCGTGTGAGAGAGCCTGTAGGGTTCTAGCAGCAGAGAGAGAGAGTAGGAAAGAGCTTTATCTCTAAACTAGAGTTTGATATGAATGAGCCACTTACTAGGGCAGTAGAGCTGTTCTACCAGTGGTCACTTCAAGAACAAATGTTACAGTTAGAATTTTTCATGGCATACATTTAACCCTTTGAGTACCGGAGGGGTACACAATGCATTGCTTTGCGTAGCCCTCCGGCAATCAAAGGGTTAATACTCCTGAGAGATGTGCAGTGTAATCTGTATCTGGGACTAACATATTTATTGTGACACTTGATGTTGTATCACAGGAGGAGCCAGGAGATGTGATCTTTCCTCAGCAGTGTAACGAGGAGGAAGTTCCTACTGACAACACAGGTGAGACACACACGATAAAATAAAAAAATAATCTGACCGTGCTGACTGTACATAGTTCTTTTAACCCTTTGCGTGCCAGAGTGGTACGCAACGCATTGCAAAAGTAGTGTCTTCCAAAAGGGGGCGGGTGCCCTACTGAGGGGGCATGGGACACTGAGGGGAGGTTTTGTTTCAGCACCAAACTTCTGCTGTACTAGTAATGTAACAGTATGCGTGTGGACCACCGAAACTTTGACTTTTAAAGGGATAGTAATGTTTCACAAAAAAAAGCAGCTCCAGTTAATCTTCATAGTATTTGTAGAGCGTTATTTCAACACTGTCAGAGTTGTAGTTCCACAGTAACTGAATGATAGTATCCCCCTCCCGCCCCTTTTACGTAGCGTAAGCCACCTCCCCTCAGATGGGGAATCTGGTCTCTTGACTTGACAGCTCACAGCAAGGGACAATCTTCTCACTGTGATCATGAGGAAAACCCTGCTCCCCTTGACAGGTTTTTCCTTATGTTCACAGAAGATTGTCCCTCTCTGTGATCCATCCGGAGAGTCTTGCTGCTTTGAGGTGAGCAGTGTCACTTCAGTAAAAGGGGCGGGAGGGGGATACTTTATCATTCAATTACTCTTGAACTACAACACTGACAGTATATTGAAATAATACTCGTGGCCCAAATACTATGAAGATTAACCCCTTAAGGACCGGACGTTATGGGACATTTCCGTCCCATAACGACCGCATAGGGGCACTTTGAGGCGCCGGTACACGTGACCTGTCACGTGTATCGGCGCGTCACTATGGGGCTTGAAACAGATCGCTCCGATCTTGGAGCGGTCTATTTCATGCCCTATTTTTACTTACAGCGCTCCCGGTAGAGCACTGTAAGTAAAAAGTACGTGACGTACCAGGACCGTCAAGGGTCTTTCAAGCAAATTTACCCTTGACGGTCCTGGTACTTCAAGGGTCCCTAAGGGGTTAATCGGAGTTGTGTTTTTTTTTTGTTTTGTTTTGTTTTTTTTTTGTGAAACATTACTGTCCACTGTTTTTATATTTTGTTACTTTTGTGTTCTAAGTATTTGTAACCAGTAATCTGCAGATCTTTCTTGAGAGTCAAGATAGTTATATTTTATTATAAACTGGTGCTTCTGCATGATACTTGTGCATGTCCCAAGACAGCTTGCTGCTTATGAATGAAAACATACACATTTAGAAATGTATATGGCAAAGAAAATGATTTATATTGAATCGGTTTCTTCAAAATATTATAAACTCAAAATAAATACAAATATGCATGCAAAGGTTTACAATTTATTTCAGTAGAAAAGTGAGACACCACAAAGGCTTGGTTAAAACCAGAAACCTGAGTGTTAAATTAAACCAGTGGTTCCCAAACTTTTTAACCCCTTAACGACCGGCCAATCGGCACAGTACGTTAAGGACCACAGAGCATTTTTTTATTTTATTTTTTATTATTATTGCACCTTCCGGTTCTGGACTCCCCGAACGTCGGGCAGCCGCAGGGGGAGCTCGGAATTCCTTGACAGTCGTAGTAAGTCATGGGTCGTTCAGTCAGATTGACCCTTGCGTTCTGCATCTTTCTGATGCTTTAAAGGGATAGTAATGTCTGCCATAAAGTAGGTTTCAGAGTCTTTTCTATTGTAAAACGAACACATTGTGCTATGTTTAATCACCTACTTTTATGTAGTTCCAAAGATATTAAATGTGTAAAGATCCCCCTCCCACCCCTTCTGGTCAACTCCCCTTAGAGCTGCAGTCTGATTCTGGGACCGGATGGATGCAACAAGGGACAAATTTCAGTCAGTAAGTATAAGGAAAACCCTGCCCCTCTTTGACAAAGGAGGGCATAATTTTCCTTTGCTTTCTGAAGATTGTCCCTTGCTGCTCTCCATGCGGACCACAGATAGAGGCAGTGTGACGCAGCCAGAAGGGACAGGGATCTTTTTTCATGGGATATCTTTCGAACTACATAAAAGTGATTAAACATAGCACAATGTGTTAGTTTTACAATAGAGAAGACTCTGAGATCTACTTTATGGCAGAGGTTACTATTCCTTTAATAGAGTTATTGGGGGGAGGGCCTTGGTGATGTCTCTACTCTACAAGAGGTAAAATCTAATTTTGATTCTCAAGCTTCGTATTGCTGTGTGTATCCCTCTGGCAGGCAGAGTGTTAAGAAGATTTTTATTTGTTCCCTGCTCTTTTGTTAGTGAACCTTAGTTTCACATTTGTATCCATTTCCTCTTTTTCCAAAAACCAGTGAGGCAGATCAACTGCACCTGAGGGGGGGAAATAAGTTCTCAAATTTCCCATTGATTTAAATGGGACTTGTGTCTTGATTGCTAGGACAGATCTCCAGAACATTGCTTCTCAATCCTTTGGATACATCTAGCACTCTAGAGTTTAAAAGTACAGGTGACATCGCTGGCACATAGGGGGATTTTTATTTGTCAACAGCAAGAGAAAAAATGCGGCTCCATCGATGATAAACCACACACTACGCCTAAATACTCAACATACGGAGCAAAAATATATCCACAATATCATGCAGGAAAGGAAAACTGTGTGCAAACTGGAATATCCCTTCTTCTTCCATCAGACTAATCAGTGAAACAAACAGTGATACACACCACCATTTTCAAGATTCCTTATTCCAACAAACGATTGAAACTTTCTTTAAAATATGTTCTTTAATTTATCAAAAATATAAAAGGTGCAACACCTACCTTTTGTGGACATGTACAGGTTACCACAAGGGCACCACTTTCAGAGTGGAAGGCCAGCAGTTCTCAACACCCCTGTTCAACACATTTCACACCTACATGGAGCTCAGTCATGATCAACGACTGGTGAAATACTAGTCTTCTAAAAACCAATTGGTCAATTACTATCGCTACTCTTTGACACAGACCAATCAATTCCACGGGTCTGGTCTTTCATTGCAACAAAGAATTTGATGTCTTAAAGGGATATTAATGTCCCAAAAAAACAATAAGCTAAATGGTAGGTGGAATTAAAAAAGACGCAATGCGCTACTTCCCATCTATCAAACCTTTATGGTTTGAGAGATATATGAAAATAAAGGTCTCCGCTCCCTCCCCCTTCTCATGCATCAGCTGTATAGCTGACGGCATGAGATCCTGCTTCTGGGATCACACGGCGGCTCTTCAGGAGTGCTGTCATCAGGATATCTAACTATAAGTACTTCATCGGTATGGTCTACATCGTGTGCCTGTTTTGCAAGCACACTTTGTAGACCATTCAGATGAAGTAATTATAGATAGATATCTAGATGACAGAGTTCCTGAAGAGCCGCATCTGGTCGCCAGACCAGATTCTGCCTCTGCCAGCTGTACAGCTCATCAGGCAGAAAGGGGAGGGAGCAGAGACCTTTATTTTCATATATCTCAAACCATAGAGGTTTGAGAGATACGAAGAAGCGCATTGTCTTTTTTAATTGCATCTACCATTTACTTTATAGTTTTTTTGGGACATTACTGTCCCTTTTAAAGGCAATATTTTAAAACTACATATTTTACCATGAATGCTGTTAAGTAAAGTCATCAGAGGGAACGAGGCGAATTCTGCTCTTTCCATACTTGTAAATGGAACAGGAGATGCCAATTCTGCATGCGATTTTATTATTTTTTTTTTATTTTTTTTTTTTTATCTATATGATACAGCTTTTTACTTCAGCTCAAAGACATGTGAATATTAAAATGGAATGTCCACCCCACCCCAGCATCATTCCTCCTACACTCTTATCGGTAAACTAAACCCAAATGAACTTGCTTCACAATACATGCAGTCTTTTGTATTGCACCCATTGCACCAATATTTCTTAAAGACATTGAAGTCCATTAACCCTTTGAATACCACCAGTTATTTGGCACTTCGCTATTACTTGACTCCTAATCTTAGACTGGTCATCAAAAGTATTGAACGAGTCTTAAACATTAACCCCTTTCCTTAAGCAATTAAGACAAAGGTAATACTTTTTATTTTAAATTATCTTAAAAATCAATAGTGAACAGAAAGCTTGGACATAAGAATAATGGTAAAGTTGGAAATTCATTTTAAACTTAAGATGGCAGTGCTCTCCCTCTTAAATATGAGAATGTTATCAGGTATATTTTAAGGCTTGTGGGGAAAATGTTTACAATCCTGTTTTAAAACATGATTATGTGCGATAAAGATATGGGGATGGGGGGTAAGAAGGTGACAGGTGATAAATTGAGCCACTTGTGTTCGGCATATAGTTTGCCTTTAATGATTTTTTTTATATATTTTTTTTTTTGTTCCAAAAACTTAATTTATTACAAGAGAAAACTCAAAATGCACCACATTCTCTTTCAGGTACTGAATGTGCGTTGACTGAAGAGAATGCTGACCAAAATGATGAAGAAGCTAAGCTGGATAACAGTGAGTCAACAGAGATTCCGAAAAACTCCGAGACCAATCCAGATCCAGACATAACCTCACAGGAGGAATCAAATATCACAGATTCACACGCAGAGGCCGAGTATTCATCCTCAAGGCGTCGGAAAAGAAAAATTAATATACAGAGAATACAATATAACTTGCCAGTAAAAAAGTATACGTACAGGGTGCATAGAAGAAGTTTCACTAATGAAATCGATTCTAGTTCTCTTCAAGAATCACTCAGTGAGGAACTTTATAATTCATCTGTGAGTCCAGCTTGTTTCCCTGATAATTCAGATGTTCCAGCACCACAAAAACCTGTAGTACGTAAGAGAGGTCAAGCAGGAGAAAAAACATTTGTGTGTTCTGATTGTGGCAAAATTTTCAACAAATCCTCTAATCTTGTTGCCCATCGGAGAATTCATACTGGGGAAAAACCGTATATGTGTGGAGAATGTGGAAAATGTTTCACGGAAAACTCAAGTCTCTTTGCACATCAGAGAATTCACACAGGAGAAAGGCCATTTGAATGTTCTGACTGTGGGAAACGGTTTTCGTATAGATCTGCTGTGGTCAGGCATCAGAAAACTCACACAGGAGAAAAACCATTTGAATGTATTGATTGTGGGAAACACTTCACACGTAGATCAGTTCTAGTTAGACATCAGAAAAGCCACACGGGTGAAAAACCATTTGTTTGCTCTAAATGCGGGAAGTCCTTCACCCAGAACTCGTATCTCGTTGCCCACGAGAGAATTCACACAGGAGAAAAACCATTTGTGTGTTCTGAATGTGGAAAATGTTTCAACCAACGATCAAATCTTCTTTCACATCTCTTAATGCACAAAAAGAAGCCATATTCGTGTTTTGATTGTGGAAAATATTTTGCAGATAATGTAGCTCTTCTTAAACATCAAAGTGTCCACACTATATAAATCTGTGAATTCCCTGATTGTGGTAATAATTTCTCATACTGATGATGACTTGCTCTGCGTTGGAATTCACACAGGAGTTACATTCTACCCAGTGTTTGATTGTAGTTAAAGGAAACTAACATTCTAATCATAAACCCTCAATTACATTAATCTGTGCAGAAAACTAACGGCCTCAGAATCAATTCTTTGTGAACTGGTTCTCCAAAATACATTTTAATCAGTACTGGATACCATGTCAATGGAAACAGACCTGATTCTTTGTTTTAGGACTGCAAATTCCTCCCAGTGAAGATGTCAGTAGATGGAGTTTGAGGTCCTAGTCCTACAACAAAGAATCATGATCCCTCTGTAGACAGGTATTCTTTTTTCCTGTGTTCCTTATGTTGCTCATTACCGTGATGTACACGTTTGATAAGTAAACTGATGTAATCATCATTTTTGAGCCAGAAGTTTGTTGCTTTGGATGTCTTCTACTTTTTGTAAGTAAAGATTAATATTTAGAAACCATTTGATGGTGCCTATTCAGATTTTCTGTCCATATTAAGGTAAGGGGGGAGGGGATATTGGGAAATGTTAGTATTCTTTTAAAGTGGGACTTTCACCGTAACCCTTAAGGACCTATGGTGTGCCAGGACCGTAATGGGAAAACTTGCATTAAGGACCGGGCCGGATTTACATCTCAGGAGCCTGTAGGCACAGAAATCTGAAGCCCCCCCCCCCCCCCCATTGGTCTTCTCCACTGGACACCTCCACAATACTCCTAATCTCCACATTGCCCTCCATCAGATCCATATTGCCCCCATCATCTCCATATACTATATTGCCGTCACATTACCCCCCATCATCTCCACATTGCCCCCATCATCTCCATATACCAAATTGCCCTCACGTTGCCCCCCCCATCAATCCAATATTGCCCCCATCATCTCCATATATCATATTGCCCCCATCATCTCCATATACCATATTGCCCTCACATTACCCCCCATCAACTCCATATTGCCCCCATCATCTCCACATTGCCCACAGCATCTCCATATACCATACTGCCCTCACATTACCCCTCATCAATCCAATATTGCCCCCATCATCTCCATATATCATGTTGCCCCCATCAGCTCCATATACCATATTGCCCCATCATCTCCAAATTACCGAAGAAGGTACAGACCCGTCTTCACCATGTTGTGGCACCGGGTGGTCGGGGAGGTGTATTTAAAAAAAAAAAAAAACACAACATGATCCCAATGATGCGCCTGTAGGCAGATGCCTACTCTACCTAATTATAAATCCATGATGGTCCTGGCACATTATAGTATTCAAGGGTCCCCACGTGGCTGCATGCCATTCAGGGACCCCTCAATCCTCTGGGCAAAAAAAAAAAAATGCCCCGGCGGCCGCACAGCCGGTTGTTAAGAGGTTAATTCAGGCTTATATATTTGAAAACCACATTAAAAACTGCCTATGTATGTTAGCCAATGTACAGATAGCAAATGTACAGTTAAGGAGATACCCATAGTTGTTACTATATTCTAATGTGTGTTAATTGTGGTACATGTGCTGTACCAGTGAGGTTTCATCTGCTAATAAAGCTTTTCAGTGACTTGTTCTATTCTAATGAAGGTTTTCAGTTACCTTTCATATGGTAATGAAGATATGTGCTGTACCAGGAAATTTTCACTTTCTCTCTTCACAGAAATAAGTGTGAATATCTCCTAAGCCATACATTTGCTGACATTTTGGTTAACATGGCATATAGGCAGTTTTGAATGCAGTTTTCAAATATGTAAAGAAAATTCAAGGTGATGGGTCCACTTTAAATTCCAGAAAATTCTTACAGGGAAACAATGTGTACCTCCTGGTTTTGTGAAAAATGTGTAAATGAGGAAGAAGAGAAGCCATTTTCATTTACTGACTGAGTGTGAAGAATATTTAACAAGAAAAAAAAACAAAAAACAATCAAGTATCAGAAAAAAACATGAACTTGTATTTGGACGCTGGAATGTGTCTACATTTATAAAATGTTACACTGAATTACAATGAAACGTGTGTTTTGGAATTGCCTGGAGTAGAGTTCTTTATAAATACACGGAAATCTCCCTTTATAAAAGATGGCTTCAGCTGGAAATGTATTTCCCCTCCACCGTCACATGGGAGGTACCTTCATAAAGCCTCTTGAGGGTCAAGAATGGTTTTGTGTGGTGGTACCCTAAAAGGAAAAAAATATGCTTATTTACTAAGAAAAATTAGTTACTGAGCAGGCCAACCGCACTGTAGGGAACAAAAAAAATTCTAGTGATTTAAAAATAGAATCTGATGGCAGGTAAATACCATTCAGCCCATCTAGTCTGCTCATTTTCCTACTGTAATAACCTCAAATCTTATTTGGTCCTTGGTCTTCTCTTAAGGACAGACTTAGGCCTATCCCATGCATACTTACATTCCTTCACTGTATTAACCTCTACCACTTCTGCTGCTGCGCAGTTCCACTTATCTACTACCCTCTCAGTGAAGTAAAAGTTTCTTACATTATATACCACTGTCCCTCTAGTTTTAGACTATGATGTTTGGTTATAACATTTTTACTTTCAAATGTTCTCCCCTCCTGTACTATGTTGAATCTATTAATGTATTTTAATGTTTCTATCATATATCCTCTCTCTCTTCTCTCCTCCAGGCTATACATGTTCAGATCCTTTAGTCTATCCTGTAAACCAGTCACCATTTTAGTAGCCCTTCTCTGAATTCTCTCTAGAATATCTATATCCTTCTGGAGATGGGGTCTCCAGTACTGTACACAATACTCTACGTGAGGTCTAACTAGAGATATGTACAGTGGTATGACCACTTCCCTTTTTCTGCTACTAATGCCCCTAGCTATACAACCCAGTACCCTGCTTGCATTCCCCACCACTTTATTACATTGCTTGTCTACCTTTAAGTCATCAGAAATAATTATTCACAAATACCTTGCCTGTGTGGTCTCTGACAGCACAGTACACTTAATGCTATATTCTGCCTTTGGATTTTTATGTCCAAAAAGCATTATTTTACATTTATCAACATTAAACTTCAGTTGCCACACTCTCGTCCATTCTTATAATATACTAAAATATATTTTATATATTGTCTCATGTCATGCAGCCATTTCCTTACCCATTCAACTATTTTTTCATCGAGTTGCAAACACTGCAGTTTAATGAGTCTTCTATGAGGGACAATGTTTTACTGAAATCTAGATAAGCTATATCTACTGCTCCCCCTGGCCTATTATTTTAGTTACCCAGTCAAACAAAAATCTGAAGTTAGTTTCACAAAATCTCCCTACTGTAAACCTGTGCTATATGGGATCTTGCAAGCCATTTCAATTCAGATATTTAATAGTTCCTTTCCATTAATTTTCCCGCTACTGATATAAGACTTACTGGTCTGTAGTAGCCAGACTGCCCTGCTACCTTTTTTATTTTGTGAAACAATGTAAGGCTTTTTCTGTTGGCTACAAAAATCGTACTCCCACTGCTGGCAGATTTTTCATTCGAGTGTTATTACATCTCAATTTTAAAGGGATAGTAATGTCACCAGATAAAGTTCTATTTGTTCATTATACTTTTATATAATACATAATACCATTTTAACAGCCCCTTTTCACTACATCAGTTCTAGTTCCCTCAGATCTGAAAGCTGGACCTTATGGATCACAAGAAGGGACAATATTGTATCCGCATAAGGAAAACCTTGCTCCCCGTCATCATGGGGGGTGGGGGACAGGGTTTTCCCTCATATGGACACACTTGTCCCTCGTTACTACTGGTCCAGTCAAGACACTGGCTTTCAGATTTGAGGGAACTATGACTGACATAGAGGGCAGGAGGGGGAAACTTTCAACCCAAATTACAAGCAGAAGAGAATGATGACGTTGAAACCGGTACTGTGCATTATGTAAAATTACAATGAACAATCCAGTATATGTAGTAACGGTGACATCATTATCCCTTCAAATCAAACTGTTAGTTTGACAAAGCCCTTTTAGGCGAAACGTACGTTGGGGCAGTCATATACTGATGTGTAAAACAAAGAATATGTTTCAACAGATGAATAGAAAAAAATGTGTGTGTGTGTGGGGGGTGTTATAGTTTGAAGAAACGAGTTCTGTGCATATAGCCGTAAAAGAAGAATTAGTCTTAGGCAGTTTAGCATTGATCCACTTGATCTATGTTACCACGCCATAATAAGAGCGATCGCTTAGTGTGTTAGCGTGCCACATTATTGTAAAACTCTTTACCGACAGTGAACTGTAGCTTATTAAAGTATCAGATCACCTCTTTCTCTGGGTGTAATACAAGAGATTGACCTCGATAACCGAAAGAGACAGCACTTATCATCGTGGTAATGGCAACTGTGAAACGTCGTAACTTGTACTTAAAGGCACTCAGCAATGAGACTGCATAACATCGATGCCATTTACTAACAACATAGAGATTACTTATATGGGCGATACTAAATACTAATCTACTTATAACTGTGGAAATATTATGACCTCGATATCTGTCTACTGAAATAGATACATGTATCTGAAAGTATACTTCATTGCACTACCCAGGGCCGGTGCAAGGATTTTTGCCACCCTAGGCAAAACCTAATTTTGCTGCCCATTTGGCTCTGCCCCTTGTGCCCCACCCCTTTATACCCCGCCCACTTATACCCCACCTCATTTCATGATTGTCCTCTCTGCCCCTGGTCTGGAGATGCCTGTAAGAGATGCCCCCCACCAGCTCCAACTTGTCTCCATCAGCTCCAACTTGCCCACACCAGCTCCATGTTGCCCCCACCAGCTCCACTATGCCCCTATCAGCTCCATGTTGCCCCCACCAGCTCCACTATGCCCCTATCAGCTCCAGCTTGCCCCTATCAGCTCCACTATGCCCCCCATCAGCTCCAACTTGCCCCTATCAGTCTCTATGCCCCCCATAAGCTCCAACTTGCCCCCCATCACATACCTGGAGCTCTGCGTAGTCTTCTTTTCAGTAATGCAGAGCACACTGGGAGATCATGACTCCCAGAGTGCTCTGCATTACTAAAGAGTTGAGGACGATGAGGGAGCTCTTCTCCGCTGCATGCCAGCGCCCCGAGTACATGTGTGCCCTAGGCCGGCGCCTACCTCGCCTATAGGTGGCGCTGGCCCTGGCACTACCTAGGTAGAGTGAGAGGAACGTACTACATGCCAATAGCGGGTGCTGTAATACTTTGTTTCAAGTCGGTCTAGCACCCAATTAATGACTGATGGTGTGCAGGAAAGCTGCATGGACGCTTTGAGGGTTGTTTTGTTTTTTTTGTTTTTTTAACTTATATGCCTATACTTAATCTATCTCCACTATCAGCCTAACAAGCATAACGTTTGGGGCTTCAATGAATCTCCCTTATATGAGTACTATTGCACTTTGCATCGAAAAAAGAACAACGGTGCTCTTACAGTCCTTGATACAACTGTTAAATTGAAAAACTCACCGTCAAGCCATGGGTGCGATACAAAGCTCCAAATCTCTCTTCCGGAGCATAGCAAATAGTATCCACATAAAGAGACAGTCGCACTCCAACTTAAAACAAAGATCCAATTAAAACCTCATGACGCTTTATTCATATCGTAAAAGACACAAAAATGCAATACATTGACAGAGTGAGGGGAAGGTGCAATAAAGACAGAGAAGGGGTCCCACGGACTAACGCGTTTCGCGCTACACTTAGAGCTTAATCATAGACATGTATTGCATTTTTGTGTCTTTTACGATATGAATAAAGCGTCATGAGGTTTTAATTGGATCTCTGTTTTAAGTTGGAGTGCGACTGTCTCTTTATGTGGATACTATTGCACTTTACTTGTCTAAGATTAAGAACTCACTACAGATTACTAAAGAGATGGTAAATACAAATAGAGACAACTTATACACTACACCGGTCTGTAGTACGGGTATGCCATCTAGACATATATATATGTGAGATTCAACGCTACAACAGAACTGCTCAGTAAGATACTTATTGCCTAACTAATAGCCCACAGAACAATGCAGTCTTACTCCTTCTAGCTGCACATTAGTAAGACTAGAAATATATCTATGACAGAAATTAGTTTCTATTCTAGTCCAAATGACATTTGATAATTCTGCACCCCTGGGGTGCAGATTAAGTGTTGGAACAATTTTTAATTTGCCAGGCTTTTTATATAAATCAATAAAAGTTATATTTTATGCTTCATTATACACAGACCCAGGGTCAGGTCATTTAGAAGGCCTCTAATATATGAGATTATATTCCCACTTCTTATCTCCTCAGGGGTGTACCGGTCTGGCGCTGTTTAGGATTTCTTTAATTTTTGACATATTCAAACTGTTAGTAACCATGCCAACTAGTATCTAAAAGGCAGGTTATTTATTTATTTATTTTTTTAAATATTCACTTAGGGAGAACTTGGGTGTTATGCTCTAAGGTGCGATAAAGTAGAGATTTGAGAGACATCCTTCTGGGACAGAAACGTTGCCACTTTATCTTTGCAATAAATTTATTAGTAAAGTCCCATGGGTGCTGCCCATTATTTTGACTTTATCCAGTCGCATCTAGGGACTGTGCACCTGGGCATTTGCTTACAAGTTGGGAGTGAGTGCTTTCCAATAGCAGTATAGACTCTACTGTGCATGACTGCATCGCGTGAAGCAGTGAGGTAGCGGCCTCTTAACCCTTTGATTGCCAGAGGGGTACACAATGCATTGCAAAGCAATGTGTTGCGTACCCCTCTGGCACTCACAGGGTTAACATTACCCGGACCTTGGCCAGTGTACACGGGCTTTTACACTAATAATAAATAAAAGGGGATAAAATAAGTGTCACCCTCACAGAAACAATAGGAGAGAGGTCACTGCCCCAAGGAGCTTACAGTCTCTAAATGTCCTATGTTATTCTGTGGAGCCAATGCACTAAGATATCTCCAGTGTTGATCTCTACTTTATCACCTCTTCTATGCTCCTTAGTGCATCAACCCCCCCGCCCAGAGTCTGATTTCTGTTCTTCATTGTAAGTGATAGAAACAGCATCCCCTGGTGACAACAACAGAAAACGGCAATTTAAGCCTTGAATGCCAGGGCGATTGATTCATTACAATGTGTGGCTTACCCCTATGGCACTCGAAGGGTTAATAAATAACATCTCAGTAGTTCACCCTTTTTAAACTCCAGCTGGGAGAGAACTACAATATATTTTCCTGAAAAAAAAATTAGATGGGGGTAGTTTACTACACCAAAGGGATACTCCACGCATTGCTTGGCAGAGGGTTAAGGGTTTAGAAGCCCAACTTAAATGGGAAGTTTAATTCATCCGTGCAGTACAGTTGGTTTGTGCCAGAAATTTTCCCTTAGTACATTAGCCTCACTTGAGTTTGGTTTCTGTTGTATAAAATAAATGTGTCCCTTGTTATAACCTTGTATTTAAACAGAATTCTAAACCTATTTTCAAATTTGATGGCATTTGTGTTGTTCATAAAGTTTTTTTATTTTATTATATATATATATTAGTGTAAAAGCCGTGTACACGGGCCAAGGTCTGGGTGATGTTAACCCTTTGAGTGCCAGAGGGGTATGCAACGCATTGCGTCAAGAGGCCAGTCCCGCTCTGCGTCCTGTTGCCGATGCAGTCATGCACTGTAGAGACTGCCTGAAAGCACACAATGCTCCCAGCACAGAACTCCCAGCATTCTGTGTGTTTGGGCAGTCTCTACTGCGCATGACAGCTTCTGACAAACCTTCTAGTGAATTATTATATAGGATTTTTCTTTTTTCCCTTTAAAGAAGGAGTTAGAAGAAAAAAATAACAAGGAATTGAGCCAACAAGAAGGATAACGGAGGAGGCAGTGTGATTACATGTAGGTTTGCTGCATACATTGAGAAAGAAGCAGGAAGCTAGTGCAACAATGGCCAAGGCTAAACCTTTATCAGTTGTCTTTTTATAACAATAGAACTGTTCCTCAATCTGTTTTTCCACATCTGGCCTGGCAGCAGTATGGAGCATTGCATTCTGGGATGCGTGGTCCTGGTTTACTAGGCACCTATTTCATGTCAGTTCTTAAAGGGATAGTAATGTTTCACAAAAACAGCATCTCCAATTAATCTTTGTAGTATTTGGGCCATGGAGAGTGTTATTTCAATACTGTCAGAGTTGTAGTACAAGAGTACCAGATGTGGAATCTGGTCCTGGGACCAGACAGCTTGCAGCAAAAGACTTCTTATTTATGATAACTGAAGATTGTCCCTCTCTGTGATCCATCTGGACAGTTTTGCAGTGCTAAGGTGAGCAGTGTTACATCAGTAAAAGGGGGGGGGGGATACTTTATCATTCAATTACTCATGAATGACAGCGCTGACAGTATTGAAATAACACTTCCCATGGCCCAAATACTATGAAGATTAATTGGACCTTTATTGTGAAACATTAAAACTGCAGATTACGGGGCTTTTGCTGCTGTGTAAAACAAGGGAGCTCTAAATGCTGGTAATTTTTACTAAAAAATTATAAAATTTAAACATCTTGACTTACTGCTGTAGAATAATGCAATAGCAGCTCTACCAGTTCTGGTCCTCGGGATAAATCAATAGGTCAGGTTTTCAGCATATATCTATTAAGCACTGGGAGCTTGAGAAAAATGATTGCGTTACTGTTTACTTCATTGTGATTAAGCATATCACAAAAAGGTGATTTGTTGGTTTCAATGTGAGCATTGAACTAATGCTGACAAACACTGTCCTGTGGAGAATTATAGGCAGTAACTTACCATTCCCATAGAATTCAACAGTGTTCTAGAACATGCATCTTAAAGGGATAGTAATACTTAAAATGTAAAAAAAAAATATGTTGTAGGGTTTATCCCCCTGAGAAAAACAAGAGTACTCCCACTGCTGAAAGGTGTTTCATTCAAAAGTTATTAATTTTCAAAGTTGAATTTTTTAGGTGCAATATCACAGTGGCCTGAAATTGTACAGTGGCGCTGTTGCTACACCATCCTATGGACAGCTCTGGTCAGTTGACCATAAATCTCCATAGGATGGTGTAGCAACAGCGCCACTGTACAATTTCAGGCCACTGTGATATTGCACCTAAAAAATTCAACTTTGAAAATTAATAACTTTTGAATGAAGCACCTTTCAGCAGTGGGAGTGTCCTTGTTTTACTCAGGGGGATAAACTCTACAACATATTTTTTTGTACATTTTAAGTATCACTATCCCTTTAAATGGCATTCCTTGGGGGGCTGAGACAGGTTTAAGGGAATCCCTTAAACTGTTTATTCAATACTAGTTTAAAAGCCTATGTCCACGGGCTACAGTGTCACCCAGCAGTCTCTCTGCCCACACTGCAGTCACGCACAGTACAGACTGGTGTTCCTGTACTATGATGCTAGAATCTGAACGCTCAACTATAACCTATCTCTGGAGCAGCTGAATATTGAAGGAATCAGATGGCTGAATGGAACAGAACTGCTGCAAATGTTCTACTCCGTGGATCCCTTGGAGGACTCTGGAGCTGCACCCACTCGGTCACTGGGCCATTCCTTCCCCACCGGGACCACAAGAAGTCTGGGTAACTAAGTCCAGGAATAACTGGATCTGCTGGGCAGCAATCCACACAAGGCCATGGATCTCAATCGAGAGTAGATTATTCCGTAAAACATACGCTGTTTGTCACTCCTGAGTATCTGAGACGGGGACTAAAAGTATTGAAAAATATGTTGGTGGCTTGTATTAAGACCATTATCAGGCAAGCATACATCATCAGTCTGAAAGTGATGTTCTTTCAAATCTCAGCTTCTTCAACCAGAGCTTTTGATGTGTAATGTGTGTACAAGAATCGGGTGGCAGCAGATTGTGAATCAAATACTTAAATAACAGTACAAAAGTCGATTACCACATGAGGCAAAACTAGCGACTCACTATAACAAATTGTGTCAATGATTACTCAGAAGAATTCAGATCATTTTAATCCGATTTTACTGTTGAATCCGTATCAGCAGTTGGCTTCCACTGCCTACAATGCTTTTTTCCCCAAAACTCGCCTATGCCAAGGCAAAGACATTGACTTTGTAATGTTCTGAAAAGGTGTGTAGCGATGACCAGGTACTGGCTTTTCGCAACTTCTCTGCTCACATCCCTTGGCTTGTTTTTGAAAATCTCTTTAAGGTCTCTGCCTAAGAGTAGAGGAGTAACCCAGAAGTGGACCCCTTGCTCTCGGTGCCGAGGGGACTTGCCCATCATTCGGGAACTGGACAATCCTTTTGGGCGGGATTAGGCTAACGTGCATATTGAAAATTCTCCTCTGTCATGGCCTTCTCTTACACATCACCAGCAGTTCGACAACCCTGAAGTCCGAGGATGTTCTCTGCTTTGCCACTTGTCCACTGGGGGAGGGTAGATGATGTGCTCTGACTGCAGCACTACAAACAGCATCACTCCCTTAACCCTTTCAGTGTCATAAGGATGTGCACTTCATACCCCGTGGTACTGAAAGGGTTAAAGGGATAGTAATACTTCATTTTATTTTTATTTTGTAGGCATTAAAAAACATGAAGAATGATCTAAGTCTTATCTCTCAAACTTTTATGGTGTGAGAGATATTCACAAGCAAAGTTTCCCCTCACGGACCAAAATGGTCAAGTCTGCCATCTAGCTGTCAGAGTTGGAATCCGGTCCGCGGACCAGCCATGGCTCTACAGCAGAGCCGAGATATAAGAAGAACTACTTAATTCGAATAGTCTACAAAGTGTGCCTGGTTTTCAACCACACTTTTTAGATCCTTCCAATGAAATAGTTATTTTTATATCTTGCAATCTCGGCTCTGCCGGAGAGCCACCAGTTGATCTACAGACCGGATTCCAAATCTGACAGCTAAATGGCAGACTTGACTGTTTTGGTCAGTGAGGGGAAACTTTGTTTGTGAATATCTCTCAAACCATAAAGGTTTGAGAGACAATACTTATATTGTTCTTCATGTTTTTTTAATGCCTACAAAATAAAGATAAAATGAAGAATTACTATCCCTTTAAAAGCTGCACTAATATTTTTTTTGTTCTAATATTGTAAATTAAAATGTAACTCGTAAGAAGAAAATAAAATTGTGCCAGCGGGCTTTGAACCCTGGTCTCAGGGTATGTGGAGAACTAGAGCCTTATTCACTAGACTACAGACAAGACTTCCACCAGGTAATAACAAGTAGATCACTTTATCTTTTTTATCTACGTGCAGCCAGCACATTGAATAGAAGTGCTTTTAAGTCTATAGTCCTTTGAGTGCCCAAATAACCTTATAACTTTTGTGAAAAATATATTTCTCTGTCGTCAGGTACCATGGGGATGTACCAACATTGAGCTCCCAGGGGTGGGAAGAGAAGGAAAGGACCAAGCACCGGTCCCCATGATACCAGAGTTCCCAAGGACTATCCAGGACATGGAACAGCCCAAACTAACAAAGTGTCAATGGACACTGAATAGCAATACACAGCACACAAGAACAAGAGCCAACAGGGTTTAAACAGTTAAAGAGCTATAAGTCACAGGAAAAATAAAGTCCTAGACAGGCAAAACTGCTTCCGGGACTTTCCTGCCAAAGCTGGCTTCAGCCAAGCCAGAACATCAAAACGGTCATGATTAGCAAAAGTGTGCACTGAGGACAAAGTGACCCCAACAGACCTGTTGGAGTGTGCTGAAATGCAGAAGGGAACAGGTTTCCTTATGAACTCTTAAGCCTTGTGGATGGTAGACTTAATCCAAGATACAACAGTGACCTTGGAAGCAGCCAAACCAGCCCTGGGACAACAAACAGAGCATCCGTCTTACGAATGGGCTCAGTACGGTGCACACAGAACTTAAGGCAACGCACCACATCCAACAAGTGGAGATCTCTCTCCTTTTCAGATTTAGGGTCAGGACAAAAGGAAGGCGCAACAATCTCCTGATTGATGTGGAACTCAGAGACCACCTTAGGAATAAATTCCTGGTAGGTACAGAGAAGAGCCTTATCCTTGTGAAACACCAGGAAAGGCGGTTTGCAGGACAAGGCCTGCAACTCTGTGGACAGAAACTGCAGCCAAGAGAAAAGCCATCTTCCACATCAGAAGACGAAAAGGAATGGTAGCCAAAGACTCAAATGGATTCCAATGCAGGACTCCCAGAACCAAGTTAAGGTCCCACTGAGGAGTGGAAGCCTTATAGTCTGAGAGAGGATGAGCAACACCCTGAATGAAAACTTTGACATCTGGTAACATGGCAATGTGTCTCTGGAAAAAGACAGAGAGAGCTGAGGGCTGGACCTTCAAGGAAGTAAGGTTAAGGCCCTTGTTCACACCATCCTGCAAAAAGGACACAATGGATGGAAGATCAAATTCCTGTGAGGACAGATACCTTTCCATCCATCAAGAATGGAAGGTAGACCAAACCCTGTGGTTGGCCTTAGAGGACACAAGCTTCCTAGCTTGGATCATGATGGAGACCACCTCAGGAGAAAAGCCTTTCTTCCTTAACCCTTTCAGTGCCAGAGGGGTACGTAACGCATTGCTAAGCAATGCGTTGTGTACCCCTTTAGCACTGAAAGGGTTAAGATGGAGCCTTTAACAGCCATGTCCAAGTCCTCTCTCCAGAAGTAGTGGCAGAGGAAATGGATCCTGAGCAGACAGTGCCAACAGTTCCAGAAACCAAGGTTGCCTGGTCCAATAAGGGACAATCAGAATGACTGACTCACTGTCTATCCAAATCTTTCTCAGCACCCTGCTGATGAGAGGAAGAGGAGGAAAAATGTAGGCTACATGAAAAAGCCAAGGAATGGACAAGGCATCCACTGCAAATGCCAGAGGATCCCCCCAGCGAGAGCAAAACAGAGGAACCTTCCTGTTGTCCCTAGTAGCCATTAAGTCTATGCAGGGACGACCCCACCTCTGGACTAACAGATCGGAGACCTCTGGATGGAGCTTCCATTCCCCTGAGTCCACTGTCTGGTGACTGATGAAGTCCGCCAGAATGTTCTCTATGCCTGGAATGTGCACAGCGAAGATGGCGGGAACGTGTTCTTCTGCCCAAGCTTAAATAGCCTTGACCTCTAACCAAGCAGAAGTGCTTCTTGTGCCTCCTTGCTTCTTGATGCAAAACACGGCTGTGGCGTTGTCTGATGGATGCGGACTGGACAGTCCCTCAGTGGAGAGGACTAGTAGACCTGGAGCTCAGAGCGATTCATCATGCTCTGAATGTTGAGGGGTAGGAGGGTCTCCTCCGCATTCCATCAGCCTTGAACCCCCAGGTGACCCAGGACAGCTTCCCTGCTGTAAAAGTTGGCATCCATCGTCACCTGGGTCCAATACTGGACAACAAAGGGTTTTGCTTTCCTCAGGTTGGAACTGTCCATCCACCAGAGGAGGTCCTGCCTCACTTCCAGGGGAAGAGAGACTAGCAGATCCAGGAGTTCCTGGGTTCCCCCGGTAAGCCCTGATAGTGAACCTCTGAAGCTCCCTGGTGTGCGCCATGGAGTACCATACACCTGTACCACATTTGTGGTATTATTTTGTTTTTAACATTTTTCACACTTACATTACTATGTTTCTATGGATTGCAAACACAGGATATTTTCAGATGTAAAAAAAACAAAAACGCTATATATTAGCGTTCGGCTACATCTTCTGAATACAGCAATGCCCACAAGTGTAGGTTTGTCACATTAGGGGAAGCTATTATAAGAAAGGAAGACTGCACGAATCATGGAGTTCCAAATATAATAAACAACTTTATTCACATAGGGTATTGGCCTTTAAGAGTATTGGCAAGTGAGTTATCAATGTATGTGTATGATTAAGCACCTATTGTGCGAAATGTGTGAGACAATCTAGCAAGTGTGGCGTCCCTGTAACTCTATGTGAATAAAGTTTTTTTTTATATTTGGAACTCCATGATTCGTGCAGTCTTCCTTTCTTTGTCAAAGAGGCTAGAACCCCCCAGACCAGAACCATGGAAGAACCTTAAAGAGGAAAGTGCTCACAAGTTTTTGCTTTGTATCACTCTCTGTACAACTGATTCCTTAACAGCAGTGCTGTAGATTTTCTCAGTTGTTCCTGGGGTAGCTACTGGGCCAATTTTGTAACATGCAAGGTTCCATTTTCAGACATGGAATTTTCACACCAAGAAGCATCTCATACCACTGGAGGAAGGACATATCGGGAAACAGCTCATTGGCTACACGGGGAAGGGACCTATTATATGGCTAAAGCCCAAGATGGGCAAAATGTGAGTGCAATATCTGTTTCTTTTAATTTCACTATTTTTTTATTAAAGGGATAGTAATACCTAAAATGTAAAAAAAAATATGTTGTAGGGTTTATCCCCCTGAGTAAAACAAGAGTACTCCCACTGCTGAAAGATGTTTCATTCAAAAGTTATTAATTTTCAAAGTTGAATTTTTTAGGTGCAATATCACAGTGGCCTGAAATTGTACAGTGGCGCTGTTGCTACACGATCCTATGGACAGCTCTGGTCTCAGGACCATAAATCTCCATAGGATGGTGTAGCAACAGCGCCACTGTAAAATTTCAGGCCACTGTGATATTGCACCTAAAAAATTCAACTTTGAAAATTAATAACTTTTGAAGGAAACATCTTTCAGCAGTGGGAGTACTCTTGTTTTACTCAGGGGGATAAACACTACAACATATATTTTTTTACATTTTAGGTATTACTATCCCTTTAAACTACTAGATTTGGATATTAATATCTCTGTTTGTGCTTCTGCCTAGCCTTTACTCTTCCTACGTTTACTACACAGTTTTACACTTTTGGTGAACAAGGCACCCATACGTGAACAGCAGCATTTGACAGACTTACGGACAGACATTTAGAATTTTCATCATTCATCTACCATCATCCTCATTATCATTCATTTCCATGGAACCGTTTTTAGTTATTGTTTTCTATTTCTCATTTCCATTGACAGCACCATTGTGCTTTTTACGTTTTGATCTAACAGGTACCTCTCGATTTATAAGACTTTTTGTATTTTATACATATTAACCATTTTTGATTGTATTTATCATTTTCATCTTTTCTATATATACCCTAATTTCGAGAATATATTGAGACTTGATACCTAGAGTTCTGCGCGGGTGAATGTACTTTTGTTCTGATGGAATTTTCACCGATTGCTTTACTGGTGACATCTCTTATTTAGAGACGTTTAGCTGCGCTCCAATTCAAAATGCCAACACAAAAGTATATGTTTTTGAATAGAAGACAACCCAGGGATTCATTCTAGGTGCACTTTGACATTTCATGCAGCCACTAATTTACTATTTCTCCACTTCAAGGAGATATCACATATGTATAGGTTTCAGGGGAGGGCTGGCAACTTGTGGCCTGGAGGGCAACTACAATCAAGTGGCCCGTTTCTGCTCTTGTTCCAGCCCACCGACTTTTGTTAATTTTATAATTGCCATTAACCCTTTGAGTGCCAGAGGGGTATGCCACGCATTGCAAAGCAATGTGTGGAGTACCCCTCTGGCACTCAAAGGCTTAGTGTTGTGAAGTAAGGCAAGCAATGCCACAAAGCTTACAACTGAAATGGGGTTACACTGGTGCAACTACAGATCTTACAATTTAAGTAGAGTCACACTAGTGATACCATCTAATAGAATATACTACTACTGTAGATCTACTTGGATTGTAGTTTCCTGTCAGTTGTAAGCTCTGTGGTATCACTACTGTAGCTACATTTGCAGCAACAATCGCGAGTGCGCCACCAGCCCAGCAATTGCCCCCCAGGCCAGCCCTCCCCTGATAGGTTTGCCAAGTATTATGGGAATTTCTCAATCAAATTTTATAAGTTCTAGCTCTGTCTCTGGATGCTTTGGCTTTTTGCTTGGCATTGCCCACATTTGTCACAGACAAAACCCCATCTACCCCCATTTTAAAAAATGAAGTCTATTAATAAAAAACTGCAAAAAAAAATTAGGGCACATTGCTTCCATTATATTTTTCACAGTGTTAAGTCTAAAAAGAGATGTGCTTTAAAAAAAAAAAAAAAAAAAAGAAATACACCAGGATATTTCAGGGAGGAAAAAAGTGGTCACATAATGAAATGGTAGCTGTTACATCGCTACTGCATTGCAGCTATGTGATACCGCTAAAAACAGTTTCCAATGCAGAGCCCAGGTTGTGAAGGGCAATCAGGACGGTAGGATGTTGTTTCTGTCTTTTTTTTTCCATTGCTGTAACACACTGCACCATTTCTGTGAGTTTTTATTTTTGCTGGTTGGGATAATTTTAAAAGGATAGTAATGTTTCACAAAAAAAGCAGCTCCAATTAATGTTCATAGTATTTGGGCCATGGAGAGTGTTATTTCAATACTGTCAGAGTTGTAGTTCAAGAGTAATTGAATGATAAAGTATCCCCCTCCCGCCCCTTATACCTAGTGTAACACTGCTCACCTCAGATGTGGAATCTGGTCTCTTGACTGGACAGATGACAGCAAGGGACAATCTTCTTACTGTGATCATAAGGAATACCCTGCCCTCTTGACAGGTTTTTCAGGTTTATCCTTGTGCTCACTGAAGACTGTCCCTCTCTGTGATCCATCCGGACAGTCTTGCTGCTCTGAAGTGAACAGTGTTACATCAGTAAAAGGGGCGGGAGGAGGATACTTTATCATTCATTTACTCTTGAACTACAACTCTGACAGTATTGAAATAACACTCTCCGTGGCTCAAATACTATGAAGATTAATTAGAGCTGCTTTTGCTGTGAAACATTAGTATCCCTTAAAGTGACAGTGTGCTGCACCAGTTCTCAGTTCTGGAGACACTGCTGTAGTGCCAGGTGCATCTTGTTACAAAAAAATCATAATTAATTGCAGCTGGTACTGCAAAATTCTACATTTTGTAGTGCGATATGGCATTTTAAAAATTAAGTATGAATTATGAATAGCAATCTGCACCATAAATGGCAACCTTTTTATACCAAGACCTATGTTTCCTCATAATGAGGTAAGGCTGCATAAACTGATCAGCTAAATCCCTCCCCACCCCACTGTGCCTGTTGTATTCTTTGATGCAGAGTGGTTTTCTTGGTATGTCAGCTTTGCCATGATTGCGACTGGAACAGTGGTGTCATCATAGACGGTGGTTAGCATGTACACATCCTTTTTGTCCTTAAACGTAATTGCCATCAGCTCCTCTTGGTGCAAAGCTGAGCGTTATGGAGCAAGGAGATCTGGAAGCACGGAGGATGCTTGGGAACCATTGGAGGCAGTTGGACATTCTGGCGCCGGTGCATGACTACACACCCCAGAGTGTCATATAAAAGGAGAGTGTGTTCCGAGCATATGAGTCAGTGGTGTGGAAGCAACAGGCGTGCCAGAAGGACACCAGGGTGAAACCATGATATACGTGGCCAAGCCATCTACCGCTTTATCTGTTAACTTGGAATTCCAGTCCTCCCCAGTCCTACACCCTTGCCTCAAAGTGACCAGATAAATAAAAGGAGCTGGCCTGTTGCCTCTCCGTTAGTTAATGCCTTGTGTGGTCTGGAATTTGTCCAAGGAAGCACTCTGTAGACACAACACTGAAGACACCCCCGATTCTAGATGGGTAGTTATAAGTTGTATGGGGAAATCTTTAGTTTTTTTTTCTAACTGTGCCACCGGCCACTGTGTCTAAATGAAAATAACAGAAGGCTGGTATAAAGAGTATCCTATATAATAATTCCCTAATGTGTGTTTGTCTGAAGCTGTCATGTACAGTACAGACTACCCGCACCAATGCTGATAACTGAGCGGGGTGCTCCAAATTCAGACCTTAGTCCTCTCGCGCAAAGAGGACTATGGTCTGAATTCAGAGCTCCCTGCTCCGTTATCAGACGCGGTGCAGGCAGTCTCTACTGCACATGACTGCACTGCGGCCATTGCTGCCTGGCACTGTGGCCCGTGTACATGGGCTGTTCAACTAGTAGAAGTATAAATGGTACCCAAGGGCGGACTGACAGGACCCAGGGCCCCTGGTCCAAAAAGAGGTCTGGGCCCCCTGCAGAAATCTCCACATTGCCCCTTCATCTCCACAATGCCCCTTCCACAATGCACACTTCATCTCCACAATGCCCCCTTCATCTCCACAATGCCCCCTTCATCTCCACATTGCCCCCTTCATCTCCACAATGCCCCCTTCATCTCCACATTGCCCCCTTCATTTCCACAATGCCCCTTCCACCGCCACAATGCCCCTATCTCCACATTGCCCCCTTCATCTCCACACTGCCCCTACCTCCAGTCCCTGGTGGTCTAGAGGCGTGGCTTAATACTGTGCGAAGTCCCGCGCACCTCTAGTAATGTAGAGGCTGGGAGATTATGTCATCTCCCATCGCTCTATACTACTAGAACGGCGCGCCGGTGGCCTTTGTTGGAGAGCTGCTGAGCAGCGCTGGAAGCGGCGGTGGGCCCCCTTCGGTCACGGGCCCTCGGTCCGTGACAGAATGCCCGTATGGTCAGTCTGCCCCTGATGGTACCCTTTATTAAGGGGTTAATGATGTCCCACACTATCTTTGTACTGGTTCCCAGAAAGCCTGGACAACCAGGTGGATCAAGGTGGCAGTTCTTGCCCTCATACGCCAGGAAAGCATGAGTATAACCTGTGGCACTCTCACAGTTTGTAGAATTTTACTCCACACCTGGAGCACTTAGAAGGAACGTACTGCTTGAATCCCGGTTTCCCTTATATTTCCTTTCACAATGTACAAGTATATGAGAGGCCAATACAAGGATCTCTCTGGTGAGCTATTAATTCCAAGGCCTGATAAGATAACCAGGGGACAGATACCCCTTGAGATTAGAGGAAAGGAGGTTTCCACTTCAGCAGAGGAAGAGGTTGTTTTTTTATTTTACAGTAAGGTCTGTTAAGTTGTGGGATTACTTGCCAATGATGTGGTTATGGTAGATACAATGGATACATTTAAGAAAAAAGTACATATATTTCTTTCAAGAGGGAACATACACTGTTACACTGTGCATTAGTAGGCAGAATAGTGGGAAAATAGAAGTAGAAAGATGGGATTGGTGCTCCAATATGACCTAATGCTAGGTTTTTCAATTATTCCCTTAGCCATTGTAAGGGCCCAGTTTTTTTAAACTCATCTATATGTGTGGGTTGCCAGCAATGCTGCCTTGCAGTATAGGATGAGGCATTGGAGGCAAGATACTGAGCTGCATACTCTTTTGTTTGGGAGACAATATCCCCCCAAAAATAAATAAATAAAAAAAATAGACAGGGGTAAAAACCCGAAACATCTGCTTTAATTCCAGGGTTGACTGAGAATGCAGGAATTTCAGGAATAAAGCCAACTAGTGGTACCCATTCGATAGGGTCAGGATCAGTGATAGTACTCGGAGCAGTGTGGCTCTTTTTAACAGGGGGCCCAGCGTGATCACTAGAAGTATTGCTAGAAGTGCCACTAAATTTGGCTACATCAAAATCTGATGCATAAACAGTGGCTTCAGAATCTGACACCAAATAGACATATACCTCTTCAGCAGTATATATCAACTGCATTATTACCTACCTAGCTACATACCCTAAACTACTTAAAGGGATAGTAATGTTTCACAAAAACAGTAGCCCGATTAATCTTCATAGTATTTGGGCCATGGAGAGTGTTATTTCAATACTGTCAGAGTTGTAGTTCAAGAGTAATTGAATGATAAAGTATCCCCCTCCCACCCCTTTTACCTAGTGTAAGTCACCTCCCCTCAGATGTGGAATCTGGTCCCTTGACCAGACAGATCACAGCAAGGGACAACCTTCTTACTGTGATCATAAGGAAAACCCTGCCCCCCTTGACAGGTTTTTCACGTTTTCCCTTTTGCTCACTGAAGATTGTCCCTCTCTGCAATCAGTCTGGACAGTCTTGCTGCTCTGAGGTGAGCAGTGTTACATCAGTAAAAGGGGAGGGAGGGGGATTCTTTATCATTCAATTACTCTTGAACCACAACTCTGGCAGTATTGAAATAACACTCTCCATGGGACCAAATACTAAGAAGATTAATAAAAGTGATATTTTATGCACTACTGCAGAGGAAGACAACATTTGGTATTTGAGCTGTTGGACACTGCGACTCTCATCATTCCCAGCCAGCCATTGGCTGATTAGTGAGACAAAAAGAGAGTTGTGAGGAGCACACATCAAGCACGAACAAGATTAAGTGTCTTGTTCTAAGGCATGGTAGCCTCTCAGTGGTGCTAAAACTCACGTTTTTCACTCCCATGTGCCATTGCAGAGAGGAAATCTCCATGTCCGTTTCTCTCGTGCGGAGAGGATTTGCCTGACATTTCGGAGCTGGACTGTCTGTGGGCGGGACCAGTCTGATATGGACATGGAGATTTCCTCTCTGCAATGGCACATGGGAGTGAAAAACGTGCGTTGTAGCACCATTGAGAGGCTACCATGCCTTAGAACAAGACACTTAATCTTGTTCGTGCTTGATGTGTGCTCCTCACAACTCTTTTTGTCTCCCATTGGCTGATTAGTGAATGATGGGAGTTGTAATCTTCAACAGCTGCACCACCATAGGCTGCATAACCCTGGTCTGCCGTATGCAATTCATAGTCACACTAGCAAGTTACTTAAAGGGACAGTAAACTTTCTGACAGCACATAATATGTAAAGTCAAATTTCTTTACACCAAACTCTGTATACCATACAGTATATGCCTTACACAAAACGCAATACACTATAGGCAGAATGCTATACTCAACAGGCAAAACTCTATAAGCAATATGTAAAATGCTGTACACAGTATGCTGTATGCTATACTCAACATGCAGAATGCTATAGGCAATAAGCTATACGCAACACACAATATAAGCTAAATGCAATTTAGCATTAAAGTGAGGTCTGGCAACTCTATATCAGCACAACTGGATATAAAAATAGATCTCCAAATAAACTTAGAAATGCTGCACTTGGCAAATGCTGCCCAGCTTTTGGGGGTCACCTATGTGCACTCTATGAAGGGTAGCTATTGTATTACAGCCAGTCCACTGGCCCTTCATGTCCAACACTTCTCCACAAGTGCACTATATAAAGTAGGGTTGTCAGATTATCCCATCGAAAGAGTAAATGTATGAAAAATGAATACAGCAGGGTTCCGGTAGTAAATTATTAAATTGCAATGGTTCTCATATATCAATGAAAAAGGCATTTTGCATGTGTCTTCTTTTAACCCTTTGCATGTGAGAGGCATGCCCAACAGATACTCCTTGGCATTCAAAGGGTTAAAGGAGTGATCTTGCCACCATGATATATAGAGACCACTGGTGTCCCCAAAGTGTTGAGCAAAATGGTTCTCCAACCATTGTTGGTTTTAGGGGTTTCCAGATCATCCCTTTAAAGGGATAGTAATGATTGCTTTTTTACAGCACTATCGAGTCTTCTATATACTTTTCTATACTGATCTGTAGCGTTATAACTAGGGTTGCACCGATACCGATACTGGTATCGGTATCGGTGCCGATACCAGCATTTGCGCGAGTACTTGTACTCGCGCAAATGCGGCCGATGCCAGCACCGATACCCTGTGTCAGGGTCAGTGCTGCAGTGAGGGAGCCCAGGGAGCTGCTCACAATGCTCCCCAGTCGCCTCTCTCCCTCCTGTAGCGTCGGTGCGTTGCCGCGGGTTACCATGGCAACGATCCGACGCTGACTTCTGCCGGGGCTCGCGAGAGAACAGCGAGCACCCGGCAGAGGAGGGTAAGGGAGACAAGATGGGACATTGAGCGGGTGGTGAAAGAGGCAGAGAGGGGGGCCAAGAGGGAGAAAGAGGAAAAAGGGGCTAAGAAAAAAAAAAGGCAAAAGGAGTAAAGATCAGGAGATAAAAGGAGGGGGACCAAGAAGAGGCAAAAGGAGGGGGGGATCAGGAGAGAGTGAGAGAGGCAAAAGGGTGGGATCAAGAGTAAAGGAGGGGGAGAAAGAGGGATCAAAAGGGAGAGAAAAAGCCAAGGCAAAAGGAGGGAGCTCAAGAAGGGGAGAATGAAGTAAAAGGTGGGAATCAAGAGGGGGAGAAAGAGGCAAAAGGGGACAGTCAAGAGGTGGTGTGTGTGTGTCTGTATATACATATATATTTCAAGTACTCACCAATACCTTTTTTTGCGATCATTTGCCAGTTTTCCAAGTACCTAAAGCATATATATATATATATATATGCGCTTTAAGTACCTGGAAAACTGGCAAATGACCGAAAAAAAAAAAGGATCGGTAATTGGTATCGGTGAGTACTTGAAAAAAGTATCGGTACTCGTACTCGGTCTTAAAAAAGTGGTATCGGTGCATCTCTAGTTATAACCCTGCAGAAGTTTGCAGTTTTACTTTTATTCTATAATAAAGATCATTCTCGTGAACCTTTACTGTTAAGCAGCCTTCCCTCAGATCTGGAATGCGGTCATCAGACAGGACAGATTGTAGAGAGGGACAATCTTCTTTCCTTCAGTATAAGGAAAACCCTACCCCCTTCACGAAGGAGGGCAGGCTTTCCTTATGCTGAAAGAAGATCGTCCCTTGTCGTGATCTGTCCGGACTGGCTTGCTGAGGCTGCTTGATGTAAGTAAAAGAGGTGGGAGTGGGAAACTTTATTATACAAGTAAAACGGCAAACTTATGCATGATTATAAAGCTACAGATCGGTATAGAAAAGTATATAGAGGACTTAATTGTACTGTAAATAGAAAACATTTATACAGAGGCGTAACTAGAAGCCACCGGGCCCTGGTGCAAGAATTGCCATGGGCCCCTCCGACCACATTGGCCCCCTCATCCACATTGGCCACCTCCACATTGTCCCCCAATCTCCAAAATGCCCCTTCATCTCCACATTGCCCCTTCCACAATGCCCCTTCATCTCCACATTGCCCCTTCCAAATGCCCCCTTCATCTCCACAATGCCCCTTCCAAATGCCCCCATCTCCAATTCATCTCCACATTTCCCCTTCCACAATACCCCCATCTCCACATTGCCCCTTCCACAATACCACTGGCTCTACCTCCAGTCCCTGTTGGTCTAGCGGCATGGTTTGACAGATCTGTGCCTCCTTCAGCACAGATCTCTAGAACTGAAGCTCCTACGTGCCTCTCTAGTAATGCACAGGCTGGGAGATGATGTCAACTCCCAGCGCTCTGTATTACTAGAGTGGCGCGCCGAGTGGGAGATCAGCTAAGTGACTGCTGCAGGTGAGGGGGTCGCAGGGGGCGGCCGGGCCCCTGGAGTGACGCACCCAGTCGCAGTTGCGACCCCTATTGTTACGCCACTGCATTTATATTGATTTAAAGGCATAGTAATACTTTAATTTTAATAATACCCTTCTTGTAGAACTTAAAAAAAGATTTTTAATGCCCCCAATCACATTTGAGAGAAAATCGATTTCAAAGTCCCCCTCCCTCCCCTTTCTCTGAGATCGGCGTTCTAGCTGACTCCATGAGTATTCTGTCATCCAACCATCTGGGGCTCTGCAGCAGAGCCGAGATCGCGTTAATGAAGAAAAAATCCTTCACTGAAACAGTCTTCTACGTGTGCTTCTGCAGCAGAGCCGAGATCGCGTTAATGAAGAAAAAATCCTTCACTGAAACACTCTTCTACATGTGCTTCTGCAGCAGAGCCGAGATCGCGTTAATGAAGAAAAAATCCTTCACTGAAACGGTCTTCTACGTGTGCTTGGTTTCCAAGCACACGTAGGAGACCATTTCAGTGAAGGATTTTTTCTTCATTAACGCGATCTCGGCTCTGCTGTAGAGCCGCCACATGGCCCCAGGATCGGGTTCACCTGCATACAGCTAGATGCTGATGTCAGGGAAAGGGGAGGGGACTTTGAAAGAGCTTTTCTCTCAGACCATAAATGTTTGAGAGATGTGATTGGGGGCATTAAAAATCTTTTTTTTAAGTTCTACAAGATGGGGATTAGTAAAATTAAAGTATTACTATCCCTTTAAGACTTGATGCATGTGACAAATTCCTGCCGCAGTGATTCCCATATATTTGTTCAACAGGCACTTTTCATGTATCCCATTTGTAAGGGATGTACTGAGAACCCCATACCTCTCAAGTATCCCTCTTTAGGTGATATTAGGGGTTTACCCAGGGCCGGATTTGCCATAAGGCAGCGTAGGCATCTGCCTACAGGCACACCCCACAGAGGGGTGCCTCTCATTGAAATAAAAAAATATATATATATATTTTGTGCACAGTAACAACCCGCCCACTGCATGGTAAGGTCTGTACCTTCTTCGGCTAAGACAGAAGGCCCAGATCTGTACCTGCTGTTGCTCCCTTGACAGCTCTAATACAGAGCGCTGGGAGATGACATCATCTCCCAGCGCTCTGCATTCCTAAAGAGAACGCTCGGGAGCAACAGCAGCTACAGAAGGAGGTACAGACATCTGCCGCTGGACCACCAGGGAGGTAGGAAACGTATGCGGGAGGCAAAGTGGGGGCAATGTGAAGATGATGTGGGCAATGTGGAGCTGATGGCAATGTGAGGGCAAGTTGGATCTGATATAGTGGCAATGTGGAGATGATGGGGGTAATGTGAGGGCAAGCTGGAACTGATGGGGCAATGTGGAGATGATGGAGGCAAGTTGTAGATGATGGGGCAATGTGGAGATGATAGGGGCAAGTTGGAGATGATGGGGCAAGATGAGGCAATGTGGAGATGATGGGGGCAAGTTGGAGCTGATGGGGGCAATGTGAGGGCAATATGGAGCTGATGGGGGATAAGTTGGAGCTGATGGCAATATGGAGCTGATGGGGGATACGTTGGAGCAGACGGCAATATGGAGCTGATGGGGGGGCAATGTGAGGGCTATATGGATATGGGGGATAATGTGGAGATTTGGAGCATTGTGGAGGTGTCCAGTGGAGATGGCAAATAGGGGGGCACTTCAGATTTCTGTGCCTACAGGCTCCTGAGATGTAAATCCGGCCCTGGGTTTATCACCCAGTTGTCCCTCTTTGAGACCCAAATCCCTCTTTCCCACCCTGGTGTCCCTCTTTTTTAAGTGTAACACATTGCTCCACAGCAATAAAACTTACATTAATGTCTGTGTAAACTTCAGTGTCTGTGTTTATACATTAGTATGTGTAAATAAAATACTTTGGTATTGCTTTAAATTATTTTAGGTACACAAAGAGGTGTCACTAAGTCATGAAATAACCTAAAAATTCGTGGTAATGCCCTGCCCACCAGTCACACCCCCATCAACACCACCTAATTACAAACGTCCCTCTTTAGCCATTTGAAATAATGGGAGGTATGAAACCCTAGTTGTACTACAGATCCCATTAACCCCATCAAGCCAATGGTCGGCAGGAAACCGCAGTTACACTTTGGTGTACCAGACCCTCCTCATCCACTGGGATTAAGATACCCGGACAAAGGACTCATGAACCACAGAGATCAAGGTACATTCCCACGGACTTGTCATGCGCGATCTTGAGGAAGCCCCGCCTCCTACACGTCATGGTATGACGTCACGCGAGATGGCGCCGCTGGTTGGATGAAGAGAAGGGGACGTCCGCCTATAATCTCACAGAGTCCTGCCCAGAGCGGTCCGGTGGGTCTGTGGGTGATACCGGCGTGTGATCCGGGAGCGGTGATCGGTGTGAGAGGGGTTATGTGTAAGTGCATATTAACGGCTCAGGACAAGTGACACACCCTGAGATACAGGTATTTTCCCTGCAGTGTACCTCACTTCTACCTCCATACTGTGAGTCCTCCCACTTCATCTTCCCACAACTTCTCACACATCATCCCCCTCCTGCAGAGTATTTGTTTATCCCACAGAGAAGGTACACCTTCTTCTCCCATACAGACAGTGTGCTCCTTCTTCACATCTTCCTATAATCTAACCTCCCACAGTGTGCTCCTTCCTGTCACCTTATCCTACAATGTTCCCTCTTACCCTACAGTCTTTCCTACCTCTCTCCTTACCCTACAGTCTTCCCTCCCACAGGGTGCTCCTTCCTCTTGCCTTACCCTACAGTCTTCCCTCCCACAGGGCGCTCCTTCCTCTCGCCTTACCCTACAGTCTTCCCTCCCACAGGGCGCTCCTTCCTCTCGCCTTACCCTACAGTCTTCCCTCCCACAGGGCGCTCCTTCCTCTCGCCTTACCCTACAGTCTTCCCTCCCACAGGGCGCTCCTTCCTCTCGCCTTACCCTACAGTCTTCCCTCCCACAGGGCGCTCCTTCCTCTCGCCTTACCCTACAGTCTTCCCTCCCACAGGGCGCTCCTTCCTCTCGCCTTACCCTACAGTCTTCCCTCCCACAGGGCGCTCCTTCCTCTCGCCTTACCCTACAGTCTTCCCTCCCACAGGGCGCTCCTTCCTCTCGCCTTACCCTACAGTCTTCCCTCCCACAGGGCGCTCCTTCCTCTCGCCTTACCCTACAGTCTTCCCTCCCACAGGGCGCTCCTTCCTCTCGCCTTACCCTACAGTCTTCCCTCCCACAGGGCGCTCCTTCCTCTCGCCTTACCCTACAGTCTTCCCTCCCACAGGGCGCTCCTTCCTCTCGCCTTAACCTACAGTCTTCCCTCCCACAGGGCGCTCCTTCCTCTCGCCTTACCCTACAGTCTTCCCTCCCACAGGGCGCTCCTTCCTCTCGCCTTACCCTACAGTCTTCCATCCCACAGGGCGCTCCTTCCTCTCGCCTTACCCTACAGTCTTCTCTCCCACAGGGCGCTCCTTCCTCTCGCCTTACCCTACAGTCTTCCCTCCCACAGGGCGCTCCTTCCTCTCGCCTTACCCTACAGTCTTCCCTCCCACAGGGCGCTCCTTCCTCTCGCCTTACCCTACAGTCTTCCCTCCCACAGGGCGCTCCTTCCTCTCGCCTTACCCTACAGTCTTCCCTCCCACAGGGAGCTCCTTCCTCTCGCCTTACCCTACAGTCTTCCCTCTCACAGGGCGCTCCTTCCTCTCGCCTTACCCTACAGTCTTCCTTCCCACAGGGCGCTCCTTACTCTCGCTTTACCCTACAGTCTTCCCTCCCACAGGGTGCTCCTTCCTCTCGCCTTACCCTACAGTCTTCAATCCCACAGGGCGCTCCTTCCTCTCGCCTTACCCTACAGTCTTCCCTCCCACAGGGCGCTCCTTCCTCTCGCCTTACCCTACAGTCTTCCTTCCCACAGTGTGCACCTTCCTCTCGCCTTACCCTACAGTCTTCCCTCCCACAGGGCGCTCCTTCCTCTCTCCTTACCCTACAGTCTTCCCTCCCACAGGGCGCTCCTTCCTCTCGCCTTACCCTACAGTCTTCCCTCCCACAGGGCTCTCCTTCCTCTCGCCTTACCCTACAGTCTTCCCTGCCACAGGGCGCTCCTTCCTCTCGCCTTACCCTACACTCTTCCCTCCCACAGGGCGCTTCTTCCTCTCGCCTTACCCTACACTCTTCCCTCCCACAGGGCGCTCCTTCCTCTCGCCTTACCCTACACTCTTCCCTCCCACAGGGCGCTCCTTCCTCTCGCCTTACCCTACACTCTTCCCTCCCACAGGGCGCTCCTTCCTCTCGCCTTACCCTACACTCTTCCCTCCCACAGGGCGCTCCTTTCTCTCGCCTTACCCTACACTCTTCCCTCCCACAGGGCGCTCCTTCCTCTCTCCTTATCCTACAGTCTTCCTTCCCACAGGGCGCTCCTTCCTCTCACCTTACCCTACAGTCTTCCTTCCCACAGGGCGCTCCTTCCTCTCACCTTACCCTTCAGTCTTCCTTCCCATAGGGCGCTCCTTCCTCTCGCCTTACCCTACAGTCTTCCTTCCCACAGGGCGCTCCTTCCTCTCGCCTTACCCTACAGTCTTCCTTCCCACAGGGCGCTCCTTCCTCTCGCCTTACCCTACAGTCTTCCTTCCCACAGGGCGCTCCTTCCTCTCGCCTTACCCTACAGTCTTCCCTCCCACAGGGCGCTCCATCCTCTCGTCTTACCCTACAGTCTTCCCTCCCACAGGGCGCTCCTTCCTCTCGTCTTACCCTACAGTCTTCCCTCCCACAGGGCGCTCCTTCCTCTCGCCTTACCCTACAGTCTTCCTTCCCACAGGGCGCTCCTTCCTCTCACCTTATCGTATAGTCTTCCCTCCCACAGTGTGCTCCTTCTCGCTTTACCATACAGTCTTCCCTCCCACAGGGCGCTCCTTCCTCTCGCCTTACCCTACACTCTTCCCTCCCACAGGGCGCTCCTTCCTTTCGCCTTACCCTACACTCTTCCCTCCCACAGGGCGCTCCTTTCTCTCGCCTTACCCTACACTCTTCCTTCCCACAGGGCGCTCCTTTCTCTCGCCTTACCCTACACTCTTCCTTCCCACAGGGCGCTCCTTCCTCTCGCCTTACCCTACAGTCTTCCCTCCCACAGGGCGCTCCTTCCTCTCGCCTTACCCTACAGTCTTCCCTCCCACAGGGCGCTCCTTCCTCTCGCCTTACCCTACAGTCTTCCCTCCCACAGGGTGCTCCTTCCTCTCGCCTTACCTTACAGTCTTCCCTCCCACAGGGCGCTCCTTCCTCTCGCCTTACCCTACAGTCTTCCCTCCCACAGGGCGCTCCTTCCTCTCGCCTTACCCTACAGTCTTCCCTCCCACAGGGCGCTCCTTCCTCTCGCCTTACCCTACAGTCTTCCCTCCCACAGGGAGCTCCTTCCTCTCGCCTTACCCTACAGTCTTCCCTCCCACAGGGCGCTCCTTCCTCTCGCCTTACCCTACAGTCTTCCCTCCCACAGGGCGCGCCTTCCTCTCGCCTTACCCTACAGTCTTCCCTCCCACAGGGCTCTCCTTCCTCTCGCCTTACCCTACAGTCTTCCCTCCCACAGGGCGCTCTTTCCTCTCGCCTTACCCTACAGTCTTCCCTCCCACAGGGCGCTCCTTCCTCTCGCCTTACCCTACATTCTTCCCTCCCACAGGGCGCTCCTTCCTCTCGCCTTACCCTACAGTCTTCCCTCCCACAGGGCGCTCCTTCCTCTCGCCTTACCCTACAGTCTTCCCTCCCACAGGGCGCTCCTTCCTCTCGCCTTACCCTACAGTCTTCCCTCCCACAGGGCGCGCCTTCCTCTCGCCTTACCCTACAGTCTTCCCTCCCACAGGGCGCTCCTTCCTCTCGCCTTACCCTACAGTCTTCCCTCCCACAGGGCGCTCCTTCCTCTCGCCTTACCCTACAGTCTTCCCTCCCACAGGGCGCTCCTTCCTCTCGCCTTACCCTACAGTCTTCCTTCCCACAGGGCGCTCCTTCCTCTCGCCTTACCCTACAATACATTTTTTTTTAAGTAGTACTTTGCTATAGGGATTAGTAATACTAAAGTATTACTATCCCTTTAAATATTCAGGACAGCTCCTCCCCTTAGTAGATTCTTTCTTCCTGTGTAGCTCACTTCATTCTGTAACATTGTCAGCCATAATGGATGCACAGAGAGGAAGTGTAATAAGCCAGTCTACATATGTAACAGTTAAGAGAGGACACAACTGCTTAACATAACATTGTCCAGCGACCCGGACAAGACCAAATTAGTTTGGCCCTTGGAGGCATTTGCCTTTATGCTTCCCAAGTCAGCCTGCCCCTTTTGCTGGATATAGGGAAATTGAAGAAGCAGTGCCTGCAGTCTATATGAATGCTGACCCACATACAATACAGATAAAGACTGACTGAAATAGCTTGTAATCACTAGGCGAATGGAAGTATCAGATCTTGTAATCTATAGAACTGACCTACATGATTTACAGCACAGATACAGACTGAATCACAGAGCTTGTAATCAGCAGGGAAACCTGCAAATTTGTATTGCAGGCTCGTTCCTTGTTGAGAGTCTCTGATTCTCAGTCTACATTAGTCACCCCAAGGGTAATAGGGGAATCCAGCATTAGACCCCTTGCTCACAGTTCCTAGATAGATCAGCTGCACCTCACTGATGAGGCCCTTCAAGGCTGAAACGTACGTCTGGGGTTGGCTGCTTCTCTTGTTCAGAGAGGAATTGCCTGGCATTTTGTGGCTGGACTGCGAGTTTGGCAGGACCAGTATGATGTGTGTTAGGATACTTCCTCTCTCTGAAATGCACTAGTGGGTGAAATGAGACTGCACCCTGGGTAGGACACCATTCCTAGACAACCTTCATATTTGTATTGCAGACTCGTTCCTAGTTGAACGTCTCTGACTCCCATTCTACATCAGAGCTTCAGGTCTAGGAGAACTAACCCACGTTTTGTTCAGTACAGATACAATGACAGAACTTGTAGTTAATAGGAAAACTGAACAATCAGAGCTTTCCAGCAATGGAGAGATTAAACGATGCAAGTTTGCAATATATAAGGAGCTGAAACATCAGTGCTTCCAGTAATTAGAACGCAATTGTATTTTTCACTTTTATGATGCATAAAAAGGTGCATCACTTTCGCCTATATTTTTAATATTGAGGGTAGGTCTCAGGGCTATCTTATTGCCCCATCTTGTTAGACTAACAATTGGAGTCCTATCTGTTAGACTGTACTTCTCATTCTTGCTGTGGTCACATTGTGAGAATGTTGTTGTCCCAGTATCTTGATGTGCTACTCAACCTGCAAGACTTCGCTGGCATAGCTACATCAATGTACTCTTCTTGTTCACTAAGCAAAGATTAGCCCTCATTGACCCACATATCTCTACTAATAATCTAATGTGCTACTGGGCTCTTCCTGTATGAATATCCTGGCTATAGTCCAGGCTTTCTGGTCTCGTTTTAGTTCTGGACAGCCTCTGCAGGTCTAATTGCCTGTGCCGTCACCTCCAGATATGTTATAATTTAAAGCGGACTGCCATGCGAAGTAGTCACCCTTCAATAATTAGGCATGTGGCGACTAACTTCATAATAGTATTCTTACCTCTCACAATGACAGGATGCTAGAGAAATCCTTAATCTTTCGAGACTGACGGGCAGGTTAGTGCAGTCTATGCTCCTGCGCCGTCAGTCCCTTCCGGTGCCATTCAGGCCAGTGCAATGCACCTGTAGGGAGACCAGGACTGACAGCGCAGCACGCAGACAAGATGTCTGCTCTGATACCTGGCTTCCAGACTTGGAAGATTAAGGATTTCTGTAGAACTGTGTCGTTCTGAGAGGTAAGAGAACTCTTATTAAGCTAGTCGCTATCTGCCTAATTATTGCAGGGTGACTTTACCGATGGTGGTAGTTCCGCTTTAATGGTTATATCAAATGTTCTGTGCTTTGCTAGATATGTTTGTATAACTGTATGCAATGGTTTTTAATTGGATGTACCCTTTCCCCTTTTCTTTTTCTGTACTACCCCCCTCTTCTTAAAAACATAATAAAAATTTTCAGTTAAAAAATAAAAATAAATAAATAAATAAAAATATATATAATATTGAGGCGTTCATTCTACCAATTGCAGGGTCCCAATTGCAGTCTGAAGACCCCAGCTAGCATTACCTTACTTACATTTAATTTGCTTTTCCAGTTTCATAAGAAACCAATTAAAATACAAAAACTTGCTTGTACTAGCAAACCAGATGTGTGTACCTGAACATTTATCTTTGAGAGTCCCCTTTATATTAGTGATGTCAGGGAGACACCCACTATTCCTGTGAAGGAGGAAATGTCGTCTCAGCACTCCTAGGCACTTGCAAAGCACTGATATCACTATCCAATGCTCTCCAGAGCTACAGATGCGTTCTCACTTATTTCTCCCTGATCTGCAGGCCCGGAGAGCATTAGATAGAGAAATTTAATGCTTGATAAGTATTTGGTTGCCCTAAGGAGACCTGTCCTCCTTCAGTAAATAACTAATGATGTTCGTGGGACCCCTGAAGATGGAAGTTCTGGCACAAAATCCTCCCTTGTGAGCACAAGCACAGATTGATCTTACTATTATTTTATAACGAAACCTGCGGGCCAAGTTAAGGGGAAGGTACTGATAATTCAGGTCTTGTCTCCTAGGTGCCATGTGACCTGGTGCCAGGGTTTATCAAGCCCTTCCTTCTAGCGCCTGTCAGTTTCCTTTACCTGTTGTGTTGCAATTGTGGCTTCCATGTGAATTGAATTGGTTTTATCTGTTACGTGTTCAAAATCCTTTTCTTTTGACCATATGTCAAGAGTCTATATAAATCATATCAAGAGTAGTTAAACAGGTCAGCATTTATGTGGCTTAAGTTGTGCATTGTATTGATACTCGTAGCACAACTGTTTCACACTCTAACCTGTTGATTTCTCTCTGCAGAAGTTGTCTTCGGACCACGGATTTCCAGATGGACCAGAGCCAATTTTCAGGGCATCTCCATAACTCTCTGATGATGAACACAGAAAAGAATCCAGTGATTGAGAAGATTCTGAATCTCACCCTGGAGATCATCTGTCTGCTGACTGGAGAGGTGAGAGATACAGAGACATTGCGGATATTCACTTCTCCTCAACAAGGACCTACAGAATATTTCTATGGAAGCGGTCGGAGAAGTATTGGTCTGTCGGGATAGAAGTAATTAGAAAAGCAGCCAGGAGCTGATGAAAGGTTTGGGTATATGGCGGTTTTGTATATATGGTTATATACAGGGCCACCATGAGGAATCATGGAAACAAGGACAAGTATAACTGGTGCTCACACACACTATGTGTCAGACGTATCAACAGTCCAACGTTTCAGTCCACACTGGGACTTTCCTCACTGTTTGTGTCCCTGAGGAAAGTCCCGATGTGAACTGAAACGTTGGACTGTTAATACGTCTGACACAATAACATGTAAAGTTTATTATTTTATCATGTTTTAATGAAGATGGAGTGCTCGGCTTTCCTGAAGAGTTGGTGTTAGTGATTTTGAGCCTGGAAGCACCATGGTGAATATGTGAGAGTGAGTGTGACAGTGATTGAGTGAATACAGTGGCAACACACACACACACATGCACGTTTTTTATTTTCATGTTATTTAATAGGGCCTGTTATAGGGACCATTAACCTCTCGTATACACACCACATCCATACTCTTACATAAACTCTCACAGTTATGTGCGTGCACACATACACAGACACACATTCACATGATTTCATTCTCATAAAAACACACATACATATACACACATGCTCACATTTTCTCTCACATGCTGACTTGTCTATTATTATGCCTCTGCTTTGATGTATTTTGGCAGACTGTGCTGCACCATCATTAGAAAACCAAGCAAACAAAAAAGAAAAAGTGTAACAGTGGTGATCTGGTAAGGGCCATAAGCCACTTATTCATGCGCTGAATTCCCCTTGTGGATTTACTGGTTGGTGAGTTTGGCAGAAGTCCTTCCTATATGATTTCCCACTCCTCGCATCATCAGTCAGTCACAAACTATCAGGGCTGCTGGAGGGTAGACATGCAGATAGCACTTCTGCAATCCTGGTAGGTTCCTCAAACAGATGGCAGTCTGCAGAATGGCTCTCGGACCCTTCACCCCCCCTACACACCGTAATCTATGATATTCGATAAATACCCTTTGAACTGTATGAATGTAAATGCCCTGCTGAACTCTAAAGTGGAATTGTTGCTTTATAAGATATATTGCTTTGAATGAGATTAAAGCAGCACCTATGTTTTTGTTTTTTATTTAAAACAATAGTTTGAGATTGATTTACTTGTGAGCTTATGCAAACGTGCTAGTACTTCATGCTAGGAAGTGGCTGTTGGGATGGAGAGCAGCGTGGCAGTGCCTGACAGTGCTGGCCAGATTTCCACTGATAAATAAGTAAACTAAATAGATTAAAAGTGTCACAAGTGAGGGCTATAGGCCCTGCTGAGACAGTGGGGAGAGTGTGGGAGTGAAAGGGTTAACAACACCAGACCCCTGGTTACCTGTTACTGTTCCTAGCAACCACCAGATTAACCCCTGAAATCCCTCCTGCACTTTCACCCCAGTACTACAATTCTCTGCCACCACCAAGACTTTATATCTGGGCGTCTTAGGTTACCCCAAACACAACAGAATTACAGTAAAAATCACCTTAATAATCAGACATATAGAATTAACCCTTTAGTAACGTTTGCTTCCTTCAGAGTAGTGAGTTCATATTAGAGAACGGAGACAAGAGCTGATTAATTGAACTTTTAATCTGAAAAAAGGCATCACAGTGCTGGTTACACAAATACAGAAATAAAGGACATACACAAATAAAGATTATACATAAGCAAAACAGTCCATAAAATAAAATGGGAGAAACACAAGAAATCCTTATATACAATTACCGATATTTTTAGAGTTCTTGTGGGAACTTCAGATGGTATATCCCCCTTCAGTTGTTACAAAAAAATTCCCTGTTTTATCCACAAACCCATATTAGTCCACAGTTGCTTCTAAGAGGCCAACCCCCTGGGTGTTACCTGGGGGGAGGTTTGGCCTGACAGTTTAAAATATACACATGTTCACTGGATAACCCCCCATCAAAGCAGAGGGCCCAAGACCTTTTTTATGGCCCCTATATCCTGCTCTGGCGATGTACTAATTCAGTTTCTGGTGATGTTATCTACTCAGCTAATTGTATGGCCTAGGACTGGTGCACTTTGAATAACATATAAATACAAAATAAACGAATAAACAAATTATACAAACCAGAGGCCCTGCAATGGCCAACTCGTGCCTTGGCATGACAAAAAGTAATTTGTTTAAATAAAAAAATCCAACATTGAAATAGCTGCTTTTGAAAGCTCTTTCAGAATCACTTGTTGGTTACAAAGTGTCAGTTTAAGAAGGAAGTGAGTGCCAGCCTTGTAACAAGGTCTGGAGCCGCCTACTCACTTGAGTCCCGTTGTTCCCACTTGGCAGAGGCCCTTAAATATATCATCAGTAGCGCACAGACTCCATATTATGACTTGTGAATGTGCTTGGGGGGTGCAGTGGGGGATCAGTGAGTGGACATATTGGAGTACAAGTAGAGACATGTTTATGCAAACATATATTCACAATCTGCTGACAGAAACAAGCTCTGTATTTGGGAAGATAAAGAGAAGCAAGTCTGGAGCCAGTCAACTGCAGTATATGGAACAGATACGCATCTCCACGGTTCATTGATTTAAGTGGAGATTTTAACCCCTTGGATGAAAGAGAGGCCTCCAACACATTGCAGAGTTGTTCAACATAAAGCTTCACCCCATGTGTGTGAGACGCATTGGAGGTGCCAGAGAGATGTGGGTACATTATCACACATCTGGTGGAGCTGCCCCCTCATACATCCACACTGGATATTTGCACTTAAAGGGATAGTAATGTTTCACAAAAACAGCAGCTCCAATTAATCTTCATAGTATTTGGCCATGGAGAGTGATATTTCAGTAATGTCAGAGTTGTAGTACAAGAGTAATTGAATGATAAACTATCCCCCACCACCCCTTTTACTGATGTAACACTTCTCAACTCAGAACAGCAAGGTGCTATCCATATGTCTTGCAGAGAGGGACACTCTTCAATTAGTATAAGGGAAAAACCTATCAAGGGGGGGCAGGGTTTTCCTTATGATCACAGTAAGAAGATTGTCCCTTGCTATGATCTGTGCGGTCAAGAGACCAGATTCCACATCTGAGGGGAAGCAGCTTACACTAGGTAAAAGGGGCGGGAGGGGGATAATTTACCATTCAATTACTCTTGAACTACAACTCTGACAGTATTGAAATAACACTCTCCATGGGACAAATAGTATGAAGATTAATAATTGGAGCTGCTTTTATTTTGAAACGTTACTATCCCTTTAATGTAATTCAGGACATAACCAAACAAGATGTACCCTCAGTCCATTCCTTTATTCACCTTCACCATAACCACATCCCTATTCTGAAATACAAAAATAAATCCCTATTAATCCACTTAATTACTGCGGCTAAGGCCTTGGTTACTCTATACCTGGGGGGAAAAAATGTTCGCCCTTCTAGCAACCATTGAATCATGAGATTGGACTAATGGTGGAGCTGATTCTTATTACCCAAGGTAGATCAGGTGGGTTGGATCTTAGAAATGCATTCTCCTGACCCCCGTGAATTCTAGTATTTGCATCCTGACCTCGTGTTCTTCACAGTAACTCCCCTCAGACAACCTTGTTATCTTTCCCAGCTCATTGTCCTTTTCCCTCCTTCCTATAGGACCCTAAGGGTTAGAGAGTTTGAGGAAACCACTTGTATAACTGCTTAAAACTCATTATCTGTATTGCAGTGTGTATCGCCTTCTGTGTCCTGAGTGCCATTTATGTAAACATTTTTTATATCCTTTAACCACTGAATTAGCGTCTGCTCTGGCTATTCTATTTGGTTATGAGATATATTGCTTTCCATTCCTAACCCCCCCCATCTCCCCATCCATTTGGTTTCCTCCCCCTTCCACACCTCTTATCACAAATTTAAGGGTATTTTCATTTGTTCTCTGTGATGAAGTTTGTTTGCTCCTCTCTAACCTCCCATATTTGGCCATTTGTAGATTACACTGATGGATCTATTAGAGATGTTTCCTTATTTATACAGAAATACATGACATGAATACATTTATTATCTTACTCTTTACAGGAGTGTGTTATTGTGAAGAAGCGCAGTGAGCATGTCACAGACCGCAGCAGTCCACATGTATCAGAAGGATTCTGCAAGATCGAGAGCCCTGTTATAGATCATCCACCTAACTCCTTCACACATGAGAGCAATAATGAAAATATATTTAATCCACCAGCTGCAGAGGTAAAATGGGGCATCTAAAGTGAATATGCTTGATAAAACCAGTGTATGTGTCTGGGCCAGGAGTGGGTAATCTTTGACTCTCCAGCAGTTGGAGAATCCCAACTTCCATAAACCCCAATCAGCCAAAGGTTTCTTGACACTAGTTGGACAATGACTGTATGTATGTGTTCCAGGTTCCTGTCCAGTCTGAAGATATCTCTGTCTGTCTCTCCATTGAGAAGTGGGAGTGTTTAGGAGGACAAGAGGAACATTGCCAGGACGTGACGATGAAGAGTCAACCACCACGCAATTCACTGGGTAACTAGATTTTCTAATGCAAAATAGACTCTCCAGTTGTTTTGGATATCCTAGATGTCTAGATAGATTTGAGCACACATGTTCATGTATATGTTCATATATGTATGATTGGTCACTTAAAGGAGCAGTAAACTTTTTTTATGAAAACATATATTTTATAGAGCATTTCCTGCTGAATAAAACAAGGTCACTCCCATCACTGTCAGAGGTTTTATTCAAAATTTATAGCAGTTTAAATAATCAGGAAGTGACTTTACTGTGTTTACTTCCTGATAGTTCTAACTGACAGGAAGTGAATTTACTGTGTTTACTTCCTGATGGTTCTAACTGACAGGAAGTGACAGGCAGTTTCTATCACATTCTGTGGAGAACTGTATGTCTCTGACTTTTCTGACTTTCCTCTCCATTAGAATGTAACAGTAAATCTAATTAGAATGTGATCACTAGAGGGCACTGCTAATGTTAAAAAAACATGGGTTTAAACTGTAATAACTCTGGAAATATAAATCTCTCAGCAGTGGGAGTACCCTTATTTTACTCAATAGGAAAATCCCTACAATATATATTTTTTCATAAAAAAAAGTTTACTGCTCCTTTAGTAATGTCCAAATTTTTTTTATAGATTTGTAGAGGCTTAATAAAGATTCTTATTGCCACAAACCCCATCTCTCAAACCGCTATGGTCTGAGAGATATTGGCAATGAAAGTTCCACCTTCCCTCCCCTTCTCTTGATGTCAGCTGTAAAGCTGACAGAAGGCGATCCGTGTCAGCCGACGTGATGAGGCTCTTCAGCAGAGCCAAAATTTCGTTATTGCAAAAATATTACTTCATTGTAAAGGTCTACAAAGTGTGCTTGCAAACCAGGAACACTTTGTAGACATTTCCAATGAAATAATTCTTTTGCAATAACAGGATTTCAGCTCTGCTGCAGAGCCACAGGCTGATCACCTGGACTGGGATCTCCAGCTGTCAGCTAGACGCTGATGTCAGGAGAAGGGGAGGGAGGGGAGAACTTTCACTGCTAATATCTCTCAAACCAAGCACACGTAGAAGACTGTTTCAATGAATTATTTTTCCTTCCATAACGAGATATCGGCTCTGCTGAAGAGCCTCCTCTTGATTCAGAGACCGGATTCCCCTGCTGGCACAGAACGCTGACAGCAGGGGAGAGGAAACTTTGAAAGCGGATATCTCTTATACCATAAAGGTTTGAGAGATGCCGCTGGTGTCATTTAACTCAGTTTATTAAGGGCTACAATATGAGAGATAGTAATTTTGAAGTAATACTATTCCTTTAAGCCTCTACAAATGTATAAAAGAACAATTCAGACATTACTAACCCTTTAAGGTTCACCTTTCAGGAGGCATTTTCAGAAAAGCCAATATATACTGCTTGATATTGTGTCTACATATGTGATTTTATATGGTTTTTAGAATTTTAATAAACCTTTTTTTTTTTTTGTCTGCTTACCCAATGGGTCTATTGTATTATTGGGTGGGTATTTCTCTGATGTTAGATTCCGAATGGTGAATAGTGTTGGCGCTTCACACCAGCTATGCCTAATTAGCTGGGGCCAACCTAAGGATGTAACATAATTACTAACGTCGTCCATTGACAAGTAGCTGGATGGTGTCCAAAGTTTAGTGAATGAAATACTGAATAAGCTACTGTCACATGAAACTAGGATACAACAGTTAGAAGTATGCACCAACACATGTAAGCACTCTATATCTTCTTAACAAAATGCTGTGTCTTCGTTAGGAAAAAACAATATATGGTTGAAAAGCTAGAGGACTTGGAGGCAGGCACTGTAACTTATGACTAATTGGCCTCCCACAAAGCATAAACAGAAGATGTCATGGAGAATTTCTTTGCACCAAGATTTTATACCTACTCTTTCAAGAACACTCCTCCAACTTTTGATGTCACCATTTAATAGTACATAGACTGGGACCCTATCCTAACACTGATAAGCAAAAACCACATCCAGTAATCTTCAGACTGCTAAACACGCAATCCTGTCTGCATATAGAAAGCTGGGAAAAGTAGAATACTTTTGTCATCAGCTGCTACTTTTCCAAGACTAATTTGCAGCTGCGTTGTTGAAAATGAATGGGTTGTTGAATGGGTTCTCGGCCACCTGCATGCATCTGTTTTCCAGATGAGCTAGGTTTGCCCTGGTCTATCCTGTTGACTTTGACTAACCATAGAAGAGGATACACATAGCTTTGAGAATCCATAAGCTGACGAGATATTTGTTCAGGAACATTTCCCATGAGTGGGATCCCCCACCCTGTCGGAGGCTCTGTCTTGTCCACATTGGCTCGACTGCATTTAAGTGCTTGCCAACCTACAACCATGCTTCTCTCTGCATTCAATATGTCCATCTGACAAACGCTCCCCAGCACCAAATGAGGAATGATTCCTAATGGCTGAGCTACTTGCCAGTGACACCTCCTTAAAGAAGCGCATATGCAACTTTTTTTTTTTTTTTGATACATGTCTGCAATTATTATTTACTACATGATAATTTCTGCTGTTTTCAGGAGGGGGCAGTATTGAGAGGTGCTACTCTTACATCCTGAAGAATAAGCATCTTCGCATAGATTTCCCCTCCCCTTCCAAAGAGACGACTAGGGGCATACAACATGGCGGCAGATTAAATAACTGTATATATTTACTATCCGGTCTCCCACTCTACTGTCACAGGAGAATATACCAAAAGATGTTTATTTCTTGCTCAGGATTGATGGCTTTGGGGGGGTACCTGCCCCTCTTCTCTTCCCTTTTTTTTCCTTCCTCCCCCTCGGAGCAGTCCAGTCCTAGTCTTGGTCTTAACTGTACCCCACCACTGCTCCTGCTTACCGTTATAATTCCCAAAACTCTGAAATTTTGAAAAACATCATACTTCTAACTAATAGGAAAGGGATTGTTAGGTGGATTGAGCGACTTGGCTCTTAAAGGGATAGTAATACTTTAATATTACTAATCCCCATAGTGTAGCTATTTAAAAAAGAATTTAACAGCCACCAGTGTCATCTCTCAAACCTTTATGGTTTGAGAGATAACCGAGCGCAAAGTTCCCCCCTCCCTCCCCCTTCCCTGCAGTCAGTGTTGTACTGACTGCAGGGGAAGTCTGCTGTACGACAGGCTTGTGGCTCTGCAGCTGAGCCGAGATCGCGTTAGTGAAAAGTAATTATTTCACTGAAACGGTCTTCTACGTGTGCTTGGTTTGTGCTTGGTTTGCAAGCACACGTAGAAGACCGTTTCAGTGAAATAATTATTTTTTACTAACGTGATCTCGGCTCAGCTGCAGAGCCCCCTGATGAGTCAGACCAGATATCCCTGCAGTCAGTACAACGCTGACTTCAGGGAAGGGGGAGGGAGGGGGAACTTTGCCTTTGGTTATCTCTCAAACCATAAAGGATTGAGAGATGAGCCTGGGGGCTATTAAATTCTTTTTCAAATATCTACAATATGGGGAATAGTAATATTAAAGTATTACTATCCCTTTAAGTAATACGCTGTTGAAAATCAACTACCTTTTCTTCTTGTTTACTGTATTTCTGCTTTTCCTTTGCTTTCATACTTCCATCTCAGAACAACCTGGTGTGTACAGGACCTGCTTCTCCCCTGCTCCTCGTAGGCTCGCTAGGGGCATCCGGCCGTCCTCATTGAGGGAGTGCCTTCTCACTGGAAAAGGTACTCCTTTATTTCACCTAAATTATCATCTGTTAATTTAGGCATTGGCCCACATCTGACACATACACTTTACTCAAGATAAGTTGCTTACCTATAAGACAACCCATACCACCTGTAGGGGGAGTTAACAATACAGCAGAAAGGGAAACGCTTCTTACACATTTTAAACAGCTTAAATACAGATATTGCGTTTCTATAAGAAATTTAAAACAAAGCTGGATTGGAGAGTGTATGTTTGCACACGATACTGTGAAAGCTAGGGGGTAGAGATCCTCGTACACAAAAGACTGGACTTTAAACTGATAAAAACTTTGATAGAGCCAGATGGGCGCTGTGTAATCATTAATTTCCTCATTGATGGAGCCAGTCTCACATTGTGCAACATATGCTCCACACAGCCCAACTCTTTCCTACTTTTCAGATGTGTTTCAGAAGCTTCTGTCTTAGACTGCCGTATCTTAATAATGAAAGATGACTTTAAAGGGATAGTAATACTTCATTTTATCTTTATTTTATTTTGTAGGTATTAAAAAAACATGAAGAACGCTATAAGTCTTATCTCTCGAACCTTTATGGTTTGAGAGATATTCACAAGCAAAGTTCCCCTCCCGCCCCTTTTACCTAGTGTAAGCCATCTCTTCTCAGATGTGGAATCCAGTCCATAGACCAGACAGATAACAGCAGGGGACAATCTTCTTCCTATGAGAACAATGAAAGCCCTGCCCCCCTTGACAAGTTTTTCAGGTTTTTCCCTTATCTTAATTGAGGATTGTCCCTCTCTGCAATCTACCTGGGCACCTCCCTTCTGATCTGGCTGAACAGTGTTACATCAGTAAAAGGGGTGGGAGGGGGATACTTTGTCATTGAATTACTCTTGAACTACAACTCTGACAGATTTGAAATAACACTCTCCAAAGTCCAAATACTGTGGTGATTAATTAGAGCTGCTTTTATTATGAAACATTACTATCCCTTTAAAGGGATAGTAATGTTTCACAATAAAAGCAGCTGCAATTAATCTTCATTGTATCTGGACCATGGAAGGTGTTATTTCAATACTGTCAGAGTTGTAGTACAAAAGTAATTGAATGATAAAGTATCCCTCTTCTGCCCCTTTTACTGATGTAACACTGCGCACCTCAGAGCAGCAAGACTGTCCGGATGGATCACAGAGAGGGACAATCTTCAGTGAGCATGAGGAAAAACCTGAAACACTTGTCAAGGGGGGCAGGGTTTTCCTTGTACTCACAGTAAGAAGATTATCCCTTGCTGTGATCTGTCCGGTCAAGTGACCAGATTCCACATCTGAGGGGAGGTGGCTTAAAGTATCCCCCTCCCGCCCCTTTTACCTACTGTATCATTCACTTACTCTTGAACTACAACTCTGACCATATTGAAATAACCCTCTCCATGGTCCAAATACTATGAAGATTAATTGGAGCTGCTGTTTTTGTGAAACATTACTATCCATGTAACTGCACAACCAATGACTTGGACAGAATAAAAATACCAAACTTGCACAATGCTTTTACATTTTTACAAAGACACTTACAACTCTCTGATATCTGGAGATTATTACATACCGTTGACCGAGAATATACCTTCTGCTCCCACCTACATGATGCATTCACTAGTATAGATTATATTTTAAGGAACCCTGCAGTGATAGGTCATCTCCAACAATGCAAATGTAATGATATGCTAATATCTGATCATACCCCAGTCACAGTCGTCTTTTCAGCCCCAACTTTGACCTCTTGTAAATGGAAAATGCCCTCTTATCTCCGCAACGCCCAAGAGTTTACGCAAAGCATGCAAATGGAGTGGAGATCATACTCCACCTTTAATGCTCAACACAAAAACAGCCTGGGGCTCTTCTGGCAGGCCTCAAAAGCAGTCTAGAGGGGCCTCATAATCTCTTATGTAGCCACACTTAAATGGATAGTAATACTTCGTTTTATCTTTATTTTATTTTGTAGGCATTAAAAAAACATGAAGAGCGATATAAGTCTTATTTCTCAAACCTTTATGGTTTGAGAGATATTCACAAGCAAAGTTCCCCCTCCCGCCCCTTTTACCTAGTGTAAGCCATCTCTTCTCAAATGTGGAATGCAGTCCATAGACAGACAGATAACAGCAGGGGACAATCTCCTTCCTATGAGAACAATGAAAGCTCTGCCCCCCTTGACAAGTTTTTCAGGTTTTTCCCTTATCTTAATTGAAGATTGTCCCTCTCTGCAGTCTACCTGGGCACCTCCCTTCTGATCTGGCTGAGCAGTGTTACATCAGTAAAAGGAGAGGGAGGGGGAAACTTTGTCATTGAATTACTCTTGAACTACAACTCTGACAGAATTGAAATAACACTCTCCAAAGTCCAAATACTATGATGATTAATTAGACCTGCTTTTATTATGAAACATTACTATCCCTTTAAATAAGAAATGTCTTTTAAACTACTTGGTCTACAACTAATCTTGTAAAGCTTACTCCAGATTTGTCCAACACACTACTGAGTTAAATAAAAAAAATTGTATAGATAGCAAAGGAACAAGCCACACAAATAAAGATAAAATATACTGTTGCAAATGATTCCAATAAACAAATAAACCAGGCAAACTTTTAGCCACATTAATAAAATAAACGAAACCAAAATTACACATATATTGGATAATTGAATAACCAAGACATTGTCACTGACCAAAACAATTGATCTCTTTACATCATTCTCCAAACAGCTATATGCCAAAGACCAAGCTTATGTGATTTTTCAAGATCACTTCTTGAAAATAACAAGCCTCAATACATTAACACCAGGAAAAAAAATGGATGCCCTAAAGCAGGCCTTAAAAGTTGAGGTCCTTTGATACTAGCCAGACCTGAAAAGTTACTCACCACTGCAAGACATAACATAACCACCAGGGCTGAATTTCTACTCGCCAGGGCTGAATTTTCACTCACCATTGGCTATTGGAAATTTTGAGCCTTGCCCTAAAGGATAGCATAACTCTAGAAGTGGTAAGAAGAGCTGTATCCAACCTCAAAAATAATAAGTCTCCAGACCCAGATGGTTTACCTCCTAAATACTATAAAATATCATCATCAGATATAGTTGAAGATCTTACAGCCGTATTTAATGAGATTCTAAACAGTACTGCACTACATAATCATTTACAATACTCATCGCAAAGCCTCAAAGATCTACGACTAATCCCCTCATACAGACCAATTTTGTTACTTAACACTGGCTATAAATTATTAAACAAAATTATCGCCTATAGATTGCTGGCATAATCACTCCAGATCATTTCTCTAGAACAGACTGGTTTGGTTAATGGTAGACACTCAAGTTCTCAACATTAGGAAAGCTATTGCTACATTGGTCAAAATTAGATACTTCCCTATTTCACATGGAATGCTGGTGAACCTGGACACAAAAAAAAGGCCTTTGATAATGTTGCCTGGCCTCCCTTATTTCAGTTGTTAGACCTTCACCATTCGGACCCAAGTTCACTTCATATATCATATTAATCTATAATAAACCACAAATGTTACTGACTGTAAATAATACTGCACTATTTACTCACTCCAAAAGGGAACCAAGACAGTGCTGCCCACTCTGCTTCTGTTTAATTTAGTTCTTCACTCCCTTATACAACATTTTTCTTTTGTATGGATACATTCCAAGGAATTACATTTGGAACAAGTGAACTAAAGTTAGCAGCTTTTGCTAACACTATTATTTATTAACAGTCCGACAACAGCGATCCCTGACAGTGCATAAACCTCACCTTCCAAATGATACAAGGGCTTAAAATGAACTTGGAAAAGTCAGAAGCCTTATGGCTTCCGTCATAACAATGACTTCAAAAGGTCCATAAATAGCCCTTTCAAATGGGCTACATAATCTATTAAATACTAGGTATTCCTATAACCAAGGATCTTTCAATCTTTCTAATTTACACCCCATCATGTCTAGTATGACTGCCAATTTTACACAGTGGGCTAAACGCCGACTCTCATTTCCCGGTCTCTCTTCCCAGGCTCCTGTATACGTTACACATGTTTCCTCTCTTGCTTACACACTCAGATCTCCCTCATCCACAAGAAGTTTAAAGGGGAACTTTCAACACAGTGAAACTTTATATAAATAGAATCCCCAGTTGGATTGTGTTGCAATCTTGTAAATTCTTTTTTTTTTTTCCCCCATTTGTTATATCCATGGCTATATAAGCACTAGAAAAATGACTTTGTGATGGGACAACCTAGCTACATTGCCTTCCCTCTAACCTGCAATCCTACCCACAGCCATGCCCACCTACTGCTCTGACCTAATGCGTGAACAAAAAACGAATAGAAGAGGCTCTTTTTCTTTTTGTAAACCTGTGGGGAGGGAGAGCGGTGCCAATGAATAATAACGTCCAACATTGCAGCGCTCTCACTCTTTCACTTGGACAACTTCATAGGTAATAATAAACTGTAGAAATGAATGCTGCATGCCGCGCTGCCAACACAGAATACACTGCGCCAAAAAACAGATTTAAAAAAAAAAAAAGTGTTGTGTTCCTCTAGGGCTGCCCTCCCCTGGACTGCTTTGTTCTTAAGGGGTTAAGAACAGGAGTGTTCATTACATTTTGAAACCGTGCAATACGAGCCCCCCTGTCCTTAAAGGGGCAGTCACCTCCAGTAAAGTCCTTCGTATATGAATCTTCCATGCCAATACATTTTCAATCCATGTTTTTTTTTTTTTGTTTGTTTTTTTTTTGTTTTTTTTTTAATTGGAAAAAAAAATGGCACATTACAATGAGAAATAATACCATTGCGTTACTATTTTATAGTTAGTCTCTGCCACAGTGACATTTCTAGAGGAGAAGACAGAACGGTGAATGGCCTTATCCCATACATCTGGAAATAGATGGACCAAGGTCTGTCTCCCAAGAATGTCTACACACACACACACAAAGTATTTGTATATCCCTAAACTTTGGAGCTACCACAAGTTCCAACCCTGGGATATACCAGGAAGCACCAAAATGAACAAAAATCACAATAGTTGACAATATTCACAATTTCTATTTTAATATATTAATATAATATATTCTAACAAATAGTCCGTCAAGAGGATATAACTTATTTCTCCCAATGATGGATCTCAAAGTCCAGTGCTGCTGAATAATGGGTCGGGATTCCCAGCAATAAAACTAAAGAGCAAAAAGATATAAAAACAGCCAAATGGACTCTTCTAAGTGTAGTATTTTCCAAATTCTTTTCCCTTCACCTTCACCACGTGCTCCAAATTGGGTACTCACTTTTAAATGAGGTTTTTACTGCCTCCCAGTTTCAATCAGCATTCCTGGTTTTAACCCCAGGCTGGTTAACACCACTCTGCTCTCCTCCAAATATTCTCCGCAGTCCACCTTCTACAGCCAATATTCTATAGCTTCACTATCACCCCCTTATTGGAGTATAGTATATTGGACACTAAGAGTCTCTATGGCAATGTAGTAATAAGGTAGATGTGTTATTCAGCAAGTAATCCCAAATAATATAGGAACACCAATGCACGGGTAAAGTGTAAGTAATAAGGTATTATTTATTAATAGAAAACACAAATATAAAAAATCTCAATTAGTTAAAAAGTTTTAGCAATGCTAATATAATTAAAATACCAGAATAACGCTCAACGCGTTTCGTAAGTCCTGCTTACTTTTTCAAGAGCTTCTGATAAAATTAGCATTGGTGCTCCTATATTATTTGGGATTACTTGTTGAATAACACATCTACCTTATTACTACATTGCTATAGAGACACTTAGTGTCCAATATACTATACTCCAATAAGGGGGTGATAGTGAAGCTATAGAATATTGTCTGTAGAAGGTGGACTGCGGAGAATATTTGGAGGAGAGCAGAGTGGTGTTAACCAGCCTGGGGTTATAACCAGGAATGCTGATTGAAACTGGGAGGAAGTAAAAACTTCATTTAAAAGTGAGTACCCAATTTGGAGCACGTGGTGAAGGTGAAGGGAAAAGAATTTGGAAAATACTACACTTAGAAGAGTCCATTTGCGCTGTTTTTATATCTTTTTGCTCCCAAGAATGTCGCTGAGGTTCCCAGTCACCACGTCGGGGTAGGAGGAGCTTATGTAGTTTAGCTATATGCTTAAGAGACATATGGTGAGCGGGCATGGAGGTGGTACAAAGAGATTCAAAGGGAGTCAGAGGGCGAAATAGGGAACACTTATGGTGATAGGAGGAAAGGAAATTATGGAGCTGGATATAAGGCCAGGACTCGTTAGAGTGTAGGTTCCATCACTCCCGTAAAACAGAGAAGGGGGCATGTACCCCATCCTGGGAGACATCAAGGACCAGAAAGTCCTGCTGCCCAGTCCATCGCATTAAAAGCGAACTGGATAGGCCCGGGGGAAAATCAGGGATCCGTGATATTTTTTTAATGCTGTATTGATGGAGAAATTAGGTTTTTAATGTGAGCGTCTGAATTGTCAGTTCAGGACAGGCTGTGATAGGTCTCTGTACCACAGCCTGTCAATCTTCACCTCTTCTCCTCAGTTGTTCCCAGTTACCCCTCCTCCTCTGACAGAGGAATCCAGCACGTAACCTGGCATGCTATGTTGGTGATGAGAGCTCTCCAGTTTGCATGCTGGATTCCTCCGTCAGAGGAGGAGGTGATAACTGGTAAGAACTGGGGAGAAGAAGAGGCGAAGATTGACAGTCTGTGTTACAGAGCCCTATTGCAGCCTCTCCTGTATTGACATCTCACACCCTTACATTAAAAACCTAATTTCTCCATCAATACAGCATTAAAAAAAACCACAGATTGAATATTTCTTGGCATGAAAGATTCATATAAGAAGGACTTTACTAGAGGTGAGAGTTCCCCTTTAAAGAGCCAATATTGCCATGTGCACTGAGCAGCCTGTGTGGTCCTTCTAGCATCTGTCATATCTGCCTTAATACACACGACATCCAGGATTGATTTAGCTATGGAGCAAGGCCAAAGTTAATAGGGGCCATTAGGATGTTCTTGTCATAGTAAGATAAAATGGAGGTTATTGTGAGGAGGTGTTAGTTTTACTTTAATACTTAAAATGTAAAAAGAAAATATGCTGTAGGGTTTATCCCCCTGATAAAACAAGGGTACTCCCACTGCTGAAAGGTGTTTCATTCAAAAGTTATTAATTTTCAAAGTTGAATTTTTTAGGTGCAATATCACAATGGCCTGAAATTGTACAGTGGCGCTGTTGCTACACAATCCTATGGACAGCTCTGGTCAGTTGACCATAAATCTCCATAGGATGGTGTAGCAACAGCGCCACAGTACAATATCAGGCCACTGTGATATTACACTTAAAAAATTCAACTCTGAAAATTAATAACTTTTGAATGAAACACCTTTCAGCAGTGTGAGTACTCCTTGTTTTACTCAGGGGGAGTAAACAAGTATTACTATCCCTTTAAAGCCCCAGGTCTTGTTGCCGGCGTGTACTAGTGCAGTTGGGTGGCATGGTGTGTTAAAGGGATAGTAATGTTTCATAATAAAAACCGCTCTAATTAATCATCATAGTATTTGGACTTTGGAGAGTGTTATTTCAATTCTGTCAGAGTTGTAGTTCAAGAGTAATTCAATGACAAAGTATTCCCCTCCCGCCCCTTTTACTGATGTAACACTGTTCAGCCAGAGCAGAAGGGAGGTGCCCAGGCAGACTGCAGAGAGGGACAATCTTCAATTAAGATAAGGGAAAAACCTGAAAAGCTTGTCAATGGGAGACGGGCTTTCATTGTTCTCATAGGAAGAAGATTGTCCCCTGCTGTTATCTGTCTGGTCTATGGACTGCATTCCACATCTGAGAAGAGATGGCTTACACTAGGTAAAAGGGGCGGGAGGGGAAACTTTGCTGGTGAATATCTCTTAAACCATAAAGGTTTGAGAGATAAGACTTATATCGTTCTTCATGTTTTTTTAATGCCTACAAAATAAAATAAAGTTAAAACGAAGTATTACTATCCCTTTAATAATGCATTAGGTAGAATCAAGGCCCTTGGGAACATAGCAACTCCCATAGAAATGTCCTTTTCTGGGGGACAAATCCAATCATCAAGAAGTCCATTTACTGTTATCAGTAAAGTAACTAAGGACAAACAGTAGTCCAGATTTACCAAGCTGCTGAATACACTGGCAGAATTTACTGCTCAGTGTACTGATACTGGAGTAAATAATCTTCTTTATAAATATGTTAATAAGATAGAATGTATCCACCAGCTCACATAAAAGTAATAGGAGATATCTCTTCTCCCTTACCTCTCCATGTCCTCCTTCTCCTTTACCCCACCATGTCCTTCTTCTCCTTTACCCCACCATGTTCTCTCCATGTCCTTCTTCTCCTTTACATCTCACTGTTCTTCTTCTCCTTTGCCTCTCCATGTTCTCTTACTGTTCTTCTTCTCCTTTACATCTCCATGTTATCTCACTGTTCTTCTTCTCCTTTACATCTCCATGTTATCTCACTGTTCTTCTTCTCCTTTGCTTCTCCATGTTCTCTTACTGTTCTTCTTCTCCTTTACATCTCCATGTTATCTCACTGTTCTTCTTCTCCTTTACATCTCCATGTTATCTCACTGTTCTTCTTCTCCTTTACATCTCCATGTTCTCTCGATGTTCTTCTTCTCCTTTACATCTCCATGTTCTCTCACTGTTCTTCTTCTCCTTTACATCTCCATGTTATCTCACTGTTCTTCTTCTCCTTTACATCTCCATGTTATCTCACTGTTCTTCTTCTCCTTTACATCTCCATGTTCTCTCGATGTTCTTCTTCTCCTTTACATCTCCATGTTATCTCACTGTTCTTCTTCTCCTTTACATCTCCATGTTATCTCACTGTTCTTCTTCTCCTTTACATCTCCATGTTATCTCACTGTTCTTCTTCTCCTTTACATCTCCATGTTCTCTCGATGTTCTTCTTCTCCTTTACATCTCCATGTTATCTCGCTGTTCTTCTTCTCCTTTACATCTCACTGTTCTTCTTCTCCTTTACCTCTCCATGTTCTCTAACTGTTCTTCTTCTCCTTTACCTCTCCATGTTCTCTAACTGTTCTTCTTCCTCTTTACATCTCACTGTTCTTCTTCTCCTTTACCTCTCCATGTTCTCTAACTGTTCTTCTTCTCCTTTACATTTCACTGTTCTTCTTCTCCTTTACCTCTCCATGTTCTCTCGCTGTTCTTCTCCTTTACATCTCCATGTTCTCTCGCTGTTCTTCTTCTCCTTTACCTTTCCATGTTCTCTCGCTGTTCTTCTTCTCCTTTACCTCTCCACGTTCTCTCGCTGTTCTTCTTCTCCTTTACATCTCCACGTTCTCTCGCTGATCATCTTCTCCTTTGCATCTCCACGTTCTCTCGCTGATCATCTTCTCCTTTGCATCTCCACGTTCTCTCGCTGATCATCTTCTCCTTTGCATCTCCACGTTCTCTCGCTGATCATCTTCTCCTTTGCATCTCCACGTTCTCTCGCTGATCATCTTCTCCTTTGCATCTCCACGTTCTCTCGCTGATCATCTTCTCCTTTGCATCTCCACGTTCTCTCGCTGATCATCTTCTCCTTTGCATCTCCACGTTCTCTCGCTGATCATCTTCTCCTTTGCATCTCCACGTTCTCTCGCTGATCATCTTCTCCTTTGCATCTCCACGTTCTCTCGCTGATCATCTTCTCCTTTGCATCTCCACGTTCTCTCGCTGATCATCTTCTCCTTTGCATCTCCACGTTCTCTCGCTGATCATCTTCTCCTTTGCATCTCCACGTTCTCTCGCTGATCATCTTCTCCTTTGCCTTTCCACATTCTCTCGCTGATCATCTTCTCCTTTGCCTCTCTGTTCTGTCACCGCGTCCCTCCTTGCATTTCCATGCTCCTCTCTGTGGTCTCTTCCTGCTCCTCTCCTCCTTGCCTTTCCGTGGTCTCTCCCTGCTCCTCTCCTCCATACCTCCCCACACTCTTCTCTTGCTTCTTTGTTCCTGTTTCAGTACTTACCTCCCATTCTCGCTGTGAATAAAAAAAGCCCATTCAGTGGATTCTGCTGTGATCATGATGTCATCCGGATTTAAAGGGATAGTAACACTTCGTTTTAACTTTATTTTATTTTGTAGGAATTAAAAAAACATGAAGAATGATATAAGTCTTATCTCTCAAACCTTTATGGTTTGAGAGATATTCACAAGCAAAGTTCCCCTCCCCGCCCCTTTTTCTTAGTGTAAGACATCTCTTCTCAGATGTGGATCTGGTTGTATGACCAGACAGATAACAGAAGGGGACAATTTTCTTTGTATGAAAACAATGAAAGCCCTTCCCCCCTTGACAAGTTTTTCAGCTTTTTCCAATATCTTAATTGAAGATTGTCCCTCTCTGCAGTCTACCTGGGCATCTCCCTTCTGATCTGGTTGAACAGGGGGGGGGATACTTTGTTTGTGAATATCTCTTAAACCATAAAGGTTTCAGAGATAAGACTTATATCATTCTTCATGTTTTTTTAATGCCTACAAAATGAAATAAAGTTAAAATGAAGTATTACTATCCCTTTAACATGTCAAAGTGCTTGCTTTCTCTGGGCCTTTGCATTATGTAAATGTATAACAGATATTTTCCAGATGTACAGTGTTTGTGGGCAGTCACAGTAAAGCCAAATTCATTAATTTGTTCAAACACTATAAACATTTTATAATTGGTACTTCATATAGGAGCACCATTTGGTCTTTACCTTTTTCTGAATGACTGCACTGCTATAACCAAGATCTTACTTATATCTGTGCAGATCAGTGATAGGCTCAACACTTGGTCTGTGTATCTAGTCTGTGTATTCACTGTCTTTGTGTGCATGTCCTGCAGGTGAATCCAGTAATAGAAATCCACCAGAAAGACGTTCCATCCGTCCTTATTCACAGGACTGTACAGAGGAAGATAACCAGACCACACAGGATTATCAGGTAGAAAACTGCATGTTTAGAAATCCAGCATAAACATGTCTAAGATCTCACCACACGTGCAGGTCATGTCACAGGTCCACTTCTCATTGATCCTGTGGAAGATAGCAGAGATGGGGTAGTCAATTATTGGCCTTCTACAACTCTGATCATCCCCAACCAGAGAAAGGCTAGTTGGGAGTGAACGGAGTTGTAGTAACCAAAAGCTGGAGGTCGACAATTGACCACCCCATGAACTAGAGGTTGTTTTACCTATTAAAGCATGAGTATAATTGTATATTTATTCATTGTTGTGTCCTTCCACATTATGCGGCATGCTGAATCTGCGGCACATGTCTTCATGACTTCCAAGTGCTATTTTATTTTATTCTTCACCCACCTCCCTCCCAGCTGCCCCAGGGAGCGTATTCACTCTTCCCTTCTGTGTGGTGTGAATAGCCTCTATTGTTACAGCAAGCGCCAGTTAATAGTATACTGAGGTTGCATGTAATAATAGAGTTTGCTGTAGTAATAGAGGTGGGAGGAGAATTAAGTAGCACTGGGAAGTCATGTAGCCCTGTGCTGAAGCTTCAGCGTGCCGTATCTTGCGGAAGTACACAGCTTAAAGAATGAATATCTTAAAAAGTATGTGAATTAAAAAAAAAAGTTTCCTAGTACCAGTATGGTAACTAAACATATGTTAAAAAGTTGGGGTTTTTTTAGAGGTGAATGTTCCCCTTTAAGTTGTCTCTTCATTCCATATTAATCAGGAGTTGGTTCGACTCTCCTCTTGCCAAAATCCTTGTAACTGGAAGGAGGAAGTGCTTCATTTTCTGGATATAGTTCGATATCTTCAGTATTGTGTCAGAATTACAGAATCTTTCAGACAAGTGGACAGCATATTTGTATACCCGAAGGCTCTATGAAGGACAGGCCTTCTTCTAAAGCAGTGGTCCTCAATTTTTTTTTGTTCGGGGCACCCCTAACACATAATATAGAATATTCAGGGCATCCCTAACATATTTAATGTAGTTTATCAAGGGCATAATGAAGGTACAATGTATAAATATACAGTTATTATTAGGTCTTACAATCATAGTAACAAAACTAAAAATATTGTGCAGAACAATTTCTATTAATCTTTATTTAAAGTCCATTTTTATTAGTCTTCATAGAAAACATGGGGCACCCTAAGTTGATGTCTGTGGCACACCAAAGTGCCACGGCACCCTGGTTGAGATCACTATTCTAAAGCTACGATTGCTGCATGGCTTTAATGATCTTTCAGACAAGCTTATTTAATGACTTGTCCTATTCCATTCTGCATTAACACCCATTCAACCCACTTCCTGAGTAAGTTATTGACTTTGAAGAACCAGCCATCTGTGGAGCAGATTGTGGGTCATATGTTCAAAGTCCTACATACTTAACATTTTCACATCTTAAGCTAGTTTTAGCCGCAGAGTTTTGCAGGCCATCGTTCACTATTTTTTATTTCTCTTTCCCTGCTTTTTTGTTACATCCCTATTGTCACTGCATCCCTTAATAAAGCAAGAGAAAAGGGAACTTTTATACATACTGATCAATCAATTTCTCTTAAAGGGATAGTAATACTTCATTTTAATTTTATTTTGTAGGCATTAAAAAAACATGAACGATATAAGTCTTATCTCTCAAACCTTTATGGTTCGAGAGATATTTACAAGCAAAGTTTCCCCTCCCGCCCCTTTTACCTAGTGTAAGCCATCTCTTCTCAGATGTGGAATCCAGTCCATAGACCAGACAGATAACAGCAGGGGACAATCTTCTTCCTATGAGAACAATGAAAGCCCTGCCCCCCTTGACAAGTTTTTCAGCTTTTTCCCTTATCTTAATTGAAGATTGTCCCTCTGTGCAGTCTACCTGGGCACCTCCCTTCTGATCTGGCCGAACGGGGGGGATACTTTGCTTGTGAATATCTCTTAAACCATAAAGGTTTGAGAGATAAGACTTATATCTGTCTTCATGTTTTTTTAATGCCTACAAAATAAAATAAAGATAAAACGAAGTATTACTATCCCTTTAATATCACTTATGTACATTACTTTAAGTAATGAAATCGATTGACTGTGGTAAGTGTCGTGTTGTGCTCTTGGAGCCCACTACAATATATATCCGAATGGAGTGCCATTTTTCATAGGAATGTATGATATTTTTAAAACTGTGCTTTTATTTTAGGAAGTGGGTAAGCAACTCTGATCCTCAAGAATGAGTGAGTGGTATCTATTTTCGTTTTGCTCCATCTATGATGAGGCTTACTGTAGATGGTATGGTACAAAGCAATGCATTGGAGGCATCTCTAGTATCCAAGAGATTACTGCTAAAGATATCCTCACTCTTGAAGAATAAAAAAAAAAAAAAAAAGAAAAGAAAAAAATCTCCTCTTAAAGGAAAACTAACACAAGATGTACTGTTGGAAGTTTTGACCAGCAACGTAGGCTATGCAGAGTACTGTGCTGATCCTGTCTCGTGGAGAATGCCACCTCTGCTTCCTGCCTCTACAATGCACATTCCCTCCATTCTCTACCCTTAATCTTGTGCCCACATAGTAAAAAGAACCAGTGGACTGAGTGGAATGTTTACATGAGCCAAGGCACTCTTCACAGCCTGATGCACGCCAATAGAAAATTCAAGAACGAGAACTTGTCTTAAAGGGATAGTAATGTTTCATAATAAAAGCAGCTCTATTTAATCATCATAGTATTTGGACTTTGGAGAGTGTTATTTCAATTCTGTCAGAGTTGTAGTTCAAGAGTAATTCAATGACAAAGTATCCCCCTCCCGCCCCTTTTACTGATGTAACACTGCTCAGCCAGATCAGAAGGGAGGTGCCCAGGTAGACTGCAGAGAGGGACAATCTTCAATTAAGATAGGGAAAAACCTGAAAAACTTGTCAAGGGGGCAGGGCTTTCATTGTTCTTATAGGAAGAAGATTGTCCCCTGCTGTTCTGTCTGGTCTATGGACTGGATTCCACATCTGAGAAGAGATGGCTTACACTAGGTAAAAGGGGCGGGAGGGGAAACTTTATCATTCAGTTACTCTTGAACTACAACTCTGACAGTATTGAAATAACACTCTCCATGGTCCAAATACTATGATGATTAATTGGAGCTGCTTTTATTATGAAACATTACTATCCCTTTAATTAAAGAAAAAAATAAGTAACATAGAAAAACTGTGTGGCTTATATACTAAGGCAAAGCAGCTGCTCCATATACGGAACAGATGAAAATTTCCTTCAATTTAAATGGGGCTCTTCTTCACCTCTTAAATGATAGAGATCTCCAACACTTCTAAAAGACCTCTCCAGTATTCAAGGGTTAAGAACACCATTTAAACCAATAGGATGATTTGTGGTGTGTGTGTGGTGTGTGTGTGTGGTGTGTGTGGTGTGTGTGCACACAAATTCTACCCCTAAATGTGGCCCTAGAACTGAAAGGTTTACAGCACATAGAAAGGAAGGGTAAGTGTTTAATAACAAACTCGGTGGAACTGTTTTACCAGATGACACTCTGTGTTTGTACTTGGACCATATGGAATTTAACTTGTATCAAGCAATTAACCCTTTGAGTGCCAGAGGGGTATGAAATGCATTGCGTACCCCTCTGGCACTCAAAGGATTGATTGTTCATTGACAATATACAGTGTAATTTTTAATTGGGACTTCATTAACCAGTGTGACACTTGATATTGTATCACAGATGGAGCCAGGAGATCGGATATTTCCCCAACGGTGTAAGGAGGAGGAAATTCCTACAGAGATCAGCACAGGTGAGATATAAGCACTAAGGGCCTATTCAGTAAACTACAGAGATCAGCACAGGTGATATATAGATATTAGAAGCATCATGTGACCGACAAGCTTTGTCCAAAGCCAAACACACCCAGGGGCGACAGTAAGGAGGAGTTATGCATAACTACTCTATAGTGCCTGTCCCATTGGTGTAAGCATGGGGAGTGAATTTCACTCCTGTGAAAATCTCTGCAAGGACTTCACCCTCCATCACACTACACACTCTCTCCCCTGTTCCACATACATGCCCCTCCCCCCTTTTGACATGCATACATTATGTCCCTACTATTCACAGACATCTGTCTACTCCCCACCACTCCCCCCCCCCCTTTGCCGCCTTCTCTCCTGTCTCCCATTATCACATTCATCTTTCTCCACCTTCCCTCCCATTATTCTGTTCTCGTGGAGGCGGCCACCTCCGTATGCAGTAGCAGTTGTGCTTCAACAAACAGTATTAGGTGGTCCTCCAGGGTTTTTTATAATTATGTATTTCAAACCATGAGGTCTGTACACTCTTACTGCAACCATTGTTTATATTTTCCTTTTATACTAGCTGCTAAGACTTACTTCATATACATGTATAGCTATCACGGTGCCCGTGATTCCTGTTCTGGCGACATTACTACTTCCTGCTTCTTCCCTGCTATTCTCTTATTGGCCGCTGGGTTCTGCTCCGCCCAGCGTGAGCCTTCTTAAACTTGGTCCTCTAATTCCTTTGGCGCCCTTTCGTGGTGTTCCTGAGCCTGGCGTTATTCTGCTGTTGATTCCTGATCCGTGTATGACCCTGTTTTGCCTGACCTTGCTCCTGTCTCTTGCTCTGTGTTCCGTTGCTGATTAGGACTGGCTGACTACCCGCTCCGTTGCTGATTAGGACTGGCTGACTACCCGCTCCGTTGCTGACTAGGACTGGCTGACTACCGCTCTGTGTACTTATTCTGGCTGTGGCTGACTACCCACTCCGTTGCTGACTAGGTCTGGCTTACTGCCGCTCCAAGCTCTGACTCTGGCTGACTCCCTTTCCATTCTGGCCTAGTGCCTTGCCGTATTGCTTTCCGGAGCCTGTTGTTGTTGCCATGCCATCGCCTGCCCGAGTTACCCTACGAGGGCCTGTCTATGTTGCTTTATAGAGCTCTGTCAGTACTGCGGTGTCAGAGCCTGCCCAAAGTTCCCTACGAGGGCCTGTCAGTGTTGCCTTATCTGCCCTTGCCAGTGTTGCCGCGTCAGTGCCTGTCTGAGTTTCCCTATGAGGGTCTGTCAGTGTTGCCTTACTAGGGCCTGTCAGAGTTGCCGTACCAGTTCCTGCCGAGTTCCCTATGAGGGCCTGTCCGTGTTGCCTTGCCTGGGCTTGTCAGTGTTCCCGCATCATTGCCTGCCCGAGTTGCCCTACGAGGGTCTGTCAGTGTGGCCATGCTAGTACCTGCCGAATTGCTACTAGAGCCTTTCAGTGTTGCCTTACCTGGTGCCTGTCAGTGTTGCCGCACCAGTACCTGCCCAAGTTGCCTACCAGGTCTTGTCTGTGTCGCTACGACAGTGCCTCTCCGAATTGCCCTAAAGGGTCTGTCGGTGTTGCCCCGGTTATTCCTAGCCTGAGGCGGGTGCCTGGTGCATTCTTGCCTGCTTACCTCCGGTTGCCCAGCGTGCTAGATATCTACCCTGCAGTTGCCTTCTGCCTTACTGGTGGAGTTACATCTTAGGCTTGGCACTGCTGAGGTTCTGTTCCTGGTTCCTGACGCCTGTTCCTGATTTTAATATCATTGTATTGTTTTACTTGTCGCATTGCACCTTGACCTGTGTCAGATTCGGAAGTACCACTGTACTGTTCGAATCTGGACCTGTGAAGGATGATCTTGTGAACCTTATTATCTTTAATAAAGCTGGTTTTACGTTACCTACTTGTCTGAGATTTCTTACTAACCGTGACAATAGCCCTTCATTTTTAGGCGGTATAGGGTAATTAAAGCAGTGAATATCCCACTAAATTGGCTGCCTATATACGTGTAGCATCCAAGCAGGTTTCGTTAATGCCTGGACATACCATTCATTCATTGAAATCCATTCCAACCCCCATCTTACCAGGCAGACTACAAGCATTATGAATGCAATTCTGAAGGTGTTCATTCTTTGAAATGCATTTTTGTAGGCTGTAACATAGGTACTCAAACTAGAGGTACATAAAGCTTTTGACATACTATTCTAGACTTTTTTACTCAAGACCGAGCATCTTTGGGATACAAGAAAATTTCAGTTGTTTTATGATGCACAGAGTACCATAATGCAGATCGAGGGAGCACAGGAAGATTCTTTTGAGATTAAGAGGGCCACCAAACAAGGATGCCCACTGTCTCTGATCATGTTGGCTATGGAACCACTGGTGGCTTACATCCGTGACGGAGATAATATTTACAAAGTAGAATGGCCCTTAATGGAGGACAAGGTCTTTATTTTCATGGATGACCTTTCATTCTATGACTGTTTCATCTTATTTCAGACCATTCAAACACTTGATACAATCTATATTTTCTTGGGACTGCAAGCTAACGAACATAAGTTGGGAGCCTTCCGTGTAAAGGCTCCCAACTATGATATGGACCAACCAAATTGATGTTACAAGTTCTCCTAGCAGAAGGACTACATCAGCTATCTAGGAGAGTTCATTCTAAGGGATTTTGAAACAGTCCATTACATCAGTTTCACTCTTCAAGAAATTGAAGGCTGAAATAGACTTCTGGGAACTTGTCTGCAGGTCATGGTTTGGAAGAGAGACCACGTCAAACCATCGTCCTCACAAATATCTTCTGTTATTTTACTTCCCTCCCAACTGAAGTCCCACTGTTCACCCTAGACGATCTGCAAATGTTACATCCTGCTGTATATTTAGAACAGCAGGGAAGCCTGCATCTAAGTGAAAAATATGTACTGCAAAAAAAGCCATGGGCGGTATAGTACTTCAATGCCTGAAGCTTTACTACCGTCTGGGTCATGTGGGCCAACTGGTCGGGCTCCTCCAGGTGGATTTTCCAAAATGGACAGTCCTGAAGAAGTCACTCACATGCCCCTCTCCTTGCTATAATATCTTCTGGATACCTTCATTACAACAATCCACGTCTATCCTTAATAGGCACACTGAAATCACAGCAAAACTGTGGCACATCATAAAGGGGGTCTACTCTACCATCTCTCCTTTTTTCTAAGCCTCTTCAACCGTTTGGCATATAATCCTAGGTGCAACATGGCAGAATATGATCTAGGCCCTGGGAACAACTGTGGTCTGTCTATAATAACAGAGGTGGAGACTTCATTCCTCAGGATTCCCTGTGAGGAGGACTTGAGCCACAAGGAATCAGTGGAGTAGTTACCTGTTCTAATAGATTATTAGGAAATCAGAGAAAGGGTATGGTGCTATGCCTACCATCTATAGACTCCTTCTCAGGAACAGTTTTTTCTGTTCCCACCAGATTGTGCACTTGGGGGAACACATCCTTGGTGAACAGGTTACAGATGACACCTGGCCAAATATTCAAATCAACACTCCTTGGATACTGTGCCATCAACCTCAAGGAACAGTCGTAAAAGACCCTCCACATCCGAAAGATTACCTATATGCACATTAGATGAAGCTGCGGGATGGTGTTCAGACACTGGAAGGAGGTGGAGAAGTGCAGGGCATAGACCACTTTTTGCTCAATTCAGGGACAGTGGATATGCAGATTGCCAACTTGCTATAATAATAAAAACAATTGCTGACAAAAACACTCATCCCTCTACTCTCACCTTACTGTCCTCCCTTTAATATATGCCACTATGTTACGGCAATACTCTGATGCTCCCATTGCGATACAGTGGCTGATATTTATATCCTACTTGTTTTTTTTGCATGTAGCCTTTGTTACCAGCTATGTATTGCCTATTAATGTATTGTTCTCAAAGTCTCCTTCTCACTCTTCCCCTGTCCTCCTTATATTCACATTATGAACCAGCCGTTGGCCATCCCCACCACCATGGACATGACTATTTTAATGTTCTGTTATCATTTGTACCAATGTGATGTTGCACACCTCTGTAACGTCTATGTAATATACTTAAACGGATGTCTGTTACAAAGTAGTTCTTCTTTATATTAAAGGGACAGTAATGTCCCATAAAAAAATGTTTAGAGTTTTGTAGAGATTAAAAAAAAAACAAAAAAAAAAAACTAAATTCCACAAATCCTATCTCTCAAACCATTATGGTTTGAGAGATATCCTCCGTTAAAGTTCCCCTCTCCCTCCTCTTGTCCTCACATCAGCTGTAAGCTGACAGCACGAGTTCCTGGTCCGGGGACCTACAAGCGGCTCTTCAGCAGAGCCTCAATAGCACGATTTAAAAAGAACTATTTCTTTGGAACAGTCTCCAAAGTGTGCCTGGTTTGCAAGCACACTTTTTAGAGCGTTCCAAAGAAGTAATTCTTTTTAAATCGCACTATTGCGGCTCTGCAGAAGAGCCTGCTTGTGTCAGCTGACTCGGATCTTCATCTGTCAGCTTTACAGCTGACATCAGAAGAAGAGGAACTTTAGCGGAGGATATCTCTCAAACCATAGCGGTCTGAGAGAGAGGATTTGTGGCATTTAGCTTATTTTTTTTAATCTCTACAAATCTCTAAAAAAAAAAAAAAATTTGAGACATTAAACATATTGCGCTATGTGTAGGAGCTTACTTATATGTAGTTCAAAAGTTATTAAGTGGAGAAAGATCCTCTGCCTGCCCCTTCTTTCCATGTCACGCTGAATCTGCAGTCTGGTTCGGATGGATAAAAAATAGAATAAAAACAGTGCAAAAGGGCTCCTCTAAGCGTAGTATTTTCCAAGTATTACTTTTGCCTCCACCTTCACCACGTGCTCTAGACTGGCACTAACCTTGTTTGGAGGTTAGAGACTGCCTCCCAGTTTGAATAGATATTCCTGGTTCACCCCCAGGTAGGTTGCCACTGTTCTGCTCGCCTTGGATCTCTTTCCAGTGTATTCCTCGTCCTGGGACACCAACTCTTGATCCACGAAGTGGATATAAATACACTTCAAGTGTGTATCTACTATGTATGTGGTGTGAAACCACTAGAACAGGACTAAAATACTAGAGCACTATGTGGTAATGATCGATTATTATTTATTACCAAATAGAAATTAAAGAGCTTATAATAAAATATATATACATACAACAATAAAAGATATCAGTAAAAACGCTCAACGCGTTTCGTAAGAGCCAGCTTACTTTCTCAAGAGCTTCTGATAAAATTACCTGTTCATTTTCATCCCGACAAATATGTAGAGAGAGACCCGGCCGTGCTCCCTGCCGCCGCTTCCTCCACTTCCGTTCATGGGAGTGAATAGACTTCCGGTTAATCCGTCAGTTAGTGCGTCATGCGTTCCATTATTGGAACGCACTCCGTGCGTGTGTACCCGGCTTCCCCAAGCTGTGTTATCAACACAGCTAGGAATTTCCGTTCTCCCTCCACCTCACCAATCTCCACTCCAATGGTACTACATACCACAAGTATCGGAACAGAACTTGGGTGAAATTACCCTATTGCGTTCCCCCTATATTACCCAAGTCCTGTTCTAGTGGTTTCACACCACATACATAGTAGATACACACTTGAAGTGTATTTATATCCACTTCGTGGATCAAGAGTTGGTGTCCCAGGACGAGGAATACACTGGAAAGAGATCCAAGGCGAGCAGAACAGTGGCAACCTACCTGGGGGTGAACCAGGAATATCTATTCAAACTGGGAGGCAGTCTCTAACCTCCAAACAAGGTTAGTGCCAGTCTAGAGCACGTGGTGAAGGTGGAGGCAAAAGTAATACTTGGAAAATACTACGCTTAGAGGAGCCCTTTTGCGCTGTTTTTATTCTATTTTTTAGCATTGTTGTTGGAGACCCCGGCCTATATTCATCTGCATAGGACTCTGGAGAAGCCTTTGGAACCCATTTTTTAGCATTTGCATTGTGGACTATATATATATATATATATATATATATATATATATATATATATATATATATATATATATATATATATATATATATTATACTGTGTGTCCTAGTTATTTTACTACTGTTAGCAATTTCTGTTGGCGCTTTCTTATATATCCCAGGGTGGAAGTTTATTATAGACTTACACCCTGAAGATTGACTATTGTGGTTCGGATGGATGCAGTGAGAGACAAACTTCAGTAAGCAAAGGAAAACCCTGTCCTCCTTCGTCAGGGGGTCAGGATGTTCCTTAAGTTTGTCCCTCACTGCATCCATCCGAACCAGACTGCAGATTCAGCATGACATGGAAAGAAGGGGCAGGCGGGGGATCTTTCTCCACTTAATAACTTTTGAACTACATACAAGTAAGCGCCTACACATAGCGCAGTGTGTTACTTTTAATATAAAGACTCGGCGAACTACTTTATAACACATTACTATCTCTTTAATAAAGTTGATATTATTAATTGATTGAGAATTTTTATGTATATGTGTGTGCGAGTGCACCTGGGCACACACTTTAGCCATTATAAGGTGTGCTTCACAGTATCCAAACCTGGAAATTTTTGGATCAGTTGGCTGAGCTGGGAAATCTGTATGTATTTCATTAATCTAATACGGTTCTGCTCAACTAAACTAAAAGACATCACATTTCTCTTTCAGATGCAGAATGTGTCCTGGACAGCAACAGTTTTACACAGAATGATGAAGCAACAAACTGTTTTAGTGACAGCTCCTCCACCAAAATTCTGAGCAACATTGAGCCAATAGACGATTCTGATGTATCTTCACATGAAGACTCGGATCTTACAGATTATGAAATAAAACGGAAACGGATAGAATATTCGTCTGCTCTCATTAATACATTTACAAAAAGAGACCTTAACATACAGACAATTCAGGAGAACTTTCCTGAACAGAAAAATGAATACAGCGAGTGCATGGAAGATGTCACTAATGAATCAGACCCTGTATCACCTCAAACAAGCCAACAGCTGGAAATGTACAGCAACGCGGAACATCAAAGAACTCAAAAGGGTGAAATGTGCAACTCTGCTGAATGTGAAAGGACACAAAGGGAAGAGATGTTCAATTCTTCTGAAGGTGAAGATCACACCGCAAATAATTCAGATTTTTCCAACTATTCATATATTTGTGGGGGGACAAAACCTCACATAGGAAAAAAAACATTTGTGTGTTCTGTTTGTGGAAAATGCTTCTTATATAAATCACGTTTTGTTACACATCAAAGAATTCACACAGGAGAAAAACCCTTTCAGTGCTCTGTGTGCGGGAAATCTTTCGCTCAGACTTCTAATCTTTTTGCACATCATAGAATTCACACGAACAGAAAAACATTTGCGTGTTCCGATTGTGGGAAAATCTTCTTGAACAGATCCAGTCTTGTTGCACATGAGAGAATTCACATTGGAGAAAAACACCTTTGAATGTTCTGAATGTGTAAAGGCTTTTAACCCCTGGGGGACTAGAGGGTACACAATGAGTCTCTTTGCTACATAGCCCTCTGGTCATGAAGGAGTTAAAGAGATTGTAATTCTTATTTAATAACTTGGATTTAAGCTGTAAAAAGTATTTGACTCTCTAAAAAAACAAAAAAAAAAAACACAACTGGTTTAAAGGGATAGTAATGTTTCACAAAAACATCAGCTCCAATTAATCTTCATAGTATTTGAGCCATGGAGAGTGTTATTTCACTACTGTCAGAGTTGTAGTTCAAGAGTAATTGAATGATAAATTTTCCCCTACCGCCCCTTTTACCTAGTGTAACACTGCTCACCTCAGATGTGGAATGCAGTCCATAGACCAGACGGATAACAGCAGGGGACAATCTTCTTCCTATGAGAACAATGAAAGCCCTGGCCCCCCTTGACAGGTTTTTCAGCTTTTTTTTTCCCTTATCTTAATTGAAGATTGTCCCTCTCTGCAGTCTACCTGGGCACCTCCCTTCTGATCTGGCTGAGCAGTGTTACATCCGTAAAAGGGGCGGGAGAGGGATACTTTGTCATTGAATTACTCTTGAACTACAACTCTGACAGAATTGAAATAACACTCTCCAACGTCCAAATACTATGATGATTAATTAGAGCTGCTTTTATTATGAAACATTACTATCCCTTTAATAACAATGTTTCTCTCTTGTCGGTTGTAGAACACAGGAACATTGGAATTAAGTTGCAGCCACTAGGAGGAAGGCAACTTGCAAACAAAGCTCTACGTAACAGTCCAAGTGTCAATGTATTCTGGCTGGTTTTTAATACATTGTGCACCTTATTCACAAAGTAACTCTATTTATGTTTTTTTATGGTCTATTTATTTGGCGTAATTGCAGCGAGTATGATTTTTTTTTTTTTTTGCCCAATGGTAATGAATTAAAAAAGGATTTTCTAGGTAAGGGTTATAATGAGAATCTAGTTGATAGTGCCTTTTCGAGGTTCACTTTTAAAATAGCGCATTTTTAAGAGCGCGCGGCTTAGGGCATTAAGTAGGTCGCCTTGTTGAAAAGGGTGAAATGAGAATCTCGCCCTGCATATCCGCGCAAGATTTTCATGTTGTTGCTTTTAACCGTGTGATTGTCTGCGGGGTTGGTTTGGAAAAAAAAAAAGTATAATAGAGCATGGTGTCCACTGCCTTTCCTGGAATAATAAACTGCTTTAGCTTTGCAAAATGTTTTGAAACTTGGTTCCCCATAGACGTATTTACTAAAGATTAGATGTGTGCCTCTATGTGTGTCATTAATTAAAAGTAAAGCTGCCCAATAATAACCCTTTCTGTGCCAAAATGGTTAATATGCATATTTTTTTAATCAGGCAGCTTCACTTTTAATTAAAGGGATAGTAATACCTGAAAATAAGTTTATTTTATATTGTAGCCCTTAAAAAACCATGAAAGATGATATGGATATCTCCCAAACCATAAAGGTTTGGGAGATAAGACTTATATGTAAAATATAGTATAGTTCACTTTTCCTTGCTGTTTCAGCCAAGTCTGCCATCTAGTGGACAGATTTGGAATTCGGTCCACATAGCAACCGGCAGTTCTTTGGCAGTTCTTTAGCAGTGCCGAAATCACGATCTTTGAAAAGAACTACTTAATTGGAACTGTGTACAAAGTGTGCCTGGCTTGAAAGCACACTTTGTAGACCATTCCAATTAAGAAATTCTTTTTAAAGATCATGATCTCAGCACTTCTGGAGAGGCACGGCCGTCCCTGACCTGATTCCAAATCTGAAGGGTGGAGCAATGACGTCACTCCAGGGGAAACTTTACTTCTGAATATCTCCCAAACCATAAAGGTTTGCGAGATAAGACTTATATCATTTTTCATGTTTTTTTAAGGGCTACAATATAAAATAAACTTATTTTCAGGTATTACTATCCCTTTAATGACACACACAGAGGCACACATCTATCATTAGTAAATAGCTCTATGGAGAACCAAGTTTCAAAACAGTTTGCAAAGCTAAAGCAGTTTATTACAGGAAAGGCAGTGGACCCCATGGTTGATTTATACTCCCCCCAACCAACCCCGCAGGCGATTGCACAGTTAAAAGAAGCAACATGAAAATCTTGCGCTGATATGCAGGGAGAGATTCTCATGTTGCCCTTTTCAACAAGGTGACCTACTTAATGCTGCTCCAAGCCGCGCTCTCTTAAAAATGCGCTATTTTAAAAGGATGCCTCTTTTTGATAGTTGGTAGATTGGACAGAAAACATTTGATCAAAAGTAGGAAGAGCACAGTGGATAAGGCTACAAATTATGGATATAACATCTCATTTGCTACTGCATACAGTGCTCATGGTAGTCAAATTAAGAATATCATCTCTACTAATTGGAGGATACTGCTCTAGGACCCTATTTTTTTTTTTTTTTAAATTCTTTTTATTGATAAGGAAGAAGGTGTCATGAACAACAGTACTGTACACTGGTTACATCGGTAAGTAATAAAGCATACAATGAAGTAATCTCAGTATTTAGTCACTTCATAATAATATCCGACTTTCTTAAGGGTTTTAACAGATTAACCCTGAGAAAACAACAAACTAATAATTCAAGGAAAATAATAGACCCTCAAAAGAGGGAAAACCTAAAACTACTACTAACCCATCCCAGATTGAGCACTCCCCCCCCATCTAGAGTATTAAAGGGATAGTAATACTTCAAAATTATTATCCCCCATGAAATAACACTCTCCAATGTCCAAATACTATGATGATTAATTAGAGCTGCTTTTATTATGAAACATTACTATCCCTTGAAGCATGTCACTGTATGGAAAAGGGCGACATGAGAATCTCGTCCTGCATATAAGTGAGAGAGTCTCATGTCTCTTCTTTAAATGGGGCTTCAACCCAACCCCGCAGCATCCAGGTTATTGCCAGAATACCGCAGTATAAATGTTTGCCTCCATCTGTCTCATTAATTAAATCTAAAGTTGCCCGATAAAACAAATGCATATTAACATTTTCACCACAGAAAGGGTAATAAAAAGAATACAAGAAACACTACCATTCTTTCAAGTTGTACCAGTGTGTGTCTGTTTCTTTTTATTAACCCTTTCTGCGCGAAAAGGGTTAATATGCATTTGTTTTATCAGGCAGCTTTCATTTTCATTAATGAGATACACAGAGGAACACCTCTATTCTTTGGTATGCTGGCAATAACCTGAATGTTGCAGGGTTGGGTTGAAGCGGTCTGGTATGCTGTGTGCTCCATGGTGGAAAGCCTAATGGAGGTGCGTATGGGGAAAGTGCACGGAGACATGGGACATATAATCTGTCGAATATTGAACTGGCTTTTTATTATTTTTTGGCAATTGATAAAGTGACAGATTGTCACGAAACGCGTTTAGCCACATTTAGTGTACTGTATGGAGGACTATTTGAGACCTCTTTTATAACCCTTGTGTTGGGTTTTTTGATGCAATAAATATTTTTGCAATATACCTGTGATTTTCCATTTACAATTCTAAGAAGAATAGGTACAGGGATTCACTGGCCTTGTTGAAAGATCCTAAAAGTTAACCCTGGTGTCATTAAGTGGTATGGCTGGTTTATGGTGTTGGATTGGTTTACCCCGTACAAGCCAGATAATATCATACAACCTTTGATAAAAAAAGGAAACATCTGAAGGATCCACCTGTATGGAAATCCGTGAGACACCGTACTGGGGTGTGAGCCAGTAAAAGCGAAATCACCTAGAAGCACGATATTGCCTCTGAAGAATGTGAGTAGAACCATCACAGCTTCCACTATTTTTTTGGTGATGGTGAAGGACAATATGTTCATAATATATACTATGCCTAGAGGATAAGCTGGTGAGATGGCTCAGTTGGTTAAGGCACCAGCTGTAGAATCTGTTCAAACCTCAAGGTCATAGGTTCTAGTCCCAGCAAGGTCAACTCAGCCTTTCATCCTTCCGAGGTAGATAAAATGAGTACCAATAATTGGGTAATAATATCTATACCCCCAGGACATACTTGAAAATGAAAGACAATCTCAATGTATCCTTCCTTGTAAAATACTTTGATATTATTATTACCTGGGCCACTTTCTTTGTCTTATTTATGTGCAGACCGAGTATATAGGTAGATTACACACGCTTATACAAGTTCTATACTGTTACAAAAAAAAAAAAAAAACCACACATATATATATATATATATATATATATATATATATACATACATACATACATACATACATACATACATACATACATACAATAATGTGCAAAAGCCTTAGGCAGGTGTGGAAAAATGCTGTAAAGTAAGAATGCTTTCAAAAACAGACTTGTTAATAGTATATTTTTTTTTCAATTAACAAAATGAGAGTGAACAGAAGAAAAATCTAAATCAAATCAGAATTTGGTGTGACCACCCTTTGCCTTCAAAACATCATCAGTTCTTCTAGGTACACTTGCACGTAGTTTTTTTTTAAGGAAATCAGCAGGTAGGTTGTTCCAAACATCTTGGAGAACTAACAACAGTTCTTCTGTGGATTTAGGCACCTCAGTTGCTTCTCTCTCTTCATGTAATCCCATTGACATCAGGGATCTGTGGGGGCCATACCATCACTTTCAGGACTCCCTGTTCTTCTTTACACTGAAGATGGTTCTTAAAGGGATAGTAATACTTCGTTTTATCTTTATTTTATTTTGTAGGCATTAAAAAACATGAAGAACGATATAAGTCTTATCTCTCAAACCTTTATGGTCTGAGAGATATTCACAAGCAAAGTATCCCCCCCCCCCCAGTTCAGCCAGATCAGAAGGGAGGTGCCCAGGTAGACTGCAGAGAGGGACAATCTTCAATTAAGATTAGGGAAAAACCTGAAAAACTTGTCAAGGGGGGGCAGGGCTTTCATTGTTCTCAAAGGAAGAAGATTGTCCCCTGCTGTTATCTGTCTGGTCTATAGACTGCATTCCACATCTGAGAAGAGATGGCTTACACTAGGTAAAAGGGGCGGGAGGGGAAACTTTGCTTGTGAATATCTCTCAAACCATAAAGGGTTGAGAGATGAGACTTAAATCGTTCTTCATGTTTTTTTAATGCCTAAAAAATAAAATAAAGTTAAAACGAAGTATTACTATCCCTTTAATTATTTTGGCTATATGTTTGGGATCATTGCCATCTGCAGGATAAGTTTGGGGCCACTCAGATAACTCCCTGATGATGGAGTAAGTATCTGCCTGCGCGTTTCGGCATTGAGGAGACCATTAATTCTGGCCAAATCCCACACTCCATTTGCATAAATGCAGCCCCCAAATGTGCGAGTAACCTCCACCATGCTTCACTGTTGCCTGCAGACACTCATTCTTGTACCGCTCTCCAGACCTTCAGCAAGCAAACTGCCTTCTGCTACAGCTAAATAGCTCAGATTTGGATTCATCAGTCCAGAACACCTGCTGACATTTTTCTGTACCCCAGTTCCTGTGTTTTCATGCAGAGTTGAGTCGTTTGGCCTTATTTCCACATAGGAGGTATGGCTTTTTGGCCACAAGTCTTCCATGAAGACAATTTCTGACCAGACTTCCCTGGACAGTAGATGGGTGTACCAGGATCCCACTCTTTTCTGCCAATTCTGAGCTAATGGCGCTGCAGGACGCCTTCCAGTTCGGAAGGGAAGTAACAAGACAGTGTGCATAGAGAGTGAAGATATCCTATAGGAGATGGGGCTCTGATAACCCTTTGAGTAATATTTTGCTTACCCCTTTCAATTATTTAAGACCTGTCTGCCCCAATATCTGCTTAAGATCCTAGCTGAAGACCCTGGCAAGCAGAATAATCACCGGATCATTTACCAAATTGGTAGCTAAGAATATCTATTATGTGAGAGGGCATGGGGGGGCAGAGATAAGTACAGGAGAGGGCATGGGGGCAGTAATACACAGACTGAAGCAATGATCTACAGGAGAGGGCGTGAGGTTAGGGGGGGCATGATAATTTTTGCACCAGGGCCCAGTGATTTCTAGTTACGCCTCTGGAGAGTGTTATTTCCATACTGTCAGAGCTGTAGTTCAAGAGTAATTGAATGATAAAGTATCCCCCTCCCGCCCCTTTTACCTACTATAACACTGCTCCCCTCAGATGTGGAATCTGGTCTTAAGACCAGACAGCTCACAGCAAGGGACAATCTTCTTACTGTGCAAACAATGAAAACCCTGCCCCCCTTGACAGGTTTTTCAGGTTTTCCCTTATGCTAATTGAAGATTTTCCCTCTGCAAATCATCTGGACACCACCTTTCTGTTCGGAGCTGAACAGTGTTACATCAGTAAAAGGGGAGGGGGAGGATACTTTATCATTCAATTACTCTTGTACTACAACTCTGACAGTATTGAAACAACACTCTCCATGGCCCAAATACTATGAAGATTAATTGGAGCTGCTTTTATTTTGAAACATCACTATCCCTTTAAATGAAATCTTTTCTTTTGTATATACAAAGGAAGCAACAATGGCAGGCTTTGGACAAAAAGAGAGAATCAAATAATTTCCTCTATCATGATCAAGGCTGTTTTTGTTTTTCAATCAGCTCAGTCTGTGTGTAAAGTGAACCCTTCCTATTTCCTGCACCATATCAGATCTGGTTAAAGGGATAGTAATGTTTCATAATAAAAGCAGCTCTAATTAATCATCATAGTATTTGGACTTTGGAGAGTGTTATTTCAATTCTGTCAGAGTTGTAGTACAAGAGTAATTCAATGATAAAGTATCCCCCTCCCGCCCCTTTTACTGATGTAACACTGCTCAGCCAGAGCAGAAGGGAGGTGCCCAGGTAGACTGCAGAGAGGGACAATCTTCAATTAAGATAAGGGAAAAACCTGAAAACCTTGTCAAGGGGGGCAGGGCTTTCATTGTTCTCATAGGAAGAAGATTGTCCCCATTCTGTTATCTGTCTGGTCTATGGACTGGATTCCACATCTGAGAAGAGATGTCTTACACTAGGTAAAAGGGGCGGGAGGGGAAACTTTGCTTGTGAATATCTCTTAAACCATAAAGGTTTGAGAGATAAGACTTATATCATTCTTCATAATTTTTTAATGACTACAAAATAAAATAAAGTTAAAACGAAGTAATACTATCCCTTTAATACCTCTGTCTGTGATTTTCACCATTCTTCTCTTTCTCATGGATACTGGTGTGACGTGCTTCTGTTCGAATTCACTCACTCCCCACGTAGGGGAAACTATTTTGCTCTTTCCATATCCTCTTTGCGTTCTAGTGCATACTTCTAAGGTGGTACATTTCTCTTCCACATTTTCTACCCTTTCTATTGCTGTGCTCATGCATTCTTTGGTCATTAACATTTGGTCACGAACTGCCATCATTTTTTATTTCAACTGTTCACTCATGTTAACCTCATACTAAAGGGCACAATGGACCATCCCATTTCCCCCTGCAGATTTCTTATCCCTTTTCTTATAATTAAACTGATCTAGCTCCCACTAGTGGATGTATGGGGGGTGCATGTTCATTACCAACAGGCGGCCAGGGCTTGGAACTAGCCCAACAGAAATGGGGCCAGACTTGCTTTCCACCCCCTCTATGTTATACTTGTTCTTAAAGGGATAGTAATGTTTCATAATAAAAGCAGCTCTAATTAATCATCATAGTATTTGGACTTTGGAGAGTGTTATTTCAATTCTGTCAGAGTTGTAGTTCAAGAGTAATTCAATGACAAAGTATCCCCCTCCCATCCCTTTTACTGATGTAACACTACTCAGCCAGATCAGAAGGGAGGTGCCCAGGTAGACTGCAGACAGGGACAATCTTCAATTAAGATGAGGGAAAAGACTGAAAAACTTGTCAAGGGGAGCAGGGTTTTCATAGAAAGAAGATTGTCCCCTTCTGTTATCTGTCTGGTCTATGGACTGCATTCCACATCTGAGAAGAGATGGCTGGGGGAAACTTTGCTTATGAATATCTCTCAAACCATAAAGGTTTGAGAGATAATACTTCTATCGTTTTTCATGTTTTTTTTAATGCCTACAAAATAAAATAAAGATAAAACGAAGTATTACTATCCCTTTAAACATATTTGCATAATGGCAAGGCACACAAGAATACCAACACCCAAGAGTATGGAAAATATGCAGTGTTCAACAGCAAAGCAAGATAAGGAGATAGTGACTACATAGACTTGTTGAATATCCTATATAATAATTTGCTAAGTTGTGTGTAACGCCGGACATGCGCAGTAGACACTGCTGCGCGTGCGGCACTCATGCGCAGTACAGACTGCCCACGCCACGGCTGATACAGAGCTGGGCGCTCCGAAGGAGCGTCCAGCTCTGTATTAGCAGCGGCGCAGGCAGTCTATGCTGCGCGTGACTGTCCCGCGCCCGGCTGCCAGAGGCACTGTGGCCCGTATAACGGGCTGTTCAACTAGTAGGTGTATAATTCACTCTGTATGATCTTACAGCAGTGAACAGCATACCACAAGCAACACCCCTGGAACTCAGAGAAGACCCGCCACTCATAACTCAGCTCCTGAGAAGATTAGGAAACAAATAATATTTCTAGGCCCTGGCACAGTCCAGGATGAGCTCATAAGACAAAGCATATTAAGGTTAGGTACTTGCCAAAATGAGGTACCTTGGCGTTGGTGGCAAGCTTAGCATTCTATGGCAATTTTAAATGTGTTTTTTTTTTTTTTCTTTGGGTGTGCTTACCAAGACCTGGACTGGAATTGTACTTTTGGAAGTGTTGACCAGCTTCTATTGGTTTAAACATCCCTCCCACCCCCAGGTGACCAGCTTCTATTGGTTTAAACACCCCTGGTACAATGCTCATTGTCTTTAGGACACTATATAATGCCTGTCAGAGAGTCTCTCTCCATTAATGAGTAAAGCTGACCAAGACTTAGCTCTCAGAAGTATATTAAGGTTAGTAAAGGCCTAAAGTAGGAGAGATTCAGCTCATAGGACAAAGCATATTAAGGTTAGGTACTTGCCAGAATGAGGTACCTTGGCGTTGGTGGCAAGCTTAGCATTCTATGGCCACATGATGTGACCAAATCCTCATCTTTAACATAGTAGTGATATGCAGGCATAATGCCGCAGAGTAAAGGGTTAATGGTGATGAAAATATGGATGTGCACCAATACTTTCTGCAGAGCCGGATTACAGACAAGGCTCACTATGCGCCTGCCTAGGGCCTGGCCAAGTTGAGGGGGCCCGCTGGAGACTGCTCCCCAGAAAGTGGACAGAGTAATTACCAAACCACTGCGGTACATCAGACCCGGCCCTTACATGGGACAGACGCAGCAAAAAGTTTACTCCCAAAAGCACATACGTTTTATTGTAAGGAGCCGGAAGCCACCAAAATATAGTAATAGAGTGAGAAAGCTTCTCACTCTATTCTTCCTTCCTTTCTCCCAACCGGATGCCGCACCGGCTCAGGAATAAATGCAGAACAGAAGCAGAGCAGACGTCACCTGATGCTTCTGTTCTGCAGAAGACTGGGGGAGATGTAATGATTCCCAGTACCCAGCAGCCGCGCTACGTCATGACGCACTAGCGCGGGCTGCATAAAATCTGCAGATTCCACAAACCAGCTAGGCATGTAGCTGTTAAATGGTGAGAGTGCTCCCCTGCCTTGCTGCCCAAGTGTGAGAAGACACCTTCAGTGGCTTTTACTGCTGCCCAGCCTGCATTACTCTACGGGACCATAGAAGAGGTATTTGTAATAAGCATCCAAAATAGGTTTACAACAAGAAAAAACGAAATAAAAAATACATAATAAAAGACTGGATCAATAAATATATGCATAATCCATATTGGAAAATCCTATCCCTGACTTTGAACCAGTTTTGGCAACATTATCATGTAAAATGCATTTTGTTCATAAAAAGGAAAAAAACATCTTGGCAATTGTTGGGCATTTATAAGAATCTCATTTCTGCACTAACATTATGTCAGTGCAAAAATTAGATTCTTATGTTTGCCCAACCCTGGCCAAAATTGTTTTTATTTTTGTTTTTACCAACAAAAACATAAACTAACAAGATCATTTTATCAAAACTGATTCAAAGTCAGGGATGTGGTTTTAAAATATGCATTATGCATCATGTATTTAAACCGTAACCATAACTTTGAACCAGATATGATAAAATGATCCTGTTAAGCTAATGGTTTTGTTGGTAAAAAGGAAAAAAAGTATGGCCAAGGTTGGGTAGTCATAATATCCTCATTTCAGCATTAAAATATACACCAATACATTATACTGTATGTTGGTGTATATGTAGTACAGAAATATTGTTTTTCTGATTGGCCACCCCTGGCCATGCCAATACATATCTAATTACTATTACACTAAAACTATACAAGTTAGTGCAACAGGACTTGGGTCATTTGCTGTATTTATTTAATAGGTACAATATGAAAGATTGTGTTACTATCCCTTTAAGTTGTTGGTAGTACCTCAAACCACAGGAACAAAGATCAGACCGAGAGTCTTGCAGGGGGCCCCAATTTGGGATCCTGCCTAGGGCCCTGTGGAGTCTTAATCCGGCTCTGACTTTGTGTATTTGCTTTTAGCTATGTTGGTCAAAATTGGTTGCACTCCAGCAATTTTACATGTATTTTTTTCTTTGGGTGTGCTTACCAAAACCTGGACTGGAACAGTCCAGGATGAGGCCTGCTCACCCAAAGCTTTTGAATCTTATGGCGCCACACCGATCCCTAATAATTGTGTAGCAAATAATACATATTATTAGCTTCTTTTGATTGTGCTGTAAGACATTCTTACATCTAAGCTAGGACATCCCCTTGGCTCTTCTTCAGATATTACAGCTCTGGGGGGTAGCTCATACAGTGTGTAACACGTTTGTTAACCCATGGCTTACCAAAAGGCTTCAACATGGGAGGTGATATCTGTACATGGCTAGAGAACTGGTTAAAGCTGAACTATCACTCCTATAACAGTGTCCCCCCCAATTAATTTTTACTATAGCGTTAAAGGGGATCAATCACCCCTATACAAGATTGTCTTAAAATGTAGGTTATATGGCAAATAGGTGGAATAATGTATTCATTTATATTTTTAAATCGCTATTTGGTCGAAATTCAACGAATAAATGCTGCCCTGTGCCCTACTTCCAGACAGACTGCAGTTACCAGCTCTATACAGCAGTCTGTCACTCTTCCTCTGCTCCCCTCCCTCTATCCAGCCTCCTCCAATGACAGAGGCTTTCTGCCTGTAAGCTGGAGCGCTCTCATTGGCTTACATGCAGAAAGCTCTGTCATTGGAGGAGGCTGGATAGAGGGAGGGGAGCAGAGGAAGAGTGACAGACTGAGGTAGAGAGCTGGTAACCACAGTCTGTCCAGAAGTAGGGCGCAGGGCAATCTTTATTCGTTTAATTTTGACCAAATAGCAATTTAAAAAAAGAAACGAATACACTATTCCACCTATTCGCTATATAACCTAATTTTTAAGACAAACATATAGGGGTGATAGATCCCCTTTAAGCATATAAATCTTTTTATAACCCTTTTAATTCTGTCATTAATTAGGAATCTAAGTTCTTTGGGGACTCACCAGAAGACGACAGCGCAGACATCTTGCCTAAGAGGAATCTGTGCGCCTGCGCTGTCCGTCCCTGTCTCCTCTATGATTGGCAAGGGGGAGTTGCTTTGTACCTTAAGGTACAGGCAGGGAATGATAATGCAGGCGCACAGATGCCTCTTTGGCAAAATGCCTGGCGGTGAGTCTCTGAAGAACTTAGATTTAAATAATACCGGACTAAATAAGGATTATAAATGGATTTATAAGCTTATCGATATACTACAAATTAATTGGGGGCACTTTTATATGAATGATAGTTCCTCTTTAACCCCATCCCGACAAATGACTTACCAGGTACGTCCCGCAAAAACTGTCACTTAGTGACAGAGGACGTACCTGGTAAGTCCCGGAAGTCCGGGTCTCTGTGCGGCTGCATGCCATTCGGGGACTCCAGAATCATTAAAAATAAAAAAAAATGTTAGCCGGGCGTTAAGGTGACAGCCGTGTACGCATACAGCTGTCACTAAGGGGTTAAATAATAAATGGCAGAGAGTTGTTGTAAATGGAACCTTTTCAAATTCCAAAGTTTAGGCTGACCAGACCTCACCTTTAAAGGGATAGTAATACTTCAAAAAAATGAGCAATTTTTTTTTCAACATTACAATCCCGTTAATTTCCCACTTCTAGATCCTTATAAACAAATTAAAAGCATCGGACCCAGGATTGAACCCTGTGGCACCCCATTTACAACTTTGGTAGGCTGACCAGATCTCACCTTTAACCAGGGACACATAGGAAATAGGCATATTTCAGTACTTCACCAAAATCAAAGCAGTATGCATTTTTCCTATGCGTCCCTGGTTAAAGGGATCGTAATACTTCAAAATTACTATCCCTTATATTGAAGCCCTTTAAAAACTGAATTAAATGCCACCAGCAGCATCTCTCTTTCCCGACATCATCGTTCTTGGTGCAGCAGGGAAATCTGGTCCCGGGACCGGCGGAGGCTCTTCAGCAGAGCCGAGATCTCTTTATGGAAGACAAGATCCTTCACTAAAATGGTCTTCTACGTGTGCTTGGTTACCAAGGACACGTAGAAGACGGTTTTAGTGAAGAATCGTTTCTTCTATAATGAGATCTGGCTCTGCTGAAGAGCCTCCTCTTGAGTCATTGAACGGATTCCCCTGCTGCAGCAAGAACGCTGACATGAGGGGAGAGGCAGGGAGGGCGAAGTTTAAGAGTGGCTATCTCACAAACCATAAAGGTTTGAGAAATGCTGCTGGTGGCATTTAATCAGTTTTTTAAGGGCTTCAATATAAGGGATAGTAATTTTGAAGTATTACTATCCCTTTAACCAGGGACGCATAGGAAAAATGCATACTGCTTTGATTTTGGTGAAGTACTGAAATATGCCTATTTCCTATGTGTCCCTGGTTAAAGGTGAGATCTGGTCAGCCTACCAAAGTTGTAAATGGGGTGCCACAGGGTTCAGTCCTGGGCCCGATGCTTTTAATTTGTTTATAAGGATCTAGAAGTGGGAAATTAACAGGATTGTAATGTTGAAAAAAAATTGCTCATTGAGGCTTCTTTATAATATAAGAAACCCATTGCGCTATTTAAAACCAAGTACTTGTTTGTAGTTAAAGGGATAGTAATACTTCGTTTTAACTTTATTTTATTTTGTAGGCATTAAAAAAACATGAAGAATGATATAAGTCTTATCTCTGAAACCTTTATGGTTTATGAGATATTCACAAGCAAAGTTTCCCCCTCCCGCCCCTTTTACCTACTGTAAACAATCTCTTCTCAGATGTGGAATACAGTCCATAGACTGGACAGATAACAGAAGGGGACACTCTTATTCCTATGAAAACAATGAAATCCCTGTCCCCCTTGACAAGTTTTTCAGGTTTTTCCCTTATCTTAATTGAAGATTGTCCCTCTCTGCAGTCTACCTGGGCAGCTCCCTTCTGCCCTGGCTGAAAAGTGTTACATCAGTAAAAGGGACGGGAGGGGGATACTTTGCTTGTGAATATCTCTTAAACCATAAAGGTTTGAGAGATAAGACTTATATCATTATTCATGTTTTTTTAATGCCTACAAAATAAAATAAAGTTAAAACGAAGTGTTACTATCCCTTTAAAAAGTTATGAAATGGAGAAGGATCTCCCTCCCGCCCCTTCTGGCCTCCTCCCACTGGATCTCTAATAGTGTTGTGCAACCCGATGGATACAGCAAGGGACAAACTTCAGTAAGTAAATATAAGAAAACTCTGCCCCCCCCCCCCCCCACACACACACACACACTCACACTTACTTGACGAAGGAGGGCAGGATTTTCCTTTGCATACTGAAGTTTGTCCCTCACCGCACCCGTCCGGACCAGACAGAGCTGCTTATTGACTTATCCAGAAGGGGAGGGGGATCCTTCTGCACTTCATAACTTTTGAACTACAGACAAGTAAGTGGTTTGAAACAGTGCAATGTGTTTCTTATATTATAAATAAGACTCGGCAACCTATTTATTTATTTATTGCATCATTACAATCCCTTCAAAGGGATAGTAATGTTTCATAATAAAAGCAGCTCTAATTAATCTTCATAGTATTTGGACTTTGGAGAGTGTTATTTCAATTCTGTCAGAGTTGTAGTTCAGGAGTAATTCAATGATAAAGTATCCCCCTCCTGCCCCTTTTACTGATGTAACACTGCTCAGCCAGATCAGAAGGGAGGTGCCCAGGTAGACTGCAGAGAGGGACAATCTTCAATTAAGATAAGGGAAAAACCTGAAAAGCTTGTCAGGGGGAGCAGGGATTTCATTGTTTTCATAGGAATAAGAGCGTCCCCTTCTGTCATCTGGTCTATGGACTGGATTCCACATCTGAGAAGAGATGGCTTACACTAGGTAAAAGGGGCGAGAGGGGAAACTTTGCTTGTGAATATCTCTCAAACCATAAAGGTTCATTCTTCATGTTTTTTTAATGCCTACAAAATAAAATTAAAATGAAGTATTACTATCTCTTTAAAGTAAAGTCTCAATTTTTTTCTGATTTATCCTAAAGGTTGAAGAGTGGTTTTCCAAACATTGTTGGACATAGGGTTCTCAGAGCATCTCCACACCTGGGAACACTCAGGGCTTGACCCAAATGTGAGGGTGAAGGTTATCAAACAGACAGGCAGATGTCCTGCTTCTCTTGTGTACGTTCAGGCAGTGAGTGCTAATTTAGAGGATGTTATGGGTTCCTTGGGGACCGATAACCGCACAGCCTGGTTAGCGCAAGCAGGGATACTTCACCTGAAATCTACATTCCGGGGGAATGTTTAACCCCCCTGGCACTCAAAGGATTAAGGCTTAATATTTCAAAGTTCTCAGGGTTGGCTCATTTTGAAAGTTACCCTGTATGATCATACCTGGGAACTTTTAGGGTTTTACCCTGAGACTCAGGGTTTTGACACAAATCTCAGGGTAAAAGGCCAAATTCTCAGGGTGAGAGAGTTCTGTGTTATCTACTATATGATTTGCTTCAGTTAAATGTTTCTTTAGCGTCTAGATTGGTGCTGTTTGCACCAGAATAACAGGGGAAGATGCCCTGATTGTCTTGTTTGTGAGATGTCTAAACTGTACCATGTTAAAGGTTTCATGAGGGCCTACTGGAGCATCTCCAGGTTAGAAGCAAGCAGGTCAATTATATAACATCTACATTATGGGAAGCTTTACTGGTTAATATTGCAAAGATCTCAGGGTCAGCTCATCTTGAAAGTCCTCATGTGTGGGCATACCTGGAAACTCTCAGGGTTTAACTCTGACTCAGGACTTTGATTCAAATCTCAGGGGGAAGGGCCAAATTCTCAGGGTGAGAGAGTCTAGGGTTTCCTCCTATCTGATTAACACCAATGTACTACTTAGTGTCCAAAGCTGAGACATTGCTACCAGATAATCAGTGGTGGAGTCCTGCTTGTCTTTTGAGTGTTTAAGAAGTGATATATCTTCGAAATACAGCATGTTATTGGTTCCATTAGAACTGAAGGAATCCCCTCTAGTTTAGAACACACATTGACACAGCACGTAAACACTACTTTCTTGGAGGCGTTAAGGGTTAATAATTAAAAGATCTCAGGGTGAGCTCATTTCTAAGGTTCCCATGTATAGGGATGATTATTGCCGTAAGACTGGATACATGGAAATGCAGACTGCTGCGGTTCCCAATGTACCAGACAAGTATCCATGTGTCCAGCTTGAGTGCCAAAGGGCTATCTACTGCACTGCAAAACAACGTGTGGGACACCCCTCGGCACTCAAAGGGTTAAATGTATGGCCTGTTCACCCTAGTTGGATCACAGCTCCCCTTAGTCTCTGTCATCCATTGATCGGCTACTAGGGATGATATAATGCGGTCCAATTGCGGTCCCCGGGCATTCTGTTCCCACTGACTTGCCATGCGCGATCTTGAGGCGACCACGCCTCCCAAACGTCACGATATGACGTTGCACGAGATGGCGCCGCTGGTTGGATGAAGAGAAGGGGACGTCCGCCTATAATCACACTGAGTCCTGCCCAGAGCGGTCCGGTGGTGTCTGTGGGTGATAACGGCGTGTGATCCGGGAGCGGTGATCGGTGTGAGAGGGGTTATGTGTAAGTGCATATTAACGGCTCAGGACAAGTGACACCCTGGGATACAGGTATTTTCCCTGCGGTGAACCTCACTTCTACCTCCATACTGTGAGTCCTCCCACTTCATCTTCCCACAACTTCTCACACATCATCCCCCTCCTGCAGAGTGTTTGTTTATCCCACCGCAAATTGGTTCCCTTCCTTCCTTTACAACTTACACACAGACGGAGCAGTACTTCATCATATCTCTTCCCTCACCTCATCCTTTGCTCCCACAGTGTGCTCCATCCTTTGCTCCCACAGTGTGCTCCATCCTTTGCTCCCACAGTGTGCTCCATCCTTTGCTCCCACAGTGTGCTCCATCCTTTGCTCCCACAGTGTGCTCCATCCTTTGCTCCCACAGTGTGCTCCATCCTTTGCTCCCACAGTGTGCTCCATCCTTTGCTCCCACAGTGTGCTCCATCCTTTGCTCCCACAGTGTGCTCCATCCTTTGCTCCCACAGTGTGCTCCATCCTTTGCTCCCACAGTGTGCTCCATCCTCACACCTCATCCTTTGCTCCCACAGTGTGCTCCATTCTCACACCTCATCCTTTGCTCCCACAGTGTGCTCCTTCCTCACACCTCATCCATTGCTCCCACAGTGTGCTCCTTTCCTCACACCTCATCCTTTCCTCCCACAGTGTGCTCCTTCCTCGCACCTCATCCTTTCCTCACACAGTGTGCTCCTTCCTCGCACCTCATCCTTTCCTCCCACAGTGTGCTCCTTTCCTCACACCTCATCCTTTCCTCCCACAGTGTGCTCCTTCCTCGCACCTCATCCTTTCCTCCCACAGTGTGCTCCTTCCTCGCACCTCATCCTTTCCTCCCACAGTGTGCTCCTTCCTCGCACCTCATCCTTTCCTCCCACAGTGTGCTCCATCCTCACACCTCATCCTTTCCTCCCACAGTGTGCTCCATCCTCGCACCTCATCCTTTCCTCCCACAGTGTGCTCCTTCCTCGCACCTCATCCTTTCCTCCCACAGTGTGCTCCTTCCTCGCACCTCATCCTTTCCTCCCACAGTGTGCTCCTTCCTCGCACCTCATCCTTTCCTCCCACAGTGTGCTCCTTCCTCGCACCTCATCCTTTCCTCCCACAGTGTGCTCCATCCTCACACCTCATCCTTTCCTCCCACCTCATCCTTTCCTCCCACAGTGTGCTCCAGCCTCGCACCTCATCCTTTCCTCCCACAGTGTGCTCCAGCCTCACACCTCATCCTTTGCTCCCACAGTGTGCTCCATCCTCACACCTCATCCTTTGCTCCCACAGTGTGCTCCATCCTCACACCTCATCCTTTGCTCCCACAGTGTGCTCCATCCTCACACCTCATCCTTTGCTCCCACAGTGTGCTCCATCCTCACACCTCATCCTTTGCTCCCACAGTGTGCTCCATCCTCACACCTCATCCTTTGCTCCCACAGTGTGCTCCTTTCCTCACACCTCATCCTTTGCTCCCACAGTGTGCTCCTTTCCTCACACCTCATCCTTTGCTCCCACAGTGTGCTCCTTTCCTCACACCTCATCCTTTGCTCCCACAGTGTGCTCCTTTCCTCACCTCATCCTTTCCTCCCACAGTGTGCTCCTTTCCTCACACCTCATCCTTTGCTCCCACAGTGTGCTCCTTTCCTCACACCTCATCCTTTGCTCCCACAGTGTGCTCCTTTCCTCACACCTCATCCTTTCCTCCCACAGTGTGCTCCTTCCTCGCACCTCATCCTTTCCTCCCACAGTGTGCTCCTTCCTCGCACCTCATCCTTTCCTCCCACAGTGTGCTCCTTCCTCGCACCTCATCCTTTCCTCCCACAGTGTGCTCCATCCTCACACCTCATCCTTTCCTCCCACCTCATCCTTTCCTCCCACAGTGTGCTCCAGCCTCGCACCTCATCCTTTCCTCCCACAGTGTGCTCCAGCCTCACACCTCATCCTTTGCTCCCACAGTGTGCTCCAGCCTCACACCTCATCCTTTGCTCCCACAGTGTGCTCCATCCTCACACCTCATCCTTTGCTCCCACAGTGTGCTCCATCCTCACACCTCATCCTTTGCTCCCACAGTGTGCTCCATCCTCACACCTCATCCTTTGCTCCCACAGTGTGCTCCATCCTCACACCTCATCCTTTGCTCCCACAGTGTGCTCCTTTCCTCACACCTCATCCTTTGCTCCCACAGTGTGCTCCTTTCCTCACACCTCATCCTTTGCTCCCACAGTGTGCTCCTTTCCTCACACCTCATCCTTTGCTCCCACAGTGTGCTCCTTTCCTCACCTCATCCTTTCCTCCCACAGTGTGCTCCTTTCCTCACACCTCATCCTTTGCTCCCACAGTGTGCTCCTTTCCTCACACCTCATCCTTTGCTCCCACAGTGTGCTCCTTTCCTCACACCTCATCCTTTCCTCCCACAGTGTGCTTCTTTCCTCACACCTCATCCTTTCCTCCCACAGTGTGCTTCTTTCCTCGCACCTCATCCTTTCCTCCCACAGTGTGCTCCTTTCCTCGCACCTCATCCTTTCCTCCCACAGTGTGCTCCTTTCCTCGCACCTCATCCTTTCCTCCCACAGTGTGCTCCTTTCCTCGCACCTCATCCTTTCCTCCCACAGTGTGCTCCTTTCCTCGCACCTCATCCTTTCCTCCCACAGTGTGCTCCTTTCCTCGCACCTCATCCTTTCCTCCCACAGTGTGCTCCTTTCCTCGCACCTCATCCTTTCCTCCCACAGTGTGCTCCTTTCCTCGCACCTCATCCTTTCCTCCCACAGTGTGCTCCTTTCCTCGCACCTCATCCTTTCCTCCCACAGTGTGCTCCTTTCCTCGCACCTCATCCTTTCCTCCCACAGTGTGCTCCTTTCCTCGCACCTCATCCTTTCCTCCCACAGTGTGCTCCTTTCCTCGCACCTCATCCTTTCCTCCCACAGTGTGATCCTTTCCTCCCACCTCATCCTTTCCTCCCACAGTGTGCTCCTTTCCTCACACCTCATCCTTTCCTCCCACAGTGTGATCCTTTCCTCCCACCTCATCCTTTCCTCCCACCTCATCCTTTCCTCCCACCTCATCCTTTCCTCCCACAGTGTGCTCCTTCCTCACACCTCATCCTTCTACTACTTCTTCATACCTCATCCACCCACAGAGATCTCACACTGCATGTTCCTGGCCACATAATACTCGTTTTGCACACTTATTTTCCCCTCCAACAATCTCTCTTCACACCTCATCGCTCATCATATCTCCCTTTCAGCAGAATGAGAGATTGTTGGGAGAATATAAGTGACACTTCGAGGCAATGAGAGACTGAGAACAGGAGCAACAAAGAGAGCGCAATAAGAAGAGAGAGCACAATATGTGTCTGGTATTGAGACTGACAGTGGTGTGAAACTGTATAATTTTCTTTATACAACCCACTCCAGTAATGCTGAGCCATTTTCATTAGTACAGGGGCAGGGAACCTTTACTTCTCCAGCTGTTGGAGGCTAAAACACCTTCTCAACCAGCTATGGAAATTGTATTCTTCATCAGCTGGAGAGCCAAAGGGTAAATTCTAAGAAGTAAAACTTTAGTGCAGGCATGTCAGACATGCAGGCCTTGTGGTCCCTGCAGCTCATAATAGCAGAGATTGACAAATTTTGCTTTAGTTCACCCTAAAGTGATAATTTCCTATTAGTCATACTAATGAGTTGCTACCTGACTTGCACATATCCCTGTTCCTAAATGCAAGAGAAGAGTGACCTGAGAGTGGCGCTGTTTGTTATACACAAAGGCCCGCTCTGTAGACTTTCTGTGCAGTTTCCTGCATTCTATCATTATGTCAACCTGTACAGAGAGGAAGTCAAATAATGGGTGGAGCTAGCCTGCATGTATAATAAATCGTTTAGAGAAGAAGCCAGTGTTTAATACACCAGTGTCCCCAAAAAAGCTTGCGACCTGTATGAAAGCTGACCCAAAAACAGTACAGAATAAGACTGAATCAAATAGCTTCCAATCACTGGGGAAACCGCTTGCACGCAATAGTGAAATGGAAGTATCAGAACTTGCTGTCTATAGTACAGACTGGAGATGATGCAGTCTATAGGAGAACTGAACCCACATTTTCAAACTTGTTTTACATTTTTATGATAGATAAAAACATGGATCCCTTTCCACCTCCCTAACTGTACATGTCAGTGACAGTGGTTAAGTGTTCTCCCTAACAATTATAGGGTCCCTGTGGCAGTCTGAGGACCCCAACTAGCACTGTCTTATCTGTAACTTGCCCCTCCTGCTTGATCAGAGACCAATTAAAATGCAAACACTGCTTGTTCGAGCAAATCAAATCCTAAATATTTGATGTTTTGAAAATCTTTAATCAGTGTTGATGCACTCCTTAGTCACGTTGATGATGTGGCCCTTGTCTATATAGGAGTTTGATGTGCCTATATTAGTGCATTAAAGCCACCAAGGGGAGATGAACCCATAAAGCTGCACTGTAGTTTCAGACCTTTTCACAGCCCATCAAGACGACGGTACAATTCACCAGAATATTTAGAGTTTTTTGTGTATTTTAGACTCATTCTTTGACTTCACTCGGGGTGATCACAAGGTTTACTCCTGGGGGGTTATTTGCTAAAGCGTGATTAAAAATTTGATAAAGAGGAGACTACTTCTCCATTGATATAATTTCACCGGTTCCTATGTTATTCTATGGAGCCTATACACTAATCAGGTGACCAAGGGACACCCTTGAAATTAGTGGAAAGGAGGTTTAGACTTCAGCAGAGGAAGGCTTTTTTTACGGTAAGGTCTGCTAAATTGTAGAATTCCTTGCCCAAGGAGGTGGTTATGGCAGATACAATGGATACATGTCACTGTACCTTGTAGCTCTGCCACTTCTGGTGATGCTTACAATGACATTCCAGCATCATTTCCATGAGCGGTTGGACATATCAATGCTGCATGGGTCATCTGCAGGCGTGAGGCTTCAGCATGATGCAGGCCTCTGTTTCATGTGTTTGAGACCTGTAGTTTCCTCCTACCTACTTCCTCCCTCTGAGCTGCTCTTCCTACCTATTTTCTGAGGAGGGGTTTAAAGGGCAGACTGATTCCTGACTCTGTTACCCTTGTGTTGGTATTCTGAGCAGTTCATTATTTGTATTCCTGATTCCTGTGTATGATCCGGCTTGTCTGTCCATCCATTCTGGTGTTGACCTGTGGCTCTGTCTGATGATTCGCCTTGTGCATTCCGATTTGGCTCAGATATCCTTTCAGGTGCAAACCTGTGGCTCTGGCTGACTACTCGCTCCATGTATGACCTAGGCTTGTCTGACTACCCACTCTGGTGTTGACCTGGGGCTCTCTCCACTGTGCATACATCGCTTCAGTGGATATCCTATCTGGTGCAAACCTGTGGCTCTGGCTGAGTACCCTCTCCGTGTATGACTTTGGCTCGTCTGACTATCCTTTCTGGTGCTTACTAGAAGGCCCTGTCTGTTTGCTCCTAGGGTTGGTTCCGTTATTCAGACATCCTTCCTAGTATTGGCCTGGGGCTAGCAGACTCCCATCTACTGACTGCAGGCTGAGTCAGTATCACTCTTGGGCATTACCGTACCGCGTAACTCCAGCAGGCTGAGGCCTAGTCTCGGACTGTGAGGTGGTGATATTGGGAGACTGCTATTCCTGATACAGTACTCGCCTCTTCATTCACCCACTGTGTGTATATATTTATATTGCATTGCTGTCATTATTCACATAATAAAGGTTATATTAACTATACTGTCTGACTCCTGGTTTTGCTTGGCAACAGTAACAGTACATTTAAGGGAAGATTAGATGCATTTCTTTCAAAAGGGAAAACACAGAGTTATACTGTGTATGAGTAGCCAAACAGGAAGGTCTGATAAATGGTAGCAGGATAGCTATACACTTCTCGTATCGCTAGGGAATGAGGCAAAGGTTGGACTTGATGGACTTGTATCTTTATTCAAACTAATTTACTATGTTACTAAGATCTCCAAAGTTCAAGAAATCTTAAGTGAATTGGCTCAGTAGAATAACATAGGGAATGGAGAAGTTATTTCCGCTTTATCATCTCTTTATCACACATTACTGAATCTCCCCTCTGGTGTCCTTCAGTCTTGTTCTGGAGATGGTTCAAAGGATTTATTTTGGTATGAAGGACTTCCTTCTCCATAGAATGTCTACTCTACTAGCATCTCTGCTTGTTAAACGGGCAATAAAGTAGGTTACTTAAAATCTATGGAAAACGACTTCCCATAGCTTAAAGGAATAGTAACCCTTTGAGTACCCCTCTCTCCAAGGGTTAAAAACATAAAAATAAAATAAGTTGCTACAACTTTAAAGGTTGAGTAATGTTTCACAATAAAAGCAACTCCGATTAATCTTCATAGTATTTGGGTCATGGAGAGTGTTATTTCAGTACTGTCAGAGCTGTAGTTCAAGAGTAATTGAATGATAAAGTATACCCCTCCCATCCCTTTTACTGATGTAACACTACTCACCCCAGAGCAGCAAGACTGTCCGGATGGATTGCAGAGAGGGACAGTCTTTGGTGATCATAAGGAAAAACCTTTCAAGGAGGCAGGGTTTTCCTTATGATCACAGTAAGAAGATTGTCCCTTGCTGTGAGCTGTCCAGTCAGACGACCAGATTCCACGCCGGAGGGGAGGTGACTTACACTAGGTAAAAGGGGCTGGAGGGGGATCCTTTATCATTCAATTACTCTTGTACTACAATACTGACAGTTTTGAAATAACACTCTCCATGGCCAAATACTATAAAGATTAATCAGAGCTGCTGTTTTTGTGAAACATTATTATCCTTTTAAATATCACGGGCTTAGTGAGCAAATGTAAAATGACTTATAACCCCAAACTTGCTTTTAACTCGTGTGATGTGCCTTATTCAGAGAGAATTTATTTAGTTTTATTTGTTTTCTTTGTAATCACAGAACATCACAGATTTATTGTGTTTAGTACCCACTGCTGTTATCTTATCTCAGTCCATTGACAGACATTTCTGGAAAACCACCTCGGTAATGCTATGGTACTTTGTGCCATGGGAAAATACAGGAATGGCTGCCCCACAAAGCATATGTAGTAGTAGAATTTAGGGGATGTGGAAGTTGTACAGATGCTAGCATGAAGTACAGGGGTTTTAAATGTGCATAACACCAGATCATAATGTGAAGGAAAAAAAAACATATATATTATACAGGATCCAATATTAAATTATAGCGACATTGTTTCTTGCAGAGAACTGGGCTATTAAAGAGTATATTTGTAGATCTTAAAGGGATAGTAATACTTAAGTATTACTAATCCCTATATTAAAGCCCTACTAAAAATAAAAAAAAGTATTGCCCCCAGTGTCATCTCTCAAACCTTTATGGTTTGAGAGATAATCGCTTCTAAAGTTGTCCTCTCCCTCCCCCTTCCCCGAAGTCAGCTTTGTAGCTGACTGAAGGGAAATCCGGTCATAGATCATCAGGCGGCTCTGCAGCAGAGCCGCGATCGCGTTAACTAAAAAAGAAACTTTCACTAAAACGGTCTTCTACGTGTGCTAGCAAACCAAGCACACGTAGAAGACCATTTCAGTGAAAGTTTTCTTTTTTTAGTAACGCGATCAGGCTGTGCTGGAGAGCCGCCTGGAAGTCGTACGACTGTTCCCTGCAGTCAGCTAGCATGGGGGAGGGAGAGGGCAACTTTAGAAGCGTTCATCTCTCAAACCATAAAGGTTTGAGAGATGACACTGAGGGCAATACATTTATTTATTTTTTTTTTTTTTACTAGGGATTAGTAATACTTAAGTATTATTATCGCTTTAATCAAATGATTTACACGCTACTAACGGAGACCTAATGAAGATTAATTGGAGCTGCTGTTTTTGTGAAACATTACTATCCCTCGTGTCTGTCTCCATTGGCGTGATAGCAGTACTAATTATGTTTTCATTTGGGGAACCAATTTATGCACACAACTCATTCATAGTGGTCATTAGGATTTTCTGCCCAGATTAACCCTTTGAGTGCCAGTGGGGTAGGCAACGCATTGCAAAGCAATGTGTTGCGTACCTCTCTGGCACTCAAAGGGTTAAGGCAAGTTTATTATTAGGAGGTGTTGCAGTTGTATTCATTTCTGGCTGGTTTCTATGTGAATGTTATTGGTTTTATCTGTTTTACATGTTCAGAATCCTTTTCTTTTGACCATACATCAAGTGTCTTTATATAAATCACATTAAAGGGATAGTAATACTTCGTTTTATCTTTATTTTGTAGGCATTAAAAAAAACATGAAGAACAATATGTCTTATCTCTCAAACCTTTATGGTTTGAGAGATATTCACAAGCAAAGTTTCCCCTCCCGCCACTTTTACCTAGTGTAAGCCATCTCTTCTCAGATGTGGAATCCAGTCCATAAACCAGACAGATAACAGCAGGGGACAATCTTCTTCCTTTGAGAACAATGAAAGCCCTGCCCCCCTTGACAAGTTTTTTAGGTTTTTCCCTTATCTTAATTGAAGATTGTCCCTCTCTGCAGTCTACCTGGGCACCTCCCTTCTGCTCTGGCTGAGCAGTGTTACATCAGTAAAAGGGGTGGGAGGGGGATACTTTGTCATTGAATTACTCTTGAACTACAACTCTGACAGAATTGAAATAACACTCTCCAAAGTCCAAATACTATGATGATTAATTAGAGCTGCTTTTATTATGAAATATTACTATCCCTTTAAGATTAGTTAAATAGGTCAGCATTTCTACGACTCAGCTTGTGCATCATATTGATACTTGTAGCACAACTGTTTCACATTCTCTAACCTGTTGATTTCTCTCAGCAGACGTCTACTTCTGATTCCAGATGGATCAGAGCCAATTTTCAGGGCATCTCCATAACTCTCTGATGATGAACACAGAAAAGAGTCCGGTGATTGAGAAGATCCTGAATCTCACCCTGGAGATCATCTGTCTGCTGACTGGAGAGGTGAGAGATACAGAGACATTGCAGTTATTCACTTCTCAACAAGGACCTACAGAATATTTCTATGGAAGAGGCCTGAGAAGTATTGGTCTGTAGGGATAGAAATAATTAGAGAAGTGTCTAGGTGCTGAATAGAAGTTTGGGCATATGGAGGTTTTTGTATATGCGGACTCAGTATAAGTATAACTGGTGCCACACAAGTGCAATTCTTCTTTATTTTTACATTACTAAATAGACCCTTTTACAGGAACAATTACATTCTCTCGGTCAGGCTCAAACGCACTCTTAGACATACTAATAATCTTTTACATTCTTTCATTCTCTCACACACACGCTCATCACTGACCTGTCTTCTATTATGCCTCTTTGGCAGATTGTGTAGACAGTTCATGTCATTAGTAAGCCAAGCAAACCAAAAAATGTTAGACAATGCTAATCTGGTAAGGACATGAGTCGCTCAACTCTCATGTCTTTAACTCCCCTTATGGATTTACTAGTTGATACCTGTGGCAGAAGTCCTGCTTAGCGAACTTCCTACTCCTCTTGTCATCATCCCAGGCAGTCAGACCCAGTCAGGGCTCAATGAGTGCAGACATGCAGAAGTTCCTTCTGCAACCCTTGTAAGTTTGTGTTACTGCCTGCCAGTGCTGGCCAAATTTCAATAACTGACAAATATCCTAAGGATATATATATATAGTGCAAAGGCACCCTGAAAACCTTGCTGGAATAAAAAGAAAAATAATCCTATATAATAAAAGGCCAGAAAGTTTGTCATGATGCAGTCATGCGCAGTAGAGACTGGCCGCATTCGGCCAGTTAATACTGCGTATGATTGCATCACACGAGTGAGGCGGTGCAATCACGTGGCGCAATGAGGTAACGGCAGTACGCAGAGCAGGACAGGCCTCTTAACATTACCCGGACCGTGCACACAGGCTTTTACACTAGTAAATATATAATCTAATATGAATGAGAGATAATATAGGTGAAAATAAGAGGATATGCTACTATCTTAACTGGGCTGGACAGTTTGCCAGTCCCAACATAGAAGTAATACAAAAAAAAAAAAAGAAATCTGTTATGGAAAAGGTTGCACTCTCTGTAGATACATGTAAATCCGACCTGAGTGCTCATCCAAAGAAAGCGTTAAATACATATAGTTCTGTGGAAGGACGGCACTCGCAGGAACTTGTAGCTTTTAAACAAAGTTGATGTTTTTTGAATCTACGTTTTGGCCTTAGTACCAGGCCTTTGTCTAGATTCTTAGGAAGTGCAGTGGGGGATCAGTGAATGGACATATTGGAGTACAAGTAGAGACAAGTTTATGCAAACATATATACACAATCCACTCACAGAAACAAGCTCTGTATTCAGGAAGATAAAGAGGAGCAAACCAACTGCAGTATATGGAACAAATAAGCATCCTCACAGTTCACATTGATTTAGGTGGAGATTTTTAAACTTATAACATTTTCTTTATTTAATATAAGTAGATACATCAGATAAAAATCAGTGTTTCAAAATTAAAAAGTATGAATCATAACAATAGCATAAATCACAAGAAATATTTGATTAACACTATAAGATTTATCTCTACCAAAGACTAGGATAAATAAACAGATATTCGAATGTTCATTTATGGTAAATCATACTGACCGTATAAGTCGGATATCATTAAATAAACAAATATCCTGCTAAACTGACTTGGTGAAGACAGAATGGGGAGGGAGGAAGAGAAAAAAAAAATTAGATACTTTTCTAAAGTACCCACAACCAAGGCAAGAGTCCAATATTCACAGCTAAAAAATTAGTGAGAAGGTCGGTTAACAATCTCATATGAGAGCCAAGGCTCCCATACAGAGAATTGAGAAATGGAGGAGGTAGAAATTGCGTGACACTTTTTTCAAATTCAGCTAGTTAAAAGAATAGTAATACTTAAAATGTAAAAACAAATATGTTGTAGGGTTTATCCCCCTGAGTAAAACAAGAGTACTCCCACTGCTGAAAGGTGCTTCATTCAAAAGTTATTAATTTTCAAAGTTGAATTTTTTAGGTGCAATATCTCAGTGGCCTGAAATTGTTCAGTGGCGCTGTTGCTACACGATCCTATGGACAGCTCTGGTCCCGGGACCATAAATCTCCATAGGATGGTGTAGCAACAGCGCCACTGTACAATTTCAGGCCACTGTGATATTGCACCTAAAAAAATTCAACTTTGAAAATTAATAACTTTTGAATGAAGCACCTTTCAGCAGTGGGAGTATTCTTGTTTTACTCAGGGGGATAACCCCTACAACATATATTTTTTTACATTTTAAATATTACTATCCCTTTAATGAATAACACTAAGCCAAGTTATGTATGATGGGGGATCACATTTCCTTCATAAGTCAGGAATCTGACTTTTAGCTACAGAAAGATAGGTGGTGAATTTAATCCTTTGAATGCGGCCTCCAACACATTGCGGAGTTGTTTTACATAAAGCTTCTCCCCATGTATGAGATGTGTTGGAGGTACCGGGGAGATGTGGATACTTTATCACACATCTGGGGGAGGTGCCCCCACCCATTCATACTGGATATTTGTAGTTAACTGAGGACATTACCAAACAAAATGGGTTCACTTTGAAAATTTAGCACATAAAAGAGCATGCGACTATACAGAGTATTATCCATGTTGCTGTGATTAAAAGGGCGAACATGAGAATCCTGCCCTGCATCAAAGCGTGAGATTCTCATATTGCCTCCTTAAAAGTCATCATGTTAGTTCCCGCAGCATCCAGTTTAGTTCCCACATACCTTTAAACCTTTGTCTGCCTCTGCTGCCGAACACAAAACCCATGGTCCTTCACTGTCCCCAGCCCCTTCTCTGTTGTCCACAGTGACTACTGTTCCGCCACCCTTTGAGACCTTGCTTTTGCGCCTGTGTCTTTGCAGATATTGAAGCAGAAGTTAAAGACACAGGCGCACAGGACAATAATTTAAAAAAAATTAAAAAATAGCAAAGGAATATGGAATAGAATGGAGAGCAACAAAGAAACCGTGACCTAGAAGTGGAACAGCAGTCTCAAAGGATGGAGGAACAGTAGTGACTGTGGACAACAGAGAAGGGGCTGGGGACAGTGAAAGAGCATGGGTTCTGTGCTTGCCATCGGAGGCACACAAAGGGTTAAAGGTATGTGGGCACTAAACTGGATGCCGTGGGAACTAAAATGACGTTTAAGGAGGCGACATGAGAATCTTGCTCTTTAATGCGGGTTGAGATTATCATGTCGCCCTTTTAATCACGGCAACATGGTTAATGCGCCGTGTATTCGCACACAAAAGGATACCGACAACATGTACCCTAAGTCCCTTCCTTTATTCTCCTTCACCATAACAATATGCCTTTTGTAAAATACCAAAAAAATCTCCACTTAATTAATGCGACTAAGGGACTGATTCCGCTATATTGGGGGGAAAAAAAAATGTTTTCTTCCTTCATCTAACTAGTGGACCATGAGAATGAAAGGATTAGACTAGACTAATGGAGGAGCTTGGTGCAGGTGGGATGAATTCTTAGAAACGATTCTCCTGACCTCTCTTTCCCCACTGAATTCTAGTATTTGCAGCTTGACCTCTTGTTGTTCACAGTAACTCCCCTTAGATGAACTCTTTCCCTCCTCACTTCTCCTTCAACTTGCTCATTCTCCTGTACGACCCTCCCAGGTGTGACTGTTTGAGGAAACAACTCCTATAACTGCTTATTACACATTATCTGTATTGTGGTACATTAATCCTCTTTGGAACCTGTGTGCCTTTGTTACATATATATAATATACAGTGGGTGATTGAAGAGGCGAGTACTGTATTAGGAATAGCAGTCTCCCAATATCTCCACCGCACTGTCAGAGACAAGGCTTCAGTCTACTGGAGTCTCGAGGTACAGTAACGCCCAGATCTAGCGTTGACTCAACCTGCAGTCAGTCTAGGAGCAGAGTCTATATCGTATGCAACACAGAAGCTACTGACTCAAGCCTGCAGTCAGTAGCTAGGAGTCTGCTAGAGCCCAGGTCAGTACTAGGAAGGATGTCTGAGGAACGGAACCAATACACGGAGCGAACAGACAGGGCCTTCTAGTAAGTACCAGATAGGATAGTCAGACGAGCCAAAGTCATACACGGAGCGGGTAGTCAGCCAGAGCCACAGGCTTACACTAGAAAGGATATCTGAGCCAAATCAGAATGTACAAGGAGAATAGTCAGACAGAGTCACAGATCGTCACCAGAATGGATGTTCAGACAAGCCTGATCATACACAGGAATCAGGAATACAAGATAATAAACTGCTCAGAACAACAACGTAAGGGTAACTGAGTCAGGAATCAGTCTGCCCTTTAAACCCCTCCTCAGGAAGTAGGTAGGAGGAGCAGCTCAGAGGGAGGAAGTAGGTAGAAGGAGACTACAGGAAGCTTGGCACATAAATCAGAGGCCTGCTTCACTCTGAAGCCTCGCGCCTGCAGATGACGTATCTAGATTGATGCTTCCAACCGCTCGTGGAAATGACGCTGGAGCGTCATTGTAAGCATCACCATAAGTGGCAGCACTACAAGGTACTGTGACAGCCTTTGAATATTATGTAAACATTTATATACCCTATAACAACTGGCTTAATGTCTTCCCTGGCTATTCTGTTCGGTTATGAGATGTATGTTTGCCTTTCCTGTACTCCTCGCAAATGTTAAATAAAGATTATACAAAAAAAAAAGCCAATTTAAAGCAGAACTTTCACCTTCTGTAAACCCCACTCCCAATATCTGTATGTCTCTTGTAGGCATCAAATATTGTGCTGACAAGAAATATACCCCATGTCAATACGATACCCTGTCCTCGGAGGGCATCAGGAGTCTTAGCGCAGTCATGTTGCCGACAGGACGTTGCAAAACTTGCAAGTCCTGCCCCTTTTTGTTTGCTCTCCCTCTGAGAGCCAAGGTCTGTCTGGATTTCTATAGTGGGGGAGGAACTCCTAAGCTGTTTTGTGCAGCTTGTACTGCGCAGAGTTTGCCTCAGTATTCTGTACGAATAACAATATATTTTTACAGGGTACAATTTATGACACACGGCAACTGTGTATTCCAGGTATAATAACCTTAATTATGGTGAAAGTTCCCCTTTAAATTGGTGTGAATTTGGGGATTTTTCACTTGGCCTCTGTGATGCAATTGGTTTGCTCCAGCGTGCCAATATTGGCCCTATGTCTGTTACCCTGGTGGAGCCATTACAGATTTGTTCTTATCACTAGGAATAAAATCTGCGAGAACATGAGATGAATACACTTATTATCTTACTCTATACAGGAGTGTGTTATTGTGAAGAAGCGCAGTGAGCATGTCACAGACCGCAGCAGTCCACATGTATCAGAAGGATTCTGCAAGATCGAGAGCCCTGTTATAGATCATCCACCTAACTCCTTCACACATGAGGGCAATAATGAAAATACATTTCATCCGTCGACTGCGGAGGTAAAATGGGGCACCTAAAGTGAATTTGTTAGATCAAAACAAGAGAAAACAGGGTGTGCTAGACCAGTGGTTCTCAACCCGTGCCCTCAGTGGCTACTAACTGGCCAGGATTTGAGAATTTCCTTGTAAGAGTACAGGTGAGTTAATCAATATGACTGAGCCTCTGATCAACACAATTGTGTTCTAGCAGGGAAATTCCTGACTCCTGGCCTGTTAGTGGCCACTGAGGGCACGTTTTGAGAACCTCTGTGCTAGACAGTATCACAGTGGATCATCACATCTCTAGACTCCTATAAAATTGAAAGTGTTCACACTTCCTTTTGTAGTCTTCCCCATTAACTACATCTGTTACCTGTAAAGGTAGCCTGGGATATGAATACCAACCCTCCCCACTCTAGTTTCCAACTGGAGGGCATGTCTCCAAAATGAACCGTACAGTAGAAACAATGCTCTGAGTCCTGTTTGGAATGATATCAAGAAGTACATATAACCGACACTAAAAACTCCACTAGCGTATCAGGAGTAATGAGGCCCTAACCTCTGTATCCAAAACCACTGCTACCAGATTTAATCTGACAGCAAGAAATGAACTGCTACGGTTTGGAATGCTTTTTAATTGGAGGCAATAATGGGGGGGGTTTGGTATCCTTCACAGCTCAGTATCCTTTGCTTCACAGGCAAGACTGTTTTGTTACCTTGAATAGTAACTTTAATTTCTGAGGAGTCAGTTATCGTTTTAATCCTATATAATAATTCGCTAGGATGTTTGTCACGATGCAGTCATGTGCGGTAGAGACTGCCTGCGTTCGGCCAGTCTCTACTGAGCATGATTGCATCGCGTGAGTGAGGCGACACAAGACTGCATCGCGTGGAGCAGTGAGGTAGCAGCCTCTTAACCCTTTGAGTGCTAGAGGGGTACGCAAAGCAATGTGTTGCGTACCCCTCTGGCACTCAAAGGGTTGACATTACTCAGACCTTGGCCCGTGTACACAGGCTTTTACACTAGTATACTAATATTTTACTGTTAGTGACAGTATAAACCTATGAGACACCCCCTGTGTGTCTTGCTTTGTTTTATAAAACTAGTGTATGTGTTTGGACCAGGGGAATAATCTTTAACTCTCCAGCAGTTGGAGAGTCTAAACTCTCCTTTCCCTAACCAGCCAAAGGTTTCCTGACACTAGTTTGGACCATGACTGTATGTATGTGTTCCAGGTTCCTGTACAGTCTGAAGATCTCTCTGTCTGTCTCTCCATTGAGAAGTGGGAGTGTTTAGAAGACCAGAAGGAACATTGCCAGGATGTAGTGATGAAGAATCAACCACCACGCAATTCACTGGGTAATTAGATTTGCTGTCTTTGTTTTATTTTTACAATAAAGACCAGGGTTGCTGCTAGGTGCAATGTGAGGGAGACTAAAGACCCAGCTCCCACGCAAGAATTAACACCTCCTACTAATCCAAGAAAGAAAAAACAAGGGACAGAGTATCATAGTGTAGTATAGTCAATTAGAATTGGCTAATGTTGAAATAACAGGGAAAATATTACTCACATTTTAAATTGGTTACGGAGGTATATAGTAGCAAAAACTTGTGGAGGATATTGTAACTGCCTGCACACAGATATCTGGATATCAAACACTCCACCTCTCCACATAGGTCATCCACCAGAATCCATAGGAATAACACGAGGGAAAAGCGCACAGGAGAGAGAACCAAAAAAGATAAAAGTGGTATCAATAGTAATAGATCGTAGGATACTCGCATCAAATGTATTTTTTTCCGCTGAAGTGTAACACAGTCCATGAGACTGGAGAAAAAAAAAAAAAAAAAAAAACATGCGTCCATCTAGTCCAGCCCAGTGGTCAGTAGATCACGAAACATGTTAGGATCTTTTCAGTGTTTTTACAGTAAATCATTCAAGTTTCCTTTTTGGTCTGCCAAACAGCCATTTTTTTTTAGGAGATCGTTCTGTGCGGATTCTCTGCGGGAGGTGGGGCACTTTTATTCCTTACCCACCGCCAGCTTTCTTACCAACTTCTCTATATACGAGCTGGTAATACATTTTTATTTTATTTATTTTTGTGAATGTTAATAGGAGAATTATCATTATTATTATTTTACCATAAAGAATACATTGAGATTGTCTATTGTTTTCAAGTATGTCCTGGACTCCTTTTAACTACCTCAGAAGGATGAAAGGCTGATCTGACCTTGTCGGGATTAGAACCTGTGACCTTGTGTTTTGACCAGATTCTACAGCTGGTTCATTAACCAACTGAGCCATGTCACCAGCACAGTCTTTTATTTTGGCTCTCCTCCTGTGCGCTTTTTCCTTGCATTATTAAATCCTAATAATACCCTTCCTCTGAACTTACTATTAAAAGAAAATCCTAATGGCCTCTATGAATTTTGCCCTTGAAGCTTTGTTCAATCAGGCCAGAATGTCATGTCCACAGAGTTGGATGTGACAGTTTCTGTCGGTTTTTCAAAATGAAGCAGACAGAGGGCATGAGGCTACTTAATTATTTAAGGACCGAGGGGTGCGCATCTCATTGTGAAACAGTGCATTACGAATCCCTTCTGTCCTTAAAGGGATAAAACTATTATGTACAGTGAGCATACTGTGTGATCCTGTTGGTTCCCCTGTTTGCTCCAGATCCTGGAACCCCCCCATGGAAGAGATGGTCGTTCAGTGGCAGTTTCACCTGGAGTATATGTTTCCTCCATTACATCTGATTCCCATCTTATTGAGGAAAGTCAGAATGTCGCAGGCTTGTGTGATTCTGATCGTCTCATTTTTGCCTTGCTGGGCCTAGTTCTCAGTTCTTCTCTATAGCTAAGCCCTTTTTTGGCTTCCGCTCCTTCCAGACATCTGTGTCTCTGAAATGGAGAATATGTGTTTGATACCTTTTTTTCTCTTGAAGCCAGCATCTTGAGAAAAGACTGTTTCTCTGATTCTGTCACTGCCACTATGATGAAGGCTCGCAAACCGGTATCATCCAAGGCAGATCATAAAGAGTGGTCCTACAAGTGGTGTGAAGACCAGGGGTCATGGGCTGCGCCCTTTTCATTTTCCATTATCTTAACCTTTCTTCAGAATGGCCTTCAGTAGGACTTACTCTAAGCTATATTAAGGTCCAGATTTCTTCCCCTCGCTATATATACGATGCATACATACATATACATAGCATCGTATATAGATCAAGTGTTGTGTCTTTGGCGTGTCAGTCATATATGACGTGACTTTTTTTTTGTTTTGACTTGGAATAGTATGACCTGTGATACGTCCCATAGTTAACACTGTAGATCAGCTGATCTATGTCCTTCATCTGACCACAGAATAGATAGTGTTTTGCCATTTTTCCAAATGTATTGAACATATGATTATGTAGCACTTTGTGACTGGTCTGATTGCATTATTTGAGCTGTTCCCCATGCTACCTCTCATTACCCCCAACAAAGCCACATTCAGTGGGGACACGCTTTGGATGTTGGGATGACAGGTGAGCCTTGATCGGACTATTCCCCTATATTACCACTTGATTCACATTGGGGTGAGTATACTGTTCTTCTTTTTATAAACTTATTGTCTATATTTTTGCACTTTGGTGTTTAGCACTCAGTATACCCTTTGCTTCTTATACTTTTTTGACATTGGGGCACAATTATCGAACTCCTGGCCCACCTGTGATGTTTTTAATTGCTTTTAATCTGTTAAACCTATGCATTTTGGATTTAATAAAGTCTTTGTATATACTGTGATAACTTCAGTGTGCCTTGATTTATTTAGATCTGTTGTGGGTGGTCTTTTGGGTTTCTTAGACTTTTGGACCCCCCACCTTGAGTTTTTCATAAACAAAATCTTGTACAGGCCACTGATAGACTCCTCACTTGGTACTGTTATCTAATCCATGTTTCCCTGTGTGTTCATATCCTGCAGATGAATCCAGTAGCAGAAATCCACCAGAAATATGTCCCTTCCATACATATTCACAGCATTGTACAGCGGAAGATAATAAGACCACACAGGATTATCAGGTAGAAAACTGCAGGTTTAGAAATCCAGCATAAACATGTCTAAGATCTCACCATACGTGCAGGTCATGTCACAGGTCCACTTCTCGTTGATCCTGTGGAAGATAGTAGAGATGGGGTAGTCAATTATTGGCCCTCCAACTATTTGGGACCACAACTCTTATAATCCCCAACCAGCCAATGGCTAGTTGGAGAAGATGGGATTAGTAATATCCAAAACCTGGAGGTCCAGCAATTGACCACTCCCTAAACTAGAGGTTCTTTTAACTAGTAAAGCACCAGTGCAATTATGGCTTTTTTTTATCTAGTTTTATAATGGATGAAGGAATTGTATAGTTAGATAAAATGTAATCCACGTAAAATAATCTTCATAAGCTGTCTGTATGGTGTAGGATGGCGCCAGCTGTAAATTTAAAAAAAAAAAAAATGGTTTAGTTTAGCGAATTACTTTTTTTTTTATATGTAAGTTGAGTTTTAGTTGACAATAAAATATTGAACTGGCCCTTGCACTTTTTTTTATTAACCTTTTTAGTACCTCAAAGTGTTATCAGTATACTCCAAACAGTAAGCTGTAATGAATCATTAAAATTATACTCCTAATTTTTATCTGTATTTCTTTTGTCCTCTTTCCTCTAACTTTACTGATATCCCTTTTTCATCACAGTTGGGTCAATAATAGCTATTAGTCACGGTTGAGGACCTGAGTTGCTTACCCACTTGCTGAAATATTAGCAAGTTTAGAATGTTATACCTTCCTAGTTAACTACAGGCCTCCTAAGAGAAACGCACTGAATTAAGTAAGAATTACCATATTGTAGTGTGTGGTGGTGGGGCATCCAAGATTGATCCTCAAGGGCCACAACAGGCAAGGATTTCCCTGAACAAGTAGAGGTGAGTTAATAAGGACTCATTCATTTTGATTGGACCACCTGTGCTAAATCGGTAAATCCCTAAATCCTGAACTGTTGGTGTCTCTTATGGACCGAACATTCACACCCCTGTTGTTGGGGGTGCAAAGAACATAATCAACACCTACAATGGTCAGCTGATATCAGTACAAGTGTTCTAATTTTGTTCTAAACTTCTCATGCCTGCAGTTGTCATAGTGAAGTTGTTTTGCTGCTTTATTGCTCTACATTGTGCATTTCAACCTAAACTAACAAATTTAGTTTTTTCAGGAGACGTGTAGGCATCTATTGTGTTTGTTAAAGTTGAAGAAAACTGAAAAACACCTTTTTGCTATTGCATGCACCTATGGAAAACAGTCAATTGGCTTAAAATTTATGACTCTACAAAGGTACTGAAATCAATTGACCATGGCTAATTGTAGTAGAAAGACAGTGAGGTTGATACATACACTATGGAAAAGTTGTGCAATAATGGGGCAAACCAACAGCGTCATATGGAACAAATCAAAATTACATTTGACTTAAATGGATCTCTTCACCCCTTGAAAGCTAGAGGTCTCCAGTGCATTGCAAAGACACCTCTTGCATTCAAGGGTTTAAAAACATAATTTAAACCAATGGGATCGCTTTGACCTCATCAGCCATAATATAATGTGTGTGTGCTCACATGCACACAAGACACATGACCATTATGGCCCCCATGCAAATTGTACTCTAAATGTGGCCCTTGAACAGAGATGTTTACAGGCCCCTGATACAGAAATTATAGCAGCAGAGAGAAAGGAGGACAGAGTTCTTGTGTTTAAACCAAAATTTGATTTTAATGGCTGACTTGGTATAGCAGTAGATCTGTTTTACCAGATGACACTCTGTTTGTGCATGAAGCAGGAAGGATATCATCAAGGACAGGTGTTACATATGGAATTTAATTCATATCAATTAACTATTCTGAGAAAATACAGTGTAATTAATATTTGGGACGCTATTGACTCTAGTGTGACACTTGATGTTGTATCACAGATGGAGCCAGGAGATGGGACATTTCCCCAGCAGTGTAAGGAGGAGGAAATTCCTACAGAGATCAGCACAGGTGAGATATAAACACTAAGAGCCTATTCATAAAACTACAGAGATCCTCATAGGTGAGACACAAACACGAAGGGCCTATTCCCTAAACTACAGAGGTGCAAATGTGGAGAAATAATGCATTGGATCTATGGTATTGACCCGCAAGAACCTTGAGGTCCTCACAGGGCATTACCATTGGCTTACATTGAAAGAAACCATTTATTATTATAAAAGACCTATTTAAATCACTAGGAATGTGTATGTCCACTGTGGTGCAGTTGGCTTGTTCCACAATTCTATCTTTTTTTTTTTTTTTTTTTTTTTTTTTCCCCTCAGTGAGAAAAAAAAAACAAAACAAAACAAATGTTGTGACGAGCACCCATACAGAACGAACAAGATAAAGTGTCTTGTTCTTGGGCATAGTGACCCCTCAGTGGTGCTACAAGTCACGTTTTTCACTCCCATGTGCCATTGCAGAGAGGAAATCTCCATATTCACATCAGACTGGTCCCGCCCTCAGACAGTCCATCTCCGAAATGTCAGGCAAATCCTCCCTGCACGAGAGTTGTAACACCATTGAGAGGCTACCATGCCTAGATCAAGACACTTTATCTTGTTCGTGCTTGATGGGTGCTCCTCACAATTCTTTGTCTCCCTAAGTATAAGGGCATCTCAGGCATGGGCCCTTGCTTCCATGTGCCTAGAGGGATTCAGCTGCACCACACCGACGAGGCCCACATAGGCCGAAACGTACGTCTGTGGTTATGCTGTTTCTCTCGTGCGGAGAGGATTTGCCTGACATTTCGGAGCTGGACTGTCTATGGGCGGGACCACTCGGATATGGAAATTTCCTCTCTGCAGTGGCACATGGGAGTGAAAAACGTGAGTTGTAGCACCATTGAGAGGTTACCATGCCTAGATCAAGACACTTTATCTTGTTCGTGCTTGTTGGGTTCTCCTCACAATTCTTTTTTTTTTTTTTTTTTTCCCTCATTGCGAACTGCCCAGTATCTTGTCTGTCTGTGTGTGTGTGTGTGTGCCCACTTTTTCCAGAGTAGATTTCTGGACTTGGCAATCTGTGGTTACTTCTTTACTCATTAATAGTTTTTTTTTTTTTTTTTGTTTTTTTTTTTGTTTGTTTGTTTTTTTTTCCCAACTAAACTAAGACATCACTTTCTTTTCAGGTGCAGAATGTGACCTGGACAACAACAGTTTTAGACGGAATGACGACGCAACAAACTGTTTTAGTGACAGTTCCTCCACCAAAATTCTGAGAAACACTGAGCCAATAGAAGATTCTGAGGTAACTTCACATCCAGAATTGGATCGTACAGGTTATCAAATAAAACACAAATGGATAGAATATCCAACTACTCTCATTAATACATTTTCAAAAAGGGATGTTAAAATACAGAACATTCAAAATAACTTTCCAGAAATTAATGAATACAGAGACTTTGTGGAAGATGTCACTAATGAACCAGATTCTGTATTTCCACAAACAACCCAAAGGCAGGAGATGCACAGCTCCGCTGAATGTGAAAGACCTCAAAGTGATGAGACGAGCAACTCTTCTGAATGTCCGAGGACACAAAGGCAAGAGTTGTTCAACTTTTCAGAAGGTGAAGATCACTCCACAAATAATTCAGATCTTTCCACTTATTCAGATACTTGCGGGGGGACGAAATCTCACGCAGGAAAAAAAGTATTTATGTGTTCTGTTTGTGGAAAATGCTTCTTATATAGATCACACTTTGTTATACATCAGAGAATTCACACCGGAGAAAAACCCTTTCAGTGCTCTGTGTGCGGGAAATCTTTCTCTCAAACGTCAAATCTTTTTTCACATCTTAGAATTCACACCAAAAGAAAAAAGTTTGCGTGTTCGGAATGTGGGAAAAAATTCTTGCACAGAGCCACTCTTGTTTCACACGAGAGAATTCACACCAGTTGAACATTCTGAATGTGTAAAGGCTTTTAACCCTTTGAGTGCCAGAGGGGTATGCAACACATTTCAAAGCGCCCCCTTCCGGTGCTCAAAGGGTTAACACCTTTGAAGATCAGAGGGGTGCACAATGCATTGTTTCGCAATGGGTCGTGCAACCCTTTCGTTATTAAGGGGTTAAAGGGATAGTAATACTTCGTTTTATCTTTATTTTATTTTGTAGGCATTAAAAAAAACATGAAGAACGATATAAGTCTTATCTCTCAAACCTTTATGGTTTAAGAGATATTCACAAGCAAAGTATCCCGCCCCTGTTCAGCCAGATCAGAAGGGAGGTGCCCAGGTAGACTGCAGAGAGGGACAATCTTCAATTAAGATAAGGGAAAAGCTGAAAAACTTGTCTGGTGGGGGGAAGGACTTTCATTGTTTTCATACAAAGAAGATGTCCCCTGCTGTTATCTGTCTGGTCTTACAACCAGATTCACATCTGAGAAGAGATGGCTTACACTAGGTAAAAGGGGCGGGAGGGGGAAACTTTGCTTGTGAATATCTCTTAAACCATAAAGGTTTGAGATATAAGACTTGTATCATTCTTCATGTTTTTTTAATGGCTACAAAATAAAATAAAGTTAAAACGAAGTATTACTATCCCTTTAAGGAGATTGTAATAATTTGAAATAAGTTGGCTTTAAACTGTACAAAAGTATTTGACTCTCTGGTTTAGCAATACTCTTTATTTCTCTTACGCCTTATGTAGAACACAGGAACCGTGGGGTAAAGTATCCCCCTCTAGGAGGGCAGGGCACTTCAACATTACTCCCACCTGCACGTGCTCAATTTTAAGTGACCCTGTGGTGCAGGAGATTACATGTGCAAACCTCTTTGATAGTCTTTTTTTTATTTTCTATCGATAGGTTATAGGGCTATATAATCCCCCATTAAGTAGGCTCCTATTGCTGGCCTACTTTGTAGGGATTGACTAGGGTGCAGGTTTTCAGGACCTAGACTGAGATTGGCTTGCTTTATCAGCCTTTTTTTTCCCCCCTCACAGCTTCTTTGAAAGTCTTTCTCTTACTTGCATAGGAGACTGAAGATTGCTGCAGTTTGGTTTATACCTTTATTCTTTTGGGATTTTCTGATCATGTAAGAACCTAAGGGACACATCGGCAAGTCTTAGGGCTTCCAAGGATTCTGGGGTCCCCTTAACTCATTGCTTCTCATGCCAGACTCCGCTTCCTAGGGCATTTTGATGTCAGTAAGTTCACTGGGAAGGCCTTTGCTCTCTGAAGCCACATGTCACACTCTGTGGCTTAAGATCTGGTCATTTGATCAGTGTTCTAAGTTGTCTTTGGTTTCTCTTTCCTTTTGGGCAAACAGCAGTTTTGTACATAACTGGAGAATGTTACCATTCTACTGGAGACAATAGTATTTTATTGCCTCAGATTACACTTAAGTGTAACTTAGAAGATCAGTGCTGACAAGCCTACCTCTGCATGACTCACTGGGGTCTGGGCTGTTTCTCTGGTGGAAAAGTGGGTTTTACAGGTAGTTGTGGAACACTGATAGAATACGGCATAGATTTTAAGTCCCTTCCTCCACTCAGTTTCTTTATGTCCAGAGTTCCTTGCAATCCCAAGCAAGGTCTCCTTGTTTTAGACACCTATCCAACCTACTAATCCTGTTGATACCAGTTGCTTTTTTGGTTCACTGGATTCTTCAATTTTTTTTGTAGTTGTCAAAACAGATGCTGTCCTATTCTGGACTTAAAATGTCTCCACTTTTTTTGTGCTCGATCTATGGTCCAAAATGGTGTTTGTGCTCCATCATCAATGTCATGTGTCCAAGGGATTTCTTGGCTTTCCCTAGACGTAAATGATGTACCACTCTTCCTTTTGGACTGGCATCTTCTCTGTGGATTTCACAAAGGCCTTGTCTGCCTTGGCGACTCACATCTTCTCAAAAGAGACATCCTTGACTCCCTACCTGGACAACCTCTTACTCAAGGCTCCTTCTGTGAAGACCTTGCAAATTAAGATTCAGTCTTGTGTCCACCCATGAGCAACACTCTTGGGTTCTTGACGGGTACCATCCAAAGTCCTCTACTTTTTCAGTATGAGATTGACATCCTGCAGGGGAAGGTTTTTCTGCCAGATGACAAGATTCTGTCGTTGTCTCTTCTGGTATCTCAGATGATATTTCTGGCTGTCGTTGGTGCATAAATATAATAAGGTACTAGTCTTCCTAGTCTCTGCTTTGGAGTTGCAGTTGGATATTCTCCGGAATTCGTCCAGGCAACAGCGTCACCTCTCGTGTCAAGTCTATGTCCTGTTTGACAAAGGGGCAGCTGCTTATCATTTTCAACTGGATCTTAGGCACCGCTCTAGGTCCTCATACCGTTCAAGGCTTTTGGGCTGGGGTGGAGAGCATTCTGTCCATCAGTGTTCTGGATGGAGTTTTTGCCTACCCCTGCAGCATTTGTTTCAACCCCTTCAGGGATTCCTGGTCCAGATCCAGTTCAACAATGTGATGGTGGTGGCTTAGATCAATCTCCAGGTAGGGATCAGAAGTGCGGCTGATTGTCTTGTGGGTGGTGGCTTACTTGCTGGCTTTGTCCTCAGTTCATTTTCCAGGGGTAGAAAACATTGTGGTTGACTTTCTCATTCACCGACACCTAGATCCCAGATATTGTGAGCTCAGTCTGAGCATATTCAATTTGATAGCTTGGCTATGGGTCTCCCCACAGTGGACCTCATGGCCTCTCAGCTGACCTGCAAGGGTCTTCAGTTCTGTGCCAAGTTGGCTATTGTGGTGGATGCAATGACCATCCTGTGGAATTTTCCTCTTGCATGTGTATCTTCCAACTCACCAGATTACCAGGGTGCTAAGGAAAGACAGGATGGAGCTGGCTTACGTCATTCTGATTGCTCAGTCTTGCCCCTATGTGCATAGTGTTCAGATCTTCTTAATTTATCTGTGGAAAAGCCGAAATCCCTCTGTCGGCTGTATCACCCTCAGGTGTAGAAGTTGGCTTTGATGGCTTGGCTCTTGAGGACAGCCTCTTGAAGACAAATGGGATCTCTGACTCTCATTACTAGCATGCTACAGGCTTGAAAGCCAGTTTTTTCCAAAGCATATCAAAGGGTTTGGTCCCTCTTCTATAGGTGGTGTGAAGACCGGGTGTTGCGGCCTTGACCTTTTCGGCTTCCGGTTGTTTTGCCATTTCTTCCGGATGGTGTTTATATTTAGTCTCATTCTGTGCTTTTTCAACTGCGTGTTGCCTTAAAGGCATTAGCCACCCCTTGGACAAATGTTTGCACATCAGACATTAAAGGGACAGTAACGTCCCATAAAAAATATTTAGCGTTAAGTAGAGGTTGAAAAAAAAGAAACTAATTGCCGCAAACCCTATCTCTCAAATCGCTATGGTTAGAGAGATATAGGGATTCAAAGTTCCCCCCTCCCTCCCCTTCTCCTGATGTCAGTGTCTAGCTGACAGCAGGAGATCCCGGTCCGAGGACCAGCAGACGGCTCTGCAGCAGAGCTGGAATCACGTTACTTAAAAAGAATTAATTCATTGGAAAGGTCTACAAAGTGTTCTTGCAAACCAGTCACACTTTGTAGACTGTTCCAATGATTGAATTCTTTTAAAGTAACACAACTCCTTGAGCCGTACAACTTGAATCTCCTCCTGTCAGGAGGAGGGAGGGGGAGAGTTTGAATCCCTATATCTCTCAAACCATAGCGGTTTGAGAGATAGTGTTTGTGGCAATTGGTTTTTTTTCAACCTCTACTTAACTCTAAATATTTTTTATGGGACATTACTGTCCCTTTAATGTCTGATGTGCAAACATTTGTCCAAGGGGTGGCTGATGCCTAGCCAGTTTTCCGGGATTCCACCCTTCCATGTGACCTGAACCTGGTTGTGACTGCTTTTAAAGGGATAGTAATACTTCGTTTTAACTTTATTTTATTTTGTAGGCATTAAAAAAACATGAAGAATGATATACTTATCTCTCAAACCTTTATGGTTTGAGAGATATTCACAAGCAAAGTTTCCCCTCCCGCCCCTTTTACCTAGTGTAAGCCATCTCTTCTCAGATGTGAATCTGGTTGTAAGACCAGACAGATAACAGCAGGGGACAATCTTCTTCCTATGAGAACAATGAAAGGCCTTCCCCCCCCTTGACAAGTTTTTCAGCTTTTTCCCTTATCTTAATTGAAGATTGTCCCTCTCTGCAGTCTACCTGGGCACCTCCCTTCTGATCTGGTTGAACAGGGGGGGGATACTTTGTTTGTGAATATCTCATAAACCATAAAGGTTTGAGAGATAAGACTTATATCGTTCTTCATGTTTTTTTTTTAATGCCTACAAAATAAAATAAAGTTAAAACGAAGTATTACTATCCCTTTAAAAAGCTCCTTCTGTGCCTTTGTCTTCAGTTTCTTTGTGTCTCTTGACACTTGACTGCCTTTATACCTGCTGTTGTCTGTTTGGCTTGTGGCCGAACTTTAAGCTTTGTCTTGTAAACCTCCCTTTTGGGATTTTCTTTCTGACAGAGTGGGCTTGCTCCCTCCAATGGGTTTTCTCCATAAGGTTGTTTCAGAGTTTCACATCAACCAGGATATTGTTGTTCCCCCTTTCTGTACTGCGCCTTCAGGAACTTCATGTTCTGGATTTAATTGATTGAAGTCCTATATTCATCTCATGCAGCCTTTTCAGAAATCTGATTTGCTTTTTTTCCTGAAGGCCGTTGTGCGGACCATGCTGCTTCTAAGGTAACGGTGACCTCCTGGATTAAGGTGACCATTCTCCAGGCATATATTCTCAGGAAGAAGCCTGTCCCCTTTCACATGGCGCGTTGCACCATCTCAGTGTGCACACTTTGGGACTACAAAAAACAGGCCTTTTTCTGAGCAGTTGTGTAAGGCGATGATGTGGTCATCTCATCATAGGTTTGTTAAACACTACTGTGTTAATATATTCTGACTTTGGCTGAATGGTTTTACAGGCTGTGGTGCCTGTATTAGTGTCTTCCTTTTGTTTCTTTTTGCTGGTTTCCTGTGTTTTTTTTTTTTTTGTTTTTTTTTTGTTTACTGCTTTGGTATCCTTTGAAACCTGATGTTCATGTTGAAGTTTATTTCTGTGTGAGGGTTTGTTTTGTGTTTTTTTGTTTGTTTGTTGTGTTTTACCCTGCTTGGAATCTTAGTGATGCTTTGGTATATTGCCATGGTGCCTGTGTTCCACGTAGGGTGTGAGAAACGGGGATTTTTGCGTACTTGCCAATTAAATCCCTTTCTCTTAGTCCATGTGGAACACAAGACTTCCCTCCCAGACAAAAACATGGTTTCAGGGGAGGGTAGGGGCTTCTACTTGAGTTATCTGTTATGGGTTGTACCCTTCTTTCAATTCTGTGTTCTTTTCTTTTGGATTTGCTGTATTTTAAAACTGAGAAGGTGTGGGTAAAATGAAAAGGAGGTGGGAGTCCCCACCTCAAAGGGTTTTGACTTTTGAAATGTCTTGCCCTCCTGGAGGACAAGACTTTACACCATGGTTCCTGTGTTCCGCATGGAATAAGAGAAATGGATTTCCCTGTAAGTACATGAAAATCCCGTTTTGAAATTCCCCTAACTGAAATAGTCTCCCTCATTTAGAAGGAGCGGGCTTTCGTTGCTGACCAGACAGAAAGCTTAGTCGCATTTTTCACACCATTGTTACATTACTGAAAAGAAATCACTAAGCTCATATCAGTCTGGTCCTGGCCACAGACAGTCCAACCCCAATATGTCAGGCAAATATTCTTTGTACACAACACACACACCCTAAAAACCCCAGATACGTTGACTGTTAGTGGGCCTCGTTTCCTGAAGTGGAGCTGATTCCCTGTAGGCACAAGTGAATCGGCCTTTTTGGCATTGGACTGTGGGTGGGATAAGACTGATACGAATATGGAAATTTAGTCTTTGCAATAGCACCTTCTGGGGAAATCCATGAATGAGCAGAACATATGTTCTTGTCACACCTCTTGTTTTTTTACTCTTCCTAACTGGTCAACGTCAGCTGCTCTCAGGCTGTGGGTTCAGCTCCTGCCCACAGCCTGTCAGTCTTGTTCATTTGACCTTCCCATGAAGTGGCCCTTCTCCTCCGATGGTGGAGGAGGACTGCATATGACCTGGCATGCTCTTGTGCATAAGTGCATCCAGGTCAATGTGTATGCACAGACGGCGCTCATCCTTTATAATGAGTGCCAGTCCACTTGCCTAAGTCAGAGGAAAGCGGACTGGCACTCGTTATAAAGGACGAAGCACATGAACACTCTCCCTCTATGCATACACATTGACCTGGACGCGCTTATGCACAAGAGTGCGCCAGGTCAGATGCAATCCTCCTCCGTCATTGGAAGAGGAGGAGAAGAGCAAATACAAGGGGAAGGCAAATGAACAATACTGACAGGCTGCGGGCCGGAGCTGTACCCGCAGCCTGAGAGCATCTGACATCACAAGGACAACTTTAAATGCTTTTTTTCTCAGCACGGTTAACTACATGGTTAAAAATAAAAGAACACATTTTTACAGCTTCAACAACGTTAAGCTACAAGAGGAAGTCAATGTTGAACAAGGTGAGAGATCCCCTTTAAAGGGATAGTAATACTTCATTTTAACTTTATTTTATTTTGTAGGCATTAAAAAAACATGAAGAATGATATAAGTCTTATCTCTGAAACCTTTATGGTTTAAGAGATATTCACAAACAAAGTATCCCCCCCCTGTTCAACCAGATAAGAAGGGAGATGCCCAGGTAGACTGCAGAGAGGGACAATCTTCAATTAAGATAATGGAAAAAGCTGAAAAACTTTTCAAGGGGGGAAGGGCTTTCATTGTTTTCATACAAAGAAAATTGTCCCCTTCTGTTATCTGTACTGTCATACAACCTGATCCACATCTGAGAAGAGATGTCTTACACTAGGAAAAAGGGGCGGGGAGGGGAACTTTGCTTGTGAATATCTCATAAACCATAAAGGTTTGAGAGATAAGACTTATATCATTCTTCATGTTTTTTTAATGCCTACAAAATAAAATAAAGTTAAAACGAAGTGTTACTATCCCTTTAAACATCATTCACATCTTTAGATCATTCACGGTAAAAAAAGAGGTAATAAATCCATCATGCCTTAGTAATTCTGGCCACACCCACCATGCTAAGCTGTGGATATAAGACCGCGAGGTCCCAATGTCCATGCAGCAATCTGCCACTCAGGGGTAGACAGAGGGCAGTTTATTTACCAGGTTATATATGGCAATAGTGCCCAGTTTATATACTCCTTTTCAAAGTGTATTTTACCAGTTTACATACCCCTGTACTGACTAGTTTATTTATAGTACCAAAAGTTGTATTTTTTTATTAAAAGAAAAAAGTTGTAGGACTTTTTCCTGTTGAGAAGAAAACGAGTTCCACTGCACTGGGAGATTCTTCATTGAAAAGTTTTACATTTCACACTTCTATAGCAATCTGTTAGCAACAGCTCCAGCCAGTGTCCAAAAGGTAACTTTTGTTTTAAATAATGCTCTCTATGTAGAGACCTTTGTCATAGACTTCTGTTTTCCAGGAACAGCAACACCTGTGACCACAGTAGAAAACTGCAGTTGAATGTAAAAAGGTTTGATCTGGAATATATTTTGAATGAAACATTTCAAGTAGTGGGAGTACCATTTTTATTCAACATGAACACTCCTATAAAATATTTTTGCATTAAAAAAAGGGTACTTCTCCTTTAACCCTTTGTGTGCCAGAGGGGTACACAACGCATTGTTTTGGCACTCAAAGGGTTAAACCTTTAAGAACCAGAGGACTGTACAATGCACACCCTTCCTGAACAAACAAGTTAAGATTCACAAATAAAGCTTGAATTTTGACATCTCTGTAAAAATAAGGATATAATTCAGACAGTCTTCACCATTCTATATGGTAATGCCACCTTCAATAACTAATTACATACACTGGTAAGACGGAGTATTGATTAGAATACCTTTCATACCCACAGAGCTATCTGTAAGCGTCCTATAGAAATAGATTGTAAGAGACTTCTGTTTTCTTCTTATACATTTTTTTTGTAAATGTATTTTCACACTTATTTTGTATGAATAAACTAGCATTTGTATTTTCAAGTCAGTAGCCCTTGTTCTTTATTTATTTATTTATTTTTTTTTTTTTTTTTTAATATCAACTAGTGGGCCACACTTTTGAGTCTTCTAACCCCTTAAAGGGGAACATTCATATGTGAAAAAGTTTTGTCCATGAGCTTAAATTAACCCAATTATATACTAGCCTTGGTATTTTTTTTTTTTTTTTTTTTTTTTTTTTATTTTACCTACCTAATTTTTAAGATATGGGGACTTGAAATGTGCCACTTCCGCATTGTGCGGCACACTGTACCTGCGACATAACGGAGCGGGACTTCCTTCCTCCCTCCCAGCTGCCCCAGGGAGTGCGTTCGCGCTTTCCTTCCTAGTTGTATTTATGTGGGCTAATGTTACAGCAAGCTCCGTTTACCATGCTACTGAGCTTGCAGTAACGATAGCCCACATAAATACAACTACGAAGGGAAGCATGAACATGCTCCCTTGGGCAGCTGGGTGGGAGGTGGGAAGTCCTGCTCCGTACATACAGTGTGCAGCACAATGCGGAAGTGGCACAGTTCAAGTCCCCATATCTTAAATGGTAGGTAGGTAAAATTTAAGAAATAAAAATATACACACCAAGGCTAATTTAAACCCACGGACAAAACTTTTCACATATGAATCTTCCCCTTTAAGGACCTATGACGGTCCGGGCACATTATGGGTTGGACGTGTGATAAGGACCCATGACGTGCCAGGGCTGTCATGGATTTAAGGGGTCCCTGCTCGGCTGCACGTCATCTGGGGAGCCCTCATTCGGATTGCATTAAAAAAAAAAAAAAAAAAAAAAATGGTGCGTGATCCTTAGGTGCCAGTCATTAAGGATGGACAACATGTCAGAACAGTCACAGAATTCTGTCCTCTGAGAATGGATATGACCGTCCTGGCATGTCATGGGTTAAAATTCAAAATGCTCCACAGAGAGCTGAATTTGCCATGGGAAGGCTTTTGCTGACTTTCTGGGACCAGGGCAGTCAGTTTACAGCCAATCCTGGGTAGTTCTGCACATGTGATTTCTGCTACAGCAAATCAAATGCACAAGTGGTATCATGTGACAAAGACGATGTTTGTAAACCTTGACTTTGTCACTGTTCTCTGCCTCCCTCCTCTTCCCTCTGAGGCAGAGAACATTCATACATTGTATCCAGTTAGATTTTTTTTTTTTTTTTTTTAAATTACTCCCAACCCCACCCAATCACTGTAGTTTACAGTAGTCAAGTGTAGTATATTAGCAGTACTGATCTGTCCTGTTGTTCTGACCCTTTGCTTTTGTGTGTGTGTGTGTGTGTGTGTGTGTGAGAGAGAGTGTGTGTGAGACAGTCATGAGCAGTAGAGACTGCCCGCGCCATGGCTGATACAGAGCTGGATGCTCTGAAGGAGCGTCAAGCACTGTATCAGCCGCGGCACGGGCAGTCTCTACTGTGCATGACTGCCCCGTGACCGGCTGGCAGTGGCACTGTGGCCCATGTAACGGGCTCTTCAACTAGTATATATATAATAGAGAGAGAGAGAGAGGGGTTGGTTTTAAAGGGATAGTAATGTGTACAATAAAGTAGATCTCTGAGTTTTCTGTATTGTAAATCTAACACATTGTGCTATGTTTAATAACTTAGTTTTATGTAGTTCAAAAGATATTAAATGTAGAATGATCCCCCACCCGCCCCTTCTGGCTACGTCATGCTTCCTCCAACTGTGGTCTGGATGGAGAGCGGTGAGGGACAAACTTCAGTAAGCAAAGGAAAATCCCGCCCTTCTTTGTCAAGGGGAGCAGGGTTTTCCTTATACTTATTGGCTGAAGATTCTACCTCACTACGTCCGTCCAGTCCTGTGATCAAATTGCAGCTCCTACATAAAATTAAGTTATTAAACATAGCGCAATAGGTTAGGCTTACAATCCAGAAAACTTGGAGATCTACTTTATTGTACACATTACTATCCCTTTAAAGGGATAGTAATGTCCCCCAAAAAACTATAAAGTAAATGGTAGATGCAATTAAAAAAAGACTTAATGCGCTTCTTCTTATCTCTCAAATATCTATGGTTTGAGAGATATATGAAAATAAAGTCCTCCACTCCCTCCCCCTTCTCATGTGTCAGCTGTATAGCGGACGTCATGAGATCCTGCTTCCGGGACCAGACGGCAGCTCTTCAGGAGCACTGTCATCGACATATCTAACTATAAACACTTCATCAGAATGGTCTACAAGATATCTCGATGTCCGCACTCCTGAAGAGTCGCCGTGTGATCCCGGAAGCAGGATCTCATGATGTCCGCTATACAGCTGATGCATGAGAAGGGGGAGGGAGCAGTGGTCTTTATTTTCTTATATCTCTCACACCATAACGGTTTGAGAGATGGGAAGTAGCGCATTAAGTCTTTTTTAATTCCATCTACCATTTAGCTTATCGTTTTTTTTGGGACTTGTATATCCCTTTAATTATATAGTTTGGGTGGTTAATTGGAAATTAGGTAGGAGTAGGGTTTACATGGGTTAGGTTTAGGAAATAAAAATTGATTAAAAAAAAAAAAAAAAAAAAATAGTATTTATATACCGTAAAATCTCAGGTATAATATGCACCTGTGTATAATACGCAGGTGTATATTATGGCCAAGATTTTAGGGGAAAACAAGAGTGCCTATGTATAATACGCACCTTTGTTTTCCCCTTTACTTAAAAAAAAATTATTGCTGCCGGCTACCTTCCCACCCCCCAATGTGACCTGATGTCAAAACAAGCCTTACTTACTTTTGCTGCTCTTGAATACAGTGATCTGTGTTAAGCTCTGTGTCCCATCCTTCCTGCGGGCGGGCGGCAGGCTTGCATTTTCCGCCCGCTTCCTTCAATGGACTTTCTGGACCTTCCTTCTCCAGCCAATGGTAATTGGCACTCATACCCCCCTCTGGCACTCAAATGGTTACATGATTTGATACTCGGCGCATATGGAAGACACGTGTTGCACATCACTTCCAGCACTGAAATTACTCTGTATTATTATCCATTGGATTGTCAAAGGGGCATTGAAGCACCACAGTACTGTCGTACAGTAATTCCCCTATTATATAAACTTGTTGGCTAACATATCTCCCTCTCTATTCCCAATTGCAGTTATTGCTGATCAACACACATGTGCTATTTCAGCTACCATATTTGTGAGTAGATTCCTTATGGTGATCCATATTACACTGGGAGTGCCCTCCCCTTTTTTCTTCTCTTTCCACTGTGCTTGCAGTAGTAATACAGGTTTGAGCAAGTAGGAAGATTATCCCTTCTCAGCTACTGTAATCCCATTCGCTAGTCAAGCCAGAATTCATTGAGCGATCAAGAAAGCAATTTTAACAGTGAAGTTCTAAACTTTAAAGAATAAGTCACCATAGCGGAGCATCATAGACTCTCATATTAACACTTTTTTTTTTTTTATTCCTAACTTCGGTGAGAGGGGGAGGACTGATCGTTATATTTATTTTTATTGTAGTAATAAAAGTGAGACTAAGTGAAGAGCCTTCATGTTACTGGTCCTTTATAGCCCCCGGGGGGCAGCAGAGAGGTACAGGAGTGTTGAAAAATGAGGAAAAGTTATAGGGTGTAAGAGAAATAGAAGAGAATGTGAGTGGAGAGAAAGGCAGGGGTTACAATGGAGGGAGTTACACGGAGACTTGGGCAAAGCTGTATAGAATAGAGTTAAAGGGATAGTAATACATTGTTTTATCGTTGTTTAATGCCTATAAAATAAACATGAAGAACGATATGTCTTATCTCTCAAACCTTTATGGACTGAGAGATATTCACAGGCAAAGTTTCCCCTCACTGACCAAAACAGTCAAGTCTGCCATCTAGCTGTCAGATTTGGAATCCAGTCCACAGATCAACAGGTGGCTCTTCAGCAGAGCTGAGATCACAAGATATAAAAATAACTATTTAATTGGAAGGGTCTAAAAAGTGTGCTTGCAAACCAGGAACACTTTGTAGATTATTCAAATGAAGTAGTTCTTATATCTCGCGATCTCTGCTCTGCTGTAGAGCCACGGCCGGTCCACGGACCGTATTCCAAATCTGACAGCTAGATGGCAGACTTGACCTTTTTGGTCAGTGAGGGGAAACTTTGCTTGTGAATATCTCTCAGTCCATAAAGGTTTGAGAGATAAAACTTATAATCGTTCTTCATGTTTTTTGCCAATACAATAAAGAGTAATACTTTGTTTTATATCCCTTTAACCATTTTGCTTACATTAGAGAAGAGACATTACTTTTTTTTTTTTAGTCAGGAAGGAATATTTTTACTCAATTGGGGCTTAATGGGAAATGGCTTAGATAGGGTTGTATATTTTTGCCTTTTGGATCAAATAGGGTGATATGACAAGGGTGGAACATGATGAACACGTTTTTCAGCCTCATCAACCACAGTACAGCGCAAAAGTCTTAGGCAGGTGTGAAAAAATGCTGTAAAGTAAGAATGCTTTCAAAAATAGACATGTTAATAGTTTATTTTTATCAATTAACACAATGAATAGTGAGTGAATAGAAGACAAATCTAAATCAAATCAATATTTGGTGTGACCACCCTTTGCGCTCAAAACAGCATCAATTCTTCTAGGTACACTTGTACAAAAGTCAGAGATTTTTTAGGCATATAGGCAGGTGTATGATAAAACAATTATACCAAAAAGGTGGTATTGATCATCAAATTTAATATGTGGGTTGAAATACAATCATTAACTGAAACCGAAACAGCTGTGTAGGAGGGATAAAACTTGGTGAGGAACAGCCAAACTCTGCTAACAAGGTGATGTTGCTGAAGACCATTTAATGTGAAAAGTCATACACCATAGCAAGACTGAGCACAGCAACAAGACATAAGGTAGTTATGCTGCATCAGCAAGGTGTCTCCCAGGCAGAAATTTCAAGGCAGACAGGTGTTTCCAGATGTCCTGTCCAAGCTCTTTTGAGGAAACACAAAGAAAGGACAACATTGATGACCACAGACGCAGTGAATGGCCAAGGAAAATTAATGCAACAGATGACAGACACATCATGCTTACTTTCCTTCGCAATCAGAAGGTGTCCAGCAGTGCCATCAGCTCAGAATTGGCAGAAAACAGTGGGATCCTGGTACACTTGCTGATACAGTATAACTACCTTGTGTCTTGTTGCTGTGCTCAGTCTTGCCATGGTGTATGATTTTTGACCTTAAACAGTCTTCAGCAGCCTCGCCTTGTTAGCGAGTTTGGCTGTTCTTCACCCACTTTTATTCATCCTACATAGTGGTTTCTTTTTCAGTTAATGATTGTTTCAACCCACATATTAAATTAATGATTATTAGCACCTGTTTGGTATAATTGTTTAAGCATACACCTGACTGTATGGCTACACAATCCCTGTACAAGTGTACCTAGAAGAACTGATGCCGCTTTGAAGGCAAAGGATGGTCACGCCAAATATTGATTCGATGTAGATTTTTCTTTTGTTTTCTCACTATAATTTTGTTAATTGATAAAAATCTATTATATTATCTATTTTTGAAAACATTCTTACTTAACAGCATTATTTCACACCTGCCTAGGACTATTGCACAGTACTGTATGTTACTACGTATGCTGGTAAGGATGGACTTAACCGTTGGCAAGGTATTCTTTTATTTTTACTCCAAGCATACTTTTGGTGATTGTAGCCAGAGTGTTAAATTTTAACTTCAACAAACCACAGCACTTGGTTCCCAAACAACTATGGCTTATGTGTTGTGTTGCATACTTCAGACATTGACTTTTGTGATGAGATTGCAGGAAAGGTTTCCTTCTGATGGCTCTTCAATACAGATCATGTTTGTGTAAGCAATGCTGCATAGTGGACTGATGAACCACTACTCCTGTGTCAGATCAACTTTCCTGCAGGTTCTTTGCAGTGATATGGGGGTTTTGCGTTGAATTCCTAACTGATCTACAGGCAGTTCCATCTGAGATTTTTCATGGGTCTTCCAGATCTTGGCTTGATTTCAAAGGGATAGTAATACTTCAAAATTACTATCCCTTATATTGAAGCCCTTAAAAAACTGAATTAAATGCCACCAGCGGCATCTCTCAAACCTTTATGGTTTGAGAGATAGCCGCTTTTACACTTCGCTCTCCCCTGCCTCTCCGCTGACGTCAGTGTTCTTGCTGCAGCAGGGAAATCCCTTCTTTGAATCAAGTGGCGGCTCTTCAGCAGAGCCAGATCTCGTTATAGAAGAAACGATCCTTCACTAAAACCGTCTTCTACGCGTGCTTCGTAACCAAGCACACGTAGAAGACCGTTTTAGTGAAGGATCTTGTTTTCCATAACGAGATCTCGGCTCTGCTGAAGAGCCTCCGCCAGTCCCGGGACCAGATTTCCCTGCTGCAGCAAGAACAATGATGTCGGGAGAGCGAAGTTTAAAAGTGGCTATCTCGCACACTATAAAGGTGTGAGAGATGCCGCTGGTGCCATTTAATTCTGTTTTTAAAGGCTTCAATATAAGGGATAGTATTTGAAGTATTACTATCCCTTTAATAGTTTCCCTTAAAAGGATAGTAATACTTAAGTATTACTAATCCCTATATTAAAGCCCTACTAAAAAAAAAAAAAAAAAGTATTGCGCCCAGTGTCATCTCTCAAACTTTTATGGTTTGAGAGATAATCGCTCTAAAGTTGCCCTCTCCCTCCCTCTTCCCCGTAGTCAGCATTCTAGCTGACTCAGGGAAATCCGATCAGAGATCATCAGGCGGCTCTGCAGCAGAGCCACGATCGCTTTAATTAAAAAAAAAAAAAAAAAAAAAACTTTCACTAAAACTGTCTTCTACGTGTGCTTGCAAACCAGTCACAAACCAATTGCACGTAGAAGATCATTTCAGTGAAAGTTTCTTTTTTATTAACGCGATCAGGCTGTGCTGGAGAGCCGCCTGAAAGTCGTACCACTCTCTTCCCTGCAGTCAGCTAAAATGCTGACAATGGGGAGGGAGAGGGCAACTTTAGAGCGATTATCTCTCAAACCATAAAGGTCTGAGAGATGACACTGGGGGTAATATGTTTTTTTAGTAGGGTTTTACTATAGGGATTAGTAATACTTAAAGGGATAGTATTACTTCAAAATTACTATCCCTCATATTGTAGCCCTTAATAAACTGAGTTAAATGACACCAGCGGCATCTCTCAAACCTTTATGGTATAAGAGATAGCCGCTTTCAAAGTTTCCTCTCCCCTGCTGTCAGCGTTCTGGTGCCAGCAGGAGAATCCGGTCTCTGAATCAAGAGGAGGCTCTTCAGCAGAGCCGATATCTCATTATGGAAGGAAAAATTATTAATTGAAACAGTCTTCTACGTGTGCTTGGTAACCAAGCACACATATAAGACTGTTTCAATGAATAATTTTTCCTTCCATAACGAGATATCAGCTCTGTTTAAGAGCCGCTGCCTGTCCCGGGACCGGATTCCCCTGATGGCAGCAGAACGCTGACAGCAGGGGAGAGGAAACTTTGAAAGTGGCTATCTCTTACACCATAAAGGTCTGAGAGATGCCGCTGGTGTCATTTAACTCAGTTTATTAAGGGCTACAATATGAGGGATAATAATTTTGAAGTAATACTATCCCTTTAACTTCCATTTCTTAATGTCATTTCAGACAGTGGAAATTGCAAGCAGGAAGTGTTTAGATATCTTTTTATAATCTTCCCTGCTATGTAAGAGTCAATTATATTTATTTCCTGATCCTCAGTCAACTGTTTAGAGGAGCCCATGGTTGCTGAGTGAGAGATTCAAAGAATCAGGAAATTTATTAACCTCTGGAATTGTCTTCACCTAATTTAGATTCAGGTCTAACGAATCAATTAAGTTGAAGGACATTTCAAGAAAAATTAGTGGACTAACTGGAAGGGTGGCCAAACTTTTTGCCCGTGCCACATTTTCTGCTTTATTTTTTTGCAATCTGTTAAATTCAGCAAATACATAGTAACGGTGCACTAAATTCTGCAGGAACATGGCAAGTGTAAGTTTGTTTGCTGCAGAGGTTAATTTTATTTTCAGTTATAAAATGGACAAAACATGTAATTTGGCCAGGGGTGCCCAAAACACACTTGCGCACACAGACAGACGCGCGCACACAGACACGCACACGCAGACACGCACGCACCATTGCAAAAAGGTATAGGTCAGGAAAGCCCAAACACTAGGCCAAAACCATGCCTTTAAAAACCCCTCTGCAAGTGGTAGCAAGTGCGCAAATATGTTTTAAGTGTATAATATTTATAATTATAAAATTAATTAAAACGTTAGTGACAAAGCAGCTTGAATGAGAGAAAATGTGCAAAAGCAAGAAAGAGGAAACAAAACACACAGCGCTAACTCACCTTAACATTCATATGCAGTTCTGTGCAAAAGTCTTAGGCAGGTGTGAACAAATGCTGTAAAGTAAGAATTCTTTAAAAAATAGACATATTAATAGTTTATTTTTATCAGTTAACAAAATGATAGTGAGTGAACAGACGAAAAATCTAACTCAAATTAATATTTGGTGTGACTAACCTTTGCCTTCAAAACAGCATAAATTCTTCTAGGTACACTTGCACAAAATCAGGGATTTTGTAGGCATATAGTCAGGTGCATGATTAAACAATTATACCAACCAGGTGCTAATGATCATCAATATAATAATGTAGGTTGAAACACAATCATTAACTGAAACAGAAACCGCTGTGAAGGAAGAAAAAAAAAATGGGTGAGGAACAGCTAAACTCCACTAACAAGGTGAGGTTGCTGAAGTCAGTCAAGTCATATGCTACAGCAAGGCCATTCCCAGGCAGAAATTTCAAAGCAGACAGGGGTTTCCAGATGTGCTGTTCAAGCTCTTTTTAAGAAGCACAAAGAAATAGGCAACATGGAGGACTCAGTGATCGGCCAAGCAGATGAAAGCCACATTAAGCTTAAGCGGAACTTTCATCTATTACAAAGTCGCCACGCATTCATTAAGTACATGGTGACTAGCTTGGAAATCCATGTTTTACCTTTAAAACAAACGCAGATTCTAAAGAAATCTTTGCTGTTTGGAGACCAAAACACCAGGCTACAGTACAGTACAGTACAGTGTCTGCGCGCCTGCTCTGTCAGTCCCGGTCTCCAATGAGAAGCATTGCAGTTACCACAAGTTAACTGGAAGGGACTGATGGCGCAAGCATGCAGACTGCACTAACCTGCCTGTCAGTCTCCAAACGGCAAAGATTTCTTTAGAATCTGCAGGGTTTTTTTTGTTTGCTTGTTTTTTTAAAGGTAAAACATGGATTTCCAAGCTAGTCGCCATGCTCTTAATGAATGCAGGGCGACTTAGTAATAGCTAAAAGTTCCGCTTTACTTCCCTTTGCAATCGGAAGATTTTCAGAAGTCCCATCAGCTCAGAACTAGCAGAAAACAGTGGGACCCTGGTACACCCATCTACTGTCTGGAGACGCCTGTCCAGAAGTGGTCTTCATGAAAGACTTGCGGCCAAAAAAGCCTCCTGCGTGGAAACAAGACCAAACGACTCAACTATGCATGAAAACACAGGAACTGAGGTGCTGAAAAATGATTCAGTTACATTTTTTCACACCTGCCTACGACTTTTGCACAGTGCTGTGCATATATATATATATATATATATATATATATATATATATATATATATATATATATATATATCCATCTCTCTCTCGCTCTCTGTATTCTAATATATACACACCCACATCTTGGATAAAACCAGAACCTATCAACTGATCATTTTAAGGCCTAGTAATACCTAATTTAAAGTTTATTTAGTATTGTAGGCAGTAAAAAAATATTAAGAACTATGTAAGTCTTAAAGGTTTGAGAGATATTAGCAACTAAAGTTCCACCCCTCCACAACGTCAGTGCTCTAGCCAGCAGATTTGGATTCTGGTCCGCAGACCTGTCCGTCGGCTCTTCAGCAGAGCGAGACCGCGTTTTTTTAAAGAGAACTACTCCACTGCAACGGTCTACATTGTGTGCATGGTTTGCAAGTACACTTTGTAGACCGTTCCAATGAAGTAGCTCTTTTTAAAGATCACAATCTCGGCTCTGCTGAAGAGCCACCAGCCGGTCTGCGACCCAGAATCCAAGTCTGTCGGCTAGATGTCAGACTTGAATGAAAAAGCCAGGGAGAGGGAACTTTAGTTGAGAATATCTCTGAAACCATAAAGGTTTGAGAGAGAAGACTTCCAAAGTTCTTAATATTTTTTTAATGCCTACAATACTAAATAAACTTTAAATTAGGTATTACTATCCCTTTAGACAGTGCTTCAAGATTCTTAAAGGGATAGTAATACTTAAGTATTACTAATCCCTATAGTAAAGTACTACTAAAAAAAACGTATTGCCCCCAGTGTCATCTCTCAAACCTTTATGGTTTGAGAGATAATCGCTCCTAAAGTTGCCCTCTCACTCCCCCTTCCCCGTAGTCAGCATTCTAGCTGACTAAGGGAAATCCGGTTAGAGATCATCAGGCGGCTCTGCAGCAGAGCCGCGATCGCGTTAATTAAAAAAAAACAAAAAAACCTTTCACTAATATGGTCTTCTACGTGTGCTTGCAAGCCAAGCACACGAAGAAGACCATTTCAGTGAAAGTTTTCTTTTTAGTAATGCGATTCGGCTGTGCTGGAGAGCTGCCTGAAAGTTGTACGACTTTCTTCCCTGCAGTCAGCTACAACGCTAACTATGTGGAAGGGGGAGGGAGAGGGCAACTTTAGAAGCGTTCATCTCTCAAACCATAAAGGTTTGAGAGATGACACTGGGAACAATACGTTTTTTTTAGTAGTACTTTGCTATAGGGATTAGTAATACTTAAGTATTACTATCCCTTTAAAGACCCATTCAAATCAGTGGGAATTTGTGTTGCCTATAATGAGCTTAGGACCCTTGGGGAGACTATACAGCAGCATTTTTTTTTCTTTTTGCTAACCCATTGAGTGCCAGAGGGGAACGCAACGCATTTCTTTGCAATGCGCTGTGTATCCCTCTAGCACTCAGAGGGGTTAAAACATTTTCCTCATGCAGAAGATGAAATATTTAAGCTCCTGTGTGACATCTCTGATGTACAGGACTAAATATAGGGCCACCCCTATTCCAGGTGGAGGCCCCAAAGGACTGGCTGTGGGAGCTGCATTACCTTGCATCAGAGTGTCCTAAAAACTCTGTGTATAGTGCATGTTTGTATATACAGGGGAGCCCAACATGTTTTAACAACAAAAATGGGGGAGCTAATGCTAAAGTCTGACTGCCACTGGACTATTACATTCATGACTTTCCAAGCAGGTAAATGTTTTCTTTCCTCTGCCTTGCATGAAGGGATCTTAGGAGATGATAATCACCTTAGGAACTTTCAGTGATTTTCTTTGATGTTCTAGAGTTGGTTTATGTGCCAGAATTTCCAAAATCAGATTGAATGGTGTGTGCATTATTTGCAAGAGGATTTGATTGTTGTTTAGAGAGGATCTGTCGCCAATTCAGGTCCTTAGCTCAGTCCATCTTGACAGGATTTGCATGATTATCACTCCCCACTGATTTATTCCATGTCTTGTCCTTCAGAAGGAAGAGTGCGGCAGTTTCAGGACAGGAGAATAAGCAATTATGAAGGTGCTGTCACACAGGTCATAGAACTCAGCTGTGCTGGGATTAAAGGGATAGTAATATTTCATAATAAAAGCAGCTCTAATTAATCATCATAGTATTTGGACTTTGGAGAGTGTTATTTCAATTCTGTCAGAGTTGTAGTTCAGGAGTAATTCAATGACAAAGTATCCCCCTCCCACCCCTTTTTACTGATGTAACACTGCTCAGCCAGAGCAGAAGGGAGGTGCCCAGGTAGATTGCAGAGAGGGACAATCTTCAATTAAGATAAGGGAAAAGCCTGAAAAACTTGTCAAGGGGGGCAGGGCTTTCATTGTTCTCATAGGAAGAAGATTGTCTCCTGCTGTTATCTGTCTGGTCTATGGACTGCATTCCACATCTGAGAAGAGATGGCTTACACTAGGTAAAAGGGGCAGGACGGGGAGACTTTGCTTGTGAATATCTCTCAAACCATAAAGGTTTGAGAGATAAGACTTATGTCGTTCTTCATGTTTTTTTAATGCCTACAAAATAAAATAAAGTTAAAATGAAGTATTACTATCCCTTTAAAGAGTCCCTAACTATTCAACCAAAAATCCCTAAAACCATTGCAACAAATGAAAAAACAAAAAAAGCACAAAGTTATAAAATGTTTAATCCTTTGAGAGTCAGAAGGGTGTCCAATGTATTGCTTTGCAATGTGTTGGATATCCCGCTTGCTCTCGAAGGGTTAAATGAATAACATTTTAGAGACAGAAAGCTATGTAGTGACAGATCCACTTTAAAGTGTTTTCCAAATTAAAACTGCCCTGTGGCAGAATGCAAAATATGAGAAATTCTGGAACAAAACAATTGCACTATAGAGAACAAATAACATTCTCTAAAAAATGTCTATTTATTTAAAGTGGAACTATCACACTAAATAATGCCCCCCCCCATAATTAGGCATATGGCGATATGCTTAGAAAGTGTTATTATTGTGCATAAGTAACGTGTTATTAAGAAATCCTACTTCTTCTGAGACTGACGGGCAGGCTTCTTGCTTTAGAGGTATCTGTGCGCCTGCACCGTCAGTCACTTCCTGTTACCTTAAGGTACAATACTCCTTCTAGAGAAGACCGGGACTGACAGTGCAGCCAAGATGTCTGCGCGCAAGCCTGGCCGTCAGTCTCAGAAGAAGAAGGATTTCTTCATAATGTGGTACTTCTGCGAGATAACAGTATTATTTCTAAGCATATTACCATATGCCTAATTATTGGAGGGGGCTTTATTTAGGGTGATAGTTACGCTTTAAATTGGGCTTTTACCACCTTAAATGCTAGAGCGGCCATCAAGGCAGTGCTTTTCCCCTATCATACAGTTGGCTTGCTCTAAATTTTCTCATCTTTTCTTTAAAAAGACCTAATGTTTCTTTTCGGACGTGTGAATTTTCTGATGTCGAGCAAGATGTCCTATCTGGATGAAAGATTTTCCACATTTAGAGCAAACATGTGGCTTCTCTCCCGTGTGAGTTCTCTGATGTGTAATAAAACCTGAGCGGAACGAGAAGCATTTTCCACAATCGGAGCACTGAAACGGTTTTTCTCCTGTGTGAATTCTCTGATGTACTACAAGGCTCGAGGTGGCAGTGAAACATTTCCCACATATGGAACACACGAATGGTTTCTCTCCTGTGTGAATTCTCTGATGTGCAACAAGATTTGATGTTTTGGTGAAAGATTTCCCGCACACAGGACAAACAAGTGGTTTGTCTCCTGTGTGAATTTTGCCACACTCAGTACACTGACACAGTTTCTTTTGTCTGTGTCTTGCCTGATGTTCCACGTCATTCTGATGTGAAGTAAGATCAGAATTATCTGCAAAACATGATTGACGTTTAGGGGTGTTACTCATTTCGTCTTGTATTCTTTGATGAGAACCAAAATCTACTTCATCAGGGGTGTTACCATCATAGTCTCTATACTTCGATTTCTTTTTTGACGAGTTTTCTTGAATTTTCGGTACATGAGTTTTTCTTTTGCTATTCTTATGAATAAAGATAGATGAATATTCGGTCCCTGTGTGTTCCATTTGAGAATCCGTGTGCTTTATATCATTGTGTGAGGTTATGTCTGTATATATAATTGTCAAAGAGTTTCTCAGGGTCTCGCTCGAAGAGATGTTAGTAACAACATTTGGTCCGTCATCCTTCTGGATAAAACGGTTGCTCAAGATGCCTTCAGGAGCTGAAAGAGAAACGTGATGCCTTTTAGATTAGGATTCACATATGGTCTATTCGTCTGTTGAAGAACTGTATAAAACCGGTGTAACAAAGTGTAAAACAGTCACAAAGTGACTAAGGATATATGTAAACATAGTGACAGTGCTAATGCGAGCAGGCTGACCTTTAAAGTAATAGTAATGTTTCACAAAAATATCAGCTCCGATTAATCTTCATAGTATTTGGGCCATGGAGAGTGTTATTTCAATACTGTCAGAGTTGTAGTTCAATAGTAATTGAATATAACCCCTTTTATCTAGTGTAAGCCACCTCCCCTCAGATGTGGAATCTGGTCTCTTGACTGGACAGATCACAGCAAGGGACAATCTTCTTACTGTGAGAACAATGAAAACCCTGCCCCCCTTGACAGGTTTTTCCTCATGCTCACTGAAGATTGTGGACCTAATGGACTGTGCCACAGGAGTAAAACAGAAGTTCCAACATTTTCCACAAAGCTGAATGAGCTTTTCAACCCATGCAATGCTAGGGGCTGCTTTGAAATGCACTGGAGACCTCTATAGCATTGAAGGAGTTAAAATTTTCACTGAAATTAATGGGATTACATAATATATATATCTTGCAAATGTCCCGTCTCTATTCAGCAATGTACTGTTACCACATACAAACTACTGTCCCTTATCTTTTGAATAATTATATGCGCAACCCTCTGGTCCTTAAAGTGGAACTATCACTCCGATTAAAGTGCCCCCAAATCATTATTCACATAGCGAAACGCATATTAATACTTGTATTATCCTGTATAAATGCAATGTTATTGAGAAATCCAACTTCTTCCGAGACGAACAGACAGGCATCAGCGCAGACATTTTGCCAAAGAGGCATCTGTGAGTCCGCACTGTCCGTCCCGGTCTCCTCTAGGACTGGTGAGGAGGAGTTGCATTGTACCTTAAGGTACAGGAAGTGACTGACCGCACAGGTGCACAGATACCGGTACAGCAAGATGCCTGCCTGTGCGTCCCAGAACGAGTTGGATTTCTCAATAATGCCGGACCTATTCAGGATAATACTAATATTTCTATACTGATCGCTATGTGAATAATTATTTGAGGGGCACATTAATTGGAGCAATAGTTCCACTTTAAAGGGTTAAACACAATCAAATGCATTTTTTTTAAGTCACAATTTTTGATTATGTAAGTTCAATAATAACACATTGGGCTTTAACTCTTTGAGTGCCAAAGGGGTATGCAATGCATTGCTGTACCCCTCTGGCACTTAAAAGGATAGTAATACATTTTATCTTTATTTTATTTTGTAGGCATTAAAAAAACATGAAGAACGATATAAGTCTTATCTCTCAAACCTTTACGGTTTGAGAGATATTCACAAGCAAAGTTTCCCCTCCCGCCCCTTTTACCTAGTGTAAGCCATCTCTTCTCAGATGTGGAATCCAGTCCATAGACCAGACAGATAACAGCAGGGGACAATCTTCTTCCGATGAAAACAATGAAAGCCCTGCCCCCCTTGACAAGTTTTTCAGGTTTTTCCCTTATCTTAATTGAAGATTGTCCCTCTCTGCAATCTACCTGGGCTCCTCCCTTCTGATCTGGCTGAGCAGTGTTACATCAGTAAAAGGGGCGGGAGGGGGATACTTTATCATTGAATTACTCTTGAACTACAACTCTGACAGAATTGATATAACACTCTCCAAAGTCCAAATACTATGATGATTAATAAGAGCTGATTTTATTATGAAACATTACTATCCCTTTAAAGGTTTACGTACAAGAGGATCGCCTGCACCATACGGAAAAAAAAATACACATTTCCAAATGTCCCATTTGATTTGCATGGGTGCTTTTAACCCCTTGTATGCTGAAGGTCTCCAACATTCCTAGGATTAAACAGACCATTTTAAATCAATGGGAATTGGTTTGGACCAGAGTTACACATCTATTCTTCTGTACATTAAGGACTATAATTCGTTAGTGTTTGTGTCTCACCTGTACTGGTGTCTGTAGGAATTTCCTCCTCCTTACACTGCTGGGAAAAGATCACATCATCTGGCTCCATCTGTGATGTAAGATCAAGTCAGTGTTACAGAGAAAAAATAACAGATCCATCAAGTTCCTACCTTTAAATATTTTAACCATGTGTATCCTGATTTGCTAAAAAGGAGTCCAAGTCTTTCTTGATTATTTAATTTGTATTTTCCAACATCACCCAAGTCTTTCTTGGTTATTTCAGTTGTATTTTCCAATATCACCCCTTCTAAGTAGTACATTTCATATTTTTGCTACTCTTACAGTAATGATTCCTTTCCTTTGCAGAAACAGAACTCCCGCTAATTTCAAGGAATGACCTCTTATAATTTGTAAAGGTCCCCAGAAAGTTCTCAGTATTGCTCTAGTCTATATTTGTAAAGAGTAATCATATACCCTTGAAAACACCTCTTTTCTAGCGTAATCAATCCCAATTAGCAATGCCTTTCCATATAATTAAAATCATCCATTTACTTGATCAATGTTACTGCCTATCTGTCTGAACTATTTACAGATTCAGAATGCCTGGTGACCAAAACTGCACTGCATACTTAACCCTTTGAGTACCAAAGGATTAAGGTTAGACCAGTGGTTCTCAACTCCTGTCCTCAGGACCCACTAACAGGCCAGGACTTAGGGATTTCTCCGCTAGAGCACAGGTGTGGTGATAAGAGGATCATTCACATTGATTAACTCACCTGTGCTCTAACAAGGAAATCATCACATTCTGGCCTGTTAGTGCGTCCTGAGGACAGGAGTTGAGAACCACTGGGTTAGACCTTCCCAAGGATTGGAACACAGGAAAAAAATTATACTTTTTTTTTTTTTTTTTCCCTGTGAATCTATACCCATTTTTTGCCTGCCAATATCTTGCTGGCTTTTGCAGCAGCTGCCTAACATGGAGAACTGCTGCAAAGTTTGTCAACAATTACTCCCAAATCCATCTCTATCAAGGTTACATCTACTACTGTCATATGTCCCAAATATAATTGCATTATCCCTGTTCTCAGGACTTCTCTGTTTGTGAAGGGAACACAGGCACCATGGAGTAAAGTATCCTCCACCACAAGACTAGCATAGGGGGTGTCCAAGTTCGATCCTCAAGGGCCACCAACAGGTCAGGACTTAAGGATTTCCTGGATTAAGCACAGGTAAGTTAAGTAAAGTTGCAGTATGCTGGAATCTGGTTGAGGTGACATGAGGAGACAGTCACCTGTGTGAAGACTACCATAGTCCAGCATGTTACCTTTCACCACAGTCAACATAACCAGCGTGGCATTGTTACACCAGTGCTGCCTGTGTGAAAAGGCTCTAAGGGTTAAGGGTACACAGCTTCTAACTGTGATAGTGTTGCAAAGTTTTCGCAACACTCCGTTCTCCCAATATAAATAAAACTCGCAATTGCAGGATAAACACAGCTACTTGAAGCAGTTGTGCAGTTTCAAATTATTTCAGTTGAAACCCAAACTACAAATTTGTAGCTGATTTATCCCACTGGCAGACAGAAGTTGCAGCATGCAGAGTCTCTCTGTGACAGTCGAAGGTCATTTGTAAAATGTCCCATAGGACATAATTCACAACTCGTGCGCTTTTTAATGCTTTGCTGCTAATATAACAATGTTCCCATGTGGGAGGGGCCTAAAGCTTTGTACAGGAATCTATAAAAAGATCACAATTGTGTTGGCCTGATGGTACAGTCCTGTTGACACGTCATCCATCTTCAGAAATCTCCAGCAATCACTCACCTTTCTCCAGAATTCCACTTCCAATGTGGACGCAGGAGGAGTGTGTCTGATGGCAGATCATTGTAAGTGCCACCCAATATTATTTGCTGGTGCCCAAATGGATCAGACATTCACTGGAGGTTGAGATGAGTATTGCAACCTTCAACACTGGTGGTGTGACAGGGGTCCGATAGGAAAGGGGACTCTCCTGTTATATATTTACCATGAACACAATAAAGATGCAGTTTGCGGGATTTGGCGAGTTAGAGATGACAATCACTCATATAACAGATACCATAGACCATGATTGTACCTTTTACAATGAGTGACATCACCACTGCAGCATTCCTGGTTTGGTGTCACCCATGTGAAGGAGACATAATGGATAAAATAGTGTCTATTATCTCACACTATTACCTTACAATCCTGTGTGATCCTTTTCTCTTCCTCTATACGATCCTGTGAATAAGGGGAGATGGGACGTCTTTCTGGTGTATTTCTGTTACCGGATTCATCTATAGGGAATGAATATACTGATTATATTTATATACAAAGTACTGAGTGACTCACTTACCTGCACAGGTATATTAATATAGGTAAATCATGTCTCAGTGGGTCTGTCCCACAGTGAGTCTATCACTGATCTATAATTTTGTGTAAGACACTAATATACAGTAAATGTCTCAGTAGTTCTGACCCACAGTGAGTCTATCAGTGGGCAACTCTATCACTGATCTATAGTTTTGTGTAAGATATTAACATAAAGTAAATATTTCAGCGATTCTCTCACAGTGAGTCTATCAATGGGTAAGTCTATCCCTGATATATAGTTTTGTGTAAGATATTCAATATACAGTAAATGTATCAGTAGTTCTGTCTCACAGTGAAACTATCAGTGGGTGAGTCCATCACTGATCTACAGCTTTGTGTAGGATATTAATATACAGTAAATGTCTGATTAGTTCAGTCCTGCAGTAAGTCTATCAGTGGGTGAGTCTATCACTGATCTACAGCTTTGTGTAGATATTAATATACAGTAAATGTCTGATTAGTTCAGTCCTGCAGTAAGTCTATCAGTAGGTGAGTCTATCAGTGATCTATAGTTTTGTGTAGATATTACTATACAGTAAAAGTTTCAGTAAGTCAGTCCCACAGTAAGTCTATCAGTGGGTGAGTCTATCACTGATCTATAGCTTTGTGTAAGATATTAATATACAGTAAATGTATCAGTAGTTCTGTCTCACAGTGAGTCCATCAGTGGGCGAGTCTATCACTGACCTGCACATATACGTGGATGGACTCTCTTCTCCTCAGAGTCTCGTTGATCATTATCACTCAAATATGAATCGTCAAACCCTAAAATTACTTTTCAAAAAGACAAAACATGTATTTAAACACTTATGGCAGAGTGGGGGAAGCAACATAAGACCCTCCTGCTGTTGGGGCCCATACCCATAATTCCAAGCCAGTCAACGGCTGTAGTACTAAATAGCTGAAGGACCACATGTTGCCCACCCCTGATTTAGGGCCTTAGGCAGAAAGCAAACAAATGAGCAATTCTGGAGGTTACCAACTGCACCACAGGGGATAAATAAACTTTCCCAAAATTCCCATTGATTTGAATTGACTTTTTTTTAACCCAATTCATTCTAATAAATCCTGGTTTGCTCCAGAACTGCATCGCTCCTAAGATCTTCTACAGAAAGGCTGTGCCAATTTGGAGCAATGCAACCACATCACAGAGACAAATACATCTTCTCATTGGTTAAATGGGGCATTGGTTGCCAGAGAGGTATCCAATGCAGTGCAACACATTGATCTGGACACATATCTGGCAATCAAAGGGCTAACCCCAACTTAAATCAATGGGAACTTGTGGAATGTTTATTCGTCCCCTGCGGTGCAGCTGGTTTGCCCCAGAATTGCTACACTTAAAGGAGCAGTAAACCATTTTTAATGAAAACCTCTATGTTATAGACATTTTCCTGCTGAGTAAAGCAAGGGAACTCCCACTGCTGTCAGATGTTCTATTCAAAAGTTATAACAGTTCAAATAAGCAGGAAGTGAATTTACTGTGTTTACTTCCTGATAGTTCTAACTGACAGGAAGTGAATTTACTGTGTTTACTTCCTGATCATTCTAACTGACAGGAAGTGAATTTACTGTATGTTTACTTCCTGATAGTTCTAACTGACAGGAAGTGAATTTACTGTGTTTACTTCCTGATAGTTCTAACTGACAGGAAGTGAATTTACTGTGTTTACTTCCTGATAGTTCTAACTGACAGGAAGTGACAGGCAGTTTCTATCACATTATATAGAGAACTGCATGTCACTGACTTTCCTCTCCTTCAGAATTAAACAGAATAACTAATTGGAATTTGATCACTAGAGGGCACTGCTAATGTAAAAAAGCATGGGTTTAAACTGCAATAACTCTGGACACACGCATCCCTCAGCAGTGGCAGTACCCTTATTTTACTCAACAGGAAAAACACTACAATATATATGTTTTCATTAAAAAAAAAAAAAGTACTGTTCCTTTAAGCTATTTTTTTTTTATTACTACCCTAAAAGTAGCTAATTTTTACATATCTACAGGAAATCTGCTTTCTTATGCAATATGCAGAAAACCAAAAATGGAGACTTCCAGAGAAATTCAACTGATACACAGGGAACAATACAAATTCACAATTATTTAAATACGGCTTTAACCCACTGAATGCTAGAGAGGTCTCTAAAACATTGCAACGTAAATATAATGTGACATGTTTGCAAAAATAATGTTTACATTAGAGAAGAGATGCCGAAGGGGTGATATGGTTACCATACAAATACATTCAAGGACATTACAAAGAACTATCTAGTGAATTATTTACGCAAAGAGCTGAGCTAAGAACAAGAGGCCATCTAGAGGCCACACTAGAGGAAAGGCATTTTCGACTAAAACAAAGAAAACGCTCCAAGGACTTATTATTATATTATTATACTAGTGTAAAAGCCCGTGTACACGGTCCACGGTCCAGGTGATGTTAACACTTTGAGTGCCAGAGGGGTACGCAACGAATTGCTTTGCAATGCGTTGTATACCCCTCTGGCACTTAAAGGGTTGAGAGGCCGGTCCTGCTCTGTGTCCTGCCGCCGACGCAGTCATGCACTGTAGAGACTGCCTGGAAGCACAGAATGCTCCCAGCACAGAACTCCCAGCATTTTGTGCTCCCAACATTCCGTGCTCCCAGCATTCTGTGTGTTCGGGCAGTCTCTACTGCGCATAACAGCTTCTGACAATCATCCTAGAGAATTATTATATAGGATTATATATTATTATACTCAAAGAGCTGAGCAGAAAAACAAGAGGCCATTGATCTAGACTAGAGGAAAAGTGCTTTCAACAAACAAAAGGTAGGCTGATATTTGGATTAACCATTTGAGTGCCAGAGTGGTATCAGATGCATTGTGTTGGATACCTCTCTTGCACTCAAAGGGTTAAGGAATTATTATTTTTTTCCCCCACCCAGCTGGAACATAATTGGAAATGGTTGCAGTGTTTTATTCGTTCCTTCCACTAGATCAACAGGGGTGAGATGCCATAGGCGGATTTTGATGGACGCATGTCTTTTTTCAGCCTCATTAGCTGTGTTACTACTCCTCTCTCACTCTTTGGGAGACATTTATGTACATTATAGTATTCTGATTATATCAGAATTAAAACTAAAGGTTTTTAATTTCTTTTTTATTTTAAATAGATTTCATTTTGGAAGGATTCTTACTGAAAGCTTTATCTACTTAAAATTAACCCTGTGAGAGCTAGATGGGGGGGTATGCAACACATTGTCCTGCAATACGGCTCATACTCTTTGGCACTCAAAGGGTTAAGGAGACGTTAGGGTGATTTATCTATTTATAAATATATATTATTTTACATGAGTTCAGTTCACACATACAGACAAAATTCTTACAACAAAAAAACATGTATTTATTTTAAAGGGATAGTAATGTTTCACAATAAAAGCAGTTCCAATTAATCTTCATAGTATTTGGGTCATGGAGAGTGTTATTTCAACACTGTCAGAGTTGTAGTTCAAGAGTAATTGAATGATAAAATATCTAGTAGGCGTTGCTAGGAGCCATTTGGCTCCAGCTGGGACTGACAGCGCAGACGCACGGAGGTCACAATGGCAAGATGTCCGCGCTCCGTCCTGCCTGTCACCCATGGAAGAGAGCAGAAATCTATTAAATAAGGTAATAATTCTGGTGACTAGCGCAACTAAACAGGTAAAGTTCCCCTTTAAAGTACTGTTAGGAGTGAGAAGCAATTTTTTATTTCAAAGACAAAATTAAGACATTTTTAACATCAACATTTTTAAAGACAATGTTCATCACGATCTTGTTACCGTCATTTTTAATTCTTTAGACACATTTTCAAAAGTGACGGATTTACTTCTGAAAATATTGTCTGTCATTTACCACCAACTCGTGATCTGACAATTTTTTCATTATGTCGATTTTTTGAATATCTCGCCCAAAATGTTTTTGTCAATACATTGTTTAAAGGAGCAGCAACGCTTCCTAATACCCACCCAACTTACATTACAATGGCCAGAAAATCCTAATCGCCTTTATGAATTGAACCCTTTCTCCTTGGTGCAAGAGACAGTATCTGCGAGCAGGACTACGGGAGCAGGACCTCAAACTCCGCCCTCAGGATATTCATTTTATCCCCCTTTCACACTGAAGCAGGCACAGTGAATGATCCACAGACTACTACCATGGGTGGAGTTTGAGGTCCAGCTGTCATTTCCACCTCCATGGGCATGATATCCAGGAAGAATTGAAGAGGTTATCGTATGAGAAAAAGATGCAAGGCCACAGTTCATTGGAGACAAGTAGGGCTTTCTCACTTCAGTAAGGTAAGTGGGAGGTTATTCTACGGTGGTGTTGTGTGCCTATAACCCTTTATAGAACAGAAGAAGCTCAAAGCATTGCAGACCCCTCTCATCATTTAACCCTCTGAGTGCCAACGGGGCATGGAATGCATTGCAAAGCAATGCGTTCCATGCCCTTCTAGCAGTCAAAGGAATAACGGATCAGACTGTTACACACTTTCATTACTGCCTACCTGTTTGAATCTCTGTAGGGATTTCTTCCTCCTTACACCTCTGTGGGAATGTCCGATCTGCCTCCATCTGTGATAAAATATCAAGTGTCACTAGAGTCACCAAATAAAAAAGACACTGTGCATTTCTTCTTGAATCACACAGTTATTGGATATACATAGGCAGGGGTAGACATCCCTGTTTTTTCAAGAGCTACTAACGGTGAATGAATTCAGGATATCCCTGCCTGGGCACCGACAGGACAAGTGACTGAGCCGCTGACTGACTCACCTGTACTCAGAGATATGATGAAATCACACACACACATGGCCTGCTGGAGCAAACCAAACTGCACTGAAGGGAACATATAAAGATACCAAAATTGAAATGGTCATTTTAACTCTGAATGCTAGTTTACATTAGAGAAGAGACGTCTAAGGGGCGATTTGATTACTATTTACAAATACATTCAAGGTCAGTACAAAGAACTAGCCAATTATTTATTTAAAGAGCTGAGCTAAGAACAAGAGGTCGACCATTAAGACTAGAGGAAAGGCGCTTTCGACTAAAACAAAGGCATGGATTTTTAACAGCAAGGGCAGTAAAGCCATGGAATTTTTTGCCACGGGATGTTGTACTTGCAGATAATGTAACTGCTATCAAAAAAGCAATGGATGCCTATCTAGCACAGAACAGTATTGAAAATTATGACAGATGGCTTCAGGGCAGATAGGTTGTTGATCCAGGGATCTATCTGACTGCCATTTGGAGTCAGGAAGGAATTTTTTTTACCCACCTGGGGCTTAATAGGAAATGTCTTTTTGCCTTCCTCTGGATCAACAGGGGTGTTTTGGCATGGGCTGGACTTAATGGATGCATGTCTTTTTTCAGCCTCGTCAACTTACTATGTTAAAGGTCTTCAAAGATTTGCTTTGCAATGGATTAGAGACCTGTCTAACATTCAAGAGGTTTAAAGATCCATTTCGACCAATGATAATTTATATTTGTCCCCTAGAGCACACTTGGATTGTTCCAGAACTGCACCAATGCCTGCATAAGGCCCTCTGTTGATAGTTCTGGAGGATCAGGTTGGGCTACCCCTCCCTGCGCAGAGAGATAAGACATTATGTGACGTTATATCCTGCAGTAGAAGCCAACAGGGAGGTGTTAAACACAGAAGGCCTAGAGGAGGCTATGTTAACCCTCTGAATGCCAGTAAAGTAATGCACTGGCTACCCCTCTGGCATGCAAAGGGTTAAAATCTACTCAGTTTTCCAAATGTTTCAAAATAAATGCAGCTCCAATTATTCTTTATATTGTTTGGGCCATGTACAGCATTATTATCATTCTCTACAATGTGTAGTTCAGGAGTAATTGAATGATAAAGTATCCCTTTCCCAGCCCTTTTACCTAGTGTAAGCCACCTCCCCTCAGATGTGGAATCTGGTCCTGGGACCTGACAGATCACAGCAAGGGACAATCTTCTTACTGTGACCATAAGGAAAACCCTGCCGCCTTCACAGGTTTTTCAGGTTTTTCCGTATACTAACAGAAGATTGTCCCTTGCTGTGATCCATCCGGACAGTGTTGCTGTGCAGCTTTACAATAGGTAAAAGGTGCGGGAGGGGGACACTTCAATTACTCTGGAACTACACATCGTAGAGAATGAAAATAACATTCTACATGACCCAAAAACCATAAAGAATAATTGCAACTGCATTTATTTTGAAACATTACTATCACTTTAATATCTGGAGAGCGGAACGAATCCCTTTTCATGCAAGTTTCAGCTAAACAGAGGCTGGGGGCCCATCTTATTAAAGGTTTTTAGGCTATAAGTAGAAAAGTAAAAGTCAAGCGATTGTGGGGGCAAAGTTCCTATTGATTTAAATGAGGCTTTAAACCTCTTGAAAGCTAACGAGGAGACAGTTGTGAAGAAGCCACATCTGTGGTGACGAGTTTTGACTTTAGCCACCACCCAAAATACTTATACTGTACTGAACACTATTTGCATTTCTGAGAGCATAGAATTAGTAGGTTTACAATGTGGAACAAACCTTTTTTTGTTACATGAGGGCCACAGAACCAGGACTATCTGGTTGAACGGTCGCCATACATATCGTGGTATTAGCCATACGATCTTACTTTGAGTAATAAAGGGCCAGTCTCTATAAATGTTATTGTGAGTGCTGACAAGCCTGTGCTGGTAATTCAAATATTTACTAAATTTACTTACAGAAGTGCAATGGGAGAGCAAGTTGGGGACTCCAATTCTGAATAATGTTTGCACTCCTAAAGATAAACCAGCATTTAAGACAATTACTGACCAGTGATCAATAATTTACGTGTGGCAATGTAGTAGAGATACTATGGGTAACAGATAGGATGTTTTTAATTAAAGTAGTCTCCAGGTTGTGGAGACTGCTTGTTTTTTTAATTACTGACCCTACACTATTTTTTATCAAAGTAGATTAGTACAAGTCACATCTTATGCCTATCATATAGTGTATACTACAGCACATTGAAGTGGTCCTCTTTATGGATGGGAGACAATCGGTGGCTTTGTATAATAAATGCATTGACACCAATCCTGTCCACTTCCTTTTATTTTCTATTTAAAGGGATAGTAACACTTAAGATGTAAAAAAAATGTTGTAGAGTTTAACCCACTAAGTAAAACAAGGGTCCCCCCTCTGCTGAGAGGTGTTTTATGCAAAAGTTATTGCAGCTAAAACTTGATTTTTTTTAGGTGCAATATCTCAATGGCCTGAAATGTTGCTTCACCATCCTATGGACAGCTCTGGCCAGCTGACCATAAATCGATCGATGGTGTAGCAACAGCTCCACTGTAAAACTTCAGGCCATTAAGAGGTTACATCTAAAAAGATCCAAGTTTGAGCTGCAATAACTTTTGAATAAAACATCTCTCAGCAGTGCAAGTACCCTTGTTTTACTCAGAACGATAAACTCTACTCTCTCTCTCTCTCTCTCTCTCTCTATATATATATATATATATATATATATATATATATATATATTTTTTTTTTTTTTTTTTACATTTTAAAGGAGCAGTAAACTTTTTATGAAAAAATATATATTGTAAGGATTTCCCTATTGAGTAAAATAAGGGTAATCTTGTAGAAACAAGATTAATATGTGAAATTGAACTCTGATCAGCAGTTCTATTCCTCATATCCATGTGTACAGTTTCCTACCTGATAATCCTGTGTGACCCGGCACTCTTCCTCTGTACGATCCTGTGAATAAGGATGGATGGGATGTCTTTCTGGTGTATTTCTGTTACTGGATTCATCTGTAAGAACGCAGAGCGAGTGAATACACTGACTATTTTTATTTGCCACATGGTTAGTGTATCACTGTCCTGGAGATATGTGTAAGATGTCAACCCCTTAACATGCTGGGACCGTCACACCGGTTCCAGCACTTAAGGACGGTCCTGGACAGTCACGGAATTCTGAGGCTGCTGCACCCTGCTTGGCGATCTCAGAATCCATGGGGGGGGGGGGGGTAAAAATGCTCCCTGGTCCTTTACAGCTGCCCATGAGCTGGAATGCCTGGTCATTAAGGGGTTAATATATAGTAAATGTCTTAGTGGTTCTGTCTCACAGGGAGTCTAATAGTTAGTCTATCACCATACCTGGGAACTTTCATTTGAGGGCTACCCGGAGGGTAGTCCTCTGTTGAGCAGGGGGTAACAAAAATGACGCTAATCGCGTCAAAAAGGGGCGGGGCTTAACTCGAGTGTTGGGGGGATTTAACCCTTTGAGTGCCAGAGGGGTACGGAATGCATTGCAAAGCAATGCATTCCGCACCACTCTGGCACTCAGAGGGCTAAAATGTGTCACACAGAAGGCTGGGGACGGAGGCACAACGGGAGAAAAAAGCGGATGTGGCAGCGTTTCTATAGAAACTCTCCACATCCGGAGGAATCTGCCTCTGCCCCGGAGACCCGGTAAAACTCTGTCAGAACCGGAGTCTCCGGGGCAAATCCGGAGAGTTCCCAGGTATGTCTATCACTGATCTGCACAGATATGTGTAAGATATTAAAGACATAGTAATACTTAATATATAAAAGATAAGTTGTATGGTTTATCCCCTTGAATAAAACAAGGGTACTCACACTGCTAAAAAAAGGTGTTTTGTCCAAAAGCTATTATAGCTCAGACTTGAATTTTTCTAGGTGAAGTATCTCAGTGGCCTGAAATTGTAGAGTGGCGCTGTTGCTACAGCATCCTATGGACAGCTCTAAACAGTTGACCATAAAGATATTAATATACATTTAATGTCTCAGTAGTTCGGACTCACAGGGAGTCTATCAGTGGGAGAGTCTATCACTGATCTGTACAGGTATGTGTAACATATCAATATACAGTAAATGTCTCAGTGGTTCAGTCCCACAGTCAGAATATCAGTGGGTGAGTCTATCACTGTCCTGCACGGGATTGTGTAAATATTAATATACAGTAAATGTCTCAGTGGTTCAGTCCCACAGTCAGAATATCAGTGGGTGAGTCTATCACTGTCCTGCACGGGATTGTGTAAATATTAATATACAGTAAATGTCTCAGTAGTTTGGTCTCACGGTGAGTCTATCAGTGGTGGAGTCTGTAATGGTCCGTAGGCTGTTACTGGAAGGCCTTTTCAGGCCTATGGAACTAGTGGGTTAATAACTGAAATTTGCAGAATGTGCAGGCCTCACATGGCCAGGATAACAGGGCACTGTCGCCTTGCAAAAGTAGGCACGTAGCGGATTGGCTGCCTTCCCCTGGTGACGTGGCCTATGCATGATGTGTTGGATTCTCTGTATGGGTCAGGCAGGAGCTTCAGTCACTGGCCGCCCCTGTACCGAAATGCGTCGCTCCGGCTCCCATTGGCTGGGGGGGCCGCAGCGACATAATTGGGTTACGTGTCAGACCCGGGTAATTCAATCTTCCCATAGAAGATAGTGGCCCGGGTCTGGACTGGCCGCTGTATCTTGTCATTCCTATTCCTACTGGCTAGGAGTTGGAGCAGCAAGGTTGAATTATGTAAAGTCTTCTCACTGTATACTGTACCCTTTGTCCTTCTGTTTATATCACCATTGTGCCTATTGTATTCTGTGCCCCTCCACCACCGGCCCCACTGTATTCCTTGTGTACACTCCCATTGTGCATTGTATTTGGACTACTGTTGCATTCTATGCGGTTTCTGTATTCAATTCGACAGTGTTTCTACTCAGTGGGCGAGTCTATCACTGACCTGCATGGGTATCTGTATGGTCCCGGTGATCAATAACAGTCAGCTCTGGATCGCTCTGTTTTAACATCTCAGGATGTAGATTCTCACAGCCTGTTTACAATGTTGCACAATTATGTTACTTTTCATCCTTTTTAATATACTGCAAAAGAATTAGAGTTGTATTTCAGTGCACACAGCTTCAGGGGATATTTAGATGGGGATCCCAAAATTATTATTAGAAATTGTAAAATAGAACATGAACATCACAGCACCCAGGGCCTTATATGAAAAAGAAAAGGGAGGTGGTGTGGAGCAAACCAACTGTACCATAAAGGACAAATGACAATTCCCATGGAGTTAAATGGGTTATTAACCCCTTAAATACTAAGAGTCCCCAAAATGTTGCATGGCATAACAGTCAAAAAGGTTAAAAGAGCCACTTAAATCTATTGGATTTTGTATTTGTCCCCCATGGTGCAGTTGGTAAGTCCCAGCTTTTTTCTTGTTCATAAGGGCCCCAGGCTCCTAAAACTTTAAAAAGGGTTAAAAAGAAACCATCATCATTTCAATTCCCTTTGTATTGCATAAAATTTTTAATAAAGTTAAAAAAAAAAAAAAAAAGGAAACCAATATGAAACACCACGTTTGTATCTGTAAAGAGCTAGTCAGAGACACTCAACTTGGAACAAGCCTGCCCTCAAAGTGATGAGGCTCTGTAGGATAAGTATCCCACCCAGGGTACAATCTCTTTTAGCTCACTAGTGCCTTTCGCAGAGAGGAAATATCCTAAAGCACACCATACCGATCCTACCAAAAGGCAGTCCAGCCACGAAGTGCCAGGCAATTCCTCTCTGAACAAGAGAAGCAGCCAAACCCAGACGTACATTTCGGTCTTTTGGGCCTCGTCAGTGAGGTGCAGCTGATCTCTCTAGGCACTGTGAGCAAGGGGTCCACGTCTGTATTACCCTGTTACCTTTAGGGTGACTAGTCTCAAGGGTAATTTGCATATGCAAAGAGCTAGTCAGAGACGCTCAACTAGGAACGAGCCTGCCCTCAAAGTGATGAGGCTCTATAGTGACGAGGCCCAATAAGGCCGAAACATACGTCTGGGATTAGCTGTTTCCCTTGTTCATAGAGGAATTGTCTGGCATTTCGTGGCTGGACTGTCATTTGGCAGGACCGGTATGATATGCTTCAGAAGATTTCCTCTCTGTGTATGGCACTGGTGAGCTAAAAGAGATTGCACCCTGGGCGCGAGGACACAGTCCCAGTGAGCTTCTTGCATGTATTTGCTAGCTCATGAGCCTAGTTGAGCATCTCTGACCTTTCTTTCTACATGTCTGTATCTGTGCCTGTTAGCGCTTCGAATCAGAGTAAAGTAGCACAGTGTTCTAAAAAGGTGTCTATTCCAATAGTCTATCACAACCAATGGAATGGGAAGATTTAACCCTTTGAGTGTCATGGAGGTATCCAACTCGATACCTCCTTGACACTAAAAGGGTTAACCATGTACAACAATAGTAAAAAAACCTTCCTTGATATGTGCTTTATTTCAAATATGAATCTTAGTACTCCATTCTCTCCCACCTGCCACAAAGAGGTGAGGGTGAGCGGAATGGAGAGGAGAATGATCAAATTAGAATGAAGTGTTATTTGTCTCAGAGATTTAGACATCAGTGTGCAGGGGGACTTCATGCTTTATTGTATTGTGAAGCACACGTGTAATGTACAGAAGTGTGGACATTGGAAGGATGTGTTGGTCCTTGCAGACATTTTGACAGGAGTTATCAAAATCAGTTCATTTTCAATTTGTTGCACACTTTTGGGAGTGAATCAAAAGGGTGCATTAAAAATGTTGCATTGTTCAAAAGGGCGCATTGAAAATGGGTGAATTACAAATGTTGCATGGTTCAAAATGTCACAATGTTCAACAGGGAGCATTGAAAATGGCAGTTGAAATGGGGGAGTCATTTGCGACATTCTGACCAAATGTCGAAGTGTTTGCGACATTTTGAACTATGCGACATCAGAATGACGTCCCCATTTCAACTGCACCATTTTCAATCTGCCCGGTTGTGTTTCTAACACATCGACAAAAACATTGTCAAGCTTTAGTGACATTTTTGCTACATTTTCAGTGTGCCCTGTTGTGTTTTGAACATTGACAAAAACATTGCCACAGCATTGAGCTTTAGTGAATGCAACATTTTGAACCATGCAACATCAGAATGATGCGCCCATTTCAACTGTGCCATTTTCAATGCGCTCTGTTGAACAATGCGACATTATGAACCATGCAACATTTGTAATTAGCCATTCTCAATGCGCCCTTTTGAACAATGCAACATTGTGCAACAATTCAAAAGGATATTGTCAAAATCACACACCCTTGCATACTAGAAACAGGCAGTGAGAAGGAAATCAGCATATCTCCTCCTTGCTGCCGCCCCAGGGTGTGTCAAGTACAGCTGGAGAATTTGTGGTTACGAAGCCACGTTCTCTTTTACAGTATAGATCAGTTGTTCTCAACCCGTGCCCTCATTGGCTACTAACAGGCCAGGATTTGAGAATTTCCTTTTAAGAGCACAAGTGAGTTAATCAATGTGAATGAGCCTCTGATCAACACACTTGTGTTCTAGCAGTGAAGTTCCTAAGTCCTGGCCTGTTAGTGGCCACTGAGGGCACAGGCTGAGAACCTCTGGTATACATTACAAAGAAATTATACATAGGACCAAATAATGTTCATCAAAACTGTGTTGTTTGTTATAAAGAAATAATACATATAATTTATAGTCATTGCTCCACTACAGTTTATTTAGTCTAGGACCACCCATCCCTTGCTACACATCTTTTTGGCAGCTGTACAATAGGATACGCTGTTATGTACATTTCTCCCCACCCATTAGATGGACATTTACATTAGAATGAGCTTAAAGGAGCAGTAAACTTTTTTTATGAAAAAATATATATTGTAGGGATTTTCCTATTGAGTAAGATAAGGGTACTCCCACTGCTGAGAGATTTATATTTACAGAGTTATTACAGTTTAAACCCATGTTTTTTTACATTAGCAGTGCCCTCTAGTGGTTAAATTCTAATTAGATTTCCTGTTAGATTCTAATGGAGAGGAAAGTCAGAAAAGTCAGAGACATACAGTTCTCCATAGAATGTGATAGAAACTGCTTGTCACTTCCTGTCAGTTAGAACTATCAGGAAGTAAACACAGTAAATTGACTTCCTGATTATTTGAACTGTTATAAATTTTGAATAAAACATCTGACAACGATGAGAGTGACCTTATTTTATTCAGCAGGAAATGCTCTATAAAATAAGTGTTTTCATTAAAAAAGTTTTCTGCTCCTTTAAGTCTCTTCTTACCCATGTTCTTGTTGGTAAGATCCAGAATCCTGTCACTGTTCTTCTCATGTATCTGAGAGTCGTGTGAAAGTTCCATCGTGGGGTTCTGGACCGTGAATAAACCTTCAGAAACACAAGGACTGCTGCTGTCTGCTTCATGGCTATGCGCATTCTTCACAAAAACAAAATCCTACAAATCCAGACGCTAGTAAATATCATTTTGCAGAGAGATAAATGAGAAATATCACACTGGGATCTGTGTCTGTAAAACTCAAGGTGCATGTTTTTATAAATCAGGGACAGGCAACTGTTGGGAATTACAACTGTCATTATCCCTTGGCTGTTTGGGGATGATGGCAGTTTTAGTCCCCAACAGCTGGAGATGCTGAGTACACAGTAGTAGATTGTCATATACAAATCACCATATGGCTAATTTTGCTTTCCAGCTTGTAATGACTGATTTTACATACAGAACTCTAATGAGATTAGTACCTACCATTCAATTATAATGGACTTGTCACCTACACAGCTTTTAGTTTCAATGTATTTATTGAACCCCTTAGTGACGGCCGCGTGCAGACGCGGCTGTCACTTAACGCCCGTCTAACATTTTTTTTTTTTTTTTTTCAGAAGAATCCGGAGTCCCTGAACGGCGTGCAGCCACGCGGGGATCCGGATTTCCTGGACGTACATGTACGTCCTCTGTCACTAAGTGACAGCCACAGAGGACGTACATGTACGTCCATTGTCGCTAAGGGGTTAAACTGCCTATAACTTGTGCTTTTTGTCTCCCAGTCTGCTTAATAGTTTTGAGATCAGTCTGATAAAACTTACATAACTAATTACTCACGTCTACAAAATCTCCTCTTTCTTAGGCTGCTAGAACCTATCAGTTTCCCTGTAGGGGTGGAATAAATTGATGAGGAATAATCATACACAACCTTTCAAAATGAAAGCCCCCACTGAGGGGAGGACTTGGAATGATTAACCCCGTAATGTTATATGACATGCCAGGACCGTCACAAAATTCCATCCTTTGGGGACGGATGACAGTCCTGGCACTTCATGGGTTAATGATCCCAGCACGCCTCAGTGCAAGCGTTGATCGTGGCAGGAGGCTGTAACTGGAGCAGTCAGTTTCAGCCATTCCCCGGTGGCTTTGCGCTTGTGATGGCTGTTACAGTAATCACATGTGCAAATGGAGCCACATGACAAAGGCAATGTATGTAAACACTCCATCTGTCACTGTTCTCTGCCCTTCTCCTCCTCATTATGATCGTGTATAGTAAACATTTCGTCTGTCACTGTTCTCTGCCCTTCTCCTCCTCATTATGATCGTGTATAGTGATAATTCCATCTGTCACTGTTCTCTGCCCTTCTCCTCCTCATTGTGATCGTGTATAGTAAACATTCCGTCTGTCACTGTTCTCTGCCCCTCTCCTCCATACTGTGATAGTGAGAGAGAGAGAAAAAACACCAGGCCCGGACTGGCCATTGGGCATACTGGGCATTTGCCTGGTGGGCCGGTCCAGGCGTTTAAAAAAAAAAAAATAACGAACGAATGCCTCATTCTATAGACAGTTTGGTGGGTGCCTATACATTGACAACTAAGTTTATAATGCTTGAAATAATTAGTGCAAGACTATGGTTTAAAATACATCAATTGTACCTTAAGAATCAGAGGAGTGTGAAATGCATCATATAACACACCTGGCCCTTAAAAAAGTTAATGTTCTTCATAATCTCTCACCTCTCCAGTCAGAAGGAAGATAATCTCCAGAGTGAGATTCAGAATCTTCTCATTCACCTGACTGTCTTTAGTTATCATCAGTGAGTTATGCAGATGCTCTGAGAACTGGTTCTGGTCTTTGAAGTGTTTGACCTTGTGAAAACCTCTGCAGATAGAAAATGAATTTATGATATATGTTATACCGAAGTCGACTTTTACAGGAAAAAAAAACATTTTCTAAAATGGGGGCTAGAATCAAAAATGTATAGTACCACCTTTAGGCAATTAAATCTTTGAACGACATGCATTATATATCACAAACATACAAAAACTGACCCATCCAGTCTTCCCATCAAACTAAAATGCCCAGTTCTCAGAACAGATATATCTATCTCAGGCATGTCTTACTGGTTCCAAACACAAAGACCATGGAGTTCAAATAACTACTTAAAGGAGCAGTTAAATTTTTTACACATTTTTACACATATTTTACAGAGCATTTTCTGCTGAATAAAACAAAGTCACTTCCATCGCTGTCAGATGTTTTATTCAGAAATTATAGCAGTTTAAATAATCAGGAAGTGAATTTACTGTGTTTACTTCCTGATAGTTCTAACTGACAGGAAGTGACAGGCAGTTTCTATCACATTCTATGGAGAACTGTATGTCTCTGACTTTTCTGACTTTCCATTAGAATCTAACAGGAAATCTAATTAGAATTTGACCACTAGAGGGCACTGCTAATGTAAAAAAACATGGGTTTACACTGTAATTACTCTGGAAATATAAATCTCTCAGCAATGGGAGTACCCTTATTTCACTCAGCAGGAAAATCTTTACAATATATATTTTTTCATAAAAAAGTTTACTGCTCCTTTAAAGCGAACTTTCACCATAATAACATAGCGCCATTAATGATAATTACATTAGCAATAGCCACAGACTTAGTTTTATTTTCAAGTATAATTGCTGCATTAATGAAAAAAAGAACTTTTTAAGCAGGCAGTGAACACCACAGACATCTTGCAGAGACGGCATCTCTGCATCTGCTCTGTCCGTCCCCTTCAACATCACAGTTGGTGAGTTGGAAGCCTTTGTGACAAAAGGCACCAGAAGGGACTGACAGCCAAGGTGCAGAGAGTGCCTACAGCAAGATCCCAGCAGCTGCCTGCCTGCATAAAAGGTTCTTTAAAACGACGTCTGTGGATATTGCTAATGTAATTATCATTTGTGGTGCTATGGTATGCTGGTGAAAGATCCGCTTTAAACAAATCCATTATTAACATAGTAATTTAGGTTGAAAAAAGACTTGCGTCCATCTAGTTCAACCCTTTTCCTATTCCTGTTTACCACCATTGATCCAAAAGAAGGCAAATAACCCTCAAAACAGCAATTTTGAATTCTGCCTTGAATGGGGGGGGGGAATCCTTTTTGATTCCAAATGGCAATCAGATTTCATCTTGAATCAACACGTACTAACTAAATATTAATCCCAATACTAACATACATAGACCTCTATGTTACATAGTAACATAGTAAATTAGGCTGAATAAAGACACAAGTCCATCAAGTCCAACCTTTGCCTCATACCCCAGTGACTGAGAATTTTATACCTATCCTGCTACCAAATAAGTTAGTCTTTTTCAGACCTTCCTGATCAGCCTACTGATAAACAGTATAACTCTGTATGTCCCCTTTTAAAAGAAATGTATCTAATCTTCTCTTAAATGTATCCATTGTATCTGCCATAACCACCTCCTTGGGCAAGGAATTCCATTTACCAGACCTTACTGTTTAAACCTTTCCTCTGCTCTTTTAAAAAAAAGTATCCAGGCCCTTATTGAAGGCATCTATTATTCTATTCTAAGGCAAATAGGCTCTTCCTAAACAATAAGATACATAGGAACATTATTTTTAGGATCTTAGTAGACATGTATATGTCCTGTCTAATGCACATAACTTTTAAACGTTTTTTTTTTTTTTTGGCTTACAACCAATCCTGATTTCCTCATTTCCTCTTTCAAAACAGAAAGTAAGACACACATAACCTTACTTTTAGAAGGGCATTAGGGATGTCTATCAGAACAATATTTTTAGGATGCTTGTAGGCATGTCTATCTCCTGTCTAATGCAAATGACTTTTAAACCTTTTTTTTTTCTTACAACCAATCATGTGTTCCGAATTTTCGCTTTATCTGTCTTATTACAGTCATTGTTTTTGACATGCACATAATCATTTAAAGTGGACCTTTCATCTTAATTCAAGTTGACATATTTGAAAACTGCATATGTGTCATGTTAGCCAAAAGTCCAGCAAATGTACAGTTAAAGTGATAGTAATGTTTCACAAAAACAGCAGCCCCAATTAATCTTCAAAGTATTTGAGCCATAAAGAGTGTTATTTCATTACTGTGAGTGTTGTTGTTCAAGAGTAATTGAATGATAAAGTTTCCCTGTCCCATCCCTTTTACTTAGTGTAAGCAACCTCCCCACAGATGTGGAATCCAGTACATAGACCAGACAGCTCACGTCAAGGGTCAATATTCTTACTGTGAGAACAATGAAAGCCCTGCCCCCTTGACAGGTTTTTCAGCTTTTTCCATTAACTTAATTGAAGATTGTCCCTCTCTGCAGTCTACCTGGGCACCTCCCTTCTTTTCTGGCTGAGCAGTGTTACATCAGTAAAAGGGGCGGGAGGGAGATACTTTGTCATTGAATTACTCTTGAACTACAACTCTGACAGAATTGAAATAACACACTCCATGGCCCAAATACTATGAAGATTCATTAGAGCTGCTTTTAATATGAAACATTACTAACCCTTTAAGGACTTATTCACACTTGTTACACTTGTTATGCTAACTGTGGTACCAATACGGTGTTATATGCCAATGAAGCTTTTTAGTGACATTTCATATGCTAATTCAGCATTTTCCGTGATGTATCATATTCTAATTAAGGTTTCAGTGATGTTTCATATGCTAATGAAGCCCTGTGCAGTACCAGAACATTTTCACTTTCACTATTCCCACAAATAAAACTGTGAACACCACCTAAACTGGAATTTTGAATAACATGACATGTAGGCAGTTCTGAATTAAGTTTTCAAATATGTAAAGAAAATTCAAGGTGATAGGCCCACTTTAATCAGCTGGGCTACAAATATATTTAATTAGAACAAATATATAAAGTAAAAGGAGCACATGTATCTAAAATTTGTACCATATAGTCATAGCCATGTGTAACACACAAGAGGTGCTAAAGAACTAATAAAACTCAATTATACAAAAGTATACATTTTTATATTTTAATTAGACCTCCCCTCACACCTTATACAAGGACATCAGAAGGATGTACAGAGAACTTTAGCCCTTTGAGTTCCAGAGGGGTGCAACCTGCGTATCCATCTGGCACCCAAAGGGTTAATAACATATAATTGCCTCTTTGCCCAGATCTGTATATTTGTTCCCTGAGGTGCAGCTGATTTGACACATATTTGTTCCAGTTTGCTATGCTCAAGAGTCACACTTACGTTAAGGTGAACACATATTCCTTTAACCCACTGAGTGCCAGAGAGGTAGCCAACATATTGCAGCGCGATGCGTTAAATACCTCTAAGGCACTCAAAGCGTTAAAACAGGGACACAAAAAAAACTGCAGGGTTGTTCTAATTCCTGTGCAGTTCTGAAGAATGACAATTTCATAAGTGTTCATGATTTAACTTGGGGAATATGAAGTCACTAAAAAACCCTGTATCGTTCAATGAGTTAAAAGTCCCATTTACATCAAAGGGAGAGTTGGGAATATTTGCTCCATAAGGTGCAGAAGGTTTGTTCCACAATTGCAGTATATTAGTGTCAGAGTCCCCAGAGTCAGGGTGCATGAAGGATACATGTTTATCTGTACATTTACATACATAAAGCAGTTACTGTATATAATTGTACAGCGCTATATAAATAAAATAAAGAATAATAATAAAAAGTAGAAAAACAACCAACAAAATGGCCGCGTACCTCCAATGAAGCGACATCTTTCAAGTTAACGTTTATATCGGTGAGCAAAGTTCCAGGGAACCCCTCAGGTGGGCGGGGCTTCCTTCTAGGAAAGCAGGGACTTGTGACTCACACCGTTTTCTGGAGGTTAGTCGCGGATCTTTACAGCGGGGACTGAATAGTCTTACATGTCGCTTAAGAACAACGTAATCACTCTGTGCCGGGGCACTCAGTTCTAAACGCGACACAAAAAATACAACTCTGTGTAAACGCTAGGTGGAGAAAGGAGACGAACTGTCGCCACACAGAAGTTGCAGCATCATATTTTTGTAAGACGAGGCTCTACTTGGGGCTTAGTGGCCATTATCATGTAGTCACCTTCTGTCACAGCAGTACTTCTAGAGTTTAGAACTCAGGGACAACAACGAGTCTTGCATTGTGTGTGTGTACGTACACACAGGAGGCAGGTGCAGGGATATGTGTGTGTGAGAGAGAGAGATATACAGGAGGCAGGTGCAGGGATCAATGTGTGTGTGCGATACAGGAGGCAGGTGCAGGGATCAATGTGTTTGTGTGAGATACAGGAGGCAGGTGCAGGGATCAGTGTGTGTGAGATACAGGAGGCAGGTGCAGGGATCAGTGTGTGTGTGAGATACAGGAGGCAGGTGCAGGGATCAGTGTGTGTGTGAGATACAGGAGGCAGGTGCGGGGATCAATGTGTGTGTGTGTGATACAGGAGGTAGGTGCAGGGATCAGTGTGTGTGTGAGATACAGGAGGCATGTGCAGGGATCAATGTGTGTGTATGATACAGGAGGCAGGTGCAGGGATCAGTGTGTGTGAGATACAGGAGGCAGGTGCAGGGATCAATGTGTGTGTGTGATACAGGAGGCAGGTGCAGGGATCAATGTGTGTGTGAGATACAGGAGGCATGTGCAGGGATCAACGTGTGTGTGATACAGGAGGCAGGTGCAGGGATCAATGTGTGTGTGAGATACAGGAGGCAGGTGCAGGGATCAATGTGTGTGTGAGATACAGGAGGCATGTGCAGGGATCAATGTGTGTGTGTGATACAGGAGGCAGGTGCAGGGATCAGTGTGTGTGTGTGAGAGATACAGGAGGCAGGTGCAGGGATCAATGTGTGTGTGTGAGATACAGGAGGCAGGTGCAGGGATCAGTGTGTATGTGTGTGTGATACAGGAGGCAGGTGCAGGGATCAGTGTGTGTGTGTGTGAGATACAGGAGGCAGGTGCAGGGATCAATGTGTGTGTGAGATACAGGAGGCAGGTGCAGGGATCAATGTGTGTGTGTGAGATACAGGAGGCAGGTGCAGGGATCAGTGTGTGTGTGAGATACAGGAGGCAGGTGCAGGGATCAATGTGTGTGTGAGATACAGGAGGCAGGTGCAGGGATCAGTGTGTGTGTGATACAGGAGGCAGGTGCAGGGATCAATGTGTGTGTGAGATACAGGAGGCAGGTGCAGGGATCAGTGTGTGTGTGTGAGATACAGGAGGCATGTGCAGGGATCAATGTGTGTGTGAGATACAGGAGGCAGGTGCAGGGATCAATGTGTGTGAGATACAGGAGGCAGGTGCAGGGATCAATGTGTGTGTGTGATACAGGAGGCAGGTGCAGGGATCAATATGTGTGAGATACAGGAGGCAGGTGCAGGGATCAATGTGTGTGTGTGATACAGGAGGCAGGTGCAGGGATCAATGTGTGTGAGATACAGGAGGCAGGTGCAGGGATCAATGTGTGTGTGAGATACAGGAGGCAGGTGCAGAGATCAGTGTGTGTGTGTGAGATACAGGAGGCATGTGCAGGGATCAATGTGTGTGTGTGATACAGGAGGCAGGTGCAGGGATCAGTGTGTGTGAGATACAGGAGGCAGGTGCAGGGATCAATGTGTGTGTGTGATACAGGAGGCAGGTGCAGGGATCAATGTGTGTGTGAGATACAGGAGGCATGTGCAGGGATCAACGTGTGTGTGTGATACAGGAGGCAGGTGCAGGGATCAATGTGTGTGTGATACAGGAGGCAGGTGCAGGGATCAATGTGTGTGTGATACAGGAGGCAGGTGCAGGGATCAATGTGTGTGTGTGAGATACAGGAGGCAGGTGCAGGGATCAATGTGTGTGTGAGATACAGGAGGCAGGTGCAGGGATCAATGTGTGTGTGAGATACAGGAGGCATGTGCAGGGATCAACGTGTATGTGTGATACAGGAGGCAGGTGCAGGGATCAATATGTGTGTGTGTGATACAGGAGGCAGGTGCAGGGATCAGTGTGTGTGTGTGTGTGTGTGTGATACAGGAGGCAGGTGCAGGGATCACCGTGTGTGTGTGATACAGGAGGCATGTGCAGGGATCAATGTGTGTGTGATACAGGAGGCAGGTGCATGGATCAATATGTGTGTGTGTGATACAGGAGGCAGGTGCAGGGATCAACGTGTGTGTGTGTGATACAGGAGGCAGGTGCAGGGATCAATATGTGTGTGTGTGATACAGGAGGCATGTGCAGGGATCAATGTGTGTGTGATACAGGAGGCAGGTGCAGGGATCAATATGTGTGTGTGTGATACAGGAGGCAGGTGCAGGGATCAGTGTGTGTGTGATACAGGAGGCAGGTGCAGGGATCAATGTGTGTGTGAGATACAGGAGGCAGGTGCAGGGATCAGTGTGTGTGTGTGATACAGGAGGCAGGTGCAGGGATCAGTGTGTGTGTGTGATACAGGAGGCAGGTGCAGGGATCAATGTGTGTGTGATACAGGAGGTAGGTGCAGGGATCAATGTGTGTGTGTGATACAGGAGGCAGGTGCAGGGATCAATGTGTGTGTGTGATACAGGAGGCAGGTGCAGGGATCAATGTGTGTGTGATACAGGAGGCAGGTGCAGGGATCAATGTGTGTGTGTGATACAGGAGGCAGGTGCAGGGATCAATGTGTGTGTGTGATACAGGAGGCAGGTGCAGGGATCAATGTGTGTGTGTGATACAGGAGGCAGGTGCAGGGATCAATGTGTGTGTGTGATACAGGAGGCAGGTGCAGGGATCAATGTGTGTGTGTGATACAGGAGGCAGGTGCAGGATCAATGTGTGTGTACGTACACACAGGAGGCAGGTGCAGGGATCAATGTGTGTGTGAGATACAGGAGGCAGGTGCAGGGATCAATGTGTGTGTGAGATACAGGAGGCAGGTGCAGGGATCAGTGTGTGTGTGAGATACAGGAGGCAGGTACAGGGATCAATTTGTGTGTGTGAGATACAGGAGGCAGGTGCAGGGATCAATGTGTGTGTGTGATACAGGAGGCAGGTGCAGGGATCAGTGTGTGTGTGATACAGGAGGCAGGTACAGGGATCAATTTGTGTGTGTGAGATACAGGAGGCAGGTACAGGGATCAATTTGTGTGTGTGAGATACAGGAGGCAGGTGCAGGGATCAATGTGTGTGTGTGATACAGGAGGCAGGTGCAGGGATCAATGTGTGTGTGTGATACAGGAGGCAGGTGCAGGGATCAGTGTGTGTGTGAGATACAGGAGGCATGTGCAGGGATCAATTTGTGTGTGTGAGATACAGGAGGCAGGTGCAGGGATCAGTGTGTGTGAGATACAGGAGGCATGTGCAGGGATCAACGTGTGTGTGAGATACAGGAGGCAGGTGCAGGGATCAATGTGTGTGTGAGATACAGGAGGCAGGTGCAGGGATCAATGTGTGTGTGTGAGATACAGGAGGCAGGTGCAGGGATCAATGTGTGTGTGTGAGATACAGGAGGCAGGTGCAGGGATCAGTGTGTGTGTGATACAGGAGGCAGGTGCAGGGATCAATGTGCGTGTGTGATACAGGAGGCAGGTTCAGGGATCAGAGTGTGTGTGTGATACAGGAGGCAGGTGCAGGGATCAATGTGTGTGTGTGATACAGGAGGCAGGTGCAGGGGTCAGAGTGTGTGTGTGATACAGGAGGCAGGTGCAGGGATCAGTGTGTGTGTGAGATACAGGAGGCAGGTGCAGGGATCAATGTGTGTGTGTGATACAGGAGGCAGGTGCAGGGATCAGAGTGTGTGTGTGATACAGGAGGCAGGTGCAGGGATCAATGTGTGTGTGAGATACAGGAGACAGGTGCAGGGATCAATATGTGTGTGTGTGATACAGGAGGCAGGTGCAGGGATCAATATGTGTGAGATACAGGAGGCAGGTGCAGGGATCAATGTGTGTGTGTGATACAGGAGTCAGGTGCAGGGATCAATGTGTGTGAGATACAGGAGGCAGGTGCAGAGATCAGTGTGTGTGTGTGTGTGAGATACAGGAGGCATGTGCAGGGATCAATGTGTGTGTGTGATACAGGAGGCAGGTGCAGGGATCAGTGTGTGTGAGATACAGGAGGCAGGTGCAGGGATCAATGTGTGTGTGTGATACAGGAGGCAGGTGCAGGGATCAATGTGTGTGTGAGATACAGGAGGCATGTGCAGGGATCAACGTGTGTGTGTGATACAGGAGGCAGGTGCAGGGATCAATGTGTGTGTGATACAGGAGGCAGGTGCAGGGATCAATGTGTGTGTGATACAGGAGGCAGGTGCAGGGATCAATGTGTGTGTGTGAGATACAGGAGGCAGGTGCAGGGATCAATATGTGTGTGTGTGATACAGGAGGCAGGTGCAGGGATCAATATGTGTGTGTGTGATACAGGAGGCAGGTGCAGGGATCAATATGTGTGTGTGTGTGATACAGGAGGCAGGTGCAGGGATCAGTGTGTGTGTGATACAGGAGGCAGGTGCAGGGATCAATGTGTGTGTGAGATACAGGAGGCAGGTGCAGGGATCAGTGTGTGTGTGTGATACAGGAGGCAGGTGCAGGGATCAATGTGTGTGTGAGATACAGGAGGTAGGTGCAGGGATCAATGTGTGTGTGTGATACAGGAGGCAGGTGCAGGGATCAATGTGTGTGAGATACAGGAGGCAGGTGCAGAGATCAGTGTGTGTGTGTGAGATACAGGAGGCATGTGCAGGGATCAATGTGTGTGTGTGATACAGGAGGCAGGTGCAGGGATCAGTGTGTGTGAGATACAGGAGGCAGGTGCAGGGATCAATGTGTGTGTGTGTGATACAGGAGGCAGGTGCAGGGATCAATGTGTATGTGAGATACAGGAGGCATGTGCAGGGATCAACGTGTGTGTGTGATACAGGAGGCAGGTGCAGGGATCAATGTGTGTGTGATACAGGAGGCAGGTGCAGGGATCAATGTGTGTGTGATACAGGAGGCAGGTGCAGGGATCAATGTGTGTGTGTGAGATACAGGAGGCAGGTGCAGGGATCAATGTGTGTGTGAGATACAGGAGGCAGGTGCAGGGATCAATGTGTGTGTGAGATACAGGAGGCATGTGCAGGGATCAACGTGTGTGTGTGATACAGGAGGCAGGTGCAGGGATCAATATGTGTGTGTGTGATACAGGAGGCAGGTACAGGGATCAGTGTGTGTGTGTGTGATACAGGAGGCAGGTGCAGGGATCAGTGTGTGTGTGTGTGTGTGATACAGGAGGCAGGTGCAGGGATCAGTGTGTGTGTGTGTGATACAGGAGGCAGGTGCAGGGATCAACGTGTGTGTGTGATACAGGAGGCAGGTGCAGGGATCAATATGTGTGTGTGTGATACAGGAGGCATGTGCAGGGATCAATGTGTGTGTGATACAGGAGGCAGGTGCAGGGATCAATATGTGTGTGTGTGATACAGGAGGCAGGTGCAGGGATCAACGTGTGTGTGTGATACAGGAGGCAGGTGCAGGGATCAATATGTGTGTGTGTGATACAGGAGGCATGTGCAGGGATCAATGTGTGTGTGATACAGGAGGCAGGTGCAGAGATCAGTGTGTGTGAGTGAGATACAGGAGGCATGTGCAGGGATCAATGTGTGTGTGTGATACAGGAGGCAGGTGCAGGGATCAGTGTGTGTGAGATACAGGAGGCAGGTGCAGGGATCAATGTGTGTGTGTGTGATACAGGAGGCAGGTGCAGGGATCAATGTGTATGTGAGATACAGGAGGCATGTGCAGGGATCAACGTGTGTGTGTGATACAGGAGGCAGGTGCAGGGATCAATGTGTGTGTGATACAGGAGGCAGGTGCAGGGATCAATGTGTGTGTGATACAGGAGGCAGGTGCAGGGATCAATGTGTGTGTGTGAGATACAGGAGGCAGGTGCAGGGATCAATGTGTGTGTGAGATACAGGAGGCAGGTGCAGGGATCAATGTGTGTGTGAGATACAGGAGGCATGTGCAGGGATCAACGTGTGTGTGTGATACAGGAGGCAGGTGCAGGGATCAATATGTGTGTGTGTGATACAGGAGGCAGGTACAGGGATCAGTGTGTGTGTGTGTGATACAGGAGGCAGGTGCAGGGATCAATGTGTATGTGAGATACAGGAGGCATGTGCAGGGATCAACGTGTGTGTGTGATACAGGAGGCAGGTGCAGGGATCAATGTGTGTGTGATACAGGAGGCAGGTGCAGGGATCAATGTGTGTGTGATACAGGAGGCAGGTGCAGGGATCAATGTGTGTGTGTGAGATACAGGAGGCAGGTGCAGGGATCAATGTGTGTGTGAGATACAGGAGGCAGGTGCAGGGATCAATGTGTGTGTGTGATACAGGAGGCAGGTGCAGGGATCAGTGTGTGTGAGATACAGGAGGCAGGTGCAGGGATCAATGTGTGTGTGTGTGATACAGGAGGCAGGTGCAGGGATCAATGTGTATGTGAGATACAGGAGGCATGTGCAGGGATCAACGTGTGTGTGTGATACAGGAGGCAGGTGCAGGGATCAATGTGTGTGTGATACAGGAGGCAGGTGCAGGGATCAATGTGTGTGTGATACAGGAGGCAGGTGCAGGGATCAATGTGTGTGTGTGAGATACAGGAGGCAGGTGCAGGGATCAATGTGTGTGTGAGATACAGGAGGCAGGTGCAGGGATCAATGTGTGTGTGAGATACAGGAGGCATGTGCAGGGATCAACGTGTGTGTGTGATACAGGAGGCAGGTGCAGGGATCAATATGTGTGTGTGTGATACAGGAGGCAGGTACAGGGATCAGTGTGTGTGTGTGTGATACAGGAGGCAGGTGCAGGGATCAGTGTGTGTGTGTGTGTGATACAGGAGGCAGGTGCAGGGATCAGTGTGTGTGTGTGTGATACAGGAGGCAGGTGCAGGGATCAACGTGTGTGTGTGTGTGATACAGGAGGCAGGTGCAGGGATCAATATGTGTGTGTGTGATACAGGAGGCATGTGCAGGGATCAATGTGTGTGTGATACAGGAGGCAGGTGCAGGGATCAATATGTGTGTGTGTGATACAGGAGGCAGGTGCAGGGATCAACGTGTGTGTGTGATACAGGAGGCAGGTGCAGGGATCAATATGTGTGTGTGTGATACAGGAGGCATGTGCAGGGATCAATGTGTGTGTGATACAGGAGGCAGGTGCAGGGATCAATATGTGTGTGTGTGATACAGGAGGCAGGTGCAGGGATCAGTGTGTGTGTGATACAGGAGGCAGGTGCAGGGATCAATGTGTGTGTGAGATACAGGAGGCAGGTGCAGGGATCAGTGTGTGTGTGTGATACAGGAGGCAGGTGCAGGGATCAATGTGTGTGTGATACAGGAGGTAGGTGCAGGGATCAATGTGTGTGTGTGTGATACAGGAGGCAGGTGCAGGGATCAATGTGTGTGTGTGATACAGGAGGCAGGTGCAGGGATCAATGTGTGTGTGTGATACAGGAGGCAGGTGCAGGGATCAATGTGTGTGTGAGATACAGGAGGCAGGTGCAGGGATCAATGTGTGTGTGAGATACAGGAGGCAGGTGCAGGGATCAGTGTGTGTGTGTGAGATACAGGAGGCAGGTACAGTGATCAATTTGTGTGTGTGAGATACAGGAGGCAGGTGCAGGGATCAATGTGTGTGTGTGATACAGGAGGCAGGTGCAGGGATCAGTGTGTGTGTGATACAGGAGGCAGGTACAGGGATCAATTTGTGTGTGTGAGATACAGGAGGCAGGTACAGGGATCAATTTGTGTGTGTGAGATACAGGAGGCAGGTGCAGAGATCAATGTGTGTGTGTGATACAGGAGGCAGGTGCAGGGATCAATGTGTGTGTGTGATACAGGAGGCAGGTGCAGGGATCAGTGTGTGTGTGTGTGATACAGGAGGCATGTGCAGGGATCAATTTGTGTGTGTGAGATACAGGAGGCAGGTGCAGGGATCAGTGTGTGTGAGATACAGGAGGCATGTGCAGGGATCAACGTGTGTGTGAGATACAGGAGGCAGGTGCAGGGATCAATGTGTGTGTGTGATACAGGAGGCAGGTGCAGGGATCAATGTGTGTGTGTGAGATACAGGAGGCAGGTGCAGGGATCAGTGTGTGTGAGATACAGGAGGCATGTGCAGGGATCAACGTGTGTGTGAGATACAGGAGGCAGGTGCAGGGATCAATGTGTGTGTGAGATACAGGAGGCAGGTGCAGGGATCAATGTGTGTGTGAGATACAGGAGGCAGGTGCAGGGATCAGTGTGTGTGTGTGATACAGGAGGCAGGTGCAGGGATCAATGTGTGTGTGAGATACAGGAGGTAGGTGCAGGGATCAATGTGTGTGTGTGATACAGGAGGCAGGTGCAGGGATCAATGTGTGTGAGATACAGGAGGCAGGTGCAGAGATCAGTGTGTGTGTGTGAGATACAGGAGGCATGTGCAGGGATCAATGTGTGTGTGTGATACAGGAGGCAGGTGCAGGGATCAGTGTGTGTGAGATACAGGAGGCAGGTGCAGGGATCAATGTGTGTGTGTGTGATACAGGAGGCAGGTGCAGGGATCAATGTGTATGTGAGATACAGGAGGCATGTGCAGGGATCAACGTGTGTGTGTGATACAGGAGGCAGGTGCAGGGATCAATGTGTGTGTGATACAGGAGGCAGGTGCAGGGATCAATGTGTGTGTGATACAGGAGGCAGGTGCAGGGATCAATGTGTGTGTGTGAGATACAGGAGGCAGGTGCAGGGATCAATGTGTGTGTGAGATACAGGAGGCAGGTGCAGGGATCAATGTGTGTGTGAGATACAGGAGGCATGTGCAGGGATCAACGTGTGTGTGTGATACAGGAGGCAGGTGCAGGGATCAATATGTGTGTGTGTGATACAGGAGGCAGGTACAGGGATCAGTGTGTGTGTGTGTGATACAGGAGGCAGGTGCAGGGATCAGTGTGTGTGTGTGATACAGGAGGCAGGTGCAGGGATCAGTGTGTGTGTGTGTGTGATACAGGAGGCAGGTGCAGGGATCAACGTGTGTGTGTGATACAGGAGGCAGGTGCAGGGATCAATATGTGTGTGTGATACAGGAGGCATGTGCAGGGATCAATGTGTGTGTGATACAGGAGGCAGGTGCAGGGATCAATATGTGTGTGTGTGATACAGGAGGCAGGTGCAGGGATCAACGTGTGTGTGTGATACAGGAGGCAGGTGCAGGGATCAATATGTGTGTGTGTGATACAGGAGGCATGTGCAGGGATCAATGTGTGTGTGATACAGGAGGCAGGTGCAGGGATCAATATGTGTGTGTGTGATACAGGAGGCAGGTGCAGGGATCAGTGTGTGTGTGATACAGGAGGCAGGTGCAGGGATCAATGTGTGTGTGAGATACAGGAGGCAGGTGCAGGGATCAGTGTGTGTGTGTGATACAGGAGGCAGGTGCAGGGATCAATGTGTGTGTGATACAGGAGGTAGGTGCAGGGATCAATGTGTGTGTGTGATACAGGAGGCAGGTGCAGGGATCAATGTGTGTGTGTGATACAGGAGGCAGGTGCAGGGATCAATGTGTGTGTGTGTGATACAGGAGGCAGGTGCAGGGATCAATGTGTGTGTGAGATACAGGAGGCAGGTGCAGGGATCAATGTGTGTGTGAGATACAGGAGGCAGGTGCAGGGATCAGTGTGTGTGTGTGAGATACAGGAGGCAGGTACAGGGATCAATTTGTGTGTGTGAGATACAGGAGGCAGGTGCAGGGATCAATGTGTGTGTGTGATACAGGAGGCAGGTGCAGGGATCAGTGTGTGTGTGATACAGGAGGCAGGTACAGGGATCAATTTGTGTGTGTGAGATACAGGAGGCAGGTACAGGGATCAATTTGTGTGTGTGAGATACAGGAGGCAGGTGCAGAGATCAATGTGTGTGTGTGATACAGGAGGCAGGTGCAGGGATCAATGTGTGTGTGTGATACAGGAGGCAGGTGCAGGGATCAGTGTGTGTGTGTGATACAGGAGGCAGGTGCAGGGATCAATGTGTGTGTGTGATACAGGAGGCATGTGCAGGGATCAATTTGTGTGTGTGAGATACAGGAGGCAGGTGCAGGGATCAGTGTGTGTGAGATACAGGAGGCATGTGCAGGGATCAACGTGTGTGTGAGATACAGGAGGCAGGTGCAGGGATCAATGTGTGTGTGTGATACAGGAGGCAGGTGCAGGGATCAATGTGTGTGTGTGAGATACAGGAGGCAGGTGCAGGGATCAGTGTGTGTGAGATACAGGAGGCATGTGCAGGGATCAACGTGTGTGTGAGATACAGGAGGCAGGTGCAGGGATCAATGTGTGTGTGTGATACAGGAGGCAGGTGCAGGGATCAATGTGTGTGTGTGAGATACAGGAGGCAGGTGCAGGGATCAGTGTGTGTGTGATACAGGAGGCAGGTGCAGGGATCAATGTGCGTGTGTGATACAGGAGGCAGGTGCAGGGATCAGAGTGTGTGTGTGATACAGGAGGCAGGTGCAGGGATCAATGTGTGTGTGTGATACAGGAGGCAGGTGCAGGGATCAGTGTGTGTGTGTGAGATACAGGAGGCAGGTGCAGGGATCAATGTGTGTGTGTGATACAGGAGGCAGGTGCAGGGATCAATGTGCGTGTGAGATACAGGAGGCAGGTGCAGGGATCAATGTGTGTGTGAGAGATACAGGAGGCAGGTGCAGGGATCAATGTGTGTGTGAGATACAGGAGGCAGGTACAGGGATCAATGTGCGTGTGAGATACAGGAGGCAGGTGCAGGGATCAATGTGTGTGTGAGATACAGGAGGCAGGTGCAGGGATCAATGTGTGTGTGAGATACAGGAGGCAGGTGCAGGGATCAATGTGTGTGTGAGATACAGGAGGCAGGTGCAGGGATCAATGTGCGTGTGTGATACAGGAGGCAGGTGCAGGGACCTGTGTGTGTGATACAGGAGGCAGGTGCAGGGACCTGTGTGTGTGTGGGGGGGGGTTGTCTAGAAGTGGGTGGCTTAGGACCAGTCATATTATCACACAAGACGTGTATAACTTCCAACTTTCCACATGACCAAAGAGGGACATCTGACTTAGGTGGTTCTGCTAGGGGAGTGTTGTAGGTGGGACATTACAGAGAATGTTTTAGGTTACTTTAAGTAATTCTGTAAATGATTTAACATCTTGAGTGCTAGAGGGTTAGCCCTCTGGCACTCAATTGGTTTTAGCCAAATTATTTTTTGCAGCTATTTATTTACACATACTCAAAGTGATAGTTATGTCTCTGTTAAAGTTTATCTCAGTCTTCTTTATGCTTTTCACAACACTTAGCACTATGTTTAATGACTTACAGTTCTGTAGTTCAAAAGCTATTAAAGGTAAAATGATTCCCCTCCCTCCCCTTCTGGCCGCCTCCCCTTAGAGCTGCAATCCGATCGTGGGACTGGACAGATCCAGCGAAGGACAATCTTCACACAGTAAGTATAAGGAAAACCCTGTCACCACTTGACAAAGGAGGGTGGGATTTTCCTTTTGTTTACTGAACATTGTCCCTTACCACTCTCCATCTGCACGACGCTTAGAGGCAGCGTGATGCGGCCAGAAGGGGCGGGAGGGGGATCCTTTTACCTTGAATAGCTTTTTGAACTACAGAACTGTAAGTCATTAAACATATTGATAAGTGTTGTAAAAAGCAAAAAGAAGACTGAGATAAACTTTAATAGAGGCAATACTATCCCTTTAAGAGACCCATATACTAAAGTTTAAACATGGACCTAATCTTGCTTTGATAAAGTGCTGATGGAATGACATGGTTTTAACTTGGTGACCCGTATAATGATTCATACTTCCCAATTGTCCCTCTTTAAGACCCAGATCCCTCTTTCCTACCCTGTTAGCCCTCTTTTTAGGAGATTAGTCTGTGTAGTGTGTATGTAAGTGAATCACATTGCTCCACAGCAATAAAACTCACATTAACGTCTGTATAAACTTCTGTATATGTGTTTATACATTAGGTTGTGTAAATAAAATAATTTGGTCTTGTTCTAAATAATTTATTAATTTACACAATGAGGTGTCAACAGGTCATGACATAACCTAAAAGTACTCGGTAATGCCGTGGCCACCAGCCACACCCCCTAAAACACAAGTGTCCCTCTTTAGCCATTTGAAATGTTGGGAGGTGTGATGATCTGATGATTTATTTTTTTTTCTCACTCCGTTGCGCCATTATCTGTATGATTTTTTTCTATATACGTGGCTCAGATATTGACCAAAATGCATATGGATAACAGCAGAACACGATAAGAACTCAGACAGGAAAACTGGTCTCAGTATAGAGTTACAAATTATTAAGAGAAGCCCCATTATCTTGCTTGGGATATCCTTGCCTAGGTCAGCGCCTTTAGTCCAGCCTCATGGAACATGCATTTTTGGTGGGTCTGCTCCCTTTTAGTACACTAAAGTTTCAAGTTCTCCGTTACTGTTCCGGACACAAGATCCTCCTGAATCTGGAAGCAAAGGAAGGGGAACAAATGGCATACACACCAACCAAGTAGTTTAGTATGGACATCAATAATAAAAATTATATATGGTGAACATTGATTCATTGTAGTATACAAAATGGATGCAGTGCAAGCCTCTGTTGGAATATTTCAGTGTGTGTAATGGTGGCTAAGTGAGCTCATGCTACTGGAATGTTTAAAAAAAAAAACCCAATTACTCTCTCAAACAGCTTGCTTCTCTTCTTAATGTATACAAATGTCCATTTATGACCAGACTAGTTGAAGAGACCGTTACACGGGCCACACTGCCAGCCAGCCGCGGGGCAGTCATGCACAGTAGAGACTGCCCCTGCCGTGGCTGATACAGAGCTAGACACTCCAGCTATGCATAAGCCACAGCGCGGGCAGTCTCTACTGTGCATGACTGCGTCGTTACACACGTTTTAGCAAATTATTATATAGGATGTGTAGATAGGAGTGTCCAGCATGTAATCCTTTGTTCAGAAACTGTATAAGAGAGTCTCCATCCTGTTTCATACTTTGTATGCCTGATTCCACTCTACTGTATTTTGCTGTACATTCTTTGTACACTGCATTCTGGAGCTTAAAACAGTTACTTTTAGGGCTTGGGACAGCAAGACCCCTTCTGAGTGACAACAAAGGAATACAGTCCTTTTTCAAGGATTTTTTCCTGGATTGGAAAGGTATCTCTGATTGGTTCCTTGGGGCTTCCCCTGATTGGACACTGCCAATAAAGGTATCCTTTTTACTCTACTAGTCTCCTGATTGGACACTGTGTCGGCACATTTGAACAACTTGCAGCCATATGAAACTGACAGCAAAAATAAACATGGAAAGTACTTTAATTTTTTTTTTCTCCTTTATTTTCTCTGCACTCTAGCTCCCAACTACCAAATCCATTTACAGGATTTACAGTATTACACTACACCCACTAATACATTGTCACACAATGTACAACATAGTGATCAATATTTCAAATGGTATAGTCCTAAATCACTCCATCTAGTGACACCTATTTTCCCCATGTAAAGTCTATGAGGGACCTTTAAACTCATCACCCAGGCCAACATGGGTAAAATCCAATGGCTGGTGTCTTTTAAAACAGGCAGTATGGTCCTGATCCCATGACACCGCATATTCTACATGAACAGCAATTTCCTTGTCCAAATTACTACTTACCATTTCATAAAGTGCAAGTAAATTAGTCTGACATGATCTATTCTTCATAAAACCATGCTGTCTCCTACTAATAATGTTGATGGTCATCACATACTCCTGAATACCATCAATTAGTAATGGAGAAACAGGAGATTAACCCATTGTATCCTTGTGATGTGTGAGGACTGTTAAGTTACATAGACATTAAAGGCAATGCATCTGCCATGAACCTTTCCATCAAAATACTGGCTGTTGCCTACATCCTGGAAGGCTCCTTGTTTGTAATCCACAGGTATATGGTAGAAGAGTAATGTAATAGTGTGTGTTGTATTGTAATGTGAGTGTATTTACTGTACTGGAAGCAGGGAACTAGAGTGCCCAGTAAATAAAGGTTAAGCCCAGCACTCTGTTTCCTGTTACCATGTCCCTCTTACTATGTCTCCTGTGTTACAGTTTGGTGTATTTTTTTTATGTACCTGCGTATTGGTTGGGAGACGGTAGCCTGGGAGCAGCATAGACATCTGACTGACTCTTACTCATGCTTAGGCCTGGATCTGGTCCAGCCATCTCTTTATCTGGAGGCCCTTTCAGACCTGCAAGCCACCTTTTTCCAGATTCGTTGCAGCATGCTGGGTCTGGACTCCCGTGAAGAGTGACACTACCAGCTGGAGTATCTAACTGGTGCTGAGGAAGAGCTAGAAGCAGACGTCTGTGCTTTGTTTCGACAAGCCAGATGCTTGTTTCGGTGGTGGGCGTTTACTGGGTGCCTATGCACATGATATCCAGATGCAGAGTGGTGGCAACAGGCCTATCCAGGAGGCCTGATGGAAGATGCATTTCTGAATAATGGAGACTTTGGGAAAAACTTGATTGAGTGACAGGATGAGTTAATGGTAAGATGCCCAGAGGAGCTGTCATTTACCACAAATGCATTGGGGGGGGGGAAACTCCCTGGGTTTGTTAAAATTTCATTGATGACTATAAGCACAGAGACAGTGGGGCCCTCGGACCAAGTGGGGGCTCTAAGCAGCTGCTTCACTTTTATTGTAGCACTGCCACTGCTTCCTTTGTATATAGAGAAGAATGTGTTTAAGGTGTCAGCCATAGCCTTATCCTCACTAATTAATTTACCTGTCTCAGTTTTAAGAGGACCAATATCAACCTTAACCCTTAAGGACCACACTGTCTGGGGGAGGGGTGCACTGGAGGACGAAGGCACTTTTTTTTTTGCCCAATGATTACAGTGCACCTTGCAGGCTCGGTGTGATCAAGAAATTCCATAACTTGCCAGGAATGTCACCGATGTTTAATTCTGGGACAGCCAGGATGGTCGTGGCACATCATGTGGGATTCATCTTTTTGCCATTTGTATATTTGTAGAATTGTTGATTTTTCTTGCTCTATTTTACAATATTTTTCTAATTTTCAATTTTAACTAGCCTAATTTGTTGTTTGTATGTTCTATTACATTCTTTTATATTTTGTAAATGATGCATCTGAACCTTCTGACATAAACAGCTTAAAAACCTGCTTTTTATTTCTCATTTCCCTGTAAACCTCTTTATTAAGCCACATTGGTCTTAATTTGCTCCGTTTGCATTTCTACAATTGCAAAATTAAGAAACAGAACCAATTAATAATTGTTTATTTTAATTACTCTCCTGAAGTGAAGTTGGTTTTTTTTTATCTCAAGAACGGCATCTCTTTAGCTTAATAAACATGACATTCATTTCAGCCCCTTGCTGAAGTCTTTTTCAGGATACTTTAAAAAACTGAACTTCCAGTTACCAGCGATTTCTATAAAGTAAATAAATATAATTTAGTGGAGAGGCTCACCGTCCTTCTGGTCCACAAATCTCAGTCAATCCTAGTTCAAGGTTCTTCCCCCAATACCTCCAGTAGGCTGTAATTATTTAGAATGAAAAATCTGGAGTGCACATACTCCAGTGCATGGAACAATACAAACTTAGCTTGTGAGGTTAACTGTTGAGGCAGCTCTCTTTGAAAGCATTTAAAATCAATATTCCATATAGAACACAAGGAGCCTTACCATATATATTGTATAGTAGCATTACTGGCATGGCTTTATAACATTTATATAAATACAGGTGATCCCCCGGCTATCACTATCTCTATATAAGCCAATCACACAATACTCCCGCACAATGTCACTTATTTAACCCCTTAGTGACCGGCCGCGCGCGCACGTGGCCGGCACTTAATGACAGTGGGTTTTTTTTTTTCCATTATAGTGAATGACTTCCTGAACTTACCAGGTAATTCGTCTGTCACTAACTGACATTTTTTCATGACTTACCTGCTAAGTCCTTTGTCACTAAGGGGTTAAATTGCTTGTAGGGATCTTGGCTTCCAGGTCATTTCACAATTTATATAGAAGAGGAGAGGAAAAATAGATCCAATCAGGCTCCAATAATGACAAATGATGTACATCAAATAATATCCACTTACGGTTCAGAAGTCTTCAACACGTTATAGTAGATCATCGATTACGGTCCTCTCAACCCTTTCACTGCTGGCTTCTCAAGCTTATGCAGGAATATCCCCTCAGTCGTCTGCCTCCCTGATCAGGTAATGGACTCCCTTGAGCCGCTTATATCCTCCTTTGGTTTGCTGCGTGACTTATCCATTATATATTACAGTGCGTTGTTATTTTGTTTTATAAATACATTTAAGTGTGAAGCAAATTAGCTTTAACTATATTTATTGACAACTTTGTGAGATGATGCCCGACATATGATGTGAGAGAGATCCAATAAGCAGGAACTATCAGAGGTCTTGATTTGGAAATCCGTGTGACTGCGCTGGAGTTCAAGAAATATAACGTCAGTGGATCTTTTTGCAATTGTATTACTGAGGTGATATTATACTGAAAATGTTTATCCCTTTATGTAACTTGAATAATGGATAAGTCACACAGCAAACCAAAGGAGGATATAAGCGGCTCAAGGGAGTCCATTACCTGATCAGGAAGGCAGACGACTGAGGGGATATTTTCAGGCATAAGCTTGAGAAGCCAGCAGTGAAAGGGTTGAGAGGACCATAATAGATGATCCACTATAACGTGTTGAAGACCTCTGAACCGTAAGTGGATATTATTTGATGTACATCAGTTGTCATTATTGGAGCCTGATTGGATCTATTTTTCCTCTTCCCTTCTATATAAATTGTGGAACGACCTGGAAGCCAAGATCCCTACAAGCAATTTAAAAAAGTGACATTGTGTGGGAGTATTGTGTGATTGGACTATATACAGATAGTGATAGCCGGGGGATTGCCTGGATTTATATATATATGTTATATGTGTATCTGTTTGGAGTAAGATAGTTCTTGGGCTGACCCAGAGGAATCATTGTCTGTTATAGATATTGCACTTGGGATATATAGCGCTGGAACCTGTATTGTTTGACTGGCATGGCTTTGCCCGTGCAATTAATAAAATAAATAGCCCCCCCCCCAAAAAAAAGACAAAAGTCCCATGCAGTTGTATGATTAAATAAACATAGAATGTGATATGTGTCTGGTAGTAATAGGGCTAAAAATGTAAGTGGATTTACGTGTAGCACTATTTTCCCCTGATATCCAGCTAATTTCAGAAAGGAGACAATGTTCTTAATTACTGGATTGTTGAATCTGCATGTGTGTGTTGTGTGTATTATGTGTGCTTTGTGTTGTGCACGTGTGTTTTGTGTGTGTATTGTATTTCACACATACGTGTACTGCATGTGTGTTGTGTGTGTGTTTTGCACATGTGTTGTACATGTGTGAGTGTGGTGTTGTGTATTGTGCATGTGTGTGTATTGCGAGTTTGTGTTGCGTGTATTTGTTGAGAGTGTATGTATTGCGTGTGAGTGTGTATTGTACATGTGTATGGCATGTGTGTATTGTTTGTGTGTTTTTTGTGTATGTGTTGTGCGTGTGTGTTTTTATGCATGTGTATATTGTGTGTGTGTTGTGTATGTTTTTTGTGCATATCTGTATTGCGTGTTTGTGTTGTGTATTGTGGGCATGTGTGTTGTGCATTTGTGTGTATATTGTCTCTGTTGTGTATCTTGTGGTGTATGTGTTTCTTTTATGTGTTTGTGTGCATGTATTGTCTGTTTGTGTTGTGCATGTGTATTGCATGTATGTATTGTCTGTGTTGTGTATATGTATTGTGTGTGTATATGTGTGTCATGCGTTTATATGTATTGTGTGTGTTGTATGTATTGTGTGTGTATTGCATGTGTGTTTGTGTGTGTTTTGCATCCTGTGTGTCTGTTTGTATTGCTTTTATGTGTGTGTGTATTGCGTGTGTTTTTTTCTCGTGCATGTATGTATTGCGTGTGTTTTTTATACATGTGTGTGTATATTGTGGGCTTGTGTGTTGTTCTTGTGTGTGTTGTTAGTGTTTTGCATGTGTGTGTTTTATGCAGGAGTGTTGTACATGTGTTTGTATTTTTCTGTGTGTGTGCGTATGGTCTATGTGTGTGTTGTGGTGTATTGTGTGTGTTGTGGTGTATTGTGTGAGTTTTTGCATATGGTGTGCCTGTATGTGTGTGCCTTGCATATGAGTGTATATTGTGAATTTTTATTGCATGTATGTATTGTTTATGTGTGTTTTGCGCATGTGTCTTGTGGTATATTGTGTATTGTGGCATGTGTTGTGCTTGTGATTGTTTTTTTCATGCATGTGTGTATTGCATATGTGTGTGTATTGTGGGTATGTGTTTTGCGTCTTGTGGTGTGTGTTTATTGTGTGTATTGTGATGTTGTCTTTGAGTTGTGTATTGAGTGTTTATATTGCATGTGTGATGTGAGTGTATATGTATTGTGCATTTGTGTGCGTATTCTGTATGTGTTGTGGTGTATTGTGTGTATTGCTTGTATGTGTGTGTTGTGCATGTGTTTTTTTTCTGCATGCATATATTGCATGTGAGTTTGTTTTTGTGCATATGTGCATATTGAGCATATTGTTGTGTATTGTTTGTGTGTGTTGTGTGTGTGTGGTGTTTATCGTTTTTTCTTTGCATGTGTATGTATTGTGTGTGTTGTGTATTGCTTGTGTGTGTGTATGTTTCTTCATGCATGTGTGTATTGTGTGTGTTTTTGAACGTGTGTATTGTGGGCATTTGTGTTGTATGTGTGTGTATGTTTTTTGTGTGTTGAGTGTGTGTGTATGGTTCATGTGTGTGTGTGGTGCATATATATGTGTGTGTTTTGCGCATGTGTATTGTACGTCTGTGTTTTTGTGTGCGTGTTGTATTGTGCGAGTGTGTACATATGCATACCTGGGAACTTTCAAGATGAGCTGACCCTGAGATCTTTGAAATATTAACCCTTAAAGCTTCCCATAATGCAGATTTTATGCGATATGTGCCTGCTTGCTCTAACACAGAGGTGCTCCGGTCTGTGTGCGAGGGACCTTTAACATGCTACAGTTCAGGGGAGGGGTGGCAATTTGTGGCCCAGGGGGCAAATACATTCAAGTGGCCCATTTCTATTATCGTTCCAGGCCACTGTTCCAGGCCACCCCCTTTTACTAATTTTAAAACTGGCATTAATGTTGTGACATAAGTCACGTGATACCACATAGCTTACAGTTGAAATGGGGCTACACTAGTGCGCCACTCTAAAGCTTACAATTTAAGTCAAACTTACCTAGTGATATTACAGAGCTTACAAGGGAAATGGTTTATGCTACTAGTGTAGCTCCATTTGGATTGTACCTCTGTGGTATCACTAGTGTAGCTCCATTTACAGCAGCAGTCAGGAGATTTAGTGAGGTGCAGTGGCCTACCAGCCCAGACATATGACCATCCCAGGGGGCAATTGCCCCCCAAAGCCAGCCCTCCCCTGCTACAGTTTGAATAACTCACTGCAGGAACACAAACAAGACAAGCAGGACATCTCCCACTGTCTTTCTGGTACTAATGGCACCAGTTTAGAGGCTAAGGAAACATTTAATTGGGGAAATTCATATAGTAGGTGACACCCTAAGAATTTGGCCCTTCACCCTGAGATTTGGGTCAAACCCTGAGAGTTCCCAGGTATGTGCATATGGTGTGTATGTGTATTGAGTTTATATTGTGCATGTGTATTGAATGTATGCATTGTTTGTTTTACACGCATCGTGGTATATTGTGTGGGTGTTGTGTATTGTGGCCTGTTATGCGTTTATCATACCTGGGAACTTTCAGTTGAGGGCTACCCGGAGGGTATTCCTCAGGGGGTAAAAAAAATGACGCTAATCGCGTCAAAAAGGGGCAGGGCTTAACTCGAGTGTTGGGGGGGATTTAACCCTTTGAGTGCCAGAGTGGTACGGAATGCATTGCAAAGCAATGCATTCCGTACCACTCTGGTACTCAGAGGGTTAAATGTGTCACACAGAAGGCTGGGGACGGAGGCACAACTGGAGAAAACGCAGATGTGGCAGAGTTTCAATAGAAACTCTCCACATCCGGAGGAATCTGCCTCTGCCCCGGAGACCCGGTAAAGCTCTGTCAGTTCCCAGGTATGGCGTTTATGCTTTTTGCATGTGTGTATTGCCAAGAAATCTGATACTTTGGCACTATGGTGCAATTAAAATAATACTGTTGCAAAATAATTGAACCATAAGGGATAAATGTAAAGTCCAATATATTATATATTTAAGGTGACCACATACCCCTTTAAATCAGGGACACTTATAAAATATATATTCCTGGCTGCAATGCGTTACACACCTCTGTCATTCAAGACGTAAAGGGCCCGTTTAAGCCAACGTGACTATAGAGGATTCTCATTCCCCTCCCTATGGTTTGCTCCAGAATTGCACATTTCCTGCACCATGCCCTCTCTCGTGATGAAGCGCACACTAATTACGTCAATATAGTCCCACGAATTACGTCACGGCCTCTCATTTTTAATAACAATAGAGGGAGACATGAGCCTTAATACTTGACTGTGATAGGAGCTTTATCAGCCAATCGAGAGGCGCCTCGGCGGCCATTTTCTAATAGTCGTAACGGTATTGCACGCTCGTTTATTATCGTGGGTTGTTGGCCATTTTATCGTAGTTGAGCTCTGGGGTCCATTGTTAAACTGCGTCCAATGGGCAGTTCCCCTTCTATTGTTTAGAAATCTGTACCTTTTACCCACAGAGACTCTTTCTAGTAACCGTGTGACGTCACGCAGTAGCACTGCCCTTTTGAAGGCAAGCCACACCCTCCCGCTGACTACCGGAAACTTCCCCATAGGGCGGTATATAGAGAGAAGAGCCAAGATGTCTTTGCAGCGCAGGTAAGTAAGCATTTTGGTTGTATGAGGAGGCGCGAATGGGCTCTAAGACGGGAGAGATGTGCATGCCAGCGTTAGATAATTTGTAGGCAGTCAGTGGCTTCCCAGATGTCCAGGACAAACATTACTATCATTCCCAGCTAGCCAAGGCTCATTGGGGATGGCGGTATTGTAGACCTGAACAGTTGGGATACCTCTGATGTTACCTACGGACTTACTGGTCTGTTGGGCCATAGAAGGGATAACATAATTATTGAGCTGTGGTTTGACTGCATCCTCCTCAAATCTCTCTGTCCTTCTTTTCACATCCTGCTGTCCCTGTGTTTAGGAGATCAGATTGGTGTATCACATTGCTCCACAGCAATCCAACTTGCATTAATGTTTAAGATTCAGAATGTATTTATGAATTAGTTTGTGTAAATAAAATGTTGGTGTTACTCTTAATCATCAGTTACACAGCGAAGTGTCAATAGGTCATTAAATAACCTAAAACTTTTCAGTAAAACTTTGCACACGGTATTGCTTCCAGCAATCCCACCTAAAATAAAAAAAAAACAGTGAGTATGAGGTGTCCCTTGGTAATGTGAGAGAGGAGGGTGCCCCAGTAGTGAAGGAGATTCATTTCCTGGCAGTGTGCTAGACTTGTTCTCCTGGCAGTAAGTAAAAGAAAGGTCCACCTGAAATGACTAAGACCAGTGAGATGGGATTTGTTCCCCTTGGCAGTGAGTACTGTGAGGGGTGGGGTTGTGGCACCACGAGAACATGTATAGCATTTCTCATTGGTCTTCCAGAAATACTGACAAGTTACTATGTAACCATCTCCCACAATTGGAATAGGAATAAACAGTTTAACTTGAATTGCAGTTTCCATAAGTATACATTTGGAACACCTAAGGTGGCTGCCATGGCATATCATAGTTCCAAAACACCCTGGATGGGAACCACTGATCTATTTAATGAAACTGTATCCAGAGTTCTAATCTAGCTGATCTCTGTACACAGCAGCACATTTGATCTGTTGTCACCTTGTCATTGGTAGTACATGGTCTGTTTCCATGAATGAGAAGTGACGGCTGATCAGAGATTAGCAATATTCTTTCTCTATATGGGTTAGGTAAAATCCCATAATCCTCCACCAGACAAATTATTGTTTTACAGAGTGGAAGAGTAACCATTAGCCAACCGGATTGCTTTCTGAAAAGTAAATTGTATAAACTGGTGGACCGGCATTTTATGGGCACCTATTCAAGAGAAAAAAGTGCAGTTCTGGAGCAAACCCATTGCACCGTTGAGGATAAATTAAAACCCATTTATATAATTGTTTTCATTTTTCCTTCATGGTGCAGTTGGTTTGCCCCAGAACTGCACCTTTTTTCTTCTTGAATAAGGTCCCATGTGCACACGCTGTTAGGTTTTGAATCTGGGACCGCTGTCATGTGAGGTTGCAGCTCTGCTTACTAAGCTGCCTTGGATGCTGAATATCTCCTGTTGTCAGTGTGATGCAAGGGTGGTCAATTGTTGTGCCTCCAGCTGTTGAGAACTTCAGCCACATCATTGGAGATGATGGGGATTGTAGCTCCCAGCAGTTGGAGGGCCAATAATTGTCTTCCTCTGATGTAATGCTATCCTGATCAGTCTTAGGATACCCTGCATATATTTGGAACCTTTACCCCCTCACTTCCTTTACAAGCCAGTGCTATGTACTTTTAGCTTGCCAGATTATTGAGTCTTACTCTGTTGATCTAGCTTTCCTTTCAACTTGGTCCTAATTCTGGCTGGATCATCACTATGATTTCTCTTTGCTGTTATGCAGATTGTTCAGGCCAAGAATTGGACCAGTAGAACAGGGAACAAGGTTATTAAACACAGACATTTGACCTGGTGCCTGTGTCTAAGACTAGGAATTAGTGGCAGGAAGGAAAGCAGTATTGAAGGCTCTGAAAGATATATAATAGTGAGATGGTCTTAGTACTTATTTTGCCAGCTGGATCTGCAGAGAGTCAGAAAATCCAGAGCAGTTACTTCTGGGAACCATTCTAGTTGGCGGGAGGTGGCAGGCAGAGTGGTCTTTTATCATTCAGCCTTTGGTAGGCAGATAAAGTAGTTGTTTAAACAGTCAAGCTCAATCTCAGAACGTCAATGCTAGACAGGGATGACATTGCACACAGGAGTGAGCTTTCAGCGGGTTTAAATGGGACATGGAGTAGTTAAGTAAATCCAGAGCTGGGCTTGGAGGGCCAGATCATCACATTACCCCCTAGTCCACAGTGCTCTTCAGGAGTGCCAAGCTTTGTTTCGACAAGGAGTCCCTTGAGGTCACTTGCAGGAACCCAAGAGTGTTCTTCAGGGCCATAATTCTTTGGATTCCCTTGGAGAGAACAAATTCCAAGATTTTGTCGATGACTTATTCTTGCCCTTCTTCAGACACAGGAGCGGGAAGATCTGATTGACAAAACCGTTGCATGCATAGGGCTTGAGCAGATACAAATGAGAAGTGGGACAGATCCTAAGGTTAGAACAAATGTCCAGGATGTAGGATAACTGACTGATATACTGACGTGCCAGGAACTAACAGAAGGGAGAAGTGTTTATAAGCATTTTTTAACTGTATCATCAGAAATGTTGCACTTACATCCTGCCATAGGTCAACAGAACAGGGTGAATGAACATCAGTCACAGTAACACCCAATTGGTCAGAGGTTAGGAGGGATGTGCAGGAGTAGTAATCCAAAACAGGAAAGAAGGGAGAGCATTCCAAGGAGTGTCTGCCAGGTTAGAAGCTGCAGCTTTTTACCATCATCTGGGATGCCAGAGAGGGAATAGATCATCTTCATGAAGAAGCACAAGTTCTTCAGATGAAGATAATTTAGGGAGTGACCTTGCTAGGAGAAGCAGTCTACAGCAATCCAGATCACAGTAATGTCAAGTGAGAGGCAAAATTCAACCATAAAATCCATGGCCAGATTAGGCCAAGGTAGTACTGGCACAGGAAGAGGTTGCAACAGACCCATAGGTTTAACACACGGAATCATCATCCTTGTACAAAGTCAGTGGCATCTGTCCTCAGTCTGAGCCAACAGAATCTGTGTTTCGTACTAGAGTGGTCCACTACAGAGTAATGCTTCCAGTTCATTTAGGCATAGAGGGTTGGGCACATACATTATGCAGGTGACTACCTCAGAAGGAATCTAAGTTGGACAGCAGACAGCTTCTGCAAGAGTGACAATAATTTGATAGTGTAATTGTAGTAGTAATAAATGACTCATTTGAGATAAGATGTAGAGGCTTCCTTAGATTGTTGGGGCATTGCATTAGCCTTAGAATTCTTAGACCCAGAGATGTAGAAGATGATGAGATTAAAGTAATCAAAGAAGAAAGCCCATCATGCCTGTTGTGCATTTAACAACCTTACTTTCTCCAAATACTCCGGGTTGTGATGATCGGTTAGAATCTGTATTGAAGTGACAACCCCCTAGCAAATACAGCCACTCTTTCAGAGCATGCTGATGGCAAGTAACTTCCACATGCCAATGTTGTAATCCCTTTCTGAGGAAGATATTCTGTTGGAGTAAAAGGAGCAAGGGTGAAACCTGCCAGTAAGTGTGGAATGCTAAGAGAGGAAGCCACTACAGCGGTTTCTTTGTAAGAATATTAGGATGCAGTATGACTTGAGCAAATGTAAAATAGGCTTTAAAGGAGTAGTAACTTTTATTTATAAAAACACATATTTTATTTAGCTTTTCCTGCTGAGTAAAACAAGGTCACTCCCATCACTGTCAGATGTTTTATTAAAAAATTATAGCAGTTTAAATAATCAGGAAGTGAATTTACTGTGTTTAGTTCCTGATAGTTCTGACTGACAGGAAGTGAATTTACTGTGTTTACTTCCTGATAGTTCTAACTGACAGGAAGTGACAGGCAGTTTCTATCACATTCTATGGAGAACTGTATGTCTCTGACTTTTCTGACTTTCCTCTCCATTAGAATCTAACAGGAAAACTAATTAGAATTTGACCACTAGAGGGCACTGCTAATGTAAAAAAACATGGGTTTAAACTGTAAGACCTCTGGAAATATAAATCTCTCAGCAGTGGGGGTACCCTTATTTTACTCTATAGGAAAATCCCTACAATATATATTTTTTCATAAAAAAAAGTTTACTGCTCCTTTAAAGAGGTTGAAAGCTGCATAGCTTCAGGTGGCCAGTTGTGGTGGTCCATGCTCATTCAGGTCAAGAGTATAAATGGCCTGGTCTTATAAAAGTCTAAGCTGAGTGATGGTATTAGTTGGTTACTCAGTTGAAGCTTTGTATGGACTTTAGACCCTTAAAAAGTGGACAATTCTTCAGCCTAAAATTTGAATGGATCCGCCACAAGCCCATCCACAGAAATGTGTTATCCTAGGAAGGAAAAACAAAACTTTTTCAAAGTCATAATTTTCTGCTTTAATGTAGAAACCATCGGTAGGTAATTGATGAAACACCTTGATAACTTGCTTATAATGCTTACTGAGTGTTTCAGAGAAGATCATTTTGTCTAAGAGGACAACCACACAGGAGCAGTGTCACAGTTACCCAGAGAAGTTCGGGAGTCAGTATGCCTTTAGTTAATGCAATTTATTAACAAATTACATAAAGGAGATATAAACAATATATACAATAGGAATAAGCACAGGGTAATAGCCAGCAAGCCTGCTATCAGAAATAATAGGTTGCAGTGGTAAACCACTGTGCTGAAGACTAGGCCTTAGCCACTGGAAGTCTCAGCTGGAACCAGGACCTAGAACAGGAACTCAGGATCTTGATCTGACGAGGAATGAGGTCTGACTCAGCCTGCAGTCAGAAGGAAATATCACTGACTCACACCTGGAGCCGGTAAGGGTGAAAACTGACTCACGTCTGCAGTCAGCTACGCAAGTGTACCAGAGCCCCAGGCCTGCACTAGATTGGGTGTCTGATCACCAGGGGAAAAGACAAAAGAATAGTCAGACAGAGCCACAAGTCAGCACCAGAGGGGTTAGTCAGACAAGCCGGGTCATACACAGTTCAGGTAGTCAGCCAGTGCCACAAGTCTGCACCAGATTAGATGTCTACTATTAGGAGTTAGGCAAAAGAATAATCCGACAGAGCCACAGGTCAGCACTAGAATCGATGGAAGACTAGCCAGGTCATACACGCAGCCCAAGGTAACAACTGCTATGAACAACAACGCAAGGACATCTGAGTCAGGCTTCAAGGGATAGTAATACTTCATTTTAACTTTATTTTATTTTGTAGGCATTAAAAAAACATTAAGAATGATATGTCTTCTCTCTCAAACCTTTATGGTTTATGAGATATTCACAAGCAAAGTTTCCCCCTCCTACCCATTTTACCTAGTGTAAGCCATCTCTTCTCAGATGTGGAATGTAGTCCATAGACCAGACAGATAACAGAAGGGGACACTCTTATTCCTATGAAAACAATGAAAGCCCTTCTCCCCTTGACAAGCTTTTCAGGTTTTTCCTGAAGATTGTCCCTCTCTGCAGTCTACCTGGGCACCTCCCTTCTGCTCCGGCTGAACAGTGTGACATCAGTAAAAGGGGTGGGAGGGGGAGACTTTGTCATTGAATTACTCTGGAACTCCAACTCTGACAGAATTGAAATAACACTCTCCAAAGTCCAAATACTATGATGATTAATTAGAGCTGCTTTTATTATGAAACATTAATATCCCTTTCAGTCTGCCCTTTAAACCACTCCACAGGAAGTAAGAAGAGCAGCTCAGAGGTAGGAAGTAGGAAGTTGGTAAGATGAGACTACAGGAAGCAAACACATAAAACAGAGGCCTGCTGCATGCTTGAAGCCTCGTGCCTAGAAATGTAGTAGGGAGCACCTCTGGAGTGACCAGAGGTTCTCCAGGAAGTTATCTGTGTGAGTCTCAACAGTTATGTTATGGGATGAAACCAGGGGGAACCCCAAGATGATTGAGATATGGGGCAAAGATATGACCTAGAAGGAGATTACTTACATCCTCTACTAAAGACAGCAGAGGAACAGTATATTGGAGTCCAAATGGCAGCTGTTTACTGTAGATGTCTTGATTGTTAAATTTTTTGCCAAAGGTAGTATTCAGGTGGAAAAGTATGCATCAGTGGACACACCAGCGACCCTGGAAAACACAAAGGCTCAATGTGAACGGTACCCTCAGACCTGGAGAGAGAGTCTAAGGTACTCATAGACAATCATGGAGAGAAGCAGAGATGGTCCGAAAGGTTAGTCCTTGGGACTCCACCAAGCCATGAAGTTTCCTTAAAGGGAAAGTGCGTATTTTGTGCTTTGGGGCTGCAAAATATGCGCAGATTTCGTAAAGTGTTTATGGGACTTGTTTTCCTCAAAGATAACTGACACACTCCAACTCCATTAACTCTGGAGATGCTTAATCTCTGAGTAAGGGGGAACTTGAATATAGGAGGTAGTGGAATGTGGGATAAAGAGAATACTTGTGGTTACGATCTCTCCTTCCCTCATACCGTCTTTCAGTAATGCAATGTTCCTATGTCACTTATCGGTCAATTAGCAGTTCAAGGGTATCTCCTTGCTTATCCTTAAGCTTTTTCATGAGCACTTTCCAGAAGGCTGCCTTTAGGGCATTCCTCCCCACTGCAGTCACTATCAAATGTGTACTGTTCCATTTCATACTTAGCGTTATTCCCATGGACTTGCTATAGATCCAGTGTGGATGTTTCATTTAGGTATTGTTGCCAGCTTGTTTGAAAACTGACTGGAGTGCAGAGATGAAGTCATCTGAATCCTTATTGATCAGGAGATCACAATGCAGTAGGGGGTGAGACCCACTCCAAACCCTTCCCTTTAAGTGAAGATGTCTGAAGTTCTGAGCACACTGACTGTTGAATCCCCTCCGTTTCCAAGCCACAGAAGGAGGTCACTGGACAACAACCTTTGATGTAGGGCCTAACTCTAGGACTGGAGTGTAATAGCATGATGATAGGCTCTATAAGGTATATAACTGTGTTGGCTGGGGCCTCAAAGTCGTGATCTAGAGCAGCTCTATAATGGAATGCAGGAAACTCTGCAGTTGCCAAAGGATGATATCCCAGTAGAGGACACTAGAGGGTGTCACTAATGATTTACGCTGGAGAACGTTGATCCACATTGACCATAGGAGCAGGGGACTGGAAGTAGCTGAATGCACAGTAGCTAGTAAAGTGGCAAACAGTAAAAGTGATGGTTTAATAGAAAGAGCCTTGTGCTGATACAAGACATTTCTGCTCCTCTTCGTAAACTTCTTTCTCTGTCTGCATCTGTTGTAAATCTCCAGGGGCATTTTCTTGATGTTATCACTGGTATAGCCTCTTTGACCTCAAGGACCTTATGCAGAAAGCAAAAAAAAAAAAACTAAACTGTTGTATTCCAACTGTATTACGGGGGGGGGGGGGGGGGGAGTAAAACTACCCATTGATTTTAAACTTTTAAACTAGTTGAAGAGCCTGTTACATGAGCCACAGTGCCACTGGCAGCCGGTCGCGGGGCAGTCATGCGCAGTAGAGACTGCTCGCACTGCGGCTGATACAGAGGAGCATCCAGCTCTGTATCAGCCGCGGTGTGGGCAGTCTCTACTGTGCATGACTGCATCGATACACACGTTTTAGTGAATTATTATATAGGAGGATAGGGATTTTACCCTCTTGAATGTGAGAGAAGTCTTCAATATCCCATTTAAAGGAACAGGGATTATTTTCCTCCTGTGATGCATTTGTTCGACTCCAGGTTACTTTTGTGAAAAAGGCCTAATTGTTTCTTCTATTTAGTTGAGAAAAGGCATGTGCTGTAACCTCAGGTTGCAGAGCTAACAAGACAACACAGCAATGCAAAGATACCCCAAGTCTGATCAGTGAACTGGGAGGTAATAGTGGGTGGGATATGTTTTTGAAATTGTCATCTCCTTATCTCTTCTAGATGTGTGGCGCTCAATCTGATTTTCTAATGACTAAAAAAATTATTTTTAATGGTTCTTGACTATAAAACATTTAATTGACGGCAAAGCTTTCATCTAACCATGTCTCCATATTTAGGCAGGTATTACTTTGAAGGGCAGTTAAACTATTCTCTATTAATATAAATTTCCTTTCAACAGAGGCCCCTTCAATGTCCATCATTTCAACAGTGACCAGATACAATTCTCAGAACATCTTTATAACTCGCTAATTATGCATAAAGACACAAGTCATGTGAATGAGAAGATCCTGAATCTCACCCTGGAGATCATCTTCCTGCTGACTGGAGAGGTGAGAGATTGTTGAAAACATAACAATGATCTTCTTTTCTCTGGTAACATAAATGGGACCTGCGGAGCTGTTATTTGGGAACTAGAGGCAAAGCGTTTTCAGGGAAAGATTTCATATGATAAGACAGGGGTGTCCAAGTTCAGTCCTCAAGAGCTACCAATAGTCCAGGATTTAAAGGAATAGTAATGATTTATTATTACTATCCCCAGTGTTGTAGATATTTGTAAAATAAGTTAATAGCCCCCAGGTTCATCTCTCAAACCTTTATGTTTTGAGAGATAACCGAAGGCAAAGTTCCCCCCTCCCTCCCCCTTCCCTGAAGTCAGCGTTGTACTGACTGCAGGGATATCTGGTCTGACTTTCATCAGGCGGCTCTGCAGCAGAGCCAAGATCCCGTTAGTGAAAAATAATTATTTCACTGAAACGGTCTTCTACGTGTGCTTGGTTTGCAAGCACATGTAGAAGACCGTTTCAGTAATTCTTTGTCACTAACGGGATCTCGGCTCAGCTGCAGAGCCGCATGATGAAAGTCAGACCGGATATCCCTGCAGTCAGCACAACGCTGACTTCAAGGAAGGGGGAGGGAGGGGGGAAGTTTGCCTTCGGTTATCTCTCAAACCTTTATGAACCTGGGGACTATTAACTTATTTTGCATATATCTTCAATATGGGGGATAGTAATAATAAAGTATTACTATCCCTTTAAGGATGTTCCTGTTTGAGGACAAATGGGCTAAACAAAATGAATGAGCCGCTGATTAACTCAACTGTTCTTAATCAGGGAAATCCTTAAATCCTGGCTGTTGAGGATCGAACTTGGACACCCTTAAGATAAGGCATCAAAAGTGATTTAAAAGAGTAATGCCTCAAATTACAAAGTGGACTCAATAAGTGTTTAATAGTTTAATTGTTTCATCTTATTTTCATAAATATATTTAACCCTTTTAGTGCCAGAAGGGTATGTAATGCTTTGCTTACCCCTCTGGCACTCAAAGGGTCAAAAGTTAGCACATTTTGTTTTGCTATGACAAAGGAGAGAATTTTGCCTTTAATGTCTCCTACTGTTGTGATGTCACCTGCTCAGATCCCACCCAGGCTTATCAGGTACTGCTTGTCCTTCACATTTCCTTGATTGGGCTATCCTTTGGTCATGAGTTGGAGTTTTAAAGGAGAAGTAACATCCTAATTATAAACACACACACACACACACACACACACACACACACACACACACACACACACACACACACACACACACACACACACACACACACACACTATGAATTCTGCCCTCTTACCTTGGGTGAAGAGATTAAGGGCCTTTTACACTAAGGAAAATAGAAGCAGATGTGGGGTAAATTATCTGCACCAAGTTGGAGACATACAAATTACCCAAACTGCTTTTAACCCCTTGAGTGTGAGACATCTTTAGCGAATCACAAAGCAGTTCATTAGAGACCTGTCTAGTATTTAGTGGGTTAAAAACACAACTTAACTCAGTGGGAAGTTTTATTTTTCCCCTGTGTTGCAGTGGTATTGCTCCACAATTCCACATTTCTTCTTTTGTAAATAAGGCACTCAAGTTCAGTCAGTCCTGCATATCATGTCACTGATGGCGGACATGACAGTTGCTAGCTTGACCAAAGTACAAAACAATGCACACTGCAGATGGTAATCTTAACACTTCAGTGATCAGAGAGGTATACGGTGCATAAGTTATTTTGAACTCTGGAAGTAATCATGCAGTCACTCGCTTCCTTGCTATTATAACTGATATAATATTTGAAGGAAACGACTGTCAGCAAATGGAGCACCTTGTTTCACTCAGTAGGGAAACCTCATAACCAACATATTTTCATAAATAGTGTAGGACCTTTTTTATGTATATTTTTTCATGAAAAAATTGTAATGCTTCTTTAACCCTTAATGTCCCTTGATGTTCCTGGACCGTCGCACTTGGTCCGGCAACTAAGGACCTGTGACGGTCCTGGCACGTTATGAAATTCTGGGGTAGTTGCACGCCACTCGCCGACCCTGGAATCTATTGCAAAAAATAATAAGACCCATGATCCTTAATGGCTGGCCATGTGCTGCGTCGGATGTTCTTTAAGGGGTTAAATCTAATCAAGAGACTAATATAAACAAAATACAGAGCATTCAGTGCTGCAGGCCTTGTGTAATATTGGATTACATTTTGCTTTGATGATCTTTTAACTGGAATCCTCTTTGTAGACTGAGTTCTCTGCAAACAAATCCATTGAGATCATATTCAAGGACATATGTTTAAAAATAGGTGAAAATGGAAAAAATAATAAAGTGTGGGTTTGATTAAATGTGTAAGCTTGATTACGTATTATGCACTTTCAGGTTATGCAAAGGCAAAATAAAAGGTAATATTCCTTTACCCCTTTGAGTGACAAGTCATTGCAACACAATGAGTGAAGTGGCATTGCATACCCCCCTGGCACTCAAAAGATTAAAGTGGATCTATCACATATAGATAAGTAATGCTCATTAAATAGAGCATTTAGCGAAAAAGTTTAATATGTTACTAATTTAAAAAAAAAAAAAAACGTTATCTGCTCAAAAATTGTTTAAAAAGTGCCCGACAGCCTACTTCCTGCTTTCAGCACTGCCTCTGCTCCTGTCCCAGTACCCAGCATCCTCCAATGACGGAGGCTTTCTTTCTCTAAGCTGGAGCGATCTCATTGGCAGAGATTGATATCTAGCCAACGAGAACGCTCCAGCTTAGAGACAGACAGCCTCCGTCATCGGAAGATGCTGGGTAGTGGGACGGGAGCAGCCTCTGTGTGGCAAGCAGCTTGCCGCAGCAGCAAGCGGGAGTAGGCTGCTGAACACCTTTTAAACTTGAATTTTTGCACAGATAACGGGTTTTTTTTTTTAAAATGACTAACATATTTAACTTTTTCGCTAAATGCTCTAACTAATGAGCATTACTTTTCTATATGTGATAGATCCACTTTAAAGTGTGTGTGTGTAACATGTTGGTTCACTGTACGTTGCACATTCCTCTGGTCCTTACAGGGTTAACATTTCTCACTCTAAACAGTGATATTTATTAATATCTCCCTATGTAGGATTATATTGTTGTGAAGAAGCAGGACGACCATGTCGCAGACAGCAGCAGTCCTTGTGCAACAGACAGATTCTGCAGGACCCAGAGCCCTGTCATGGAAGCTTCACCGAACTCACTGATACAGGAGAGAGACGATGACCAGAAGTCCCTGGAACTCACCATCAAGATCCGGGGTAAGAAGAGATTCCCCCCCAATATAAATGTTCTTCCTGTTGGGGGGGCGACAAAAGTATAGGAAATTAATGACAAAGAGTACTGCCCAAAGAAAGACTTGATACTAACCATATTTTAAAGGGGAACTTTCACCTCCTTTAAAGTGATCCTTATTCACTTGTTGGTTCCCAATATATGTTCACTCCTTTCTCCAATGAGAGCGCGCCAGGTCACATGCAGTATTCTACTGTCAACGGAGGAGATGGGAACAAGGCACAACTGGGGAGGGAAGAGGCAAAGGTTGGCAGCCTGCGTTACAGTGCGCTACCGCAGCTTCTCCTGAAGTGATGTCCTGATGGAACACTATACAGACTAATTTCTCTCTAAAGGAGATGTATAGCGAATATGTGTAAACGTTTAGTAATTTTATTTTTTTAAAGCCGTAGTTGGTCGAAACTGAAGTAATAAACTGTACACTGCACCTATTTCCTCATAGACTGTGGTTACCAGCTCTGTACCGCAGTCCTTCACTCTGCCTCTGCTCCCCTCCCTCTATCCAGCCTCCTCCAATGACAGAGGCTTTCTGCCTGGAGCGGTCTCGTTGTCAGAGATCGATATCTAGCCAATGAGACCGCTCCAGCTTAGAGACAGACAGCCTCCGTCATCAGAGGAGGCTGGATAGAGGGAGAGGAGCAGATGAAGAGTGACGGACTGTGGTACTGAGCAGGACCGCACTTGATGCGGAAGTAGGTGTTGGGCAGCGTTTATTACTTCAATTTCAACCAAATAAGGTTTTATTATGAGGAGGTTTTACTTCCTATTTAAACAAAGAAGGGCCCTGCCCAAATCATTAATGGATACCTACACTTGACTTATTTAAAGTAGCTAATTTGCTTCTGCTTTTACTGAGATTTACCATTAAGCTACCTTATACTTATAAATGACAGTAAATGGTGTAAAATGGCTAATTTAAAAGCAGACGCAAATTAGTTTTGTTTTTTTTGTTCGCACGAAGTGTCACTGGTTTTCATGTTCTTCTCCTGTTTACATACGTTTGGCATTCCTTGCCTATCTTTTTGTTTTGCTTTTCCTGGTTTTGTTTTGTATTCCCCGCTTTGTTATGATAAACTTGCTGAGCCGTTATCAAGCCTCGGTACTTTGTTTCGGTGCACAAAGCGTTCTCGCCGTGAGCTGAGTTCAAGCCTTTTTCTAGTGATCTCCTGTGTGTTGACCTGGCTTTCCTTCGACTCCCCTCCTGTTATCCGATTTGGCTTTGTGTTCGTATTTTCTGGTACTTGACCTTGGCTCCAATTATTCTACTCATCTTCTGCCTTCTCCCTGTGTACTTCCTCTGCCAGACTGGATTGTGAACCCAGCTTGTTTTACTATTCTTTGTTTCCTCCCTGGTATTGTGCTGCCCACCTGTTGCTGACTAGGCATGTTAACTCCGTGTTCTCTGACCCTGTGGGTCTTCTATCTGTGCCCACTAGTCGAGCTTTGACCCCCTTGACCACTAGTCGAGCTTTGACCCCCTTGACCACTAGCCAATCTTTGACCTCCTTGAACACCAGTCGAGCTTCGACCCCCCCCCCCCCCCCCCCCAAACCTCTAGTCGAACTCTGCCCCCCCTCTACTTCTAGGCGAGTGTCAACCCAATCAACCTCTAGTTGAGCCTCTTCTCCATCGACACCTAGTCGTCTCAAGTTACAGTCATTTATCAGTCTGTCAACAGTGATAACTATATTGCTGGTAGGTTTCTGCTTACTTTTTTTGCAGTTCTCAGTGAATAGTTGCTGTTAATTTGGTTGTCATCCAGGGTGCAGGCTGGCTCCTCCAGTCGGCGCTAATCTGGTCTTGAGGCCAGCACCTTTATCTGGCTTAGGCCGCAGCAAGTCTTCCAAAGAGCAGCCACCACCAGACAGCAACGCTTCCCAGCCAGCGTACTTTAGTATCTCGCTCAATGAGGTCTACTTGGCAGTATTCTCAGCATTGTTTTCAGTTGTCTGTTTTATCATATCAAATAGCAGGCGCTTCCTATTCTGACCATCACACTGGTACCTCATGGGTACTGCAGTTAGTGTACATTAGTATATGGTACCAACTATGGGTATCTCTTTAACTGTGCATTTGCTGGTCTTTTGGTTAACATTACACACGGTTTTTAATTAAGTTTTCAAATATGCAAACGTGAATCAAGGTGACATGTCCACTTTGACCTTTTAATAAACAGCACATAGAATATAAACCTGAATGCACATACTCAAAGACACTCCACCCAGTCAGCATGTAACTCAGATCAGCTATTCATTTCCCCTCCAGTGAACTCTTGCCCCTGGTGTACCATGTGAACCGTTCAGCCCCACCTCTTTGAAGCCACTCTTTAATTTTGGTTTCTGAGCAACAAGTGATACTTGTTACTGTTCCCTAGAGCCCAGACCTAAGTTCTACCACTTTGTTATGGCCTATGATTATCAGTGACTGGATGTCACGGTTGATTGGAGGCTAAAGCGCTGGCTTTAGGAGATGGTGTGGGACAGTTTGCATGGAGCATGAAAGAGACAGTTCATCAGAGGCAATGATAAACTGAGCAGTTGTCTTCTTGGGATGTATGATGGGTTATTTCAATTATTTTAATGTAAGTGTATGTTTGATTAAATTATAGGATCATAAGATCTCACAGTTTATCATATATAGGCACTTTGTTGCTTCTGTAGCCACCAAAGTGATCACGTGACAATGTAGAGTTAAATACTGTCCTTGCAATGTAGGGGAAATTCTTCCTTCCATGAAGGGCTGGTCTGAAGCATTTCCCAGCACAGGAAGGGCAAGGAGAAGATTCCTAAGCCAGACCCATAAATTAACTTATCTTACCTGAATATTTATGGGTCAGGGTGTCTTTCTCTTGTTAGAACTTATTATGATTATTTTGTGTTCTTACTAACAGAAAATGTTTAATCGGCTCTAGGATGTCAGGATCACAAATTCAATAAAACTGCTATGCCTTAATAAATGGATAGTCTTCAGCATGTGCTAAATGGACTGCAGACCTTCCCTGATCTGATGTAACAACACAAGGACACCAAAGTCCATTGTGTAAATGCCAATTAGATCCACAAATATAAAATCTTGAAAAAATATTTATTCATCAATAATAAAATCAAAAAGTACTTATCAGTGTCGATGGCTCACATATTCAGATAACCTCAAGTGTCCAGAGGCTCATGGTGACATCAACGCGTTTCGTGTATACACCACTTTATCATGATGAAGCAATGTATACACAAAATGCATTGATTTTACCCTGAGGCTCTGGATACTTGAGGTTATATGAATATGTGAGCCATCGACGCTGATAAGCACTGTTTGATTTTATTATTGTTGAATAAATATTTTTTAAAGATTTTATATTTGCAGATCGGATTGGATTTGTGCAGTGGACTTTGGTGTGCTTGTATTTTTATGTTCTTGCCATATTCTGTCTTTTTTTTTCAGTTTCTTTTCCTGGTTGTTGTATGTTTTTTTGCCCTGGTTCTTGTCTTCTGGATCCTTGTTCTTTTCCTGGTTTTGTGCTCACTCCCAACCCTTTTGAAACACCAGTGCCTCAGTGCTAGCCCGTGATCTAAGCGTTCAAGTGCATTATCCTGTTATTGTGCGTGTTTACTGTGTTTGACCCTGCCTTGCTTCTCGACTTCTCTCTTGCTCTTCCACTTGGTACTTTGTATTGGCATTTCTGATTCTCTGTCTGACCTCGGCTTCTCCATTCTCATGCCTTCTACTTATGTGCCTTATTGTCCGCCTGTTACCGACCCTGCTAGTACGACCCTCCAATTATCCTGCTTAGCCAACCATTTGTTCTACTCCTCTGCCCTCACAATGCACCGGAGCGGTCACAGTTTGTGTATCTCGACCTTAACTTCTCTGAAGATGCTACTGTAAGGAAGGAAGCTTCTGCCGGACATAGAGCCTGTGTCACATGTTACAATCCAGCATTAGTACAAAATAATGTCCGCAAATTCTATTGGGTGAAAATGATTGCCGAAACTTATATAACCTCTTCAGGTGTGTCAGATGTCATTAGACAATCTGTGGTTGAAGGCTTCCAAGAGGTGGTTTTGCTAGGCCTTAGACCCTCAGGAGGCCCCTTGACACAACCTTTCTCTTGCATGAGGTCATCAGGTAAACAATCTTGATGGAATGGAAGTGATCAGAAAGAAAATCTGCCTTCTTATTGGCTAGCCAAGATTTATCCCCTTCTCAGGGAAGGATACAGAATTTTGGAACACTCCCAAGGTTGATGCTGCCAAGAGAAATAGCACTTTTTCATTTTAAATGTCAGCAAGATGGAGGCGCTCTCCCCCTGCCAATCGAATACATAACAAGGTAGATTTTATGTCTGTGGGAGATAATTACACAAATTAAATGGAGCATTTGTTCCTGCTTGTTGGTTTTAATCATATGTTGGAGCGGAGGTGGAACGTGATGGTTCCACTTTAGGGCATAGCAAAGGGCTGAACATTAATAACCTTAAGTTGCAGGTTTCTGTCCTATTGGCTCTTACATGTATTAAATGGGCAAATGAGGACTTAATTTCCAGATGTTTCAAATGTTCTGATTTATATTCATCGGCCAGTGAAGAAATTTAAAAGGGGCGGGAGGAGAGAACTTTGCAAGGTTATTTCTCCCGAAGTATGCAACTTATTTTAAAAAAACAAAACAAAAAAAAAACGAACAACAAACTTGGATCCTTTGAGTTATTAATTTAAGAAGAACAATATTAAACAGTGTTTATGGAAAGTATTACTATCCCTTTAAACTGAATTATTCAAGTATTGCATAGAACTTTTATTTTACCTAGTTCATTCATGAAACACTAAGTTCATCTCAGCACTCATTCAGTATTTTAATTATTGCTTTACTTATTCGGTCTGTCGTTCTTGAGATCATACGTACACCAAACTAAGTATGTTTCTGTGGTAATCATATATACACCAAACTGGTCATATAGTGCTTTTTTTGTAATTATTTCTTAGATGCATCTTTTGTATTTAGGATGTTCATATTTCCTTTTGGCTTCCTTTCACCAAGTGCTGTAGCCCATGCCAAGTCTGTATAACTACAGTTGCTTACCACTTGATAATAGAAAATTATGTAATTTTTTTTTTTTATTGAAGTTAGTTTTGGGCCCCTTTGAGTAAGAATTTTTTTTTCTTTTCAATTTAAAGGGATAGTAATACTTATTATTAATACTTATTATTATACAAGTATGGTCACTTTGGCCATTTATTAGTCTTCACATTCTTTAACCCTTTGAGTGCCAGAGGGGTGCGCAACGCATTGCTTTGCTTACCCCTCTGGCACTCAAAGGGTTAACCCTGTGAGTGCCAGAGAGGTATCTAATGATTTGCAACGGCATTCATTGGATAACTTCTGTTCTGGAGTGAAAACAATTGAGGTGTGCTAGGTTTGCAGATTCTTTTGGACCAGAATTTCACTCCATTTAAGCTCTGTATAACCGATTGATTAATACAACTACACTATTCATTCACTGCAGTAAATGTGCGTGAACAACATATAACTTTCTTGCTGATAGCTTTTTGTGGCCCTTTGTCAGCGTTTCCTAACCAGTGAGTGCCTCAAACATTTTTTTCTGTTATTCAATGTTTTTATTTTAAAATGTATTTATTTATTTTTTTAATTTTCATGTATGACTGATGAAGAGCTAGGTTATAAAAGTCTTACTAAATATATGTATCCGATTATTCAAGTGATGTGTGTTAATTCCCTGCAGATGAATCCAGTGAAAGAAGTACACCAGAAAGACTCCCCATCCATCCTTATTCACAGGACTATACAGAGGAAGATAACAGGATCATGCATGATTATCAGGTAGAAAACTGCAGGAGTAAAATCCTACAAGAAGTGTGTCTAGGTTTAAAGTGGAACTACCACGTTAAAGGGATAGTAATGTTTCATAATAAAAGCAGTTCTAATTAATCATCATAGTATTTGGACTTTGGAGAGTGTTATTTCAATTCTCTCAGTGTTGTAGTTCAGGAGTAATTCAATGATAAAGTATCCCCCTCCCACCCCTTTTACTGATGTAACACTGCTCAGCCAGATCAGAAGGGAGGTGCCCAGGTAGATTGCAGAGAGGGACAATCTTCTATTAAGATGAGGGAAAAACCTGAAAAACTTGTCAAGGGGGAAAGGGCTTTCATTGTTCTCATAGGAAGAAGATTGTCCCCTGCTGTTATCTGTCTGGTCTATGGACTGGATTCCACATCTGAGAAGAGATGGCTTACACTAGGTAAAAGGGGCGGGAGGGGAAACTTTGCTTGTGAATATCTCTCAAACCATAAAGGTTTGAGAGATAAGAATTATACCTTTCTTCATGTTTTTTTAATGCCTACAAAATAAAATAAAGATAAAATGAAGTATTACTATCCCTTTAAATGAAGTCGCCCTGCATTACTTAGGCAGGTGGCGACTAGCTTAATAATAGTTATTTTACCTCTCAAAATTAGCCACTTGTAAAATAATCCTTAAGCTTCCGAGACCAGAAGCCAGGCATCAGCGCAGGTATCTTGTCTGCTCGCCCGCGCTGTCAGTCCCGGTCTCCCTACATATGCATTGCATTGGCCCGAACAGAATCGGAAGGGACTGACGGCGCAGGCGCACAGACTTCACTAACCTGGCCGTCAGTCTCGGAAGCTTAAGGATTACTTTACAAGTGGCTACTTTTGAGAGGTAAAATAACTATTATTAAGCTAGTCGTCACCTATTGCAAGGCGACTTTCCTTAATGTGGTAGTTCCGCTTTAAGATGACACAGCATAATCAGGACGGGGTTCTATGACTAACATTACTCCCGGAGAAATATGGAGACACTAGATGATTATTAAATATTGTGTGATGTTATAGACACAGTAACTAAAGCCTACATCATTATTAGATACAAAGTGATCCACATACAGGGCTGTGCAGAAGCCATTAGTACGATGGTAGTTAAAGGCAGAGGTGTAACCTGTACATGTAAGCAGCACAGACATCATCTTTCAGAGGCTTTAGAAGCAAAGAGAATGGAGGAGAAAAAGTCTCTAAATTAATGGTTGATATGATGGACCAACCTGGTTATCTCTTTTACTATCTGTGTTATTTTATGGAGCAGGAAGTTAGATTTCAAGGACACATTTTATGTCTGGAATTTATTTCTCATCAGTCCTTTAATTACCACAAGAAGCACATTGTGATTTACATTTGGGACTCGTATGACCATTGTGACTCTTGATATTGTATCACAGGTGGAGCCAGAAGAAATGATCTTTCCCCAGAAGTGTAAGGAAGAGGAAATTCCTGCAGAGATCAGCGCAGGTGAGACATAAATACAAGATAAACATAAAGCGGCACTGCTGACCTAGCACAACTGTTTTGGGGATTTTGCTTTTTTTTTTGGGGGGGGGGCGGTTTTCCACTATTTTTAAAGGGGAACATTCACCTCCTTTTTCTTTTTCATTTATGTAATTTTAAAGATATTTAATCTTCAAGCTGTGCTGGTCAGCATAATGCAGCACGCTGAATCTTTGGCACAGCTCTTCTTGACTTCCTAATTCCACCTCAGTATAATGCTAACCGGAGCTTGATGTAATGATAGAAGCCATTCACACCACACTGAAGGGAAGAGTGAACGCACTCCCTGGGGCAGATGGGAGGGAGGTGGGAGGAGAAGAACAGCTGTGCTGAAGATTCAGCGTGCCTATGTGGAAGTGCACAGCACAGAAGATTAAATATCTTAAACAATAAGTAAATGGAAAAAAAACCCACACGTTTCCTAATACTACTATAGTAACTAAATCTATGGTAAAAACTTTTTAAGAGGTGAATGTTCCGCATTAATGTTTTTAGAAATGGCATTGTAAGTAATGCACAACTTTCCATTACATAAAATTGTACAAAGTCCTCCATATAGTATGAGGGATAATCACCGTTTAAGGAGAAGGACACTTCATAAAACACATCGGAAAAATGACATTTCTACTTTATTAAAACAATCTAACTTCAGCATTAAAATGAATTGGACAGCAGAGACCTTCTGCAGCAGACAGAAAAAGACTAACTCTTTGTGTGGCAGAGGGCTGCACAACGCATTGCGCACACCTCTGGTACTCACGGGGTTAACAAGCAGCCAGTGTCCAAATCAAGCTGCTGCTCCTGCTGCTCTGCACAGGACAGTAGTTAAAGGGATAGTAATACTTGAAAATAATTTTATTTTATTATATTGTAGCCCTTAAAAAAAAATAAAAATGATATAAGTCTTATCTCCCAAACTTTATGATTTGGGAGATATTCACAAGTAAAATAAAGTAAATTTCCCCTTTCCTGGCTGTTTCAGCCAAGTCTGCCATCTAGTGGACAGATTTGGAATTCGGTCCACAGATCAACTGGCAGCTCTTTAGCAGTGCCGAGATCACAATCTTTAAAAAGAACTACTTAATTGGAACGGTGTACAAAGTGTGCCTGACTGGATTCAAGCACACTTCGTAGACCATTTCAATGAAGAAATTCTTTTTAAAGATCGTGATCTTGGCACTTCTGAAGATCTGCGGCCGGTCAAGGGACCGCATTCCAAATCTGAGAGCTAGAACTGTGATGTCACTCAGGGGGAAACTTTGCTTGTGAATATCTCCCAAACCATAAAGGTTTGGGAGATAAGACTTATATCATTTTTCATGCTTTTTTAAGGGCTACAATATAAAATAACATTATTTTCAAGTATTAGTATCCCATTAAATATAACAGGACTCTCCTCACTCGTGAGTAAATCTTAATACAAAGAAAAATGTCATAAGACGCAAGAAAAAAATAAAGAGGGTTGAGGGGAATTAAAAAAAGGTAGTTAAGAAACAAAGACCAGTGTTAACAGAGTTGAACCAGGGTATTAACTTAGGTATAATGAGAAAAAATTGTGACGTGTTTCCAAGCTTAATCTGTCACACCTTTCCAGATATATTCATTGAGGTTTTGTCTTTCCTGTACATGTGTGTCGCAGATGTGATAAGATTTAAATACAGATGTGTTATGACTTTAAACAAAAAATAAATAGACTGAGATTAAGAATTTATCGAGGCATTGTATGTGTATATGAGGCCTCGGGTACCCCGTTATGTCACTCTAGTAAGGCTGACATTTGGTTAACTTTGTTTTTCAGTCTGGATGTGTCTACTTTAATTTTTTTCTGAAAACTGGCTACAGTATTTATTTTTTCCTGCAATGAAAATTAGTGATAGAAGTTTCCTATAATAGTGTTGGAATTTTGGGTTTAACAGACTTTATAACAGCTGGATCATTCTTTAACTTTGAACCAATTACGAACTGAATATGTTATATACCCCATATATATATGAAACATGTTGCCTTCAGGAATATTCAGATGTAAAACCATGAAAACAAGATGAGTTGTGAACAAACAAGGAGCAAAGGTAAGAGGTGCGAATGATGCCTCCTCTTAAAGGGATAGTAATACTTCGTTTTATCTTTATTTTGTTTTGTAGGCATTAAAAAAAAACATGAAGAACGATGTAAGTCTTATCTCTCAAACCTTTATGGTTTAAGAGACATTCACAAACAAAGTATCCCCCCCCCTGTTCAGCCAGGGCAGAAGGGAGATGCCCAGGTAGACTGCAGAGAGGGACAATGTTCTATTAAGATAAGGGAAAAAGCTGAAAAACTTGTCAAGGGGGGCAGGGCTTTCATTGTTTTCATACAAAGAAGATTGTCCCCTTCTGTTATCTGTCTGGTCTTACAACCAGATTCACATCTGAGAAGAGATGGCTTACACTAGGTAAAAGGGGCGGGAGGGGGAAACTTTGCTTGTGAATATCTCTTAAACCATAAAGGTTTGAGAGATAAGACTTATATCGTTCTTCATGTTTTTTAATGCCTACAAAATAAAATAAAGTTAAAACGAAGTATTACTATCCATTTAAACACCTTAAGGTAACCTGTACTTCTCCTCATAAGTAATGAACTCACTTGACCATTTTACTGGTAGCGCATCAAGCTTCACCAGATGATGACAAATGAGGATCATTTTACTGGTCCCCTTTCAGATGCTGTCTGGATTGCAGAAGGAAAGGAGATCAGCGTGCAGGAATAACAACACAAATAATGTCACAAGATACAAAAACAAAACTGGTTTAAAAAAGTGTCAGCACTTCTCTTGACCTACACAGTCATTTCATCAGGAGATCAGACTCTGAGAGGAGCTGGTGTCTGGGTAATTTTTAGCCAGCTAAGCATGAACCAATGTCTGTGTCCAGGAAACTAAAGAGCTATTACTCTGGGGCAACAAACTGCCTCATAAGAGCAAAATATTGATTTACATTTTTCTTTAACCCCTTAAGGACCATTGACATGGCAGGACCGTCACGCTGGTCCGGCACTTAAGGACCAGTGACGGTCCTGGCACGTCACGTACTTTTACTCACCGCGCTCCTGTAGGAGCTAGGTGAGTAATACCGGGCACTGAAGTTGATCTCTCCAAGACAGGAGCGATCTCTTCCAGTGCTCCGTTTGACGTGCCGCCCCACGTGATCAGTCACGTGGGACGGCATGTCAAAGTTTCCTATGTGGTCCTTAAGGGACAGCACGCCCCGGGACCGCTGGTCATTAAAGGGTTAAAGCAATAGTAATGTTTCACAATAAAAGCAGCTCCTATTAATCATCATAGTATTTGGCCCATGGAGAGTGTTATTTCAGTTCTGTCAGTTGTAGTTCAAGAGTAATTGAATGACAAAGTATCCCCCTTCCGCCCCATTTACTGATGTAACACTACTCACCTCAGAGCAGCAAGACTGTCCAGATGGATTGCAGAGAGGGACAATCTTCAGTGAGCATAAGGGAAAAATCTGTCAAGGGGGTAGGGTTTTCCTTATGCTCACAGTAAGAATATTGTCCCTTGCTGCGACCTGTCTGGTCAGTGGACAGGATTCCACATCTGAGGTGAGCAGTGTTACACTAGGTAAAAGGGGCGGGAGGGGGATACTTTATCATTCAATTACTCTTGTACTACAACTCTGACAGTATTGAAATAACACTCCCTATAGCTCACATACCTTGAAGAGTAATTGGAGCTGCTGTTTTTGTGAAGCATTACTATCCTTTTAATTCCTTGAACCCTAGAGAAGTATCAAATACATTGTGTATGGGGGTCTCCTGCTCCATAACCAAATGTATATCATCCAAAACAGAGAGAGTACTGAAAAGCTGTGATGTCTGATCCACAGGCCACTAGTCACAAAAGTAATTTCCAGAACAAACATACAATTTTGCAACACATTCCAAATGTACAGCTGAAAGACCTGGATAAATATCTTGTTTGGTTTGATTTAAGAGTTATGAATGTGATAACAGGCCAAGCACAATTGTCTTTATCACTTTGCACTTCAATTATTGTTCAAATGAAGAATGAATTGGCTCCCGCTGTTGAAAGGAATACGATTTTAGACTCTCTTAGCAATAGGAGTAAACAGATCACCAGCCTGAATAGAGAAGCCCTTGACTGCTTCCAATGGAAAATCCTGGCCCCTCACATTAAATGGGACCCGGACGACTTGCTGAATTAGAATGTTAGCTGCGAAAAACTTGCATCAACCAGGTCTGTAGTGACAGTCTCTGGGGACAGATGGCTTTAGCTTCCTCTTCTGAGAGATATTTTGTTGAAGATTTTAAAGCGGAACTTTCACTTAGTATAAAGTTGCCCTGCAATAATTAACCATATGGTGACTAGCTTCATAATACTTCTATTACCTCCCAGAAGTGCCAGATTCTAAAGTAACCCTTAACCCCTTAATGACCCTTGACGGTCATAGTACGTCATGGGTAGATCTGACTTGACGACCCATGACGTGCTATGATCGTCATGGAATTCCGGGCTCCCCCCGTGGCTGCACGCAGTTCGTGGAGTCCGGAATCTGAATTTTAAAAAAAAAAATGCCCCGTGGTCCTTTAGTGACCGCAACGCGTCCGCACGTCTGGTCGTTAAGGGGTTAATCTTTGGAGACTGACCTTCAGGTTAGTGCAGTCTGTGTGCCTGCGCCGTCAATCCCTTCCTGTCACCTTGTGGCACAGTGCAATGCCTCCTAGAGGAGAGTGGGACTGAAGATGTCTGCGCTGATGTCTGGCTTCCAGTCTCGGAGATTAACCCTTTGAGTGCCAGAGGAGTACGGAACGCATTGCAAAGCAATGCGTTCCGTACCCCTCTGGCATTCAGAGGATTAAGGATTACTTTAGAATCTGTCACTTCTGAGATGTAATAGAAGTATTATGAAGCTTGTCCCCATATGCTTAATTATTGCAGGACGAGTTTAAACTAAGTGAAAGTTCCGCTTTAAATCACATTTGACAGACATTGCAGTCTACCTCGGTGGTTACAATATTTAGTGTCTTCATTACTACATTAATTCCCAAACTGGTAAAAGAGCTCAAGAAATGTGAAAACTGTTGGCTGATCGACTTAATAAACATGGATAATAAAATAATATTGACCCTGCTAACCAACCCACTGTCTAGATTACTTCTTAACAGTAAACAAGGATCTGATTGGCTATGTTTATACTAGGCAGGCATCACATTGCATTAGAAAGGTTTCTGCTCTTAGAGACTGACAAATAGGCAACATTTTATTGAAGCTGGAGATCTGCAATACTTTTTGGCCTTATTTTGTTACAAACACTTCTCACCTTTGGAATGCATGGGAGATTAATCAACTTTCTCCATGCACTTTATAACGCTTCAAGGTCTTTCATTTGTATAATAATGTCATTTGAGCAGTATGCCTCCTTTCCCCTTTAAATCTTCATCCAATGGAACCTTTTTCTATTACCATATGATAGAACAGTGGTTCTCAACTCGTGCCCTCAGTGGCCACTAACAGACCAGGATTTGAGAATGTCCTTTTAAGAGCACAGGTGAGTTAATCAATCTGAATGAGCCTCTGATCACCACACCTGTGTTCTAGCAGGGGAATTCCTTAGTCCTGGCCTGTTAGTGACCACTGAGGGCATGGGTTGAGAACCTCTGTGATAGAACATGAACACAATATGTGAGATAGCTCACCATGGAAGATAAGATAAAAATGTTCACCTACTCTTCTCATTTAAATCCACCTCATATTTCTTTGCTATACCTTTCATACTTTGGATTGATGGCACACATTTTCGAGACTCAGAATAAACAAACTGAATTCTGAAGAGCTGAACATCAGTATCTCCAAATACACTTGAATAAGAACCTTGGAGTTAATAATCTTAGGATTGTTATCCCATCAGGTGAACTTCACATGTCTTGTTAAGGTCTCAGACTGATTAATTGGACCTTGCCTGGAAATCAGGGCGTGGCATAAAAATACCTTCTACTCCTGGCATTTCTCTTTTATTGGTCTTCCAAATGAGGGTTCCCTGAGAAACGGTAGTGTCACATAATACACTTCCTATGGAAAGGAAGGAGGACGGAGACAAGACTGTGCATGGCCTGTCACTCTTGGGCCTGAATTGTACTACCAAGCATCCATCTATCTTTTATGGTCAATCCTCCAAAATGTTTGAAAATAAATTTGATTAATCCTACCCATGCTTCAATATCTTCTGAATTTTGTCTCTCCAAGTGTTAGGGCTCAGCCGGCTTGGTTGAATTACAGCCAGGTTGTATCATAACAGCAAGGAATGTTATTGCTTATCCTTCTTCCCAAACATTCTAACCCCACTTGACTATAGTCCTAAATTTGACACTGAGACGCGTGGAACTGTGGAAGAAAACTGATGGTCTTCAGTCAGAGGCTGAAGATTTCTACAGTGGGATTTCTAAAGAGAATGCTTTGCTCTACAGATAATCTATGCATCACACAGAAGCACACTGATATTTAGACAGCAGCTAAGAACCAATTGGTCTATTCAGTGTGCCTAGTTTCCTATCCAGACCTTTGTGTGTCACAGGCATTTTTTAATTCCCTTACTGCAGGCATGTCAAACTCAAATACAGTCTCGGGGGGGCGCAATCTCAACATTCCTCTCCAAGAAGGAGCATTAACTGCTTGTGTTTTCTTTGGTCTGTGGTGTCCACATAACTACCCGGTCACTGTCTGCCTGTGTTTACTAGGGGCACAGCGGTGGATCCATAAACCCGTTGAGTGCTTTAAAAGTGTCCATTGTATTGAAAAGCGATGTGTTGGACACGTGTCTGACATTCAGATGGCTAAAGTGACTGAGATAAAAAAAAAAACTAGAAGATCTAAATGGGCAGCAGGTCCCGTAAAACATTTGCCTGTGGAGGGTCTCTCTGCCAGGCCTGTGGGCTACATGTTTGATTTGCCTACCTTACTATATTAGTTCCTACCACCTCTGCTGGGAGGCTGTTCCATGAGTCACTCTTTCTGTAAAACAGTACACATGCACTTTATTTCTGAATTTTCCACCTTCTTAGATTGTGTCTTATGTTCTTGTATTCCTCTTTTTCTGAAAAGTTCTTCCCTCCTTAGTTCTATTACATTATAATTCAACATTTCTATCACACCACCCTTCTCCAAAGTTACACATATTACGTTCTTTGAATCTGTCTTGGTACCCTTTGTCGTAAAGACCCTGCACCATTGTAGTGGCTTTTATTTGAACTGTCGCTGGTTTAATGTTATCTCCAGAACTGTAAACAGAACTCCACCTGACACCTTACCAGTGATCTATAGAGTGGCATTAGTATCTTAGTCTTCCTGCTGATAATCCATCTTCCTATTCAACCCAGTATCCTGTTTGATTGTTGTACTCCTTTACTGAACTGCTTGCCTGTATTCAAGTCATCAGAAATAATAATTACAAGTACCTTTCCTATGATGTTGTATTTGACAAAGTACTATTCCGTCTGTAGTCACCTGTCTCATGAGGTTCAGCCCATTCCACATCACCCCTATTGATCCAGAGGAAAGCAAATAAAACCCCAAAGAAGCCATTTCCATTTAAGTTATTTCCAGACTCCAAATGGCAGTCGGATATTTTGTTGGATCAACATCCTATCTGCTGTTAAACAGTCATAATTCTCAATATTGTTCTGAGCTATAAAGGTATCCATTCTTTTTTTAAAGTGGAACTTTCACCCCACCATGACCTTATCTGTGTGTGTGCCATTAATGTAGTTATAAAGCGCTGTGTAATTTTAAAAATCAGAAAACTGATCGATAAGGCACAGAAGAAGATTAAAGTTTAACCTTGTGACGTGTAGAGCATTGTGAGCGCTACTGCTCATGTCAGTCTGGTTACTGTTCGGTTACTTAGTCACTCCCATCATTCTCTGTTATCCCGCCCGCATCGTCCATGTCCTGCCCTTATGTGACACGTCACCTGGTGCGCACGAGCCTGTACTAGACTGGAATTAACTTTCAGCCACCTTTTGCCCATAACTGAGCTACAGTATCTGCAAGCATAGTATCCCAAGGCACAGAATTCCATGACTATACTGCACTTACTGTAAAAAAAAAATCCCTTCCTTTGTTTTAGTTGAAATCACTTTTTTTCTGTAGTTTTAATGGATGATCTATTGTTTTTTGCTCAGCTCTTTGAGTAAATCGTTCCTTAGAGAGGTATTTGTATTGACCGCTATAGCCCAAATTCATTATCTTGCAGCATTAAACTTAAGATCACTATAGTCCATGTACCCAGTTTTTTTCTTAATCCTTATGCATTTGGTTCACCACAACCACCACACTGAAGTGTCACCCTGTTACAAAACTTTGTGTTATCTGTAAAAAGGTACACATTACATTAAACATTACTAGTAATATCACTAATGAAAATATTGAAGAGAACAGGCCCTGCCACTGACTGTTGTGGCACTTCATCGTATCACCTGTCCTTCAGCCAATTCTTTCTCTATCCAACTACATTTGAGTACAGTCCTAAAAACTATGTGTCTCAGAAATAAACTCTACTGCATCAACTCTCTCAAATTTATTTGGCAAGATCTACCTTCCTGTCATAAAGCCATGCTGCCATGTATTTTGCAGGTCATTAGACTTGCATACAACAGTTCTTCCTTTCAAGGGCATTTTTATTATTTTCCCAACAACTGGGGTCAGGCTAATTGGCCTGTAATTGCCAGTCCCTGATGCCCTTTTTGTATAGTGGCACTGCACTGACAATTTTTCCCGTCGTCTGAAACTACTTATATCAACAGAGTTTGGCTGAAAACCTCTGTTAGAAGTGCTGCAAACACAGACTTTGTGTTTTAATACTCTTAGATGAACTGAAGCCAACCCAAGGTCACCTAGTGACCAATATGTCAAGTGGAATGTCTTTGTGCCATCTAAATACTTTCAAACTGAAATGTGTATTACAATATGGAGTCTCTGGTAATGTCATTGACTTAGAACCTCATATCTGACCTTGAAGCATCTACAACATCTTCCAGTAAAACAGCCAATGTTCCCTCTATCCCTGCTTCTTGCTCCCTATTTATGTATATATATGTATAATAATTTTTTTAAAATCTTTAGTTTTTTCAGGAAAGAAATCTAATGAATCTGCATAACAGGCCCAAAGCCGGCATGAGGTACTTGAGAGCTATGTGTACAAAAAACGAGAGCAGTTCTGGTGCAAACCAAAGGCACCATAGGGAACAAATAACACACTGGTTTAACGATTTGAGTGCTTTGGATACCTGTCTGGTTAAAAAAAAGGTTAAATGGGGCTTGTAACCCTTTGAATACCAGAGAGGTCTCCAGCCCAGTTGGGAATTGTTTTTATTTATTCCCCATAGTGCAGTTGGTTTGCTCCTTTCCTCCTCTGCCCCCCTTAGAGTATAGTATGTCATGGTTAGACTTGGCTCTTTTTAACCCTTCTGAGTGCCAGAGGGTATGGAAAACATTGCCCCTCTGGCACACAAAGGGTTAAACATATAATTTGTTATTTAGAAAGATATGTGTGATACGGCTGCACAATAGATTCTATACTTTTCTTTGAGTAGTATGTTGTCAATTTTCTTGCCCAAAACTGTTCTCCATATTCTAGATGAGACCTTACCAAAGATTTATATAGAAGTGGAATTATATTGCGTCCTGTGAATCTATACCCCTTTTTATGCTCCTGCAACAACTGAGTGACACTGCACACTGCTGTGAAGTCTGCTGTCTATCATTACTCCTAAATCTTCCCCTAATCAGCGTTAGCCAAGCAGTTTCCCATTCAGTGTATAAGTAGTATGTTTGTTTCTGTAATCCAAATACAAAACCTTATATTTATCTACATTAAACCTCATCTGCTACTTTTCCACCCAGTCACTCACTTTATCCATATCTTTCTGCAGAGAGAAAAAAAACAAACGGCTATGAATGTATTTCCTTACACCTCCTAGTGTCCTCAGCCAAGGTTCATGCATTTCTTTCAATACTCACTTATAGATAATAAATTAAAAAAAAAAAATAAAGAGTAACCCTGTGATACTCCACTTACAACTTTTACATCAACTTGATAAGGTTCCATTTACAGCTCTCTTCACTTAGCTCTCTATCCATGCACAGATATCACCTCCCAAACCAAAGCCTTTTCACTATGCACGTGCCTTCCTCATCAGGAATTCCCATGTCGCTTCACCTACCTATCACCATTGCATGCCACCTCACCAGCAGATCCTATCACCCCTCCTCCCTCGCAGCTCACTCCAAACATCCCCCAACACACTCACACACACACACACAGCTCACATTTCCCCCTATGCCCCCACTGATCCCATCACCCCATAACCACCACCTGCAGATCCTGCTGTAACACGTCTGGGCACCTCTGAGTTCCCCACATAGCACTGCCCTTTCCTGCGTGTACCATAGAGTCACTCAGTCTGGTTAGACACACAGAGTGACTATGTGGTGCATATAGGGAAGGGCAGCAGCACGTGGAGAACTCGGCAGTGCACCAGACGCATTATGGCAGGTGAGAAGAGGGGAAGGTGATGGGTTATATGATGGGATCTGTGGATTAAGGGGAAGGGTTATGTGATGGGAGATGCGGGTGAGGAGATAGTGATGTGATCGTGGTGGGGTGATGGGAGCTGCATTACATTTAAAGTGGGTTTGTCACCACCAGTGGGACAGTGGAACAAGACTGGGGTGTCAGACAGTGTATGTGTGGTTCTCTGTCTACCAGTGGAACAAGGCTGGAGTGGCAGAGATTGTATATGTGGGTCTGTAATTATTTGTGGTTAGTGGAATGTTTGTCCCTTCCCCCCCTGATGCTTCTCACTTGGCCAATACCATGCTTCTTTTGCTAGCTAAATCTATATATAAAACATGAAAGTGCCACTTTCACTTCACAGTTGGGTCGGTTTTACTGGGGCAGACCTTCCAAGGAAGCTAAGGTTGCATCATGATCGCAAATGGATCAGCAGGAGAGCAGAATGGGGGTCTAAGAAGAGACCCACCGACACTCTTATGCTGATCTCACAATGGACTCTGAACTATCAGACATCCTGACCCTAGCAGTTTATGGGGCTAGGTGTTCAACTTTGCTGTGGCTTTGAGCCACAGGCTTCAGGGTTATGTTCCCGCCCACATGTCAACTGTGGTGTTCAGTTTAATGATCCCCCAAATGGCTGTCTGATGTCATTTTAGGCTCTATAGTGCAACCCCACGAGTTTTAGTAAGTGTGCGCCTACATAAACAGACTTAGTAAAACATGAAAATTCTCCTTTAATTTCATTATTTTTAAATACTTTCAGGTGAATCATGTGAGAACCGTAAACTAAAAGAGATCACATTTCACTTTCAGATCCAGAATGCCCTTTGTACAACAGCACTTTTACCCAGAATGATGAAGGACCAAAGCTGGTTAGTGACAGTTCATCCGGCAAGACTCCAGGGAACTGTGACACAGTGCTAAATATGGATGTAGCGTTACATGGAGAATCAAAAATCACAGATTCTCAAATTCAACATACAGGAACAGAATACTTCTCTACTGTCATTAATAATCCCACAGAAAGCAATAACAATCTTCAGGAACATGTCTCAGGTCAGACAGTTCCCAGAGAAAAGAAACCTTTTCAGTGTTTTGAATGTGGGAAATCTTTCACTTCATCTTCACATCTTGTTATACACAAAAGGACTCATACAGGAGAGAAACCGTTTCAGTGTTCTGAGTGTGGGAAATCATTCATTTCATCTTCAAATCTTGCTGTTCACCAGAGAATTCACACAGGTGAAAAACCATTTAAGTGCTCTGCATGTGGGAAATCTTTTACTTCATTTTCGCATCTTATTATACACCAGAGAACTCACACAGGAGAAAAACCATTTAAGTGTTCTGTATGTGGGAAATCTTTCACCCAGGCTTCAAATCTTGTTGTACATCAGAGAGTTCACACAGGAGAAAAACCATTTAAGTGTACTGAGTGTGGGAAATCTTTTTCCCGAAGCTCATACCTCGCTGCCCATCAGAGAATTCATATAAGAGAAAAACCATTTGTGTTCTGATCGTGAGAAATCTTTTACTCACAGCTCATATCTTGTTGCACGTCGGAGAATTCACACAAGCAAGAAACTATTCGTGTTCGGAGTTCTGACCAATATTTAAGTCCTTACATGCACCAGACACTGCACTTAAAGTAAACATTTTGTTGTTCGTATTGTATAAAATGTATTTCAGATAAACCAGCTATTCTTAAAAACAGATTGTATGTACTAATTGTGGGAGACCTTTACATCTTCATGGAAATCTACAACAAAGACTTTATACAAGATTATGTGAAAATATGTTAACCAAAATTAGCTCATTAAACTGCAGCGCAAAAAGTGAAACAAGTAACAAAACATTAGAATTGTGATTCTCGACTCGTGCTCAGGAACACCAACAGGGACGTTTTAAAAGATATCCCTATCAAAGCAAACGTAGATCAATCACAATGACTGAACCATTGATTACCCTCCTGTGAGCAATCAGGGGTATCATCGCTAAGATGAAAGAATAGATTTCCGTGCTGTTACATTGACTCCCAACCCTTAACGTATAAGCAATACTGACATTCTATGTTATTAAAATACGGTCTAACCCAGTATATCTCTACTTTGTTGTAGAGCCTGCAGCAAGATGTGCTAGTTTTGGTCCTGCCCTAAAATCAAACGTTTCTGGGACACAGTCATTCAACTAATTCATTAAATTGTAGTATATGTGCATTCCAAGAAGCTTTCTTATTCTAATAGTTCAAAAACCTTCATCAACAAGTATGATGTAAATCTTTAAATATCTTTGCAGCAGGCAGATCCAGATGGAAAAAGACAGAATTTTTTACTTGTCGATTCCTTTTCTACTCCGTCTCCATAGATAGCACACTCACCAGAGAAAGTTGCCCCGCCTCCTTCATAGAACAAAATGTTTAAAAAGACCTTGCATCCAACATCCCCACTTGTGGACAAAGCAGAACCAGACAACGCAATGATTCTTAGAAGAAAATATTTTTAATGGAAACATCAAATACATAAGAGAAAAGGATGGGGGGGGGGTCTGTATGCTACCTATGGAGACCATGAAGGAAATTGACAGGTAAGAAATTCTGTCTTTCCTTCAGGTCTCCTGATAGCACACACCAGACATATAACAGAGCTCAATGTGGGGTGAGCCAAGACATGGCAATTTGAAGAATACTCTGCCAAAGGTAGCCTATCCAGATGATTCAGGGTTTATCTTATAGAGCTATATGAAGGTATGAATACTTTTCCGGGTGGTGGCTTTGCATATCTGCTCATCTGAGTCCTCAACCGTTTCTGCTCATGAGCAATGGCTCTGGTTGAGTGAGCTATGATATGAGCCAGACTTTGTTTTTTTCCGAGAAGTTAGGTTTCTGAACTGATTTTAGTGATTTGACTATAGTAGGTTTTGAGGCCTTGTATTCCTTGGAGGTTCTGAAGTAGTTAATAAGGACATACCCTTTCTGAAAGGATTTATGTTTTCTAGATAACACTTGGAACACCTTCTTACATCAAAGGTAGGATGTAACTTTTCCTTGTCTCTGGAAAGATCTGGAAAAACGCAAGAGAGAGAGAAAGAGAGACATTTCTTGTTCTCTGTGGAAGGAATAAGCAACTTAAGGCCTACATTTTGAAGCAAGACAGTCATCTCTAAATATAAGGTAGGGTCCTCTCAGATGTGCTAGCAAAAAGAATGATGGTCTTCATGGAAATCCATTAATTGTTCAAAAAGATATTTGCGGAGAGCAGAAACCAAATTCAAATCCCATGGGGGATAGAGAGGAGCAATACTGGGTCATAGATACTTGATTAAACATTTGATCAGATGCGAAGGAATAACCCAGAATTCTCCTTGCAAATGGATGCATTGGATGGAGACCTATGATCTTGGATCCTGGACTTACACCAGAAGAAATATCTTTTCCAGGTTCTTTTGTATGCTTTGGAATTACTCTTTCTTGGAAATGTGGAGGACAATCACCTGTGACTAAAGCCTTGATAACTCAATATTCTGCTCTGACACCAGGCTGCCAGGAGTTCTAGTTTAGGACAGGATATTGGTGTAGAAGGTTCTGTTTCTCTGGAAGCAGGATTGAGTTTTCCACTGAGAGATCTTTTAGGATAAGAACCATGACCGAGTGGGCCAAAACGGAGATATGAGCAGGAATGTGGCCCCTTCTTGTCTGACTTATTTCATTATCAGATGAATCCAACTAAGATGGGAAATTATGTAGGCCAGCTTTCAAACTCGTAGGCATAATGTATACTGTCAGATGGAGATAGGTGCATCCTTTTTGGACAGTTAGGTAACCACTTTGGAAATGTCCAAATGTATATTTAACACTTGCCCTTTGAAAAGGAGGCAACCTACTGTAGGGTTCTCCAGATTCCCAGAAGCTCCAAGTGATTTGAATGGAGAGGTTTCTCGGTCAGTTGAAGACCAGAGGCTGTGGATATATCAATATTTTTTAAAAACATTTTATTGGTTAATGAGCATTATACATAGAATGTTTGTTTTCTCACTCCAGTGTGTGTAAAATTATTATAAAAATAATACAGAGTTATAAATAGAAGTAATTAATTCATCCATGCAGGATGATAGACTTGTGGTTTTTATCCAGGCTCTGTATTAGATTAAGAACAAAGAACCAAGCTCTAATCAAGTCACATAACTTGAGGCTATGAGTATACCACTGTTGACCGATTTGATCCAATGTGTTGGTAACTATTATAGTCTTAACTTTCATCCATCCACTTTTTTTGTAACTGTAATTGTGAAACAATTATTTACAAAGCTAGTGTCCAGTGGATTTGGTTGTGTAGCATTCTCTCCTTCCAATGTTGAAACAGTGTGCGGAGGGGCTCCAGCTACGGAGTAACAATATTTTTTAATGCTACTGTTACTGTGAGGTTTAGTATGGTGCCTTTGTTAAAGTACTCATAGATTCATATACCCAACAGGGAAACTGGAGAGAGAGGTGATATAAGAATTGTGATATTTTCTCTTTAAAATATCATACTGGAAAGACTGATGGGAATATAAGGATTGTGTTAACTGGGCTTGTGGCTCTTTGCATTTCACATATAAATGTGAAGAGGTGAGACCAAATGTAATGATGTATGATCTTGGGAGTGACACATGTTTTGTGTACAGGTCTGTAAGATAATTTTTGAAATACGAGGCTGTGGACCTTTTTAAACATCTGGAAAACCTGAGAAGCTGCTCAGCAGTGTGTTCTGGATATCTGTTAACCATTTACATATTCTGTAGATCAGACTAGAACGTACATGTGCTGGGTTATGAAGTTTGTAAATACATGAGATTTTGAACTGGGAGGCGTGGTCAGTCCATATGTAATTCTTTGCCTTTAAGTGTGGAAGAGTTTGTTTGATGGAAGTTCATGTTTAGTCTCAAGTTCTTTGAAGGTGTAAATTGAGTTTGAGAGTGAATTTAACAGATTGGCTACAAATTGCATATACTTACCTGCCCAGTAGTGGGACTTTGTGTCTGGGTATCCATCAGCAGGGTAAGAAAACTGAAATGTTTTTGTTGTTTTAAAATATTTTTTGCATGGTGCCATGCTTTTATTTTATTAACCCTACTAGTGTAAAAGCCAGTACATGGGCTAAGGTCCGGGTAATGTTACCCCTTTGAGTATCAGAGGGGTACTCAACATATTGCATACCCCTCTGGCACTCAAAGGGTTAAGCGGCTGCTACCTCACTCCTCCTCGCAATGCAGTCTTGCGTCGCCTCACTCACTTGATGCAATCATGCTCAGTAGAGACTGGCCGAATGCTTGCAGTCTCTACTGCACATGACGGCTTCTGACAAACATCCTAGCAAATTATTAAATAGGATGAGTGCCATTGGGGTGGGCAAAGCATTGCTTTGCAATGTGTTGCACACCCCTCTGGCACTCGAATGGTAAAAGCTCAGTAAGTTGGCTTGTCAGTGTAACGGTAAGAAAGATCCTTCTTAAAGGACTGCTTGTTTCAATTTGTGATCATTTTGGGATTGAACATTGGCGGCCTACTGATATATTCTTCCTTAATAACCTGACGAGCAAGAACCTGACACTAGGGGGAGTGTGGATGATGCGGTTGATAAATATCCCATTTCTTTTTTGTAGAGATCGCCTGTGTAGTTGAGCCCATGGTACTGTTTCTGTGGCTTCCATCATTTGTCAGTTGCCTTAGGGTCATGTAGAATGCTTGTCTTGTATTGTTTAATTGAAGCAGCAAGTGGATTGTCTTCTAATAGGGAAGAATGGTTTTGGCCAGACTGGAGGTGTAGGAGAAGACCTAGAAAAAGTTTCCTGGGTCATGATACTAGATCTGACTTGTGTGAGTTTATCATCACCACAAGGAGTGGAGTTGAGACTGTGCTTACTTAAAGTGACTTAACAGTCAGGAGTGAGGAGTCACTGCTATGAACAGCAAGTTGTCTAGGTGTGGTATTGTAGCAGTGCTCATCTTTCTGAGGTGTACAGCCACTAATGACATTTCTGCTGTGAATATTCTATAGACAGTGTGAAGGGTACGGCTACAGACTGGAGATATTGGATTGTCTTGCCTTGTTTGATGGCTATTCATAGATAGTTTTGACAGGTTTCACTCTGGGATGTGAAAATTAAGGTCTCTGGTTGCTATTATGCCCCACTCACTATAGAACATTTACTGCCACTTTCATGTGTTACCCATTGAAGTGCTGCTGACAAACAAATATGTTAAAAAATGTGAGATTGTTCATGAGAAGGTAGTTCCCCGTTTATCTTTCAGACCAGGAACATAGGGGGCAGGTGCTCTTTCTCGAAAAACCTTGGAATTAGATCAAAACGTTTGATGAAATAAAATCTTGAATTGATTTGAGAAAGATCATGACCTTGCTTGGAGAGGAATTGAAGAAATCTTTTGTAACCCCTCTGAAATACCTGCTAATACCCAGAAATCTTCTTTTTATTCTTCCCCCTACTGGAATGCAAGGCCTGGAGTCGGGACCGAATCTTGTTCTGGGAATAACGGGATGTCTTACAGGACTTAGATCCTTAGTGGAATATGGCCTTGAGGAGGACTTCCTGGACTAGTAGGTTTTTTCTTGTAGGTACAATAAAAGAATACATATGGAGTCAACATTTTGACATGAGAAAGATGTTTTTTCACCTCCATATTTTGTCCACTAGGTCATCAGACTCATTGCTGAACAAATAAAGACATGGAACATAATGTTTTTGGAAGGTAAATCTATAGACAGAGCTGAGGAGCTTTCCTCCGTTCTTAAGCTCTCCATAAGGGCATTGCAGATACAATCACCAGTTTTATCATACGCATAGATCTGACCTGTTCCTCCTCTGAAAACATTATTCAGAATATCATCCTCCAGCTGAGCAAGCAACACAAGTTGTAATTATGCTTGGTTTGAATGAAGTGATTGCTGCAAATATGAAATATGAAGGATAACTTTGGCTCTCTATTTCTAAACCCAGAGCCATCTTCTACAGCGATAGTTGTTTTTGTAGAAAGTCTGACTGCATAGATGTCAACCTTTATGGATAGTATTCCAAAAAACAGAATATTTGGAATCATAGGGGAAGATGGACTTAAGCTTCTTGAGGAGGGTTAGCCTCTTTTCTGTTTCTTGTAACCCACAAACATGGCATCTTGTTGGGATCGTAGAATTTCTGCATCCTCTAAATTCTATTGAGGTTCTAATTATTTAAACCAAAGATCCTTATTGTAAGCCACAAATAAGTAACTGTGTTCACTCCTGCCCACTTCAGAAGAGTTCTCAGATGAAGTAAACAGTGGTAGTAAATTGCTCCTGACACCTGATATGGAGGAGGGGGCCTGAGGAATCATTGTTGAGAGGCAGAACATTAGACGAGTCTTGAGACATGCTTCAGAACCAAGTCAACAAGGAAGACATTTCATCGGTATTCCCCTGGAAGTCCCTGATTACAAAAAGCACATCTTCTACATGAAGAATGGGGATATGAAGGGCCAAACATTTGTAGGCACTTTTAGGAGAGTTCAAGATATTTTACAAGAACCTGTTTGCAATAGAAGGAAGAGGCTACCAAGCAGCTATAGAAGACCAGCCTGCCCAGGCTTTTATGTGTCTTAACACGGTCTCTGTACTACGGTGGAGCCCCCCTTTGTTATCTGCATTCTGCTAGTGTGTCCTTAGATACAGAACTGAAGCAAGTCACCTGTTCTGCAGGTCCAGTGGGGTTGTCTCTATTGTGATGGGAAAGCCCCCCCCCCCCCCCCCCAACGAGCCCTCAAACAGGAGAGATGAACACTGGCAGCTAAGACAACTGTTCATGGTGCTTAAGAAAATAAAAAAAACAGACCTTAAAACATGCCTCTCTGGGAGAACATGAACACAAGTGGGTGTGGCTGGGAAGGAGGCATTTTATTTATTTATGTATTTATTTATTTATTTATTTATTATGTTCCTCTCCTATCTAGGAGGTGGTGACTCTCTCTCTGGATTATAGTGTGTACTACCAGGAGACCTGAAGGAAACACACAAACGTTCTCTATCCAAACTCACAGCCAGAACTGGAGAAATCAGATATAGAGTGTTGTGGGTCTTTTTTTTTAAATGATAAAAATGCAACTTTATACAAATCTGCCCCCCCTGCCACATATATGACAGTGAATCTAACTCCAGCTCTTAATTGTGTAGGCCAACTGCATTTTCCCACTATATCCCAATAGCAGTATTTTTGATGGGACCCCTCTCCCATACTATATTTTATACCCCTCTTTTTGAGAAGACCAGACCTCTGGGATTTCTCCTGTATCTCAAGCTCTGCTCTCTTGGAACCCAAGTACTTGTTTTGCCTTCTGAATACTGTTTTCATACAGTGTATTCTCTTTTGGATTTGTTATTACTGTTTGTTTACCTTGTTGTTTGTTTGAATGAAACTAAACTCTCCATACAGTTAAAAAAAAAATAATAAAAAAAAAGTTAAAATAAAAGATATTTAAAAATGACATTGGGAATTTGACTTTGATTTGTAATCTGTCTTCTAATGGAAACAGATCTTAGAAATACAATAATATAGCAAAACAACTCACCATGTTGCAAACAAAACACTATTTGTTTGTAAAATGTCCATCGTGCATGCATCCGATACTAAACCATACTGACACAGTTGTCCACCTTCACACGGCTGTTTACAAAGTCACACTGATAATCATGGGAACCCAGGTTCATGCCAACAGACACATCTGACACTATATGGACATTTGTATGGCATCTAGTATTGTTTCTTTGCAAGGCCTCTAATTGACCATTTTATTTAAAGGATGCCCTAGCAAGGAATTGCATGTTAAAGCAGAACTACCACCTCCACTAAAGTCGCCCTGCAATACATAGACAGGTGGCGACTAGCTTACTAATCATTATTTTACCTATCAAAAGTGCCCACGAATAAAGTTATCCTTAAGCTTCCAAGACCGGAAGCCAGGCAGCACCGCAGACATCTTGAATGCGCGCCTGAGCAGTCAGTCCTCTTCACCCTTCACAGGCATTGCACTGGCCTGGATGGCTCCAAAAGAGACTGACGACATAGGCACACAGGCTGCAGTAACCTGGCCGTCAGTCTCGGAAGATTAAGGATAACTTTATTCGTGGGCACTTTTGAGAGGTAAAATAATGATTAGTAAGCTAGTCGTCACCTGCATAAGTATTGCAGGGTGACTTTAGTGGAGGTGGTAGTTCCGCTTTAATTTTCTAAGTCAGAAGAAGTTAACCTTTGCAGAAAATTACCTTAAACTGGAAATATTTCTGCAAATTGTAATGCGCAGTTCCTGTTTATTTGCTGAATTTAACAGACTGAAAAAAAAAATGTTAAGACAGAAAATGTGGCATGTGCTGGGCACCTTTCCAGTTAATCCACTAGTGTTATCTATTTATTTACTTTTGTAAGTTCTCAGAACTTTATTGACTTGTTAGGCCTTAATGTAAGTGAGGTGATAACAATTCCAGAGCTTAACCCCTTAAGGACCGGGGAATCTGCGCCGCGACCCAACTGAACGACCATGGAGCAATTTTTTTTTATTGCTTTGTTGCGTTCCGGACTCCCCGACCGGCGTGCAGCCGCAGGGGGAGCCCGGAATTCGATGACGGTCATAGTATGTCATCGGTTGTTAAGTCAAATCGACCCTTGACGTACTATGACCGTCAAGGGTCGTTAAAGGAGGAGTAATTTTTTTTTTTTTTTTTTAATTAAAAAAAAAAAAAAAACTTATATTGTAAGCCATTTCCTACTGAGTAAAAGAAGAGTACTCCCACTGCTGAGAGATGCATATTTCCAGAGTTATTACTGCTTAAACCTTTGTTTTGTTTTTGTTTTTTTTATATTATCAGTGGCCTCTAGTGGTCAAATCCTAACCAGTTGTTCTGTTATATTCTAATGGACAGGAAAGTCGGTGACATACAGTTCTCAATAGAATGTGATAGTCACTTCCTGTCAGCTAGAACTATCAGTAAGTAAACACACAGTAAATTCACTTCCTGATTATCTGAACGGTTATAACATTTGAATAAAACAACTGACATCAGTGGGACTTCCCTTCTTTTACTCAGCAGGAAAAGATCTATAACATATAGGTTTTCATTAAAAAAAAAAGTTTACTGCTCCTTTAATAAATTCTCTGACGCTTTAAAACTCTCAGGGTGTTGTGCTTACAGTCAGCAACCATGGGCTCTTATAAGCAGCTGCTTGAGGTTCATAAAATATATATAATTGACTCTTACAAAGCAAGGGAAGGCTATAAAAAGATATCTAAACGCTTCCTGCTAGCAATTTCCTCTGTCCAAAATGTCGTTATGAAATGGAAGTTAAGGGAAACTGTTGAAGTCAAGATAAGATCAGGAAGAGCAACAAAAATCTCAGATAGAACTGCTTGTGGACTGGTCAGGAATTCAAAGCAAACCACCGCTCCCGGGAAAGAAAAAGTTAGCTGGCACAGGAGTAGTGGTGCACCAGTCCACTATGCAGCATTGCTTGCACAACCATGACTTGCATGGAAGAGTCAGCTGTGATCTCATCACAAAAGTCAACGTCTGAAGTATGAAACACAACAAAGATAAGCCAGAGGTGTTTTGGAACAAAGTACTGGGTTTGATGAAGTTAAAATTGAACTCGTTGGTTACAATCACCAAAGGTATGTTTGGAGTAAAAAGAAAAGAACGCCTTGCCAACTGTTAAGCATTGGGGGAATCTGTTATGCTTTGGGGTTGTGTGGCAGCCAGGTGCACAGGAAATATTATGTGAGTAGAGGGAAGAATGGATTGTACTAGATATCAACAAATCCTGGAAGATAATATTCCACAATCAGTGAAGAAACTGAAGCTGAAAATAGGTTGGATATTACAAGACAATGATCCAAAACATACCTTAAAATCAGCGATGAACTGCTTCAAGAAACAAAAGCTTAAGGTTTTAGAATGGCTTACACAGTCCCCAGACTTGAATATTAATGAAAATCTGTGGGTAGATCACAAAGATGCAGTGCATGTAAGATGGCCTAAGAATATTTCTGAACTAGAAGCATTCTGCAAGGAAGAGTGGGGAAAAAATTCCTACAGCAAGAACAGAAAGACTGTTAGCTGGCTACAAGAAACGTTTGGAGGCTGTGATTACTGGCAAAGGGGGGTTTACTGAGCACTAATACAATGTCCAAACCTTTGCACGTGCCACATCCACGGTTTATTTTTCTCATCTGTTAAATTCAGTAACTGTGCAGAAATATGTCAAGTTTAAGATTGTTTGCAGCAGTGTGTGTGTGTGTGTGTGTGTGTCTGTCTGTGTGTCTGTCTGTGTGTCTGTCTGTGTGTCTGTCTGTGTGTCTGTCTGTGTGTCTGTCTGTGTGTCTGTCTGTGTGTCCGTCTGTGTGTCCGTCTGTGTGTGCGTCTGTGTGTGCGTCTGTGTGTGTGTGTGTGTGTGTGTGTGTGTGTGCGCGCTTCTGTGTGCGTGTCTGTCTGTATCTGTGCGTGTGCCTGTCTGTCTCTGTGCGTGTGTGTGTGCGTGTGTGTCTGTCTCTGTGTGTGCGTGTGTGTCTGTCTGTGTGTTTATCTATATGAGTAACTGGGAGTTACTGTATACACAGTGTCTGTGGGAGTGTTTGTATCTACACTGTGAGAGTGTATATGTATATAAGTGGCTGTGGGAGTGTATATATACACGAGTGGCTGTGGGAGGGTGTGTATATACACTGCGGGAGTGTGTATGTGAGTGTCTGTGTGAGTGTGTGTATCTGCAGGAGTGACTGTGGGAGTGTGTGTGTATATACATTGTGGGAGTATCTATATGAGTGACTGTAGTATTGTGTGAGTGGGAGGGCTGTCAACTTCTTTTCACTTAAAAAATCAGCAAATGTAATTTGGCCAGGGTTGCCCACATTTTTGCATATGACTACAGAACACTAAAATAGAGATTGCTGATGGGGTTAAAAGCAGGATCAAATTTACATTTGGAAAATGGATGCCCACACATATTTACACAGTCTGTGTGTATGCTATCACTCCAGATACCCAGCCATATCTCTCACAGTCTCTGCCATGTAAAGTGTACTCTACTCATCCTCTACCCAGTGGGTGTCTCCAGTCCTTTAGGCTGCTATTGTTGCTGGGTCCCCAGTCTATGATGTCACTAGTAGCCCCTCCACAACTCGTTTCATCACTTCTTATGATTTTCCCAAATGGAACCTAAATATATGTAAATATGTCTATTAAAATGTGAGTGGAACGTTATCCTGCTTTTAATCCTAGTAAATCCCCATTCTGTCACTCTTCTTGTCTTGACACGTAGACTGGAAGTTTTAGGTTTATCTGTTTATTTGTGTGTTTGAACCTTTTAACCCTTTGAGTGCCTTTGCAATGCTTTGTGTACCCCTTTGGCTCTGAAAGGGTTAATAATATTTGTCATAAGTTGGCACTAACTTTATCCTGTTACTATTGATACATTTATATTTTACACATTTTTAATCAATATACTGTACATTTTGTGATTAAAAATGTGTAAAATATAAATGCAATAATAGCAACGGGATAAGGTTAGTGCCACCTTATGACAAATAATATTAACCCTTTGAGTGCCAAGGGGTACTCAGTCAAAGTGTTAAGAAGTCCAAAAACCAAAATCAGTAGATAATCTCTCTCTTAATCATTTTATAGCTACTTTTTATATATTTATTATTATTGAGTTTTTTGGGTTTTTTTTACTTGATTTTATTTGGGCGCTGCTTTTTGCTTTTGTAATGTGTTGCAGCTCCTTTTTGGTAATGGAGAGTTTCTTGTTTCATAGTGTAGCGAAGAAGGGATATCTGAGGGTTAAAGGGATAGTAATGTTTCACAATAAAAGCAGCTCCAATTAATCTTCATAGTATTTGGACCATGGAGAGTGTTATTTCAATACTGTCAGAGTTGTAGTTCAAGAGTAATTGAAAGATAAAGTATCCTCCTCCCGTCCCTTTTACTGATGTAACACTGCTCACCTCAGATGTGAAATCTGGTCTTCAGATCAGACAGCTGACAGCAAGTGACAATCTTCTTACTGTGAGAACAATGAAAACACTGCACCTATTGACAGGTTTTCCCTTATGTTAAATGAAGATTGTCCTGCTCTGCCATCCACTTGGACACCACCCTGTTGCTCTGAGGTGAACAGTGTTACATCAGTAAAAGGGGCAGGAGGGGGGGATACTTTATCATTCAATTACTTTTGTACTACAACTCTGACAGTATTGAAATAACACTCCACGACCCAAATACTATGAAGATTAATTGCAGCTGCTTTTATTGTGAAACATTACTATTCCTTTAAATGTTTTATTTAAGTGCATTTAAAGTGGAACTACCACCACTAAACATCTTGAACTTAAATAGTTCCCCATCTGGAGACTAAACTGCTTAGTAGCGCTAGTCGCCAGAATGATTACCTTGTTAAAGAGGATTATCAATTCTTGTCAGGCTGACAGGCAGGACGGAGCGCAGACATTTTCCCATAGTGACGTCTGCGCACCTGCGCTGTCGGTCCCTTCCAGACCTGAACGGCTCCTAGCAACGCCTCCTAGAGCCGGCCGAGACTGACAGCGCAGACGTGCAGACGTCCGTATGGGAAAATGTCTGCACTCTGTCCTGCCTGTCAGCCAGGGAAGAATGGATAATCCTCTTTAACAAGGTAATAATTCTGGCGACTAGCGCTACTAAACAGCTAGTCGCCAGAGGGGGAATTATTTAAGCTCAAGTTGTTTAGCTGTGGTAGTTCTGCTTTAAACCCTTTATTACCAATGCAATAGTAACACATTGTTTTACTGCGTTCCTGGCCAATCAGCAAGGGTGGGGGGTTAATCTAAGTCCGTGTATAACTTTTCGCCCCTGTGAAGCTATTTGCAAGGCATTGCACAGCTATGCTCTGTAATGTCATCAGGAGGGGTTTCCAGGGTAATTGTAGGTGTGAGAGGGGGATCCAGGAGACAGGGTAAGTTTGGGATTCATACAGGCAGCATGAGACAAGGTCAGGGTCACAAGCTGAGGTGTGTAGTAGGAATCACAAGCCGAGGTGAATACTAGCATTCACATGCACTTGTCTAGGTAAGCAAAGTGTTAACTATAAGGCAAGTAACAGCCAGAACTTGGATATCAGAAACAAACCGCATAGGAATACACATTCACTGTAACTGTTGTTTTGCTTGAATAATGGTCAGATGAAAATGACAAGCATTTAAGAATCAGAAACAGCTTAAACCAATTTCTTGTTTCCCTTCCTGGTTTTTATCACGTGACTTCTGCTATAGAAGGGCTAGACACCTCATTGGTTAATAGCAGATGTGCCCATTTGACCTAACTGGAAGATGGAGTTATGCCATTCCGGCTGTTGGTGAGGGTAGGGTACAAGAGAGGTGGACTCACAGTGCGGGAGGTGAGATAAATGGGGGCGCGTGGATAAGGGTGGTAGCCATGGTGGAATGTGGAGAGATAAGGTTGGGAGGAAAGATTAGGGGAAGAGACATAGGGCTGAGTAAGTGACAAGGATAAGTGGGAGAGACACTAAAGAGAGGGGGAGAGACACAATGACGCGGTTAGATTAGTGAAGGGGGACTGGGGAGTGACAATAAGGAGGCAAAATAAGGGGCAGAGGGAGGGACACATGAATAACAATTGGAATAAATAGGCAGAATGAGAGGAAGGAGTCCGTTGCAACACCAACCTCTCTCCTGTGTTACTTGGGCTGTTAATCCTGCTTAAAGGAACAATGAACTTTTTGTTAATGAAAACACATATTTTACAGAGCATTTCCTGCTGAATAAAACACGGTCACTCCCATCGCTGTCAGATGTTTTATTCAAAAATTTATAGCAGTTTAAATAATCATGAAGTGAATTTACTGTGTTTACTTCCTGATTGTTCTAACTGACAGGAAGTGAATTTACTGTGTTTACTTCCTGATAGTTCTAACTGACAGGAAGTGACAGGCAGTTTCTATCACATTCTATGGAGAACTGTATGTCAGTGACTTTTCTGACTTTCCTCTCCATTACAATCTAACAGGAAATCTAATTAGAATTTGACCACTAGAGGGCACTGCTAATGTAAAAAAACCCATGGGTTTAAACTGTAATAATTCTGGAAATATAAATCTCTCTGCAGTGTAGGGTGACCACATGTCCCGGATTGCCCGGGACAGTCCTGGATTTTAAGTGTGTGTCCCTTGTCCTGGGCAGTTCTCTTCTGGGACAATAGAAAGTCCCTGAATGAAGACTCCAGAGCACAGAGATCCATATACTAGAAGTAGAACTGCCCATTGTCCACTGTGACAGGAAGTGATGTCTCTGCTGGGCTACAAGAAAATGGCTTCCAGACAGAGCTCAAAACACTAGAGAATTGAGCTTTGATATGGGCATCAATTGGGAGCTGCAGTGCAATTTTGTTGTAGTGTAAGGCTAGTCTAAGGCTTTGGGCTTGATGTACATTTTCTTGTAGTCCATCACAGGCATCACCTTCTACATACCTCCCAAGTGTCCTTTAGGAGGGACGGTCCCTCTTTTAGACCCAAATCCCTCTGTCCCTCTTTCCCACCCTGATGTCCCTCTTTTTAGGAGATCAGACTGTGTGGTGTGTATATAAGTGTATCACATTGCTCTACAGCAATAAAACTCACATTACTGTTTGTATAAATGTCAGGATATGTGATTATAAATTAGTCTGTGTAAATAAAATACTTTGGTCTTGTTGTCACTAGGTCATGAAATAGTCTAAAAATTCTCGGTAATGCCACGCCCACCAGTCACACCCCCAGCAACACCCCCTAAAACACAAGTGTCCCTCTTTGGCAATTTGAAATGTTGGGAGGTGTGCCTTCTATCAGAGCAGTCAATGTACAGTTCTTTCTCTAATGTTTAGAAATCTGTAGTGCGCTCTTCTCTCCGCAGTGTCCCTGAATGGCAGAACTGAAATGAGGTCACCCTACCTCAGTGGGAGTACCTTATTTTACTCAATAGGAAAATCCCTACAATATATATTTTTTCATAAAAAAAAGTTTACTGCTCCTTTAAAATGGAACTATCACCATCATAATATTTCCCCACAATCCATTACTAATATAGTGATAGGCAAAGGCATACTTCTATTATGCTGAATAAGTCCGCGTTATTGAAGTAATCCAGCTTCTTCTGCAGCCACCGGCTGACAACAGTGCAGTCATGTTAGAGGGAAGGTACCTCTGAGCCTGCGTTGTGTGTCCCATTCACATCCGTATTGGTGATGATGTCCTTTGGTTACCTTAACCCCTTCGCGTCTGGTGACGTACCCGGACCATCACGCTGGTCCGGCAGTTAAGGACCAGTGACGGTCCTGGTACGTCACGTACTATTACTCACCGCGCTCCTGCAGGAGAGCGGTGAGTAATACCGGGGATTGAATTTGATCGCTCCAAGACCGGAGCGATCTCTTTCAGTCCCTCAGTTCGGCGTGCCGCCCCACGTGATCAGTCACATGGGGCAGCACGCCGAAATTCCCTATCGGGTCCTTAAAGGACCACACACCCCGCGACCGCTGGTCGTTAAGTGGTTAATGGAAAGGAAGTTGCTGAAGGCGCCGGTGCACCGAGGTGCCATGGATGCCTGTGGAAGAAGTTGATTTCCTTCAATGACTCTGACTTATTCAACATAAAAGAAGTATGCCTTTGCCTATCGTAGTATTAGTAATGGATTTTGGGGCAATATTATGATGGTGATAGTTCCACTTTAATTTGCCCCAGTGCTGTTGTTAGGGTGCAGTGTTTACATGGTAGTAAATATATAAATAATGCAAGGCTACTGTCTTCAGACCAGCCCAGAAGACTTTTGCTTTTCTGCCACTCGTCCAGCCAGAGAGTTGGTTTGTCCTGTGCTGATGAATGATATAAACACGCACAGGAAACCTTTTTGAATCTTGCACAGATGCAGTGCAATATGAACATGTATAAACATCCAATTAGTGCTGGATTCACAGGAGGACAGACATGGACCCTCTCATCTACCTTGGTCCTACTGCAGTGTGCCCATCTGCTGATGTAAAGGCACCTTCTGTGGCGTACTGCCCTAGTGTTTCAGTACACCCTAAAACGTCTGTCATGTGGTACCAGTTTAAATATTAGAAAATAGTGAGTTGATGTTTATATCGATATCTTCCGATACCTGTTCAGGTCAGTGATATCCTATATAATAATTCGCTAAAACATGTGTAATGACAGTCATGTGCAGTAGAGACTGCCCACTCCGAAGGCAGTCTGTACTGTGCATGACTGCCCCGCGACCAGCTGGCAGTGGCATTGTGGCCCGTGTAACGGGCTCTTCAACTAGTTTATACTATAACAGATGAGGGTTGGTACCGTGTTAGCCGTAGAAATACAGGAGGCAAATATAGTTGTTGACATCTTCTTCCTGACTACATGCAAAAAGGAAAATATAATACCTAAAGGCCTCACGCTGAATCAACAACTATATTTGTCTTCTATATATAATATACACACGCTAAATATATGTTATCCATATTCACTCTACGTGTTCATTTCCTACAGATGAATCCAGTAACAGAAATACACCTGATAGACGTCGCATCCGTCCTTATTCACAGAATTATATAGAGGAAGATAACCGGATCACACGGGATTATCAGGTAGAAAATTACAGGAACAGGGGTCCTACAGGAAACCTGTATAGATCTCACAGAACATGCAGGTCATATATCTGTCATACATGATTAGTTCTGTAGTAGAATAGCAACATTAGAATTTCCTTTACCTGTTAAAGTGCCAATATGATTGTGTGATTTGTTTTTATAGACCCATATATATATAGTACCTAATGAATGAAGATAGGCCAGCATTATCTTAATAAAACGTTATCCAATAGGGATGTGCAGAAGCTGTCAGTACAGTGATAATAAAATACAGAGGTGTGAGCTGGACATGTGAGCGCCACACACAGCATCCTTTAATGGGTCTGGGAGAAGAGAGAAAAGAGGAGAGAATGTCTGTCTGTAAACCCGTGTTTTTATATGAGTGGGGATCTTAGTACAACAGTAGAGCTGTTATCAGCTGTCACTCTGCATATGGGTATTGTGCAGGTAGTTATGTGTTTGTTAACCCTTTGAGTGCCAGAAGGATTAGATCTGTAATTTAGTGGGACTTTCACATTAATTCAAGTTTGCATATTTGAAAACGGCATTAAAAAACTGCTTATGTGTCATGCTAGCCAAAACACCAGCAAAAGTACAGTTAATGGTATATTCATACTTGTTACCATAAGTATGGTACTTGTGCAGCACCAGTGGCATTTCATATGCTAATCAAGCTTTTCAGTGACATGCCATATGCTAATAAAGATTTCAGTGATGTTCCATATGCTAATTAACCCCTTAAGGACTATGTGACGTGCTATGACCGTCACGGACCTTATACCCTTAAGGACCAGTGACGGTCATAGCACGTCACATACTTTTTACTTACAGCGCTCTACCGGGAGCACCATAAGTAAAAACTGGGCCTAAAATTGATCGCTCCAAGACCAGAGTGATCTCTCTTAGGCCTCAAAGCGGCGTGCTGGTACGCGTAACAGGTCACGTGTACCAGCGCGTCGGCAAGGATCAAAGCGGTCCTTAAGGGAAGGTAACTTCCCTGGGCAGCTGGTCCTTAAGGGGTTAAGGATTTCAGTAACATGTCATATGTTAAGGTTTTCAGTGATGAAGTAAGCTCTGTGCAGTACCAGGAAATCTTCACTTTCACTTTCCCCAGAAATAAGTCTATATATCTCCTCAACTAGAAATCTGCTGGACTTTTGGTTAACATGACACACAGGCAGTTTTGAATTAAGTTTTCAAATATGTAAAGAAAATTCAAGATGATGGGTCCACTTTAATAGTCTTGCATAAAATGCAGTGTAATTTATTTTTGGGTATCACATGACCAATGTGACACTTGATATTGTATCGCAGATTGAGCCAGGAGATGTAATCTTTCCCCGGCAGTGTAAAGAGGAGGAAAATCCTACAGACATCAGCACAGGTGAGTAATGGACACTAAATACAATGTGTCACTTCTAATCTCACTCGCTATAGCTGTTTTTTCAGTAGTTTACTGAGGCTTCCAGAATTATTATTATTAATCTTTATTACTGTTATTATTATTATATAGAAAGAGATATATGCCATGCATGGCCATCCTTAAAGGTATAGTAATACTTTGTTTTATCTTTATTTTATTTTGTAGGCATTAAAAAAACATGAAGAACGACATAAGTGTTATCTCTCAAATCTTTATGGTTTGAGAGATATTCACAAGCAAAGTTTCCCCTCCCGCCCCTTTTACCTAGTGTAAGCCATCTTTTCTCAGATGTGGAATGCAGTCCATAGACCAGACAGATAACAGCAGGTGACAATCTTCTTCCTATGAGAACAATGAAAGCCCTGCCTCCCTTGACAAGTTTTTCAGGTTTTTCCCTTATCTTAATTGAAGATTGTCCCTCTCTGCAGTCTACCTGGGCACCTCCCTTCTGCTCTGGCTGAGCAGTGTTACATCAGTAAAAGGGGCAGGGGGGATACTTTGTCATTGAATTACTCTTGTACTACAACTCTGACAGAATTGAAATAACACTCTCCAAAGTCCAAATACTATGATGATTAATTAGAGCTGCTTTTATTATGAAGCATTACTATCCCTTTAAAATAAAACTAAATTCCTCATATAGTAAGAGCAATAAACACAGTTTAACAATAATAGTGAGAAAATAGCATAAGGAATACGAGAAAAAAAAACATGTAGAAAGTTGTTGAAAAGCAAAATAAGAAAAATCAAGAGTGCTGACAGAGTTGAATCTGGGTGTTAACGCAAACTGGTATGATTTAGACTGAGAATAAAGAATTATTGAGGCATTTTATGTATCTGAATCTAGTAACATACTACACTGTTCAACTTTGAAATTGCAACACCTGGAAAATGAAGACATAGAGTTGTGCAAACTGCATCAATCAACGGACTGTCTTAGACATAAATGATTATAGTTCTGCAACAAGGGATCGCATGGATAGCAAAATAGATGGGTTTAAATATCATTGGCTGGGCACACTAGCTGTCAAGACATTCAGCCTGGTTTCAGCTGAAGGTTGCTTTATGGCATGCCTACAGTGCAACTGAATAAAGCATGTCCTTAAATTAGAAACACTAAATGGGCAGAATCATCAAAACTACATCAGGTCAGATTGTCCATTGTAGCCATTGCCAAATGGGTCTGCCACAAAGTCAGAACTGTGCAACAATATTGGAGCTTAGTGGCCAGACACTGGCTCACCGTGCTGATCACAGCTCGTGAGGGTCAGCAGCTCTGAAGAATGGCATTGAGAGACTTCTTTGCAACAGAAAGCACACTCCAAGATGGCCTCCAGCGAACCACTGGTACAGCTATGCAGACACAAACCATACAGCATCACTAACATGACATCAGTCTCCAGGTGGGATGACATCAACAAGACCTACCACCACTGTCATTGCACACGACCTTTCAACGAGGGGTGCTGAGCCCAACCCCAGTGGGTTTAGGGACATTAATTTACGGTCTTCACCAAAAATTCCAGTTGTGTTTAGGATATCCCAGTCATCGGACAATGGCTGGAAGAGTGCCCCTATTTAGTTTCCTTAATAAAGCTTTAACCCTTTGAGTGCCAGAGAGGTAAGAAACGCATTGCAAAGCAATGCGTTGCGTATCCCTCTGGCACTCAAAGGGTTAAGAACTGAGGAACAAGTGAATCTATTAACCCTCTGCCAGGCAATTTCATCCTGAGATTACACTGGAACAAATAGAGGGCAGCGCAGCGGCAGGAGAATGGTAGGTTGAGGACATTAGTAGTGTGGTCTTGTAGTGGCTGTTTGGGGGGGGGGGGGTGTTAATAATAAAAATTTTATATATAATGTTCCCTCAATACATTTAATTTGTCCAAATAAATATAAATGAATGCTGTTTTGAAAACCGTTTCAGTGGGATGGGGTATCAGATTCTAAATGATTACGCTAAACTTGGTAGAATATTAATGTTAACAGTGTGAAGGCCTTCTGTCTGGATATGTGATATCTTCCCCATTCTTCCTGTTCTTTGGACAAGGATGGGACCATTGCTAGAAACTTTGAACATATGGATAAAGGCAGATGTGGAACAATTCTTGGGCAGCACAGCTACACATATTTATAAAATGTATTCAGGAGGTTAAAATTCCCATTTGAATCTAATTAACCCCTTAATGACCCATGACGGTCCTGGGCCGTCATGGATTGTTATACAATTAAGGACCCGTAACAGTCCTGGACCATCATGGATTGTTATACACTTAAGGACCCATGACAGCGCTGGGCCATCTTGGAATTCCGGGCTCCCTGCGCAGCTGCACGACGTTCGGGGAGTCTGGAATCGGATCGTACAAAAAAAAAAGCTTTTTGGTCCTTAAGGGACCGCAAAGTACATGGAATGATCTCTTGGATTGATAGGGTTTACATAAGTGATGTGTTTAGGTTTTATGCTGGCCTAGGCCCAATCAAGTACTTGCATCATCAGCTCCCATGCACACCCTCAGTTTATTTGGTTTCTTTCATAGGCCATGCCCATTAAATACACAGTACCATGATGTCAGGGAAAATAATTAGCATGCAAAGGGCTAAAAGAGAGTGGCAAAGTTGATCTAAGAAGAAAGACCATTTGGATATGTTCGCTTTGGGAAGAGATGCCTATGAGGAGGCTATGTGCTTTGAGCTGTGGATTTTAAGCATTTTGGATATTTTCTCAGTTGCTTCAAAGCTTTGCTGCCCTAAGCCTAGGCCTATTCAACCTGGGCCTAAATGCATCACTGGGTTGGAGTACTTGATCATAGGTCTCAGAAGGAGTGGTTAATGGAAGACCCTGCAGATTATGTAATCTGTCCAGTCTGGCAAGTGGCTAATTTCATCCCTGTACTCTAATTTTTTTTAAAAACAGATCAAAAAGTTATTTCTTTTGTGCTTCATTAACAGAAGTGAATATGCCCTTTGAAGGTCAGTCCAGCTTATGTGTAATTGTGGGGAGATGTGGTTAATCTAATTGGCTTCAGCAGTTTGGATTTGGGAGAGGAAGGACTATTTAGATATATCGCTAAGGCAGTAATGAGATCTATACGTACCACTGTAAAAAGCTTCCAGGCCTCCCAAACAGTGATTCCAGTGGAGCAGCCCAAGTTCACCTTGAGATTGACACTTATTTGATGATTTATTTAGGGTTACAAATTTATTTTTGATTAACGAGGCGAATTGGTGATGGCGACTACACCTTAGTGATGATATTGCGATGCGTGTCTGATGATGTGTGGCAAGCACATCGCCTTGGAGATGTAGACACACATAACCATATACACTAAGATTTAGTAATGCAAGGGGACGGGGGAAGAATATTCCCATTAGCATGCAGGATTGTCGTACTGCTGGTGATGTGTAAATGATGCCTTCCCTTACACATCGACAGCAATTCAACAGCCCTGAAGTTCGAGATTGTTCCCTCTACTAGCCCACTGGGAGAGCGGAGACGATGTGCTTAAACTTCAGCACCATGAACAGCACCACAAACCCTTTCAGTGCCATAGGGATGTGCATTGCATGTCCGTGTGGCACTGAAAGAGGTAATAAAGTTGTGGTAAAAGCTGAAGCTGAGGGGATAGATAAGGGGACTTGGTAACTTGCACAGGTCACAATTGGGAGCCTCAGTAAGACAGGAATTCCAACTAAAGAATAGACGCACTGTTTGCTGTGAAATGTCTAGCTTCCAAGAGAGATCTAAGACTTGTTAATGCACATTGTGTCATCGTTTTTGAACAGTAACTATGCGGTTATTTCGCCTAGCTGTCCTGCTGGCATCCCCTCACATCTCCAGCTTACACAGTGTGTCTGTCACTACGCCAAGTGGTTCAGCAGCATAAACACATTCCCCTTCCCTCCCCTTCACCCTCCTTCCACCCTCTCCTTTCTCTCACCACCTGTTTGCTCATTCATTCTCCTTCCCTGCCCTTCACCCTCCTTCCACCCTCTCCTTTCTCTCACCACCTGTTCGCTCATTCATTCCCCTTCCCTGCCCTTCTCCCTCCTTCCACCCTCTCCTTTCTCTCACCACCTGTTCACTCATTCATTCTCCTTCCCTGCCCTTCACCCTCCTTCCACCCTCTCCTTTCTCTCACCACCTGTTCGCTCATTCATTCTCCTTCCCTGCCCTTCACCCTCCTTCCACCCTCTCCTTTCTCTCACCACCTGTTCGCTCATTCATTCTCCTTCCCTGCCCTTCACCCTCCTTCCACCCTCTCCTTTCTCTCACCACCTGTTCGCTCATTCATTCTCCTTCCCTGCCTTTCTCCCTCCTTCCACCCTCGCCTTTCTCTCACCACCTGTTCGCTCATTCATTCCCCTTCCCTGCCCTTCTCCCTCCTTCCACCCTCGCCTTTCTCTCACCACCTGTTCGCTCATTCATTCTCCTTCTCTGCCCTTCTCCCACCGTCCTTCCACTCTTGCCTTTCTCTCACCACCTATTCACTCTTTCATTCTCCTTCCATGCCCTTCTCCCACCCTCCTTTTTTTTTTTTTCCTACCTGTGGTGCAGTTGTCCTGGTCCAGAATTGTGTCTCTCTTATTTTGGGCCTATGGTTCCTTTCGCCACAGGACGACCAAAAATTATACTCTTCATGATAGGATCTCTCATAATAGTCTTACTTCATTGGTTAGCCTGTGACTGGATCTTTGCAGTGCTTTGCCATCACCAGTGGGAATGTCCTGCACAGCACCCCATAGACGCCTGTGCACATCTTCGCTGCTGCAACTTTGCTGTGACCATCTCTAGTCTCCAGGGAGTTGCAGCAAGTTTCATTTGGGTTTCCCATGACCGTTGGATCGGCTTTGTGTAGGATTCATGTGAAAATAAACTTACATTTCAGTGCTCCATGCCTTTGGCAATTTTGCACTGTGACAGTGTCAATGTGGCACAGTCACATATACAAACAAGCCCTTGTAGAGGACAGCAGGTTTGTCTTGTCCTAAATCCAGAAGCTTCTATAGATTTTGTTTGTGTGTCTAGTTATTAGAATCCTAGGATAAATCTAATAGTTGCTTTGTTTTTTTATATGTATTTATAACTTAATTCAGTGGACAGTGCTTTTGGGGAGTGCCAGATATGCAGCCAAATTTACCATTGCCTCAAACCGGTTCAAATAACAGAGACCATAACACATCTCAGTAACATCTATCAAATGGAACTGATTTGTGCCAAGAAAATGTAGGACTTACAATTTAATTTCTCACAGCATCCTGCATTAAAGCACCCACTGATCAATACCTCCCTCTTCTTTTCATTCCTCCCTCTGATTTTCTAACTTTATGTACGCTCGTTTTAAAGGGATAGTAATACTTTAAAATTACTAATCCCAATATTGTAGGAGTAAAAAAAAAAAAAAAAAGAAATTTGCTCCCAGTGATCTCTCTCAAACCTTTATGGTTTGAGAGATATTAACTCGCAACGTTCCCCACCTCCCTCCCCTTTCCCTGAAGTCAACGTTGTAGCTGACTGCAGGGGAAGTATGTTCTACGATCATCCGGCAGCTCTGCAGCTGAGCTGCAATTGCGATAATAAAAAAAATAAATCATTCACTTAAAAGGTCTTCTACATGTGCTTGGGAAGGAAAACTATTAAAGCTGTTGAAGAAAAGGTCTTACTTTTGTGCTTCTAAGCAGTACATTTATGACCATATGTACAAAGAAAAATAAAACCAATTCTTGTGCAAATGAGTGGAGATATGGGTGCAACATTGAATGTGTGCATGGGATAATGTTAATCAAACTTGATATCTTTTGAGTATATGCTCAGTAGATCTACATAAGTATGGTTACAGCACTCTGTAAACAACACTGCATATTGCTCAGTAGGTAGGTTTTTTAACTCTGTCATAATAAAAGAAGAGGTCATGTGACACATATTCTCTATACTGTCTGTCCTACTGGGTGTGATTTTTGACTCCCCCTGGCCGCTCAAGTCAAAATTTATGCAAAAAGCTGCAGGGACTACAATGAACACACCCATACACACACACACACAATATACAAATGCACAATACACATACATACAAACACAGTATACACTCATAAACACAATAAATGCAATACAAACACAATGCACACACAATATACACAAATTGTATACAATACACACACACACAAAGTCAGTACACACAATCACACATAATACACATGCACAACAAAATACACTATACTTTTATCTATTTCTAATAAAAGAGGAGGACATCACTAGACACATTCTGCGGCCCTGGAACACACACACACAGGCGCGGAAGTAAAGAAGAGTAACGCAAATTTCACTGTCGTCCAATACAGGTCACTGGTACCATGGGATGTGTAGTCCCCTTTAATAGGCAGGAACAATTATGCAAATAATTTGCAAGGGGCGGAGCCTCCCCTCTTACTTAAGCCACCTTCTGGCCAGAGCCACCCATATTGATTTGTTCCTGGTGTGCTTGCACACCAGGCAGAGAACAGCTATGCTTCTTAGAGTTTTATTATTTTTTATTCAAATATGGAATACCACCATTAGGAGGGTGACCATGGCTGTGAATTGCCCTCTTCAAAGTGGCTGGTGCAGCTTCCAGGGATTTCTGTGGACCTATACCTGAAGAGGGGACAGCTTGTGTTAAGCAGCTCCCCTGTTGGGGAAATTACCTCTGGTTCTTTCCCTCCCTATCATGGTCACCTGAAGACAGAAGTCTGCGAGAAAGGTGAGTCACCCATTGAGTGCTGAAGGTCCACTTGTCCCCACAGTGTCCCTTTGATGGGCTTGTATTTGGGAGTTTTAATACACTCCAGCACTCATAGGGTGTTTTTATTGCATTATCACTATTTATGCAATTTCTGTGTTATTCTCTGAGTTTTGGAGCATTGGGTATTCATTTATTTATGTTTCTCATGTATTTCATGCTTGTTTGGGCACTTTTTATTGTTTTACTAAACTTTATTAAAAATGGTGTTCCGCGCCTTTAAGCGCGGCGTTTTCCCGCTCAGCAGCAGAGCTCCTTTACTCTCTATGGGAATTCACAGTTTGGGACATATCTCTGAAACCGCTTGTCACAGCAACTTCAGAGTAGGCTCATTTTAATGCTAGGCTCCTGCTCTATCATCCGGTTGGTGTTTTATTAATGTAGGGGGCTCAGGGGGGCTTCGGGCACTGTTTGGGGTACTTGCATAGGGAAAACTACATTTCCCATGAGCGCTTAGCTCGCGCTTGTTTCTGATTGGCTGTCATGACGGCCGCCATTTTGTGGTACTTTTCCAAGGCGAGTACACTACGCAGGGACCGAGCCTTCTCTCTCCTCACCAGATTAACCCTTCGCTGGCCAGATAAGTCCGTTTTTAGACCTTTTCTGGGGTGAAACTTTAATCTTTAACACTTTTCTGGGTGATAGTGTTTTTTGTGGGGTATATTGACGCTGTGAGCATGTCTACTTCACTGGAGCTAGGGGCTAGACCCAAGACTAAGGAGGCTGGGGGGTCTTCTACCCCCATGGCGTTTTGCTCCTCTTGCCACATTGGGCTGGATTGCGATAATGTGGGGGATCTATGCCCTAATTGTACTGATAAAGATAGCAACCCTGGGCTTCCCAGCCACGCTATTGAGCCATCTTGGGTGAGGGAGTTTAAAGCTGCCACTAGGGATCTCAGATCCACGCTTCAACTCTTTCCCTCTCAGGTACAGGGGGCTCTCCAGGTCTGGCAGACCCCCTCTACTATCAGGACCTCCCTGCCTAAGCCACAGGGAGCTCCTGATATCACTGATTCTTCTGAAGAAGAACTTTTACAGGATTCTGATGCTGAGGAACGTACTGTTATTGAATCTAACAGGTCCATTGGGGACCCCTATGAGTGTGACCCTGAAGTTTCGGCTGAGGGTCTGATCAGAGCGGTTCTGAATACGCTCAACCTTCCTCTGACTCAGGAATCCACTTATGATCCTACTGATGTTTTTCAGAAAAAGCCATCTAAACCTGTTGTTTGTTTTCCAACTAACCCTACTCTTGCCCGTCTGGTTTCTGAGGCATGGAAGTATCCTGATAGATCTTCCTCTGTCTCCAAAAAGTTTGCCAAACTTTACCCTTTTCCCGAAGCGGAGCTGGCAAAATGGGTTCATCCTCCCAAGGTGGATGCTCCTGTGTCTAGGCTATCCAAATCTACTGCTTTGGCTGTCTCAGATGCCTCTGCCTTGCAGGACTGGACGGATAAGAAATTAGAGCTCTCTCTTAAATCTATTTTTGCCTCTATTGGCACTGCCATGCGCCCCACCTTTGCTGTGGCATGGGTTAATAGGGCTATTGCAGCCTGGACTGAACGACTGACTGAAGCGGTTCGCCAGGATGCGCCTGTATCTGAACAGTTGCAGCTTCTTGCTAATATCACTGAAGCTCAGAACTATGTTGCTGATGCTGCTTTTGATGCTGTGCGCATGATGGCGAGGGCCTCCACTTCTTCTGTGGTGGCTAGACGCGCTCTTTGGCTGAAAATTTGGTCTGCTGATACAGCCTCTAAGAAAGCCTTGCTTTCCTTGCCCTTTCAGGGGAATTTGCTCTTTGGCTCTGAGCTCAAAGAAATGATCAGTGAGGCTACTGGCGGTAAAAGTACTCTTCTACCCTCAGTCTTTAAGAAAAAGTTTCCAGCCAAACGCAATCGGTCCTTTCGTTCCTTTCAGACTGAGACACGCTCCTCGGCCCAACCGGGTCCTCCCACTACGCGCTCCTCCTCCAAGCCTAAACAGTCCTGGAGGCCCAAAGTTGCCTCCAAGGCCAAGACCTCCAAGACTGCTTCGGCATGACTCGCCGAACCCGGGTCCGCATCCGGCTGTAGGCGGTCGTCTCCGTATCTTTCGCCGGACTTGGGAGGAGTCAGTGGCGGACCCATGGGTTCTTCAGGTGGTGTCAGAGGGATACAGGATCCCTTTCTCTTCCCTTCCTCCTTTTCGGTTCCATTTTACTCGTCCTTCTCAGGAACCCTCAAAAAGGCGTCTGTTCGACGACGCTATTCAGGATCTCTTGGACAAAGAGGTCCTGGAGGCGGTTCCGCAGGGGGACACAGGTTCAGGATTTTATTCCAACCTGTTTGTGGTAGCCAAAAAGGACGGAGGAGCCCGTCCCATCTTGGATCTCAAAGATCTCAATGCCTATGTGGTGACTTCCCACTTCCGCCAGGAGTCCCTGCGCTCTGTGATTGCAGCAATGTCTCCAGGGGAGTTTCTTGCCTCCCTGGACCTTCAGGATGCTTATCTTCACATCCCTATTCATCCAGAGAGCAGGAAGTATCTCAGGATTGCCTGCCACAGGGGACACTTTCAATTTACAGCGCTCCCCTTTGGACTGACTACTGCTCCTCAAGTCTTCCAGCGGGTGCTGGGCTCCTTGATAGCGGTGCTCCATCAGGATGGGATCAGAGTGACACCCTACATGGACGATCTCCTACTGAAGGCCTCCTCAGCGGAGCTTCTCCACCAGCAGTTGCAGAGGTGCATGCACACCCTGAACCGTCACGGATGGATCCTGAATCTGGACAAGTCGGACTTGATTCCTTCTCAGAGGCTTCTGTTCCTGGGTCTCCTGTTCGACACTCGCCAATGCATGGTGTTTCTTCCAGAGGACGTGGCTCACCAGATAGCCGTCAGAGTGGCTGGGATTCTGGACATGGACGAAATTCCAGTTCCGAAGTTGTCGTCCTTAGTGGGGAAGTTCATTTCCACGATCGAAGCAGTACCATTTGCCATGGCCCACTCCAGGGATCTTCAGAGATTTGTGATCCAGACGTGCAGGAATCATCCAGATCATCAACATCTGTCTGTTTCTCTTCCTCCTCATGTCGAGTCGAGTCTGCACTGGTGGTTAGATCTCTCTCATCTCTTGAAAGGGAAATCCTTTCTAGTTCCTCATTGGACCACAGTCACAACGGATGCCAGCCTTCGGGGCTGGGGTGCAGTCTGGGGTCGCTTCAGTGCTCAGGGGAAATGGGGTCTGGAGGAATCCATGCTCTCCATCAATGTTCTGGAACTTCGAGCTGTCCGGCTGGCCCTGAGGCACTGGGAGTCTCAATTGACCGGTCTTCCAGTCAGAGTAGAGTCCGACAACGCCACGGCGGTGGCTTACGTCAACAGACAAGGCGGCACAAGAAGCGGTTCCGCCTGGTGGGAAGTCAAGGATATTTTGTCTTGGGCAGAAGATCACGTGCCTGTCATCTCTGCAGTTCACATTCCAGGCGTGGACAACGTCATGGCAGACTTCCTCAGTCGTCACACCGTCGACAGCGGAGAATGGGCTCTTCACCCAGAGGTGTTTCACTTGCTCACTCAACGGTGGGGGATGCCAGTGGTGGATCTGATGGCTACCAGACACAACAGGAAGGTTCCGGAGTTTTGCTCCCGTCTGAGGGACTCCCTTGCTCTAGCGGTGGATGCCTTGTCGATCCCTTGGGACTTCTCCCTGGCTTACATCTTCCCCCCTCTTCCTCTATTGATCAGAGTTATTCAGAAGTTGAAGAGAGAACGTTGTCCTGTCATCCTGATTGCTCCGAACTGGCCTCGCCAGTCCTGGTTTCCGGAATTGATGGCCATGTCAGTGAAGGATCCAATCCCACTTCCAGCCCGTCCGGACCTGCTTCTTCAGGGGTATCTGTGGAAAGAGGATGTTCACTCTCTCCGTTTGATGGCATGGCGGTTGAATCCTCGATTCTAGCTCAGAAAGGCTTTTCTCCTTCTGTGGTGTCGACGATGCTCAGTGCTCGTAAGCCTGTGTCTTCCAAGATCTATCATCGCATTTGGTCAACTTTCGTGACATGGTGCTCTGTCAAGCAGTTGTCTCTTGACTTCCATCTTCCCACTGTCCTGGCCTTCTTGCAGGACGGTGTGGACAAGGGGCTCAGTCTGAGTTCCCTCAAAGTTCAGACCTCTGCCTTGTCTGTGTTTTTCCAGAAACGGATTGCCATCCTCCTGATGTGAAAGTCTTCTTCCAAGGTGTGACTCATGTTCGACCTGCCTTCAAGAGTCCTGCTCCCCAGTGGGATCTCAATTTGGTGCTGGGTGTTCTTCAGCGACCACCGTTTGAATCCTTGGCTTCCATTCCATTACGTCTTGTGACTTGGAAGATGGCCTTCCTTTTGGCTATTGTGTCAGTACGCCGGGTGGCAGAGTTACAGGCATTGTCTTGTAAACCTCCTTACCTGGTGTTCCACAAGGATAAGGCTGTGCTTCGCACTACCAAGGAATTCTTACCCAAGGTTGTGTCTGAGTTTCACATCAATCAGGAGATTGTGGTTCCCTCTTTCTGCCCTAATCCTTCATCTGACAAGGAAAGAGATCTCCATTTGTTGGATGTGGTGCGTTGCCTCAAGTTTTATGTTCACCGCACCGAATCTATCAGGAAGTCTGACGCTCTATTCGTCATTCCTGAGGGGCCTAGGGCAGGTAGACCGGCTTCCAAAGTTACCATTGCCTCTTGGATTAAGGCTACCATCCGTGAAGCCTATAAGTTGAGGAATAAGCATGTTCCCTTCAGGGTGACTGCCCATTCCACCAGATCTATTGGGGCCTCCTGGGCCTACAAGAATCAAGCTTCTGCTGATCAACTGTGCAGAGCGGCCACTTGGTCCTCTGTGCACACTTTTTCTAAGCACTACCGAGTTGATGTACTGGCATCGGCTGATGCCAGCTTTGGAAGGAAGGTCCTGGAGGCAGTCTTGCCTGTGTAGGTCTTCCGCTCTGTGATCCTTAGTGCTTCCTTACTGTTGAGCCCGGTTGGCTCGTGTTCCGTGTGCTGTGTTAAGTTCAGGGATTGTTCCCTTGGTTGGTGTCCGTTGACACTTACAGTTTGGGCTATGTTATCAACTGGTTAACAGTTCTAGTGACTTGGGCCTTGCGCCTGGTCCTTGCCTTACTTCCCGCCTCTGGATCAGCTCAATGTTTGTACATCCCATGGTACCAGTGACCTGTATTGGACGACAGTGAAAATAGGATTTTAGTCTTACCTGTTAAATCCTTTTCACTTAGTCCATACAGGTCACTGGTCTCCCACCCTGTCAAGGGACCAGTCTTGGCTCTCCTGTGGCATTCGGTGGGAGACCGTTCGGGCATGCTCACAGGAGTCTTTCTTTTTGCTTACCTGGGGTCAGTTTAGGGTCTCAAATCAATATGGGTGGCTCTGGCCAGAAGGTGGCTTAAGTAAGAGGGGAGGCTCCGCCCCTTGCAAATTATTTGCATAATTGTTCCTGCCTATTAAAGGGGACTACACATCCCATGGTACCAGTGACCTGTATGGACTAAGTGAAAAGGATTTAACAGGTAAGACTAAAATCCTATTTTCCTACAAACTGCCGCTTCCATAGGTCCATGCACAGGTGTGTGATTTTAACTGGAGTGGCCAGGGGGCCGTGGTAGGGACTTGTGTTAAGGACCAGGAACCAGACAGACACAAAAATATAAAGTGCAAAACACCTTTATTAAAATAACAAAAGCAAACAAAGCAAAATTATGATCCAGAAGCATAAACCAAAAGACAAGCCGGGGTCAGGAACCAAGACAGGGACTCAGCCAAGCCGGGGTCAGGAATACAGAGACCAGTGATGTCAGGAACAAGCCAGGGAGTCAGGAGCCAGAAGGGACATCAGAGGAAGTCCTGTATAGGAAATCAGGAACGAAGCAGAACACTCTTGCAGCCAGAAGCAAACACAAAGGCAGTCCGGAAGTGAGCCAGGCTGCTTAAATACCCTGGGAGGGTTGGCTGATAGCAGTCAGGTGAGCAGTCACAGAGAGGTCAGCTGGTTCAGCCTGATCCAACAAAGGGAAGGCAGCAGTAATGGATAGCAGAGCACTGGATTAGCTCAGACAGCAGAATCGAGCAGCAAAGCCAAACGTTGACAACTTGCCAGGGTCTCTGCCTTCAATTTACATTCTCCACCCCAACTCAGTGTTATGTGCATGCCAGGGTTGAGTAGAAGGATCTTCATGTGTGCCTTGAGGATCCTCCTTTTCAACCCGGGCATACACAGAACGCTGGGTTGAGTAGGAGAATGTAAAGGGAAGGCTGTGATCACCTTTCTGGTTGAAGCATTGAACGCCTATCCTATTGGATAGACGACCAATGCCGGAGGGTGGGGGGGGGACATCAGAAGGGTCCCGATACCCCCTCCACAAGGTCTGCTTTATGTTGAGGTGGTTGTTGGAGCAAAGTGTTGATATAGAAAAGAAGCATTGCATTACTGTCACAGTGGTAATACTTAACCAGCACAGACATGTAACGTGCTAAATGCCACATTCCTAATTAGCTGTTACAGTGCAAAAATACTTCTCAATGACATGCTCTCCGTTACAGAGGAGACCCTTCTGTCGCCTTATACATTGGGTTTAGGACCTATCCCCAACCGCAAACACACACACCACACATATATGACGCATTCAATTCTCATAGCTCTGTGTTTACCGCTATTTTTTTTTTTTTAAAGCATGGACAATGCGTGCCAGTATTGCTAGTAGTAATATATACACAGAATGCTATGTACTCAATATGCAAAACGCTATATTCGATACGCAGAATGCTATATGTAAAACGCTATAACCAAAATGCGTCTGTTATACACAAAACTCTACAAGTGATACGCAATACACAAAATGCTAAGTGCAAAATGCAGTAAGCTATATGCAAAATGCTACGCGAAAAAAGCTATATGCAATACGCAAAATGCTGTATGCAAAACTGTATCTGCAAAATGTAATAAGCTATACGCAAAACACTACAGAATGCTGTACGCAAAACAATATATGCAAATTGTCATACGCAAAATACTGTACACAATAAGCCAAATATTATACTCTTCATGCAAAATGCTATATGCAAAACGCAGTAAGCTATACACAAAGCGATATACGTGATAAGCAAAATGGTGTATGCAAAAAGCGAAATGCAATATGCAAAGTGCTATATGCTAAACGCAAAACTCTATATACAAAATGCGAAGCGGTACATGCAATACACAAAATGCTATATGCGATGCGCAAACCGCTATATGCGATAAACAAAACATTTTATGCAAGACGCAAAATGCTATACATAATATGCAAAACTTTACACACAACACGCAAAATGCTATACGCAGTGTGCAAATCGTTATACAGAAAATGGTATACGCAATATACAAAACGCTACATGCTGTACGCAAAATGTTATATGCAAATCTCTATACGTAAAACACTTCACAAAATGCTGTATGCAAAATGCGATGCAGTGCAAACACATTAAGCTATTCACAAAACGCAATAAACTATGTGCAAAAAAGCAATAATCTATATACGCAAAACTTAATCTTATTTGAAGTTAAGCATTATGCACAATACTGTAAGCAAAACGCAGAACATCATACGCAAAATGCTATACTCAAAACACTATTTGCAGAAAACTAGATGCAAAACACACACTACGCACTCACACAGGCTCACGCACAGTCACATGCTATCTCCCATGCTTGCATGCTCAATCTCACATATGTTAACTCTCACACATGCTCACTCAAACTCACACACATGGTATCACATGCTCGTTCACACACACACACTCACACACACACACATTCACAATCTCACTGATGGAGAGTTATATAACACTGTTTTGCAATGTGTTGCACACCTTTTGGGAGCTGAAAGGGCTAAGCAGAAAAAATTCAACAATCCGTTCATTACAAACATTGCCTCTTTCTGGATTTGTCTGCATGTTAGAGGAAAATAGTCCTAAATGTAAACCTACTTTTAACCCTATTACTGCCAGTCACACATCAAATTCATTGGGTTGCAATGCGGTGGATAACACACATAATGACTACTCCTGTTTAGAATGTCTTCTGTAGTGCTTGTCTTTATAACACACTTCCTTTATAAAACATTCTGATTTAGCTACATGTACAACTGCATGGGACTTTTGTTTTTTCTCATTTGTCTTATTAACCGTATGGGCAAAGGCGTGCCAGTATTGCTAACACAATATAAATGAATGCTTGGTCTGATACAATTATATTTGGATCTATTCAGAATATCAATACCTCTTTTTCTCTCTTTTTTTTTTTTGTCTTTCTATATATAAAATCTATATTAAGGACAATTATCAATTGATAGTTGCCCCATCAGTAGAAGCCCTTGGTGCCGGCTTGACAAGGAAGCCAAGGCTGCATTGTGAGTCCCAGAGGATCAGCAGAACTGGGGTCAGCAAAGTGACCCCTAGTAATCTCCCATCGATCCTGTGATGGACTCTGAAGTGCCAGACTTCCGGTCTCACAGTTCAGAGTCACACGGTACCTGACCCAGCAGTCGCCATTGACTGATATGGGTGAGTTTGTGGACCCTAGCTGCCAATGGGGCTGCATGTATAACTTGACAACGTTTGTGGTTGTCAGCCACAATATACTTTGTTGTGTCCAAACCACCTATTAGCCCAAGGTGTTCAGTTCTCTGACCCCCTCATACAGCCAAAAAAAAGTGGTTTTGGGGCTCCACATACAGTGCCAGCTTTTTTCCGAAGTCCACTGTCATAGTAACGGACATATTAAATATTATAGTTCTTCTTTCATTTAATTATTCTTAGTGCTTTTCTTTCCAACTAGTGAATCTATCATATGAGAATGCTAATCTAAAAGACATCACATTTCACTTTCAGATCCAGAATATGTCTTGAACAACAGTTTTACCGAGAACGATGATGGACCAACGCCGGTTAGTGACCGTTCATCCCGCGGGACTCTGAGAAACTATGACACAATGTTAGATATGGACATCCCTTTACATGAAGAATCAGAACCTCAAATGGAACTCACAGGGAAGGAATACTTCCATACTCTTGTTAATAAGAGCACAGAGAGGAAAAACAAACATCAGGGACCTGTCTCATGTCAGAAAATCCTCAGAGAAAAGAGACCATTTCAGTGTTTAGAATGTGGGAAATCTTTCACTTCACCGTCAAATCTTGTTATACACCAGAGAACTCACACAGGAGAGAAACCGTTTGTGTGTTCTGAATGTGGGAAATGTTTTGCTCAAAGTCCAAGTCTTATTATACACCAGAGAACTCACACAGGAGAAAAGCCATTTAAGTGTTCTATATGTGAAAAATTTTACACTTCTTCTTCGAATCTTGTTGCCCATCAGAGAACTCACACAGGAGAGAAACCATTTTCTTGTTCTGTATGTGGGAAATCTTACACTTCATCTTCACATCTTGTTATACACCAGAGAACTCACACAGGAGAGAAACCATTTAAGTGTCCAACATGTGGGAAATCTTTCACCTCATCTTCACATCTCGTTGCTCATCAGAGAACTCACACGGGAGAGAAACCATATAAGTGTTCTGTATGTGGGAAAACGTTCACCCAGAGGTCATATCTGTTTGTTCATCAGAGAATTCACACAGGAGAAAAAAAAACTTAAATGTTGAGTGTATAGAATATTTTAACCAAACTTCAAGTTTTTACAAGCATCAGAGACTACATTTAACGTAACAATTTCCACGTTCTGATTGTATAAAGTATTATTCAGATACACTTTGTTTTTTTTCAGCATCAAAAGAGTCACAATTTAAAAAAAAAATCTAAATTTTTTTTTATTGCTCCTATTGTGAAAGAGGTTTCTCCCATTAACCATTTTTTGCTTAGACATCAGAGAATTCACACAGGATAGAAACCATTTGTTTGCTGAAATTATTAAAACACCAGTAATTTCCCAGTAAATCAATTTTTATATCCTATTTGTGGGAACCCTTGATATCTCCATGGAAATGACCTAATCCAATATTAGTTCATTAAACAGCAGCACAAAACATGGAACAAGAAGTAAAAACACATTACAATTGTGATTATCGACTACGGTCCTAGGGAAGAACAACAGATCTGGTTTTAAGGATAAACCTAATTGGGCACAGATAGGTCAATCACAATGACTCTGCTAATTACCCAGTTGGAGCAAGCAGAATATGCTGAAAACCTGGCCTGTTTGTGCACTTTGAAGACTAACATTGAGAATCACTGGAATTTACTGAATAGAAAGAGTATGGAATAAGGTTAATTTGAGTGCCTGAGAGGTATATAATGCATTGTAACGCTATGCGTCTGATTTCTCTCTGCATACAGGGGAACCCTCAGGGTTTGACCCAAATCTCAGGGTGAAGGGACAAATTCTCAGGGTGAGAGAGCCCAGTGTTAAGTAATTTCTCATCTACTATCTCTCCAACAGCTTATTTATTCCCTAAATTGCTGCCATTTCTATCAGGGAGAGAGAGACATTTCCTTCTGTACGTTCAGGCATTGAGAACTGTAACTTACATCATGTTATGTGTTCCCTGAGGACTGATAAGAGCAAGCAGGGAGATAGCTCCTGAAATCTATGTTCTAGGGAACGTTACAGGTTAAACTTTCAAAGCCTTCAGGGTCGACTCATTTTGAAAGTTCCCAGGTATGCCTCACTGGCTGTCAAAGGGTTAATCCCTTGAATACTAGCGAGATCACCATTGTATTTCTTCACAATGCATAGGGAACCTTTCTAGCATGGAAGGTGTTAAATGGACACTATTACCGGTGTAAAAGGCTGCTCCAATAGGAAACAAACCACATAAATTACTATCCGTCACCAGGGTGAAAGAGTAGTAATTGTCAGTGCTGATATATTGAATCACGTCCCTTATTGTTTATAGCGACAGAATAAAGAAAGACAATAAGAATAAAGAGAACAGAATAAAGTCCCTTTTAAATAGGTCATTTTTATTTTTTCAGTACAATTTGGGATTGATAGGTGTGCGGGGCTTTAACCGTTCTTTCACCATTTTTGCTTAGTGCATTAAACTCTGTGATTCACCGTATCCACCTAATGTTAGGATATGTTCTTCCCAAAGTGTCTCTCATACTAATACATTGCAAACCTGTGTCCTTCATCAACATAAACTGTACGACAGACTAGAGTTGGGTAACACCAGTTACATGAAAATAGCATAAAGAAGACCATCCTGAGTTCCAATTATGAACAGAGCTGGATAAATCCCAGAACTTGGGTCTTCAAAGAGGAGTATTAAATATGGTGTTGGAGATGGTGTCCCACCAGAAATATTGATAATGTGAAATAGGCAGGAAATGCAGTTGGCTAAAAGGAATTAGGAGGGGAAGGAGGACTTAGATTTATTCAGAAAGGGTTCATCTTAGTCTGTTCGAGGTGCACTACTCTGGAACTAAACTCTTGTATATGCGAAGATTACCAAAGAGGCCATGTATAACTGAAAGCAGATGATGAAAGAGGCCCAGCCTAGGCAGATAAAGCCCAAACATGCTTTATGGGGATTTAAGAGCTTCAGCAGTGATTAGGGGAAGGTTCTTCTAAAGTCTACTCACATAGTGAAGTGTAGTATTTCAATTACTCTTGGACATAGAATTCCAGTCCGGACTGGATTTTAGACTTGTGTACTATATTCACGTGGCATTATGTAGTGGCATTTTAGGGCATATATACGGCAGTACGAGTTAAGGAACAAAAGTGAGAAAGGCAGGCAAAGAAGTTATCCTCTTGCTTTACATAAATTAAATACATCTGTGACAGGGATTTAGCTATACAATTTTTAAGGTAGTGATCTAGATACTAGGACACACAGACTGCATACAGACTGAGATCAGGGGACAACAGGACTGTAACAATGACTGGATAGGACTGGGCAACTAGGACTGTACAGGAGTAGGGAGCCATAACTGGACAGGACTAGGTAAGTGGGACAGGACTAAGGAACTAGTATTATAAAGGGCTTGGTATCTGGAACAGGACTGGGGATCTAGGATTATACATGACTAAGTAACCAGAAATGGACAGGAATAGGAACAAGGTCTAGAAAAGGGAACTAGGATTATAAAGGGCTAGGTAACTGGGACATGACTAAGGAACTAGGATTATAAAGGGCTAGGTATCTGGGACATGACTAAGGAACTAGGATTATAAAGGGCTAGGTATCTGGAACAGGACTGGGGAACTAGGATTATACAGGACTAGGTAACCAGAAACAAGGACAGGACTAGGGAACTAGGATTATAAAGGTCTAGGTAACTGGGACAGGACTAAGGAACTAGGATTATAAACGGCTAGATATCTGGAACAGGACTGGGGAACTAGGATTATACAGGACTAGGTAACCAGAAACAAGGACAGGACTAGGGAGCTAGGATTATAAAGGTCTAGGTAACTGGGACAGGGCTGGGGAACTAGAACTATACAGGGAACCAGAACTTGGCAGGACTAGACAACACTCATGAATCGGGACAGGAATAGACAAGACTCAGAACTATACTAGGGAACCAGAACTTGGCAGGACTAGACAACACTCATGAATCGGGACAGGAATAGACAAGACTCAGGATCCTGGACTGGACCAAGGTATTTAATAGGCAATAGCTGAGAGTACATCACGCTTAAACCACAACATCATATGTGCTATCCTATCTGAATATATTTATGTGCTGTAAATGTTAGCCTCAATACATTGTTGGTCATTGGAAATAAGCGTCTGGTCTTTCAAGGTAAAATAGAAGTCACTGTGAAGAGGATGAATGACTGTATAAATGCCAAGCACTCCAGATATGTAGATGGTTTGATTTGTCAAGAACAGATGTAAGAGATGCCACATGTCTGATCTCTTTAGTTCTGTTTGTGAGTTTTTATACAAGGTTTGGCAAAATAAACTTATAAATAAATGTATTGAAGTATAGTAACAATAAACGCTATTTTAAAACCTCATTGGAATCCTGGCTTTGATTTCAGATTTTTCTTATGGAAACTCAGACCTGTGACATACAACTTCACCAGTAAAAACAACTTCAATTAATAAAAGTACAGGACAAAAAAGTTAAACGGTTCGTGAAATGAATATTTCATATAATAAATGATTTGTTTTTCTAAATGTCTCATCAAGCACACTTCTGAAAACTAAACCACACTAAGGGGGCCCATACATCGTCCAATTTAGTTGGGCGACTCCGACCAATCCGGTTGAAATAGATCAGATTGGCCAGTTATCGCACTGTGTATGGGCTACATCAATCAAGTCAGGCCGACCAAATCGGTAAGTTTGATCAGTCGACCCGGCTTGAAAATTTTGATTGCCTGTCGAGCAGATCGCTGTGTGCTGCAACAGACCAAACCACAGAGATTTTGAATGGGGTTGGGAAGTCAAGTCATTCAGACCTGATCGCACAGCACCACACACAGGTAAACAGGCAATCCAACTGCTGATTGCCTGGATTGGTCTGTGTGGACAGAACAGACCAGTAATCTCTGGTCAGCGACAACCAAAATGGTCCCACGTACAGATACCTTTATTGGCAATCGCTGGTCATCACTCACAGATGCATCTGTAGACTTGGGGGGAGATGGACTATTTTGTGATATAGAGGTGATAAAGTGGAGATGACTTCTCCAGTTCCTGTGTTATTCTATTGATCCTATGCACTAAGATCTCTAAAGTTAGAGAAATCTTACTGCATTGGCTCCATAGAATAATATAGGACTTGGAGAGTTTAGAACACTGGAGATATTAACTACATTTCCAAGACTGAGGATGCAAGCTGTAAGGCAATATGTCCTGTCCCTTTAACCCTTTGATTGCCAGAGGGGTACACAACACATTGCAGAGCAATGCTGTGCGTACCCCTCTGGCACTCAAATGGTTAACCCTTTAAGGTGTACAGTGTGTTGTTTTGGAATTGATGCACCCCCCTCTGGTTGTTAAAGGAGAAGTAACCTCCCTACTTTCCTTACTATGGCTAGAAAGTCCCAGTGGGCCCCATTGAATGTTTCCCTGTGCCTTTGTCCAAGAGATCACCTCTACAGTCTGTCCTGCATATTATGCATGGAGGAGGACATGACAGTTTCTAGCAGGAAACTCTGTTACTACACATGGCAATCTTAATCCTTTAAGGGCCAGTGTTTGTGCAGCTCATTGCTTGGCGATACATTGTGCTTAGATCTGGTGTTTACCAGCTGCAACTGTCCAGGACTGCTTGAAGATGCTCTCTCTTGAATTAATTGATAAGGGCCATTAGTTTTTTTTTCTGAACATGGTATGGAAAGACGGGGTGGTTATTAGGAGAGATTACTTCTCATTTATGTGTCAGTCCTTTGAAAGCTGTTCAGAGTCCACACGGAAGTCCCTCACTTAAAGGGATAGTAACGCTTCATAATAAAAGCAGCTCTAATTAATCATCATAGTATTTGGACTTTGGAGACTGTTATTTCAGTTCTGTCAGAGTTGTAGTACAAGAGTAATTCAATGACAAAGTATCCCCCTCCCTCCCCTTTTACTGATGTAACACTGCTCAGCCAGATCAGAAGGGAGGTGCCCAGGTAGACTGCAGAGAGGGACAATCTTCAATTAAGATAAGGGAAAAACCTGAAAACTTGTCAGGGGGGCAGGGATTTCATTGTTCTCATAGGAAGAAGATTGTCCCCTTCTGTTATCTGTCTGGTCTATGGACTGGATTCCACATCTGAGAAGAGATGTCTTACACTAGGTAAAAGGGGCGGGAGGGGAAACTTTGCTTGTGAATATCTCTTAAACCATAAAGGTTTGAGAGATAAGACTTCTGTCGTTCTTCATGTTTTTTTTAATACCTACAAAATAAAATAAAGTTAAAACAAAGTATTACTATCCCTTTAAGCGTCTGCTGAGAACTACTTAATACAGTTTTCAGCAGTAAAAATGGAACCAGGCTGTCTGTGACAGCTTACTTCCCTTGTTGTGCATGCACAGAGCTTACTTCCCTTGTTGTGCATGCACAAAACTTACTTCCCTTGTTGTGCATATACAGAGCTTACTTCCCTTGTTGTGCATGCACAGAGCTTACTTCCCTTGTTGTGCATGCACAAAACTTACTTCCCTTGTTGTGCATGCACAGAGCTTACTTCCCTTGTTGTGCATGCACAAAACTTACTTCCCTTGTTGTGCATGCACAGAGCTTACTTCCCTTGTTGTGCATGCACAAAACTTACTTCCCTTGTTGTGCATATACAGAGCTTACTTCCCTTGTTGTGCATGCACAGAGCTTACTTCCCTTGTTGTGCATGCACAAAACTTACTTCCCTTGTTGTGCATGCACAAAACTTACTTCCCTTGTTGTGCATATACAGAGCTTACTTCCCTTGTTGTGCATACACAGAGCTTACTTCCCTTGTTGTGCATGCACAAAACTTACTTCCCTTGTTGTGCATGCACAGAGCTTACTTCCCTTGTTGTGCATGCACAAAACTTACTTCCCTTGTTGTGCATATACAGAGCTTACTTCCCTTGTTGTGCATGCACAGAGCTTACTTCCCTTGTTGTGCATGCACAAAACTTACTTCCCTTGTTGTGCATGCACAAAACTTACTTCCCTTGTTGTGCATGCACAAAACTTACTTCCCTTGTTGTGCATGCACAGAGCTTACGTCCCTAGTTGTGCATGCACAGAGTTTATTTCCCTTGTTGTGCATGCACAGAGCTTACGTCCCTTGTTGTGCATGCACAGAGCTTATTTCCCTTGTTGTGCATGCACAGAGTTTGGAAAGAAAGTCAGCGACTGCCTGCGCTAACAAGAGTCAGGAGATATAAGGAGCAGCCCTCTCCTGTCTCCTGTACATAGGCTGGGAGCATTGACAGCACTCCCCATCTCTTTAAAGAGAAACAGCACAGTTGGCTAGGCTATTTGCTATTTTTACAGTGCAGTGCATGACTATCCATCCCCTACTCAGTTTCTTGTTTTAAACCACTCCAGTGTAACTTTGGCTGTGTGCATTTAAAGGGATAGTAATACTTCGTTTTATCTTTATTTTATTTTGTAGGCGTTAAAAAAACATGAAGAACGATATAAGTCTTATCTCTCAAACCTTTATGGTTTATGAGATATTCACAAGCAAAGTTTCCCCTCCCGTCCCTTTTACCTAGTGTAAGCCATCTCTTCTCAGATGTGGAATGCAGTCCATAGACCAGACAGATAACAGAAGGGGACACTCTTATCCCTATGAGAACAATGAATGCCCTGCCCCCCTTGACACGTTTTTCAGCTTTTTCCCTTATGTTAATTGAAGATTGTCCCTCTCTGCAGTCTACCTGGGCACCTCCCTTCTGATCTGGCTGAGCAGTGTTACATCAGTAAAAGTGGCAGGAGGGGGATACTTTGTCATTGAATTACTCTTGAACTATAACTCTTACAGAATTGAAATAACACTCTCCAAAGTCCAAATACTTTGCTTAATTAGAGCTCCTTTTATTATGACACATTACTATCCCTTTAAGGTCATTGTCTGGCTGTAAGGTGAACCTCCACGCCAATGTCAGGTACCTATCAGACATAAACATCATTTCTTCTAGATTTGCCATGTATTTGGTTCCATCCATCTTGCCCTCAATCCTGACTCGCTATCCAGTCCGTATTAATGAAAAGCATCTGTACATTCTGCACCATGGGGAGGGTGAACATGGCATTTTGTTCAGCTGTGGTTTCATCAGATCAGAGAGCCTTTTTCCACGTTTGCTGTGTTGTCTACATGGCCGCCTACTTGCCACTCTTCCATAAAGCCCGTCTTTATGAAGTGTCTAAGTCAGGGCTTAAAATTGGGTGCTTGTTCGTCTGATGCCTTCCTTACCCTGTCACTGAGTCTATAGTCAGAGTAGTGGTTGTGTCATATTCTCTCTCTTTTTTTAATAATAGATTTAAAAGTGCTCCTGGACATGGTCATAGGTTGAAATATTTTTTATTTTTATAAACCAACCCTGATTGGTGCTTCTTCACAACATGAAGAGATGAGCACCGTATATGATGGAGCTTCTCTTTTTCCTGTTGCAATTGTTGACGCATTTGTAATCATTATACACTACCGGTCAAAAGATTTAGAACACCCCCATTTTTCCAGTTTCTATCTAAATTTACTCAGTTTAATATCTCAATATACTCTGAAAATAAAACATAGAACAAATAAACAATTGGACATTAAAAAGAAATCATGGAATCATTCCTTAACAAAATGTAATCTAAATTTTTGACTCATCAAAGTAGCCACCTTTTGCCGATCTAACAGCCAAACACACACGTTTTGGGTCATTATCTTGCTGTAGGATGAACCCCTGACCAACTAGGCATGTACCAGAGGGTATTGCATGGTGGTGCAAAATGCTGTGGTAGGAGTATTTGTTCAGGGTGCCAGTCACTCTGTTTGACAGTTGGTGTCATACACCGAGGAACCATCTTTTCGCCTACTCAGCGGCGTACAAAAACCCTCCGTGATGATCCGAAGAGCTCAAATTTTGATTCATCGGTCCATAAGACCACTGGTGGCGCTTCATGGCCCAGGCATTTTTGTTTTTCAACCCCTCTGTTACTTGGAATTTGGAATACTCTAATTTGCATTGTGTTGCAGACTAATAAGACATTTTCAGGTTTCATAGTGTAGAGGATGGCTAGGGGTTAACAGTTTTATTTAAATGCTTTTAACCCCTCCATTATCGATGTCTCTTAACCACATTGCTTAGCAATACATTCCCAGCCAGTCTGACAGTGGCTTGACATAGTCAAGTTTGCAGAGTATTGCACAGACCAGCCCAGAAGGCTACTGCTTTCCTGAGAGATGGTTTGTCCATTGTCCCGCACAGCTGTAGTACATTGTGGAACTTTAAAGGGATAGTAATGTTTCATAATAAAAGCATCTCTAATTAATCATCATAGTATTTGGACTTTGGAGAGTGTTATTTCAATTCTGTCAGAGTTGTAGTTCAAGAGTAATTCAATTACAAAGTATCCCCCTCCCGACCCTTTTACTGATGTAACACTGCTCAGCCAGATCAGAAGGGAGGTGCCCAGGTAGATTGCAGAGAGGGACAATCTTCAATTAAGATAAGGGAAAAACCTGAAAAACTTGTCAAGGGGGTCAGGGCTTTCATTGTTCTCATAGGAAGAAGATTGTCCCTTGCTGTTATCTGTCTGGTCTATGGACTGCATTCCACATCTGAGAAGAGATGGCTTACACTAGGTAAAAGGGGCGGGAGGGGAAACTTTGCTTGTGAATATCTCTCAAACCATAAAGGTTTGAGAGATAAGACTTATATCATTTTTCATGGTTTTTTAATGCCTACAAAATAAAATAAAGATAAAACGAAGTATTACTATCCCTTTAATTGGATTCAAAGAAGGAGACACATGGACGCTTCCAGCTACCTTCATGCTAGTACAGTGTGCCAAGCGGGTGGCTGTGGACACTGCCCTAGTGTTTCAGGGCACCTTAGAACATGTAAAGGGTGATACTTTCTCTTATTAAATATATACCAGTATATATTAGGTATTTTTAAAAATTGAATAATAGTGTGCTGGTGAAAGTTTGTTTTGCTTTATTATCTTATACTGATACCTGTGCAGGTTAGTGATAGACTCAGCACTTGGTAACTATACGTTATCAGTATTCACTCCCTATGTGTTTATTTCCTACAGATGAATCCAGTAACAGAAGCACGCCAACAAGACATCCCTTCCGTCTTTATTCACAGGATCATACAGAGGAAGATAACAGGATCACACAGGATTATCAGGTAGAGAACTACTGGCTTAGATATCTTACAGAAACATATCTTGGATCTCACAGCACATGCATGGCACAGGTCTATAGGTTTCATTAGTCCTGGAGAAATACAGAGACACTAAAAATTAATTAACCTATTATAGCGCCATTGTGATTTTGTGATGAGATGTTTTATTGTCAAATATCTAGTATCTAAAGCCTAATGGTTGAAGAAAGTGCCACATTATTTAGATACAGTATGCTCCAAGTACTGTGATGTGCAGAAGCTGTCAGTACAGTGATAATGAAAGACAAATGTGTGAGCTGGCCATGTGAGAGATACGCACATCAGCCCAGAGATGTTCTAGCACTGACCGGGCAAAATGCAGGACAGGTGTGGTCCTTTCACTTATTTGGAAAATTTGACTGTGCTTTCAAGTACAACAAAGTACCAGTGCAATGCCTAATAGGCTAAGAAATGTAATACTATATTTGGGAAACTGGTACTACCTATTAGAGAAAGATGTAATGCCTTGTATAGGAAACTAGTAATATAGAAAAGAGAGTACAAACACTAGGGTACTATCTAATACAGTAAACTAGATTATCTTGCGTCCCTTTCTGCATTGAGGGATGCCCTGGAGACCTGATCAAAGTCTGGAATGGAGAGAGACAGCTGCAGGGCAATTTCATCGCACCTTGAACAGGTCCATGAGTCTCCAAAGAGTGCACAAAAGGAGTTTATATTAGTTTAAATAGGTTTAGGAAAAGCAAGCATACTATAGCAAGACATATGTGCACTATGTGCATAAAATCAGGAAATCTCTGGAAGTCAAGATACACAAACATTCCTCCTGACATAAATTAACCCTTTCATGTAACCATGTTCCTCCGCACGTATCTCGTCATGCTACAATACAGATAGATTATATATATCCATATAATTTTGTGTGTGTGTGTATATATATATATATATATATATATATATATAGGTACAATGTGCTTCTTGGGTCTTGGCACCCATTTTCCTGTAGCCCAACACTGCAGAATAAGTTGATGAAATAGAATAATAATAATGCTAATCAGGGAGGGGCTTCCTGCACATCCATCATTAGAATAATAGAACCTGTAATCATATACAAAAATGTAACCAATACGGTATAAAATGCAAAATCAAAATACTGCCTTCAAAGTTGTGGGTTGGTGAGAGTTTCCCCCCTTTTTCTCCAGATGTTATTTAATTTGGTGGGAGAAGACTCACAACTTTAGTTAGACTATAAATAAAATTAAATACAATACCAATGTGAAGCGCCAAAAATATGATATAGAGGGCTCAATTCTATTACCAGTGCTAAAAATAAAACCGGCGTGTTGTTTTTTTTTTTAATCAGTTTTTGCTATCTTATTACCTGACTTGTGAAAACAAAATCAGCGGTAATTATACTTACCGCCAGTCTGGGGAAAAAAAAAAAGGCAACAATTGCCCCCTTTATTAATTAACCCTTTGAGTGCCAGAGGGGTACTGAACGCATTGCTTTGCAATGCGTTCCATACCTCTCTGGCACCCAAAGGGTTAAAGAGCATATAACCTATGTTTCACATAGGTTATATGCTCTTTAATTAATAAAGGGGGCAATTGTCACCCCCATGCTAGGGGGTGTCATGAGGAGTCATGATACCCATCTTGAGGTCTGAAGTACTTTTTTAATACAAATTACATTTATAATTTAAAAAAAGGAAAACATTGTTACACATAAATTTAAATATTTAACTAAATTTTCACACAAATTACATGTATAATAAAAACAAACACCTTTTTTTATACATAAACAGGTTGCCTGTTAACCCTATGAGTACCAGAAGGGTAGCAAACACATTACAATACCTCTCTGGTGCTCATAGGGTTAATCTTGCAATACAAAATACGAGGGCAGGGGAAGGGTTACTTGTCGACAATGAACAATATTTGTTGGATTAATATGGTGGAAAAAAGCACTGTAAGTCGACTTTGGAAGGGGAAGGGTTAATTGTCGACTATGAACAATATTTGTCGGATTAATGTGGTAAAAGAAAGCACTGTAAGTCGACTTTGGAAGGGGAAGGGTTAATTGTCGACTATGAACAATATTTGTCGGATTAATGTGGTGAAAGAAAGCACTGCAAGTCGACTTTTAGAAGGGGGGGTTAATATGTCGAGGGGGCACTTTAAGTCGGATTTTGTTATATGGAGAACACATCTAACACTGAACTTGATCTTTCTGCCGTCAAATGTACGCCTGTTTCCTTGGACTTTGACATTTTGCGTGTTTTTGTAGGCGGTAGGCAGAAAACAGCAGACAGCGCCAGTTTTGTTACTGCTCTGAAAAGTGCTGTCTACGCCAGTTTTATTTTACTGTGGTTCTACAATAGAATACCAATGTAACACGTTTGCAAAATTCACACTACTTGTTTTTCTTGTAACGGTTTTAGCGCGGGTAATAGAATCGAGCCCATAATCTACTGAATGATAGACAACACCTCAACTGGTTTAAGTAAAGAAAATACTGAGTTTATTAAAAATATAAAATACCATAAAGTGGAAACTTTAACAATATTTGCGTATATCACTTATTTTTGAGGTGTTCTCTATCATTCAGCAGATTTTTTATCATATTTTTGGCGCTTGACATTGGTATTGGATTTTGTTTTGTTTTTTTTCCCTGCAAGTGGGGCTTTGGTGTGAAATAGTGACAGATATAGGAGAAGGGCACATTGGACTAATATACAACATTTTATAATAAAATTAAAGAGGTCATTATAAAACACGATCCAGTATTAGACAGTGATCCAGTACTGCACCAGATTAATGAACATGTATCATGTGTTTGCCTACATTTTTTATTAAATCTGTTCTTCAGCAGCAATACATTATCAATCAGTTTATCATGTTCATCATATTACTGTTATTTAATTTATCTCCAATCTATAAGATAGTATGACACCAGCTTTATGCATAATCTAGATACATATTTGCAGGATTTTACAAATATAACTTTCTCTGTGACTGAATGGACATGTTTTTATGTATATACATTTAGTTGTGAGCTGGTTTTGTGGGTGCTGTATTATTTATTTGAGTGAGGCTATATGTTATATTTTAATTGTGATATTTCTGTGGCATTTATGGCATGCTGCACCATAAACATGGTTGATACTGCTATGCAGATGTCATTAACTGCTAAGAAATGTATCAAATATTTTTGGGAGAAGACGCACAGTTGCATACACACATGCATACATAAAAATATTTGTATACCTAATGTGTGTGTAAATACATATTTTATGTAGTGTTTGCTTTGATCTTGTTTAGAAATGTAATTATATCACTCTAAACAATTTTTAAACTATGGTGTCCTCTTCAGGCCTGAAAAAATTGCTCGCTTCTGTTCTAGTAGCAGAGAGGAGAGAATGTTTGTCCGTATACCACAGTTTGATATGAATGACAAAGTTAGGAGATCAAAGCCAGGTGTTAAATCTGGAATTCATTACTCAGCAATCCTTTGATAGTCTTGGAAAAAACGTGTAATGTGAAGCTTGATATTGATTCACAGATTGAGCCTGGAGATGTGAACTTTCCCCAGCAGCGTAACGAGAAGGACATTTCTACAAGAATCCGCACAGGTGAGAAACAAACACACAAAAAAATAAAATGTGTCACTTCTGACCTCACACCATACAGTTTTTCCAGCTTTCTTCATTGAAATTTTTACAAGTATTTAACTTAAGTCATGCATGACCGTTCATAACATAAAACAAAACGGAATACTACTAATTGTCAGAGGGCTGAACTTTAAAGCCTTTATTATGAATATATCTAGTTCTGTTCTACTAAGATGTCCATTTACACTTAGTTTTTCTTTAGGAAATTACTGTAGTATGTTTTTCAGAAAGGAAAATAAAATATGTGAGTTTCTTCAAAACAGATATGTAAAAATGATGAACCAGGATTTGTCCGCAATCTTACTGGTTCCAGCCTCCTCAATCAAGGAGCGAGACTTAAAAAGCAACTTAAAGGGATAGTAATGTTTCATTAGCTCCAGTTAATCTTCATAGTATTTGAGCCATAGAGAGTGTTATTTCAGTACTGTCAGAGTTGTAGTTCAAGAGTAATTGAATGATAAAGTATCCCCTCCCACCCCTTTTACCTCAGATGTGGAATCTGGTCCACAGACCAGACTCTCACAGCAAGGGACAATCTTCTTACCATGAGAACAATGAAAACCCTGCCCCCATTAACAGGTTTTTCCGTTATGTTAATTGAAGATTGTCCCTCTCTGCAGTCTACTTGGACACTACCCTGCTGCTCTGAGGTGAGCAGTGTTACATCAGTAAAAAGGGTGGGAGGGGGATACTTTATCATCCAATTACTCTTGTACTACAACTCTGACAGTATTGAAATAACACTCTCCATGGTCCACATACTATAAAGATTAATTGGAGCTGCTTTTATTATGAAATATTACTATCCCTTTAAGTTTGTATATACCTTCTTTATTCTTCCATGGCTGTGCAGGCTCACATAAACAGGCAGAGAGAGACAGATCTTTCTTCCAAGATGTTAGTAGGGTGTGTCTAACGTCTTCCTAAATAAATGTAGCTTATAAACCTTTTACCTGGTAAAAAGCTAGTGCCATCCCTCTCCTTCCTTATCTCATCTGAAACCATTATCTTCTGTAATGTAGGAAGTCAGTGTCTGCTATTGGCAGAAAAGGAGATAACAGGGACCCTGGCAAATGCTTTAACCCTTTGAGTGCTAGAGGGTGATGCATTTCATACCCCTCTGGCGCTCAAAGGGTTAACAGTGGAAGTTATACACAGACATGTTGTTAACCCTTGGGATGCCTTGCAGAATATGCATCACTCTAACCATCTTTAACACTTTAAAGGATACAGTTGCTAGTTATACATGTTTGCATTGAATATACATATATTTGTGCTTATATAATATATATATATATATATATATATATATATATATATATATATATATATATAATGTGTCCCACACAATTGAGTGTGCTGTATATAGATTTAGATACACGTCAGGTAGATAAGTGGTTACGTATTTATTAATTGTGCCAAACTTTTCCTTTTGATCTTTCTTTAAATTCAAATCTTATACTATCTGAGTTATATTCTACTAGTTGAACAGCCCGTTACACGGGCCACAGTGCCACTGCCACCCGGTCGCGGAGCAGTCACGCGCAGCAGAGACTGCCCGCACCATGGCTGATACAGAGCTGGACGCTCCTTCGGAGCACCCAGCTCTGTATCAGCCGCGGCGCGGGCAGTCTCTACTGCGCATGACTGCAGCACGCGCAGCAGTGTGTACTGTGCATGTCGCAGCGTTACACACGATTTAGCGAATTATTATATAGGATATGCTCATCTACAACTGTTAAAAGGGATAGTAATGTTTCAAAATAAAAGCAGCTCCAATTAATCTTCATAGTATTTGGGCCATGGAGACTGTTATTTCAATACTGTCAGAGTTGTAGTTAAAGAGTAAATGAATGATAAAGTATCCCCCTCCTGCACCTTTTACCTAGTGTAAGTCTCCTCCCCTCAGAGGTAGAATCTGGTCACTTGACCTGACAGGTCATAGCAAGGGACAATCTTCTTACTGTGAGCATAAGGAAAACCCTGCCCCCCTTGACAGGTTTTTCCTTATGATCACTGAAGATTGTCCCTCTCTGCGATCCATCCGGACAGTCATGCTGCTCTGAGGTGAGCAGTGTTACATCAGTAAAAGGGACAGGAGAGGGATACTTTATTATTCAATTACTCTTGTACTATAACTCTGACAGTATTGAAATAACACTCTCCATGGCCCAAATACTATGAAGATTAATTGGAGGTGCTTTTTTTGTGAAACATTAATATCCCTTTAAACACAACAAGATGACCTGAGTCATAAGTAATGTATTCACTTGGACAATGTAACAGGTGGACATCAGACTGCACCAAATTGTGGTGTGAAGGGGTGATACGTAATAATTACACTTGGCCTAGTTCATGAGCTTTCCAGATGGTGGAAGGAGAAATGACCAGGATGCATTATGGATTACAGGATGCAGAAATAGCCACTTAAAGTGTTAGTAATGTCCCAAAAAAAGTTTTTTGCATTTAGAAGAGCTTAAAAAGCTGAGCTAAATGCAAAAAAACGTATCTCTCAAACCGCTATGGTTTAAGAGATACGGGCGTTTAAAGTTCGCTGTCTCCTACTGACAACTGTAAAGCTGTCAGCAGGGGATTCGTGTCGGTCGACACGGAGGCGCTTGAGAAGTGCCGCAATCTCGTTATTTACCACAAATCCCTTCATCAGAATGGTCTAAAACGTGTCCCTGGTGTTCAAGCACACGTTTTAGACCATTCCAATGAAGGGATTTCGTGTAAGTAACGAGATCTCGGCACTTCTCAAGCGCCAGCGTGTCGGCCGACACGGATCCCCTGCTGACAGCTTTACAGCTGTCAGTAGGAGAAATCAAACTTTAAATGCCCGTATCTCTTAAACCATAGCGGTTTGAGAGATACGTTTTTTTGCATTTAGCTCAGCTTTTTAAGCTCTTCTAAATGCGAAAAACTTTTTTTTGGACATTGTTAACACTTTAAAGTAAATAATTTCATGAGATGAATAAACACCCCATCTCGATATGTTTCTTGACCTACATGTTCATTTCATCAGGGGGAGATGGTATCAGGTTAGTTCTTAGCAAGTCTAGCAGGAACTAGGGCCCATATTTATAAACATAAACTGGATTTATTCTGGAGTAAACAACTGCACCATGGGGGAAAAATAAAAATTCCTAAATTCCCATGCACTTGAATACAGGTTTTTAATCCCTTGAATGGACCTCTCTATCATTCAAGTTAAAAGCCTACTTTAATTTAAAGCAAAACTTTCAGATAATAGCCAGTCGCTATGCATTCATTAAATGCACAACTAGCTTGAAAATAGATGTCTTACCGTAAAAAATAGATGTCTCTAAAGGAATCCGTCCCATTTAGGGACTGACGGGCAGGTTAGTGCAGTCTGTGTGCCTGCGCCGTCAGTCCCTTCCGGTGACCACATGGTGCAAAGCAGTCTACTCTGTGGAGACCGGGACTGACGGCGCATGCGCACAGACAAGATGTCTGCTCTCTAGCCTCGATTCCGGTCTCCAAACGGGACAGATTCCTTTAGACGCACGTATTTTTTTACAGTAAGACCTCTATTTTCAAGCTAGTCGCCATGCATTTAATGAATGCATAGCGACTGGCTATTATCTGAAAGTTCCGCTTTAACAGGAATCTGTATGTGTTCCCTGTAGTGCAGTTGATTTAGTCCAGAATAACTCCAGTTATTTTATACATAAGGGCCTATGGGCCTTATTCAGGAAGTGAAAGAAAATAAATCCTGGGGTGAACAATTGAGCCATTGAGGGAAATATTGGTTGAAATAGGTTCTCTAAACTCTTTAACACCAGCAAGGTCTCCAGTGCATCAGGTGTGATGGTCTTGTGCCCTGTGCCCAAGCACGTCCTCACCAAAAGCAAAGGGGGATAGAGAAGTCATGATATCTGAGACAAACTTAAAGGGATAGTAATGTTTCATAATAAAACCGGCTCTAATTAATCATCATAGTATTTGGACTTTGGAGAGTGTTATTTCAATTCTGTCAGAGTTGTAGTTCAAGAGTAATTCAATGACAAAGTATCCCCCTCCTGCCCCTTTTACTGATGTAACACTGTTCAGCCAGAGTAGAAGGGAGGTGCCCAGGTAGACTGCAGAGAAGGACAATCTTCAATTAAGATAAAGGAAAAACCTGTCAAGGGGACAGGGATTTCATTGTTCTCATAGGAAGAAGATTGTCCCCTTCTGTTATCTGTCTGGTCTATGGACTGCATTCCACATCTGAGAAGAGATGGCTTACACTAGGTAAAAGGGGCGGGAGGGGAAACTTCGCTTGTGAATATCTATCAAACCATAAAGGTTTGAGAGAGAAGCCTTATATCGTTCATGTTTTTTTAATGCCTATAAAATAAAATAAAGATCAAACAAAGTATTGCTATCCCTTTGAGTGTGTTCATCGGTATGTGACTATATGCGTTAAGGCTGTGTATGTGTGTGAGACAAGTTATGTATGTGTGAGTGAGGCTGTGTGTGCACAGGTCCGCATGTCAGAGTACATGTGTGAGTGTGACTAGTGAATGTCCAAATATTATGATGATTAATTAGAGCTGCTTTTATTATGAAACATTACTATCCCTTTAACACATATTTTCGGTTACAAGTGGGAGATGGTGCAGCGGACAATCACCAAGGCTGGAGATAGTCGGTCCCATAAAAATGAAATGCGTTTGCTTCCCACCACACTGTTCAGTCCACTTCCTAATGATCTATTTTAGGATTCTCTAAGCATAGAGATCCAAATGAGCAAGAGGCAGTAACTTTTTCCATCTTCAGGCTTAATGAATTAAACCAGCTTCACTATACCAGTCCTGAGGCAAGTACCCAGGGAGGTAACTGTACCACAGGTTGAGAAATTAGGCTCTAGATTACTTCCTGACAGACACAACACAAATATCATTTGGGTTTTGTTTGTACCAGACAGCACAACATTAGAAGGGTTTTGAACAATATACTGCTTTTGAAATCAAGACACCATCTTGTTGAAGCTTGATATCCCCAAGTCTTATGATTGATTCCCCAATTCTTTTGATGCAGCCTTATTTGAGATGGTCTACTTTGGAGATAAGATCAAACTATTATCTGATGAACTCTTCCTCTCATTAAGTCATCTTTATATTTATTTGCCAAAACTTTTACATACACTGAACAGGTTTCATTTGCTGTTAGGACTTGGAGTTAATGAACATAATTCCGAACAGCTGAACATCAGTGTCTCCGAAGATGCTTCCAACTAGCTCCGAATGGCCTAGGAATTTTATAAGTACCTCAGAGTTAACATTCCTAGGGACCTTGAGACATCCTTTCAGGTGGACTATACCTCTTTTATTAAGAAACTCCAGTTTGAGATTGCTTCATGGTATTCCGCCTTCAAATCATGACCAACAATAAAAACCTTCTTGTCCATGAGATTCTATACTATTTTGTGTTTTCCATACCTCTGTATGCCATTGAGAGCTTCCAGCGTCACATATGCTTTTTTTATGGAATGGGAAGAGGGCATGCATAAAGGCTACAACTCTGTACTGAGAGAAGGCAGTGGGTGGTGTCAGTCCTATGGCTGAAACTATAGTACCAGACACCCATCTAAATCTGCTGGTTCAAGTTGATGCTCCAAACAGGGCAAAGCTTGAAAAAGACTCTTGTACCCTACAATGCAACAATATTTTTTGTATACTTTTTTCGCATACTTGGACTTCGAGAAAATTGTGATGTAAAAACATTTCTTTATTGAACAGAGTTTTGCAAAGCCACACCGAGCACTTCCATCTTACGCGTTTCGTGATTGCATGCGAAACCCTTAAGATGGAAGTGCTCGGTGTATCTTTGCAACTCTCTGTTCAATAAAGAAATGTTTTTACATCACAGTTTCCTCAAAGTCCAAGTGTGCGATTCGTTTTTTATTTTGTATACTTGGAGATTGGTTGGGAGTGTAGGTGAGTCGGCACCTTTCAGCAATCAAGACATGGCTCTTGTGAGTCATACATGATGTTACAATGTTTCACTGCGACTAGTGCCATCTGACAGGTTTGCTATACTGTCACGACTCGGCATACACAGTAGAATTTCAGCCAGGTTGTGTCACAAAATCAAGGGGTGTTATGACTTCTCATTCCAGAACATCATAAGCCAACCTGGCTATAAACCTGAATTTAACATTTTGTCTATAGTGGACTTGTGGAACCGTGGATGAACACTGGTGATGATCAGTACTATGAGAGTTGATAGATTTCATGCAAGAAGTCTTTTAAGCTAAAGGGGATCAATGCATCACAGTACACAATTGTTATCGATAAGATGGGTAATTATTTGTACCAATAACCAACGGAATTTGAGAGAATAATCCTCGAACGAGTGATTTATGTTACCAGATCCTTCTAATAAATAGCTCCCAAGGGGGCTGTCTCGCCATCAGTATCAGAGAGCAACATGCAGCCTACCTTGTACCTGAACCGATGGCACAAGATCAACAGGAACAACACAGAGTTCTGCTTTCAGGAATATGGATTAGTTTGCAGTTTTATCCACATTTCATTGCACTGCAATCATGAATCTCAACTCTTTTCAGCTGATCATAAATCTGTTCCATGTTAACCACTTTACCCTTAGCCCATGGAAGGTGCTTTTGGGAAGAGCCGTAGAATGCTGAATGCCAGAAAATGCATCTCAGTTCCTTCATTTGTACTACAACCCCATGTACCATCACTCCAAACTGACTCAAATAAAACCTGTAATGGGCTGATGCCATAACGATTCAATAACATCTTGCAAATGAAATGGCTTTGTGTCATCTCATATGACCAAACAAAAGAGTTCAAGAAAATGTGGGATCTCATTGCACTACTATTCATCTCTCAACTTAAAGTATTAAAGTAGACACACATTCATCCATCCCTCCGTCCATCCATCCCCCCACACTCCCCCCCCATCAATGTTTTAATATTTATATACTGTTCTTTTAAGGATACAGTAAAGGAGACAATGAAGAAGGTCTCTAATAGGCCCCAGTATTGTTGTTCAGTACATTTATGGCCATATGGAAAAGAGGAGTTATTTTGTTGCAAACCAGATACACCACGGGAACAAATCACACTGATTTAAATTGGGGTTTTAACCATTTGATTTCCAGAGGTGTCATTGGGGATTTGGAGTTTTTGTTAGTTTTTCCCAGAATTTCTCCTACATTTCTCTACGTGCATGCCCCCTCTAAGGCTGTCTCACAGGGAGAATTCAGTCTTTTTATACATGCAGTTTAACATGACAGATATGTGTACAAAATTGAATCTGCACACGAGACAGTGTTAATCCAACCTGACATCTTAGACCAATGCTGTGTAGATACAGTAACTATGGTTACAGCTCTCACTAAAGAACACTGAATATTGTACAGTGTGTTGGTTTATTTAACTCTAAACAATATAAATGAATGCTTGGTCAGATACAGTTATATTTGGATCTATGCAGCATACTTTTGCAGCATACTGATACCTCTTTTCTCTCTTTCTGTGTCTCATTTCTGCTATTTAAAATCCACACAATTCACTGTTCAGAGTCTAGTGTTACCTGATCCGGCAGTCCCTATAGGCTTCTATGGATGAGTTTTCTAGCCCAAAATTAGCTGTCTATGCGGTTGTGGCTGTGAGCCCCAGACCTCTGTGTTGTGTCTAGCCTGCTTCCTGAATTCTCTTAATGGTAGACAGGAGCTGTTTTGGGGGTGCACAGTGAAGAACCCAGCATTTTACCCCTGCTTTCACAGGAGCGTATTTAGTAAAACATGATCATTCTCTTTTAATTTAATTATTTTTAGTGCTTTTCTTTCCAACAAGTGAATCTTATCATATGAGAAACAAACTAAAAGACATCACATTTCATTTTCAGATCCAGAACGCATCTTGAACAACAACAGTTTTATCCAGAATGGTGAAGGATCAAAGCTGGTAGGAGACAGTTCATCCAGCAACACTCTGAAAAACTGTGACACAATGCTAAATATGGACAACACTTTACATGAAGAATCAAGTATCACAGACTCTCAAAATGAACTCGCTGTTAATAAATATGCAAAAAGAAACAAGCATCAGAGACCTGTCTCGTATGAGAAAACTGATAGTGAAAATAAAGCTTTTCAGTGTCTTGAATGTAGGAAAACTTTCACTTCATCCTCAAGTCTTGAAGTACATCAGAGAACTCACACTGAAGGGAAACCATTTGTGTGTTTTGAATGTGGGAAATCTTTTGCTCACCGCTCAAGTATTGTTGTCCATCAAAGAATTCACACAGGAGAAAAACCATTTAAGTGTTCAGAATGTGGTAAATCTTTTGCTCAAACCTCAAATCTTTTCGTCCATCAGAGAATTCACACTGGAGAAAAACCATTTAAGTGTTTTGAATGTGGGAAATCTTTTACCCGAAACTCACATCTTGTTGCACATCAGAGAAATCACAAAGGAGAGAAGCAATTTGTTTTGAACGTAGAAAATCTTTTAACCAACGTTCAAGTCATTAGAAGCACCAAAGACTGCACTTAGAAAAACATTTTGATATTGCGATTTGTATAACACATTTGTCAGATAAGCCAGCTCTTCTTGAACATCAGAAGAGTCACAGTTTAGGAAAATCGTTTTGATTGCTCTTGATGTGAGAAACATGTCTCACATTGACTGTTCTTCCCAGACATCAGAGAATGCACACAGGGGATAGAAACCATGTGTTTGCTGGTGCGGTTTACCCTGTGCTTGTTATAAACCAGTAAGTTCACAGAAAACCACTTCTTTACATAAATCTCCTACACAGAGACTTAATGCAGGACTGTGGAAAATCATTCTAACCAGCTCATTGAACAACGCAAAAACATGAAGTGTTGAAACTTTAATTTCTCAACTCCAGGCCTTGGGGAATTCCAACAGGTTAGACCTTTAGAATATCCATGATTAAGCACAAGTAGATTAATTACAATAACTTTTCTTCTGATTATCCACCTATGATAAAGTGCTGCTCTCCTGATAATCTGTCCTGATGGTGCACAGTGAGGACTAACTCAGACTTTTTAGAATCTTTGCTTTAGCAATGCTTTGGGGACCCCTCTTTTACCTGTTCACAACAGCTGCTCCAATAGGGAACAAACCAAATAAAATGCTGCTCAGCACTAAGGTGAATGAATAGAAAGTCTCAATGCAACAATATAAAGAAAATAAATGCTTACTAAACATAAGATCTACCCCAGTATCTCTCCAGTTTGCTGGAGAACCTGTAATATGATAGGCTAAAATGACCGTGTTTCTTGGGTCTGGTAGAGATTCAACTAATTCATTAAATTTTAAGATATGCCCTTCCCAAGAAACATGTTACAATATTTAACAAACCTGTGTCTTTCGTCAACAAACATCTTAACAAATTCCAACCAGATCCATGGAACAGACAGGTGTGCCATCTCAAAAAGATTGAAACGAGAACCCTTCCCTTCACAGACATACACCAACGTGCACACTTCCACAGACACTGACATACACAGACACAAACGTACATTCACTAACATACACACTCACACAGACACTAACATACATACACTATTATACACACTCGCACAGACACAAACATACATACACTAATATACACACTCACACAGACACATACATACATACACTAATATACCCAGACACAAACATATATACACACTAATATACACAGACACAAACGTACATTCACTAATATACACATACACAAACGTACATTCACTAACACACACTCACACAGATACATACTTACAAACATACATACACTAACCTACTCACTCATACAGACACATACATATATACACTAACGTACACTCACTCATACAGACACACACATACATAACACACTGCTATACTAACATATGCACTTACACAGACACATACTTACACACACAAAATATACTCACACAGATACATACACTAAAGCACATTCACTCATACAGTCATACACATTCTCTAACACACTCTCATACTAACACATATGCACTTACACAGACACATATTCCCTCACACATACAATAACATACAGACACCTACATACATGCATACTCTCTCTCCAAATTCACAACCAGAATCTGAGAGATCAGATATATACTGTTTCTTACTTTATTTAACAATAATAATTCTAACTTTATATAAATCTGGGCCTCCTGAAGTACAAGCAATGAAGAATCTAACTCCTCCTTATCATAACTGTGCCTAAGACCAATGCGTTTCCCGCTGTGTTCCAGTGTCAGTATTACTAGCGGGGTTCCCTCTCCCTTAAGACATAGAAGACCAGACTTTTATGATTTCCCTCCTACATCTTAAACTCTGCTCTCCTTTTCAACAGACATTCTCATTTGAATTTTGAATATTATTTTCATATAATTGGCATTACCCAGCTGGATTTGTACTTACTGTTTGCCTTGATTTTTCTTTGTATTGAAGAAAACTTTTCTGAAGTAAAACATAAAAAAATAAATAAAAAATAAGGATAAATAAATCAAAAATAAAGGCCATTTAAAAACTATATTGGAAGTCTGGCTTTGATTTGAAATCTGTATTGTATTGTATCATTTTGAGTTGTCTATTTGACTGGTTGTTTAGAGCTGTGTTTCTCAACTCCAGTCCTCAGGACCCACTAACAGGCCAGGATTTGATGATTTCCTTGTTAGAGCACAGGTGAGTTAATCAATGTGAAGGAGTCTCTGATAATAATAATAATAATAATAATAATCTTTATTTATATAGCGCCAACTTATTCCGCAGTGCTTTACAACTGGGGATAGACATACAGAGATATTAAATAGTACAAATCATATGTGGAGAACAGAAGGATCAGAGGGCCCCCTGCTGGTGAGAGCTTACAGTCTAGAGGAAGGAAGGTTGGACACAGGTGTAAGTGCTATTGGGTGTAAGTGCCTCCTGACACATGAAGTGCCAGTCAGTGGGTGGGAGAGAGAAGTGCTAGTGAGTGTAGTGTTCCAGGCAAGGGGTGGTACTTGGTGATAATATTTATGGAGGTAGTTGATAGGCTTCCCTGAAGAGGTGAGTTTTCAGGGAGCATCTGAAGGCTAGGGGAGAGTCTGATGGGGCGGGGCAGGGAATTGCAGAGCTCATGTGCAGCACGAGAGAAGTCCTGTAGGCGGGAGTGGGAGGATGTAATAAGAGTTGTGGAGAGGAGAAGTCATGTGCAGAAAGAAGATGGTGTATGGGAGTGTATTTGAAAATGAGAGATGAGATATAGGGGGGTGAGGTGTTAGTAAGGGCACTATAAGTTAGCACCAGGATTTTGAATTTAATTCTGTGTGCTAATGGGAGCCAGTGTAGGGATTGGCAGAGGGGACTGGTGTTGGAGAAGCGGTTGGTTAGGTAGATTAGTCGTGCTGCTGAGTTCATTATGGACTGTAGTGGGGTTAGGCAGGCAAGAGGAAGGCCAGTTAGTAGTGAGTTACAGTAGTCTGTAGTGAGTTACAGTAGTCAACTGATCACCACACCTGTGCTCTAGCTGAGAAATCCCTAAGTCCTGGTCTGTTAGTGGGTCCTCGGGACAGGAGTTGAGAACCACTGGTTTAGAGGCTGCCGTTATCAGGAATACAGTGTGTCCCTTCTCACTGGTCATAAGCAACAGGAGTTTGCCAGTCCATATCTGGCATATTAACATTTCCCATAACTATTACGTCACCACTCACTGACGTTTTTATTATTTCTTCCCTCAGCGCATTATCCAGTTCTTCATCTTCTCCTGGGGGTCTATAAATGACTCCTGCCTGGACAACCATAGGTTTCAATACTTGCCCAAATGGTCTCAAATTTTTCCTCAGTACCTAATGTAGACTTTGTTGTTCTTCACATAAATATCAAGTCTTCCTTCCATCTTTCCTGTCTGTTCTGTGCAGTCTGTACCGAGGGATAACTGTGTATCAGACATGAGTTACATTTTACAAAGACTCTAAATACAATGGGGAATGCAAATAGGGAAAGGTCACAGGCCAAGGTTCAACAAGATATGCTGCTCTTTGCCAACTTATCTCTTTGATTATTCATGAAAACCTTTAGGTATTCATTAGTGAATGATCATATTTCCTTGCCTTGCGTACCAGAAATACAATAACAAATAGCAATTCTGGCAATACACAAACATGCATTCAGCACATCCCGTAGAATATTATGGGATCCACCAGCCTGATGATGGGAGGGGACATCAGTGGGACATTCTAATGCCCTCCCTTCCAGTGAGGTCTGAGAATATATAAAGAGCAGCCATGTGTGCCAGAAGGTGTTTAACACATTGCTTTGAGAACAAGGGTTGCTACAGTTGCTATAGTACAATTTTATTAATGAACTAGCAGTTTTAAACGGCGTTGCCCATTATTTACTTGTTTAGCCCTGTATTTAGTAATGTAAAGTGTCCAGGCCAAGATATTGTGCTGCCTGGGTCCAGGGATGAAATGCTGCCCCCCCCAGTCCATTTGGCTCTTGTGTGTGGATGTGTTTAGGGGGGTTGTGTGTGTGGGGGGGGGTGGATTTGGGAGGATGTGTGTGTGGGGGGGGGGTGGATTTGGGGGGATATGTGTGTGTGGGGTGGATGTGTGCGTATGGTGGGGGGTGGATATGTGTGTGTGTTTGGGGGGATGTGTGGGAGGGGATGTGTGTGTATGGCGGGGGTGGTGGATGTGTGGGAGGGTGTGTGTGTGGTGGGAGGGTGGATATGTATGTGCTTTGGGGGATGTGTATGTATGGGAGGGTGTGTGTGTGTGTGTGTTTGTGTATGGTGGGAGGGTGGATATGTCTGTGCTTGGGGGGATGTGGTAGGGGATATGTGTGTCTGGGGTGTGTGGGGGGGAAGATGTGTGTGAGGGGGGTGTATGTGTGTATGGTGGGGGTGTGGATGTGTGTGTGTTTGGGGGAATCTGTGGGAGGGGATGTGTGTTTGTTGGGGGGGGGTGGATATATGTGTGTGTGTGTGTGTGTTTGAGGGGATGTGTGTGTAAGGTGTGGGGAGTGGGTATGTGTGTGTGTGTGTGTGTTTTGAGGGGATGTGTGTGTGTAAGGTGTGGGTATGTGTGTGTGTTTTGAGGGGATGTGTGTGTGTAAGGTGTGGGTATGTGTGTGTGTGTTTTGAGGGGATGTGTGGGAGGGGATGTGTGTGTGTTTTGAGGGGATGTGTGGGAGGGGATGTGTGTGTGTAAGGTGTGGGGTGTAGGTATATGTGTGTGTGTGTTGAGGGGATGCGTAAGAGGGGATGTGTGGGAGAGGAGGTGTGGGGTGGATGTGTGTTTGTATGATGGGGGCGTGGATATATGTGTGTGTTATGGGGGATGTGTGTATGTGTGAGAAGGGATGTGTGCGTCATGGGTGTGTTTGGTGGGGGATGTGTGTGTGTGTGCTCGCGCGTCTCTCTGGCCAAGAGAACTCACAATGTTATGTGTATAAGAAGGCGGCTATAGTGGTGTAGAGCCATGGTCTGCAATGTCTATACACACAGAATACACTATGTGTCACACACAAACCTGTCCTGTGATCATTTTGCAGACAGCGTGCACAAAAAAAGTTTAATAATCCAAACAACTCTGTCTGATAGCCGTGGGCTGGTGCTGTTATGGAAGATTTCAGAACACCAACCGGCAAAGCAAAGCAAAAAAAAAAAAAAAAAAATATATTTTTTAACCCTTTGAGTGCCAGAGGTGTATGGAATGCATTGTTAACAACAAAGAACATACACACACTGACTGTGCAGAGTTGTTAGATATGTATTCAGTAATCTTTTGCAAGCAAACAAATGTACAACTTTTCTCCTATTTCTAAAACAGTCTTTATTACTTACTTTTTTTTTCCTGCACAGCAGGTTAACATTTCATTTGCAGGATTGTGTTTACAGCCCTTATCTAATCTTCCATTTCCACCTCACTGTCTCCCCCACACACACACACAGGTCTGCCAAACTGCACATTTTGTGAGTTCCCAGTGCTGCTAGATTCACTACTTCATGAGCAGGCATATTTTTACTACCCTGCATAGGTATCTTGTATACCACTCTATAGCAGTGATCCTGGGGAGGGGTGAAGATCTTGTTTGTTTGTCTGCACGCCAGGTTTACTTTTGCTATTGGTGAGCGGCCAATTTTGGCGAGAAAACAGCGCTGTTTGGAAGGAAAACAGAATGTGTTGGTGGGTGAAATTTTAGACTCCAAGAGGTGTGTGAGAAATTTTTTGGGTTTCAGTGAAGGGATAGTGAGGGGTGTGGAAATTTAAATGGCTGCATGTTTGTTGTACTGGGCAGTGTGTAGAAGATATGCTAATCGCTTCCTACCTGCGCCCAGGTGTGTATATGATGGGCTCCAGCAGTGTGAGGGCTTAATATGTTGCAAGATCTTAGAATGTATTACATTGTTGCAAATTACTTGCTCAGTAGGGCAAACTCTGTGAGTGGTAGAGGCCATGTTAACCCTTTGAGTGCAACAGTAGTCGGCATGGCATTCATTTATAATGCTTCTGCCCCTCTTTGGCAGTCAAACGGTCAAGGCACACAATGTGTATTAACAGTGTACATTAGTGTAACAGTGGTGGAGTGTGCTGAATGTACTCCATGTGATATTTGGTGAGTGCTGCAGAGAAAACAGCACTGTTTGTAGGATAAACATAATGTGTTGGTGGTTGATATTTTGTTCCCAACAGGAGAGTGTCAGCCATTTTTTTTTGGTTTCACTGAAGGGATATTGAGAGGTGTGGACATTTAAATTAGTGTCTGTATGTTGTACTGAGACAGTGTGTGTATGAGATATGCTAATATCCTCCTAGCTGCGCCCTGGGGTGTGTATCCTAGGCTATGGCAGTCTATAGGAGATCTGCATATGTTCTGTTAAGTGCCAGCCCCGGGGTGTGTGTGTATTATAATTTAGTGTGTAATACTGAGCTCTGGCAATAAAGGATAAATGCAAATCTCCTCCTGGGGGGGGCACAGACATAGAATTTCTTCTTTACAATATACCCACTGAATGGCAGTTCCTGTGGCAGGAGGCACTTACACCCAATGGCACTTACTCCCTCTGTGTCATACCTACCTTCCTCTAGACTGTAAGCTCTCACGAGAGGGCCCTCTGATCCTTATGTTCTCGACATTTGATATATACTATTTAATATCGCCGTATGCCCATTCCCTAATGTACAGCACTGCAGAATTAGTTGGCTCTATATAAATAAACAATAATAATAACAGAGAAGTATATTACTAACTCGGGCTTCTTAGCTCTGGCAGCTCCAAGGCAACCCCCCACAGTCCAGCACAGACCTCAACAAATGAGATTAAACAGGCGGGGGATTGCTCAATGGAGCTTCCACAAAGCAATGCCAGTTGGATAATAGTAATAATAATAATAATTTTATTAACACAAAAAACCTATTTAAAAAAATAACAAACATGTATAAGGCAATAGATGGAAAGGAATCATCTATTGCCTTGTACATGTTTGTTATTTATTAGATTTTTTTTTTGTTAGTAAAATAATCGTTTTTAACTCAAAAATATCTGACTGGCATTGCTTTGTGTCATCTCATTTGAAACGTGTTACACTGGCTTTCATACATATGCCGCCTGCTTCCCAAGCCTGGTTCCGCAGCGCACCGGTAGTCACGCATAACCTACACTGTCTGCACCCCCAAGCCTGGTTCCGCAGCGTACTGGTAGTCACATATAACCTACACTGTCTGCACCCCCAAGCCTGGTTCCACAGCGCACTGGTAGTCACATATAACCTACACTGTCTGCACCCCCAAGCCTGGTTCCACAGCACACTGGTAGTCACATAAAACCTACACTGTCTGCACCCCCAAGCCTGGTTCCACAGCGCACTGGTAGTCGCATATAACCTACCCTGTCTGAACCCCCAAGCCTGGTTCCACAGCGCACTGGTAGTCACATATAACCTACCCTGTCTGAACCCCCAAGCCTGGTTCCACAGCGCACTGGTAGTCACATATAACCTACACTGTCTGCACCCCCGAGCCTGGTTCCACAGCGCACCGATAGTCACATATAACCTGCATTGTCTGAACCCCCAAGCCTGGTTCCACAGCGCACTGGTAGTCACATATAACCTGCATTGTCTGAACCCCCAAGCCTGGTTCCACAGCGCACTGGTAGTCACATATAACCTGCATTGTCTGAACCCCCAAGCCTGGTTCCACAGCACACTGGTAGTCTCATATAACCTACACTGTCTGTACCCCCAAGCTTGGTTCCACAGCGCACTGGTAGTCACATATAACCTACACTGTCTGAACTCCCAAGCTTGGTTCCACAGCGCACTGGTAGTCACATAAAACCTACACTGTCTGAACCCCTAAGCCTGGTTCCACAGCGCACTGGTAGTCACACATAACCTGCATTGTCTGAACCCCCAAGCTTGGTTCCACAGTGCATTGGTAGTCACAGATCCCCACATACAGTGTCTGACTACGAAGTCTGGTTCCACTGCCATTTCCCATCCTCCAAGGAATTTGAAGATGCTTTCCCACAAAATGGCATTATTAGTGGTACTTCAGTGAAAGAAAAAATAGGGGTACTCCTAGCCTTCTCCATTAAGCCAGCCTACTTGGTTACAAGAGTCTGACACTGATTACTGCTATAGTTTGCACTCAGTGTATCCTCTTATGTTCACAAAAGCCTAGAAATTTGTCTCCCCACTCTGTCCTAATCCACAGAATACCATTGAAGAAAATCTCATAAAAGGGAAGTCTAGGGATAGAACAAGCTCTTTTTGTAAGAATTCTTCAGTTTTTATCAATTTCTATACCCGAATGACTCCAGGGAGGAATAAACGCCAGAAAATTGGTACACAAGTGGCCACAGAAACAGCAGAGAAGGGATAGTCAGACAAGTCGGTCAGCAATGGTGGATCTAACTGGTACAGGAGGACCAGACAGCAGAAAGGTCAGCAACAGGAATTCAGACTGGTAGGTAGGGTCAGGAATGCTGGGTATGAACTGGAGCAAGATCCAGAACACACTGAGCACAAGACGATTTGACAGAGCGTCAGATGTAGCGTGGCTACGTCTTTTATAGCGAGGAACCCATAAGCGGCTTCAAAAGGAGGACTGTGCACGCGCGCACATAACCCAGGAAAGCATGCCAACACGGATGAGTGTCGGAAGGAAGAGGGTGCCGTCGTAGGAATCCAGACACGGCAGTGACAGCTACCAAGAGATCCTGAAACAAAGACAGAATTTTTTCTTATGTGTACATTTTTGGTAGCACATAGGTTAATAATAATAATAATAATAATAATAATTTTATTCTCTTCAATGTAATCCTGAATATAATCGCTTATTATGCCTTCAATCAGTTTTCTTACTACTGAGGTCAGACTGACAGGTCTATAATTCCAAGGTTCTGTTTTAGTTTCATTCTTAAATAAAGGCACTATACTAGCTTTTTTTATTGATTAAAAACACAATCAGAAATGAAATTCCTGTCTGCAATCACCAAACCAAATCTCTTGAAATTTCCAGAACCACAGAGATATATTGATTTCAAACTTCTGCTTCTTTTCTAACTTCTGATTCTTTCAAAATCTTTTTTATACTCAAGCACAACTCACAAGTACTTTCTGTGTACTATTCACTTGATTCTTCCAAACTCCTCTTGTCTGTGAGCCAATAAAGCAGGTTCCAAAAGAGTGAGGCACTTCTTATAAAGCAAAACTCTACACACAGATCCCCAGTTTCAATCAAACACACACACACACAGAAAAAAATGAATAAAAATAATTTTTGAATGCTTTTGTATACCCAAGCATTTGATAATTTATTTTTAACCCTTTTTATACCCAAGCACAACTCACAAATACAAATGTAATCTGGCAATTAAAACAATAAACATTGAACCCTATATGTATAGTTTAATGTGGCTACATAAGCTACAATGCCCATATCAAAAGTTGACTTTTGGGCACAGTGGTAACCAAGGGGATGGAATTGTATTAGTGGATACTAATTGTTTTAAAGGGATAGTAATGTTTCAAAATGTAAGCAGCTCCAATTAATCTTCATAGTATTTAAGCCTTGGAGTGTGTTATGTCAATACTGTCAGAGTTGTAGTTCAAGAGTAATTGAATGATAAAGTATCCCCCTCCCGCCCCTTTTACTGATGTAACACTGCTCACCTCAGAGCAGCAAGACTGTCTGGATGGATCACAGAGAGGGACAATCTTCAGTGATCATAAGGAAAAATCTGAAAAACCTGTCCAGGGGGGCAGAGTTTTCATTGTTCTCACAGTAAGAAGATTGTTCCTTGCTGTGATCTGTCAGTGTTTCTTTAACCCTTTGTGTGCCAGAGGGGTATCCAACACATTGCAATGCACTGGATACCCCTCTGGCACACAGAAGGTTAACTAATGGGCACTCTGACACTCAGAGGGTTAACTCATGTACTCTGCCATCTTAAGTTTGAAACATTTTCCAGGAACTGTTATGTCCCGTGAACATGACATTCAGGATTGATTGAATTGGTTATCTATAGAACAAGGACAAAACTCATAAGGGCCATTAAGATTTTTTCAAAATAGTAAGGTCATTTGAGGGGTATTATTAAGAAGTGATTCTCCTTTAAAGTGTTAGAATTTCTAAACACTACCTTGAGCTTATTGTTGCAAACTTCTTGCACGGAGAGATCACATTCTTTTACTTTCCAGTACTTGTATATAGTCCTCTTAATGTCCTCAAAGGGATAGTAATGTTTCACAAAAACAGCAGCTCCAATTAATCTTCATAGTATTTTAGCCATAGAGAGTGTTATTTCAATATTGTCAGAGTTGTAGTTCAAGAGTGATTGATTGATAAAGTAGCCCCCTCCCTCCCCTTTTACCTAGTGTAAGTCACCTCCCCTCAGATGTGGAATCTGGTCTAGAGACCAGACAGCTCATAGCAAGGGGCAATCTTACTGTGAGAACAATGAAAACTCTGCCACCTTGACAGGATTTTCAGGTTTTTCCTTATGATCACTGAAGATTGTCCCTCTCTGCGATCCATCCGGACAGTCTTGCTCCTTTGAGGTGAGCAGTGTTACATCAGTAAAAGGGGAGGGAGGGGGATACTTTATCATTCAATTACTCTTGAGCTACAACTCTGACAGTATTGAAATAACACTCTCCATGGCCCAAATACTATGATGATTAATTAGAGCTGCTTTTATTGTGAAATATTACTATCCCTTTAAATCTAGAGGAATAATCAAAGACAAATATTTTGGCAGGTTCTTGTCCTCCATTTTCTTCTTATGTACCAATAGATCTTTTTTTATGTTTTAGTCTTGCCTTTTTTGCAAGCACCAGAGTAACCCCTTTGGAATAACCTGTAATTGACCATGTGATTACACAATTCTCCATCTTGTTCATGCAGAGTGCTGTTCCTCAGTCTCAGGAACTGGCCCATGGAAATGTCATTCGTAACTTGGGCTGGGATTCCATCGCAACTGGAAATATTTGGCAAATGGTCATACCTGGGAACTCTTTTCTTCTAGTGGTGCCGGTGGGAGGATATAAATGACTTGATTCGCTTCACAAATGCAGTGGGGCTTAATCATGGGTGGGGGAGGGACTTAACAGGCTGTCCAATAAAGTCGGGGGATGTGTGCAGAACATGGTGGGGAAGGAGGAGAAGTGGGAAGAACATGGTGGGGAACGGGAAGAAGTGAGTGGACTTTCTAAGAAATTCCCCACTACAGGAGAATCGGCCTCTGTCCCTGGAGACCCGGTAATTCACTGCAAAAAACTGAATCTCCAGTGCAAATCCGGAGAGTTATGCAAATTTTTTTTTTTTTTTTTTTTTTTTTTAAAGCTTCGGCTGATCGTTCCAGCTGCTCTAATCTGCAGTCACATTCTGGCCGAAGGTCGGAACTAACTGGATTGACTGATTTTGTTTCTTTTTAATAATTGAATCCCCCATTGGAATCCCTTTGGAGAGCTGAAAAAGTCTGTAAAACAACCCAGAAGCTAGGCTAAGAGTCCCACGCATGGGCGGATTGTCCTATCGGGGGATCGGGCATCCCCAGGTGGGCCGCTAGATCATGGGCAAGTAGGGAGATCAGAGGATCTCACCACTCCATCCCATGTTATTTTGAAGGAGAGGTCTGTGTTACCACCGGCACACTCTCTGTGACAGCCTTCATGTTCCTTGTTAACCCTTCGAGTGCCAGAGGGGTACGCAACACATTGCTTTGCAATGCTTTGCGTACCCCTCTGGCACTCGAAGGGTTAATGCAGAGTGCCAGGATATGACATAATATCCTGGCGCCTGCTCTCCCACGCCGCACAGGGACTACAAGGGGGTGTCGATAGGGACGTCGGTGCAGCTAGTGGGCTTCTTTAAAAAAAAAAATGCCTGGGCTGGTTTTCCCCTACAATCAGCCCCTGGTCCCACGTAAAGTAGCCAGATATCATTCCAGTGTCCCTGTCTCCCTCCCCACATCCCCGCCACTTCTGTTAACCCCTCTGTTGTCAGATTGCAGCAATCTTGCTTCACCTGCAATAGAGTAGTTAAACACAAAAATAAATACTCCCCTTGCTACCCAATCCACAGAAATAGTTAACCCCTCCATTGCCTGATTACAGCAGTCTTGTTACTCTCGCAATAGAGAGGTTATCCATCATTTACCATGTCCTTGCCATAGTGGCTTCAATTATCTGCACTGGCTATGGAAGGGTTAATGAATGGGGGGATAAATAGAGGGTAAAATTTGCATCTTGAGATCAGGATGGAAAGTGTGAAAAATAATATGGAGTCTAGTCATCACATGTTATTTTTTTTTAAGTGCCAGAATGTGACCACCCAAAAAAACAATAATTACTGTAAGAGTAAAACAAGAACAGGGATTGACGTATATATACAGCCACATGTTCATACAGTCCTATTAGCTGGGAGTTGAGTTAGGCAGGACACTAAATGTGCCCTAGACTAACCTCACCTCCCAGCCAATCATGGATGAGAACAAGAGGCCATACACACAACATGTGACCCTTCCAAGTCAGAGACACCAAAGGAAGGGGTCACTTATAACACGTGTGACCTCTGCTTCTCGTCCATGATTGGCTGGGAGGAAAGGTTATTCCAGGACATGTTCAATGCCCTGCATAACCCCATCCCCCAGCCAGTGGGAGCATAAGGACATTTTAAACCAGGATTAGCTGCATATAAGCCTGTCCCTGTTTTATTTTTTTTGTTTTCTTTCTCAAAATGGACTGGAGAAGTGCTTTCTTGGTGACAGCAGCAGATTTTTAAGGCTTCATCAGGTATCTGCTATGGAAAACCAGGGGGTTATGCACTAAGGTGTGATAAAGAGGTGATAAAGTGGAGATGACTTCTCCAGTGATACCACTTCTCCAGTTCCTATGATATTCTGTAGAGTCTATTCACTAACATCTAAGTTGGATAAATCTTAGTTCATTGGCTCCATAGAATAACATAAGAATTAGAGAAGTAATATCACTAGATAAGTCCTCTCCTCTTTATCACCTTCCTAGCACACCTTAATGCAGGGCTTAGCAGACATGTCTGTACCTCTGACAGCAAGGTGAGTATATGATTTTAAACATGCACATACCATACCTGGGGAGGTAGGGGGTGGAAAGGCTCCTTGAGACCCTTTCCAATTTTTCTTTAATTTATATGGGGGCTGCAGACTTTTGGTTTACTTCTAGCCCACATGCCAGCTGATGTGTTCAATTTCCTGACACCTCCTCAAATGGCTGCATTGCCCAGCCTGTTTATTGATCCTTCCCCAAAAGGAGCAGACTCCCTAAAACAGACTGTTCTTCCTTAAAGAGTTAGTAATGTCCACAAAAAGTTTTTTGTATTTAGAAGAGCTTAAAAAGCTGAGCTAAATGCAAAAAAAACCTATCTCTCAAACCGCTATGGTTTAAGAGATACAGGCATTTAAAGTTCGCTGTCTCCTACTGACAGTTGTAAAGCTGTCAGCAGGAGATTTGTGAGGCTCTTGAGAAGTGCCGCGATCTCGTTATTTACCACGAATCCCTTCATTTGAATGGTCTAAAACGTGTGCCTGGATTGCAAGCACACGTTTTAGACCATTCCAATGAAGGGATTCCTTGTAAGTAACGAGATCAAGGCTCTTATCAAGCGCCTCCGTGTCGACCGACACAAATCTCCTGCTGACAGCTTTACAACTGTCAGTAGGAGACATAGAACTTTAAACGCCTGTATCTCTTAAACCATAGCGGTTTGAGAGATACATTTTTTTGCATTTAGCTCAGCTTTTTACGCTCTTCTAAATGCAAAAAACATTTTGTTGGACATTACTAACACTTTCATTTCATTACTTTGGTGCTTTTCTTTCAATCAGGTGAATCTATCATATGTAAACCCTAAACTAAAAGGTATTACATTTCTCTTTCATATGTAAATCCTAAACTAAAAGATATTACATATCTCTTTCAAATGTAAACCCCTAAACTAAAAGATATTACATTTCTCTTTCAGATCCAACACGTGCCTTGTACAAGAACAGTTTTACTCCGAATGTTGGAACAAAGCTGGTTTATAACAATTCACCCAACAAGACTCTGAGAAACTGTAACACAGTGCGATATATGGACATCAATTTACATGAAGATTCAAATATCACACGTTCTAAAATTGAACACACAGGTACAGGATACTTCCCTATTATTAATAAGCGCAAAGAAAGCAAAAACAATTATGGGATATCTGCCTTATATCGGAAAAGTTATAGAGAAAAGAAACTGTTTCAGTGTTCTGAATGTGAGAAATCTTTCACTTCACCTTCAAGTCTTGTTACCCATCGGAGAATTCACACAGGAGAGAAACCATTTAAGTGCTCTGAGTGTGGGAAATCTTTCAACCAGACCTCAAATCTCTTTGTGCATAAGAGAATTCACACAGGAGAAAAACTGTGTAAGTGTTATATATGTGGTAAATCTTTTACTCATAACTCAAGCCTTGTTGTACATCAACGAATTCACACAGGAGAAAAACCATTTAAGTGTCCTGAATGTGGGAAATCTTACACTTCATCTTCTCATCTAATTCGACACCAGAAGACTCACACAGGAGAAAAACCGTACAACTGTTCTGTATGTGGGAAAACTTTTTCCCAAAGCTCACATCTCGCTATACACCAGAGGATTCATACGGGAGAGAAGCCATTTGTGTTCTGAGTGTGGAGAATCTTTTGACCAACACTCAATCATTACAAGCATCAGAGACTGTACTTAAATTTTATAAAGTATTGTATAAAATATTTTTTCAGATAAACTTTTCTTAAATATGAGAAGACTCACAATTTAGAAAAATAAACATATTTGATTACTCTTACAGCAATAAAGGTTTATCATATTGACATCAGAAAACATACACAGGACAGAAAGTGTTTGTTTTCATCAATTCACCCTGTGCTTGAATCTTGAGAACACTAGTAAATCCCCAGTAAAGCAATGCATATGTCCTCATTGTGTGAAATCTTTATATCTTCACGGAAATCTCTTGTTACAAAGAATAGATTGTGGAAAATCATTCTAACTAAAATGAGCTTGTTAACAACAAAAAAACATAAAGTAATAAAATATTAGAAACGCCATTCTCACCTTCAGTTCTAGGTGAACGCTAACAGACAATGTTTAAACCCTTTGAGTGCCAGAGAGGTATCCAACTCTTTGTGTTGCAATGCGTTGGATACTTCTCAAGCACTCAGAGGGTTAAAGGGATAGTAATGTTTCATAATAAAAGCAGCTCTAATTAATCATCATAGTATTTGGACTTTGGAGAGTGTTATTTCAATTCTGTCAGAGTTGTAGTTCAAGAGTAATTCAATGACAAAGTATCCCCCTCCTGCCCCTTTTACTGATGTAACACTGCTCAGCCAGATCAGAAAGGAGGTGCCCAGGTAGACTGCAGAGAGGGACAATCTTCAATTAAGATAAGGGAAAAACCTGAAAAACTTGTCAAGGGGGGCAGGGCTTTCATTGTTCTCATAGGAAGAAGATTGTCCCCTGCTGTTATCTGTCTGGTCTATGGACTGCATTCCACATCTGAGAAGAGATTGCTTACACTAGGTAAAAGGGGCGGGAGGGGAAACTCTGCTTGAGAATATCTCTTAAACCATAAAGGTTTGAGAGATAAGACTTACATCGTTCTTCATGTTTTTTTAGTGCCTACACAATAAAATAAAGAGAAAACGAAGTATTACTATTCCTTTAAAGGGGATGCATCACCTCACTGTAATGCTAATTTGAGCTCGATATAATGATAGAAGCAATTCACAGCACACCGAACGAAAGCGTGAACGTGTTCCCTGGGGCAGCTGGGAGGTGGAAGGAGAATTAGGAAGTCAAGAAGAGCTGTGCCGAAGAATCAGCGTGTTACATTATGCTGACCTGCATACCTTGAAGATAGAATATCTGTAAAAGTATGAGCATTAAAGAGTATGACTGATGCTTTTTAACCCTTTAAATGCCAGAGCAGTGCAGAACGCATTGCTTTGTGATGCGTTCGGTACCCCTCTGGCACTTAAAGGGTTAAAACTGTACATTGCAATGAAAAAAACTGTATCCTACCATTACCATATATTTAGTGATAATAAATTAGACTTTCTACAAATCTGACCCCCCTGAAACATGCATAAACCAATTAATTTAACTCTTCTAATTCTACTTGGACAACTGAATATCCCCCAGTATCGGTATTTCATACCTCATTTAAAGGGATAGTAATACTTCGTTTTATCTTTATTTTATTTTGTAGGCATTAAAAAAACATAAAGAAGGGGACAATGAAACAATGAACAATTAAAGCCCTGCCCCCTTGACAAGTTTTTCAGCTTTTTCCCTTATCTTAATTGAAGATTGTCCCTCTCTGCAGTCTACCTGGGCACCTCCCTTCTGATCCGGTTCAACAGGGGGGGATACTTTGCTTGTGAATATCTCTTAAACCATAAAGGTTTGAGAGATAAGACTTATATCGTTCTTCATGTTTTTTTAATGCCTACAAACTAAAATAAAGATAAAACTAAGTATTACTATCCCTTTAATACCCCTGTTTTTCAGTAAACTAACCCTCTGGGATTTATTATGTTTCTTAACCCCTTAATGACTGCCCAATCCGGCGCGTGGGTGGCTGATAAGGACCACACAGCTTTTTTTCCCACGATATGAATTCTGGGATGGCAGGGCGGCTTGCAGTTGTGCTGCCATCCCAGAATTCCATGATGTTCCAGGACCATCACCTGTCCTGAAGTGCTGAGACCGGTGTGATGGTCCTGGCATGTCAATGGTCAATAATCCTTAAGGAGTTAAAGTGTAACTAGCACCTTATAACAGCTTAGATGATTATGAAAAGCTTTCAAAATCACCTATAAATATAATATCCATTCTATAGATTACAAGACATTTAGCTTTAGTTATTTGTCAGGTTATACAAATTATGCAGTACTGGCCTACACAGCCTGGTGTGTCAGATACTAACATTCCACTCTCCTCCTCAACTGTTACTTCCTGCATGATAGCATACATAAACAGACAAATAAAGAAAGATACATTTCTTGAAAAACTATCATTTAAAGGGATAAAGAGCCAAACAGGAGCGCAAACCACCAATATATATTTCAATCTCGATAGCACAAATCTGCAGATGTCAAAATCTCAGTTAAAATACTCGCACTACTACTTTGGTTCATGTGTTTTTGTATTGTCTATTTTTATTTTTTCTATATATAATATATATTTTCTCTTCTTTTTTTTTTTTTTTTATCACTGTGGATTTCTGTCAGAACAGAATTGACAGAAGAACCGATTTGTTGGGTGATTTATTTGGTTCTATTACACAAGCGCAATGTAACACTTCTCAATCTCCTAGTTCTGTTTCAGGTAATCTGAAGAATTTATTTGTAGATTTGAAAGAAGTTTAACGGATGAATTGCGACAATGGTGGTATTCGGTAGTTCTCACCAAGTATATAGAAGAAAAGATCATCCCACGGGGTTTATGTATACGCAAAAAAACCTCCTTTCATGACAATGAAACATTTATGACAGATTGGTATGGGATTCTAGACTCTTGCTCATTTTCCCTGATGAAATTGATAGTCAAGTATCGCGAGCAACAGCTAAAATACACTACCAAACATACTGAAAATATTTTAAAAAAAGGAAAACACAAGAGGGCGCCAATAGTGCCTATTATCCTTTGGAACCGTGGTATAGAGTAAGAATGAAATATACTCACAAAAAGGATGGCTATGGAGAAAGATATCTCACTCCACAGCTAATCAGGCTTGCAGAGAATTAATCCTGTCTCTGCTCAGGAAACCAGGTGAAACTGGAACACCACACGTTGAATCTTGGGTAGGTACAAAAACTACTATGCTGCTTAATTGTCTCATACAGGTAGTGCTAAATCTGATGAAGTGATTTGAATATCACGAAACGTTATTATAGCTCACCTTTATTGTTTTTATTATTGTATTATTCTTTTTTATAAATTCCAACTGTGTTTGGATTTTTTAAATAAATACTAAAACTTTTTTTGAGACAATTAAGCAGCATAGTAGTTTTTGTACCTACCCAAGATTCAACGTGTGGTGTTCCAGTTTCACCTGGTTTCCTGAGCAGAGACAGGATTAATTCTCTGCAAGCCTGATTAGCTGTGGAGTGAGATATCTTTCTCCATAGCCATCCTTTTTGTGAGTATATTTCATTCTTACTCTATACCACGGTTCCAAAGGATAATAGGCACTATTGGCGCCCTCTTGTGTTTTCCTTTTTTTGCATATACTACACTCCTTGGAGTCGTATGTTGAGGAGCAGCCTAGTGGAGTTATATCCTATTCATCATCGCTGTTTGGGGGACGGCGTTACAAATATCCCTAAGTGTATATGTCAACTGACAATATTTGTTGAGTTGACCACATCATATTGTGAGTATTATTTCAAAGGGGAAGAGTGTGGGTCGTTTACAAGATATATTGCACTAGGAGCGCCTTCTTTTTGTCTTTGCTACTGAAAATATTTTAGGAGATATTGGTACTTTTTCCTGTTATAGGGAGTTTGACGATTATGATCGAATGGTTGATATGAATGTTAGGTCTTTTGAGAAATAAATCACTGATAGAAAATCTAAAAAAGTTCTAAGGGATAGAGAGAATTACTCCAAGGATAATGTGAGACAGTCGTTTTGGTCCACGAGAGGGTGTGGAAGAACCTCGAATAAGTCAACAACTAATGGTTGTTTTAATAGGCGAGGCCCTACCAATCTTGGAAGTTCAAGTAGAGTGGGGAGTTTTACCAGTGGCTTGCAATCTCCTGGGCCTGTGACACATTGTGGATCTGTGGTGAGGAACACAAATGGCGCTGGTTCTTTACCTTCCATTGATGACCATGCTAGTGGTACCTCTGACAATAGTCGATTACAGTCTATAGAGACCAAGGAGCCTCAAATTAGCTCTAAGATGAGAATAGAAACTAAAAGAACTGGTGATTCAAGACTTATTAGACCAAGTGTCCCAGACCACGTGGTGAAGGTGGCCAATTTTGATCAATCAGGCAGTCTAGTTAATTTTTTAAGGCTCAACCCCCCCCCCCCCCTCACAAGCCCACCACCCTCCACATCGAAGGGTTGGACCTTCTGGGAACATCCTAACCCCTTTTGTGCCCTCCAAGGAGGACACAAGAGAGGGTATGTAGAAGAAAAGGGTGTAGGGGGGAAGGAGAGGGAGAGTCAAGCAAGAGACCCAAGCAGTAGGAGATATAACCAAGTTAGGTATTTTCAAGTTGTCATCTAGGCCTTTAGATATTCATGAGCTCTCCTTACTTAAGCATGGGTTGTACTTTAGTCCAAGTGCTCTTCCAAATTTGTTTGAGCTATTTAAAGATCTTAATGGTTTTTCAAGAAAACTGACTTTGGAGCGCGTCTTCAAACTTAAAGGTTGTAAGCATGATTCTGGTAGTGATCCTGTTGTTTTGTATAAGGTGATTTTGGAGGACCCTATTCCAACAGATCTTCGAGCCAAGTCCAATTTCTATCCTGTTCACTATATAGGTAATTTTATTGAGACTTTTTACCATCTTGTTCTAAAAGATTTAAAAGCTACCTTTTCAGTCAACAATCAGAAAGTCTATTCAAATATTACCCAACAAGAGAAATTAGCATTGAGAAGTCTAAGTTCAGATTTGGATATTGTTATTAAACCAGCAGATGGGGGGGGTATCATCATTCAGGACAGGGTGGATTAGTTCGGGAGATGTTGAGTACTACTTCATCCTGGATGGCAATCCCTCTCCTAATTTAAGCTGGAATTTGACCAGCTTATCAAAACTGTTTTTTCTAATGGTATTATTTCCAAGTCTGAAAGAGATTTCTTGTATGTCAAAGGTTTGAAGTTAGCAGTCTACTACCACTTGCCTAAGATTCACAAGAGCTTGGTCGATCCGCCCGGTCGCCCTATTCTTTTGGGAGTAAATTGACCTCCAATTTATCTCACTTCATAGACGTCCACTTACAGAGGTACATTGTGGGGTTGAGATCATATCTGAGGGATACTACCCAGTTACTGAATAAATTAGGGGACTTACATTGGAAGCCAAATTATATTTGGCTAACTATGGATGTCCAAGCTCTGTACTCAAATATTAGGCATGTGGATAGACTGAAGGCTATAGAGTTCCATCTAAATTCAGATCCACTCATGCCTCTAATTCAGAGAACCTTTCTGCTCGACTCTATTAGCTATATACTTACCCACAATTTTTTTTTACTTTTGAGGTTTAGTTTTACCTTCAAACCAGGGGTACAGAAATGGGGACCAGGTTCACCCCAAGCTTCGCCAATTTGTTTATGGGTCTGTTTGAAGACCAAAATATTTGGCGTTACAATCCGTTTGGGGCGAACCTGGACCTCTACCTCTGGTACATTGATGATGTCATCATCATTTGGAATGATGATGGTCAAGATCCCCTGGACTTTGTTAGGTATGTTAACAATAATGAGTTGGGCATCGAGTTTACATCCAACATTTAACAGGTTAATAAAGGCCCCATATAACCAATATACAGTGGGGCAACAAAGTATTTAGTCAGCCACCAATTGTGCAAGTTCTCCCACTTAAAAAGATGAGAGAGGCCTGTAATTTTCATCATAGGTACACTTCAACTATGAGAGACAGAATGGGGGGAAAGAATACAGGAAATCACATTGTAGGATTTCTAATGAATTCATTGGTAAATTCCTCGGTAAAATAAGTATTTGGTCACCTACAAACATGCAAGATTTATGGCTCTCACAGACCTGTAACTTCTTCTTTAAGAGTCTCCTCTGTCCTCCACTCGTTACTTGTATTAATGGCACTTGTTTGAACTTGTTATCAGTATAAAAGATACCTGTCCACAACCTCAAACAGTCACACTCCAAACTCCACTATGGCCAAGACCAAAGAGCTGTCGAAGGACACCAGAAACAAAATTGTAGACCTGCACCAGGCTGGGAAGACTGAATCTGCAATAGGCAAGCAGCTTGGTGTGAAGAAATCAACTGTGGGAGCAATTATTCGTAAATGGAAGACATACAAGACTACTGATAATCTCCCTCGATCTGGGGCTCCACGCAAGATCTCACCCCGTGGTGTCAAAATGATCACAAGAACGGTGAGCAAAAATCCCAGAACCACAAGGGGGGACCTAGTGAATGACCTGCAGAGAGCTGGGACCAAAGTAACAAAGGCTACCATCAGTAATACACTACGTCGCCAGGGACTCAAATCATGCAGTGCCAGACGTGTCCCCCTGCTTAAGCCACTACATGTCCGGGCCCATCTGAAGTTTGCTAGAGAGCATTTGGATGATCCAGAAGAGGATTGGGCGAATGTCATATGGTCAGATGAAACCAAAGTAGAACTTTTTGGTAAAAACTCAACTCGTCATGTTTGGAGCTGAGTTGCATCCAAAGAACACCATACCTACGGTGAAGCATGGGGGTGGAAACATCATGCTTTGGGGCTGTTTTTCTGCAAAGGGACCAGGACGACTGATCCGTGCAAAGGAAAGAATGAATGGGGCCATGTATCGTGAGATTTTGAGTGAAAACTTCCTTCCATCAGCAAGGGCATTGAAGATGAAACGTGGCTGGGTCTTTCAGCATGACAATGATCCCAAACACACCGCCCTGGCAACAAAGGAGTGGCTTCGTAAGAAGCATTTCACGGTCCTGGAGTGGCCTAGCCAGTCTCCAGATCTCAACCCCATAGAAAACCTTTGGAGGGAGTTGAAAGTCCATGTTGCCCAGTGACAGCCCCAAAACATCACTGCACTAGAGGAGATCTGCATGGAGGAATGGTCCAAAATACCAGCAACAGTGTGTGAAAACCTTGTGAAGACTTACAGAAAACGTTTGACCTCTGTCATTGCCAACAAAGGGTATATAACAAAGTATTGATATGAACTTTTGTTATTGACCAAATACTTATTTTCCACCATCATTTGCAAATAATTTCTTTAAAAATCAGACAATGTGATTTTATGGATTTTTTTTGTCTCATTCTGTCTCTCATAGTTGAAGTGTACCTATGATGAAAACTACAGGCCTCTCTCATCTTTTTAAGTGGGAGAACTTGCACAATTGGTGGCTGACTAAATACTTTTTTGCCCCACTGTATATAACCGATACAGCTGTGCATAGCATTCCCCTTTAGCATTCAATTAACTCTTTCAGTGCCAGAGAGGTATGCAACACATGGCTTTGCAATGTGTTAATTACCCCTCTGGCACTGAAAGAGTTACATCAAAGGGAATTATTTTTCTCCCCTACAGGACATACTTGAAAACTAGAGAAATCTCAATGTATTCTTCCCGGCAAAACATTTTCGAAATAAATTCTATAGTACAGTTGGTTTGCTCCAGAATTGCACACTTTATTGTGTTTGTTCTATAGAGTGATGTTCATTCCCTCTGTTTTTGTTTTATTTATTTTTTTAAATTTTTCTGAGATCTTTTTATCAAATTGTATTATATATGTCCAATAAAATTATTTTGTATTGCTATTTCAATTTTGTAGACATAAAACTGTAGTGGGCCTAGAACAGAACTTTGGAATACCCAAGTGAAAGAGGGAGTGGAGAGGTGGCAGTGCCTGAATAGAAAACCCTGAAGGAACTGTAGAGAGAGGATGAGAACAAAAACAGGACAATGTTGAGGAATCCAAAGGTATGGTGGGTGGGGTTTAAAAGAGAAGTAGGTGGTGCACTGTATTAAAATCAACACGAAATAAAAGTATGGGGTAGTGGCCCTTTCCTTTGGCCATTAGCAAATTGCTTGCCAGTTTAGTGAGCGCAGTCTCTGTTGAGTGTTAGCAATGGAATCCAAACTGAAGAGAATCCAGCATAGGGGGAGATAATTAGACATAGTTGTACCCGGGAATTCTAGTCCTTAGCCAGCTTTACCCCGCAATGTGCATTTGTGACATGAAATCGCATTGCAGCCAAACACCCAACATAGCTTTCTGTTCCCACAACTCACGCTAAATAGTGTGAGTACCAGGAACATGAAAAGAAACTCTCAGCCCCTCCACTGCACCTAACACTACCTATACAATAATTCCCTAATCCTAACACTAACCTATGCCTGATACCCACTCCACCACACCTGTTACAAATAACATGCTCACATTTATGTCAGAGATCCAACGGTGTCTTCTATGCCCTGGTCCTCCTGCATATAAATATTACAAAAAAAACCCAACAACCTAATATCCTGCCGCCACGTTGCTGCTGCCTCTAATAAATAAATAAATAATCCCTCCTCTTGGTCCTGCTTGGGCTGTTGCCTGGGTCAGTGTGAGCAACATACGAACAGGGATTGTTTTTTTATATGGCTAATACCTGTTCAAATTAGTTCCCATTGGCAGGGAGATTGGACATTGCAGGGCACAAAGAATAACCCCACGCCCCAGCCCATAAGCATCTAGCTGATGGGGTCATGGATCTTGGATAATCACCCCTGCAGATAGATACTGGTTGACCGAGAGATGGGATTACCGTGCCCAGTGTAATCCCACCTCTGAGCCAGTAGGATTGTGGGAACTAATTTGAACAAGGAATCCTTCCTATATAATAATTCACTAGGATGACTGTCAGAAGCCGTCATGTGCAGTAGAGACTGGAGTAGTGAGGTAGCAATGCGTTGCATACCCCGCTGGCACTCAAAGGGTTAACATTACCCGGACCTTGGCCCGTGTACACGGGCTTTAACACTATTAGCAATAAAAGCCAATCTCTGTTCATATTTTGCAAACAATGACTTGGACAACAGCTTGAGCAGGACCGATGGGCAGTGTGTGTTTATTTATTAGAGGAGGTGGCATTGACTGTGACAGTGGGGTATTAGAGGGTTTTTTGTAATGTTTATTTTATGTAAGAAGATGAAAGACCAGGGTGTGGAAACACTGCTGGAAATCTGACATCAAGGTAAGTGTGTTACTTGTTACAGGTATGGGGGAGGGGGCATAGGTTAGTGTTAGGATTAGGGGTAGTTAACCCTTTGTGCACCAGACATGTATGCAAAGCGTTGCTTCACAATGTGTTGCATGCCCCTCTGGCACTCAGATGGATATTTTTTTTCGTGGTATTAGTGTTTTCGGTATGGAATGTTAGGGGACATTTGGTCATTGTTTTGAGACTTGGGTTAATTGATATGGGGGCTTTGCCCCCTTATCAATTAATCCGTGGGTTACTACTGTAGGGATGCCAACATTGTATGTTGGTGGTTTTAACAATGCATTACGACTCAGTGCCTGTGTTTGGTAGGAGCAGAATTACAGGCAAAAAAGGCAGTCCCTTAAAGGGATAGTAATGTTTAATAAAAACAGCAGCTCCAATTAATCTTAATGTTATTTTAATACTGTCGAAGTTGTAATTCAAGAGTAATTGAATGATAAAGTATCGCCCTCGTGCCCCTTTTACTTTGTGTAAGCCTCCTGTGGAATCTGGCCTCTTGACTGGACAGATCACAGCAAAGGACAATCTTCTTACTGTGATCATAAGGAAAACCCTGCCCCCCTTGACAGGGTTTTTCCTTATGCTCACTGAAGATTGTCCCTCTCTGAGATCCATCTGGACCAGAGGTTCTCAACCCGTGCCCTCAGTGGCCACTAACAGGCCAGGACTTAGGAATTTCCCTGCTAGAACACGAGTGTGTTGATCAGAGGCTCAGTCATATTGATTAACTCACTTGTGCTTTTAAAAGGAAATTCTCAAATCCTGGCCTGTTAGAAGCCACTGAGGGCACTATTTGAGAACCACTGATCTTGACAGTCTTGCTGTTCTGAGGTGAGCAGTGTTACATCAGTAAAAGGGGCAGGAGGGGGATACTTTATCATTAAATTACTCTTGAACTAAAGCTCTGACAGTATTGAAATAACACTCTCCATGGCCCAAATACTATGAAGATAAATTGGAGCTGATGCTACTGTGAAACATTACTATCCCCTTAATGCATGGTGACAGTCACCACATACAATAGAATGGGAAATGGGTGTGCTGTTCCATTGAGTTCAGTGGGCACTAATGTAATGCTCATTGTGCATTTTTAACTGGTGGTAGTTTGTCACAGCACAGGTAATAGAATAAAAAACTGTGAATTAATCTACAGCCATTAGTTTAATGTCTCAAATGGCTATAATTACAGAATTGAGCCACAGGAGCTTAGGGCTGTATTCAGGAAGCCAAAGGGGGGCAGTTCTGGCACAATAGAACTGTGCTATTAGGATCAAATGAGAATTCCCCAAATTCCCATTGATGTAAATTAGAGTTTTAACACTGTCATTGCTAGGGAACTGGACAACTCTATATCATTCAATGGGTTAAAAGCCCAATTTCAATTAAAAGGGAATTTTCATTTGTTCCCCAAGGCCTTGTTGATTTGCCCCTGATGCTCTATTTTAGCTTACTGAATTGGCTCCTTATGGCTGAATTGAGGAAAGTAAAGAGAAGACGTTATGGAGCAAATAAAGTGCACCATATGGTGGAAATAAAAATGTAACTGTTTATGAGTCGATATATACAAAGGTAACAGGCAGCAGGTGCACCCTTGTTTTACTAAATCCCTGCATCACACGTTTTGAAAAAAAAAATAAAAAGTTGAATATTCCTTTAATAATTACAAACTTGAAATATAGGTACAAGCTTGAAGGAGGACACAACAGGGATCGACAACCTGTGGCGCACCGGATTCTATCTATGTACCACTCCCATTATCCTGTTAATTGTCAGATAAGGATGATGGGAGTTATACTCCCTGCAGCTGGCTGTCCTCAAGCTGCCCACCTTTAGGCTTGAAATTACAGGAGTGAATAAAAGGGCATTGTGACGACATACCTCCCAACATTTCAAATTGTCAAAGAGGGACACTTGTGTTTTAGGGGGTGTGGCTGGTAGGCTGGGCATTACCATGAATTATTAGGCTATTTAATGACTTATTGATACCTCCATATGCAACCTAATAAATGACTTATAACAAGACCAAAGTATTTTATTTACACATATTTAATTTATAAACACATACAATGACATTTAAACAAACAATAAGTTGAGTTATATTGCTGTAGACCAACATACTACATTTATATACACAACAAGCAATCTGATCTCCTAAAAAGAGGGACATCAGAGTGGGAAACAGAGACAGAGGGATTTGGTTTTAAAAGAGGAGCACTTTGGAGGTATGTGACTATGCAATATAACATTAGGATTGAAAGTCAGAGACGCTCAACTAGGAATGATCCTGCAATACAAATTTGCAGACGCTACAGGAATGGTATCCTACCCATGGTGCAGTCTCTTGTAGTCCACTAATGCCTTTCACAGAGAGTAAAATATCCTAAAGCACATCATACTGGTCCTGTCGTTACAACAGTCCAACCACGAAATAGAAGGCAATTCCTCTCTGAACAAGAGAAACAGCCAACCCCAGACTTACATTTCTGCCTTGTTGGGCCTCATCAATGAGGTGCAGCTGATCTCTCTAAACATTGAGCAAGGGGTCCAAACATAGGATATTTCCTCCTGTGAAAAGCTCTAGTGGGCTAAAAGAGACTGCACCCTGGGTAGGACACCATTCCTATAGCCATAACCATACCTGGGAACTCTCCAGATTTGCCCCGGAGACTCCGGTTCTGAAAGAGCTTTACCGGGTCTCTGGGGCAGAGGCAGATTCCTCTGGATGTGGAGAGTTTCTATTGAAACTCTGCCACATCTGCTTTTTTTCCCGTTGTGTCTCCGTCCCCAGCATTCTGTGTGACGCATTTAACCCTCTGAGTGCCAGAGTGGTACGGAATGCATTGCTTTGCATTCCGTACCACTCTGGCACTCAAAGGGGTAAATCCCCCCCAACACTCGAGTTAAGCCCCGCCCCTTTTGACGCAATTAGCGTCATTTTTGTTACCCCCTGCTGAACAGAGGACTACCCTCCGGGTAGCCCTCAACTGAAAGTTCCCAGGTATGGCCATAACTGGGAACTTTTTATTGTTGTCTCCCTGGAGGGGAGTCCTCTGCTGCCATGGGTGGTGTGAAGAATGACGTATATCGCATCAAAAAAGGGAGCGGGCTTAATGTGAGTACCTGGGGGAGGCTTAAAAGAAGGATGGGGGATGGAGCAACATGGGGGGAAAATAGGGTTGCCACCCAGCCGGTATTTTACCGGCAGGCCGTAAAAAATTGGCTTCTATCCAATGTTAAGTCTATGGAGGGAATGCCACGGCCGGTATTTTTATGAAGAAAAGGTGGCAACCCTAGGGGAAAAAGTGTAAGTGCTTCAATAGAAACTCCCCACATCAGGAGGACTCTGCCTGTGCCCCGCAGACCCAGTAAAGTAGTGCCAAAACCGGAATCTCCTGGGGAAATCCTGAGAGTTTCCATGTGTGCCTATAGCGCCCGAACATTTGTATTGCAGGTTCGTTCCTACTTGAGACTCTCTCACTTATAATATTACTTTTATTCTATTTTAAACCAGGTTAAACCAGAAGCAGGGAACCGAGACTGAAAGAAAAAGGAACCAAATCTATAGCGATGTTCATGTTAACCCACGACTAGTTTTCTCTGTAACATACAAGCAGTTAAAAGTTCTATTTAATACAACGGGGAATTTTATTTCTCCCCTGTGATTCACTTTGTTTACCCCCAAATCGCGCAGTTCGCAACACGTGCTTAAATCCTCATGAACCAGAACGGAGTTAAAATCACACCTCTCTAAACTGTAGATCAATATTGGGCTCAGAGGCGCATGGTGATGACGTGAGGCGTCACATGACAACACATCACGCCTCCCTCTCACTGCCTGGCACCACAGAGATAAAGCTTTGTGATTGTCCTCTGCTCTGATAAAAGCGTCTGCATAGAGGACCCTCATCCCGGTAATAGAGTGACGTCACAGCGGTGCGGACACTGCGGAGAGCAGACCCGCCCAACTACGTATGACCGGGAACTTTTCTCGCCGACTGCTATAAACTCAGCAGAGCGAACAATGTCGCTTCACCGGAGGTAGGCGGACATTTTGTTGGCTTATCTATTAGCGCAGTGTATAAAGAAATCAATGTATAGTTATTACTATATCATGGATCTTCTATTTGGTTAATCCTTTAACCGCCAGCGAGGAATGCAACGCAATGCGTTAGATACCTCTCTTGCACGCAAAGGGTTAATAGAGGCTCCAATATGTGGCTCTCCAGCTTGTGATATATTACATCTCCCTTTCATAATTGAAGGTCCTGCAGTAGATGTGAGGAATGCTCCACCAGTGACACCAAAAGTTGTTGATTGGGGAAAAAATACTGCTTAGTCATCCATAAATATTGGCCATTCTATCTTATTGAATCTATATAGTGAAGTCCTCTCCAGGGTTCTACTCTACTAGGTTGCCTTATACAGCAACATCTTGTCTGTTACCACCTGTCATCATTGGTGGTGCACAACCGGCTCCTCTGAACAATGGTACCTGGGGCCTAATACAGTAAACTAAAGCAATCATTTAGCAAATCAACGGCACCATAAGGGACAAATGAAAAGCTACCACACTTCAGTTTTTTGCAGTGTAGATTGTGCTCCGTTGAATGCCAGGTATACAGTTTGTTCTTCATCTCATAGATTCAATGGGTAGAATTATCCGCCACTTGTAATGCAGAAGAGGTGCCAAACTTTGCCATTTTGCTTCTGACAACTTAACCCTTTGAGTTTGCCTTCAAATTAAGCGTTATTGGTGGTGGATCGAATGTAGAATTTGGTCAGACAGATCTTTCAGACTTTCACCAGTACCTCAGAGATGATCAATTAAACCTTTGAGTGCCAGAGGGATTCAAAGGTTTAATTGATCATCTCTAAAGCAGTGGTGAAAGTCTGAAAGATCAGTCTGACTAAATTCTACATTCTATCCACCAGCAATAACGCTTAATTTGAAGGCAAACTCAAAGGATTAAGTTGTCAGAAGGCACACTTTTTTATCAAGAAAACTTTTTTTTTTTTGTGTGTTTATTTTTTTTTATATAAGTATGAAGCTAGCCTATGCTCTGTGGGACTTAATGTCTTATGCAAATATACCTTTTTCTCTCCCTGCGTCGCCCCCCCCCCCCAAGTACACAAACACACTTTGTTTAAGCAACTCTTAAAAAAAGGGTTGGAAGGTAGGATTAGTTTTATCTGTGTTCTTTGGCTTCTTATCTGGTTGGGGGGAGGATTGTATAATTTATCAGAATATGATACTGCTGCATGCTCTAGGCTTTGCAGAGGGGGAGAGGATAAAGAAAAATGTCCAAATAAATCTGAGTAAAAATATATGAATTGGTAACAAAACTGATTAAATAAACTGACTAGGTTGATTACTGATGTTGAATAATAAATGTTCAATACAAGATAAGTTTCCTAATAAAGTTACCCTTTAAGGTGATAACATTTAATTTTGACTTAATTTATTTTGCTAGAGTACAATAAATAGACAAATTGCCTATCCCTACTCATACTTGTACAGTATGATAAGGTCTCCTCTTAGTCGTCTTTTCTCTAGAGTAAATAAACCAAGTTTGTCTCGTCGTTCCTCATACGTCAAGTCCTCCATTCCCTTAAAGGGATAGTAATACTTTGTTTTATCTTTATTTTATTTTGTAGGCATTAAAAAAAAAACATGAAGAATGATATGTCTTATCTCTCAAACCTTTATGGTTTGAGAGATATTCACAAGCAAAGTTTCCCCTCCCGCCCCTTTTACCTAGTGTAAGCCATCTCTTCTCAGATGTGGAATGCAGTCTGTAGACCAGACAGATAACAGAAGGGGACAGTCTTCTTTCTATGAAAACAATGAAAACCCTGCCCCCCTTGACAAGTTTTTCAGGTTTTCCCTTATCTTAATTGAAGATTGTCCCTCTCTGCAGTCTACCTGGGCACCTCCCTTCTTATCTGGCTGAACAGTGTTCCATCAGTAAAATGGGCGGGAGGGGGAGACTGTCATTGAATTGCTCTTGAACTACAACTCTGACAGAATTGAAATAACACTCTCCAAAGTCCAAATACTATGATGATTAATTAGAGCTGCTTTTATTATGAAACATTACTATCCCTTTAATTAATTTTGTTACTCTTCGCTGCCCCCTCTCTAGTTCTAGTATATCCTTTTTCAGAACTGGTGCCCAAAACTGCACTGCATACTCAAGGTGAGGTCTTAACAATGATTTGTACAATGGCAAAATAATGTTATCCACTCTTGCTTCGATACCTCTTTTTATGCAAGACAGGATTTTGTTTGCCTTTGCTACTGTTTGACACTGGTCACTGTTTCCACGTTTGTAGTTGACAAGGATACCAAGGTCTTTCTCCAGCAATGAATCCCCTAAAATGATTCCATTAAGTTTATAAGTAGCATTGGGATTATTTCCTCCCAAATGCATGACTTTACAGTTCCCCACATTAAACTTCATATTCCATTTGTTTGCTCAATCTGACATTGTCTGTAAATCCCTCTATATAGTGAGAATATCCTGTTCTGAATTAATTACCTTATATAATTTAGTGTCAACTGCAAATATTGATATTTTGCTTTCTATATCTATTTCCAGGTCATTTATAAACATGTTAAAAAGCAGCGGACCCAATACTGAACCCTGAGGTACTCCACTCTCCACTTTAACCCCTTAAGGACTACGTGATGTACTATGACCGTTACGGTCCTTATACCCTTAAGGACCAGTGACAGTCATAGCATGTCATGTACTTTTTACTTACAGCGCTGTACCGGGAGCGCTGTAAGTAAAAACGGAGCCTAAAGTTGACCGCTCCAAGACCGGAGTGATCTCTCTTAGGCCTCAAAGCGGCGCGCCTGTATGTGTAACAGGTCACGTGTACCGGCGCATCAGCAAGGATCAAAGTGGTCCTTAAGGGAATGTAACTTCCCTGGACCGCTGGTCCTTAAGGGGTTAACTGTATTGGAGAATTTTCCATTTACAACCACACACTGTTCCCTATCCTTCAACTAGTTTTGTATCCAATTGCAAAGGTTATCTCCTAGCCCCAATTTCCTTATTTTATACACCAGCCTTCTGTGTGGTACTGTAACAAATGCCTTTGCAAAGTCTCTAGATTATACTACATCAGCTGCCTTGCCATTATTAAGGTTGCTGCTTACTTCCTCATAGAAGCTGAAAAGGTTAGTTTGGCAAGATCTAATCTTCATAAAACTATGTTGATTCCTGCTAATCTGTTTGTGTTGTAATCCTGAACATAGTCCCTTATTATCCCTTCTAGCAGTTTTCCCACTACAGAGGTCAAATTCACAGGTCTATAATTCCCAGGTTCTGTTTTAGTTCCCTTCTTAAATAGAGGCACTACGTTGGCTGTTTGCCAATCCTGTGGCACTGAGCCTGTGGTGAGAGAATCTTTAAAGAGTAAATATAGGGGTTTTGCTAACACTGCACTAAGTTCCTGAAGAACCCTTGGATGTATAACATCAGAACCTGGTGCTTTGTCAGTCTTAATTTTGTTCAGTCTTCTCATGACATCTTCTTGAGTTAATACAATATCTGATAATTGTATTGTTTTATTAGTTACTTGTTGAGGCTCTTCTACCATTCCTTGCTCCCTTGTATATACTGATGCAAAGAAAGTATTTAAAACATCGGCCTTTTCCTTATCCTCACTAACCAACTCACCCATCTCATTTCTGAAAGGTCCAATGCACTCCCTCTTAAAGGGATAGTAATACTTCGTTTTATCTTTATTTTATTTTGTAGGCATTAAAAAAACATGAACGATATGTCATATCTCTCAAACCTTTATGGTTTGACAGCAAGGTTTACCCTCCCGTCCCTTTTACCTAGTGTAAGCCATCTCTTCTCAGATGTGGAATGCAGTCCATAGACCAGACAGTTAACAGAAGGGGACAATCTTCTTCCTATGAGAACAATGAAAGCCCTGCCCCCTTGACAAGTTTTTCAGGTTTTTCCCTTATCTTAATTGAAGATTGTCCCTCTCTGCAATCTACCTGGGCACCTCCCTTCTGATCTGGTTGAGCAGTGTTACATCAGTAAAAAGGGCAGGAGGGGGATACTTTATCATTCAGTTATTCTTGTACTGCAACTCTGACAGAATTGAAATAACACTCTCCAAAGTCCAAATACTATGATGATTAATTAGAGCTGCTTTTATTATGAAATATTACTATCCCTTTTAAGTTTTTTGCTTTTTATATATTTGAAAAACATTTATGGATTAGTCTTGCTTTCCCTTGCAATTCGAGTTTCATTATCTATTTTTGCAATCTTTGTTGCACTCCCTGTATTTTAAGAAAGATTGTTCAGTTCCCGCAGACTTAAATAATCTGAATGCTTTGGGGGTTTTTTTTTCGTTTTTTTTTTTTTCCTTGCCATTTCCTTCTTTACACGTGCAGTTAACCACACTGGCTGTGACTTACTACTTTTGCATTTGTTCCCCATTGGTATATACTGTTAGGTACATTTCTGTAACCTAAATTTGAATTCTGACCATTTTTCCTCTTTATTTTTGCCTTTAAATAAAGTATCCCAGTCTATGTGTTGCGATGAAGGCCTTAAGAATTTAACGGTGGCATTTTTAAAATTAAGAGTTTTGGTTGAACCTATACAGTTTTACTTTACCAGACTAATCTCAAATGTAACACCTCCCCCCCCCCCCCCCCCCCGTTCAGCCACATCAGAAGAGAGGTGACCAGGTAGACTGCAGAGAGGGACAATCTTCAATTAAGATAAGGGAAAAAGCTGAAAAACTTGTCAAGGGGGAAGGACTTTCATTGTTTTCATGCAAAGAAGATTGTCATCTGCTGTTATCTGTCTGGTCTTACAACCAGATTCACATCTGAGAAAAGATGGCTTACACTAGGTAAAAGGGGTGGGAGGGGGAAATAAAGGTTTGAGAGATAAGACATATCATTCTTCATGTTTTTTTAATGCCTATAAAATAAAGATAAAATGAAGTATTATTATCCCTTTAAGCCAGGGAAAATTGCTGTGTTTTTTTTTTTATACCACATTTAGTCTCAATTTGGACTCTACAATTTGGCCAGTTTCCTCACTAATCTCACCCCGTAAAACTGGATTTGGCTCTGGTTTCAAATATAAGCACAGACCTTCCCCTTTTCTATTACTCCTGTCTCTTCTAAACAGGGAATAGCCTCCTATATTCACAGCCGAGTCATGTGTATCATCCCACCATGTTTCAGTTATACCAATTATGTCCAATTGCTCATTAACCGCCAGCAATTCTAGTTCTCCTGTTTTATCTACCATACTGCTGGCATTTGCTAGCATACAATTAATTTTGAAGTCTTTACATATATTACTCATTTACTATGAGTTCCTCCCTATTTACTACATTTATCCCCACCCTTACTCCACCCCCCTGATCATTTACTTGGACACGGTTCCTATCTGCTCTATCTACCCCATTTTTGCTCTCTATACCCTTCCCCCCCCCCTTTTCCTAGTTTAAAAGCTCCTCCAAGCTTCTTACCATTCTCTCCCTTAGCACGGTGGCTCCTCTACCATTTAGGCGCAATCCATCACTTCCATATAGATTGTACCCAAGAGCAAAGTCAGCCCAGTGCTCTAAAAACACAAAACCTACACCATTGCTTGAGCCATGCATTAAGCTCCCTGTTCTCCCTCTGACTATCTGCACTGGCACATGGCACAGGTAGTATTTCAGAAAATACTACCTTAGAGGTCCTTGCCTTCAGCTTGCAGCCTAAATCCCTTAAATCATTCTTTAGGGACCTCATCTTCCTCCTACTTTGTCATTGGTACCGATATGTACCAAGACAGCTGGATCGCTTCCAACCCTTCCAATAATCTGTCAGCTCTGTCTGCAATATGCCGAACCCGAACACCTGGGAGACAACATGCTGTTCGGCATTCATGTTCCTGGCGGCAGATTACCCTCCTAATAATAGTCCCCTATTACCACCACCTGCCTTGGTTTCTGCCAACTCTGCATCCCATCTAGCCTGGAAAGAGGACCGTGTTCCCCCTGACTGCTAGAGGAATTAGCATTGTTTTACCTGCACCGGGGCCTGCATAGACAACTAATTAACAGTAGAGCAAAAGGGGTATTTTCAGCTTTATGAACTAAAATGCACATTCCATTTGTTACATTTACTTGTGATCAGCAAAGAAAGTCAGTAAAGACTCTGAAGGGGTGGTCCCTCACAGAGCTTTTATACAGCATTGTACTTACATAGACATAGTTGTTTACTAGGCAGATTAACAAAGGAATATTGTGTATAGTTTTAGGATGCAAACTATACCCTACTCATTAAAGTGATAGTAACGTGTATATTAAAGTTCACCTGCAAGTCTTCTTATAGGTTTTTTAAAACACGAAGTGTTATGTTTGACTTGCAGTTCTGAGTTCGCATACAATATGTGAGAGGCTTCTAAGAACGAACAAACTGTACAATGGCCTGTTTTACAGCTAGTCACTGCTCAGAAGCATCACGTTTTAACCCTATAGTGCCATTACAGAGGAGAAATTTCCAAGTACATATTAGACTAATCCCGCCAAAAAGGGTGGTCACTTCCAAAATGACAGACAAGTCCCCTCTGAACGGGAACACCAGCTAACCCCCGAAGTACATTTTCGGCTTTGTTGGTCCTCGTCAGGGAGGTGCAGCTGGATTCCCTAGGAGCTGAGAGCAAGGGGGCCACGTCTAGATTACCCTTTACTCGTAGGGTCTCCCTAAGAGTATTTTTAAAGGGACAGTAATGTCCCATAAAATAATACTTAGTGTTTGGCAGAGGTTCACAAATCCTGTCTCTCAAACCGATATGGTTTGAGAGATATAGGTACAAAGTCCCCTTCTCCTGATGTCTGCTGACAGCAGGAGATTCGAGTCGTGCAACTCAGTGAGTCTCTACAGCAGAGCTGAAATCGCGTTATTTAGAAAGAATTACTTCATTGGAACGGTCTACAAAGTGTGCTTGCAAAGCGGGCACATATTGTAGACCTTTCCACTGAAGTAATTCTTTTTAAACAATGTGATTTTGGCTCTGCTGGTCCCCAGACAGGGATCGCCTGCTGTCAGCACAGCACTGACAGGATAAGGGGAGGGAGGGGGGAACTTTTAGTGCCTATTTTTCTCAAAACATAGAGGTTTGAGAGAGAGGATTTGTGTCAAATAGTTTATTTATTTATTTTAACCTCTGCCAAACACTAAGCATTTTTATGGGGCATTATTGACCCAGCGGTCCTGGGGTGTGTGGTCCTTTTAAGGACCAGATAGAAAAGTCTGACCTGCTGTCCCACGTGACTGATCACATGTGCCAGCACACCAAATGGAGGACTGAAAGCGATCGCACCAGTCTTGGAGCGATCAATTACAGTCCCCACTATTACTCACTGTGCTCCTACAGGATCGCTGCAAGTAAAAACTATGTGACGTGCCAGGACAGTCACTGGTCCCTAAGTGCTGGAAAGCCATGATGGTCCTGGCACGTCAGTGGACGCGAAGGGGTTAAACAAGCTAAAATGTGATGCTTATGAGCAGTGACTAGCCGTTTAGTCCTCAGAAGTCTCTCACATTTTGTATGCGCAGTTCTGTAGTTCAGAAGATATTCAAAGTGAGAGAATCCCCCTTCTGGCCCCCTCCTATTGAATCTGTTATCTGGTCCTGGGACCATAAATCTCCATAGAATGGTATAGCAACAGCGCCACTATACAATTTCAGGCCACTGTGATATTGCACCTAAAAAATTCAACTTTGAAAATGAATAACTTTTGAATGAAACACCTTTTCAGCAGTGGGAGTACTCTTGTTTTACTCAGGGGGATAAACCCTACAACATATTTTTTTTTTACATTTTAAGTATTACTATCCCTTTAATTTTATTTCTAAATAGCGTGGTTTCGGTTCTGCTGAAGGGCCTCCGTCTGGTCAGATGACTGGAATCTCCTACTGTCAGCTAGAACGCTGACTTCACTGAAGCAGCCTGGAGGGGGGAACTTTAGCCAGTTATGTCTCTCAAACCATGAAGGTTTGAGAGAGATGATGTACATTGGTGTTAAATTTTTTTTTTAATGCCTACAATACTAAATCAACTTAAAACTAAGCATTACTATCCCTTGAAGTTGTTTTTTGGGTGACCATTTCTACTTTGTGTCCCCCCTTTCAAGTCACGTAGGAACTGACCTGACAGTATGATAGACTGATATGGAAAGGTGTGAAAAACCCAACCACAGCAGACTATGGGTAGCACACCCCTCCAGTCATTAAAGGGTTAACTGTGCCTCTTTTTGGCAGGCTTTAATTTGTTCCTTTTGCCTTTTTTTAAATTTTAAATTATTAAATAATTTAATTTTACTCTATAGATCCCCTCTAAAAGTTGAGCAAGTCAGCAAGGACCAGAACCAATTATCTGAGCATCTCTATAACTCCCTGATGAGGAACAAGGACAGGAATCAAGTGAATGAGAAGATCCTGAATCTCACCCTGGAGATCATCTTCCTGCTGACTGGAGAGGTGAGAGATTCTGGACAATGTGGACATTACTGTTATCTGCAGTAACTCAGCTGGGACCTGTAGAGCTTTAACGTGGAATCTGGACATAAAGCAGTGTTCAGGGATAGAAGTAATAAGAAAAGGGATCAGGAGTCTGTGAGATGTTATGTAGAGATCCACTGATCATGTGGGATCTGGATGATCAGTCTGAGAGTCAGAGGTGGTATGTTGGCAGACTTGATGTGATTTTTAAAAGGAGCATGTGCATAAAGTTGGGGAGAAAAGGAGCATTTTTATGTGGCAAATCAAATGTGTGCTATTTGGGGAAAAAAAATCTACCCGTATACTGGAGAGTTCTCAAGAGCATTTCCTTATAATGTGTTGGGGACTTCATTAGCACCCATGAGATTAAAAGCCCCATTTAACTCCATTGATACATTTAAGTGTGGTGCATTTGTGTTGCTTCAGAATTACCTCACTTTTGATTATTTAAATATACCTCACATCATTTGATGGCCCATTGGTCTACTCATTTCCCTGATGATTATGTAACATAGTAGATACATAGTAACATAGCAGATAAGGCTGAAAAAGACATGCGTCCATCAAGTCCAGCCCTTGCCAATAACACCCCTGTTAAGCCAGAGGAAGGTAACAAAAAGCCCTCTGGAGCAATTTCAGTGTGTGTTTGTTTGTGTGTGTTTGTGTGTGTTTGTGTGTGTTTGTGTGTGTGTGTTTGTGTTTGTGTGTGTTTGTGTGTGTGTGTGTTTGTGTGTGTGTGTTTGTGTGTGTGTGTTTGTGTGTGTGTGTGTGTGTGTGTTAGTCAAATAGTTCCCCGGATCAATATCCTATTTGCTTTGAAGCCATCTGTCATAATTGTCAATATTGTTCTGTGCTAGATAGACATCCATTGCTTTTTTGAATGCAGTTGCGTTATCTGCAAGCACAACATCCTGAGGCAAAGAATTCCATAGCCTTACCGCCCTTACTGTAAAGAATCCCTGGCTGTGTTTTAGTCGAAAGCACCTTTCCTCAAGTCTTAATGGATGACCTCTTGTTCTTAGCTCAACTCTTTGCATAAATAATTCATTGGATAGTTCTTTGTATTGACCTTGAATGTATTTGTAAATGGTAATCATATCACCCCTTAGACGTCTCTTCTCTAATGTAAACAAACCCAGTTTGGCTAGTGTCTCTTTGTAACTCAGATCCTCCAATCCCTTTATCAGTTTTGTTGCACGTGTCTGCACTTTTTCCAGTTCAGTAATGTCTTTTTTTTTAGAACAGGCACCCAAAATTGTACTACATATTCTAGATGAGGCATTGGGCCCAGGACTGAACCCTGCAGCACCCCAGTTATAACTTTAGACCAATTTGAAAAAGTTCCATTTACAACAACTCTCTGCCATCTATCATTTAACCAGTTCTCAATCCATGTACAGATAACACCGCCCAAACCAAAGCCTTTTAATTTATGCAGTAACCTGTTGTGAGGCACTGTGTCAAAGGCTTTTGCAAAATCCAAGTATAGTACATCAACAGCAATTCCCCTGTCCAAATTACTACTCACCCTTTCATAAAATGCAAGTAAATTAGTCTGACGTGATCTGTTCTTCATGAAACCATGCTGATTCCTACTAATGATATTGTTTGTCTTCACATAGTTCTGAATACTGTCCGTTAATAACCCTTCTAGTATCTTACCCACTATGGAAGTCAAGCTCACAGGTCTATAATTTCCTGGTTTGGATCTTGCTCCCTTTTTAAACAATGGAACTATATCAGCTTTCCTCCAATCACAGGGCACTATGCCTGATGAAAGTGAATAAATAAATATTAAGTATAATGGTTTTGCTATTACTGAACTAAGTTCCTTAAGTACCCTTGGGTGTATACCGTCCGATCCAGGCGCTTTATTCACTATAACCCTTTCCAGTCTCTTTTGGACCTTGTCCTCAGTAAGCCATGTAGATGTTGGAGGAAATTCCATGGTTTTGTCTGTTTGCCCACAGCTTGTCATTTCTGCTTCCTTTGTATATACTGAAGCAAAGAACGTATTTAGGGTGTCAGCCATAGCTTTATCCTCACTAATCAATTCACCTGTTTCAGTCCTAAGAGGACCAATATCAACCTTAACTTTTTGTTGTTAATATACTTGTAGAATTGTTTAGGGTTTTTCTTGCTCTCATTTGCAATGTTTCTCTCACTTTCTATTTTAGCTAGCTTAATTGCTTGTTTGCAGATTTTATTACATTCTTTATATTTTTTAAATGATGCATCTGACCCGTTTGACTTAAACACCTTAAAAGCCTGCTTTTTATTTCTCATTTCCCTGCTAACCGCATTATTAATCCACATTTGGTTTCGCTTTACTTCTCTTGTGCTTATTCCCCAATGGTATATATTGATGTGTATATTTGCTGAAGAGCATTTTAAATACATTCCATGATTCTTGTGCATTTTTATCTTTGAAAATTACGTCCCACTGAATATCCTTTAAAGCTGTTTTTTAACTTTTCCCTATCCATTTAGACAGATCAGACCTATTTAAGAAGTACAGCTTTGTGTGTGCAAGAAGAGAGAAATTTCACTGTCAGAGAACCACACTAGACTGCCTGATAGGCCTAGCCTTGCTCTACTGGTAACCATAGAACCTTTCTAGACAGCCAGACAGGCCTAGCCTTGCTCTACTAGTAACCATAGAAACACACTAGACTGCCATATAGACCTAGCTTTGCTCTACTGGTAACCATAGAACCTTTCTAGACAGCCAGACGGGCCTAGCCTTGCTCTACTAGTAACCATAGAAACACACTAGACTGCCAGATATAACTAGCCTTGCTCTACTGGTAACCAAAGAACCTTTCTAGACAGCCAGAGGGGCCTAGCCTTGGTCTGCTGGTAGCTGCCCTCCTTCCTCAAGGGTGGCATGGTTTTCCTTGTACTTATTGAGTGAAGATTGTCCCTCACTGCATCTGTCCAGTCCCACAACTGGATTCCAGATCTAAGGGGAGGTGGCGAAAAGGGGTGGGACGGGGATCTTTTCAGCTTGAATAGCGATTGAATTACAAATCTGTAATTAATTAAATGTAGTGCTATGTTACAAAAAAAAGTAAAGAAGACTTGAACATCAACTTTAATAGAGGTATTACTATCCCTTTAATGCCTCTGACACATTCGATTATCATGCTGTCTTTTCCCACAGCATATCTTGCCTACTTTCAGATCAGACTTACAGCTACTCCAAGTCACTTTCCTTTGCTGCTGTTATCAGCAAAGTACCATTAAGACTGTGCTCCTCCTTTGCATTTATCTAGCCTTCATTGCTTTGCATTTTGATGCTTTGTTTTGCCACCCGTATGCTTGTCCATTCCTCTAAGTTTATGTATTTTATGAAGACCTCTTTTCCAGTCAATTGATTAAAAGCCTCCGAGTTTTTGAATTCAGTAGTTTAAAACCATCAAATCAATTGATTGGAATGGTTAGATGACTTGAGTATTTAACAACTGATTCTTCTTACTACAAATAAGGGAGCTACAACTACATGTCACATTCACACTACCCCTCCTCGTACAGTGATATTTATTAATTGTTTTTCTGTCTAGGAATATATGGTTGTGAAGAAGCAGAATGACCATGCCACAGACAACTGCAGTCCTTGTGTAACAGAAGGACATTGTAGGACACAGAGCACCATAATAGATCATCCAGCAAACTCACTGATACAGGAGAGAGACTATGACCAGAAGTCCTTGGAACTGACCATAAAAGTCCTGGGTATGAAGACATTTACACTCATTCTAATATAAATGCCCGTGTGGTGTGGGGAAGGGACCACAAAATGAAAAATCATATTGTTCTATTGCTTGGTAGACATAGTGGAAAGTATAGGCCCAATTTTACTTTTAATACAGACTAAATAAACATTTGGATCAATCAGTTTGAGTTTTGATGTGTTTGTTCCATCTCCAAAACTAGTGAGGAACACAATTTTTATTGTTTACTTAGATGTAAATGTTTTGTATTGCTTAGTCATAGTAAAGCTTCACAAAAAAAGCAGCTCCAATTAATCTTCATAGTATTTGGCCATGGAGAGTGTTATTTCAATTCTGTCAGAGTTGTAGTTCAAGAGTAATTGAATGATAAAGTATCCCCCTCCTGCCCCTTTTACCTAGTGTAAGCTGCCTCCCTTCAGATGTGGAATCTGGTCTCTTGACCAGACAGCTCACAGCAAGGGACACTCTTCTTACTGTGACGATCTTCTTACTCTTCCCCCCTCTTGACAGGTTTTTACCTTATGATCACTGAAGATTGTCCCTCTCTGCGATTCATCCGGACAGTCTTGCTGCTCTGAGATGTGCAGTGTTACATCAGTAAAAGTGGTGGGAGGGGGATAATTTATCATTCAATTACTCTTGAACTACAACTCTGACAGTATTGACATAACACTCTCCAAGGCCCAAATACTATGAAGCTTAATTGGAGCTGCTTTTTGTGAAAAGTTACTATCCCTTCAAATTATTTGGCAATCCTATATTTGAAAATTAAGATAATTGTGTGCAATGTCTTGAACAGACCATGATAATGAAACTCCTGATCTGCTAAGAAGGAATGAGAGCGACTCCGATCTTAGTGTTGCTGATAAAGACCCTCCAGAGGAGAAAATCGATCCAGATACCTGTGCAGGTCAGTGATAGACTAGTGCACTAATTACACTCCTTGTGGGACTGAAACAGTGACACATGTACTTATTATGAATATATATACTTATACTATAAAAGAAGTGGTCAGGGGTCCACAATTCTGTGTCTGTGCCACACCCCCACCCCCAGGGAGGCAGCTAGGAGGCGATCTGTATATGTTCTCTATTGCCTGAGCCTAGTATTATACACACACCCCAGGGCTGTCACATAAGAGCACATATGCAGATATCCTGCATATGCAGATATCCTATAGACTACCATAGCCCAACACACACACCTTGGTGCGCAGCTACAGAGGAGAGTTAGCATATCTCCTACACACTTTTCAGAAACCAAAGAAATGTCTGTCTCACTCCTGCTGGTGACAGATATTTAACACACCACTACATTATAACACAGCGATTTGGGTCTCCTCAAAGCCTCTTCTCACACACACAACTCAAAACCAGCTCATGGACATTTCTCACTCACCCGGTGTCATGTCGGCTGTGGGTCTCCACCGCATCCCACAGCAGTCTGTTTGTATGGTACCCAGTGTTTATCTCCTTAACATTTACTCTTGTGGCTCTCCCCCTGTAACCAGTCAAGACTGCACAAGTTCCTATACATATATGTATGCCGTTGACTTATAACAAGCAGATCCCCAGCGCATTGCACAGCAGTCCGTATTTCTTTTCACCTTTAACATAATTGCAAGGAATGTGTGTAACACTATGGATACAACTATAGCTATATGACCCCAATTGGTACAGTACATAGTTACCTTACTTCACCCCACGGACATCTCACTTGCCCCTGTTTGTTTCTTCCCGATTACTGGCTTCTTTGACTACAAGATCCAGGACATACCACATTACATATTCTTTACCACTATTTAGCCATCCGAAACCATAAACATGGTTACACATATGTTACACCGGTAACATACATCGCGGGTCTGCATCACACAGCAGTCTGTTTGTATGATATCCTGTGGTTCTCTTTCATATAGTAGAAAAAAAATCATGATGGATTTACATGGAAATTGTACTCCCTTTATGGTACAAACATCTCAAATAATTGCTTCCTTATCCTATGGAAAGCTACTGTTCAACGGCTCCCAAAACTCCATGGTAATGTACTAAATATTTGGGTGGCTTAGAAAAAGAAATACAAATTTGTGCTTTTGTAGTGTGTTTAAGCTTTAAATACATTTAGACTACCATCCATACAAGTCCGCAACATTGAAAAGTGTATGTTACTTACATATAGTCGCAGCTGGAGTGCCTCCGTGTGCTGCATAGGTAAACCTTTTCCTTTCATCTCTGTTTGTATCTGCTCCTAGTGCTGATCAATGCAATCCCCCAATCTCTGCTTCATTTACAAAGTAGCAGCCTGCGTCCTCATGTAACCCCTGTATTCTAGCGCATGAGTAGACAGAGCGCTGCTATGGAAATTAACCACAGATTGGGGGATTCCGCTGATCACCACTAGGACCCAATACATCAAAGCAAAACCATTTCCTATGCAGCACACGGAGGTGCTACAGCTGCTACTAAATTTCAAGTAAAATACACTTTGAAATTACATAGCTTAAAACAGCAATAAGTCCTATATATTTAACACACAATTTAAAGAAAACAAATAACAAAAAGCATTGAAAGTACCTTTCTAGATGTTAGAGCCCTCCATCTCCTGACTGTTCTGTGGTGCTGATCCAGTCTGCACCTCAGGTATTCAGCTTCAAATCCTGTATGTATGATTAGTCTGCAGGCTCTTGTACTGTTGGGTGCATCGCACACCAGACCAGTTTTTTTTACATCCTTTGCTTTTGTTCACTTTAGGTCTCCATTCTCAGGACCCAATTATTTTTATATCTCCTGTTCCTTTCAGTCCACCACTGCTGACTCCTTGGCTATGTGAACAATTATAATAGAGATTCAAGGTCTAGTCACTTATTAGACCTCGTGGCTGTTGCCACAATGCCAACCACTAAATAAGTAGAACAAAATAGAGATCCTGTATTCCCTAGCTGTAATTGGTGACAATAACACCTCAGCAGGGAGTACACACAGTTAACCCATTGAGCGTTTTACACGAGCTCTGTGAAAGCTTGATGCTTAAAACGTAACCTTTATTTACATCTTAATTGTAAGAAATTGTGTTTAAAGGGGATCTCTCACCTATATATAAGTAATGCTCATTAGTTAGAGCATTTAGCCAAAACATTTCAAACATTAATTTTTTTTTTTTTTTTTTTTTTTTTTTTTTTTTTAAATGATCAGTGCAAAAATTAATGTTTAAAAAGTGTCTGGCAGCCTACTTCCTACTTGCAGCACTGCCTCTGCTCCCGTCCCACTACCCAGCATCCTCCTGTGACGTAGGCTTTCTTTCTCTAAGCTGGAGCGATCTCATTGGCAGAGATTGATCTCTAGCCAATGAGGTTGCTCCAGCTTAGTGACAGACAGCCTCTGTCATCGGAGGATGCTGGGTAGTGGGACGGGAGCAGCCTCTGTTTGGCAAGCTTCGGCAAACTGGAAGTAGGCTGCTGGGCACTTAAATCTAAATTTTTGCGCTGATTAATGTAAAAAAAAAAAAAAAAAAAAAAAACGTTTTAAATGTTTTGGATAAATGCTCTAACTAATGAGCATTACTTATATATAGGTGAGAGATCCCCTCTAAAAAAAAAAAAAAAATCTGATATTTATTTTTAAATTTACAACCACTGTATGAGAGCTAAGCCCTGCTCCCACAGTTGTATAGTAAAACCGTTTCAAGGTGTTGTCACCACTACACACGATCTCAAGGCACATTCTCTTCCTTTATCTATTGTTTTAAGTGAGCAGTAATCTGTATCGACTAACTGACTTTTGCTTTAGTGGGTGACAACACCTTGACACTGGAATGACAATCACGGCTGCCCAACATGTGCCACACCAGCACTTCTCAATGTACAAGTCACAGATGCTGCCTGATGATACTGGGAGTTGTACTCCAAGAACACATGCTTACACTTTACTCCCCCATTGTCCTCAGCCTCAAATCACCCTTTTGTCTTCAGCCCTCCCTTTGCTGCATCTGCTCCCAATTTTCATTTTTCATTGTGCTCACTGCAATGGGTTCAGCACTGTTCTGACCCTCACATTGTCATTTTTCTGAATTGTATCGGTATTTTTCACATTCTCTCTGCTGTATTTCTTTATGACCGACTGGGCAACGCATTGATTTGTAAAGTGTTGCGCACACCTATGGCACTCCAAAATGCTATGTTTGTACATAAAGGGCAGAGGCCACTTCTGAACACACAGCCTGCACCATGGCAATTGTCTTTTCCATCTACCATTCAATAACTTAAAAGCCCAAGTTACATAAACTTTTAAAGTGTGTGTGTGGGGGTGCTATCACTGTCTGGGTCTGCTTGTGTATGTGCATATCTGTATGTGTATGCATGTGTGTGTATTTCTGATGCACGTGTATGCGCATGTCTGTTGCATCTGTAGGTACAGGTGTATATAATGTATATGAATGTACACACTTTGTGTACATTAATATACATTATATACACAGTTGTGTGTGTGTGTGTGTATATATATAATATATCATATACAGTCCTGTGTCACTCAATCTTACATTAACCCTATGAGTGGCAGAGGGCTACTCTGTTCATTGCAGTACGTTTCATACCCCTCTGATGCTGAAGGGGTTAAGCATTGCTTGAAAACCAAACAGATGGGCAATGCCTTCCCAAACTGCTAGTCTTACACATAACGTCCTGCTTAAAGAGATAGTAATACTTCGTTTTATCTTTATTTTATTTTGTAGGCATTAAAAAAACATGAACAATATAAGTCTTATCTCTCAAACCTTTATGGTTTGAGAGATATTCACAAGCAAAGTTTCCCCCTCCCGCCCCTTTTACCTAGTGTAAACCATCTCTTCTCAGATGTGAATCTGGTTGTATGACAGTACAGATAACAGAAGGACAATCTTCTTTTTATAAAAACAATGAAAGCCCTCCCCCCCCCCCCCCCCGACAAGTTTTTCAGCTTTTTCCCTTATCTTAATTGAAGATTGTCCCTCTCTGCAGTCTACCTGGGCATCTCCCTTCTGATCTGGCTGAACGGGGGGGGGGGGATACTTTGTTTGTGAATATGTCTTAAACCATATCATTCTTCATGTTTTTTTAATGCCTACAAAATAAAGAGAAAACGAAGTATTACTATCCCTTTAATAATTTCAATAAATACATTTGTTTGTGTAGGGGTAAATTAAGGAACCTGTATGTGGATTTTACACAAACTGGTTTATTAACACAAACATGTTTCTCCTCCATCTGCAAGGAAAAACAAACACATTCTTTCTTTGAATTTCTCTTTCTTCATAGAGCCACCAGAAGCCTTGATGATGGCTGCACACGATCTGGGCATTCTTTCCGGTAGTTGAGGGTTTCAGCTCCAGTTTTCTTTCATTTGTCTTGGAGTACCTCCCAAAACCATTGTGTGTTTTTATGTTGCTTATTTGCCTTTTGTGAATGTACCAGCCCAAGTAATCCCATAGGAGGTTGACTGGGCTGCAGTCAGAACTCTGCGTTGACCAGACAATGTTTTTGATGACTTTGATCTTTGTTTGACTTGACATTGTTCTTCCATAAGCTGGACGAATACTTTGAAACACCATCTTGTAGTGTGAAGTCCTTTCCAATGAACCAGGTCTCTGAGAAAATTTCATGACCATGTCAGACCTCCAACCAAGCTTGTCTGCAGGTTGACTGCAACTCAAACTTGAATTTGTGAATATAGAGGACTGTGATCCACTGATCCACTGTTCGGTGTCCAGTTTCAGTGTATCTTGACCCAAGTTAGTCTCGTCTTATTGTTCACTCTCCTTCCAGCATTGACTTTCTGGAACTACTACACTACCCTATAGGCTTGTCTTTCATTTCCATTAGTTCTGGGAGTAAATGTTTTGAACCATTACAATTTGGCACTCCTATTATAAATTTGTCCCCTTGTTTTGTGGTAAATTGTGGCTGATCAGGCCATGGGTTCACTGTATGCCACTGATGGATACCTTCACCTACTTCATTATGTCTAACCCGCCTGTCCTAAAGTAACAAGTGAAACGCACTTTTGCTTTTATTTAAAACAAAGTAAACCCCACTGATGCTATAGGGTTTGGGAAGGTTATCCATCTCTTAAGCAGCCTGTTGCTGATCAAACTGAACTTGGAGCAGCGTTCACCCTTCACGGTGACAAATGGGTATTAACCCCTCAGCTACTGCTCCATTTTTAGTCAGCGGCACATGGCCAGGGATTTACAAACGTATCCATTATAGAGGCCCGATCCACTGATTTTTACCTTTGAATTCCCATGGTTGTAATGCAGTCTGGAGGTGGAAGGACGGAGTAGAATAAAACCTGTGATCCTATGCAGCAACAGGGCCCACGTGTTAATCTGAGACCACACCCATACTTTAGTTGAGGGTGCCCACCAATAGTTTGCATAAGCCAGAGTGACAGAATAGCACGATGAATAATACAGGAGGGAGTTTATAGACCAGGACAGAATAGCAAATTTTAAACAGGAATCTAACAGTTGAAGGACTATTTCCTATTTTTCCAAAGACCTGATAAAGCGGAGATAATTCCAAGAGTTAGGAACGGTCAGGTAAAGTGTCAATAAAGTTGAATGGTAACGACAGGGGAGTGCATGAAGTTGCACATGAATTTCCTGGATCAAGACCCCAGCCCTGTAATGATCTGGATTATATGCCCCAGTATGAAGCCAAACAAAGACAAGAGGTATGAGCAGATCCTCTCCCTGCAGTATTCTTATCGCTTGTCCTGTGGGTGGGAAGACACAAACCAACAGTGCCAGGCGGGTTGAGGTATTGGATTCTTGATTCCTGCATGACCAGTGCCCCAAATAGGAACAGATGAAGTCAGAGGCAGTGGTCCATGTGCCTGAATCCAAAATGGCAGCCACCTTTTAAACAGGGTAGATTCAGCCCAGCAGGGCTCAGCTGGCCAACAGTTGTCCCTTTTTCACTACCACTGTCCTCCAGGACTCTAACAGACTTGCAAAATGTTGTTTGGAGGCAGATGTAGTCTCCAAGGGTCCCATACATCAGGTTCAGATCTTCCAATGCCCTTGGTTGTATGAGAACCTACATTTCCAAACACCGCCTAGAGGGAGAAGATGTTGATCCTAATTGCTGAGGACCTCCCTCCAGCAGAGTTGAACACGGGTGGAGGTCTGGTGGCCACGAATGGTGGCTGAAGGAGGATTTTAGACATTTGTGTTGAAGCACTCTCATCAGCAATAGCCCTCTTGCCAGCCTCCTTCCTGGAAGTCATAGCAGCACATGTTTCATTTGAAGTCTCGGGGTGTCAAGCCTGGACCTTGTTTCTCGGGAGCATATCATCTCACCTCTATTGTATTCATCTTTCCATTACACTCACTGGGTATCATCAGGGCCAACATAATGTCTGCTCATGGAGTTTCGTATCACTTAAGAGTGAGACATGTGCAACTGACATATCTTTGGTACATGTCACATGGTGCGTGTGGTGGCTTATCTTGCATTGCTTCTGTGTCACAGGCCTGATGCGTCCTCCCTCATGATGCAGTCACCTATTTAAACCCAGGGCATGCTTTACTCTTTGCTCAATTGTTTTTGTGCCTCTGCACCTGCAGCCTAGCATTTTGTTCCATTCTCCTTCTGAATTCCTGTCGCTGACCTCTCCTGTTGGATACCTGTCTTCTAGCTTCCTGACCCCTGGCATGTATTTGACTATTCTGCCTGTGAAAGGCATCAGGTATCAGCTAATCGGCACCTACCTGGTATTCTGCCTTTTTCCCTTTTTGTGTCCTCAAATCACTCTGAATATGTCCAAACATCTGGTGATGTAGTTTTGATGTGTGATGGTTACCCTTTTGACATTAATTTAATTTCTGCTTTTTTAAAATAAAATATGCTACTGCACCTCTCCACAACCTCTACTATAATCTGAGTAAACCTCCGTGTGACTTCAGACCAAAAGTACCCCTCTCATATAGAGCAAATATTTAACAGACTGACAACTTGAGACTTATACTTATGGAAACCAATACATGGCAGATGACTTGTGCTTATGTACATGCTCTTAGGTGCCTGAGAGATTAGCTGCACCTCACTGATGAAGACCAAGAATGCTAAAATCGAAGTCAGGGGTTGGCTGCTTCTCTTTCAATGTGTTGCGTACCCCTCTGGCACTCAAAGGGTTAATAGAAGACTAGCATTTTGGTTAGGGCCAGGATGATATACCTCAGGATATTTCTTCTCTGTGTACGTCACTTGTTATCAAAGAAATGGCACCCTGGGTAGGTTTATAGTCCTACCTAGTTGACCATCTCCGACTGCCATGTTTCTGTTTATCTACCTACTTACCTGCCTATCGATGTATGTACAGTGGATGTGTGTGTGTATATAATGTATCCCCCCGCAAAACAAAGTGCATTTATTGACGTTAATACAGGATAACTGTACAAGTCTTTAATGGGTTCACCACTTGGTCAAGATACATAATCAACGTTTTCACTTATGTTAATTTCCTACAGATGAATCCAGTAACAAAAAGGCACCAGAAAGATGTCCCACCAGTCCTTATCCACAGGACTGTCCAGAAGAGAGGACCATACAGGATTATCAGGTAGAACACTGCAGACTAAGTACCACTACAAGAAACATGTCTAAGATCTCACAGCACATGAAGGTCACAGGTCTATGTCTTACATTACTAGTGCAAGGGTAGTCAAATGTTGGATATCCAGTGGTTGTAGTCCCCAATAGCTGGAAGTCTAACAACTGACTACCCGTGCACTAGAGGTGTCTTAAGTTACAAAAATGCAGGTACATTAATAATTATCTAAAGTATAATGGATTAAGAGAGACCCACATTACCTATATACAATGTGGTCCATGTATAGGCATGTGCAGAAGCTGCCAGTGAGAAGGAAAGACAGATGTAATAATGAGCTGGACAGGTGAGGGCTGAGTGTAGAGGCCTCTACAAGATTTAGAAGCAAAAAGAAAAGAGGAGCGAATATTTGTCTGTCTAGGTATTGAGCATGATATTGTCACTGCTCATCAATACTTTAATAGTTTTGCAATAAAATGCACAAAATAACTTGCATTTGTAACGCTCATGACCAATGACACTTTATTTCATCCCAGACTGACCCAGAAGATGTGATCTTTCCCCAGCAGTGTAAAGAAGAAGAGGAGGAAATTCCTACAGATATCAGCACCGGTGAGACATAAACGCTAAAGGGAATGTGTCACAGCTGACACTGCTTCCCCCACCCAGCCCAGTATTTTATTATTATTTTTTATGTTTCCAGAATTATGTAAAGCAATGTAAGGCCGTCCACTACTTACATTATGTAAAACAAAATAAAATCATACACGTAGTAGGAGGGATAGTGTAAAACAGACCCTTCGCAAAACGTGTAAGTTGGACTGAAGTGTTGGCTTTAATTATCCACAGGAACAAAAAATGCACAGTGGGAAATATTACTGTCCTTTTTGAGTGCCAGAGGGGTACGAAATGTATGCGTTCCTTACCCCTCTGGCACTCAAAGGGTTAAAGTGGAGCCGTCGGCTACACAGCTTTTAGTCTCGTATGACGTATCCGTTTAAACTGCCTATATAAATGAGGAATAATCATACAGATCCATTCAAAACGGAATTTCCATTTGGAGGGAGGACTTGGAAAGGTGAATTAACACCCCCCCCCCCCATTTTTTTTTTCTTTTTCTTTAAAGAAAGTAAAGAAAATGGCATCTTAGAAAAAATTAGACCTAATGTAAAGAAAACATTTCATGTTTTCAAAGTGATAGGTCCACTTTAAGGATGGTGCAGCAGAGAAGGGCTTGATGCAACCTTTGATTGCCAGAGAGGTATTCAATGGATACCTCTAGGACTCAAAGGGGTTAAAGGAACAGAACTTTTCATTAAAGCTCGTTCGTGCTCTCTCATCCTTTCTCCCACTGGGTCTTTCAAGAGTTGTTAACCCTTTGAGTGCCAGAGGGGTACGCAACGCATTGCAAAGCAATGCGTTGCGTACCCCTCTGGCACTCAAGAGGTTAAAGCTTAAACTTTTTTTGCATTAAAATATGATCACTAGAGGGCACTGTTAGGAAATGCAGCAGAAGAATCTAAGAGAAGTAAGCTCATTTAAAAATAAATAATGCATAAAAAAATATATACATCCGTTATAGGCTCATACTTGAAAAAATTCACTCAAAACTGCCTTTGTCATGTTAACCAAAAGATGTATAGTTTAGGAAATATTCACACTTATTTCTGGAAAAAGTGAAAGTCTCCTGGTGCAGTACAGAGCTTAGATTATGAAACGTCACTGAAAAGGCTTCATTAGCATATAAAACGTCACTGGAACCACAGTTGGCATACACTAGCACACAATACCAAGTATGAATATCTCTTTAACTGTAGCAAAACACAAGAAGGAGGGTAGAAAAAGAGGGGAGCGCTCTAGTGTAATAAGTCCCAAAAAAAAAAAAAAAAATATATATATATATATATATATATATATATATATCTATATCCTCCACCAGTATCACCCCACACGTGGGTACTCACTAAAGCAATTGGCTGTTTTACACTTGTATGAAAAACAAACACGCATCAGTGGGTATATATATATATTAACCCAAATCCACGAATCACTTCAAAGGCCGTGATTCTTCTTTACATCCCCTCCGGATGGCCAAGAAACTCAAAAAAACAACACAAAAAAATGGTGCCAATAGTGAAATATTATTTAAAACCTCTCAATGTGACAGGTAACTTAAAGAAGTTTGTACTCACATTTATCTTTGGTCAAGCAATGGGATTTCTTCATAAGTGACTCTCACATGTAGGGTAATCTCACTGACCCTACCTGGTGCAGTCCAGTCATCTCCTCCAATCACGTCCAATGTTCCAAAAAAAGGTTTTTTATTAAATACAATATAATTGTTTAAAATAAACCATAAAAATAGAATAAAAAGATATATAATATAACAGACTACGCGTTTCGCGGTGACACCTCTTTATCAAGTCATATCCAGGATATAGGACTTGATAAAGCTGTGTCACCGCGAAATGCGTAGTCTGTTATATATCTTTTTATTCTATTTTTATGGTTTATTTTAAACAATTATATTGCATTTAATAAAAACCTTTTTGGAACATCGGACATGTGGACGTGATTGGAGGAGTGGTGTGAGTGGAACAGCTGACCCGACAGAAATCCCATTGCTGATCAAAGATAAATGAGACTACAAACTTCTTTAAGTTACCTGTCACATTGAGAGGTTTTAAACAATATTTCACTATTGGCACCATTTTTTTTGTGTTGTTTTTGGAATCTCTCTAACTGTACATCTGCTGGTCTTTTGGCTAACATGGGACATAGGCAGTTTTTAATGAAATTTTCAAATATGCAAACTTCATACAAAGCGACATGTCCACTTTTAATAAAATAAAGTAGTTTTCATTTTATTTATTTTCTTTCCAACAGGTAAATATGTAATATGAAAAGCTTTTAATCTAAAATTTCACATTTTACTTTCAGATCCAGAAAGTGTCTTGAACAACAGCTTCTCCCAGAATGAAGGATCAAAGCTGCTTGGTGATGGCTCATCCCTGGAAAAGCTTAGAAACTGTGACACAATGCTAGATATGGATGTAACTGTACGTGAAGAATCCAATATCACAGAATCTCAAGGTGAAAACACAGCCACAGAATACTTCACTACTATTATTAATAAGGGCACGGAAAGGAAAAACAAGCATCAGGGACCTGGCTCATATCAGAAAAGTCCTGGAGAAAAGAGTTCATTAATATGTTCTGACTGTGGGAAATCTTTCCCTGCACCTTCACATCTTATTATACACCAGAGAACTCATACAGGAGAGAAACCATTTGTGTGTTCCGAATGTGGGAGAGGTTTTGCCCAAAGCTCAAGTCTTGTTAAACATCAGAGAACGCACACAGGAGAAAAACCATGTCCGTGTCCTTTATGTGGGAAATCTTTTGCTTCGTCTTCAAATCTAGCTGCACACCAGAGAACTCATACAGGAGAAAAACCGTTTAAGTGTACTGAATGTGGGAAGTGTTTTGCTCAAAGTGCAAGCCTTGCTGAACATCAGAGAATTCACTCGGGGCAAAAACCATTTGTGTGTTCTGAATGTGGGAAATCTTTCAACAAAACCTCAAATCTTGTTAGACATCTGATGATTCACACAGGAGAAAAACCGTACAAGTGTTCAGAGTGTGGGAAATCTTTCACCCAGACTTCAAATCTTGTTAAACATCAGAGCATTCACACAGGAGAAAAACCTTTTAAATGTTCTGTATGTGGTAAATCTTTTACTCAAGGCCAACATCTTGTTGTGCATCAGAGAATCCACACAGGAGAAAGACCATTTAAGTGTTCTGATTGTGGCGAATCTTTTAACCAACTTTCAAGTTATCGCAAGCACCAGAGACTTCACTTTTAAGAAACATTTTTAATGTCCTGAGTGCATAATTTTTTTATTTTTTTTTCCAGAAAAAAAACAGCTCTTCTTAAACCTCAATCTCACAATTTAGGAAAAAAGTCTTGTGCCTATTGTTAGAAATGTTTCTCATGTTAACCATTTCTTCTTGGAACATCAGAACGCACATGTGAAATTAACCATTTGCTTGATGAAATTGTTTCCTCTGTGATTTGAATTTTTGCTTAAAAAAAAAAAAAAAAAAAAAAAAAAAGGAAAGGAAAATAAAAATTCCTAGTAAACGAATGTATTTTAATTGTATGAGGCAAATCATTGTGGAAATCTCCTACTCTACAGACTTCACACAGGGTTGTAGGGGGGGGGGGGGGGACATTTAAACCAAAATTATCTCATTTTTAAACAAGCACAAAAGAACAGGAGTCAAGTAATACAACTTAGAACCTTGGTTCTCAGCGCCAGTCCATGGGCAGCACCAACAGGTCAGACTTTACATAATTAAGCAGCGGTAGATCAGTCACAATGCCTGATTTATTGATTAACCACCAGTGATCAATCTGGGGATTATTGAAAACCTGACCTTTTTAGTAGTGTCCTGAAGACCAATGTTGAGAAACCTGGACTTAAATTAATTTACATTGTTCATTAGATGCAACTAACTTGAATGCTAGAGAGATCTCCAGTGCAATGGTTTAGTGACCTCTCCATCATAAAAGGGAGTCAAAGGGACACAATATCCTGTATACGAAGGTTGCTTCACTAGGAGACAAACCAGATAAATTACCTGGTGTGAAGGTAAAATAAGACCATTTCGGTGCCCATATGTTGGTATAGCAACAGAAACATAGAATTTGACTGCTGATAAGAACCATTCGGCCCATCTAGTCTGCCCATTTTCCTACTGTAAAAACCTCAAATCTCTTTTGGTCCTTGGTCTTGTTTTAAGTTAAGGACAGCCTTATGCCTATCCCATGCTTGCTTAAATTGTCACTGTATTAACTTCTACCTCTTCTGCTGGTAGGCTATTCCACTTATCTACTACCCTCTCAGTGAAGTAAAACTTTCTTACATTACATCTAAACCTGTGTCCCCCTGGTTTCAGACTATGGCCTCTTGTCCTAACATTTTTACTCCTTTGAAATGTTCTTCCCTCTTGTATTGTGTTGATTCCCTTCATGTATTTGAATGTTTCAATCATATCCCCTCCCTCTCTTCTATCCTCCAAGCTATACTTGTTCAGATGCTTTAGTCTATACTGATACTACTTTTCCTGTAAACCAGTCACCATTTTAGTAGCCCTTCTTTGAATTTTCTCTAGAGAACCTATATCCTTCTGGAGATGGGGTCTCCAGTACTGTACACAATACGCTAGGTGAGGTCTAACTAGAGATCTGTACAGTGGCATGACCACTTCCCTTTTTCTGCTACCAATGCCCCTAGCTATACAACCCAGTACCCTGCTAGCATTCCCCCTGCTTTATTACATTGCCTGCCTACCTTTAATCATTAGAAATAATTACTCCCAAATCCCTTTCCTCTGTTGTCTGACAGTACAGTATATTTTTCCTTTGGACTTTTATGTCCCGAGTGCATTATTTTACATTTATCAACATTAAACTGCAGCTGCCACACTCTTGTCCATTCTTCTAATTTACCTAAATCATTTGGCTTATTCCCCCTGGAATGTCTACCCTATTGCAGATCTTTTGTAAGAAAAATTGCATAAGCGCTACTGAGCTTAATGGGATAGAGTATGCGGCCGTCACTTAAGGACCACAGACTATTAATTTTATTTATAAATGTTCGCTTCCCGTTCAGGGCTCCTCGAACGGCGTGCAGCCCTGAATTCTATGACAGTCCTGGCACCTCATGGGACCTCAACACAAATCTACCCATGACATAATAGAAGCTTCAAGGGGTTAAATTAAGTAGATCGCCGAGTCTTCTTTATTGAAAGTAGAACAGTTTGCACTATATTTAGTGTGCTACTTTTATGTAGTTCACAAGTTATTTAATATAGAAGGGCCCCCGTCCCGCCCCTTCTGACCGCCTCCCACTGAATCTTCATTCTGTCCCAGGACCGGACGGATGCAGCGAGAGACAGACTTCAGTATACAAAGTGAAATCCTGCCCTCCTTTGTCAAGGAGAACAGGGCTTTCCTTATACTTACTGACGTTTGTCCCTTGCTGCATCCATCCGGTCCTGGGACAGAATGAAGATTCAGTGGGAGGTGGCCAGAAGGGGCGGGACTGGGATCCTTCTACACTGAATAACTTGAACTATGTAAGGTACTAGATATATAGCGCAAACTGTTCTATTTTTCAATAAAGACTCGGCAATGTACTTAAGTTGAAACATTGCTATCCCTTTAAACATTGTTAAATAAGATGGAGTCCACTTTGCCACTTAGTAATTCACCAAATTTTAGAATATAGTCTTCTCAATATCTCTTTATCCTAATTCTTATAAATCACACTAAACAGCCTCAACTGTAGCTTTAAAGACAAAAACAAAATTCACAGCGCTAATTCACATTAATTTATATATTTAATCTACAGGTAGAAGTTGAGAACTCAAATGAATAAATATAGATTGCAGAAAGAAATGAGTAAGTTCTCCAAGCTCCCCAAGATTAGGCCGAAGCCTAAACAGCAACCCAAAACCAAACCAAATCTGTGCTCCTCCATATAAGCTATCCAAGTGTGAACCCTGTGTAAAGCATATTGTGTACCACTTTAATAAATTTGGGGTCTCTGTTGCATAGTTTGGCCAAAGTATATTTAAAGGGATAGTAATACTTCGTTTTAACTTTATTTAATTTTGTAGGCATTAAAAAAACACGAAGAAAGATGTAAGTCTTATCTCTCATACCTTTATGGTTTATGAGATATTCACAAGCAAAGTTTCCCCTCCCGCCCCTTTTACCTAGTGTAAGCCATCTCTTCTCAGATGTGGAATCCAGTCCATAGACCAGACAGATAACAGCAGAGGACAATCTTCTTCCTATGAGAACAATGAAAGCTCTGCCCCCCTTGACAAGTTTTTCCCTTATCTTAATTGAAGATTGTCCCTCTCTGCAGTCTACCTGGGCACCTCCCTTCTGATCTGGCTGAGCAGTGTTACATCAGTAAAAGGGGCGGGAGGGGGGTACTTTATCATTGAATTACTCTTGAACTACAACTCTGACAGAATTGAAATAACACTCTCCAAAGTCCAAATACTATGATGATTAATTAGAGCTGCTTTTATTATGAAACATTACTATCCCTTTAAGCCCGCCTGCCACATCAAGGCCCCCCAATATAAGGCGAGTACCTAACTTCACACAGTCATCCTATCTAGATTAAAAACACACCTGATGAAGCATTTCTTACAAACTGAGATTTCTTGTATATAATGCATTGGGCATATTTTAAAAACATTAACACATTTAAAAACAACTTCATGTTAGGACTCACCTTCACTGAACTGTAGAGAGTGAGCAGCAGGCCAAGAGACTGGCACTCAATCAGTCCCCTTTATAACTCCCGTAAGTCAAATGGGGTTTAGTTGTTGCCTTAAAGGCAGTGATCAGGACAGCCCAAACATTAGGACAACACCATGCTTTTAAAACCCTCTACAAGTGGCAACAACTGTGCAGATAAATGTTTAAACGCTTAAATATGTATTAATCTTACAATATAAAGTGAAAAGCAGCTTGAATGAGAAAAAATAAATGTGCAAAGACAAAAACAAAATTCACAGAGCTAATTCACATTAATTTATACATCTAATCTACAGATATAAATTGATAACCCAAATGAATAAATATAGATAGCTATTTATTCATTTGGGTTCTCAACTTTTATCTTTGAAGACAAAAGATACAAAATTCACAGTGCTAAATCACATTAATTTATACATTTAATCTACAGATAAATGATAAAGGAGATTCGAGTCGTATGACTCGGAGGCTCTTCAACAGAGCCAAAATCGCGTTATTTAAAAAGAACTACTTCATTGGAACGGTCTACAAAGTGTGCCTGCAAACCAGGCACGCTGTAGACTTTTCCAGTGAAGTAATTCTTTTCCTATAATGCGACTTCAGCTCAGACCGGGATCTCATGCTGTCAGCTAGACACTGATATCAGGAGGAGGGAGGGGGAACTTTGAAAGCGAATATCTCTCAAACCACAGCGGTTTGAGAGAGAGGATTTGTGGCGCATAGTTTAATTTTTTTTAACCTCTACAAAACCATAACCAGAGGGGTATGTGTTTCATACCCCTCTGGCACTCAGTGATGCTAAATACAGCTTTCTACAATTCTAGTACTCCTGGAATAGATACAGTGAATGTAACCAAACTGCATTTCATACCCCTTTTGTTTTTAGAAGACCAGTCTTCTGTGTTTTTTTTTTTTGTTTTTTTTTTTTCCCCCCTCCCTCCTGTGCCTTAACTTTCTGCATGCTGAAGAAGTATCAAACTCTTTGCACCTCAATGTGTTGGACACCTGGCATGCAAGGGGTTAAGCTCTGTTCTTTATGTGAACCCAAGTTCTTGTTTGTTTTTCTGAATACTATATTCATGTAACTGATGGTGCCCCATTCTCTGTATCATTCGAATCTTTTTAAACAGGCTTACAAAAAATGTAATTGAGGTGAAAATAAAGGTAATTTAAAAAAACCACATTGCCAATGTGGCTTTGATTAGAAATCTGTCTTTTACTTGTAATTCAGAGACTTGAGTGACTATCCTTTAAAGGGTTTTTTTTCCCAAAAAATATAATTCAAGAACATGGCTGATATTAGACCACTTTTATAGAGCTGTCCATCATGCACACACAAATTTACTAATCCAAATGATTTGTGATCTCCAGACACCAGGTTCTCGCCCCCAAATGTATCTGATACTATATCTGCACTCTTGTGAAATCCCAATGGAACATGGGAGCGAACAACTTAACTTGTAGCACCTCTGAGAGACCACCATGCCTTATAACAAAACACTTTGTTCTCAGTGAGTGCGTGTCACAATACTTATTTTCTCTGCCGTCCAATATAACTCACAGGTACCATGGGAAGGCAACAGCTCCTGCCAGTGGGCTGGATCAGTTCTATAGAAGTGCAGGGGTGGTGCCTCCCCCTCCTCCATATCAGGCTACCTAGCAAATCCCTGCCCAGATTGTTCCACAGGCCTGGTGAAATGGCTGAGAACAGTTCTGCTTAGTTTTTAGTGTTTTTATTGTTAGATATGGGGTGTCCAGATTCCCCCATTAGGTGGATTACCATTATTGGCTGACCAATCTTCCAAAAAGCCTTTAGTGTCCCTCCCCTTTGTAGAAAAATGGCTTTTTGGGCCAGACCTTACCAAGATCATTGCCGATGCTACTGGAGGAAAAGGTCCACTCTTGCCTCAGATTGCCCCTAAATGTGTTTGTGTGTTTTTTTGTGTTTGGTTTTTTTGTTTTTTTATTATTATTCTCCACCCCCCAAGAAGACTCTCATGGCTTTCATTTACCATTGCCAGTTAGGTGGCCAGTTTTAATGTGATATCCGAGTTGGTAGCATTATATGATATATGACATTCCACTATCCTGTTTTGAAGTGATTTGGAAACAGTTGATTTGACAACAGACCAGAATCTATGGTTGTGATGACAACCAGACTCTTGGATCCGGCACCAAATTCCGTGAGGGATGGGTTTAAATAACACAATAGTGCCGACAATCTGTAACACTGTAGTCTCTGAAAGTCCCAATGTGGGACTGAAACGTTGGACAATACCAACATTTTACATTTTTAATGTGCTAAATAAAGAATCGTTTTAATTAAAGGGAGTGCTCTGCTTTTTCTTATAATTGTTATGAGATGTTTTTGCCTTTAGCACCTCGAATATATGGAAAGCGTGTGCAGCGGTTCCCGACAAATAACACTCACGGAGTCCTGGTTCATCCTTATCTATAAAAAGCCAACTCTGTCTTTTTCAAGGCGCATGGGAAACTTCTGTGCCGAACTAGTGGGTTTTGTTGGTCATTTCATAATGGTACTAAATACATCACAAACCCCTTCCATCTTGCTGTTTTTTGTTTTTTTTTTGTCCAGAGATTTTTGAGATACGGTTCAGGTGCATCTCTTTAGAGATGCAGTATTCTCCCTGTAGAACAAACGTCCCCATTCCAGCTCAAGAATGTTTCACCAATCTTTTCGTGGTTCCAAAAAAGAATGGCGTCTGCTGTCCTATTCTGTACTTGAAGTGTCAAGTATGTGCCAACTCCGGACTTTAGGGTGTAATCTCTGCAATCTGTCATGGCTGCCATGTGCCCGGGATTATTTCTTGCCTCCCAGGATATACAGGACACTTGTCTTCACGTCCCAAATCATCCGATCAGCGATTCCTAGGCTTTGCCTTTGAGAGGAATCATTACAAGTTCACTGCCCTTCGCTTTGGACTAGCATCTTCTCCAAGGATCTTTACAAAAGTTATGGATACTTTGGCAGACCACAGCAGCGCTCAAGGGATTTCACTGACTTCTTATCTAGATGACATCTACTCAAGGCTCCTTTGGAAGCTGTACCCATTTCTCACATTTAAGACTGCATCCTCATCCTGGAGAAACACAGTTGGGTGCTCCATCTCAACTAATCTTCTCTGGTTACTTTTACAGGTCTGTACCGGTACCTACTTGGGGAGGAGATTCGATACCATCCAAGGGAGGATATTTCTACTGGAAGACAAGATCCTGGCTCTGTCTCAGGTTACACGAGCAGTATCCTTGCTGTCAGTGTCTGAGGGATTACATGAGAGTTGAGGTCTCCTATATTGCACACGAGGGAGTTGCAGTTGGACATTCTCAGGAGATGGTCAAGACAACACTCTCTTGCATGTCTCATGCCACATCTCCACAAAATAAAAAGGATCTTCACTGGTAGCTTCACCATCCTTGCCTAATCTGGGACATTGGTTTCTCATACCAGAATGGGTGGTAAGTCACCGTGGATGCCAGGATGAACGGCTGGGGAGCCACCCTGCATCACCTAAGAGGCAGGGCTGCTGGACCGGAGAGGGAGAGTTTTCGTCTAATCAACATGGAGATACGGGCCATTTGCCTGGTGCTTCACCACTGGCCCCATGTGCTTTCATGCACATTGTTGAGGGTTCACTTGGACATACATAAATCATCAAGGAGGAACCAGAAGCAAATCTGCTTGGGCAGAGATATGGGAAGAAGCCCACGTTCTGGCCATCTCAGCAATTAAAATCCCAGGCATGGAAAATGTGATAGACTTTGAGTTGCCAACATCTGGATGCTGGAAATTGGGAACTTGATGGAAGTGATTGCAACCATATTGTTCAATGCTGGGGTCTTTCATGAATGGATCTCATGGAGTCTCATGACAAATGGAAGGATCCTCTAGAGTTTATGATGGATGCAGTGTCCATTCCATTTAACTTCCATCTCGCTTGTGTTTTTCCAGTTTCCCCTGATTCCCAGGGTCCTGATCAAGATGTAGATGGGTAAAGTGATTCTGATCTGCTCCCTTTGGCACTGTTGGGCATGGTTCATGGATCATCTTAGTCTTCCCATCACAGAACAATTGTATCTTCCGTTCAGGATGGGACTTCTAACGTAAGGTCCACTTTGTTACTAACAGGTGTAAAGGTTGGCTTTGATGCCATGACTTGATGCCAACATCCTGAAGAAAAAGGTTTCTCCAACACTGTCATTTCCTTTATTGTTCAGGCTAGGAAGTATGTTCATTCAAGGCTTTATCATAGGATGTGGTTTGCTTATCGGGATATGTCCCCCTCAGTCTTCCTACTATTCTGGCTTTTCTTCAGGATGGAATCAACAAGGGTTTCAGCCTGAATTATATTAACCCCTTAAGGACCGGGAAAATCTGATGTCGTTTTCCCTTAAGGACCGGAGCAATTTTGACTTTTTTGACTATGTCTTTGTTCAACCATATTTTCTCTTTAATTCCTTTTGTGCACCCACATAAATTATATACTGTTTTTTTAAGCACAAGTAGGGCTTTCTTTTGATACCACAATTATATGAATACCTCATTGTTTAATTTGATTAAAATAGAAAAAAAGAGGAAAAAAATTGAAAAAAAACAACATTTTGCTTACATTTTTCTGTCAGGATTTGCATACTATTAGTTAATGAAAAAAAAATACCCCTAAATATATTCATTTGCTTCTCCTGAATATAAGAATACCCCATATGCCTAGTATTTTAGTCCTTTACTCACATTTACAAGGTAAATATTACAAGATGGCTGCCGTTATTTCCAACTTGTGATTTCTCAACAATTGGCATGTGAGCATCATAGCTTAGCTGACGGTGCCAGAACCAAAAATGTCCCACAAAGGTATATGTTCCTGAAAACTAGACAACATAAGGTAAATAATCAGGAGAATTTTGGAGTTTTTCATGCAGCTATTTTTCCAGAAAAAAATTTCAAAATTGTGGTAATATTTTGTTTTTTTGCAGTTTTCACACTTACATTTCAATACTACTGTTGATATCAAGCACATGATAGGTGAAGATTTTTAAAAATGCATTGTTTAGTGTTCAGCTCCTTCTTCTGAGTACGGCAATACCCCATATGCATAGGTTTCTCAAGGTTTGGGAGAGCTACGGGGCCCAAATTGGAACATGCGCGTTTCCAGTTTCACACTTTGAATTTTCACAGCTTGCATCACTGGTGCCATGTCTCATTTGGGGCTGTGTAACAGTGCTCCACTCTAAGATTTCCCCCCAAAAGTATATATTTTTGGAAAGTAGACACCCCAGGCTTTCATTTTATGCATGTTTTCAATTTTTTTACACATCCATTTTACCACCAATCGCTCGTAAATCTTGACGTAAGTTAAAAAAACAGCGTTTTTCACACTTGCACTTCAATGTTGATGTGAATTTCAAGCACATGATAGGTGAAGATTTTTAAAAATGCATTGTTTAGTGTTCAGCTCCTTCTTCTGAGTACGGCAATACCCCATATGCATAGGTTTCTCAAAGTTTGGGGGAGCTACGGGGCCCAATTTTGAACAAATATTGAATTTTCACATCTTGGTTAACTGATGCCATTACTCATTTTGGGCTATGTTCCAGTGCTGCACTTTAGAATTTCCCCCCAAAAGTGTATATTTTTGGAATGTAGACACCCCCAGCTTTCATTTTAGGTGTGTTTTCAATTTTTTTACACAGCCATTTTACCACCACTTTCTCATAAACTTGATGTAAGTAAAAAAACAGCGTTTTTCACACTTTGCCTTCAATGTTGATGTGAATTTCAAGCACAGAATAGGTGAAGATTTTATAAACTGAATTGATTAGTGTTCAGCTCCTTCTTCTGAGTACGGCAATACCCCATATGCATAGCTTTCTCATGGTTTGGGGGAGCTACGGGGGCCAAATTGGAACATGCGCGTTTCCAGGTTCACACTTTGAATCTTCACAGCTTGCGTTACTGGTGCCATGTCTCATTTGGGGCTGTGTAACAGTGCTCTTTTTTAAGATTTCCCCCCAAAAGTGTATATTTTTGGAAAGTAGACACCCCAGGCTCTCGTTTTAGGTGTGTTTTCCAATTTTATACACAGCCATTTTACCACCAATCCCTCGTAAACCATGACGTAAGTAAAAAAAAAAAAAAAAAAACAGCGTTTTTCACACTTAGGGTTGGCGGCAGTATACTGGGCTGCATACAAATTGGTTTGGGAAACAATTTCACCTAAAATGTCTTCCCCCAAAAACAAATCAAAAAAATGATCATGGGTAAATCCTTCCACATCAATTTGAATCCCTGGGTTGCCTGTGAATTCTGAGATTTGTGGGCATAAATTGATACCCATTCATTAGGATCCAGAGTGGCAGGTGTTGGGGCATTTCTTTGGGCAGGTCTTTTGGCAGGCGCTGGGGCAGTTGCCAGGGCAGCTCTTGGGGCAGCACTTGGGGCATTTCTTTGGTAGGTCTTTGGGCAGATCTTTTGGCAGGTGCTGGGGCAGTTGCCAGGGCAGCACTTGGGGCATTTCTTTGGGTAGGTATTTTGGTAGGTCTTTGGGCAGTTCTTTTGGCAGGTGCTGGGGCAGTTGCCAGAGCAGCTCTTGGGGCAGTGCGTCTTTTCTTGACAGAAGGCCCAGCGTCATCACTAGAGCTGCTCTCACTTTCTGAAAACTGCGCTATGTCAAAATCTGACGCAGTGTCTGTTGCCTCAGAGTCAGACGCCAAAAAGGCATATGCCTCTTCAACGCTGTACCTGCGCTGCATTTTGCCCACTAAAAAAACTTTTTTTTTTTTTATTTTCTTACGCTATCCCTAAATCTAACCCTAAAACTTACCCTAGCCTACGTATATCCTGAACCTACCTAACCCAAATGAACTACCTATCTAAACTGCACTTATTATATATATATATATATATAATATTTTTTTTTTTTTTTTTTTTTGGGGGGGGAGTTTGGGGTTTGTTTTTTTTTTTCTTACGCTATCCCTAAATCTAACCCTAAAACCTAAATCTAACCCTAAAACTTACCCTAACCTACGTATATCCTGAACCTACCTTACCCAAGTTAACTACCTATCTAAACTGCACTTATTATATATATATATATATATATATTTTTTTTTTTTTTTTTTTTTTTTTTGGGGGGGGGGGGTTTGGTTTTTTTTTTTTTTTTCTTACGCTATCCCTAAACCTAAATCTAACCCTAAAACTTACCCTAACCTACGTATATCCTGAACCTACCTAACCCAATTGAACTACCTATCTAAACTGCGCTTATTATATTTTTTTTTTTTTGGGGGGGGGGGTGGGGGTTTGGTTTTTTTTTTTTTTTTTTCCCCTTAAACCTAAATCTATCCCTAAAACTTTCCCTAACACACGTCTACACTAAACCTCCCCAACTACCTACCAAAATACCTAAACTATATTTAGTATTAAAAAAAAAAAAAAATTAAAAAAAAATGTAAAAAAAATTAAAAAAATTTTAAAAAAATCTAAAAAAATTCAAGGGGGATGGGGGGTGTTCCACAGATCAGAAAACACTGATCTGCAGCAAATTGATCACTCCAAGAGTGATCAGATGGGGGGGCACTTATTGATCACTGCAGAACAGTGATCAAAGGGTTAATTTTCTTTATTTAAACTTTTTTTTTTTTACAGGAACACTGGAACACCATCTCCCTCTGTCTCTCTCCACCTCAGCAGTATGCAAGGTGGAGGGAGGCAGAGAGATCTGACAGGGACAGTATTTACAAATACTGTCCCTGTCATTCAGGTTTTGCAACATGTGATTCGCTTTTGAAGCGAATCGCATGTTGCAACAATGTTTCTGCCGCTTGTTACTAAGTGTCCCGATACCGGGACACTTAGTAACAAGCGGCTTGAACTCTTCCATCGCTCCGTGCGGCCGTGATGGAAGAGTTTAACCCATGACGGTGCAGGACCGTCATGGGTCCTTAACAGGTTTGCAACCCATGATGGTCCTGCACCGTCATGGGTCCTTAAGGTGTTAATGTTCAGAGCTCTGCCTTCTGTGATCTCTTTCAGAAGAGAATTGCTCTCATTAACATCAAGATATGTTAAGAACTAAGCAAGCGAGATAATTTAATCATTAGCATGAAGGGATAGTGTAATGCTGGGGATTCCAACATTCTATCACTTACACGATTCCAGCACTGCAACAACCTTGAAGTCTGATAGCATCTTCTCTGCTCTCCCACTTTCCCAGTAGGGAGGATATTATCAGACTTCACCATCTCTCCCTTAACCCTTCCAGTGCACAGGGATAGGAATTGTGCACACGTGTGCCACTCAAAGGGTTAACCAAATCTATATATACCATATATGAGTGAAGTTGCTGCATCTATGTATATTCTATAGATTTGTGTGTGTTATTAACAATGTCACAAATTGAGATAAAAAATGTAAACTATAAAAGGAGGACTACAGCGTCGGTATCGAATGAAGGTCAGATGATTATTCATTACATTTAATTGTCCTCAAATAAATAGGGAATTGCAGAGGGTGGGTGGTCAGAGATGTGCAGGTAAGCATATGAATAATGAAAAATATATTGTATAGCTTGTGGTGAAATTACTGATATAAATATATTCAGATTAAGAAGAAGGATTTACCGGACTCTTGGGGGGGGGGGGGGGGGATTTGGTTCCTGAACCGCCACTGCTGCTACCCCTCTTCCACGGCTGGCTGGAGCCCTGCTACTTCCTGGTGTCTGGAGGTCCTGGATACTCAGGCAGGAACAACTGGATGCTGCCCCCTGGCAGACCTAGTGAATTTACTTGCAGAACCCTAGGTGGGGTTTCCAGAGGCCCTACGCCAGTAGACTGGTGAGGCAAGTGAATTTGCTCCTGCAGTGGCTAAGGTGAGAATCCCCAGCCCAAGCCCCCACCAGAAATACAGCTGAGACTTGTATTAAGGAGGGTAGTACAGAACAGCCTTTATTGATAAAACACACTGCTTATATATACTTCCAGACACTCTTATCAAGATAAAAATACAAATTAGTGCTTGAAAAAGGTACATTTTAACTGGTCCATAATAACCTCCCCTGATTGGTCAATGAAGCACAGCAGGAGTCAATTCACATTCCAAGCATTCCTTAGCACATGGAGTATTCTTTAAACAAGCCAGAGTGCTGGACTTCACAGCCCACTCTGCACTCTGGTTCCTCATTGCCTTCCCCTATGCAGGACTTACAGTATAACTACACACACACTATTACCAAATGTCACATAATGTACAAAACAGTGATCGATATTTCAAATGTTCTAGTTCTAAACTGCTCTGTCTGGTGACAAGGAGTATGTTTGATTTGTATATTGAGGGGGTAATTCGTATAAAGGTGAGATGAGGGTGTCTTTGGATAAGTGGTCTGATATTTATCATTATGTGCCAGATGTGTAGACAATTCATTGCATACTCCTGATATTTAAAGGGTTAATGGTCACATAATTTTATATTGAAGGGCGTGTCTAGAGTTTCTTGTTAATCTTATAAGAACAATCCTTGTCTTATTAGTCTGAGGAGAAATTCTTGTAACATGCTTGTCACAAATAAGAATTTGGTGAGCCATATGTATATGGGGAGTTACTGAAATTTACCCACAGAGCATTAAGACAAGGATTGTTTTTATAAGCATAACCAGAAACTCTAGATGCACCATCTTATACGATTGTGACAATTAAACCTTTGAATGCCAGACGAGTACGCAATGCGTTGCATAACTGTCTGGTACGCAAATTATTAACATCAGAATAATGATCTAGGCTGCGCCATAGATATCCTAATTGTTTGGACTGCCAGAGCAGAGGAACTTTTGTTATTTAGCAAATATAACTGCTTTTCATCCCATCTTTAAAGGGATAGTAATACTTGCAAATTACTAATCCCCATATTGTAGCTTTGTTAAAAAGAAACTTATTGCCCCCAGTGTCATCTCTCAAACCCTTATGGTCTGAGAGATGATAGCGCTCAAAGTTCCCCCCTCCCTTCCCCTTCCCTGACTGAACGCTGACTGCAGGGATATCCGGTATTACTTGCATCAGGCGGCTCTGCAGCATTGCTGAGATCGTGTTTATAAAAAAGAAATCTTTCACTAAAGCGGTCTTCTACGTGTGCTTGCAAACAAAGCACAAACAAAGCACACGTAGAAGACCGTTTCAGTGAAAGAATTCTTTTTTTTTTATAAACACGATCTCTGCTCAGCTGCAGAGCCAACTGATGCACATAATACTGTCATAAGACAGCTTCCCCTGCAGTCAACGTTCAGTCAGGGAAGGGGGAGGGAGGGGGAACTTTGAGCGCTATCATCTCTCACACCATAAGGGTTTGAGAGATTACACTGTGGGTGATAAATTTCCTCTTAACAAAGCTACACTATGGGGATTAGTAATTTGCAAGTGTTACTACCCCTTTAACTCTAAACACAGCCATTCACCACCAACAATTACATTTCTGGATACCACAGTCAGTATTAGACACAACTCCATCTAGACATCTCAGCTCTGCAAACCAACAGACAGGCCTAGTTATCTCAGTAATGAGTTTCCATCCTAGACATACAGCTTCCCCCTCCTCCCCGTTTATAAAAGCGGTGTGCACACACATGTACCACAGATAAAGTGCCCATATTATTCCGACCCAAACCACACCATCAAGGGCAAATTCTCCTGCAGATCATCTAATATTGTCCACCTCCTCATGTGTGTGAATTGTCCCAAGACCGGGCAGGACAAACTTTCTCATAGGTCCAGTATGAGAAACAAGAGAGACACCCCAGTGGGTCAACATTTTTTGCAAGACTGGTCACCGGATCAAAGATCTCAGAGTCACTGTACTGATGGGAAATGTTCAGACCCAGAGACACAGAAGATTTGGGAATGTAAATTGATGACCATGTTTAATACTCTAAACTGTGGGCTTAAAGCGATAGTAATGGTTCAAAATAAATGCAGCTCCAATTATTCTTAATAGTTTTTGGGATACACAGAGCATTATTATCATTCTCTTCGAGGTGTAGTTCCAGAATAGTTGAATTATAAAATGTCCCCCTCCTGTCCCTTTTACCTGTTGTAAGTCTCCTCCCCTCAGATGTGCAATCTGGTCTCTTTATCGGACAGATCACAGCAAGGGACAATCTTCTTAATGTGAGAACAATGAAAACCCTGCCCCTGCTCCTTATGCTTACTGAAGGTTGTCCCTATCTGTGATCCATCTGGACAGTCTTGCTACTCTGAGGTGAGCAGTGTTACATCAGTAAAAGAGGCAGGAAGGGGACACTTTATCATTCAATTACTCTGGAACTAAACATCATATAGAATGATAACATTCTACATGGCCAAAAAACGATAAAGAATAATCAGCCTGGATTTATTTTGAAACATTTTTATACCTTTAACTGTGTCAAGGCATTTGTCACATTATTCCACACCCACTAAACATATTTTGGCTGAAACTGACCCCCGGGGTGCCAGCGCCGTGGCTGGGTAGCCAGCAGTGAAGGCCTGGAGCAACATGAAGTTACAAACTGAAAACCGCACTCCTGGAAGCAGGGAGATCCAAGTAAAATCAGCTTTATTTTGACATCAAAATCGATTGACACACAACAACGTAGATCTAAACGCGTTTCGCACATATAGTGCTTATCATAGACCTAATTCAAACGACGGAACTTGATTGCTATTTAAAGAACACACAAAAGTATCTCTCTGAACTTAGGTCAATCACAGAGGTTGTTACAATTCAAATAAATAAAATGATCAATGTGAAATAGATTTAAGCTCAGTGTGTTCCAAAAGCAATCTCCAACACTTAACAAGTAAAACCTATAATGTATCAACATAATAAAAAAAATACTTTTTTTTATATACAATCTATGAGTTTTACAATGCTGCGCAACCACTTTCGTATGGAACAATTAAAGAAACAGTATCCTAGTTTGTCATACATAGAAATTCACTATTATACACAATGGGTGACATCAAATTCACAGTTTAGGCCATCTAGAACAAAGATTAAAAATCCAATATACCGCTCTCGCTATTTTTTGGACGGAAGAACCCTGAAATAGTATAGCAGTCTAGGAAGGAGATTCATCTTTATGGAAATGATGCGCTCTATCCATGAGATGTTATAGGGGCGCCACTGCTCAAGATTGGCCATTAGAGTATGCAGCAGTAGAGTATAGTTTGCAGAATAAAGTGAATGATATGTCAGGGTCAGCTTAATGCCTAAGTAATAAAAAGATATGATTTTTGTCATGAGAAGTGTTTTAATTAGTTGCTTGGAATTTCAGACTGAAAACACACACTGAAGTGAAATGTAGTTTATTGAAATATGCAATGATTAAAAAGGTTCATACAAAACAAACATACAATAAGTAAACAAGTTACTTATCTCTAATCCCCTGGAGCAAAACAGCAGTGTGTGAGAGCCCTACACACTAACTCCTAGGATCACATACAGGTGAATAGCCCGACAGACCTGACGCATACCTCCCAAGTGTCCCTCTTTAGGAGGGACAGTCCCTCTTTTAGATCCAAATCCCTCTGTCCCTCTTTCCCACTCTGATGTCCCTCTTTTTAGGAGATCAGACTGAGTGGTATGTAGGTAAGTGTATCATATTGTTCTACAGCAATATAACTTGAATTATTGTTTGTTTAAATGTCAGTATATGTGTTTATAAATTAGTCTGTGTAAATAAAATACTTTTGTCTTATTATAAGTCATTTATTAGATTACACAAAGAGGTATGAATAGGTCATGAAATAGCCTAAAAATCCCCGGTAATGCCCCACCCACCAGCCACACCCCCAGCCACACCCCCTAAACCACAAGTGTCCCTCTTTGGCAACTTGAAATGTTGGGAGGTATGCAGACGTCCCAAATGGCTCTCCACAAAAATGGCTCTGACCACTGCTGTCTTGGTTACAGGTTAAAATACAGACTACGCCCTAAGATGTCTAAAACTATGCATGCGTATGTGCTTGATTATATAACACTGAATATAGGAGACATCTCTAAATGATACAGGTAAACACTACGTCTTACAGTGCCTGCCCCTCTGCTGTTGCGAAACCTAATGCAGAGCATTAACCCCCAACTGACCGTGAGGAGAACACCAAAAACCATTCCTTACAAGAAGTCAAAGTTGAGTTGAAATAATCTGAGTAGGTTGGGAAAGGTTGATATTTAGGGTTTGAGATTTATCCAGATTAATCTTGAATCCAGAAACCCGTTGGTAGATAAGAAGTTCCCGCATAACGTTAGGAAGAGAAGTTGCTTGGACAAAGATCAGAAGTATATAATCTGCAAATAGAGAGTGTTTGTGATGTGTATCGCCCACAAGGATCCTGGCAATGTCCAGGTTTTGGTGAATGTGAGCTGTGAAGGGTTCTAAGCTAAGTGCGAACAGGAGCGGGGAAAGCGGACATCCCTGGCGGGTGTCCCTCTGCATCTCTATAGAGGCCACGGAGACCCAAGCCGCTGGAGAGGTGTACGAAGCCCATATGGCATAAATGGTGCTTTTTTTTTTTTTTTTTTTGAGAATAAAGAAAGCACATAGTACAAAATTAAAACATCCAGTAGATGTACAAATATTGAACATACAATATATAGAACCGTAAATAACACATTTTGCTTAAATCATCAGTCACTGACAAGTACTAATATAAGCAGATTAAGGGTGATCAATGACTAAAGAAAAAGAAAAAAACATGAAAAATAAAGGTAATAAACCATAACTAAGCACGCGAAGTCAAGTAAAGAAAAAGAAGCAAAGAAAAGTAGAAAGGAGAGGAAGTAAGTAGGAAGATTAAAGGTAACAGTAGCAGCAAAGGAAGGAAAGGAACAGGAAAATAGAAGGAATGGGGGGGAGGGGAAAGCAAGAGTGGGAAACAGAAGACAATAGTAATTGAGGTTAGTGCCTACATCAGGTAGTTAATCGGTAACAACCAAAGGTGGGGAAATAGCAATCAGATCAAGCAGTTTAAACCATGGGCCAAATGAATTGCGAAAAATAGATATATCTTATGGAGAGATAGGTGATGAAGCCGTTCTATATCCAGTACATGAGAGAGTTCCCGTCCCCAGTCTGACACAGTAGGAGGTTTTGGATCTAACCACTTTCTTGTTATACAGACCCGCGCAATCGAGGTTAATATAAACCAATGACGTAGTGTGAATCTAGATGCACAGGGAATAAGATCAGAAGACGGAGACAAAGCTGTGGGGAAAACTAAACAAATCTGCGTGTGGACGGCTAGCCAGAACAGGTGGATGAGTGGGCAATACCACCAAATATGTGCAAGGTTAGCTGCAGGAGTGAGGCACCTCCAGCAAGAGTGTGGTGAAGTCGAGCCAAATTTAGAGAGGAGACAGGGGGATCTATACCACCTAGTCAACAGTTTATAATTGGTTTCACAATATTTGGTGGACCAGACATAAGACGAAGCTAATTTAAAGGAAACTAGCTACTGATCATCATCTATTGTAAAGTCCAGTTCAAGTTCCCAAGCAACTTTACAGCGTAAAAAGGAGAGGCAGGGATAAGGAATCAGAAGCTACCGCTAGCAAAACAGAGTCGCAAAATTCCTTTGGGAATTTGTGAATCCAGGAGAAGCAGCTTCTCAAATAGCGTGAGAGCTCTGGATTTATAAGAATGAAGAGAGGGGGAGCACAGAAAGTGTATCACTCGGAGATATCTCCACAGTTCAGATTAAGGAAGTGAGAAAACGGCTCGGAAGGATTGGAAGGAAGGTAAGTCCTGATGGGAGATGAGATGGTCGAAATCCACTAGACCAGCTTGTGACCAAGCTTCGAAGGAAGATCTGCAGTACCCTGGAGGGAAGTCAGGATTCCCTATCAGGGAACAGAGTGGTGAAGGAGATGGACTCAAGGAGGCAGATGTGGAACAATGCTGTCAGGAATGAAGTAGGTGGAGGATAATTGGGTGGGAAGTAAATGAAATAGGAGAGTTCTTCGGATTAGATCACAATAGTTGTCGAAAGGCTAGGTGAGGCACAAAGGATTGCAAAAGTGCTGCCCAAGCCTTATTGGGAGGGGACTGAACCAAATCTAGCAGGGTTAACAAAGAGAAGGAAAGACGATATTTATGGAAATCGGGAAGGCCTAACCCACCAGCCATCGGGGCCCAGAACAAGATTTCCTGATGAATCCTAGGTCTTTTATTGTTCCAAACAAAAGAGTGGATTAAGCATTTAAGAAGTCTGAAGAAGACAGGTGGGATATGTAGAGGAAAGGAGCGAAAAATAAACAGGATTTTCGGAAGGAGAACCATCTTAACCAGATTAATTCGACCCACTCAGGAGACAAAATGTGTGACCACAATGAAATGTCCTGACGGAGTGAAGATAGCAATAGATCCAGATTGATGGTAATAAGAACGGAAACATGGGGTGTGAGGTGAATCCCTAATGATTTAACCGAGTCTGATACCCATTTGTAGGGATATTCAGCTTGCAAGAATGCTTGTAGAGAGTTAGGAATAAACAATGGCAGAATTTCAGACTTGGAATGATTCACCTTCATTCCAGAGATGTTGCCATAGTAAGATAGAAGATCAGTTAACGCGGATAGAGAGTCATGAGGAGATGAGAGGAAGGTCAAGATATCATCCGCAAAATTCGTCAATTTGACCGATGTTGGACCCAATTTAATACCCTTATACGTGGGTGGTTCCTAATTGAGGCAAGAAGAGGTTCCAAGGTTAGAACGAAGAGGATGGGTGAGAGAGGGCAACCCTGGCGTGTACCATTAGAGATGGGGAAAGGAGACGAGAGAAGGCCATTGACCGAGATCCGCGCTGATGGGGAGGAATATAAGGAGAGTCGCCATTAGGAAATGAGGACCTAAACCGATGCAGTGCAGCACCGACTCCATAAATGTCCAGTTCACCCAGTCAAAGGCCTTCTCCGCTTCAAGGGAAAGTAAGAGGGTTGGACTCGAGGAGGCTGCAGCTGAGTGGAGGATCAAAATGGCTTTAATGATATTCTCTCTAGTTTCCTGTCCATAAACAAAGCCCGATTTGTCCGGGTTTATAAGGGAAGGAAGAAACAGTTGTAGTCTAGAAGATAAAATTTTGGCAAATAATTTGAGATCTGTGTTAAGGAGAGAAATCGGTCTGTAACCACTGCATAAAGGTGGGTCTTTGCCTGGCTTGGGTAGCACAGTGACGTGGGCCAACAAAGAAGAAGACTGCCAGGGAGTGCCATCAAGCACGGAATTGAACGTCCGTTCCAATTACAGCAGTAATGGCTTAATGAACTTTTTATAGTACAAAGTAGGCAGGCCGTCCAGGCCCGGGCTTTTTCCAGGTGGCGTAGACTGAAGGGCTTTAAGAATTTCAGAGGTAGAAATGGGGGCTTCAAGAGAAAGTACGGGACCACCGAAGAGGAGGATGTCTCTGGGTCAGAGAGATTATAAAGAGCTTGATAATAAGCCCAAAAAGTATCTGCTATTAATTCATGTGTATGGACAGAGGAACCAGTTGAAGTTTGAAGGGAATGAATGTGCGAACGGGCTCTATCCCTCCGAATGAGGGAGGCTAAGGTCTTCCCACATTTATCACCAGACAAGTATCTCTGATAGCGATACCACATAGGCGATTTAAGTACCCACCGATAGAGTCTGTCTATATAGCAACCCATTTTCCCAGAACACTTTCTCGCTGCTGGGTCCTAGTACCCCACTGTCTGCCCTTTTTCTATACACGTTCAGTGAGGGGTCGGTTTGTAGGGTAGCCCTGAATTTGGCTGGGGGGGACACTGTAAAGCCCTGTGTTCTGGGTGTGGGGAGCGAGTCTCATCAGGGGGGCTTACCACTGGTCGTCGGGCTTGGGCACGGGTGACAGCCTGGAAATCCTCTGCTGGTGGTCCCGGGGCAAAATGGCTTTCCAGAAGTCCCAGATCGTTCCCCAATAAAACATCAGCCGGCAAACCTGGCATCACCCGTACAGGCCTGTAGCCTTGACCAGAGCCCCAATCCAGGTGAACGCGGGCCATGGGAAGCTGGTAAACCCTTCCTCCCGCAACCCTGACTGGCACGGCTTGATCTGTGCGGTGGTGCCGATGCAGGCACCGGGGCTGTATCAAAGGTAGTGTGGCACATTTGTAGGGTAGCCATCCAATTTGATTGATTATAGGTGATGTCTCCTGTTGTCAGGGTGGGGGCCTTGTGCCAGGGTCACCTGGTGATAGTAACCCCAGGGATAAGAGTCATTAGATCCTTGCAGGATTTCCCAGGGTGGGGGCCAGTCATACTCCTCCTCTTCTGCTTCACTGATACAGTTCACGGACCTGGGTTAGACCGGTGTTGGTTAACAGACGGCCCTCTGTGGGGCCCAGCAGGCGTGGAGCGGGAGGCAGGGGCTGTAATTCCGGTGGAGCGGGCCCAGCTAGTTCCTAAGGGACCATGAACTGTGGCTGCCAGAGGTCCCAGCCGCCGAGATTCCTCAAATGTATCCACTAATTCTGCAGCAGCGGTGACAGTGCGTGGGTTGTGGTTGTGAACCCAGTCCCCTCACTTCTGGAGTAACATGGTGGAAAAACTGTTCCACAAGAATCTGTTGGCAACAGTCCTCTAACGTCCGAGCTCCACAGCCCTGGAGCCAGTTTCTACAAGCCCTTTCCAGGGTGTGTACCCACTCGGTATGCAGGAGATCTGGACCGGCAAGAGGCGGAGGAGGTTGAGGGATGTTGAGTGATGCGCAGAATTCCTGAATACCGGTTGTGACGGGGGGTACAGGGGTTACTTATTGGTAGGCCGAGGGTTAAGAGATTTATCCAGCCAGACAAAAAGATAATAAATTGCATTTATTAGAGAGGTCACGGCACAAAACATAGGACAACAATTACAGGCAAACAAACAGGGGTAAAACATAAAAACTAAGCACTTCTGCGGTTCTCTTCTTAGTTGCATAACTTGCCAGGGGTTACAAATAATACTCACAGTCCACTTTAGCTTAATGCTGGAGCTTATTCATAGTCCCACTAGAGGCAAGAGTAGGCATCCTGCCCACTACACATGCTGCTGGAGCACATGAAGGTTCCTTGTATCTTTTATTCCTGGCAGAGGAGTTGGGGAAGACATCCTAAGATCCTTGTGGTAGGAACATCAGGGTACTCTCTCTCTGTGTCTGAAGCTTCCTTGACTTACAGCCCACAACTGAAATGGTGACCTGGCACTACAGTGCCCGCTCACTCTAACTCTTCTGGTGAGGGCACTCGCCAGTCCCAGTTTCTGCAGTGCTGCTTTAGGATGCCCAGGGACCCTAGGCCTCCCACCATTATGGAGAGGCCCTTTCTCCTGGCCCTACATTCTCCAACTACCCTCTCTCTCTCAGGTTTTTTCTACCCACCCCCTACAGGATGTGTTGTCACAGGTACCATCTACCAGGTCTGTTCTGCTTAGCCTAATGTGAGGGGGGGGGGGAAGATGCACATCCCCCCTCCATCTAACCAACACTGGTTATCTCATAGCACAATCTCTGGGTTTAGCTAGACTGCATGGCACCATTCCTTTGTACATCCTACACACTAACTAACCCATTCACTACTGGTAACTGGACAACCCTCTCTAATGCATGCACACACAGGGGACATTAAGGTTTCAAGAATGGGAACACGTTAAGACAATGGCAATCACTGAAAACAGACACATTTCATTCTCTGGGTGACACCCATTCCGTCACAGTCTGTCCCCCCTTTCAGATGGGGACCCCAGAGTTCAGTCCACACGGACAGATCACTGGGTCCCCACATATTAACTAATTTCCTATACTTCTATCAATACAGACATCAAGCCTACAAAGCATTTGTATATACAGTACATCATTTGTATCTTTAGTGGCGATAGTTCCAAAACAAAGTCCAGTGATTCAGGATACTTTCCAGGGCAAGACATATCCAATTAGGGTGCAGGAAAAAACAGGCTCTGGTGTTGCAATGCATTTTCCTCACACACACACACAATAGCTTACTGCCATCAAAATTAAGAGACCGTCCCAGAACACCATCCCACCTAAATCAGTCCAACATAAAGAATCAGAACCAGTCCCATCACAATCAGTGCTCCCACAGGAGTGTCACTTACCCCTGCAAAGACTTCCAACATTGCTTTTGGGGTGGATTAACTTTTCCATTAAAATTCCCACTGTAACTGGTTTCTGAATAGCGCATCCTCCACTGGATTTTCCTTTAAGCTGAGAAGGTAGTGCAATGTTCTGTCTGGATTATCCTTCTGGTCTCTGTGTCACATTATTCCCATGCTTAGATTCTGTGGCATACAACACTGGTTTAGCACATTCTGAATTTCCACTCTGGATCTGGTGGCTTGGAGCTCTGTCTTTTGATGTTTGACCACTTTGCTTTGAAGTACTGGATCATCCAGGCAAGTCTGTAAAGCTGTAAATCACTGCATTGCTAGGGCATAGTGGGTGCTGGATGCAGACTACACCCCTAGTCCCATTTTGTCTGGCAGTGCTGATAGGGTACTTGCTCACATGTCCCTTAGGCTAACTCTAAGGCAAAACAAAAATAACAGGAGGGGTTCCCATACTGTTGTCCTTGGCCGTGTCTTTTTGTCTGGGTGCTAAAGTGACCACGCTACTGAGCTGGCACAACTAGCACACATAGTGGTCAGGGTTTCCCTCAGACACCCTGAACACCTAAGCTGGATATCCCACAAGCTGCCACCAGTGTGACGGGGGGTACAGGGGTTACTTATTGGTAGGCCGAGGGTTAAGAGATTTATCCAGCCAGACAAAAAGATAATAAATTGCATTTATTAGAGAGGTCACGGCACAAAACATAGGACAACAATTACAGGCAAACAAACAGGGGTAAAACATAAAAACTAAGCACTTCTGCGGTTCTCTTCTTAGTTGCATAACTTGCCAGGGGTTACAAATAATACTCACAGTCCACTTTAGCTTAATGCTGGAGCTTATTCATAGTCCCACTAGAGGCAAGAGTAGGCATCCTGCCCACTACACATGCTGCTGGAGCACATGAAGGTTCCTTGTATCTTTTATTCCTGGCAGAGGAGTTGGGGAAGACATCCTAAGATCCTTGTGGTAGGAACATCAGGGTACTCTCTCTCTGTGTCTGAAGCTTCCTTGACTTACAGCCCACAACTGAAACGGTGACCTGGCACTACAGTGCCCGCTCACTCTAACTCTTCTGGTGAGGGCACTCGCCAGTCCCAGTTTCTGCAGTGCTGCTTTAGGATGCCCAGGGACCCTAGGCCTCCCACCATTATGGAGAGGCCCTTTCTCCTGGCCCTACATTCTCCAACTACCCTCTCTCTCTCAGGTTTTTTCTACCCACCCCCTACAGGATGTGTTGTCACAGGTACCATCTACCAGGTCTGTTCTGCTTAGCCTAATGTGACGGGGGGGGGAAGATGCACATCCCCCCTCCATCTAACCAACACTGGTTATCTCATAGCACAATCTCTGGGTTTAGTTAGACTGCATGGCACCATTCCTTTGTACATCCTACACACTAACTAACCCATTCACTACTGGTAACTGGACAACCCTCTCTAATGCATGCACACACAGGGGACATTAAGGTTTCAAGAATGGGAACACGTTAAGACAATGGCAATCACTGAAAACAGACACATTTCATTCTCTGGGTGACACCCATTCCGTCACACCGGTGGTATCCCTCAACATGGCAGAGGTATTATTGTGATGTGCCGAGAGGCTGAAAGGAAAGCCCCATTTATACTTGATGTCTAGTGAGCGTAGATTTTCTGTAAGAGGTTTTAGTTGTCTCCGCAGGTAGAGAGTATGTGGGGACAGGTCTTGTTAGACTTGAACATTGACTCCTGCGTAGGAAATGGAGGATTGAGTCCTACAATCTTGCATAACAGAGTCCTTATCACGGTAGTAGGGCAATCTACAAATTATGTCCCATAGAGCATTCCCCCGAGCTGCTCTGTGTGCTCTGTCGAGTAAGATCCCTTCTGGATCAGAATGTTGTAGAACTTGCACAAAGACGGAGTGCAGGAAAGCAGTCAAATCTTTTTGGGGCAGATTGTTCCAGCCGCCCCTATTATCAAGATCATCCAAACAGTATTGAAGGGTGGAAATTGTGTCTTGCTGAGCTTATAGATGGTTCTCAATAGAAGTTAAAGCATCTGATATTTCCATATTGGCATCCTCCAACCCCTCCATTCTCGTGGATATGGAAAGCAAGGCTTGACGTAGGTCCAAAATAACAGACTGAAAGGAGGCTTTAATATCCCCTGCGAGGGCCTTTAAATCATCCTTAGTAGTAAGCATTTCCAGAACTCCTGGAGCAAGGGTTGTATGAGGATCCATCACCGCCACAGAAGCCAGAACCAATGGGTGTGCAGTGGAAGAGGCACCAGGACTATCAGTGGCGTGTGACGCTACAGTCTGGCGGGAAGTTTTCTGTAGATATGGCAACGTAGATCCTACATTTGAGGGATTCTTGTCACCAAAGTGTAGCTTCTTTTTTGACGGTATGGCATGTAAAAGGGTGAGGGAGACATACAGAGTGGGCAGTTAGGCGTGGGGAAGGTCAGGTATGGTTATAGTGTTGAAAAAGGGCAGCTGGGCCTGGGAGCTCACGACTCACGTGTCCATCTTCTCCAGCAGTCGAGAACGCCTCCCTGTAAATGGTGCTTTTTAAGCTGCCAGAGAGGTCTCCAATGCTTCTAATGGTACCTGATATTTTATCTATGGAAGCAAACATGATCCTTTTTGCAGATCTACTGGACTCAACACATGTCACTGAAGGGTTCTGAGTTTGGAGTCATGAAAAAAAAGCTCATGTCTGCCTCAATGGACATGATTTCCAGTATGAATTAAAGGGAAATCGTCACCTAAAATGAATAGGGTTAATTCTCTTCAATATAATGTAGTCTGCACCAGCATTTTTTTTAAATTAATTTATTGGGTATATAAACTCCAAACTTGCTTTTTCCTACTTAAAAACAAGTAGTTGTACATAACCATCTGACCCACAGAAACACAGAATTTGATGACTGATAAGAACCATTCGGCCCATCTAGTCTGAACATTTTTCCTCCTGTAAAAACCTCAAACCCTATTTGGTTCTTGGTTTTGTGTTATGTTCAGGATAGTCGTGTATCTATCATATGCATGCTCACCTTCCATCCTCTTTGTTTAGCCCTTTGAGTGCCAGAGGGGGTAAGCAATGCATTGCACTGCAATGTGATGCATACCTCTCTGGCACTCAAAGGGCTAAGGGATAAAGGCAATGTATGTCATGACTAAGGGAAACCAACACATTACAGAGAAGAGTTGCCATGAACTGAACTGAGTGAGTTCTAATCTGAAAAATATATATATATATATATATATTTTTTTATTTTATGGTTTTATCAGTTTTTGTAACAGGTCTGATAAAAAGTGTCTAAAAGCTGCTACAGTTACCTTCCAAGCAGTGACATGGCACTTTGATGTGCCGCTGTCATCCACTTACAGTGGCACTTGTTTCTATGAAAACCTGGCAAAAATGTGAATATTGAGTTTTAAATGTAAATTTATGAAAATTGCTATACACAATATGCGTGTTCTTTATTCTGACTGTGAGACCTTATAATAAGAATTTGTATGCATTTCTTCCCTACCTTGTTGCCTTGGCAAGTGACTTATTAAGTGTTCGTGGGTGCATTGGGCAAAAAAAAAGGATTGAGAACAAGTGCTTTAAAATCTTCAGGCCTTTCTCAAAGCAAAAAATAATGTAATAAATTCCAAATATGGGTACTTAATGTTATAATAGACTCGAGCCTTTAATTTTTGCTGACAATGTCCCTTTAAATATTAATTTAAGAGAATTCATCTAAAAAGGATAAATTATTGGCACTATCCTTTTTTGCCCACATTAAAGGAAGCCGAACCAAAGATCTTTAAATATTAACCATTACAGCTCAAAGCTCCCAAGAACATAGATTTTAGGGAGGCGATATGGCCCTCCTTGTTCTAATCTAGAGGTGCACCTAGTAGTCTTCAAAACATTTTAGCATGCTGCAGTTTATAGATATCATACCTGGATCACACATAGACAAGCAGGACTTCTCACCGCCTTTATACTATAAATTGCACTAATTTAGACACTACATAATCCATTAGCTCTTTGAGTGCCAAATCGGTATCCCATACAATGCGCTGGATATCTCTCTGGCACTCAGAGAGTTAATGGGTGTATATCAGCTCTCTGTCTGAGAATTTGTCCCTTTACCCCGAGGTTTGATTCAAGAGATATGCATGCGAGTGACTATTAATAGAAACGTGTGTCTTTAAACACGTTAGGTATTTTACATTGTTTTCCTATGGTTCACATTATTTACCCCAAAACCGCAAACCTTACACACTTCCTCCTAGCGGTGTTAACTATTAATGGAAACCGAGACGCATAGTGATGACGTAACCATAGTGTGCCGATACACTACCCAGCTGGGAACCACGCTGAAGGCTCGGTCTATTCCCTGGTAGGCGTGGTTTTAGGCGGACTACGCAAAGTGCATTCCGCTATTGGCTTGACGTCACACATATGTCCGGAAGTTATGAAGGGAGGCCCCGCCCATCACTTTTGATCGAGAGTGTTGATCATAGAGAGACTGATACACTTACGCCACAGAGGAGAATGTCGCTACCTATGTAAGTAACCATCTTGTTGGCTTATTCATCAGCGTTGTGTATAAAGAATCAGCGCTATAGATCGACGTATAATTTAGAAATACTCCTCCTGGATTGATTGCCCTTTGGTTTTATCACGGTATTCTTTTGATATGTCCCCCTGTAGGTGGTGATTATCGAAACGGCCAGATCAAAATGTCGTTTGCACCGTGTGGGCGAGATCAGAATCTCTCGCCCGCATTATGTAAAGGGCGATACTGTAACGTCGCCATTTTGATGGTCACCACCTACATGGCGACAATTCTAAAGTAAACCGTGTGAGGCAGCGCAGCCATACTTCTTGTGAAGACGTGCAGCGAAAGAGCCTCTGTGGTAGCATGTTCTTCTGTGTGAGATTTAGTAATGGCACTCTGTCCCCACGCAGCCTTTTTATGGTTAGCTCTAAGGACTGCGCCGCCCCCACCACATGTGACCTCTGCGCAGTCCATGTAGATGTACGGGAGCAGGTAAAGGGAACGGATTAGCAGCTTATTTACCGTTTTGTACGTGTTTAGTGTCGATTTTAGCACTTAGGCCCTTTCATTTCACCCCTGGACGAGAAGCATGGCTACACTACCTCACACAGTTTACTTTAGAATTGTATACATCCCAACATTTCAGATGGGTTAAAGCATACCTCCCAACATTTCAAATTGCCAAAGAGGGACACTTGTGTTTTAGGGGTTGTTTCTGGGGGTGTGGCAGGTGGGCGGGGCATTACAGGAATTTTTAAGCTATTTCCTGACCTATTGTCACCTCCTTGTGTACCCTAATAAATGATTTAGAACAACACCAAAGTATTTTATTTACACAGACTAATTTATAAACACATATACTGAAGTTTAAACAAACATTAATGTGAGTTTTATTGCTGTGGAGCAATGGGATACACTTATATACACACCACACAATCTGGTCTCCTAAAAAGAGGGACACCAGGGTGGGAAAGAGGGACAGAGGGATTTAGGTCTAAAAGAGGGACTGTCCCTCTTAAAGAGGGACACTTGGGAGGTATGTTAAAGAGGGACACTTTTGGGTTAGGAGGTGTTGCTGGGGGCATGGCTGCTTGGCAGGGTATTACAGGGAGTTTTTAAGATTATTTAATGACTGACACTTCTTTGTGTAACTTAATAAAATATTTAGAACAAGTTCAAATAACTATATTTATGCAGACTATGTATACACACCACACAGTCTGATCCCCTAAACACAGGGACACCGGCGTGGGAAAGAGGGACTGAGGGGATTTGGGTCTCAAAGAGACTGTCACTTGGGAGATATTTCAAAAAAAAAAAAAACACAAGATAGTGCAAATAGTGAAATATTGCTAGAGGTATCTCAATATTATAAATAACCAAATTCTTTGTACTCACAGAGCTGACAATCTCTCATGAAGGGATCTCTCACCGACCCTACTTGGTGTAATCCGGTTAGCCGCTCCACTCACAACTCCTTCAAACCACGTCCGATATTCAAAAAGGTATTTATTGTACCCAAGCAGGCGAATCAAACTCCCAGATCACATCCAGTCACGGGCGTCTATATGACACCACACCATCCGACCTATTGCCATAGCGGAATCCTATGACCCACCTCACCAGTCAACAAAAAATGATGATCCCTCAGATATCTATTGCGCATCTACAAGAATGAGGCTGCACGAGGGAAGGCAGTGTCAGTACACTTCCGTCCATCGTGCAATACCTCATCTCCAAAATATTTATATTCAATAATAAATACCTTTTTAAATATCGGGCGTGTGGACGTGGTTTGAAGGAGTTGAGTGGAGCGGCTGACCAGATTACACCGAGTATGGTCTGTACTCGTTCTCGGTCTTAAAATATTGGTATCGGTGCATCTCTATTAATTACACATTTATGTGAGTTTTGCTGCTGTGGAGCAATGTAATACACACTACTTATTCTGATCTCCTAAAAATAGAGGGATTTGGGTATCAGAGGCGCTGTCCCTACTAAAAAGGATCTCTTGGAGGGATATGTTAGAGTATCTCCCTTTTCATGCAGGGGAGATTCTGATCTCACCATTTCGATGGTCGCCACCTACTGGGTGACAGTTCTAAAGTAAACACAGTTTGTTTGCAATACCCACTCTGCGGTATGTGCCGAATCACTATAACAAAGCCTATCCCCATGGCGATGTTGGTAGTAAGTTGTGACAGGGAAGACATACATATATATATATATATCTATATACAGCCAGGTCTGATACAAGATCGGAAGACCGGACACACACACTAGAGAGCACAGCAGAAGAAGGCATACACCATTTCTTGAAGTGGGCCTACATTTCTTTTGGATTCCACAACATTTTATTTTTTATTTATTTATTTTTTTTCAGTCTCCTGCTTTATAACACACTAGCAATACTGGCACTGTGTAAACCGTTAATGAATGCTTTAATAAGTGGCTTGTTGAATTATCAGTGCTTAGCAATTTCAGCTCCAAAAAGGTGTGCAACACACTGCAAAGAACTGTTACACAGCTCTCCATCAGTGAACATGCGTGTTTGTGTGCACATGTGCATAAGCGTGTTTGAGCAACATCGTGTGAGAGCTTCTGTTTTGTGTGTATTGCGCACAGTGTTTTGCGTATAATGCACTGTGTATTGCATATTGCCTAATAGTATTGTGCATATTCCATATTACGTGTGCTTGCAAACCAAGCACACATAGAAGACCGTTCCAGTGAAGGATTTCTTTTGCAATAACGCAATCTCAGCACTGCTGAAGAGCCTCTGCTGGTCCCGGGACCTGATTCCCCTGCAGTCGGCTAAATCGCTGATGTCAGGGAGGGGGGAACTTTGAAAGCGGATATCTCTCAAACCATAAAGGCTTAAAAGATGGCACTGGGGGCATTTCATGTATTTTTTTAAGGGCTACAAGATACAGCATCGTAAAATTTAATCTGCTGCTGTCCCATAGACTCTGAAGCAGCCCGGGGGGGGGAATTTAGCGAGTTATAGCTCTCAAACCATATAGGCTTGAGAGATGACATTTACACAGATCTACTTATTTTTCCTCTGTGTCCAATCCATGGCATACTGTGGGCTACCATGGACTCTTGAGGGCTAAAAACTGACTATTCGCCCGACGAAATGCCACTTTACCCCATGCTGCTCCCCTGATAAGGAAAACGCTGGCATGTCACCGCGCGCTCCCGCTCACTGCCTTTCATGAGCAAGAAGAACGTCAGGTGGTGTTCCAATGGTGGAATGCACGCGAACCTAGCAATATCCGGTCTGGGGCATGTATAAGCAGCAACAGCAGGATGACGTACAGATATGTCCGTTAATTGTTAGTATATACTTCTAGCTTAATATACCTTAGCTATTCATAACGTTTTTGCTAAAATCTAAGTCAGACAAAACTAAAGCCTCTGATCTATCTAAAGAGGATAAATCTGGGCCAAAATAAAAGTCCTGTGCAGGATGTGAGCAAACCCTGCCCTTTAATGATCCTGCTAAACTTTGTGCTGTCTTCCTGCAGCAAGTAGCAGGAGGCAATGTACCTGTACAGTTCCAGGACTTTTTGTCCTGGGTGAAGACATCGAGGCAGGAAACCTTCTCTTGCATACAGGAGGCGGCAAGAAAACGCCCCAGGACATTGGATCCGGACGAAGGCCCTTCTGGTACCCACGATGACTATGATGATACCTATATTGATATTGAATCAGCTGCATCATCGGCAGAGGAAGGGGAACTCATTGAAGAGTCTGGCAGCTTCAACATAGACAAAATGGATAATCTAGTAAAAGCAATGAGGAAATCTCTGGGATTGTCTGACTTACACAAAGATTTAAATATCATGGACGCTGCTTTTGTGGGGTACACACCACCAAAAGTGGATGCCGCAATAGCTCCGACGTCAAGGAGAACTACAATTCTCCTAGAAGATGGAACCACACTGAAGGGTCTAAAGAAACTATTGTCCACTATAGGACAAAACCTCAACTGTCACAGCTATGGCCTCTACTTTCCACACCTTATGCATCTGGCTCACTGAATTAGAGGAAAAATTAGTCTTCTGTATCACGTGCTCGTATTCTAAAAGACTTATCCATAATTAAGGGTGCGATTAATTATTAATGCGATGCCTCGCTGGACAATATCTGCCTGCTAGCAAGATAATCATCGCTCTCCGTAACTGCCAGACGAGCCATGTGGATTAAAGCATGGGAAGCAGACCCATCTTCAAAAAAAACAAACTGGTCTCCCTTCCATTTACAGGAGCCAAATTATTTGGTGACCAACTAGAAGCCCTTATAAAACCGTTCTTCAGGTGGAAAGAGCCCATTTTTGCCTCAAGATAAGAAAACAAGAAGGTCTCCAGGGAGAAGAGGACAATTTCGCAGGCAGTCCTTTCGTGAGGCCTGCAGTTACAGGCCAGGCAGGATATGATCAAAGAAGAAGAGGTTCACAGATTTCCCAAAGGCCTGGAAATCGGACGGATTTCCAGCGGAGAGGACAGTTCCCTCAATGAAGCCAGTCCCCCCGCCTTCACCTCCAGTAGGGGGCAGGCTGGAGGAATTCCATGGCGTTAGTCTCTCCTCAACAGAGGTACAAGGGCTTCTATTCCTATCAACCACACCAAAAGCCAGTCCCCCCGCCTTCACCTCCAGTAGGGGGCAGGCTGGAGGAATTCCATGGCATTAGTCTCTCCTCAACAGAGGTACAAGGGCTTCTATTCCTATCAACCACACCAAAAGCTCTCTGTCTCCCACACAAGATCTGGTGATTTTGGGGATCCAATTCAATACCCAACTAGGCCTAGAATTCTTGTCCACAGAAAGACAACAGCGGATCATCAACAGTGTCCACGTTTCTTCAGAAATGGGCACAAATGGCAAAATCATTTTCCAGGCTTCTAGGTTACCTGGCATCGGCATATCAGGTCATACTGAGTTCACGCCCGCTGAACCCAAACAAATTACCTACGTTACTACAAACCACATCCAACGAACTTCTATCGACTAATCTCAGTCTCCAAGCTAACCAGATTGGAATTGCCCTGGTGGACTCATACTCCAAATCTGGCAAAAGGCCGTCCTTTCGCAGAACCAAACTGACAAATTCTAAACACGGATGCAAGCAGCCAAGGCTGGGCAGGATTATGGCAAAACAACACCGTTCAGGGCATCTGGACAGTCCAAGAGGCAAGATTACACATCAGTTTTTTAGAACTACTGGCATTTTGGAAGACTCTGAGATACTTCAGGCACGAACTTCAACAACAGTCAGTCCTGGTCAAATCAGACAACTCCACAGCAGTCCAATACCTCTTAAATCAAGGGGGAACACGGAGCACCCAATTAAACGACCTGGCCCTAAAGATCTTATATTGGGCTGAGAAAAACCTACAGTTGCTCACTGCATCCTTCCTATCAGGTAAAAATAAAATGTGCAAGCGGATTTCCTCAGCTGACACCCAATAGACTCAGGGGAATGGGCACTAAATCCACGAATATTCCAAAAAATAGTGACCAATCTGGGACTTCCAGAGGTGGATCTAATGGCCATGAATCTAAACAAAAAATGTGTATAATATCTGTCCCGGTGACGGGAACCTCAGGCAATAGGCCAGGACGCACTGAGGATTCCATGGACGTTCCGGTTGGCCTACCTGTTTCCTCCTCTGCCCATGATGACAGATGTCCTCAGAAAAATAAGGCATGACAAAGCAAAGGTCATCTTTATAGCACCATATTGGCCAAGAAAGCCGTGGTTCCCAGACATACTTCGGATGTTATGCAGTCCTCCGATGGAGCTACCAGTCACCCCAGACCTCCTTCTTCAGGGTCCCTTGTATCATCCGGACCCAGCCTTCTTCAAGCTCAAGGCCTGGAGGCTGAGCAGTAGTCGTTAAGATTACAGGGGACTTCGTAGCCTGTGATTGACACCATACTCCAAGGGACGTAGAGCATCATCCACAAAAATCTATTATAGGGTTTGGGCTGTCTTTTACAATTGGTGTAAAGAACACAACCTTGACAGTCAATCTTTATCTCCTGCCAAAACTCTTGACTTTCTAAAAAATGGATTTCAAAAGGGGTTACAACCGACATCATTAAAAGTACAACTATCCACCATATCTGCTATTATGGCCACCCTGTTTGCAGACAACTATCTTATTAGACGATATATAACCTCTATCTCTAAAATTAAACCAACTATTAAAGAGACAATCCCTCCTTGGGATCTTAACCTGGTGTTGCAGCAGTTGGCGTCACACCCATATTTTGAACCCTTACAAGATGTTTCCTTTAAACACCTGACGCCGAAAACAGCATTCCTCACTGCTGTGACTTTGGCTAGACGAGTAAGTGAGCTACAGGCCCTAGTAGCTCTCTCTCCTTCATTACCTTTCATCAAGATAAGGTTGTCCTTCATCCTGGGACTTCCTTTCAGTCTAAGGTGATGTCCCAATTGCACCTTAATAAAGAAATTGTACTTCCGTCATTTTATCCAAACCCAGTGCATGACATGGAGAAACTTTTACACAACTTTGACTTAGTCTGGTGCTTGTAAATCTATCTTTCCAGGACTCAGAACATCCGCAAATCTGACTCATTGTTTGTCCATTTTGGAGGGAAATTCAAAGGGTCTGCAGCTTCAAAACCATCAATGGCCTGGTGGATACGGGATTGTATTACCCTGGCATATGAAACAACGGGACAGGATCCGCCGCCGGGCATTAAGGCCCACTTGACACGGGCCATCTCTACTTCCTGGGCCTTCAAAGCAGCAGCTTCCCTGGAAGAAATATGTAAAGCGGCAACATGGGCTTCAATCTCAGCTTTTATAAAACATTATAGACTGGACCTGTAAGCATCTGCCGATGCTAAGTTTTGGATGGAAGGTGCTTGAAGCAACCATCTCGATCTGAACTTCTGTCTTCCCCATCCCTCATTGGGGTACTGCTCTAGTAAGTCCCACAGTATGCCGTGGATTGGACACACAGGAAAAGGTGAAATTTACTCACAAATATTTGTTTTTCCTCTGTGTCCTTCCATGGCAACCCTCCCAGGGTTCTTACAGTATTTGTATCGATTCCACTCCAAATGCCTTAACTAAAGCTATCTCTAATCTCCCGGATCTTTCAGCTTGTTCAACTGTATAACTGCAGAGGAGAGGTAACGTGCGACATTTAAAGAATCAATTTTGGTCCTACCCAGCTGGAAGGCAGAGCCAAAGCCCACAGTATGCCATGGAAGGACACACAGGAAAAACAAATACCTGTGAGTAAATGTCACCTTTTTAATGCCTGGAATGTTAAATAAAGTGAAATTTAAACATTACTATCCTTTTGAGGCTTGACTCAACACTACCATAGACTGCTTTGGATTGGCATTGGTCCTCAATGTATTGTGTATCCTTTTGGAACACAGAGTTAAAACCCCAAAACAGCAGCCTATGGGTAGTGCACCCATCTGGTCCTTTTTAAAGTGTTAACTGTGTCACTTGGCAAGAGGAATGTTTGCCTTCTGAGATCTTTCAAAATCACTGAAAACCTTTTCTATTTGCAGTTGTCCCATCACCATTGAACATGTCAACAATAACCAGAACCAGTTCTCTGAGCATCTCTGTAACTTGCTCATGAACAAGAATCAAGTGAATGAGAAGATCCTGAATCTCACCCTGGAGATCATCTTCCTGCTGACTGGAGAGGTGAGCGGTCCTGGACAGTGTGATCAAGACAGTTGTCTGCCGTAGCTCACTGAGGCCTGCAGCGCTTTAACTTGAAATCTGTACAGAGAACCATGTGTAGGGATAGATGTAATGAAAGAAGAGCTCTGGAGTGGGAGAAATGTTTGGGTACATAGAAATCCACCGACTGTGTCTGACAAGGATTGAGCAGTTGGATAATCTGATAAGGAGGTGCTTTGGTGGACTTCATATGAGAGACGGTTACATGCTAAAGATGCTAGTTCTGTGCCAGTCACATCCATGTGCTGGTTGTGGCTATAGTAGTGTATGTGAGGGGTAATGCATTCTGGGATTTGTAGTCCAAAAATTACCTTCAATTTGAATGAGGCTTTTTCTCATTTGAATGTTGATATCTACAAAGCATTGTGAATTCCTTAGAGACCTTTAGTATTCAAGAGTTTAAAATACCCATTTTAATCAATAGACAGGCTTTCTGGGATCATGGATTCATTCCATGACATGACCTGTTCACGCTATCAATCACTGGTCTGTGTAATTTATTAATGTCTCACTATATAGGACTGTACAGTTGTGAGGAAGCAGAGAGACCATGTCACAGACAGCAGCAGCTCTTATGAAACAAGCAGTTTTACCAGGACCCAGAGCCCCACCACGGAACCTTTACCAAACTCACTGATACAGGAGAGAGACAATGACCAGAAGTGCCTGGAACTCACCATCAAGATCCAGGGTAAAAACAGATTTACGCTGATTTCTAAAATAAATGGTTATTTACTCGCACACAGGTATGATAACATAAACATTGATGTCCAGTATTCAGGTAGGTGAACATTTGGGTAGCAACAATGACAACATAGCTTTATTTTGCGATAAATTGAGAAAAAAACAAAACACACAACATTATAGGTTCAGCCAATAATCTTAATTTAAAAGCTAGCTAAAATGTTAACCGCATCAATTCAACACATAGATTGGGATGAATAATTGAATACAAAAAGACTGGAAAATTAGTTTGAATCCAGATGTAGGTGGAGAAATTTATCACATGGTATTGTAGGCAGCACAGTGGCTCAGTGGTTAGCACTGTTGCCTTGCAGCGCTGGGGTCCTGGGTTCAAATCCCACCAAGGACAACAACTGCAATGAGTTTGTATGTTCTCACTGTGTTTGCGTTGGTTTCCTCCCACACTCCAAAACATACTGATAGGTGAATTTAGATTGTGAGCCCCAATGGGGACAGGAACCAATATGAGTGTAAAGCGCTGCGGAATCTGTGTGCGCTATATAAATAAAGGATTATTATTATTACTTTTGGGGAACAGATTTGTGTGTGTGAGGTTAAATTCAATAGTGTAAAAAAAAAAAAAAATATGCCAAGGGGAAAAGACATTTAGATTATTGCAGTGTGTATGAACAGAATATCCTTTCTTGGAATATAGGGATTGCATCAGATTGCAAAAAGCAGTCGGGTTAATTTTCTAATTTTAATAACTCATCTGACTGCCGGAAGGGCATCAAACGCATTGATTTTCAATGCATTGGTTAACCCTTTTGCATTCAAAGGATTAAAATTGAATTGCAAAGGAAAACAAGGCTATTGCAAAAAGCAATAAATTGGCCTTTTAGGAGTGGGCTTGGTGGATTGATTAGTGAGAGAATAAGGCAAAGGCTGATGTTCTGAACAAACTATTTAATTATGAGGTTAATCAATGATATTAAAATTACAGCTAAGAGGATAAGGTAATGTCCGTCAGCTATAATATGAGTGACATCCACAAACTCTGAACCATGCAGGAATTACAGCCATTTTTATACATAGTCCCTCCATTTTAGGGAATCTGATTAAGATGATATTGAAACAGTCACAATATTTAGTACTTTGTTTCAGATCCTTTGCATTCGATGACTGCCTTAAAGGGATAGTAATACTTTGTTTTATCTTCATTTTATTTTGTAGGCATTAAAAAAACATGAAGAACGATATAAGTCTTATCTCTCAAACCTTTATGGTTTGAGAGATATTTACAAGCAAAGTTTCCCCTCCCGCCCCTTTTACCTAGTGTAAGCCATCTCTTCTCAGATGTGGGAATCAGTCGACAATCGTCTTCCTATGAGAACAATGAAATCCCTGCCCCCCTTGACAAGTTTTTCAGCTTTTTCCCTTATGTTAATTGAAGATTGTCCCTCTCTGCAGTCTACCTGGGCACTTCCCTTCTGCTGTGGCTGAACAGGGGGGGGGGGTACTTTGCTTGTGCATATCTCTTAAACCATAAAGGTTTGAGAGATAAGACTTGTATCGTTCATGTTTTTTTAATGCCTACAAAATAAAATAAAGATAAAACGAAGTATTACTATCCCTTTAAGTCTGAGACCAATAGACATTGGGTATCCTCTTCCCTGGTGATGCTCTGCCAGGCCTCTACTGCAGGGATCTTCATTTCCTGTTTGTTGTGGGGCATTTGTTCCTGCAGTCTTGTCTTTTAACAAGTGCATCTTGATTCAGGTTGCATGATTTACTTGGCCAGTCAAGAACATTACAGTTTTTTGCCCTGGAAAAACTTGTTTGCCTTAGCAGTGTGTTTGGGGTGTTTTGAAATCCCTTCCAATGAGCTTATGTGACTCATCCTCCCAAGTGAGGCAGTTAGGTGTGTCTGTTCCCTATTTAAACCCATACTTGTTCTGGTGCCTCTGGTCTAGTGACCTAGAGTTCTGATTCTTCTGTTGCTGACTCCTGGCAAGTGTTCTCGACCTTCCAGCTCCCTGACCCTTGTCTCTGATCTTTGGCTTGCTCAATCAGTTTCCTGACCTTTTGGCTTGCTTGTGCTATGGGCTTCCTGACCTCTGGCTTGCTCAGTCGATTACCTGATTTCTGGTTCTCTGACCTTTTGGCTTTTACTACCAACCTCCTGATACCTGGCTTCCAGATATCTGGCTTGTTGCTACCTTCCTATTGCTCCAGGCCTCCTGTTCCAGACTATCTACATCTGCCTCTCTTCTGGAGCAGCCTCTTCAGTCTGTTATATCCCGTGTATTTGGGGCCTCCCTGCCTACAGGGCTCCTACTCCAGGTCACCACCTCACAAAGAAGTGGGTCCATGAGGGAATGTCTTGACAATGGTGGATGCTGTAGTACCGACTTTGATCCAAATCACCACAACCACCATACTAATCCAACCCCTTGGAGGGTGTTCTTGGTTGGGGCAACATGTCACAACTTATCTAGCTCTTTGCTTTGCATGGTGTTCTGCAAATGTGTGCTTACACCTTAGGTGGTGGTACAGTTCACATATATGTGCTCAAGATTACCCACAATTTCTTGCAGGTGATGTAACACACACTCGCCTGCAGATGTATGGACTTTAATGCCTGTTAAGCATCCTTTCTCTCTGTACCAGTTGTTAGCCATAGGTGGTTAAGACTAAGTCCTGTTTTTTGTGTTTTGTCATTTACCTGTTCTCTGTACACTGCCTGCCCCAACCTTTTGCCTGTCTTTAGGTTACAACTGGACTCTTCCTGTCCTGGACTCCTTTTTCAGTTTACATTTATGGCTTTGACATTTCTAGGTTGTCTCTCTGCTTTTGCACTACTAAGTGGTATATGTACCTCTTCTTTTTATTGAAGAATGGATATATGTGTGGCTGGCTACATTTTCAAGTTTTGCTCACTAGCCTCATAGCATGGCCTACTTGCTTCTATATTTGTTTGTCCTGTCACTGGCATCCAGTTCTCCCAATAAGTTGATGATATAAGGCTACTCCCAATACAAGTAACTGCAGTATCAGGTTTGATGTCGGCAAGATGCCCAAATTGACATGCATGGGAACCACTTCTGATTTATTTATTTATAAATGTGTGTGTATGTATGTATGTATGTGTGTGTGTGTGTGTATATATATATATATAATATAAAATATACTTGGTTACTGCACTGCCCCCACTCCTACTCTAACCTCCATTCTGAAGAGAGACACTTTTTTATTTTTTCCTTTTCAAAAATAACAGCCAGTCTTAACATAAATATTTAATAAGTTAGCGACTCAATGCACTTGAATTTATGAAACCAACACAACAGTTTTATGCCTGATACTCCAATACCCCCCCTCCCTGCAAAAAAAAAGACATTTTAATAAGCATTACTGTAACTGTGTATGGCAGTGGTAGACTCAGCACTTGGTAAACCTATCTAATCCATATATTCATTCACTTGTTACCTACAGATGAATCCAATAACAGAAATACACCAGAAAGACCTCCCGTCTGTCCTTCACAGGATTGTACAGAGGAAGATAACGGGGTCCCCCAGGATTATGTGGTAAACAACTACAGGCTTAAAATTCTACAAACTTTCACAGCACAAGCACATCACAGGTCTGTTTCATACACTACTCCTGGAAAATACAGAGAACCTAGAGCAGTGGTGGACCTCCAACACATTTTGGGCAATTCAATTGTAGTTCAAAAATGGAGTGTAACATTTGGCTACTCCTGAACTAGAGGTTTTAACTATTTTAAATGCCAAAATGCTTGTAAGATCTTGGACATTTAAATGTTAGCTGAAGCCTAATGGGTAAAGAAAACCATCATTGTCTAGATATAAGGTGGTACATGTATAGGGATGTCATTAAGGTGATAATGAGAGACAAAGGTGTGAGCTGTACATGTGAGAGCCTGCATGCAGCAGCCTTTAGAGTCTTGCAAAATAATGTGCAGTGTAATTTTATATTTGTGACTCGTGTAACAACCATGAGACTTGATATTGTTTCACAGATGGAGCTTGAAGCTGTGATCTTTCCCCAGGAGTGTAAGGAGGAGGAAATTCCTACAGATATCAGCGCAGGTGAGACAAGCACTACAAAATTATCTCTGCAATAAAAGTTTTTTTCTGTGTCCTTCACATGGCATAAGAATGGGTCTTAGCTCTGCCTCCCAGCTGGTAGGACCAATAAGAGCATTATAAGAACCTGGTCTTCCACTCCATCATCAGTTTACTTTGGCCCTGCTAAGCTGAGACGGACGTATGTTATGCCTCTTAAGTTGTTACTTTCTTTGTTTTCATTTAAACTGTATATATTTCTTTGCTTTCATTTAATCTGGATATATATCCCTCTAACAGATGGGGGTTTGTATGAAGGCATGTTGCTTTATGTTCGCATATCAGTGACAGAGGAGGATCGCATGGGACACTTTTTTTTTTTTTTTTGCTTGTGGCTTTTATGACCATTTGAATCTGCCTTGTGTGTGTCGTGTTTTAAGGCTTTCTCCCTCTTATCGGCTCTCCATTGATGGGCGGTGCGCTGCAGCATGAACATCTTGCTTGCAGGAAGTAGCGGAAGCCTGGAGTGTAGAGGTCCATTTATGACCTCAGACTGGAAGCAGGTATTTGGTGCAGTCCATGGGTGGAATTCAAGTTATGAAAATGCACAGAGGATAGATTTCCCTATATATTGGAGCCACTACTTTACTGCAGTATATTCTGTGTTATGTGCACAAGATGTCTAAAGCATCTCAAATTGAGAAACCTAAGGCTATTGCCCCTGCCTTTTCTAAGGAGGATAACGCAGCTTCAAAATCAAAAGCGTGCTTGCTGTGAAGCTAAACTTAGCATATCGGATCAAAATAAATGATGCCAGGCATGCATGAGGAAGATGGCAGATACAGAGATTCCCTCCAAATTCAAGGAGTTTCTTGGATGGATGAAGACATCCTTGTAGGAAACTTTTAATGACATGCAGGAATCTGCCAAAAAAAGAGACTCTGACTTGAGGAGGGAACTCCTATTATTCCATATGAGGAATAAGAAGGAGGAAACATTATGGACAATATCATTAGTCTCTTCTGTGGAAGAAAGGGAGCTGGTAGGACAATCAGGAGCCTTTAATCTTGGCAAAGTGGATGGATTAATCAAAACAATGCAAAAGACCTTGGTATTAACAGAAGTCCATAAGGAATTAAATCTTATGGATTGGTGTTTGTGGGCCACAACAACCCCTGTTTTTCCCATTCACAAATCAATTCATGATATTAAGATGGAATGAAGTCAATGGGACAAAAGAATCTCAACTTACAGAAGACTCCAAAAGATGTACCCCTTCCAGAAGAAGAGATAGCAGCGTGTCTAACACCACAAAAAGTCAATGTGGCAGTAGCACAAATATCTAGAACTATTCTGCTAGAAGTTGGAACAGCTCTTCATGATCCCATAGATAAGAGGGCAGACGGTGTCCTGAAAAAGCAGTTTTCAGTCATAGGACAAAACCTAAATGCAATCATAGTCATAGCGTATATGTTCCGCACATTAAAAATCTGGTTGTCGGAATTTGAAGATGAGGTGGAATCATCAGTTTCCAGAGCCAGACTCTTAAAAGAATGATCAAGCGTTAAGAATGCTATAAAGATTTGTTGCAGTGGCTGACTGGATAGCATAAAGTTGTTAGCTAGATCATCTGCCCCGTCTGTAACAGCCTAATGGGCCCTGTGGGTAGAAGCCTGGGAAGCGGATGCTTTCTGAAATAATCCATTGGTTTCATTGCCATTTGAAGGGAAGGCTCTTTTGTATAGCAATTTGAAATCAAAAAGTCTTCTGGAGGAAAGGACTCTATCTCTCCAGAAAGAAGACATAGGGAATTTCCTTCCACCAAAGGCAGTTATAGATCAAGAAGACAGGCCATTCGGGAGTCTAAACATTATGTACCTAGCAGATCTTATCTTCAAAGGAGAAGAAATGTCACGAGGTTCAATGAGAGGTACTAAAAAGGACTTTCCCAGAAAAACCCAGTTCAGGAAGGACACACAATGACATAAGGTGGGCCCCATCTCCAGTAGGGGGAAGGCTGGTACATTTTGCCAAGTCTGGAGAAAAAGTCAATCTGACAGATGGGAACATCAGATGGTAGAGTTGGGATATCCACTAGCAATTTCATACTGTCCCAGAAGTTTCAAGAATGAATATTTCAGTGATGTCAAAGAACCCGAGAAGAAAAAAGAAAAGAACTGCTATAAAATGCGGTAATAGAGTAAGTGCCAGAATGTCAAAGGGCAGGGCATATATTCCATACTATTTTCAGTCCCAAAAACATCAGGAGGCGTAAGGCTTATTCAGGATTTGAAAAGTCTGAACAACATTATCAAAGTGAAGAAGTCCAAGATGGACTCAATTCCTCAGTCATTAGGGCATAAGATGCATACCATCACATCTTCATCAGACCGATACATCATCCACAATCACCATTTCCCCTTCAGGGTCCTGCCCTGTATAGAGATCTTAAGTCAAAAAGGGATCAGAGTCATTCCATACCTGGACGACATTTTAGTGGTTGAATAATCAGAACAAAATGCAAGAAGCGGCACAGAGATCTGTCTGGACCATCTCTCCAAGATGGATGGCTTGTAAACAAGTCAAAAAGCCAGTTGGTACCATCATAGAACCACCTGTTTTTGAGAGTAGAATTCAAGTCTGCCTTAGGAAAAGTCTTTCAATGGATAGGCAAAGGCGAATAAATCAAAGGTTGTTGGAATTCCTGAAGAAGTCTTCCCACACAGCTATGGAATTCTCAAAACTCCTGGGACATCTTTCCTCAACAGTTCAGATTCTTCCTTGGGAAATAATTCCTATCAGGAAGATCCAAGCAAATGTGACATTTTAGAGAAGAGATTCTACCAGTTAATATTAACAAGTAAATCCCAGTTTTACTCTTGACAAGGAAGCAGCTGAGGTGGTGGATTTCAGGCAGGAAGAATTGACCATATAGCCACGACCCATGTTAGCCAATTTTCAACAGTACATTACCTATGTGTTGTATGTATATGTTTTTAAATATCGTAATTTCTCTGTCGTCCAATGCAGGTTATTGGTAACTCTGGGTAAGCGATCCACCCCTTTAAGTAGGCAGGAACAGTTATAGAATTGATTGCAGGGGGTGGAACCTACCTTCCTTTCTTGGCTGCAGCTAGCCAACCAGCTCCAGAAAGATTTGTTCCTTGGTGAAGACACAGGCAAGAGGACAGTTTTGCTATAGTTTTAGAAACTTATTTTTTCTGTTAGAAATGGAATACTGCCATTAGGCAGATTACCATAACTGACAATGCCCTTAGATATGGCTAGCTTAGTATTCAGGTGCTTTTTGTGGACCTTTAAGCCCTGGGGGGAAATCTTGGGTTCATGTTCTTTCCTCATGAGTTGCCCACCAAGGCGGCTTCTTACTACATGGTAATCTGAAGACAGAAGATCAGGAAAGGTGAGCAACCCTTTGAATGCTGCAGGTCCACATGTCCCACAGTGCCCCTCCACACAGGGGTTTTCCTTTGGCGTTCCTGTTGCACACTCCTGCACTCCTTGGGTCTATCTGTATGTCTGTTGGGTGTTTGGACCAGGTTTATGTGGTAACTTAACCCTTTAACTGTTTTGTTTTGTTTTTTTCTTCATTTTTACACTTTCCCTGCTGGTTCAGTGTTTCTTTGGGTCTCCTAACATGTTCTAGTGATGTTTCATGTATTTTTATTTTACTGCTTCAACTTTGTAAAACTTGAGTTAGAGGCGTGCTTTACCGCATAGGCGCCATTGCTCCATTCACTCCTATGGCACTGTACACCAACGACTTCAGAGATGGCTCATTTTTGTCTGCCCTTGCTCTATCATCCGGTTCATGTTTCTAGTGTGTTGGGGGGCTCAGGGGGCACTGGGGTACTTTTTATGGGAATACTACATATCCCATGAGCGCTTGCTTTGCGCGCTAGTTTCTGATTGGCTCCTGCTGCGGCAGCCATTTTGTGCCATTTCCAGAACGAGTATCCTACGCAGGGCTTGGACTCTCCTTCTCTCCTCTGCTGATTAACCCTTCGCCTGCCAGATAAGTCTGTTTTAGCAATTTCTGGGGTGAAACTTTTATCCTACACACTGTAATTGGATGATTTCTTATACTGTAAGGTTATTGACACTGTGAGAATGTCTATACCGTTGGAACTTGGGGCCAGACCTAAGGCTAACGATGCTGGGGTCTCTGTATCCCCTATTGCGCATTGCTCTTCCTGTCATTCAGGGTTACCTAGAGAATTCTCAGGTCATTTGTTCCCAGCATGTTCTGATGTCCCTGAGAGTCTACCAGGGACCTCCAGCCATGCATTAGAGCCAGTTAGGGTGCAAGAGTTCAAGGCTGCTACTAGGTACCTCAGGTCCACATTGAAACACTTTCCATTCCAGTTACAGGGGGTCTTCCATTCTTGGCAGACCCCCTCTTCTGTCAGGTCTTCCCTGCCAAAACTACAGGGAGTACCTGACGTATCAGATTCCTCTGAGGAGGAACTGCTGGTGGATTCAGATGTTGAGGAATGTTCTGCGGTGGGCTCCTCTGTTTTTTGGGGACCCCTTTGAGGCCGATCCTGAGATCTTGGCTGAGGGCCTGCCCAGGGCTGTTTTGACTATCCTAAACATTCCTTCTGGAGGTTCCTTCTGATCCCTCTGATGTATTTCAGAAGCCTAAAAAGCGCCTTACTTGCTTTCCACCTAACCCCACTCTTGACCTCCTTGTATCTGAAGTGTAGAAATCCCCAGACAGAAAACCTTCTGTTTCCAAGAAATTTGCCCCTTTTCTGAGGCGGCGCTTTCTCCGTGGGTTCATCCCCCCCCCCCAAGTGGATGCTCCTATGTCCAGGCTATCTAAGTCTACTGCCTAGCCAGTTTCTGATGCCTCCACTCTGAAAGACTGGACTGACAAGAAACTTGAGGTTTCCCTCAAGTCCATTTTTGCCACTGCTGGTACTGCTATGCATCCCGCGTTCGCTGCGGCATGGGTTAATCGGGCCATTGCGGTCTGGACTGAACAACTTACCCTGGCTGTCCGTCAGGGTACTCGTACTTCTGAGGCCCAGCACTATGTTTCTGCTACCTTATTTGATGCCATTCGCTTGGTGGCATGGGTTTCCACCATTTCTGTGGTTGCCAGATGAGCTCTTTGGCTCAAGATCTGGTCTGCTGATACTGCTTCTAAGAAAGCCTTGCTCTCCTTGCCTTTTCAAGGCACTTCATTGTTTGGGCCAGATCTTAAGGATCTGATTAGTGAGGCCACGGGGGGGGTAAAAGTACACTATTGCCTTTGGTCCCCAGGGAGAAAGAGCCTCTCAAGCGTAATCATTTTCTTTGTTCCTTTCAGACTGAGCCACGTCTTGTGAACCAGGCGGTTCCCTCAGCTCCATGTGCGTCCTCCAAGCCCAAACAGCAGTGGAAGCCCAAGGTCTTCTCAAAGCCTAAGGCTTCCAAGCCTCCTTCAGCATGACTCACCAAACCCAGGTCCCCACTCTGCTTTTGGGTGGCCGTCTGTGTCACTACCACAGCATCTGGGAGGATTCAGTGGTGGACCCGTGGGTTATACAGGTGGTGATGGAAAGATACAGGATCCCTTTCGTCTCTCTTCCTCCTTTTCGCTTCTTTCCTTCTCATACGGCACAGAGAAACGCTGTCTGTTCAATGGCGCTATCCAGGCCCTTCTGGACAAGGATGTCCTAGAGCCGGTTCCAGCTCAGGACAGAGGTATGAGTTTTTACTCCAACCTCTTCATGGTCTCCAAGAAGGACTTGAAGGATCGCTATTCCTTTGTGATCAAGACTCAATATCACCAGGAGTCTGCCCTCCACCATGACGGCATCAGAGTTACCGCATACATGGACGACTTGCTTCTGAAAGCCCCTTCTGTGGAACTTCTTAATCAGCAGGCTCATAACTGCATTCATGCTCTCACTCATCATGGGTAGATCATCAAGTCAGACCTTGTCCCATCCCAGCGTCTGGTCTTCCTGGGCCTTCTCTTCGACACTCAGAAGACCATGGTGTTTTTCACGGATGAGGTGGCTCACCAGATCACCCACAGGGTTTCCGCTGTTCTGGCTCAAGATCCAGTTCCAGCCAAGAAGCTGTCCTCTAGTGGGGAAGTTCATTTCAACCATAGAAGCGGTCCCGTTTGCCATGGCTTACACCAGGGAACTCCCAGAGGTTTGTGATCCAGGTGTGCAGGGGTCAGCCGGAACTTCTGAAGACGTCAGTTTCCCTCCCTCTTCATGTGGAACTGAGTTTGTTGTGGTGACTCGAACTCTCCAATCTGCTGAAGGGCAAGTCCTTCCTGGTATCCTTCTGGACCACGGTGACTACGGATGCCAGCCTGTCCAGCTGGGGAGTGGTCCTGGGTCGCCTGAGTGCTCAGGGTCGGTGGTCTCCCGAGGAATCTCTCCTACCCATCAACGTGTTGGAGCTTCAAGCGATATTTCATGCTCTTCGTCATTGGACATCTCAGCTGGAAGACTGTCCAGTCCAGGTACAGTCCAACAACGCCACGGCCATGGCTTACATCAACAAGCAGGGCGGAACAAGTCTCGCTGCTTGGTTAGAGGTCAAGGCTATTTTGTCCTGGACAGAAAAAAACGTTCCTGCCAAATCCGCAGTGCACATTCCTGGTGTAGACAACGTCATGCCGGACTTCCTCAGTCGATACACAGTGGACAGCGGAGAGTGGGAGCTGCACCCAGAGGTGTTCACCCTCATTGTTCAGAAGTGGGCTCTTCCTTACATCTATCTGATGGCGATAAGACACAACAGGAAGGTTCCGAGGTTATCCTCTCGATGGAGGGACTCTCTGGCAGTGGATGCTGTCTATTCTTTGGTTATTTCCTCTGGCCTAATATATCTAAATGTATAAAGTGGAGTGACACAAAAAGTCCTTATACTAAAAGAGAGCGCCACTAAGAACCCAGACACCAAAATGGAAAATATAAAGAGAGAGGATAAATATATCCAAACAATAAACAGTACCTATATAATACTGCAACAAAATAAAAACATCAAACACTAGTCACATAAAACATAAGGCAAACAGTTAAATAACTACAAACCAGGCCCATACATAAAAAGCCTAGATGATTTCTTCGCAGCTTTTGAATAGGGTAGAGACTCCCCAAAAGTAGACTCTGTATGGGAAAAAAACAAAAGCGCAGAAGTCTCTCTAAGCATAGTAAAACCATAAATGCCTTCACCAACACCCTGTGCTCTTATATCGCTGCACTCACTTGTTCCAGAGGTTGATAGTACTGCCTCTCAGTATATAGAGCTCTCCTGGTATAGACCCCAGGTAAGGTTCTTTAAGATGCACACATATATCTTCCTCCTGTGTGTCTTTACCAATCCTCTTCTTTCTTCTCTCCCTCCACTCACTTAACCAGTAATCATGAGGGAGTACAAAAAACCCCCAGGAAAAATTCCTCTTAGTATAAGGGTGAATACAACTTGTGGCACAGGAAATAGGAACACACCATATGCGTTTCAGAATAAAATTCTACTAGATGGTGCAGTATCCGCAACGGATTTATTTTATGCCAAATACATTTGTTTTTTGTTTATTTCCTCTGGCCTGCATCTTTACTCCCCTGCCAGTGTTGCACATGGTGTTATGGAAATTACGACTGGAGCCCTGCCCAGTCATTCTGATTGCTCCGTACTGGCCTCGCCAAGCTTGGTTTCCGGAGCTTCTGGATCTGTCAGTGGCGGAGCCATTTTGGCTCCCTTGCCGTCCGGATATTCTTCTACAAGGTTACCTGTGGAAGGAGGACATTCATCGGCTGGCCTTAACTGCTTGGAAATTGAATCCTCAATATTGAAGAAGGAAGGTTTTTCTTCTGGTGTGCTGGCTACTATGCTCCGTGCCCGCAAGCCTGTTTCTTACAAGATCTACCATCGCGTCTGGTCGACCTTTCTATCTTGGTGTGCTGATAAGGACCTGTCTCTGGAATTTGATCTGCTTACGGTCCTGGCGTTTTTACGAGACTGTGTGGATAAGGGTCTCCATTTGAGTTCCCTTAAGGGTCAGACTTCTGCTCTCTCTGTTTTCTTTCAGAGGCGCATTGCCATCCTTCCTGATGTCAAGGTTTTCTTCCAGGGCATTGCTTATAATCGTCCTGCCTTCAAGACTCCCGCTCCTCAGTGGGATCTTAACTTTGTTTTGGGTGTTCTTCAGCGCCCTCCCTTTGAACCCCTGGCTACTATTCCTGTACACCTGTTGACGTGGAAAATGGATTTTCTGCTGGCGATTGTATCCGTTCGCCATGTCGAGGAGTTACATGCCTTGTCCTGTAAACCACCCTATTTGGTGTTTCACAAGGACAAGGAGGTGCTTCGCACCTCTCAGGAGTTTCTCCCGAAGGTGGTCTCTGAGTTCCACATCAATCAGGAGATTGTGGTGCCTTCTTTCTGCCTTGACTCCACCTCTGACAAGGCGAGAGATCTCCACTTCTTAGATGTGGTGCATTGTCTCAAGTTTTATGTACATCGCACTGAGTCTATCAGGCAATCTGCCGCGCTGTTAGTCATTCCTGAGGGTCCCAGGGCAGGAAGACCTGCATCCAGAGTGACTATTGCGTCCTGGATCAAGTCCACTATTTGTAAGGCTTACGAGCTGAGGAAGAAGCCTGTTCCCTTTCGGGTCACGGCTCATTCTACTAGATCTATTGGGGCTTCTTGGACTTACAAGAATCTGGCCTCCGCTGATCATTTGTGCAAGGCTGCCACTTGGTCGTCTGTGCACACCTTTTCGAAGCACTACCGTGTTGATGTACTGGCATCGGCTGACGGCAGCTTTGGGAGGAAAATCCTGGAGGTAGTTTTGCCTGTCTAGGATTTTCTTTGGTTCTTGGTGCTTCGTTCACTTTTGAGCCCCGTTGGCTCTAGTTCAGTGTGCTGTGTAACAGTTGGGGTGTTGTTACCCCTGTTCAGTGTCCATTGACACTTCTTTAGTTTTGTTGGGCTATCTCTGAGCTGATGGTTCATATCTGCTGTGGTGACTTTGCGGGCCCTGCGCCTGGTCCTTGCCTTACTTCCTGCCTCTGGGAAACTCAATGGTTGGACAATTCAAAATTACCAGTAACCTGTATTGGATGACAGAGAAAAGAGTATTTTAGTCTTACCTGTTAAATCCTTTTCTCTTAGTCCATGCAGGTTACTGGTCTCCCACCCTGTCAAGGGACCATGCTTGACTCTCCTGTGGCAGATTGTGGGGGTCCTTCGGGGTCATGCTCACAGGAGTCTTCTTTCCCTTCCACTATATAGTCAATAGTTGGTGTCTCAAATCTTTCTGGAGCTGGTTGGATAGCTGCAGCCAAGGAGGGAAGGTAGGTTCCACACCCTGCAATCAATTGTAGAATTGTTCCTGCCTTCTTAAAGGGTCAGATTGCCTACCCAGAGTTACTATTAACCTGTATGGACTAAAAGAAAAGGATTTAACAGGTAAGACTAAAATCCTCTTTTTATTAATAGATGTAGAAGATCTACTGATTTTATTTTTTTTAGTTACCCACTCATAGTCTTTTGTTCATAGGCACCAATCAACAACTCTCCTAGATAAGACAGGAAGTCCATCATTTTAGTGCCGGGGCTTTCAGACCTACTGTCTTTATGAGTAGGGACAGTGACAACTGGATGATATTTGATGGAAAAGAAGGGGTAAAGCAATAATTGTACTGACAGCTAGAGGTTAGTCTTTGCCTCAAAAGAATGTAAGTAGCATTCTGATAGTGTTGTCCTTGCACAAAGGTGGTGGCTTAAAGTTAAAGGTGTCTGCACTTGGAGGCGCATACGCCCTCTTTTTTTTGGGGGGGGGGTTGTTTTTTTTCTTTTGTCTTTTCATCATATACCTTCTTGCCACAAACCACACTTTTTTTTTTTTTTTTTTTTTTTTTTCCCTCTCCTTTTTCAATTGCACCCTCTACTTCATCAGGACTACTGGTGATTTGGAATGGAATGAACTCGTACTCACACCATACACTAACCCTTTCAGTGCTGCATCACAGCGATGGGGCATCAGTCACGCTTGCTCCTTTGCTTCTGCTTCATGTAAAGGTCACTTCTCTCCTTGCTTTTTCTTAGGGTGGACTTTTTCCTCCCTTCCTTTGTTAGGCATGTCGCCTTTGTCATGCGGGTGAGATTCTTATGTCTCCATTTTCATCCTGGTGACATATTTAATGCACCCCTTGGCTGGTCGCCAATTTGAGGGTGACATTTTGATAGGGTACCAGTTGAATGGGGGGAGCAAAAATGGCAAATTACAAACCTTTTCTCACAAACTTTCCTTTATTAACTGGACGATTTGTTGCTGGTGCTCTGCTCAGATGATGAAAGCGGCATGTATACAGTTCATAACTCTGATATGTACATTTCCAAATAAAACCAAAAGATAAATCGTACAAATATATATAAGTATGATTACTAGGGTTAAAAGCAGGATCATAAGTACACTCGCACAAGATATACACTTTTTAGTCAATCTCCACGTACAACCGATCACCAGGTCTCCAGCCATATATCTGTCACGGCTGTGTCCCATGGACTTTACTGATTTAGTGTCTCCAGTCCTTTTAGAACTGGTAATTTTGCTAGTTCCTCAGGGATAACATCACATGTAGACCCTCTCCAAAGCATTTTGTCAAGGGGAGAACAAATATGTGCCTGTATATTTTGTTTACATTGCCAGTACAGTTTTATATCCCTTAAACCAAATTAGTAGTTAGTTCATTATTTTGCCACTCTTTCTGCAACGGGATGCCTTCCACCATCACGGATACATATCCAGTGCACTGATCAATGACTTTCTAGATCAACTCTCCAGACTTCAGTATGTATCCACTCAGTCTCAATCGAGGATACTGGCAGTTCCCATGTATATTTGTATGGAGAGGTTGGGTTCCTGTCTAGTTTATAAAGACCAAGCAAGTCCTGCACCCTCTCCAAGACCACTAGAACAAGGGTTAAATGTAGATATTATAATTATCACTGGATTACATTATAGTAGAATTTATCCTGAAATGGGGTGGTGATTACTGTGAATATTTGTTGGTGGAAGATACAGTATAATAACTGGAATGAAATGTATATCTTTTCTGGCACGAAACAAAACAAAAACACAAATGGGGAAAGGTGCCTGTTTGCTATAAGCAGGGGGTGGAAGAATAGGGGGTAAAAAATAGTAGTATGGGATGGGGGTTGAGAGACTAGGGTGAATAAGGGAAGAAATAGCTGGAAGGAGGATGTTCTTTAGTTGGATAGCAATTTCTTCAGAGCTGTTAATGCATCTCTGTCTGCATGGGGGGGGGGGTGAATGTATAAATATAAAAGGCTGCTGTCTATAGATCATCCCAGAAGATTGTGTTCCTTCCGCTGTGCCAGCCTTGATCCATGGTGTTGGTTTGTCCTCTGTGGATGAACAACACCAGCACTTCTAGGCACATTTGAACCCTGCCCTTTGCACAGCTGCAGTGCATTGTAGACCTTTAAAAAGCTTTATATATGGCAGCAATTGATTCATAGACCTATGAACACATCCTCCTAATGCCTACCTGGTGCCATGGCTATCTGGTAAAGGCACTTCCTTGGTATACTGCTGTAGTGTTTCTGGGCACCTTCAAACATAAGTGTGATATTTTATCTTTCAGAATAAAAAGTAATATTTTGGCATTTATATAAATTTTATTTATTTACTGATACATGTACATATTGGTTATTTACACGCTTCTTGGAAAATAAGTATTCGGTGCACTCTCTCACTGTCAATTTCTTACAGGGGGATCCAGTAACAAAAATATACCAGAAGGATGTCCGACTTGTCCTTATTCACAGGATTGTACAGAAGAAAACAGGATCACACAGGTAGATCAGGTAGAAAAGTACAGGCTTAAAAGAAATGTCTAAGACCTCTCAACGCATGCATGATATCGGTCTGTGTGTTTGATTACTCCTGATGAAATATAGTGATCAGAGGTTGCTTTTCCTATTAAGCAGTTAGCATAATTGTGTGATGTTTTTTTAAGAATGGATATATCGAAAGTCTAATAGATTAATAAAATACCAGTATTATCCAAATAGAATGTGGTATGTGTGTGTATATGGTAGGGTTGCACTGATACCGATACTGTTATCTGTGCCGATACCAACATTTGCGCGAGTACTTGTACTCGCGCAAATGCGGCCGATGCCAGCACAGATACCCTGTGTCAGGGTCGGTGCTGCAGTGAGGGAGCCCGGGGAGCTGCTCACAATGCTCCCCGGTTGCCTCTCTCCCTCCTGTAGCGTCTGAGCATTGCCGCGGGTTACCATTGCAACGCTCTGACGCTGACTTCTGCCGGGGCTCGCAAGAGAACAGCGAGCACCCAGCAGAGGAGGGTAAGGGAGGCTAGATGGGACATTTGAGCTGGTGGTGAAAGAGGCAGAGAGAGGGGGGTCAAGAGGGAGAAAAAGGGACTAAGAAAAAGGAAAAAAAAAAGGCAAAAGGAGTAAAGATCAGGAGACAAAAGGAGGGGGACTAAGAAAAGGCAAAAAGGAGGGGGGATCAGGAGAGAGCGAGGGAGGCAAAAGAGTGGGATCAAGAGTCAAGGAGGGGGACAAAGGGGGATCAAAAGGGAGAGAAAAAGCAAAGGCAAAAGGAGGGGGCTCAAGAGGGGGAGAATGAAGCAAAAGGTGGGAATCAAGAGGGTGAGAAAGAGGCAAAAGGGGACAGTCAAGAGGTGGTGTGTGTGTGTGTGTGTGTGTGTGTGTGTATATATGTATATATATATGTATATATATATATATATATATATATATATATATATATATATATATATATATATATATATATATATACCTAAAGCATATATATTATATCGGTAATTGGTATCGGCGAGTACTTTAAAAAAGTATCGGTACTCGTACTCTGTCTTAAAAAAGTGGTATCGGTGCATCTGTAGTATATAGAAAAGCAAGAAAAGGACCATATAATAAGACAGTTGTGGGCTGGGTGTATGGTATTCTTTAGAGGTTCTAACAGCAGAGAGAAAGGAAGGAAGAACGTTTGATTGTAAACCAGTTTGATATGAATGACCAACTTAGTATGGCAGTACAGCTGTCACTGTGTTTGACCTGGAAGTTAGGATTTCACTAAGGGTAGGTGTTATAGCTGGTATTTATTTCTCATCAATCCTGTAATAGTCTTACAAAAATGCAGTGTAATTTATATTTGCAATTTGCTCAATGTGACACTTGATATTGTATCACAGACGGAGCCAGGAGCTGTGGTTCTTCCCCAGAAGTGGAAGGTGGAGGAAATGTCTACAGAGATCAGCACTGGTAAGACTTAAACACTAAATAATGAAAATATCACTGCTGACCTCACCCATCGCTTCCACGACATTTTAAATTACCTTTTCATAAGTGTATTGCACAGTTTGGAGCACCCCGATCCAATATCGTCGCTTTCGGCCAGCCTCTACTGTGTATGACTGCATCGTTCCAGCAGTCTCTACTGTGCATTTGTGTGTTGCGCGCACAGGGAGCTTCGCAGCCTAGCAATTTATATTATACAGATATCTACAACTGTATGGGACTTTGTTTGTTTTATTAACTCATGGGCAAAGCTGTGCCAATATTGCTAGTATTGAATAAATGAGAGGACAATTAAAGGGATAGTAATGTTTCATAAGAAAAGCAGCTCTAATTAATCATCATAGTATTTGGGTCATGGAGAGTGTTATTTCAATACTGTCAGAGTTGTAGTTCAAGAGTAATTCAATGACAAAGTATCCCCCTCCCACCCCTTTTACTGATGTAACACTTCTCAGCCAGAGCAGAAGGGAGGTGCCCAGGTAGACTGCAGAGAGGGACAACCTTCAATTAAGATAAGGGGAAAATCTGAAAAGCTTGTCAAGGAGGGCAGGGAGTTCATTGTTCTCATAGGAAGAAGATTGTCCCCTGCTGTTATCTATCTGGTCTATGGACTGCATTCCTCATCTGAGAAGAGATGGCTTACACTAGGTAAAAGGGGCGGGAGGGGAAACTTTGCTTGTGAATATCTCTCAAACCATAAAGGTTTGAGAGATAAGACTTATATCATTCTTCATGTTTTCGTAATGCCTAGAACATAAAGTTAAAACGAAGTATTACTATCCCTTTAAGCCAGTGTAATGTTAATAGTGGTATGAATGTTGACTATCCACCTACTTTCTTGTTGGAATATATTATCAAAATCCCCCCCCCCCCCCCATAATGCCTCTGCTGATAGACAATCCTAAATGTTCCTTGTGAATCCACCGTTCCTCCATGTCGGCTCACAAACTGCTGTTACACTGATTTATTTCCTTTGTTCGTGTCTTCATTGACACACAGGATAATAACATGTTCTATTTTTATTTTTCTCAGGGGTCTAATAGTTTTATCCACTCCAAATTTTTCTGATTGGCTTTTAATAACATAAATGACCATTATGTGAAGCAATTTATATAAGGGCATAGCTCAAATTATCGATTACACTTAGTTTCCATGAAATGATGTGTGCATACCATATATTGACAGGCCCTGTCCTCTCCGCAGGGAATGGGTCTCTTAAAGGGATAGTAATACTTCGTTTTAACTTTATTTTATTTTGTAGGCATTAAAAAAACATGAAGAATGATATAAGTCTTATCTCTCAAACCTTTATGGTTTAAGAGATATTCACAAGCAAAGTTCCCCTCCCGCCCCTTTTACTGATGTAACACTGCTCAGCCAGAGCAGAAGGGAGGTGCCCAGGTAGACTGCAGAGAGGGACAATCTTCAATTAAGATAAGGGAAAAAGCTGAAAAGCTTGTAAAGGGGGGCAGGGATTTCATTGTTCTCATAGGAAGAAGATTGTCCCCTGCTGTTATCTGTCTGGTCTATGGACTGGATTCCACATCTGAGAAGAGATGGCTTACACTAGGTAAAAGGGGCGGGAGGGGAAACTTTGCTTGTGAATATCTCATAAACCATAAAGGATTGAGAGATAAGACTTATATCATTCTTCATGTTTTTTTAATGCCTACAAAATAAAATAAAGTTAAAACGTAGTATTACTATCCCTTTAAGTTACTTGTGATCGAGGTGGTTTAAATGATTTGTGCACTAATCTAATCTCTTTACCTTTCCTAGTCTGACATGCAGCCGTCTAGACAGTAGTCTAGGCATCTTCCCCCCATGTCAAAAGAAAAGGTGTGGGTGCTTTTTCAATAGCATGATACAGCTTTAAAACAACTTTAGTTCATATTGTAGCCCTTAAAAATACAAATTAAATGACCTCAGTGGCATCTCTCAAACCTGTATGGTATGAGAGATATATGCTTTCAAAGTTCCCTCCCCTGACATCAGCGTTCTAGCTGACTGCAGGGGAATCCAGTTCCGGGACTGGCGACAGCTCTTCAGCAGAGCTGAGATCACAATATAGAAACAGGAATCCTTAAGTGAAAATGTCTTCTACGTGTGCTTGCAAACCAAGTACACGTAGAAGTCCATTTCAGTGAAGGATTTCTGTTGCACAGTCTCTGTTCAGTCTTCACTCAGGTCCACCACCACTGTTGCACAGTTTCTGTTCAGTCTTCACTCAGGTCCACCACCACTGTTGCACAGTTTCTGTTCAGTCTTTTCTCAGGTTCACAACTGCTGCACCAGAGGACAAGAAACAAAACAAAAAAAAAAAACTCCTCTTCTGAATATCAAAACCTATCCTAAAAGGAAAATCCCCTCCCTCATTCTTCTATATAGAGATTGAGATCATCTCTATTAGACTGAAGGGCAATGCAACGCAATGCGTTTAGATGGCTATCTGGCACTCAAAGGGTTACAGTCTGCAATATCAGTAACCTTAGAAACTGACCTGGATGTAATGTGTTTCTACGACTGGGAGGTGAGCACTGTGATAATGTAGCAGGCTGTTAGTGGTATAAATCAGTCTTTAGTTGTTCCTGGTTTTGATGATTTTTATATCAGAAAAAGAAACCTAACAGATTTAATGTGTCAATCTGATATTCAGCTGATTCATATTGAGATGTTCCCAGAATTCCTGGCACAATTCTCTGTCCCTTCCCACAATAGTAACAAATAATTGATGTATCTGACACAGATGGACAGCTGTACTGCTTTGTTTTGTATTGTGTGTGCATTATTAAATCTGTGATACTACGTGTATGGTTACCAATATGGAGTGATGTATGTTGTTTCAGTGGGATTTATTTACTTCCTTACATATTCTTCTGTTGTTGATCAGTCTTACAGAAAGCTTTGGTTGATTTAGCTCCATCCTAATCTGAGAATCTTATGATTGTGATCACGATTTAAAATATTGGTGCTTCCCAGGCAAGCCATGTCCCTGTGGAAGAAATTAGTAAAATGCTGTATCAGATGTTTCCCTCCAAGCTCCGCTAGTCAGCACCAGTCTTATGGGCTTTCCCCTCCACTATTTGCTATATTTTGATTGGTGCTGCCATACACATACATATGTTGCCCATCTTTTCTTTCTTAACGTTGTATGTACTTCTCTAAAGTGTAACAGGAGTGAATATATAGGGTATATTAATGTACACATTGTACACACAGGAGTGTATATATGTAAGGTATAGTAATGTACACACTGTGTTAGATGGTCATATAATTTTTGTATAATTCTATACACCACTATATAGTGTGACACAGTGTTGTTGTGAAGTACAGAAGTGACAGCTCTCCCTTTGCATAACAGTGCTCTCTATACAGCTGTGATACTCGGCGATGGCAAGTGACAGACGCACATTTACCCCCAGCCCCTGTGTACATAACATATCCAATGTATATGTTAATGATGGGCAACCTGAGGGCCTACTGCTATTGTGGACTCTAAGTACCATCACTGCCAGCCAGTTGGGTGGCTGGAAATCATGTGAGTTGTAATCCAAGACAGATGTATGGCCTCAGTTTGGCCATCAGTACTCTATATTTACAGTAACATATACAGTGGTTCTCAATCCTTTTTTTTTTTTTTTTTTTTTTTTGTTCAAGGCACCCCTAACACATAATCTAGAACATTCGTGGCACTCATAACATATTTAATGAACTTTATCAAGGGCATAATGAAGGGTACAATACATAAATATACAGTTATTATTAGGTCTTATAATCTTAATAACAAAACTAAACGTATTGTGCAGAACAATTTCTATTAATCTTTATTTAAAGTCCATTTTTGTTAGTCTTCATAGAAAATGTGGGGCACCCTAAGATGATGGCCATGGCATACCAAAGTACCACGGTACCCTAGTTGAGAATCCCTACTCTAATATCAACCTGAACTACAAGTCCCAGAGTGCACTGCTTGCACTTTGTGACAGGGTTTTGTAGCCTAAGAGCTATGGGGGTGGGGCAGCACAACTGTAAGCATAAAAGAAAGCACGAAAAGTAATGTAAGCAGACAGAGTTGCAGTGATGTCATTACTGGTGAATAAAGGTGTGTAGAAAGTCACCACACAGTGATTAGTGGGTTAACAGTCTACAGGGATATGTTCCTTAACTGTTTGAGTGCCAGAGGTGTATTGCTTAGCAGTGTGTTGAGTACCCCTCTGACACTGAAATGGTTAGTGATTGTGTAGAGACCTTATCATTTATCTCATACTAGTTGAAGAGCCTGTTTACACGGGCAACAGTGCCTGGCAGCAAAGACCGCTGTGCAGTCATACGCAATACAGACTGCCCACTCCGTGGCTGATTACGGAGCGGGGTGCTCCGAATTCAGACTGTAATCTGAATTCGGAACTCCCCGCTCCGTTATCAGCTGTGGAGTGGGCAGTCGGTACTGTGCATGACTGCAGCCCGTGCAGCCGACTGTACTGCTCGTGACAGCTTCTGACAAACATACATTAGCGAATGATTATATAGGATAGGATAACGCTGCATAATCCAGAGAGTAGCATCAGAATTTTGAATGTTTTCAGTCACTTTTATGTGTATATGTGACCCTCTCTCTCACGTGTGTTTTGGGTCCTTCCCTCCTCGTTGTCGCATGCCTTGGTCCCGCTGAGGCAGTGCGGTGTATGTTCATTCCTCCCATAGGCAGCAGGTTAAATGTACTCCACAGTGAACAGTAACCATTTGACTGGCAAATGGGATGCAACGCATTTCAAGCAATGTGTTGCGTACCATTCTGGCACTCAAAGGGTTAAAATTAAAGCAGGTCTGAGGGTAAGCTATACATAGTGACACACCTATACACAGACATACATACCTAGCAAGTAGGGTTGCACCGATACTGGTATCGGTGCCAATACCAGCATTTGCGTGAGTACTTGTACTCGCGCAAATGCGGCCAATGCCAGCACCGATACCCTGTGTCAGGGTCAGTGCTGCAGTGAGGGAGCCCGGGGAGCTGCTCACAATGCCTCTCTCCCTCCTGTAGCGTCTGAGCGTTGCCGCGGGTTACCATGGCAACGCTCTGACGCTGACTTCTGCCGGGGCTCGCGAGAGAACAGCGAGCACCCGGCAGAGGAGGGTAAGGGAGGCTAGATGGAACATTCGAGCGGGTGGTGAAAGAGGCAGAAAGGGGTGCCAAGAGGGAGAAAAAGGGACTAAGAAAAAGGAAAAAAAAAAAAAAAAAGGCAAAAGGAGTAAAGATCAGGAGACAAAAGGAGGGGGACTAAGAAGAGGCAAAAAGGAGGGGGGATCAGGAGAGAGCAAGAGAGGCAAAAGAGTGGGATTCAAGAGTCAAGGAGGGGGACAAAGGGGGATCAAAAGGGAGAGAAAAAGCCAAGGCAAAAGGAGGGAGCTCAAGAGGGGGAGAATGAATCAAAAGGTGGGAATCAAGAGGGGGAGAAAGAGGCAAAAGGGGACAGTCAAGAGGTGTGGTGTGTGTGTGTGTATATATATTATATTATATTTCAAGTACTCACCAATACTTTTTTTGAGGTCATTTGCCAGTTTTCCAAGTACCTAAAGCATATATATTATATATATATATATATATATATATATATAATATATATGCGCTTTAAGTACCTGGAAAACTGGCAAATGACCGAAAAAAAAAAAGGATCGGTAATTGGTATCGGTGAGTACTTGAAAAAAGTATCTGTACTTGTACTCGGTCTTAAAAAAGTGGTATCGGTGCATCTCTACTAGCAAGTGCATGAGATTGGAGATACACAGAAAGGGTAATGTATAAGTTTAAAAGTGAATTTTACTATGGGCAAGGGGCACATGAAATGGTCAGCTCAGTACTGAAGGACTGTTAATGAGCTCCTGTCCTCTGCCCCTGTTGTGCCTCGTTCCCATCTCAGACACCGAAGTGTCAGTGTGAAATTGAGCTCTCTGATGCCAATGCATGTCAGGAGGCATTATAGGGGAGGCAGAGAGGAGCTCATTTTCAGGAGTTTGGTACTGAGCTGTGAGAGGTCGGTCCTGCTCTGCGTCCTGCCGCAGACACAGTCATGCACTGTAGAGACTGCCCGAAAGCACAGAACGCTCCCAGCGTTCCGCACAGAACGCTCCCAGCGTTCCGCACAGAACGCTCCCAGCGTTCCGCACAGAACGCTCCCAGCGTTGTGTGTGTTCAGACAGTCTCTACTGCGTATGACTGCTTCTGACAAACATCCTAGCGAATTATTATATAGGATACTCATAAATGACTTGTAAATGGTCTGTGCATGTATCAAATGTTATGCATACTCTCAGGTGTTAGAGTTTCAATACAAGTCATGCCCATGATGTCCATGCTCTTTCCCCTCACTGCTGGTTCTGTGCTGCGTTCCTTTTCCTCTGTTCCTCCACCATCTGTGGAGAAGGTGCAGGTGCAGCAACCAGATGCCTACAAGATACACGAAGAGGAGTGGAGCTGTGGAGGCTGCTTTCCAGCAGATGGTGGATGAAGAGGGGAAAAGGATGGAGTGGAGAAGCAGCACTGAGGAGTCCAGACATCATCGCCGCGATTGAATTGAAACGCTAAGTAACAAGCCACAGTGTGGACACAGGAGGGAAAAAAAGGACATATTTACCCACAGCTCCCTTTTACACAGTGTCCGTGTGTGTTATACTTTTAGCAGTTACACGGTTAGTGCTGTTGTAGGAGCGGTACGGGGAGGACACTTTGCCTGTGTGTATGTCGGGCATGTTTTTGGTTCAGGGGAATGCTGAGGGAGGGAAACTCCATACATGTGGCCACAGGTATTTGTAGTGCGGCACTGCCTTTGATTATAGGTTGCTCTCTTCAATGTTGCTACTTGTTCATCCAGGCCAGAACCAAATGTGAAGAACAGTGAGGAGTGCTGGTAGTTGTTAATGTTGAAAGTTAGTGCCTGAGGAAATGTTGAGTAGGTCTGGTGTTTCTAAGTGGTGTAATGGTGGCATGTATATCCGTTGAAACAGGAAATAGTGAGGAGGAGCAAAATGTAGCCCTGTCTATGATGGGGTCTTCAGTGTGTGTAGGACACATGCAGATCTCCTAGCTGCACCCCGGGGTGTGTATCTTGGGCTATTGCAGTCTATAGGAGATCTGCATATGTGCCAGCCCAGGGTTTGTGCCTAGCACGGACATAGAATTTGTGGTCACATAACCGCTTCTTCTTCTTTTATAGTATAGAGATATAGATATATCTATATCTATCTATAATAGTGTGTGTATGTATAATCAATGTATTGTGTTCATTTCCTACAGATGAATCCAGTAACAGAAATAGACAAAGATGCACCGGTCATCCTTATTCCCAGGACTGTACAGAAGAAAACAGGACCACTCAGGATTATCAGGTAGAAAACTGCAAGCTTAGAAATCCTACAAGAAATGAGTCTTAGATCTCGCTGCACTTACAGAATACAGGTGTATGACTCGCATTACTCTTACACACTAGTAGTAGTAATACTTATTAGGGCCATCTTGCTTGTATATTATATAAACCAGTGGTTTCCCTGGTCCTTTTTATGTTGTGATACATTCTTCTTTCAGTCATGAAATTTTAGTTGAAAAATTCACATTTCCGTACACGTGCGTTAAAAAAACAAACAAAAAAAAAAAACAACAGCATGACAATTAAATTATTTGCAATACATTATGCTTTAGTGCAATGACACACAGATGTGCTATTAAATGTCTGTTGGGACTGCTGCTCTAAAGCCAGATGGTTAAAAAAGACAACAAACATTACCTAGACACAATATGGACCAAGTGTAGGGGGATGTGCACAAGCTGTCTGTATGGTGATAATAAAAGAAAACGGAGTTGGACAAGTGAGCTTGACACACAGGAGCCTTTAGAGGTTCTAGAAGTAGAGAGAAAGGAAGAGAAAAAATATCTGTCTGTAAACCAGATTGATATATATGACCAACTAAAATATAACAATAGGACTTTTTCACCTACTGTGACTGTGTGTTTGTGTATTGGCCAGGAGGTTAGCGTTTCATCTAGAACTTATCCCTCATTAATCCATTAATAGCTCTTGCAAACAATACAGTGTGATTTATAGTTGGGACCAATCAATGTAACTCTTGATATTGTATCACAGGTGAAACCAGAAGATCTCCTTCACCAGCAGTATAAGGAGGAGGACATTCCAACAGACATCACCACAGGTGAGAAATATGTACTAACTAAATATAATTTGCCACTGCTAATCTCACACACTAGAATTTGTTCCAATATTCTAAATTCAAGTTTTCAGAAGTATGTTTATACCTACACATTCAGATGCAGGAAAATTCTGCCTAATTCAAGTTGTCATGTTTTCAAGCAGAATTCTGGGAAGTGCACGTGTACTGTAAGATACAATGTACTTTTTAGGGTTTTTTGGGGGGTTTTTTCCCCCCAAAGACAGCAAAACAAAACCTGCATCTTATAATCCAACAGACATGAGAAATACTATAAAATCTTTCATATTTTAAAACAAAGCAGGAGACAGGTAGAATAAAAATGATACCTTTTTTTATTTTCTCTTTCTTCCTACCTCCCTCACCCTTAGCCAAGAGTTGTCTGTTATCAGACCACCCCGCCCCCCTAGCATTTATGGGTCATCAGGTTGCACAAGCGCACTCCTTTCCATTTCCTTGTCCCTGTAGTCCATTTTATGGCTCCTTTATCTTCTGGAGTTTGTCTAATCACAGATACTTATACCTGTTGTCAAGTTACACGGATTCTGGGTCAAGCTCCCCACCTCTTTCAAGCTCATCTGAGCCTCTTACTCGTTTAGTTTTACTCCATTGTCAGAGGCCCCAATGGGTTATATTGTTGTGCACAGCAGAGCCGAGATCGTGAGATATAAGAACTACTACTTTATTTGAATAGTCTACAAAGTGTGCCTGGTTTGTAAGCACACTTTTTAGACCCTTCCAATGAAATAGCTATTTTTATATCTTGCAATCTCTGCTCTGCTGAAGAGCCACCAGTTGAACTGCAGACCGGATTCCAAATCTAACAGCTAGATGGCAGACTTATCTGTTTTGGTCAGTGAGAGGAAACTTTGCTTGTGAATATCTCTCAAACCATAAAGGTTTGAGAGATAAGACTTGTATCATTCTTCATGTTTTTTTAATGCCTACAAAATAAAATAAAGATAAAACGAAGTATTACTATCCCTTTAATGCTGTGATCTGGAAATGTTGACCAACTGGGGCATCTTTTTTTGTGTAAACACTGGACCTCTGATATGTCATCCTGGGTTGTTCACCACTCTGATGTTTGGAGGGTTAACCCATACATTTCTTAGACTATATCTGGTCCGTTTCACTGGAACGTGAAAAAAGGTGATCTTATTTGCATTTTCTAGACCACTTCAAAGAGTTATACCAGAGCCTAGATTATAATATAAGACCAACTGATAGAACATTCTGCTAATTGAATGGGACCCTTTGGGTGCCACAGAGCTATCCAATGCATTGTGTTCCAGTGTGGTGGATGCATCTCTGCCAGTGAAGGGGTTAGATGCTAAAATTATGTGAGTTTGAAAGCTGAATGCACAATACATTTCTTCAGACACAAGAATTAAAAAAAAAAAAAAAAAAAAAAAGTAGAGACCTAGTTGTCTTGAATGCTTGTATCTTACAGCTACTCAGTCAATAAAGGTATCACATTTACTCTATTAGTCTCCTGCATTTTCTGTGGCTAACATAGTACCACGCTTTCTTTACCCATAAAACAAGGTAAAATCCTGCCATGTAGAAAGAGGAATAAACACAGGTGAACAACAATAATGGGGGGGAGCATAAGGGACCTTTCTAATAAAAGGTTGAATGAGAATGAAAGACCAGGAATTCTGGGTATTAAATTTCTATTATTTAGACTGACCGTAAAGGAAAAAAAATGATCAAGGTGGTGTCCATAAATGTAACTCGTGGTGCCCAGACTTTAGGAATTTATCATATATATCTAGTAAGATACAAAAGTTGTCAGCATTGAAATTACATAACGAAGGAGGAGCTTTTCAAATCTGTCCAAACAATGGGCTGTCTGAGATATGTAAATTATAACAGTCGTTTGCTAGTGTGTCATGTGGATAACAGATTAACCATTGTACAATGCTGTGTAGTCTGTTGACAAAAGCACTCACTGATCAGCGACTGGCTCTTAAAACCAGACCACAGCTCATGAGGACCATTGGCCTAGGAAAATGGCCTTGAATATAATAACAAGCCTGCTCCAAGGTGATTTCCAGAGTCAAGGGGTTTGCTGTATTGACCCAAACCATTTGTTATTGCTTGCACTGGTCTCTGGGTGAGATGAGTACGTTAAGGCCTATGACTAGAGTTATGACCCTGGAACTAGAATGTTGAAGGGCGTGAAACCACTCGAGGCAGAAATGGAAGTCTTCATAGTATTTGAGCCATGGAGAGTGTTATTTCAATACGGTCAGAGTTGTAATTCAAGAGTAATTGAATGATAAAGTATCCCCCTCCCTCCCCTTTTACTGATGTAACACTGCTCACCTGAGAGTAGCAGGGTGGTGTCCAACTGGATTGCAGAGAGGGACAATCTTCAATTAGCATAAGGGAAAAACCTGTCAATGGGGGCAGGGTTTTCATTGTTGTCACAGTAAGCTGACGGGAGGAGCTTACACTAGGTAGAAGGGGGAGGAGGGGGATACTTTATCATTCAATTACTCTTGAATTACAACTCTGACAGTATTGAAATAACACTCTCCATGGCTCAAATACCATGAAGATTAATTGGAGCTGCTGTTTTTGTGAAGCATTACTATCAATTTAAGAGCTGAAAGACAGTTCAACTCCTTGTCCCTCTGCCTGTTGAATGCATCTCGAGATAACCCTAGAACATAGTGTGTTGTCCAGAAGAGGAGCAGCAGGAGAATGGTGGGTGGGGGAGGAAATTGCATTGGTCTTTACATACAAAGTCTATACCAATTGTACCAAATGCAAATTCCCTATGATTTAAATGTGTGTGTTTTTATATATATATATATATATATATATATATATATATTTATTTAATATTTGAAAGGATCGAGGCACTCACTGGACTTTCATAAAAGGAAAAATTACATTTATTTTCAGATCGACGTTTCGGCCAGGAAGGCCAGCTGAGCCTGGCCGAAACGTCGATCTGAAAATAAATGTAATTTTTCCTTTTATGAAAGTCCAGTGAGTGCCTCGATGCTTTCAAATATTTACAGATTGCCTTTGATGGCACCCTGGCGTTTGTCTCTAATTGTGAGTGCTTCCATTCTACATTGTGTGTGTGTGTGTGTGTGTGTGTGTGTGTGTGTGTGTGTGTGTGTGTGTGTGTGTGTGTGTATATATATATATATATATATATATATATATATATATATATATATATATATATATATATATAATTAAAAAAAATTTACAATATTATATCTATCATAAGTATTTGTCGCAGTTAGTTTGCCCCAGACTTTCTGTACCTTTATGAATATAGTCCAGTGTGGTGCCTTTTCCCTTCATGTGGAAAAGGAAATTAGAAGCGTTTCTTTTGGAAACAATGCACCGCTCTATAATTTAAGGGGTTAAACTCATTTTACCCCTTTGAAGGGGGTAAATGGTAATTCACTGCTCTATAAGGGGTTAAAAAGCTCATTTTACCCCTTTGATGGGGGTAAATGGTAATTTTGAGACTGATTATTTGTCCCTTAAAGCAGAACTACCACCGCTAAAAAACCTTGAGCTCCAATAATATCCCATCTGGCAACTATCTGCTCAGTAGCGCTAGTTGCCAGAATTATCACCTTGTTAAAAAAGAATTATCCATTGTTCCAGGGCTGACAGACAGGATGGAACGCAGACCTCTTTCCATAGTGTGATGTCTGCGCACCTGCACTGTCAGTCCCAGTCTGTTCTAGGAGGTGTTGCTAGGAGCCGTTCGGCTACAAAAGGGACTGACAGCGCAGGCGTGCAGACATCACTATGAAAAGATTTCTGAAATCCGTCCTCCCCGTCAGCCCAGGTACAGTGGATAATTCTATTTCACAAGGTGATAATTCTGGCGACTAGCGCTATTGAGCAGCGTCGCCAGATGGGGACTTATTGGAGCTCAAATTTGCTAGCGATGGTAGTTCCGCTTTCAGTTGCAGCTGTTTTTTTGATTTGCGCCTATTTGATTTCTTTAATATGCTCATGCATCACCCAGATGCGGTGTGTAAATTTAAAGACATTTGTCAGTTATGGCTGCAAAATAGAATCTGTATATATGAAGAGTCCAATTTGACACAGTCTACATGCTTAGTAAATACATGTAAACTATAGCTACAGGTCTCACAAATGTACACTGCATATTATTTAGTATCTAGGTTTATGTAAAGTTACAATTTTGTATAAGCTATAAATTAATGCTTGGTCTATACGTGTATTTGGATATACTCGGCACATTTTTTTTTCTCTCTTGTGCATTTTTCTTGCTATATCAAATCCACATAAAATAAGTATTACTTGCTCCTCTGGGACCAGAGCTGCTGAAGAAGCTAATATGTTGTTGTGAGACCCTACCGCTCAATGGGAGAGCAGAACTGGAGTCTGAAAATGACCCCACCCCCCCACCCCCCTTTCTCAGTGTCCTCTTATTGATCCAGCAAAGGAATCTATAAACTGGCAGATGTCCATATTTACAGGTCATAGTCAAGTGGTACCTGACCCAGCAGCCTCATAGATTGCTATGGAAGAGTTTCCTAACTCAACCCTAACATTCTATGGGGCTCTGTATATAAAACTCCAAAGGTTGTGGCTGTGAGCAGTCAACTTCTATATTGCATCTAGATTACCTGTCAGCTAAAGGGTTCAATTTTCTGACAAACGTCTCCACCCCGTGAACAGATGACAGCATAAAGTCTGGTGCTGTGTTATGCTCCCAAATGGCTACTAAGTCTGCTACCATAGAACTCCTTTCATTTGATTATTTTAAGTGCTTTTCAACAGGTGACTATCATTTGAGAGACCAAAACTAAGGCATCACATTTCACTTTCAGATCCAGAATGTGTGTTGAACAACAGTTTTACCCGGAACGATGAAGGACCAAACCCGAATAGAGGTAGTTCATCCTCAGAGGCTCTGACAAACTGTGACACAATGTTTGAGATCGATGTAACGTTACATGAAGAATCAAATATCTCAGATTCTCAGATAGAGCTCACAGAGACTGAAAACTTCTCTACTCTTACTAATAAAAGTACTGAAACGAAAGACAAACACCAGGGGCCTGTCTCATATCAGAAAATTCACAGAGAAAGTAAATTGTTTCAGTGTTCTGAATGTGGGAAATCTCTTGCTTCATCTTCAAATCTTGCTGCACATCAGAGGACTCACACGGGAGACAAACCATGTATGTGTTCAGAATGTGGGAAAAATTTTACTCAAAGCAAAAATCTTGTTGTACATCAGAGAATTCACACAGGAGAAAAACCATGTGTGTGTTTAGATTGTGGGAAAGCTTTTGCCAGTGTCTCGAATCTTGTAGCTCATAAGAAAACTCACTCGGGAGAAAAACCATTTAAGTGTCATGAATGTGGGAAATATTTTACTCAACGCATACATCTTATCACACATCAGAGAATTCACAAAGGAGAAAAACCATTTCATTGTCCCGAATGTGGGAAATATTTTAATCAACTGGTAAATCTTCTTACACATCAAAGAACTCACACAGGAGAAAAACCATTTATGTGTTCAGAATGTGGGAAATCGTTTACCCATTCCTCAAATCTTGTAGCGCATAAGAGAGTTCATACTGGTGAAAGGAGATTTATGTGTTCAGAATGTGGGAAAACTTTTACCCGGACCTCCTATCTTGTAGCACATAAGAGAATTCATACTGGCGAAAAGCCATTTATGTGTTCAGAATGTGGGAAATCTTTTAGCCGGTCCTCATATCTTGTAGCGCATAAGCGAATTCACATGGGGAAAAAAATCATCTAAATGCCCTGAATGTGAGAAATCTTTCACACCGGCCTCACATTTTATTGTACATTAGGTCACTCACACAGGAGAAATAAAGCTATTAAAAGGGCTGGTAATCTTTTGTCTGAAGCTTGTATTGTGTTGCACAATGGAGAACTGCCGTGGGAGAGAACCAGTTAAGTGTCTTGTTACTGACTTTCAAATCCGTACAGGCAGAGACCTTTCTTAATAGGGAAAGTCTAAATGAAGTGTTTGATGTCTCATAATGTATTGAACTCTAATACAACACTGTTCAATATCGGTAATAAACCTAGTCGGGTTATTTCATCTGTTCTGTTACTAATTCCTGTCTCTCTCTTTCTTTTATATGTGCAATTTTCTTTCTCCTGTCCCCCATCTGCAAAGCCTAGTGTAGAATGTGTTTGGAAAACTACACAATGTGTCCCCCCCCCCCCCCCCCCGAAAAGGGCCTAATGGACATCGATAATAATAAGCCTACTGTTCCACCCTTACCTGAGCTACTGGTAGATTTCAGAACAGCTGCACGGAGCTGCTTAGACAATGACACTGTGTACATGTAGACAGAAAGTAATTTCTCTTACATCCAGTATGGCACACAAGTACCATGGGGTTGAGTTCCTCTTTGAAGGGATCTCCAGTTATGTCTTCTCTGAGGTGACCAGGGCACTTCTATTATTATTATTATTATTTATTTTTATTTGATTTAATCTTTTCCTGATACATATGGGGGGGTTATTATTGAAATGTCACTCTCTATTTGGCAACCTTCAAAACGCAGAGATTATGTCACCTGCATCAAAAGGGCGACATTCTGATGTTGTATACCTAAGTGTCACCCCGAGTACCCTCCATCTGTGCCTAAACCCTTTGAATGTCAGAGGGGTCTGCACCGCATTGCTGCGGACCCCTCTGGCACTCAAATGGTTAAGTCGCAGAGGTCTTTTACTTGGAGTGACACTTAAGGGTGCAATCTCAGAATGTCATCCTGCTGATTTCCCAAGATAGCTCCGCTGACCTCCAGTTTACTTAAAATAAGTAAACTCTTCTTATGAGAATGAACACCACACCAAAAGTAGAGCGAGGGTAGAGGGAAAAATCAAGCGGTGTAAATAGGAAAATGGGTTATTTGGTTAGCAACCATAGCCCATCACACGTTCCTCCTAAACTTCACCTCTGAACTGTCAGACTTGTCGTACTGGAAAAGTGTGGAGAGGCATCCATGTAACAGCCTTGTACAGCTGCCCCACTGGAGCTTAGATCTTGTACATCCATGATGCAGTAATGGCTCTGGTGGAGGACATGAAAAGCAAACCGTTCACAAGCTTTATGCAGGGTATGCATAAAATTACTTGGGCATCTTAACCCTTTGAGTGCCGGACTGGTCCGCAGAGCAGTACGTTACGGACCCCTCTGGCACTCCAAGGGTTAAGACGCAGAAGGAGGGTACTTGGAGCGACACGTAAGCGTGCAATATCAGAATGTCGCCATTTTAATGCAGGTGGCGTTTTGATGGATCTCCAGATATAGGGCAACATTTCAATAGGATACAGATATGTGGCTGTCTTCATTTCCCCCATTAGGGCATCCCCTGGAGTAGATTGCCCACTGTACGGGTGCTGTGTGGACCCTTGCAGCCCTCTGAAGGGAATCTTGCTGCCAGGTTTTCCCTCCCAGCAGAGTCCCTATGAGCTCTGCTTCCTTCACAATGGTAACCTAAAGAAATAAAGATTGGCGAGTAACAGTTTGAGCGCCTTGGTGCACATCATTCCCACCTTGTACGTCTCCATATGTAGGTTTTCTCTGAGCCCTTGGGCTCCTTCACTCATGTTGGGTATTTTATTATATGTTAATGTTCATTCCCTGGTGTGTGTGGAGCAAGGATGGCTGCATTTGGGATAGTTAACCCCCGTCCCTACTGTTCTATCCAGGTTGGGGCCTTTTTTGGGCTATCTTTTGGGTGCCCCCTTATGTTCCTTTGGTTTTTTGGGTACCTTTTTGTAATTTGACTTTTTTTTTTTTTTTTTTTCCAGATGCACGGTCCTTTTAAGAACAGTTTCCGCAACACAGAGAAAGATTAGAGAAAGATTTAGGTGTACTGATAGACAATAGTCTTCACAGCAGTGTGCAGAGTCACTCAGCTGCTGCAAGAGCAAATAGAGTACTAGCCTGCATAAAAAGAGGTGTAGAAGCAAGGGATGTTAATATTATCCTACCTCTGTATAAATCCTTGGTTAGGCCTCATCTAGAATATGGAGTACAATTTTGGGTGCCTGTTCTAAAAAAAGACATTACTGAACTGGAAAAGGTGCAGAGACGTGCAACAAAACTGATAAAGGGATTGGAGGATCTGAGTTACAAAGAGAGACTAGCCAAACTGGGTTTGTTTACATTAGAAAAGAGACGTCTAAGGGGTGGTATGATTACCATTTACAAATACATTCAAGGCCAATACAAAGAACTATCCAATGAATTATTTATGCAAAGAGCTGAGCTAAGAACAAGAGGTCATCCATTAAGACTTGAGGAAAGGCGCTTTCGACTAAAACACAGGCAGGGATTCTTTACAGTAAGGGCGGTAAGGCTATGGAATTCTTTGCCTCGGGATGCTGTGCTTGCAGATAATGTTAACTGCATTCAAAAAAGCAATGGATGCCTATCTAGCACAGAACAATATTGACAGTTATGACAGATGGCTTCAAAGCAAATAGGATATTGAGCCGGGGAACTATTTGACACACTCACACACACACCTACATTGGAAATTGCTCCAGAGGGCTTTTTTGTTGCCTTCCTCTGGATCAACAGGGGTGTTATTGGCATGGGCTGGACTTGATGGACGCATGTCTTTTTTCAGCCTTATCTACTATGTTACTATGTCACAGCCATCTTTGCTCCATTGACTTCTATGAACTTCATTGAAACGTATCTCTGCAGCTGTTTGTCATACAGAGGTCCTAGTGGGCTGCTCTTCTTGTCTCCTCAGGACCTTTCATCAGGTTTATATCCTGATTGTCTTGGGGGTCCATGGAAATCAATGGAAGGAGTTGTAGGCATTGTTAGGCAACATCAACAGAGGAGACTACAGTTACCAGAATACTTTCTTCTAATTGGCTGCCCTTTTTGCAGTCTTCCTTTTACTTATCTTGCTTATCCTATGGAGCTTAACCCTTCACTTGCCAATTAAGAACTTTTCTGGGTATTCAGGGGTGAATTATTAGTCTGTTACTAGTTGTTTATACTTGTTTTAGATAAATTTCCTGTAAGGATGTTGCACTCGTAGGGACAGGGGGCTAGACAGAAGACTAAGGACTCAGGGGTGGCAATTACTCCCCTTTGCTTACTGTTCCTCATGTCAAAGGGGGCTCCCTAGAGAGTATTCTGGATCTCTGATCCTCATGTGCTGCGGCCCCCACTACCACTCTGGGGCCCTCAATCACTGAGCAAAAGGCAGCCTGGGTAAAATCGCTGTTATCTACAGTGGCACCTCTTCCATTCTCCGGCCAGGGGTCCTTCAATCCTGGAAGCCCTCGAGTACCTTTTAAATATTTGGCCACCAAATCTCATAGTGTTCCTGTTCTTCTAGGGGCTTCCTCTGTGGAGGACATTTCAGATGGGGATAATGAGGAAGGGGAATATGAGAATATGGTTTCTTCCTACGCTTATGAGATTGACCACCACCTCTTAGCTGAGGGACTGTCTAGGAGACCCTTCAGGTCCCTTACTCCCCTGATGAGGGGCCTTCCCTTAGAGAGAACTTCCAATGGAGTAAAATCTTCTGCAGTCCTTCCTCCAAATGCCAGTCTTGATCATGTTCTTCTGGAGTGAGTGGATCACAGTTCTTTCTAGACATTACCCCTTTTCTGAGGCAGCGTTGGCGCAGTGGGCCTCCCCTCCTACTGTTCTCTCTGTTTCCAGGTTAGCAAAGTCTACTGCCCTGCCCTTGGTGAATGCAGCAGGTCAGAAGGATATGGTGGAGAAGAAGCTAGATTCTATGCTCAGGGCTAATTTTGCGGCCACTGGGGCTGTGTTGAGGCCTGTTTTTGCCTCCGTCTGGGTCAGCAGGGCTGTTGCCATGTGGAGTGAGCAGCTGATGGAGGCTGTCCATGCAGATGCTTCCAATGAGGATCTGTTGGTCTCTTTGGCCAACATGAAGGAGGCCAGCGTGTATTACTGAGGCTTTTTTTGAGGCTGTAAGACTGTCTGCTAAAGCTGTTGCTTCACAACTCACTTTGTGGCTTAAGATTTGGTCTGCTGACCAGTCTTCTAAGTTGCTGGTTTCCTTAATATTTTAGTTAGTACCTGTTTGGACCTGAACTGAAACAGATTAGTGGTGCTACTGGAGGCAAGAGCACTTTGTTGACTCAGATGCCCAATAATCCTCCAACTATGGCGATCAATCTTTTTCGGCACCCACCAAATGTAAGTGCAGACTTCCCAGACCTCCCCCTCACTCCCCTCTGGCAACCCCGACAACAGTGGCAGCCCAAGCAAACTTCTTCAAGGGAGAATCTGTTGCGCCAGCTTCCACAGGACTCGCAGAATTCTGGTCCTTCAGTCCCCGTAGGTTTGCGTCTTTGCCTTTTTCGTGACTCCTTGGAATCCTCAGTTGTGGGCCAGTGGGTTTTGTAGGCAATCTCATAAAGGTATAGAATAGACCAGATCCTTTCCTTTTTGTCCAGGGTGCTAAAGGAGCCGGCCAAGGTTGGGCTATTCCTGGAAGCTATGAACTTGCTACTGGCTCTGGTTCCTGTACCTCCCCAGTAATGCAATTCTAGCCTGTTTGTGGTCCTAAAGAAGGATGGCGGATGTCATCCCATTTTGGACCTCCAGTGTCTCAACAGATATATGGAGACTGCATGCTTCGAGATGGAATCCTTGCGTTCTGTCATCATGTCACTGTGCTCGGGAGGGATACCTGGCATCTCTAGACCTTCAGGATGCTTACCTGCACATTCAAAGCAACCCAGACAGCCAATGCGATTTGCGTTTTGCCTTAGACTCAGAGTATTACCAGTTCATCTTTCTGCCATTTGGCCTGGCTTTAGCTCCTCTAGTGCTCACCAGAGTCATGGGCGCCCTAGCAGCATTCATTCACACCTGGTGCATTTCTATGACACCTTTATCTGGACGACCTTTTGATCAAGACTCCTTCTGTGGAGCTCTTCTGTGCTCGACACTCTGTCCACCATGGATGGATCTTGAACATGTTGAAATCATTTCCAGTACCGTCCCAGTAGCTGATGTTCCTAGGAATGAGGTTCGACACCCGTTTAGGGAAGGTTTTCTTGCAGGAGAAAAAGATCGTGCAAGTTATGCAGTAGGTGTCTCAGGCCCAGGTGTCTCAGGAAGGGAACTCACAATGGATGCAATGTTGATTCAGTAGAACTTCCACCTTGCTTAGGTCTTATTTCCAATTCCTCTCATTTCCAGGGTGCTCAGGAATATCAGGATGGACGGTGCATCTGTGATGCTGGTCGCTCCTTTTTGAATTAGGAGGGAGTAGTTTACGGACCTGGTCAGTCTTTCCATTCAGAACCTGGTCAGTCTTTACATTCAACACCTGCTTCCCCTTCCTTCCAGACAGGACATCCTTCCTTCTCCAGGGCTACCTTTTGGAAAGAGGATGTGAAAAAGCTGTCTGACGGCATGGCTGAGGCCCACATTCTGAGGATGAAGGGTTTCTCCACTGAGCCAATTTTCTCTATGATTCAGGCTCTGAAGCCTGTCTCCTCTAGGGCCTACATAGCCTGTCCGAGCAAGACTTTCACCTTCTGGTGGTTATATCCTTTCTTGGTGTGACCAAGGGGCTCTGCTATAGTTCCTTTGAACGTCCAAATCTTGGCTTTTTTTTTTTTTTTTTTTTTTCTTTCTCTTCAGTGACGTATTGCCACATTTCTGATCTCAAGGTTTTCCTAATTTGGTTTTGGATGTTTTGCAGAGATGGTATCCTTTTCAATTGGTGATCACTGAAAAACGAATCTCAAAACGACGCATTTCTTATGTCTCCTGCCTCAAAATGACGCATTAACTTTGTCGCTTGCTTAACAATGGCGTATTACTTATGGCGCCTTACTCACAATGCCGTGATGAATGCTGCCTGCATCAAAATTTCTCCCACATGTATGTCGCACATGTATTTGTCACCTTAAAAAAAATTCTCCTCCTAAATGTCGCATCATTACTTTGTCGCCTTCTAAATGTTGCATTTTCTGCTGCAAAACTGTGTCGATTTTGCCACTATCCAAACAGGAAGTGCATCACTACTGAAAACCAAACTGGAAGTACACAGACAGTGCAACACGGCGACACAGGCTAACCCTGGACTGACTGACCAGGAGAACCTGCCCAGGGAGCCTCCTTTCACTCCCCAGGAACTGGACATTCTTGTCTGCTATATGGAGAAGTATCTGCCTGACAAGATTAGGGACAAAGTGGACTCTGCATTTCACAGGCACATTTTAGACAAAATGGCCTGCAAAATGCAGAGGTCCAGTGGCATCCAGAGGACCAGGAGGCAGATTCTTTAGAAGTGGTTAGATATCAAGCACAGGGAGTCAGGACTACTTCATGTAATTAGATCAGGTATGCTGGGTGGGAGGGGTTGGTTGTAACATAACTGTATTTCAGATGTTTTTCAATGTTCACACACAGTGTTTCCCAATATGACATACAGGCACCATGGGGAAGGCAACAGCTCCTCCCTGTAGGTTGGAACACTTCTATAAAAAAGAAAAATTGTGGGTGGAGCCTCCCCTTCTCTTTATCAGGCTATCCCACTAGCCCGGCCCCAGTTAGATTTGTTCCAGCAACCTGGATGAAGGCTGAGAACTTTTCTGCTTAGTTTTAGAATTCTTTCTTATTTTTGGTGTTAGATATTGGGTGTCACAATTTCCCCCAGTAGGTGGATTACCATTCCTGGCTTCCCCTGGAGTGGATTGTCCAACTAACCGGAACTGTTGGTTCCCTTTCAGCCCTGTGGAGAGAATCATGCAACCCATGTTTCTCTCTTGACTGGGTCTCTGAGACTGTCTTTTCATTGGTAATCTGAAGACAGAAGTAAAAATGTGAGTAACACTTTGAGTGCCATGGTCCACTTGTCCCAGTGTTCTTCTCCATACAGGGCCCTTCTTGGTATCTTAATTGGTTTGATCCCAGGGTTTTTGGAGCTTGTTTAGCTGCATTTATATACTTAACCCCTTTCCTACTAGATTCAGTCTTCTTGGGCTTAATTGGACTTTTCCTTTTAGAATGTCTGTCTGTTTTTATTTATCCCTGCATGTTCCCTTGGGTATTTAAATAAAATTATTCACTTTTGGTAAAATCATGTGTATTTTTTTGTTCCGCTCCTTTAAGGTGCGCTTACTGCTCGGCTGCATTTGTTTCACTGCTTGCTTCATCCCAGCTGCTTGGGAAATATCTCTGCAACCGTTTGAACCCTCTCTCAACTCTGAATGTCATTCTTCTGGTCTCCTCTTGCTCTATGATCCAGTTCTCATCCCCAGTGTCTTGGGGGCTCTGCAAGTACAAGTGTTGCTAGAGAACATCAAAGAGAGAACCACAACTCCCAGAATGCCAGTTTCTCAGGCTTTCTTCCAATTGGCTGATGGTTTTACAGGCGCCATTTTCTTTGCTGGAGTATCCTACACAGAGGCTTGTCTTGCTCGCTTTCTCGGGTTAACCATACACCTGCCAGATAAGTACATACTTGGGCTTTCTGAGGTGATGTTTTAATCTAGTTTACAGTATTTGCTTTCTTATACTGTTTAGACACTTCTCCTGTTAGGATGTTGGATCCAAAGGGACATGTGGCTAGACCTAATACAAAGGACTCGGGCTTCTCTGACCTCCCTTGCTTTAAGTGTTTCTCATGCCAAACACGACTCCCTAGAGTACTCAGGACATTGATACCCATCGTTCTGTGGCCCCTACTACACCCCCCCCGGGCCCTCTAGCCTTCAACAAGAGCCACACTGGGTCAAAGTTTTAAAGTCCTCTATGGCACAGTTTCCTCTTTCCCTCCAGGGGGTCCTCCATTCTTGGAAACATGCCACTGCTTGCAGGTTTGTGGCCCCCAAGGCCCCTGGCATTCCTGAGCTCACAAACCTCTGAGGATGATTCTTTTGAGGGAGATAGAGAGGAAGGGGAGTGTGAGGAAGGTGATCCTTCATATGATTTTGCCGAACCCTTTAAGGCTGACCCCATGCCCTCTGCTGAGGGTCTCATTAGGCGGGTTGCAGGTCACTACTACCCCTTATGAGGGCCAGTCGTCTTCTGACCTCTATCAGAGGTGCAAGAAGTCCTACACTGTTTCACCCAGTCCCACTCTGGATCGAGTTATCTTCGATGAGTGGAAGATGCCTGACAGGCGCCTGTCTCTTTCTATGAGATCCTCCAAGCTGTACCCCTTTTCTGAGGTAGCTTTGGTTCAGTGGGCTTCTCCAAGTTGACCCCCCTATTTCTAGACTTTCTAAGTCTACTGCTCTGCACTTGGCTGATGCTACGGCGCTCAAAGATATGACTGATGGGAAGTCTAACTTTGTCCTGAAGTCTAACTTTGGTGCCATCGGTGCTGCCCTGTGGCCTACCTTGGCTTCTTTTTGGGTCATTAGAGCTGTTGCCATCTGGGTCGAGCAACTTGCTGAGGCTATAAAAAATGGCACACCTAAGGAGGATCTTTTAGCCCTCTTGACTAACATGTCACTGATTTCTCTCCCTTTTCCGGGCAAATCTTTGTCAGTGAGGCCACTGAAGGCAAGAGCACTCTGTTACCTCAGGTCTCCAAACACCCTGACATGACGAGGAAACGGCATCTTTTTCATCACTGCCAAAACGAGGAGCAAAGGCAGAGCGTGTCTCAGACTGGCTCCCTGCATCCAACCACCAAGCCCAGACAGCAGTGGCACTCAAAGCACACCACCGCCAGGCCAAATTCTGGCAAGTCTGACTCTGCATGGCTTGCAGAATCCTGTGGGTTCTGCAGGTGGTATCGGAAGGGTACAAGTTTGCTTTCAAATCCCTTCTTCCCTACAGTTTCTTCCAGTTCAGAACTCCTCTGGGCCTAGAAAAGCTGCGTCTTTTCAACAAGGTGCTTCAGGCTTTCTTGGTCAAAAGAGTCCAGATTCCAGTTCCTCCTCGAGAGTTTTAGGTTTCTATTCAAACCTGTTCATGGTAGCAGTCATCCTTTCTTGGACCTGTAGGACCTCAATTCTTTTGAGGAGACTGCATGCTGTCATTGCAGCGATGTGTCCGGGAGAATTCTTGGCCTCCCTGGATCTGCAGAATGCTTACTTGCATGTCCCGATTCATCCAGATAGTATGAATTACCTCCTTTTTGCCTGTGAATTGGGGGCACTTCCACTTTACTGCTATGCCCTTTTGACTTATCTCTGTTCCTCGGGTGTTTGCTAGGGTTTTAAGAGCATTGATTGCCTTCCTGCACACCATGGGGATTCAAGTGATTCCCCTATATGGACGACTTTCTTCTGAAGGCTCAGTCCAGGGAACTCCTGGACCAACATGTCCAGGACTGCACAGATTTTCCTCTACCATAGGTGGATTCTAAACATGGAGAAATCTGCTCCAGTCCCCTCTCAGGTTCTGATCTTCCTGGGTCTCTGGTTTGATACCTGTCAAGGGGAGGTTTTCCTGACACAGGACTCCATCCAGCAAACCAGGAGTCTGGTATCCTGAGCTCTGGAGTGGACCTTGGTTCCGGTCTGGAAGTTCATGACGTCACAGGCCACATGGTGTCCGCTATAGAGGTGGTTCCATACTCCATGGCACACACCAGGGAGCTTCAGAGGTTCACTATCCGCATTTGGCATGGGAATCGGGACTTCTTGGATCTGAGTGTCTCTCCCTTCGGAGTTCAGGCAGGACTACTCTGGTGGCTGGACAGGTCCAACCTGGAGAAGGGGAAACCCTTTGAACAAGGACTGGACCTTTGTGACAACGGACGCCAGCTTAAGGGGTTGGGGAGTTGTCCTGGGTCATCTGGGGTCCAGGTGCAGATTGGCTGTCGGAGTCCCTACAGTTCATCAGTGTTGTGGTACTCAGGGCGATTCGGCATGCTATGGTGTGTACTGGTCCTTTCAACGGAGGCGTTATCCAGTTTGCATCCAGTTGGACAACTCCACATTGCTGGCATACATCAACAAGCAAGGCGGCAAAAGAAGCACTCCCACTTGGTCAAAGGCTGTCTATTTTGGCTTGGGCAGAAGGTCACTCTCTGGCCATTTCTGCTCTGCATATTCCAGGTGTAGAAAACATCCTGGCGGACTTTCTCAACCAACAAACGGTGAACCCTGGAGAGTGGGAGCTCCACCCAGGTGGGGTCTCCTTCAGATAGACCTGATGGCCACCAGGGACAACAGGAATGTTCAAATGTATTGCTCCCAATGGAGAGATCCTCTGGCCTTTGCTGCAGATGCTTTGGTGATTCCGTGGTGCCTTCATCTGGCCTGCATCTTCCCTTAATTCCCTCCCATCCCCAGGGTAGTGAGGAAGATTCAGTCCGGTGGTTGTCATGATTGCTCCTTATTGGACCAGGAGGCCTTGGTTCCCAGAACTAGTGGCCCCATCCATTCGAGATCCGTTTTCACTGCCACCGAAACAGGATCCAGTCTTCGCTCCTTGAAGGTTCAGACTTCAGCTCTCCTTGTCTTTTTCCAGAGACGCATTGCCATATCTTGCCTGATTGTCAAGGTCTTCTTTCAGGGTGTTGCTTATGCCTTCCCTTCCTATAAGGCTTCCACTCCCCAGTGGGACCTTTAATCTTGTTTTGGGAGTCTTGCAGCGGTCTCCCTTTCAGTCCCGGGTTACTATTCCTCTACGCCTTGCGACGTGGAAAATGGCCTTTCCCCCGGCTGTGGTCTCTGTACGCAGAGTTGCTGAATTGCAGGCTTTGTCCTGCAAACTGCCTTTCCTGGTGTTTCACAAGGATTAGGCTGTTCTTCGTACCTCCCAGGAATTTCTCCCTAAGGTGGTCTCTGAGTTCCCCTCAATCAGGAGATGTGCCTTTGTTTTGTCCTGACCCTAAATCTGACAAGGAGAGGATCTCTGGATGTGGTACACTGCCTTCAGTTCTATGTGCACTGTACTGACTCTGTACTTACATACTTGAGGGTCCTAGGGCAGGTATGGCTGCATCCAAGGTTACTATCGCATCTTGGATTAAGTTTACCATTCGTAAGGTTTATGAGCTCGGAAAGAAACCTGTTCCTGTCTTCATGTCAGCATATTAGACTAGGTGTTTTGGGGCCTCCTGGGCCTACAAAAAAAAAAAAAAATCATGCCTCTGCTGAACAGCTGTGCAAGGCGGCCACTTGGCCTTCTGTGCACACCTTTTGCTAAATACTATCATCTTCATGTTTAGTTGATGCCAGGTTTGGCATTCCTGTGCCTTGCCATTCTTTTAACTGTTTGAGCCCTGTTGGCTTTTGTTCTTGTGTATCTAGTGTCTGTTGATACTTGGTTATGCTTGATCTGTTACTTGTCCTGTATAGTCCTTTGGAATGCTGGTATCATGGGGACCGGCACTTGGTCCTTTCCTTTTCTTCCCACCCTTGGAACTTAATGTTTGGACATACCCATGGTACCTGTATGTCATAGTGGACGACAGAGAAGAGACTATTTTGGTCTTACCTGTTAAATCCATTTCTCTTAGTCCATATGACATATAGGTCTCCCACCCAGTGAAAGGAACCAAGCTTGGTCTTGCTTAACTGGACATGTGGGAGTCCTATTGGGTCTGCTGCTCACAGGAGTTTTCCTTTCTTCTTTCTTAGTATCCTACTTAGTAGGCTTGTCTCAAGTCTAACTGGGTCGGGGCTAGTGGGAGAGCCTGTTGAGGAGAAGGGGAGGCTCCATACACAACTTTTGTATAGAAATGTTCCAGCTTACAGGGAGGAGCAATTGCCTCCCTCCACGGTACCTGTATGTCTTATGGACTAAAAGAAAAGAATTTAACAGGTAAGACTAAAATTTTTTTTTTTTTTTTTTTTTTCTACTTCTTTCCTCCTAGCATGCAACTCATCCCAAAGTGCCGCTCCTGCTCCTCTGGTTCCCACCGCACCTCAAACCGTGCCTACTGCAAGTAAGTATGTTTCCGGTATGTAGGTGGTGGACACCAATTAAGCCCTACACATATTAACAGTTTGCTATCACTTTATAGCATGCAGACCATCCCGCAGAAGGCCTTCTAGGATAGCTGCCTCGCCACCTCCTGCTTCATGCTCTCCTCCTCCTCCTCCTCCTCCTCCTCGTCCTCCTGCTTGTAAGTACCCTCGTGTGCTACAAAACTGTACATTATGACACTATCCTTTTCAAATGTCACCCCCCAGTTGGACATTCTGATGTTGCAGGCTTTAGGGTCGCCACCTAGAGGGCCACATTTCAATAGTAAACCATATAGAATCGACACCTCGTGCTTCACCTTTGTGGCTTATTGTTGGTGGACCAGGGAAGTTACCTTCCCTTAAGGACCGCTTTGATCCTTGCCGACGCACCAGTACACGTGACCTGTTTCACGTACCGGCGCGCCACTTTGGGGCCTAAGAGAGGCCGCTCCAGTCTTGGAGCTGTGAATTTTAGGCCCCGTTTTTACTTACAGTGCTCCCGGTAGAGCGTTGTAAGTAAAAAGTATGTGACGTGCTATGACAGTCGCCTGTCCTTAAGGGTATAAGGACCGTGATAGTCCTATCACGTCATCTGGTACTTAAGGGGTTAATACTGGGTGACATTTCAATACTCAACCCATTATGACCTATTATGATTGTTTTCCTAACTACTTGGAGTATGTCATGGTAAGATTTTTGTATCATTTTTTTTTTTATAGCACACAGACAAATGCCTTTGGAGTTCATTAGAAGCAATAAGGGAGCTAAATTGCTGGTGGTGGATGGATGCACCTTCCGCCAGGAGAAGATTATCAATGGGAAGTGTATGTGGAAATGCACAGAGTATAGCAGTTGTCATTGCGGTTCAAGGTGCCATACCAAGGATGGTGTGATTTGCAAAGAACCAAGTGAACATAACCATGTGCCGGACATTGCCAAAGTTGAGGCAAAGAGAATAATCGGAGATATAAAAGAAATGGCAGTTACGACAACATATAGCACACAAGAACTGGTGGCTGTGACTTCGGAAACGGCCACAGCAGCTGTTGCTGCACAATTGCCTGCGCTTTATAACTTAAAGCAGGCCATTAGAAGAGCGAGGAGAATGGCCATGGCTCCAACTCCAAAGCCCACCAACTTGGAAGAATTGAGAATCGGTGCAGTACATGAAAAAGACTGCAAAGGGTGAGAGCTTTATGCTGCGTGACAGTGGACCAGGATTAATAAGGTTTATAATTTTATCAACCTTGGCCAATTTAACTGTCTTGGCAAACAGCCCAAACTGGCACACTGTTTCCTTTCTGCTTTACGTGAATTGCCAAAAACCCTTAACTCAGTGGAAGCCTGGCATGGAGGATTCAGCCATCTCGAAGGGAATGCCCCCCAAGTCTCTGGAAATGTATTATTGGATTGAAAAAGGAACAAAGCCTGACAGAATTAAAGTTGGAACAATACGCTTCTGGACAGAAAAAAAAAAATGTATAGGGAAAATGCCAAAAAATTTAAAAGTAATTATTGAAAAAGATTCCAGCACACCGTTAGCTGAATACCTTAAGCTGTGGCACATAACGTCTCTAAGTAGACTTATCACACATTGTAATGCTCACTGCTGCTGTTTGTGTTTTTGTTAATTGTTACCAAATGTTTTGCTTGCTTAAAGGGATAGTAATGTTTCATAATAAAAACAGCTCTAATTAATCATCATAGTATTTGGACTTTGGAGAGTGTTATTCCAATTCTGTCAGAGTTGTAGTTCCAGAGTAATTCAATGACAAAGTGTCCCCCTCCTGCCCCTTTTACTGATGTCACACTGTTCAGCTAGAGCAGAAGGGAGGTGCCCAGGTAGACTGCAGAGAGGGACAATCTTCAATTAAGATAAGGGAAAAACCTGAAAAGCTTGTCAAGGGGGGCAGGGATTTCATTGTTCTCATAGGAAGAAGATTGTCCCCTTCTGTTATCTGTCTGGTCTATGGACTGCATTCCACATCTGAGAAGAGATGGCTTACACTAGGTAAAATGGGGGGAGGGGAAACTTTGCTTGTGAATATCTTATAAACCACAAAGGTTTGAGAGATAAGACTTATATCATTCTTCATGTTTTTATAATGCCTACAAAATAAAATAAAGTTAAAACGAAGTATTACTATCCCTTTAAGGGGGATCTCCCACCTCTATTAAAGTACTTCTCATCTGAACATTCAATGTGAGGAAATATTTAGTATTTTGTTATTTTCTTCTGTATATCCTGATATCTAAGCTGTGAAACATCCTTACGTAGCCTGTCAATCTTCACCTCTTCTCCTCCCCAGCTGTACCCTGTTGCCACCTCCTAATCTGACGGAGGATGCCAGAGTGTGAGGGAAAGAGGCGAAGATTGACCTGCACACTTTGTAGTCTGTTCTCATGACGATTCTTTGTATGCCATGCTATTTTGGCTCTCCAGACGAGCCGCCCGGTCCTGGGACCAGAATCTAAGTTTGTCAACTAGAATGCTGTCGTGGATAAAAGGGGTGGAATTTGTAACAGCATAACATGAAAACCATCAAAGTTATGGAAAGACGACTAAGATAATTTGCTTTATTTATTTAATATAAACAACATTAAAGCTTGATTAACACCTTAAGGACCCATGACGGTCCTGTTCCGTCATTGGTTGTTATACCCTTAACGACCCATGACGGAACTGGACCGTCATGGAATTCCGGGCTCCCCTCGCGGCTGCACGCCGTTTGGGGAGTCCGGAACACAGCCGCAAGAAAGAAAAAAAATGCTCCGTGGTCCTTAACGGACCGCAAGGTGCGGGCGCGGCCCGTCGTTAAGGGGTTAAAGTTACTATCTCTTTAAATCCTTTTCTCTATAGTCCATATGGAACACAGGTCTCCAGCCCAGCGAAAGAGACCTCTGTTGGTCTCTCTGGATATGGGAGTCCTTGTTTTGAGTCTTTATTCTCAGATGAGTTTCCTTCTTCTCTTGCTGTCCCTGTTGGTGTGGTTTCACTCACATCCTAACTGGAGCTGCAGGGGATATGTGTTGAGCTGTAGGACTGGCTGGGAGTCTTCACCCACAACATTGTGTCTTTTTGAGATGTGCTCTGCTCTCCAAAGAGGGAACTCAACCCCCATGATACCGGTGTTCCATATGGACTATAGAGAAAGATTTAAAGTGATAGTAATGTCTAAAAAAAACTTTTTTGCATTTAGAAGAGCTCAATCTAAATGCAAAAAAGTATCTCTCAAACCGCTATGGTTTAAGAGATACGGGCGTTTAAAGTTCGCTGTTTCCTACTGACAGCTGTAAAGCTGTCAGCAGGAGATTCGTGTCGGTCGACACTGTGGCGCTTGAGAAGTGCCGAGATCTAGTTACTTACACAGAATCCCTTCATTGGAATGGTCTAAAATGTGTGCCTGAACACCAGGAACACGTTTTAGACCATTCCAATGAAGAGATTCCGTGTAAGTAACGAGATCTCGGCACTTCTCAAGCGCCAGCGTGTCGACCGACACGGATCTCCTGCTGACAGCTTTACAGCTGTCATTAGGAGAAATCAAACTTCAAACGCCCGTATCTCTTAAACCATAGCGATTTGAGAGATACGGTTTTTTGCATTTAGATCAGCTTTTTGAGCTCTTCTAAATGCAAAAAAAGTTGTTTTTTTTTTAGAAATTACTAAAACTTTAACAGGTAAGAACACTAAAATCCTATTTTGCATAAGAGTCCAAATTTAAAAAAACAAACAAAAAAAAAAAAACACTAATACCAATGTGAACATGATTTATTAATTTATGGTCAACTTATATGTCCAGGGGGATTGTGGTGATTCCATGAACAGATTTGTATGCATTGCTAGGCAGCAGCAACCGAAAATACTACTTTTACTAAAATTAACATTTTTCAGGCTTCCGATTGCAAGTTTTGCAGTCGCCATTTTACTTCTCTTGCTTATCCTACACAGAGGCAGACTCTCCTTCTCCAGATTAATCTTTCACTTATCAGATAAGTATATTTTATGGACTTTCATGGATGCTTTGCCAATCTGGGTTTGGCTTCTAGAATGTTAGACTAGTTTGGGACACTTTGTGTCCTGATGTCGGATTCTAAAGTGCATGGGTGTAAATCAAAGGCTAAGGCCTCTGATACATCCCTTACCCCCCTCTCTTACTGTTCCTCATGCCAAATGGGTCTCCCTAGGGCACATTCTGGATATCTCTGCCCCTCTTGCGCTGTGGTCCCTACTACTCCACCGTGACCTTCCGGCACCGACCAAGAGTCAGCTTGGGTAAAAACACTTCTGTCCTCGGTGGCCCAAATTCCTTTCTAGCTTCATGGGGTACTTAAGCAATGGAAGCCCCCCACTACCTATAGAAATATGGCCCCTGTATCTCAGAGTTTTCTTCAGATTCTAGAGAAGCAATTGTCTGATGGAGAGGATGAGGAGGGGGAATATGGAGATATACATTCTCCCCTGCTCTTATGGGGACTCTTATGAGAATGACCCCCTTCCATCAGCTGATGAGGGGCTCATTAGAGTTGTCTTGAGACCCTTCAGGTCTCTGGCACCTCTGAGGGGTCTTCTTCTATAGATGTCTTCCCAATTTCCTGGTTGACTAAAACTGCTTTGATGCCTTTGGCAGATGCAGCAGGCCTTAAGGATCTGGCTGACATGAAGCTGAACTGTATCCCCAAGGCCAAGTTTGAGGCTACTGGTGCAGTACTAAGACCTATTTCTCTGTTCAATATAACTCACAGGTACCATGGGGAGGCAATGGCTCCTCCCAGTGGGCTGGAACAATTCTAGAAGAAGTGCAGGGTGGAGCCCCCCCCCTCTCCTCCATATCGGGCTACCCCACTAGCCCCCTGCCCAGATAGACTTGTTCCAAGATCATGGATAGGTGACTGAGAACAGTTCTGCTTAGTTTTAGTATTTTTATTTTATTTTTCGATATGGGGTGTTCAAATTCCCCCATTAGGCGGATTACCGTTACTGGCTTCCCCTGGAGCATTGCCCAGTTATTAGGTGCTGTGTGAACCCTTTGCAGCCCTGTGACAGGGTTCTCTGAGGCCCCTTCCTCCTCAGTGGTAATCTGAAGAAAGAAAACCTGCAAAAAGGTGAACCACTCTGAGTGCCATGGTTCACTTGTTTCACTGTTCCTCTCCTCACAGAGGTCTCTCTGCAGGTAGGATTGGCTGCGCAACCGCACTTACTCCATTGACTTCTATGGCACAAACCGCTGTGGGACATATCTCTGCAACTGTTTCACTTAGAGTTGAGGGCTCATTCTTCTTGCCTCCAGTTCACATCCCTGTGTCTTGGGGGCCACTGGACCCTGCAAGTTTTTGGTTCTGCCATTGCTAGGTAACAGTGAAGGGAAAAAGTGTATTTCCCAGAGTGCCAGTTTTGCAGGTTGACCAAAATTATTCTCTCTCTGCTCAGTATCCTATGCAGAGGCTGTATCACCTTGCTCTCTTTCTCAGGTAGCTATTGCCTGACAGATAAGTACTCTGTTTTTTGTTTTGTGCTTTCTGAGTTGATTTATTAAGTTTAGACACTTCTCCTGTTAGTATGTAGGATCCAAAGAGATATGGGGCTAGACATAAGGCTATGGACTTAGGCATCTTTGACCCCCCCCCCCCTGCTTACTGTTCCTCATGCCAAACGGTATTCACTAGAGAGTAGTCAGGACACTTGCTCCTCTCAAGCACTGTCCCCTAGTACTCCACCCATGCCCTCCAGCCTTGAACAAGAGCCACTTTGGGTCAAGTACTTAAAGTCCTCAATGGCACAGTTTCTTCCAGGGGTTCCTCCAATCTTGGAAACCCACAACTTTGCTCAGATTTGTGGCCCCTAAGGCCCCTGGAATCCCTGACCTTTCAGATTCTTCTGAGGAGGATTTGTTTTGAGGCTGATTCTTAGGTAGGGGAGTGTGTTGAAGGGGCTTCTTCCTATGCTTATGGTGACCCCTTTGAGGCTGAACCTGAGCCATCTGCAGAGGGTCTCATTAAGGTGGTTTTAACTACCCTACAGGTTCCTCTTAATCCTGTTGAGAGCCAGACCTCTTCTGACAGCTTTCAAAGGCGTAAGAAGTCCCACATTATGTTTCCGCTTAATCCCACTCTGGTCCAGTTTATCCTTGATGAGTGGAAAACACCAGACAAGCGTCTTTCTAAGAGCTTTTCTAAGCTGTATCCCTTTTCTGAATCCGCTTTGGCTCAGTGGGCTACACCTCACTACCCCCCCATTTCTAGACTGTAAGTCTACTTCTCTACCCCTGGCTGATGCCACGGCTCTCACCGCTCTAGAAAGCTAGAGGCTATCCTGAAGTCTAACTTTACTGCCATTGTTGCCACCTTATGGCCTACCTTTACATCTGTCTGGATCACTAGAGTCATTGCTATTTGGGGTGAGCAGCTTACCGAGACTGTCAGTAAAGGCGCCCCTAAGGAGGACCTTCTAGCCCTCTTGGCCAACATGTCTGAGGCTCAGACTTATGTCACTGATGCTATTTTTGATGCTGCCAGACTTGCGGCAAAGGCTTTAGACCAAGATTTGGTCTGCTGACCTCTTCTTAGAAGTCACTGGCTTCTCTCACCTTTTCAGGGCACGTCCTTTTTTTTTTTTTTTGGGGGGGGGGGGGCTGAACTGAAGCAAATCAGTGATGCCACTGGGGGACAAGAGCACTCTGTTGCCTCAGGTCTCCAGATGCCCTAACCTGGCTAGGAAGCAGAGTCTTTTTTTGTCCCCGCCAAAGCAAAGAGCAAAGGCCGAATCAGAGTGGGCTTCAGGCCAGCACCCTGCACTCTTCCACAAAGCCCAGGCAACAGTAGAGGTCAGAACACACATCCGCCAAACCCAGATCCACCAAACCACCTCCTGCATGACTCGCAGAATCCTGGTCCACATCTCCTTCTGGGTGGGTGCCTGCAAAACGTATCTAACATTTGGGCTGGCTCTGTTGCGGATCAGTGGGTATTGCGGGTGGTTTCAGGAGGATACAGGATTCCCTTGATATCTCTGCCCTCCTTTCAGATTCTTTCATTCAATGGCTCCTCTAGGCCAGGAAAAGCTTTCTTTTCCACAAGGTGGTGCAGGCTCTCTTGGACAAGGAAGTCCTGGCTCCAGTTCCTCTTCCAGTGGGAGGGTTAGGTTTTTATTCAAACCTCTTTGTGGTTCCCAACAGGGGCGCGGCAGTCGCACTCCATCTTGGACCTCAAGGATCTCAATTCTTTTGTGGTCCATACTCGCTACAAGATGGAGTCTTTGCACTCTGTCATCGCAGCTGTCTCTGGGAGAATTTCTGGCCTCTCTGAATCTGCAGGATGCCTACCTGCATGTTCCAGTTCATCCGGACAGTCAGAAGTACTTCATGTTCGCTTGCACATTGGGGCACTTCGAGTTCACCGCTCTTCCATTTGGCCTCACTACTGCTGCTCAGGTGTTTGCAAGGGTTTTAGGGGTGTTGATTGCCTTCTTGTGACTCTATACATGGATGATCTTCTGTTGAAGGCACCATGCAGGGAACACCTGGACCAGAAGGTCCGGTTCCGTACTCAATGGCTCACACCAGGGAGCTCCAGAGAATCACCAGAGCTTTGCGTGGGAATCTGAATCTCTTGAATTGCCTTGTCTATCTTCCTCAGGAGGTGAGACAGGACCTACTTTGGTGGTTTGACAGGTCCAGCTTGGAGAAAGGGAATCCATTTGTCATTCAAGACTGGACCCTGGTGAAGACAGACACCAGCCTTAATGGCTGGGGAGAGGTCATTGGTCACCTGGGGGTTCAGTGTGGATGGACTGTGGAAGAGGCTCTCAGGCCCATCAATGCCCTGGAACTCTGGGATTAATCATTCTCTGGTGTACTGGCTCTCTCCACTGAGAGGGTTGTCCAGTCCGAAAATGCTGTGGCATACATCAACAAGCAAGGAGGCAAAAGATGAGATTCTGCTTGGTCCAAGGTCAAGGCTATTTTAGCCTGGGCGGAAGAACACGTCCCGGACATCTCCATCATGTACATCCCAGGGGCAGAAAACGTGTTGGCAGACTGTCACCAGACTTTGGACCCATGAATGGGAACTCCACCCGGAAGTTTTTGACCTGTTGATGTAGAAGTGGGGTCTCACTTGGATAGACCTGATGGCTACCAGGGACAACAGGAAGGTTCTGATGTTGTCCTCTGACTGGAGGGATCGTCTGGTGTTTGCTGTGGAAGCCTGGTCTATTATGTGGCGATTTCATCTAGCCTATATCTTTTGTTCCCTCTCATCCCCAGGATGCTGAGAAAGATTCGGATGGACGGAGTGGCAGTCTTCATTGCCCCCTACTGAACCAGGAAGCCTTGGTTCCCAGAACTTGTGGCCCTGTCCACGATATGTTTCCTCTGCCACTCAGACTGGATCTCCTCCTTCAGTGTTTCCTCTGGAAAGAGAAGACGTGGAGCGCTTGGCTTTGACGGCATGGCTGTTGAAGCCTCTATCCTAAGGAGGAAAGGCTATTCTTCTGAGGTGGTCTCCACCATGATTCAGGCTAGGAAACCTGTCTCGTCTAAGCCCTACCACAGGGTTTGGTCCATTTTCCACTCGTGGTGTGTGGACAGGAATCTGTCCTCGCAGTAATTTGATCTCCTGGCAATCCTGTCATTCCTACAGGATGGTGTGAACAAGGGTCTCAGCCTTAGTTCCTTGAAGGTGCAGACCTCAGTCTCTCGGTCTTCTACCAGAGACATATTGCCATCTTGCCAGTTGTCAAAGTCTTCTTTCAGGTTGTGGCTCAAGCTTTACCTGCCTATATAAGGCTCCCACTCCCCAGTGGGACCTTAATCGGGTTTTGGGAGTCTTGCAGTGGCCTCCCTTTGAGACTTTGGCTACCATTCCTCTGTCTTCTGACATGAAAGATGGCCTTTCTTTTGGCCGTGGTCTCTGTCTGCTGAGAGGCTGAATTGCAGGCCTTGTCATGCAAACCTTCTTTCCTGGTGTTTCACAAGGATAAGGCTGTTCTCTGTACCGCCCAGGAATTTATTCCTAAGGTGGTTTCTGAGATCCACATCAGTCAGGAGATTGTTATGCCTTCCTTTTGTTGTGACCCTAAATCTGACCAGGAGAAGGATCTCAACTTGTTGGATGTGCCTTAAATTCTATGTGCACCATACTGATTCAGTCCGTTAGACGGATGCTTTTTGTCATCCCTGAGGGTTACAGGGCTGGTTTGGCTGCATCCAAGGTGACCATTGCATTCTGGATCAAGTCTACCATCTGCAAGGCTTATAAGCTCAGAGGTAAACCTGTCCCTTCCGCGTTACAGCACACTCCACCTGTCGGGGCCTCCTGGGCCTACAGGCCTCAGGCCTCTGCTGAACATCTGTTCAAGGCGGCCGCCTGGTCTTCTGTGCACACCTTTGCCAAACACTACTGTATGGATGTTCTGGCTTTGGCTGAAGCCAGCTTTGGCAGGAAAGTCCTAGAAGCAGTTTTGCCTGTCTTAGGACTTTATTTTCCCTGTGCCTTATAGCTCTTTAACTGTCTGAGCCCTGTTGGCTCTTGTTCTTGTGTGCTGTGTATGGTTGTTCAGTGTCCATTGACAGTTTGGGCTGTTCTGTGTCCTGGTTAGTCCATGGGAACTCTAGTATCATGGGGACCGGCGATTGGTCCTTTCCTTCTTCCCACCCTGAGAACTTAGTGTTGGTACATCCCCATGGTACCTGTAAGGCATATTGGATGAGAGAAAAGAGGATTTTAGTCTTACCTGTTAAATCCTTTTCTCTTAGTCCATATAACTCACAGGTCTCCCACCAAGTGAATGGGACCATGCTAGGTCTCCTGTGGCTGTACGTGGGAGTCCTCTTGGGTTCATTACTCACAGGAGTTTTCCCTCTCTTCCTTCTTGCTATCTTACTTGGTAGTTTTTTTTTCTCAAATCTATTTGTCGAGGCTAAGCGAGGTAGCCTGAGATGGAGGAGGGGGAGGCTCCACCCTGCATTTCTTCTAGAATTGTTCCAGTCCACTGGAAGGAGCTGTCGCCTCCCCATGGTACCTGTAAGTTATATTGGACTAACTGAAAAGGATTTCATAGGTAAGACTAAAATCCTTCTCTGTCCTAACCTTAATTTATTTCCCCACCCCTGCCCTTTCACCTCTATACCTATGTCCAGCATCCTCTCCCATCTATTAGTTCCTCACAATTGTTGATTTTTCTTTATGGCCTGGTTTGCTTACAGCCTTAACAAGTGGGGTTATTCTATACACTTAATGTTGTTACTATTGGAGTGTATCATATACTTCATAGAATGTTATCGATGGTCTTCTTTCTGTTGTCTATGCATGTGGTTTAACATCTGTTTTTCAAAATCAATAAAAATGTATTCATAAAGATGTCAGACTTATGACATATCTACATTTTTCAATTATAGTAAACCCAACATTCTACAAATGTTACTTGACATATATACAATGATGAATTTAACACCACCCTAATTCTGCATAGGCCAGCTGCATTTCCCCCTTATATGTCTATTAAAATCTCTGTCCCTTAAGACGTTTAGGGCTCGATCCAAATGTTGGCATCTGCAGAAAAAACTGGTGACGGTGGATTTGTAAGTCAAGTATGCGATGCAAATGTTCCCACAAGTAAGAACTAACAGCAGTTTTGAAACCACGACGCTCGTCAAAATATCGCCCATTGAGGACAATGTAACAGCTAACCCCAGAGCCATTCAAATGTTTGCGGTAGGGACAAAGTGAGTTAAATTGCAACATTTACCGCCAGAAATCTTAACACCCATTTTTTTTTTTTTTTAGCCGTACACCACAAAACTCCAAGTAAAATCCAGCATAGATGAAAACAAAACAGAGAAGCAGTTCATTCAAGTACATAACCCAGGCATACAGAGGTCAAACCCCTGCAATGCCTAGCAAATACACCAACAAGGCCTAGAACAGTGGTTCACAATCCTTCCGTCCAAGACATCCCTAACGTGCAATCTGGATGTTCCAGGGCACCCCTTGAAGTTAGAAAGGGCCCAGTGAAAGGAACAATCAATGGATACATAGTTATTAATAGGTCTCACCGTGGGAATGACTAGAAGGAGATAATTGTGCAGAATAACCACTAGAAACATACATCAGAGAATACATGTCATCAAAGCAGTTGTAACCTGTATGGGAATAGTCAGGCACCCTGAGCTCGCGCTCATAGCACACTAAAGATCCACGACACAATGGTTGTGAAACCCCGGCCTAAACCATACAAACAAGTCACAGACTAACAAGAAACCAGCAACCCCACCGGGACAAGGGGGAACACAAACCAGCACAACATAAGCCATCCCAATACACCTTTGAACAACAGGTGTTAACACACAACACAACATGCACACCTGTCACTCCAAGAACTAATCAAGCTCACCTAATGTAACCTCAGCAGTCCATGGAGACAGAACACACACCTGACAGGTACATACCAATTACACATAATCACACCACTAACCACAGACACACCAGAAAACAATTACCTGGATAACACACACCTTACCATTAGTCCATTATGACCACATGACTGCTCATGGACAACACCTTACTGCTGTTTAAAAGTGACAGCCCACCCTCCTCAGATGTAGTGTGAGAGAGAGACTGACAGAGACGGACCAACAAATGTATGTACACATACTTGTACCTAAGACGACAGCAAAGGCGTGAGACGGCACAGTGAATATGCCACTCCATTGCTTGTCAATATCTTGTCTAGGTGTCATGACCATATGAGGTGTCCATCAAGGGGACGGCAAGCAGACATATGTATGTGTGTGACGCGGACCCTGAGCGCACACCTCATCAGTATGTAGATCGAGATCCATGAAATAGCTTCTCTGTTCCATGGGTCTTGGTTTACACACTGATGTGTGTGCCCACTCACATGTACATATGTCTGCTTGCCATACCATGATACAAACCCCATAAGGTCATGATGGCTAGACAACACCTTGACAAGCAATGGATTGTTCACTCCGTGTCAATTACAAAGCTGTGCCCGTGGAGTGCCAGTAAGGTCTCCAAAGCATTGCTGAGCAATGTGTTGTGTACACCACTGGCACTGAAGGGTATGATGGTGGTTCAGCAATAGCATGACTGTTGTGTTCGTAGTACACCTTCCAGTCTTGTTTTCACCCTCTGCAGGCATCCATGGCATGACCCCTCATGGTCCAGAAGTTTGTTCCGGTGACACGTTGAATCCGCGTCCATGAGGATGACCTGTTAGTGTCCATGTCATTGAAACATATGATCATATATGGATATCTTGTGTCACTGATCAACGCTCCCTTGTCAGGGTTTTTAAGGGATAGTAATACTGAATATAAATAAAAATAATAAAAATCTATGTAGTAGGGTTCATCCCCCTGAGTAAAACAAGGGAACTCCCACTGCTGAAAGGTGTTTCATTCCAAAGTTATTTCCGCTCAAAGTTGAACTTCATCAATCAAATATCACAATGGCCTGAAATTGTACAGTGGTACAGTTGCTACACCATCCTATGGACAGCTCTGGTCCCAGAACTATGAATCTCCATAGGATGGTGTAGCAACAGCGCCACTTGACAACTTCAGGCCACTGTGATTTTCATATTTAAAAATCAACTTTGAGCTGCAATAACCTGTGAATGAAACACCTTTCATCATTGGGAGTTCCCTTGTTTTACTTGGGGGGATGAACCCTAAAACATTTGTTCAAACATTCTAAGCATTACTATCCCCTTGTGTTCATGATGTTGATCTATCCAATGTGTTCATGTTGTTCCATGTTGTGACTTGAACACCACCCTGATGTTGTTTGGCTTTCATATGTGGTCTGTGAGTTGAACTTGGACAAACGTTTCTGTAAGTGATGTGTGTGTTCACCCCTGCTGTAAAAGCTTGGGACGCCATCCATCGTGCATGAGTTGTGTTTACTGCATAGCTTTGCAATGCATTGGAGACAACTTGTGTATAGTGTATGGTGTGTGTGGGTGTGGGTGCGCGCGCATTGGAGACAACTCTAACACAGTGTATGGTGTGTGTGTGTGTGCGCGTGCGTGCGTGCGTGCGTGCGCGCTTGCGCTTGTGTGTGTCCCCTCCCATAGTTCGATGCATCGGAGACAAGTCTGCCACTAACCAGAAAAAAAACAGACAGACATGGACATATGTAGAAGCAACAAGTGCACTGGAACCCTCATTGGAGACCTGGGCCTGGCGCAGGGTCTCCAGCCTGCTTGATGCCCGCATATGAACAACCACCTGGCCCATCACGTCTGATGTGCGGTTTGTATAGGTGACCAGGTGGTTAGTCAGGGTCAGCTGCTGGCCCTCCATTGTCCTCATGCTGATCAGGATGTGCGCCATATGGGGCTCCAGCTTGTTCAAGGACCGAGCGCACCTCCTGGCCACCCGGAGTTGCCTCCTCTGAAGTGCCACACACTCCTGATCCAGGATGACTGTGTTTGCATGAGTGTGTGTTGATGAGGGAGTAGAGGCCAGTGGTGGTGATGTCATGTGTGGGGCAATTTGCTCCCCCTCAGGCAGTGGAGATTGGGGTGATGGTGGTGGAGAAGGCTGGTGACCCTCAATGTGGGAAGGGCCACCCTGGAGGGACTGTGGGGAGATCTCCAGGTCTGGGATTTCTCCTTCACTTTCCTGGGATCCCCCAGAGTGCATTGGTGGTGTGGGTGGTGGTGGTGGGGTGAAAACATCCTGTGGGCTTTGTGGCTCCCCGATAAGCCCCATATGTTCATACTCCAGGGGCCATTGAAATGTGGACCCCTGGGTGTCCTCTTGCCACGTGTCCCCGTGGCTTGGGTGTTGGCCCATATCCCACATGCTGTGGCATGGCTGGCATCAAATGCCTACCTGTAGGTTGTGGTGTCTGGTAGGCTTGCTGCTTCTGAGGTGGTGGGGCTTGGTAGGCTGACTGCTGCTGAGGTGGTGGTGGGGCCTGGTAGGCCAGCTGCAGCTGACGAGGTAGTGGTGGTGGGGCCTGGTTGGTCAGCTGCAGCTGACGAGGTGGTGGTGGTCGAGCCTGGGATGTGGTTGGCTCATCAAAGGAGCTTGTCCCAGGATCCCCTTCATATGCAGGCATGTATGCTGTGTGGGGAAATGACATGATCAGTGATGTGAGCCATGACAGGAGTGCTGCATGACCATGACATTAACATGTGAACCGTTGAGTGGCAGGATGGTATCCATTGCATTGCATTGCATTGCTCCACAATGCATTGGTTACCATCCGGACACACACTGATTGCTGAACCTGACAGGATCTAATACATTGATTCATATAACCTACAGTGGTGTAGCTTTAGTCGTCATATGTATCCTGAGGTGTGAGTATGGCAAGGCATCCCCATACATCTGGATATATGTGATGAACAAAACTGGACCAAAACACCTTGAGTGATACTAGGCCTCGACAGCAAACATATTAGACCTTTGGAAACATCAATGCACCAGTGATGACCAGTGACCACTGAGTCCAACCAATGATGTCAGCAACACTAACAGACACAGCAAGCACACCAGCAAACATGCAGTGTGGAACCCAACAACCCAATCAGCTGGAGGACACGTCAAACAGACCCCAGGGCACCTAGAATCCAAACACACAGCAAACAATGGCGGGGTTATGCAATACGATTGGAGATTACTTCTCCATTTTCCTATGTTATGCTATGGAGCCTAAACACTGATATTTCTCATGTTGTTTAATTCTCAGTGCATTGGCTTCACAGAATAACACAGGGATTGCAGAAGTGATAACACTGCAGTTGTCATGTACACATTGTCACCTCTTTCTTCCACCCTAGTGAATGTCGTCCCCTCCCCCCGGCATAGTTGAGCCTTGGGAATCACACGTGTCCTGCAGAATGGTGATGGCGGTGAATGCCCCCTGGCCATCCACACCTTTCAGGCTACATAAGATGCAAACAGCAGAACATGGACTATTCCACTTGGACTAACTACATACATGTACAACGCCTAGCCCTGACATGCAGTAACAATGCTCCAGAACACACGTCATATCCCCTCCTTGCTAGCTTCCATAACCCTTTGGGTGCCAGGGGACTAGCCAATGTATTGGCAAAAATGCATTGCTTATCCCTGTGGGACTCAAGGGGTTGTGTGCTGACCTCTTTGTCACTCTATGTATGACATTGTGATACACATAACAGTTACATCTGTGACTGACACATGATGGTGTGCGTTGTTTTTGTGCTTTGCATGATGTTGTAGACAGCATGAAGGGGGTTCACAGGGACTTGACCATTACCATTCAGGCTAGATTTGTCAAGTATTCTGTCCTTGTTTGACGTCCCTCCAAGCTGTGTGGCTGAATTTTAGTGTGGAATGCTGTCCATGTGTTCACGTGTCACTGTGTTGGCCTCTGTCTGGTAGGTGTCAAGATTTGTGTGATGTGTGTGTAGGCCTTGAGGCATTTACTGGTGGACTGGAGGCTCCTTTCATCCCCGGTGTCACTCCTTCCAGGGATCCCCTGCACCGATGTTGTAGATATTGTCCTGCGCACAACCTCCTCCCACTCACTGTAGTCCATGCGCAGGGGCGGACCACCCCCTGTGCCGGCAGCATGCAGGGCCTCCTGTCCCATCTTCTTTTTCACCTTGGCCTTGCAGTCTGCCCACCTCTTCACAGAATCCAGTGACCGGCTGCAGCTGGACAATGCACTGACAGCAGCCAGGACCTCCCTCCATGCGGCTTTTTTCTTGGCCCCCGTGCCAACAACCTTCCCCCTTGGGGAACAGGATCCTCTCCCTCGCAATGACGGCCTCCACCGGAACTAGGTTTTCCTCCTCTGTGAATTTGGGGTCTCTCGCCCTGTCCTCCTCCTCACCCCCAGAGGTTCTTTGAGAGCCCTGACTATGGCTGTCCAGCCCTGCCTGTGCATGGTGCACCTCATGTCCTACCCCTCATCCCACACTCTCCTCTGACCCTGCACTATGAGTGCATACTCTGGCATGGCCCACCTGCTCCTCTCCCTACTCTCCCCATCCCTCTTTCCTCTCAATTTCTCTCACACACAGGCACTCATTCAGGCCCTCACACACTCACTCATAGACTCACACGGTCAAAAAAAAGTTTAAAGTGTATGTGGTTTACTTAAAAAAAAAAAAAAAAATTGGGGGGCGCTGTGTGTATGTGTGTTTGGACGCATGTTGTGGATATGTGCTAAAGTTTATGGGGTCGCTTGGTGTACCAGTACTCTCCAACTCCAAACTGTGTATATGTGCCTCTCTACTACCTGTCTCTTTCTCTAGCCTCCGCACTTAGGTCCTGTGATCTGGCTTTTGGAACTTGAAACACAGACAAAGGTGCGTCGCTTATTTTGGGTCTATATATATAGTTTATTTGACTGAACTTGATACTTTGGGGTGCTTTGATTGGCTGGGGCACTAGGTAACGTCAGACATTCGCTTTCTTTTATTAGGACGTTTCTCACGTTATTTATAGTGTGTTTTGCGACCGCGATGAAGTCAGATTTTAGGCGACTCCAGTTTTGTAGTTTCCATGTGTTTTGTAGGCCGTCACCCGTTAGCCTTTCTGGGTAACGGAGATTTGAATCTCATGTTTCCCGGTCTTCGTTAACTCGCAATGGCCTTTTTCTTCACGTTGGTTTTAACTCCAACATTTGGATCGAGGTCTTAAAGGGATAGTAATGTTTCATAATAAAAGCAGCTCTAATTAATCATCATAGTATTTGGACTTTGGAGAGTGTTATTTCAATTCTGTCAGAGTTGTAGTTCAAGAGTAATTCAATAACAAAGTATCCCCCTCCCGCCCCTTTTACTGATGTAACACTGCTCAGCCAGATCAGAAGGGAGGTGCCCAGGTAGACTGCAGAGAGGGACAATCTTCAATTAAGATAAGGGAAAAAGCTGAAAAGCTTGTCAAGGGGGGCAGGTCTTTCATTGTTCTCATAGGAAGAAGATTGTCCCCTGCTGTTATCTGTCTGGTCTATGGACTGCATTCCACATCTGAGAAGAGATGGCTTACACTAGGTAAAAGGGGCGGGAGGGAAAACTTTGCTTGTGAATATCTCTCAAACCATAAAGGTTTGAGAGATAAGACTTATATCATTCTTAATATTTTTTTTTAATGCCTACAAAATAAAATAAAATAAAGATAAAACGAAGTATTACTATCACTTTAATACTCATCTTTGTTTAGAAGACTAGCCATCTGGGATTTCTCCTGTTTGGAAACCAAGTTCTTCTTTGTCTTCAGAATACTATTTTCATTACTGTTTACTTAGCGGTCTCTTTGAATACTTTGTTTAATAATAGTTTTATACAAATACTTTTAATTAGCCTCAAATGAAAATAATAAAACCACTCTGCAAGCCTGGCGTTGATTTGAAATCTGTCTTCTATAGGAAACTCTGAGACCCGAAAGATACAATCTCATACAATAAAACAACTTAATTTAAAGGGACACTAATAGCCAAGAAAAATTGTCTCCAGTTTTGTAGAGGTTAAAATAATGAACAATATGCTTCAAACCCTATCTCTCAAACCTCTATGATATCTCCTGACGTCAGCGTCTAGCTGACAGGAGATCCAGCCCGGAGACCAGCCGACGGCTCTGCAGCAGAGCTGAAATCTCATTGTTTCAAAAGAATTACTTCATTGGAAAGGTCTACAAAGTGTGCCTGGTTTGCAAGCACACTTTGTAGATTGTTCCAATGTTTAACGAGATTTCGGCTCTGCTGAAGAGCCTCCTCCAGTTGAATCTCCTGCTGTCTGCTTTACAGCTAACATCAGGAGAAGTGGAGGGGGACTTTGAATACCAATATCTCTCATACTGTAGCGGTTTGAGAGATCGGATTTGGAGCATATTGTTTATTTTAACCTCTATAAAACTGGAGAAAATTTTTTCTGGGACATTACTGTCCCTTTAATAAAAATACAGAGTAAAAAACATTCTCATGAACAAGGTTACAAAGAATAAAACCTAGTTGCTTGCAAATTCTACATATTGCACACAGACAATACTACACCATCCTGACACAGCTGGACCCCAGGTACTTAATACACAAATACATCTGGCATTCATAGTAAATCCTTGTTCTTTGCCGACCCGGACACAATCTCCTGCCCCCGCCCACATATTCACTTCCATACTCTCCCCACCTCCACATTGCCCACCTCACCCTAAGCACACACACTCTCTCTCAGACTAAGCACACATTCTCTTCTCTCAGACTAAGCACACACTCTCTTCTCTATTCACAAGCAAAGTTCCCCCTCCCGCCCCTTTTACCTAGTGTAAGCCATCTCTTCTCAGATGTGGAATGCAGTCCATAGACCAGACAGATAACAGCAGGGGACAATCTTCTTCCTATGAGAACAATGAAATCCCTGCCCCCCTGGACAAGCTTTTCAGGTTTTTCCCTTATCTTAATTGAAGATTGTCCCTCTCTGCAGTCTACCTGGGCACCTCCCTTCTGATCTGGCTGAACAGTGTTATATCAGTAAAAGGGGCGGGAGGGGGATAATTTGTCATTGAATTACTCTGGAACTACAACTCTGACAGAATTGAAATAACACTCTCCAAAGTCCAAATACTGTGATGATTAATTAGAGCTGCTTTTATTATGAAACATTACTATCCCTTTAAATGCTTCTACCCATTACAAAAAGAAACAGGGCAGGGAGTTGAAATAGGGAAGGTATATATAGTGTAACAGTCTTCACTCATACGCCATCTTGTTGTATTAGATCACACTTACTAGACAGAAGTGTCTGAGTAAGTGGAATCAAGCCTGATGTATACAGGACTAGGTTCAGACTGTACAAACTCATGCAATAGGGATAAGGCAATAGACTTGAGTCTCTCCAGGTATTAGAGATGGAAGACTCCTCCAGGTCCTCAAACTGATCAGACAGATCCTCATGGCCTTGTTGCACTCTATACAGTGTAGATCAGTAGTTACTATGTTACGTGTTTATCATCATATATCTCACTTATATAAAGTATATACATTTTTGCAAGAACAGAAATATGAGTTGGGAGGCAATAGAAAAAGAAGAAGAAAAGTTGGTAAAGAGACCAAGGTTTTTTTTATCGCAATACTGGGGTTTTGTGTTTTGTGCTGTACTTAAAGGGATAGTAATACTTAAAATGTAAACAAAAAATTTTTATAGGGTTTATCCCCCTGAGTAAAACAAGGGTACTCCCACTGCTGAAAGGTGTTTGATTAAAAAGTTATTACAGCTCAAAGTTGAACTTTTTATGTGCAATATCACAGTGGCCTGAAATTGTACAGTGGTGCTGTTGCTACACCGTCCTATGGCGATTTATGGTCCTGGGACCAGAGCTGTCCATAGGGTGATGTAGCAACAGCACCACTGTACAATTTCAGGCCACTGTGATATTGCACATAAAAAGTTCAACTTTGAGCTGTAATAACTTTTGAATCAAACACCTTTCAGCAGTGGGAGTACCCTTGTTTTACTCAGGGGAATAAACCCTACAACATTTTTTTTTTTTTGCATTTTAAGTATTACTGTCCCTTTAAAAGCTGAAAGGCAGTTCATCTCCTTGTCCCTCTGGCTATTGAATGCATCCCGAGATAACCCTAAAACATAGTGTGTTGTCCAGAAGAGGAGGAGCAGCAGGAGAATGGTGGGTGGGTGGGGGAGGAAATTGCATTGGTCTTTACATACAAAGTCTATTTGGAGCAAACCAATTGTACCACATGTAATTTCCCTAAATTCCCTTTGATTTAAATGTCTTTTAACACCTTGAATGCTAGAAGTCTCCAGAAAGTCTGTTTTAGGTTTGTTTGTTTTTTTAAATATATATTTTAATTTGTTCCCTGTGGTGCAGTTGTATTGCCCCAAAATGGCTCCTTAGTCTGCTACCATATTTCTCATTTCATTTGATTATTTGAAATGCTTTAATTTGAGAGACCAAAACTAAGGCATCACATTTCACTTTCAGATCCAGAATGTGTGTTGAACAACCGTTTTACCCAGAAAGATGAAGAACCAAACCCGGTTAGAGACCCTTCATCCTGCGAGACTCCGACAAATTGTGACACAATGTTGGATATTAATGTAACGTTACATGAAGAATCAAATCTCTCAGATTCTCAGACAGAACTCACAGAGACAGAAAACTTCTCTACTGTTACTACTGAAAGGAAAAACAAGCAGCAGGGGGCCGTCTCAAATAAGAACAGAGAAAATAAATTCTTTCTGTGTTCTGAATGTGGGAAATCTTTCACTTCATCTTCAAATCTTGCTGCACATCAGAGGTGTCACACAGGAGAAACACCATTTAAGTGTCCTGAATGTGGGAAATCTTTCACTTCATCTTCAGATCTTGCTGCACATCAGACGACTCACACAGGAGAAAAACCATTTAAGTGTCCCGAATGTGGGAAATCTTTTACCCAGTCCTCAAAGCTTGTTTCTCATAAGAGAATTCACACAGGAGAAAAAACATTTAAGTGTCCTGATTGTGAGAAATATTTTACTCGTCACACAAGTTTTATTTTACATCAAAGAATTCATACAGGAGAGAAACCATTTGTGTGTTCTGAATGTGGGAAATCTTTTACACAGTTCTCAAATCTTGTAGTTCACAAGAGAATCCATACTGATGAAAAACCATTTAAGTGTTCTGAATGTGGGAAATATTTTACTCACCATACAAGCTTTATTTTACATCAAAGAATTCATACAGGAGAAAAACCATTTGTGTGTTCAGAATGTGGGAAATCTTTCACCTGTACCTCAAATCTTGTTGCTCATAAGAGAATTCACACGGGAGAAAAACCTTTTAAATGTCCCGAATGTGGGAAATATTTTGCCCATAACAGAACTCTTACTGTACATCAAAGAATTCATACTGGAGAAAAACCATTTACGTGTTCAGTATGTGGGAACTCTTTTACCCATTTGGCAAGTCTTGTGGCTCATAAGAGAATTCATACTGAAGAAAAACCATTTAAATGTCCCGAATGTGGTAAATATTTTGCTAACCACACAAATCTTATTGCACATCAGAGAATTCATACAGGAGAAAAACCATTTAAATGTCCCGAATGTGGGAAATATTTTGCTCAACACAGAAGTCTGATTTTACATCAAAGAATCCATACAGGAGAAAAACCTTTTGTGTGTCCAGAATGTGGGAAATCTTTTGCCTGTCCCTCAAATCTTGTTGCTCATAAGAGAATTCATACTGGAGAAAAACCATTTAAATGTCCTGAATGTGGGAAATATTTTACTCGCCACAAACGTCTTATTGCACATCAAATAATTCATACAGGAGGAAAAACATTTATGCATATTTCTCCCTTCATGGGGTAGTTAAGTAGTGGAAGCCCCCCACTACCTTTAAATATATGACCCCTGTATCTGAGTGTTCCTCATATTCTAGAGAATTCATTGTTTGATGCAGAGGAGGGGAAATATGGAGATATAGATTCTTTCTACTCCTATGGGGACTCTGAGAATGACCCCCTTCCTTCGGCTGAATGTCTCATTAGAGCTTTCTTGGAGACCTTTCAGGTCTCTGGCACCTCTGAGGGGTCTTCTTCTATGGATGTCTTCCAGAGGCGTAAGAAGTCTTCACCATTTTTGCTCCCTTATGACATGACCAAATAGTTCTGGAAGAGTGGAAGGCAACTGTCCATCACCAAAAGGTTCTCTAAACAGTATCTTTTTTTTTTTTTTTTCTTTTCTTTTCCAGAGGCAGCTGTGGGGCAGCGGGCCTCTCCACCTACTGTGGGTCCCTCTGTTTCCTGGTTGACTAAGACTACTGTGATGCCTTTGGCAGATGCAACAGGCCTTAAGTATCTGGCTGACAAGAAGCCTAACTGTATCTTCAAGCTCAACTTTGAGGCTACTGGTGCGATACTAAGACCTATTTCTCTGTCGTCCAATACAGGTTACTGGTAACTTTGGGGTAGGTGATCAGCCCCTTTAAGTAGGCAGGAACAATTCTGAGAAGGGACTGCTGGGTGGCGCCTACCTCCTCTCCTTAGGTTGCAGCTAGCCAATCCCCAACCAGTAAGATTTGTTCCTTGGTCAAGACACAAGGCAAGAGAACAGTTCTGCTATAGGTTTAGCTTTTTTATTATTTTTCTGTTAGATATGGGATACCACCATTAGGCGGATTACCATCACTGACAATTCCCATCACCCACATGTGGATAGCTCAGTTTACCATATGCTTTTGTGGACTTAAACCCTGTGAGGAAAAATCTTGGCTGCAAGTTATTTTCCCAGGAGTTGCCCACTGAGGTTTCTTCTTGATATATGGTAATCTGAAGACAGAAGACCTGCTGAAAAAGGTGAGCACCCTTTGAGTGCTGAGGTCCACATGTCCTATGCTTCCTCTCCGAACAGGGGTCTCATTTGGAGTTCCTATTACACACTTGTGCACTCATTGGGTTTATCTGTATGTCTGTGGTGTGTTTGGAGCAAGTTTCTGTGGTTACGTAACCCTTTTTTGCTTCTGGTTAGCATCTTTTGGGGTGCTATGGGACACTTTCCCAACTGGGACCAGTGTTTATTGGTTCTGCTGACTTCTTCTAGTAAGGTTTTACGTTTTGGTATTCACCTTGTTAACTTATGTTCATTGTCTTTAAGGCGCGCGTTTACCGCATAGATGCCATTGCTTCATTCACTTCTATGGGACTTTAAAATTTGGGATGTTCCGCTCCACGTAGCGAGGTCAGAGATGGCTCATTTTGTTGGTTTGCCCCTTGCTCTGTTATCCGGTCAATGTTCTGGGTATGTTGGGGGGCTTCGGGCACTGTTGGGGTACTCCGTTAGCGAAACTATGATTCCCATGAGTGCTTGCTTTGCGTGCTCGTTTCTGATTGGCTCTTGCCGCAGCAGCCATTTTGTGTCTTCTCTGATCGAGTATCCTACGCAGGGCTTGGACTCTCCTTCTCTCCTCAGCAGTTTAACCCTTCGCCTACCAGATACGTCTTATTTAGCGTTTCTGGGGTGATTTTATCTATCATACACACTGTTTTATGGGTGTTTCTGATACTTTGACCATTTGACTCTGTGAGAATGTCTACTCCGTTAGACCTTGGGGCCAAGCCCAAGACTAAGGACTCTAGGGCGTCTGTGTCCCCCATTGCTCGTTGCTCCTCATGTTAATCAAGTTTACCTAGAGAATACTCAGTTTATGTTTGCACAGCATGCGCTGCTGCCCCTGAATCTCCTTCAGGGACCTCCAGCCATGCACTAGAGCCAGTCTGGATGCAAGAGTTTAGGTTACTACCAGGGACCTCCAGTCCACCTTTCAACTCCTTCCATCCACTTTTCAGGGGGTCTTCCACTCGTGGCAGGCCCCACCCCTATTAGATCCTCCCTGCCTAAACTGCCGGGTATACCTGATGTGTCTTATTCCTCTGAAGAGGAATTATTGGTGGATTCTGATGATGAAGACTGTTCCCCTTCCTCTCAGTTTTTTTGGGATCCCTTTTGAGGCCAATCCTGTTCCCTCAACTGAGGGCCTGATCAGGGCTGTGTTGAACACCCTGAACATTCCCTTGGTGCAGGAGGTTTCATCTGACCCCTCTGAGGTGTTCCAGGAGCCTGTTAGGCCGCATACTTGTTTTCCACCTAACCCCACCCTTGACCGTTTGGAGTCTGAGGAGTGGAAGTTTCCAGACAGGAAACAGTCTGTTTCTAGGAAATTTGCTAAGCTTTATGCATTCTCTGAAACGGCCGTTGCACAGTGGGTTCATCCTCCAAAGGTGGACGCCCCTGTTTCCAGGCTTTCTAAGTCCACTGCCTTGCCTGTGGCTGATGCTTCTGCTCTGAAAGACTGGACTGACAAGAAGCTTGAGACTGCTCTCAAGGCTAGTTTTGTGATGGCTGGTTCTGCTCTGCGCCCTCCATTTGCTGCTGTGTGGGTGAACAGAGCTGTGGCTGTTTGGACTGAACAGCTCACTTCAGCTGTCCATCAGGGGGCTTCTACTGCTGACATGTTGGGGCTTCTCGCCAACATCTGAGGCTCAGCATTATGTTTCTGCTGCTCTGTTTGACACTGTCCGTATGGTGGCCAGGGCATCCACTATGTCTGTGGTGGCCAGACATGCGCTTTGGCTCAAGATCTGGTCTGCTGACACAGCCTCCAAAAGGGCTCTCCTGTCCATGCCTTTTCAGGGCACCTCTCTATTTGGGCCTGATCTCAAGGATCTGATCAGTGAAGCCACTGGAGGGAAGAGTACTCACCTGCCAGTGGCCCAGAGGTAGAAGGCACCAATCAAAAGGAATCTGCTTTTTCGTCCCTTTCAGGCTGAATAGCGCCAGGCAACAAAGGCGGTGCCTCAGTCTCTGCGCTCCTCATCCAAGCCTACGCAGCAATGGATGTCCAAGTCCTCCGCTAAGCCCAAAGCTCCCAAACCTCCTTCTGCATGACTCGCCAAACCCGGGTCCCCACCCGCAGGTAGGTGGCAGTTTGTGCCACTACCTCTCGGCTTGGGAGGGCTCTGTGGCAGACCCGTGGGTTTTGCAGGTGGTGGTTACGGGGTACAGGATCCCCTTCACCTCCCTTCCTCCTTCCAGAACCTTTTCTTCTCTCTCTCCTCTTGGTGCAGAAAAGAGCGCCTTTTCCAGGAGGCCATTCAGGCCCTTCTGGACAAGGCAGACCTGGAACCAGTTCCTCCTCAGGAAAGGGGCTTGGGTTTCTACTCCAATCTCTTTGTGGTTTCCAAGAAGGGCGGCGGCTGTTGTCCCATTTTGGATTTGAAGGATCTCAACTCCTTTGTGGTCAGGTCCCAATAACACCAGGAGTCATTGCGCACAGTGATAGCTGCCATCTCCCCTGGGGAATTTTTGGCCTCCCTGGATCTTCAGGATGCCTATTTGCACATCACCGTTCATCCAGAGAGTCGGCAATATCTCCGCTTTGCCTGCGACCGAGGGCATTTCCAGTTTTCTGCCCTTCCATTTTTTCTGACCAGGGCTCCTCAAGTCTTCAACAGAGTCCTGGGAGCCTTGATTTCCATACCTCATCGGAATGGCTTCAGTTTCTCCATACATGGACGATCTACTCCTGAAGGCCTCTTCTCCAGAAAGCGTTCATCAGCAGGTACAGGATTGCATTCATGCTCTGTCCCATCATGGGTGGATCATCAATCTGGACAACTCAGACCTTGTTCCTTCCCAGAAGATGGTCATTCTGGGCATCCTCTTCGACACTGAGAGAGGGGTGGTGTTTCTCATGGACGAAGTGGCTCATCAGATAGCACTGAAGGTCCAGGCTGTCATGAATCAGGATCCGGTTCCAGCCAAGAAGTTGTCATCTCTAGTGGGGAAGTTCATTTCCACCACAGAAGTGGTTCCATTTGCAATGGCTCATACCAGTGAACTTCAGAGGTTTCTAATCTTGGCATGCAGGGGTCGACCGGATCTCCTGGCGCGGTTCCTATCTCTTCCTCTTCATGTGGAGCAGAGCCTATCGTGGTGGCTCAACCTGAACAATCTCCTGAAAGGCAGACCCTTCCTGGTGCCATTCTGGACAACAGTGACGACGAATGCCAGCCTCTCTGGATGGGGCACTTGAGTGTTCAGGGCCGGTGGTCCCAGGAGTAATCCCTCCTTCCCATCAATGTCTTGGAGCTTCAGGCGATATATCATGCCCTGCGACATTGGACACGACAACTGGAGGATTGCCCGTCAGGGTACAGTCGGACAACGCCACAGCGGTAGCCTACATCAACAAGCAAGGAGGCACAAGAAGTCTCGCAGCTTGGCTCAAGATCAAGACTATTTTGTCATGGGCAGAGGAGCATGTCCCTGCCATTTACGCAGTTTACATTTCTGGCATAGACAACATTCTGGCAGACTTCCTCAGTTGACACACGGTGGACAGCGGAGAGTGGTAACTGCATCCAGAGTTGTTCAACATAGTTGTCCAGCAGTGGGGTCTTCCATGCATCGACCTGATAGAGACCAGGCAGAACAGGAATGTTCCAGTGTTCTGCTCTCACTGGGCAGATCCCCTGGCTCCTGGCAGTGGATGCCTTATCGATCCCGTGGACTTTTCCTCTGGCATACCTCTTTCCTCCCATCCCCCTGTTGAACAGGGTGCTTCGGAAACTGAGACTGGAACGCTGCCCAGTCATTCTGATTGCTCTGTACTGGCCTCGACAGGCTCGGTTTCCGGAGCTTCTGGATCTCTCAGTGGCGGAACCTCTTCGACTTCCTTCCCTTCTGGATCTTATTCTACAGGGTTACCTGTGGAAGGAAGACGTTCATCATCTGACTTTGACAGCATGGAGGTTGAATCCTCAATTTTGAAGATGGGTTTAGAAGAAGATGGTGGCTACTATGCTTGGTGCCAGTAAGCCTGTTTCCTCTAAAGCCTACCATCGAATTTGGTCTACCTTTCTATCTTGGGGTGCTGACAGGGACCTGTCTCAGGATTTTGACCTTCCTACAGTTCTTTCCTTCCTCCAGGAGGGTGTGGATAAGGGTCTCAGTCTCTCTTATGGTTCAGACTTCTGCGCTCTGTCTTCTTTCAGAGGTGCCTTGCTATCATTCCTGATGTCAAGGTTTCCTTCCAGGGTGTTACTCATACCCGTCCTGTGTTTGTCTCCTGATCCTCAGTGGGACCATAACTTGGTTTTAGGAGTTCTTCAGCGTCCTCCTTTTGAATCATTGGATACGTATGCTGACGTGGAAGATGGCCTTTCTCCTGGCAATCATTTCTGTTCGCCATGTTGCGGAGCTGCATGCCTTGTCTTGTAGGGCCACACTTTTTGGTGTTTCACAAGGACAAGGCCGTGCATTGCACTTCGCAAGAGTTTCTCCCGAAGGTGGTGTCTGAGTTCCACATTAATCAGGAGATTGTGGTTCCTTCATTCTGCCCTAACCCTACTTCTGATAAGGAGAAGGATCTTCATCTGTTTGACGTTATACGTTGTCTCAAGTTCTATGTGCATCACACTGAGCCCTTGCAGCAATCTGACACTTTTTGTCATTCCTGAGGGTCCTAGGGCCAGGAAGCCTGCTTCCAAGGTATCTATTGCTTCTTGGATCAAGTCCACGATTCTTAAAGCTTACTATCTTAGGAAGAAGCTGTTCCCTTCTGGGTCACTGTTCATTCTGCGAGGTCTATTGGGGCATCTTGGGCCTACAAAAATCAGGCCTCAGCTGATCAGTTGCGCAAGGCGGCCACTTGGTCATCTGTGCACACCTTTTCGAAACACTATTGTATGGATGTGCTGGCATCGGCTGATGCCAGTTTTGGGAGAAAGATCCTGGAGGCAGCCTTAGCCTTGCCTAATACTCTTTCACTTTTGAGCCCTGTTGGCTGTAGTTCATTGTGCTATGTAACAGTTCCTGGAGTCTGTTTTTACCCCTGTTCGGTGTCAGTTGACACTTTTCAGTTATTGTTGAGCTCTTCAGGATCTGTAGGTTTATTGGTGCTCTGGTGACTTTGGGGGGGCCTGGTCCTTGCCTTCTTCCCGCCCTGGGAAACTTAATGGTTGGACATCCCAAAGTTACCAGTAACCTGTATTGGACAACAGAGAAAATAGGATTTTAGTCTTACCTGTTAAATCCTTTTCTCTTAGTCCATACAGGTTACTGGTCTCCCATCCTGTAAAGGGACCATGCTTGGCTCTCCTGTGGCAGAACGTGGGGGTCCTTTCAGGTTCATGCTTACAGGAGTCTTCCTTTACCTTCTTCCTACCTAGTCAATAGTTTGTCTGCAAATCTTACTGATTGGGGATTGGCTAGCTGCAAGCTAAGGAGAGGAGGTAGGCTCCACCCAGCAGTCACTTCTTAGAATTGTTCCTGTCTACTTAAAGGGGCTGATCGCCTACCCAAAGTTACCAGTAACCTGTATGGACTAAGAGAAAAGGATTTTATAGGTAAGACTAAAATACTATTTTCTCTGTCCTTCCCTTAATTTCTTTTCCCACCTCCACCCTTTCACCTATGTACCTATGTCCAGCATCCTCTCCCATCTATTAATTCCTTACACTTGCTGGTTTATTTTCTTTGCAGCCTGGTTTGCTTACGGCCTTACCGCTTGGGGTTATTCTAAACACTTAATGTTGTTATTATTGGAGTGTATAATCTGCTTCATAGAATGTGTTATTGATGGTCTCCTTTCTGTTGTCTATGCGTGTGGTTTAACTTCTTTTTTCAAAATCAATAAAAATGTATTCATAAAGATGTCAGACTTATGACATATCTACATTTTTCAATAATAGTAAACCCAACATTCTACAAACGTTACCTGACATATATACAATGATGAATTTAACACCACCCTAATTCTGCATAGGCTAGCTGCATTTCCCCCTTATATGTCAATATTAAAATCTCTGGTAGGACCTCCACTCCCTTAAGACCTGTAATACCTATCTTTGTTTAGAAGACCAGCCATCTGGGATTTCTCCTATTCGAAACCAAAGTTTCTTTGTCTTCAGAATACTATTTTCATTACTATTTACTTTGCGGTTTCTTTGAATACTTTGTTTAATAATAGTTTTATACAAATTCTTTTAATTAGGCTGAAATAATAAAACCAATCTGCACGCCTGGCGTTGATTTGAAATCTGTCTTCTAAAGGAAACTGAGACCTGAGAGATACAATCTCATAGAATAATACAACTTCATTTAAAAAAAATACAGAGTAAAAAAAAAAAAGTGAACAGATATTCATGAACAATGTTACAAAGAATAAAACCTAGTTGCTTGCAAATTCTACATCTTGCACACAGACAATACTAAACCATCCTGACACAGCTGGACCCCAGGTACTTAATACACAAATACATCTGACACTATACAGACATTCATATCAAATCCTTGTTCTTTCCTTGTGAGGTTAATTCTTTAGATGTGTAAATGATGTCCTTGGCAAGTAATCCAGACTGCTGTTACTCTTTGCTGATATAGCAACATGGACCTGCCTTCTGACATCTTACATATTAGTCTCCCATAACTATTGTCACATCTCATTAACATTTTTATTATTTCCTCCAACATTTTATCCAATTCTTCATCTTGTTGTGGAGGTTTATAAATTACTTCTATGTGAACAACTCTATATACATTTAAATTTTACGCAAATGTTTTTTTGTTTTGTTTTTTTGGTTTGTTTTTTTTTTTAACTTCATCACCCTGTGCTTATGTAGAATTTGTTGTTCTTTACAATAAACAGTAAATCCTCCTCCATCCTTTCCTTGCCTGTCTATTATGTACAGACTGTGCCCAGGAATAACTGTCACAGTCGTTAATACCAATACACTTAATATAATGGGGAATGAATGGAAATAATATATAGTGTAAGCGATCTTTTCTTATTTATTGCATTTATTAGACACAATTTATTCAGTTTGTGGAAACAGTCCGTGTTCATGGAATTGGAAACAACTCTGAACTAATTATAATAACAAACAGGGATACCTTGGATTTGTTGGCTGTATCATGGCCTTGGTACATAAAAATTGAGGAATGCACAAAAAATAACTTTTGAATATACTATGGAAACACACCTAATACCTCCTTCAAATGCTTCTACCCATCCAGAATTACCCTGATCTTCATATCACAGAAACAAACAGGGCAGGGAGCTGAAATAGGGAAGGTATATATAGTGTAACAGTCTTCACTCATACGCCATCTTGTTGTATTAGATCACACTTACTAGACAGAAGTGTTTGAGTAAGTGGAAACAATAAGCCTGATGTATACAGGACTAGGTTCACACTGCACAAACTCGTACAAACAATAAGTGCAATGGGGATGAGGCAAAAAAGGGTATAGATTTACAATCTCCAAACTGTCCAGGTATTAGCGGTGGAAGACTCCTCCATGTCCTCAAACATATCAGACAGATCCTCATGTCCCATTGCACTCTATACAATGTAGATCAGTAGTTACTATGTTAGGCCTATAACATCACACTGCTCACTGATATAAAAATCCATATTTTGTTGCAAAAACCAAAGATAGGTTAAGAGGCAATAGAAGAAGAAAAAACCTTGGTAAAGATACAAAAGAATGGTGGTGTGTGTTGATCTATACTTAAAGGGATAGTAATACTTCGTTTTATCTTTATTTTATTTTATAGGCATTAAAAAAACATGAAGAATGATATAAGTCTTATCTCTCAAACCTTTATGGTTTGAGAGATATTCACAAGCAAAGTTTCCCCTCCCGCCCCTTTTACCTAGTGTAAGCCATCTCTTCTCAGATGTGGAATCCAGTCCATAGACCATACAGATAACAGAAGGGGACAATCTTCTTCCTATGAGAACACTGAAAGCCCTTCCCCCCTTGACAAGTTTTTCAGCTTTTTCCCTTATCTTAATTGAAGATTGTCCCTCTCTGCAGTCTACCTGGGCACCTCCCTTCTGCTCTGGCTGAACAGTGTTACATCAGTAAAAGGGGAGGGAGGGGGATACTTTGTCATTGAATTACTCTTGTACTACAACTCTGACATAACTGAAATAACACTCTCCAAAGTCCAAATACTATGATGATTAATTAGAGCTGCTTTTATTATGAAACATTACTATCCCTTTAATGATAGACATACATAGGCAAAACCCCAAATTATGTAATGCTGGTTACCGGCATCCTTACAGATTTTCTTTTCCTACTGCTGTGTTTTACCCTACCTTCCTGTTTTATATATGTTTGCAATAAATAGTGGATTATTATCTAAATAAGCAGTGTGATTTTATCCAAGTCTACTGAACTACACTGTACAGTGTACTTAGATCCAACAAAAAATTCCTAACTTTACGTTGACGTACTATAAACAGTGGTGTAGGTACATGTTAGTGGCCAAAACCACGTTAACCCCTTAAGAACCACTGATTTGTCAGGACCATCACAACTTTCAGTCCGTTAAGGATCAGTGACGGTCCTGGCTCCTCATGAGTTTTATGATCACAGCGTGCTGTGATCATGACTGGAGGCTGAAACTGACTGCTCCAAGACCAGAGCAGTCAGTTTCCACATCTCTCTCAGCGAGCTGGTACATGTGATCGCTCACATCCGGCTCTGCAAATGAAATGTCCCTGGTCCTCTGGTGCACAAAACCCCCTGGTCTTTAAGGGGTTAAGCTTGCCTGCCCCATCATGGCACCTCAGATTAGGCAAGTCCCTATCTGCCTCAAATCTGAAGTGACCATGTATTTAATATAGTGAAAAATGGTTGAAGGATAGCGAACAGTGTGTGGTTGTAAATGGATAATCCTCCAATACAGTTAAAGCTGAGAGTGTAGTACCTCAGGGTTCAGTGCTAGGTCCACTACTTTTTAACATGTTTATAAATGATCTGGAAATGGATATAGGAAGCAAAATATCTTTGCAGATGACACTAAATTATGCAAAGTAATAAATTCAGAACAGGATATTTCTCTACAGAAGGATTTACATAAAATAGCAGATAAGGCAACCAAATGGAATATGAAGTTTAATGTGGGAAAATGTAAAGTCGTGTTTGAGAAGAAAAAAAAATCCCAGTGCTACTTATGAACTTAATGGTATCATGTTAGGTGACTCATTGCTAGAGAAAGACCTGGGAATTCTTGTAAACTATAAACTTGGAAACAGTGACCAGTGTCAAACAGCAGTAGCAAAAGCAAACAATGTCTCTTGCATAAAAAGGGGTATTGAAACAAGTGTTGATAATATAATTTTACCTTTGTACAAAGCATTGATAAGACCTGAAATATGTAGTGCAATTTTGGGCACCAGGTATGAAAAGGGATATTCTAGTACTGGAGAGAATACAGTGAAGAGCAACAAAATTAAGTAAGGGAATGGAGGACTTGACAAATGTGGAACGACTAGACAAACTTGGTTTATTTACTCTAGAGCAGAGCTTCTTAACCCGTTCCTTCAGTGGCTACTAACAGGCCAGGATTTAGGAATTTCCCCGCTAGAACACAAGTGGGTTGATCAGAGGCTCAGTCATATTGATTAACTCACCTGTGCTCTTGAAAGGAAATTCTCAAATCCTGGCCTGTTAGTAGCCACTGAGGGCACGGGTTGAGAACCAATGCTCTAGAGAGAAGACTAAGAGGAGATCTTATCACAATGTACATGTATATGAGAGGGCAATACAAGGATCTCTCCGGTGAGCTTTTCACTTCAAGGCCTGATCAAATAACAAGGTCTACCCCTTAAGATTAGAGGAAAATAATTTTAAATGTCAGCAGAGGAAGCGTTTTTAGAATAAGGGTCTGAATTCAAATGCAGGAGATGAATGTCACCTCCAGTTATATGAAAAAAAAATGTTCCTGTTGAAGTCTATGGGAAAACCTAGAGCTAAATTAGCACCTGCATTTGAATCCAGCCCAAGGTCTGTTAAATTGTGGAATTCTTTGCCCAAGCATCTGGTAATGGAAATACAATATTTTCAGTGCAAAATACCAAGGTACAACATGCAAATGGAGGCAGATAGAGTAATTTGGAGTGTGTTTGCCGTTATCACGGTTTATTCAGCAAATTGTGGGTTGGAGGTTCATGAGCCAGCCAGTCAGTCTACCCACAAACTAGATCTCATCACTGTACTGCTATTTTATCTATTTTACTTTACTTCCTTTATGTAGTTTTAACCCCACTGTAACCATAAAATTGCAATGCTCTGCTTTGCATTGTTGTGCAGACCCCTTTGGTAACAGAGGGTTCTACACTTGATAGTTTAGATAAGGCGTAATAGCTGGTGGTATTATTTTATGGTTTATAGCATCTCCTTCACCAGTCTGGCTGAAACACATTGCTTTATAATACGTTCTCTGCCAAATTAGCAATGGAGGAGTTAATCTAGATAAGAGTGCTTTTAATTCCTTGACTACTAGAGAGTACTCCAACTCCATCTAGCTTGCATCAGGATAAAAGCACCATTAAAATGCCTGTTTCACTGTCGTCCAATACAGGTCACTGGTACTCTGGGAGGCGATCCGCCCCTTTAATATGCAGGAACAAATATGCAAATGTGTGCAGGGGGCGGAGCCTCCCCTCCTACTTAAGCTGCCTTCAGGCCAGAGCCACCAGATTGATTTGTTCCTGTGTGCTATGCACACCAGGTGGAGAACATCTATACATTCAACTTAGTATTTTATTGTTTTTATTCAAATATGGAATACCACCATTAGGAGGGTGACCATGGCTGTGAATTGCCCTCTCCAAAGTGGCTAATGCAGCTTCCAGGGATTTTCTGTGGACCTTATGCCCTGAAGAGGGAACAGCTTGAGTCAAGCAGCTTCCCCTCTGAGGAATTTACCTCTGGTCTATTCCCACTTTATCATGGTCACCTGAAGACAGAAGTCCTGCAGAAAGGTGAGCCACCCCTTGAGTGCTGAAGGTCCACTTGTCCCCACAGTGTCCCTTTGATGGGCTTGTATTTGGGAGTTTGCATTGCACTCCAGCACTCATAGGGTGTTTTTTTATTTGCATTTATTATATTTATGCAATTTCTGTGGTATTCTCTGGGTTTTGGAGCATTGGGTATTGTTTTTCTTATGTTTCTCATGTGTTTGATAACTGTTTGGGGCATTTTATGTTGCAGTAAGACTTTATTAAAATTTAGTGTTCCGCGCCTTTAAGCGCGCCTTTTCCCGCATAGATGCCATTGCTCCTTTACTCTCTATGAGATTACACAGTGTGGGACGTATCTCTGGAACCGCTTGTCACAGCAACTTCAGAGATGGCTCATTTTATTCCTATGCTCCTGCTCTATCATCCGGTGTCTAATTTCGGGGTGTGGGGAGTTCAGGGGGGCTTCGGGCACTGTTTGGGGTACTTCTGAGAGAAAACTACATTTCCCATGAGCGCCGTTTCACGCTCGTTTTCTGATTGGTTGACCTGACGGCAGCCATTTTGTGGTGTTATTTCTCAGCGAGTATACTACGCAGGGACCGAGCCTTCTCTCCTCTCAGCAGATTAACCCTTCGCTGGCCAGATAAGTCCGTTTTTAGGCATTTCTGGGGTGAAACTTTAATCTTTCACACTTTTACTGGGTGATATTTGTTAAATGGTGTATATTGACGCTGTGAGCATGTCTACTCCACTGAAGCCAGGGGCTAGACCCAAGACTAAAGAGGCTGGGGTGTCTGTTCCCCCCATTGCGCTTTGCTCCTCTTGTCACTCTGGGCTGCCTAGAGATTGTTCTGGTAGTTTATGCCCTAAATGCACTGATTGTCATGATAGCAACCCTGGGCTTCCCAGCCATGCTATTGAGCCAACTTGGGTGAAAGAGTTTAAAGCTGCCACTAGGGATCTCAGATCCACTCTCCAACTCTTTCCCTCTCAGGTACAGGGGGCTCTCCAGGTTTGGCAGACCCCCTCTACAATCAGGACTTCCCTGCCTAAGCCACAGGGGGCTCCTGATGTGTCTGATTCTTCTGAAGAAGAACTATTGCAGGATTCTGATGCTGAGGAAGGCACTGTTATTGAGTCTAACAGGTCCATTGGGGACCCTTATGAATGTGACCCTGAGGTTTCTGCTGAGGGTTTGATTAGAGCTGTGTTAACTACGCTCAACCTTCCTCTGACTCAAGAATCTACTCATGATCCAACTGACGTTTTCCAAAAACCATCTAAGGCGGTTGTATGCTTCCCAACTAACCCTACTCTTGCCCGTCTAGTCTCTGAAGCGTGGAAGAATCCTGACAAATCCTCTTCTGTGTCCAAAAAGTTTGCTAAACTTTACCCTTTTCCTGAGACTGAACTGGCAAAATGGGTTCATCCTCCTAAAGTGGATGCTCCTGTTTCCAGGTTATCCAAATCTACTGCTTTAGCTGTCTCTGATGCCTCTGCCCTGCAGGATTGGACGGACAAAAAGCTAGAACTTTCTCTTAAGTCTATTTTTGCCTCCATTGGCACTGCCATGCGTCCAACCTTTGCAGTGGCGTGGGTTAATAGAGCTATTGCGGCCTGGACTGAACAACTGACTGAAGCGGTCCGCCAGGATGCACCGGTATCTGAGCAGTTGCAGCTCCTTGCTAACATTACTGAAGCACAGAATTATGTTGCTGATGCTGCCTTTGATGCTGTGCGCATGATGGCGAGGGCCTCCACTTCTTCTGTGGTGGCTAGACGTGCCCTTTGGCTGAAAATTTGGTCTGCTGATACAGCCTCTAAGAAAGCTTTGCTTTCCTTGCCCTTTCAGGGGAACTTGCTATTTGGTTCTGAACTCAAGGAGATGATCAGTGAGGCTACTGGAGGTAAAAGTACTCTTCTGCCTTCAGTCTTCAAGAAAAAGTTTCCAGCCAAACGCAACCGGTCCTTTCGTTCCTTTCAGACTGAGACACGCTCCACGTCCCAGACGGAGCCGTCCTCTACGCGTCCCTCCTCCAAGCCCAAACAGTCCTGGAAGCCCAAAGTTGCCCCCAAGGCCAAGACCTCCAAGACAGCTTCGGCATGACTCACCGAACCCGGGTCCGCATCCGGCAGTAGGTGGACGTCTCCGCATCTTTCGCCGGATTTGGGAGGAGTCTGTGACGGACCCATGGGTTATTCAGGTAGTGTCAGAGGGATACAGGATCCCTTTCTCTTCCCTTCCTCCTTTTCAGTTCCATTTTACTCGTCCTTCTCAGGAACCTACAAAAAGGCGCCTGTTCGACGACGCTATTCAGGATCTTTTGGACAAAGAGGTCCTGGAATTGGTTCCTCCAGAGGACACAGGTTCAGGATTCTATTCCAACCTGTTCGTGGTGGCCAAAAAGGACGGAGGTGCTCGTCCTATCTTGGATCTCAAGGATCTCAATTCCTTTGTTGTGAGTTCCCACTTTCGCCAGGAATCCCTGCGTTCTGTGATAGCCGCAATGTCTCCAGGGGAGTTCCTTGCCTCCCTGGACCTTCAGGATGCATATCTTCACATCCCTATTCATCCAGAGAGCAGACGGTATCTCAGGATTGCCTGCCACAGGGGACACTTTCAGTTTTCAGCTCTTCCCTTTGGACTGACTTCAGCCCCTCTGGTCTTTCAGAGGGTGTTGGGATCATTGATAGCTGTGCTTCATCGGAAAGGTGTCAGAGTGACCCCCTACATGGACGATCTCCTCCTGAAAGCTTCCTCAGCGGAGCTTCTCCACCAGCAGATGCAGCTGTGTATATACACTCTGAACAGTCATGGCTGGATCTTGAATCTGGACAAGTCAGACTTGGTCCCATCTCAAAGGCTCCTTTTCCTGGGTCTCCTGTTCGACACTCGACAGTGCTTGGTGTCTCTGCCAGAGGAAGTGGCTCATCAGATAGCCGTCCGAGTAGCCGGGATCCTGGAACTGGACAGGGTTCCGGTACCGAAGTTGACGTCTCTGGTGGGGAAGTTAATTTCCCCAATCGAAGCTGTGCCCTTTGCCATGGCTCACACCAGGGAACTTCAGAGATTTGTGATCCAGACATGCAAGAATCATCCAGATCATCAGCATCTGTCAGTTTCTCTGCCCCCTCATGTCGAATCGAGTCTGCACTGGTGGTTCGATCTCTCTCATCTCCTGAAAGGGAGATCCTTTCGAGTTCCCTATTGGACCACGCTCACAACGGATGCCAGCCTCCGGGGATGGGGAGCAGTGCTGGGTCGTTTCAGTGCCATGGGGAAATGGGGACTGGAGGAATCTCTTCTTCCCATCAATGTTCTAGAACTGCGTGCCATACGGCTTGCCCTGAGGCACTGGGAATCTCAGCTGGAAGGTTGCCCTGTCAGAGTGGAGTCCGACAACGCCACCGATGTGGCCTACATCAACAGGCAAGGTGGCACAAGAAGTTTCACCGCCTGGTTGGAGGTCAAGGATATTTTATCTTGGGCAGAAGATCACGTGCCTGTCATTTCCGCGGTTCACATTCCAGGCGTAGACAACGTCATGGCAGACTTTCTCAGTCGTCACACAGTCGACAGCGGAGAGTGGGCTCTTCATCCAGAGGTGTTTCACCTAATCACCCAGAGATGGGGCGTACCTGCAGTGGACCTGATGGCTACCAGACACAACAGGAAGGTGCCGGCATTTTGCTCCCGGTGGAGGGACCCTCTTGCTCTAGCAGTGGATGCCTTGTCAATCCCTTGGGATTTTCCTCTGGCTTACATCTTCCCTCCTCTTCCTCTATTGCTCAGAGTCATCCAGAAGTTGAAGCTGGAGCGTTGTCCTGTCATCCTGATCGCTCCAAACTGGTCTCGCCAGTCCTGGTATCCGGAGTTGATGGCCATGTCAGTGGCGGACCCATTTCCACTTCCTGCCCGTCCGGATCTACTTCTTCAAGGATATCTGTGGAAGGAGGATGTTCAGCATCTCCATTTAATGGCCTGGAGGTTGAATCCTCAATTCTAGAGAAGAAAGGCTTTTCTCCTTCAGTGGTGTCGACGATGCTTAGTGCTCGCAAGCCTGTGTCCTCCAAGATCTATATTCGTATCTGGGCCACCTTTGTGGCTTGGTGTACTGACCGGAAGATGTCTCTAGATTTTCATCTTCCCACTGTCCTGGCTTTTCTGCAGGATGGTGTTGAGAAAGGGCTCAGTCTGAGTTCCCTCAAAGTTCAGACTTCTGCTTTGTCTGTATTTTTCCAGGAACGGATTGCTATCCTTTCCTGATGTTAAAGTTTTCTTCCAGGGCGTGACTCATGTTCGGCCTGCCTTCAAGAGTCCTACTCCTCAGTGGGACCTCAATTTGGTGCTGGGAGTTCTCAAGCGACCCCTGTTTGAATCCTTGGCTTCCATTCCCTTACGTCTCTTGACTTGGAAAATGGCCTTTCTTTTGGCTATTGTTTCAGTTCGCCGGGTAGCAGAGTTACAAGCACTGTCTTGTAAACCTCCTTACCTGGTGTTCCACAAGGATAAGGCTGTGCTTCGCACTACCAAGGAATTCTTACCCAAGGTTGTGTCCGAGTTTCACATCAATCAGGAGATTGTGGTTCCCTCTTTCTACCCTAACCCTTCATCTGACAAGGAACGAGATCTCCATTTGTTGGATGTGGTGCGTTGCCTCAAGTTTTATGTTCATCGCACCGAGTCTATCAGGAAGTCTGACGCTCTATTCGTCATTCCTGAGGGGCCTAGGGCAGGTAGACCGGCTTCCAAAGTTACTATTGCCTCTTGGATTAAGGCTACTATTCGTGAAGCCTATAAGTTGCGGAATAAGCATGTTCCCTTCAGGGTGACTGCCCATTCCACCAGATCTATTGGGGCCTCTTGAGCCTACAAGAATCAGGCATCTGCTGATCAACTGTGCAGAGCGGCCACTTGGTCCTCTGTGCACACATTTTCAAAGCACTATCGAGTTGATGTACTGGCTTCGGCTGATGCCAGTTTTGGGAGGAAGGTCCTGGAGGCAGTTTTGCCTGTTTAGGACTTCTACTCTGTGATTCTTAGTGCCTCTTTACTGTTGAGCCCAGTTGGCTCTAGTTCAGTGTGCTGTGTTAGTTCAGGGGTTGTTTTCCCCTGGTTGGTGTCCGTTGACACTTCTATTAATGGGCTATGCTATTAACTGGTTCATAGCAGTTCTAGTGACTTGGGCCTTGCGCCTGGTCCTTGCCTTACTTCCCGCCTCTGGGTCAGCTCAATGTTTGTACATCCCAGAGTACCAGTGACCTGTATTGGATGACAGTGAAAATAGGATTTTAGTCTTACCTGTTAAATCCTTTTCACTTAGTCCATACAGGTCACTGGTCTCCCACCCTGTTAAGAGACCATGCTTGGCTCTCCTGTGGCATTTAGCGGGAGACCTTCGGGGCATGCTCATAGGAGTCTTCCTTCTTGCTTACCTCTGGTCAGTTTTAGTGTCTCAAATCAATCTAGTGGCTCTGGCCTGAAGGCAGCTTAAGTAGGAGGGGAGGCTCCGCCCCCTGCACACATTTGCATATTTGTTCCTGCCTATTAAAGGGGCGGATCGCCTCCCAGAGTACCAGTGACCTGTATGGACTAAGTGAAAAGGATTTAACAGGTAAGACTAAAATCCTATTTTAACTGAATGGGCATTTTTTATTTTTCATAGACTCTAACAAGAAAGACTGCACCGTTCAATTCCATGCTATAAAGAGCAAAATTAAAACTTGAATCTTTATTGAATGTAATTCGTGAAATCAAATTGCTTCAGACCACCAACACTCACATATTCAACACGTTTCTTTGTTGCATTTTTATTTCTCCCCTGTCACGCAGTTGGTTTGATCCACAAGTGCTTGTCGTTTGTTTTGTACATTAATCCTACTGCATCATTAGCGCCTGCTGTTATTTTTCTTGTAGAGGCAGTAGGCATAGACAGTGGACTGTAGCAGGTGTAGATCACAGACCAAAGGCGCGGGATCCTGCACTGATAAGCCATCATGGATAGCCAAGGTCAGGGACGCAAGCAGAGGTGTGCAGTAGGAGTTACAAGCCAAGGTCAGGGACGCAAGCAGAGGTGTGCAGTAGGAGTTACAAGCCAAGGTCAGGGATGCAAGCAGAGGTGTGCAGTAGGAGTTACAAGCCAAGGTCAGGGATGCAAGCAGAGGTGTGCAGTAGGAGTTAGAAGCCAAGGTCAGGGATGCAAGCAGAGGTGTGCAGTAGGAATTACAAACCAAGGTCAGGGACGCAAGCAGAGGTGTGCAGTACGAATTACAAACCAAGGTCAGGGACGCAAGCAGAGGTGTGCAGTACGAATTACAAGCCAAGGTCAGGGACGCAAGCAGAGGTGTGCAGTAGGAGTTACAAGCCAAGGTCAGGGACGATAGCAGAGGTGTGCAGTAGGAATTACAAGCCAAGGTCATGGTCGTGTCATGGTACACTTAGGATAAAGAATCACACAACACAGGTAAACATGAATTTATTAAGCTCAATATACAGAAGCAAAACACTTCCCCAAACTTCCCAGGGACAGGCAAGAGGACAGTGTGCAGTCCACTACCCAGGAGCTGACACGGAGCTACAACCTGCGACCGCGGATTGCCATGGCAGTAAAGGAGGTAGAATCTAGCCTGTGATTCTTCAGAGCAAGCATGCAGAAACCTGGAGAGCTAGGGATCAGGCAACAGGAGTGAGACCTGGGTCACAAACATAGAATAACATCAGAGGTATAGCTAGTCAAGAATGCATGGAGCGAGACAGCTAGAGCAATACCTGGGGGTGAGATAAACCCTGTGCTACTGAGCGGAAGGCAGCTGCAACAATACCAGGGAGGTAAAATTTGCTCGTAGGCTGTATGGAGCAAGAGCCAGCAAAAGCTGGTTGAGACAGAGTGGAGAGTCAGACAGTACTGGGGTCAAGCACAGAGCAGGTAGTCAGAGCCACGGTTCAAAAGCAGATCAGGTAGTCAGCCAGAGCCACAGAACTCACGGAGCAGGTAGTCAGCCAGAATCAGGGTCAGATCTGAACGGGTAGTCAGCCAGAATCAGGGTCAAATCGGAACGGATAGTCAGACAAGGCCTAGGTCATACATGGAGCGGGTAGTCAGAGCCACTGGTCAGTACTGGAGCGGATAGTCAGACAAAGCCAAGGATCAAATCGGAGAATAAACAGGAGCCAAGCAAGGGTCAAACGAGAGCACACACAAAGTAGTAACGCACAGGTACACCACGAAAGGTCAACTAAGCCCAGTATTCAGGCTGTATATAAGGCCAAAGGAGAAGGCGGGACACAATCGGCCAATTAGTGTTGAAGTTAACAAAACAGCAAGCGTGACAGGCCAGCGGTCAGGCAGTAGCGGTCAGCAACCCCGCTGCCCGTTCGCCAGAGGGGACAGGAACCCCTACCAGGCAGGCAATAATCATGGGCACCATTTTCGATTGCAAGTTGAGGTGTGCAGTAGGAATTACAAGCCATGGTCATGGTCGCAAGTAGAGGTGTGCAGTAGGAATTACAAGCCAAGGTCAGTAGTTCCCAAGAAAAGGCAAAGGGTAGATGACCCTGGGGAAGTTACATCTTCCCAGAAGGCAGATAATGAGGATAGGAATAGCCTAGAATTATCTGACTATTCTTCTGAGGAAGAGGGATAAATAGTGGAAGATTCAGGGGCTTTTTCCTTAGATAAAATAGATGGATTTGTTAGTTTTGTCAGAAAGTCTTTGGGGTTAGTAGATGAGCATAAAGACTTAGACATAATAGATATGGCCTTTGTGGGTAACAAAAAACTGTCATCTAGTTTTCCTGTGCATCAATCTATATCAGATATGGTAACTTCTGAATGGCAAAAAGTTGATAGGAGATCTTCAGTTACTGAAAGATTTTCAAAAGTATACCCTTTTGATACAGATAAGATCAAAGATTGGGTATCCCCTCCTAAAGTAGATGCTGCCGTCTCAAGACTAGCAAAACATACTACCATACTATTAGAGGATGGAGGAGGGACCCAATGGAGAAGAGACTTGAATCGGCTCTGAAAAGACAGTATTGTCTCATTGGCAGTAGTATGCAAATTGCCACAGCATTAGCCGGTGTGACTAGATCTATTAGAATTTGGCTCACTCATCTGAAAGTCAGGTACCTCCATATCAAAACTTGCTAGAGTAGTCACAGCTATTAAAGAAGCCAATAAATTAACATTTACGACCCCTCCATGGATTCTGTTAAGTTAGGTGCTAAAGCATCAGCTTTATCAGTCTCTTCAAGGAGAGCACTCTGGCTTAAATCTTGGGGAGCGGACAGATCATCCAAAAATAAACTGGTCAACCTACCTTTCAAAGGAGGAATGCTTTTTGAAGAAAAACTAGAGGACATCATAAAATAGATTTCAGGTGGTAAAAGTGCTTTTTTTTTTTTTTTTTTTTACCCCAGGAAAGAAAAGATCATCCCCACCCAGTTCTTCCTCCTACAAGAATAGGTCATATTCCTTTCATGACTCCAGGAGATATCAAGCAAGAGCATTTGACCAGAGGAGACAAACATCCAATCAGGCAGCCAGAGAAGGTTACCGTAAGGACTACCTCAAAAAAACAACAATTCAAAAAAGAATTCTAAAGGACAGCCGAATCCATTTCCAGAGCAGGTGGGGAGTTGCCTGCAACTTTTTCAGGACCAATGGAAAACATCAGACAATTGGGTTCAGGAAATTCTGGAGATGGGGTATCCGCTTCCACTCATAGTGACCCCAAAAGATTGCATTTTCAAAAAATCGAAGATTCTGAAAAACATAAAGAAGGAAAGATTATTGAGACGGGAAATTCAATTACTCTTATCAAAGGGAGTGATTTAACTGGTTCCAGCGAATCAAAGATGTGCAGGAATTTATTCAATCTTATTTACAGTTCCAAAGCCATCAGGTTCCTGAAGAACCATCCTAGACTTCAAGAAACTCTATATCTTCCTAGTCCAGAAGACATTCATGATGGAATCTGTAACATCAGTCATGAGATCGGCGTGGCTGGACAGTTTTCTCACAAAAGTAGACTTACAAGATGCCTATTATCACATACCAGTAAGAGAACAAGATCGCAGATTCCTAAGATATACCATAGGAAACCAACACTTCCAGTTCAGGGCCCTTCCTTCTGGTCTGTCCACAGCGCCAAGAGTCATTACCAAAGTGCTGGCCACAGCCATAGAACCAATCGGGGAAAAAGGAAGCTCTATTATTCCATATTTAGATGACCTGCTGATAATAGCTCAGACCAGGCAATCATAAATACAGGAGAGATTGTCAACCATCTTCAAAACCTGGGATGACTTATCAACACACAAAAAAGTCATCTACTCCCATCACGAAACCTAGTTTTTCTGGGAATGAGAATAGACACAAAGAATAGAAAAAATAATAAAGAAGGTCTTCAAATTCATAAGAAAGAAGAGCCACATTGCTCATCTATTTATGAAGTGCCTAGGTGTTATAATATCAGCTACTCAAGTAGTTCTTTGGGTCAAGGTTCCATTCAAGACACCTGTAGTCTTATTTCCTAAAATTCTGGAATGGATATCAGCAGAACCCTCTTCAGAGGATACAGTTGTCAAGGGAGGTTCGCCAGGATCATCTATGATGGACAAAGAAGAAAAATCTCCAAAGAGGAACAGTGCTCAGGGACCCAAATTGGGAAATCCTTACCACAGACGCCAGTCCTCTAAGTTGGGGAGCAATTTGGGAATCCAGGACAGTACAAGGAACGTGATCCATACCAGAAAAGCCACTACACATAAATGTATTGGAGCCATAAAATATGCCTTAAAACACTTCCAGAAGGATCTGAGAGGAAGAGCAGTTCACATTAGGTCAGACAATATGACAGCTATCATGTATGTAAAAAAACAAGTGGGGACAAAAAACTCAAGTCTGAACAAAGAGCTAGCACAAGTGTTTCTCTGGGCATAAAGAAACATACTAGCCTTATCTGCCTCGCACATAGCAGGAGTACAGAACACACAGGCAGATTATCTAAGCAGAAACAAAGTTCACCCAGGAGAATGGGCACTCAGTCACGAAGTGTTCCAGCAGATCAGCCAGAAATAGGGAACCCCTGTAGTAGACCTGATGTCCAGCCCGGATGGAAGACAAACGGGGCATTACGCCAGGATGCTCTAAAACATTCTTGGACTTTCTTTCTAGCATACATTTTTCCTCCTATTCCTTTAATCAGGGAAGTATTCAGGGAGGTGAAGTCAGACAAGGCAGAAGTCATTTTGATTGCCTCCAGATGGCCCAGGAGATCCTGGAACTCGGAACTAGTAAGGAAGTCAATTCAGGATCCATGGCCACTACCAGAAAGATGGAATCTGCTAACACAGGGGCCATTGTTCCATCCACGTCCCAGTTTTTTCCATCCAATAGCATGGAGGCTGAGTGGCAAAATCTAAAACAACGGGGCATTTCTAGTAAAGTAGCTAAGACCATTATTTCAGGAAGAAAGAAATCCACCTTTAAAGATCTACAATAGAATCTGGAAGACCTTCAGGATATGGTGTATTGAAAACAACATTCACAAAGATGAAGTCACAGCACCAGTTATTGTGGACTTCCTGCAAAACGGGTTTGATATGGTCCCGCTTCTCTGAAAGTACAGATTTCATCACTCTCAGCTGTTCTTTCCAAACAATGGGCAGAAGATGATCTGGTCAAGAGATTTGTGACAGCTATCAAAAAAGTCCGTCCCAGGATCAAGGAAACTGTGCCAGCATGGGATCTCAATATTGTTTTAACGCAACTTATTGATTCTCCCTTCTTTGAGCCATTAGATAAAATCTCTCTAAGGTATTTGTCTTGGAAAACAGTCTTCTTAACAGCCATTACCTCTGCTAAAAGGGTTAATGAATTACATCTGTCATGCAAAGCCCCATACCTAATTTTCCATCCATATAAAGTGGTACTTAGGATGAAACCGTCTTTTAGAGGAAAGGTGATCTCAGATTTCCATTTAAATCAGGAGGTTATTCTGCCTTCATTTTGTGCTTGAAGGCAGAATTTTGTGCTTAGGTAATCTGCCTGTGTGTCCTGTACTCCTGCTACGTGCGAGGTAGGTATGGGTGGTATGTTTCTTTCTGCCCAGAGAAACACTTGTGCTAGCTCTTTGTTCAGACTTGAGCTTTTTGTCCCCCCCTTGGACTTCACTCCCTGGGTCTTGTGAGATGCATATCAGTTTATTTAAACCGAACTCAAGATTTTAGGCAGACAGAAAACCTATTCATCGACTATCTAGGGAAAAGGAAGGGTTCACCAGCCTCTAAACAATCAGTGGCCAGGTGGATTAGGCAATGCATTATTACAGCATACAAGGAGGCAAAAATGGAGCCTCCAATAAAAGTTAAAGCCCATTCTACCAGAGCCATGGCCACATCTTGGGCAACTAAGGCTAACGCTTCTCCTGAGGAGATATGTAAAGCAGCCACACGGACTTCTATTTCCACCTTTATAAAGCATTATATGCTGGATATCAACGTCTTCGCAGACGCAAGATTCGGGCGAGGTGTGTTGCAAGCAGTTGTTCCTGCGTGAAGTGTCACAGTTCCCAGAGAAGTTCAAGAGTCAGTACGGTATAGTTAAATGCAGTTTATTGACAACCAAAAGGTAAGCAAAATATATACAGCAGGAACAAGCAGATGGTTACAGGCCAGCGAGCTCTGCTATCAGGAATAGTAGGCTGCCGAGCCTGACAAATCTGCTGGAGACTAGGCCTAAGCCACTGGTAGTCTCTGCTGGAGCAGGAACACAGGATCTTGATCTAACGTAGCGGGCATACCGACTCAAGCCTGTAGTCAGTAGGGAGCGATATCTGACTTACGCCTGCAGTCAGAATGGAGCGATCTCTGACTCACACCTGCAGTCAGAATGAGAAATAGATAGCTGACTCGCCTGCAGTCAGTATCAGAGCTGGTCTACCAGAGCCCAAGGTCCTCACTAGGTTGGGTGTCTGCTAGGTACAAGGAACAAACATAAGAGTAGTCAGACAGAGCCACACGTCAGCACCAGAGGGGGGGTAGTCAGACAAGCCAGTTCATACACAGTTCAGGTAGTCAGCCAGAGCCACAGGCCAGCAACAGTTTGGATGGAAGACTAGCCAGGTCATACACAGAGCCCAAGGTAATAGAACTGCTATGAACAACAGCGCAAGGGCAACTGAGTCAGGACTCAGTCTGCCTTTTAAACCCCTCCACAGGAAGTAGGTAGGAGGAGCAGCTCAGAGGGAGGAAGTAGGTAGGAGAAGACTACAGGAAGCAAACACATAAAACAGAGGCCTGCTGCATGCTTGAAGCCTTGTGCCTGTAGATGACGCTGAAACAAAGGTAAGCTGTAACATGAGGTGGTATGATATACATATATTCTTTTCCTATATGGTATAATTATACCTGTATAGATATATTAATATGCGTATTTACCTATGTATGTATCTTTGAATCTCATTATATATTCTGTTTTTAGCTAATTAGACTTATGTGGATTTCCCTCCCTAAAAATGTGCTTGGGAAGTTCCCATACATAAAGGTGAAGTGGAGTACACAGAAGAAAGAGAGAAATTTACTAACCAATATCTCCTTTTCTCCTGTGTATCTCCACGTCACACCCACCCTTAACCTTATTTTGACTATTGTATTTTTCAGCTTGGACAAAAGTATAACTGAGGAAGGTGGGGAGAGCTAACTAATTAAATTGAACGGTCCTAGCAGCTGGAGAAAAGAGATAAATTCCATATGTAAAGGTGACGTGGAGATAAACAGAAGAAAAGGAAATATCAGTTAGTAAATTTCTCTGTTTCTCTATTCTTATCCTCCTAGACCTATCAGCAGCATTCGACACAGTCGACCATACCGTTCTCTCCCAGGTTCTCCAATCACTTGACATCTGTGGCCTGGCACATTCCTGACCTCTATCCTATCTCTCTCACTGGTCTTTCTTTGTAACATACACTAACACCTCTGATCCCCCTCTCAGAAGGTGTACCCCAAGGCTCTGTTCTGGGACCTCCTTTCTCTGTATACACTCTCCCTGGGGCAACTGATAAAATCCTTTGGCTTTAATTACTAACTCTATGCAGACGATACACAAATATATCTCTCCGCATCTTCAATACCACCTGAAATACAGCAGCGGCCTCAGATTGCCTTACTGCTGTCTCTTCCTGGATGGCTCATCGTTGCTTAAAACATGTCCAAGACTGAGCTCCTTCTCTTCCCTCCTAAATCCTGCACAACACCCTCTTTTTATATAACTGTCGAAGGCTCCACAATTTACCCTGTAGACAAGGCCCGCTGCCTCGGGGTAACTTTGGACTCTTCTCTTTCCTTCTCCACCCACATTAATGACGTAACCAAAACCTGTTGCTTCTTTCTTCGGAATATAGCGAAAATCCGGCCATTCTTCTCTCTACACTCTACAACAGAAACCCTCATGCGTGCTCTTATCCTTTCTCGTCTGGACTACTGCAACTCTTTACTTACTGGTCTTCCTACTAACCATATAGCTCCTCTTCAATCAGTTCTTAATTCAGCCACCAGAATACTTTTCCTCGGCTCCAGTACGGTAATCACCCCACTACTTTTAAAGTCACTGTCATGGCTCCCATAAAGCAGTGTATCACACTCAAAATCCTCCTCATTACCTTCAAGGCTCTCCATCACTTGTCCCCACCTTATATTTCATCTTTGATATCCCGCCATATTCCTGCACGTCCACTACGCAGCACGCATGGTGGACGACTCTCTGCCCCTGTAACCACTATCACTGTTTCACGACTGAAGGCTTTCTCCCTTGCCGCCCCCTACCTCTGGAACGCCCTACCACCCAATATTCGCCAACCATTAACCCTCAACAACTTTAAATCTAAACTAAAAGAGTACCTTATAAATATAGCAACGGTGTAATATGGAAACATTATCAAACATTATCATCATAAGCCAAACACTGCACTTCCTCCTCTACCAGCTTGTATCTGTATGTCACCCATCCGATACTTAGATTGTAAGCTCTACGGGGCAGGGACCTTTCATCCTCATGTATACGCACCCATTATGATTGTCTTTATAAGCACTTAATCACTGCACTTATTGTACTCCTTCTATATCAAATGTAAACTGTAAAGTGGCAAGTACACTGGTTGGCGTTATATAAATAAAATATACAATACAAAATAGCAGTCAGTTGTGGAGATTCAATAAACAATGGTAAAATGTTGGTCAAGTGTAGTTGACCTCAATTTTATTTAACTTCAAATTGCATTAGTATTCTTTTGATCTGAAGCACTAAAATGTATTCAACTGTCTAGATCTTAACAAATAGGTACCATGGAATTAAATATTAAATGTATAAGTGTTAAATTAGAGACGTTAACTTGGCTGCAGCTAGCCAGTCAGATCCAGTAAGATTTGTTCCTTGGTGAAGATAACACAGGCAAGAGAACAGTTCTGCTATAGTTTTAGCTAATTTTTTATTTTTCTGTTAGATATGGCATACCACCATTAGGCGGATTACCATCACTGACAATGCCCTTAGATGTGGCTAACTCAATAACCAGGTGCTTTTTGTGGACCTTAAGCCCTGGGGGAAAATCTGGGGTTCAAGTTCTTTCCTCAGGAGTTGCCCACTGAGGCTTCTTCTTAATACATGGTGATCTGAAGACAGAAGATCTGCAGGAAAGGTGAGCTACCCTTTGGTGCTGCAGGTCCACATGTCCCACAGTGCCCCTCCGCACAGGGGGTTTTCCTTTGGAGTTCCTGTTGCACACTCCTGCACTCATTGGGTTTATCTGTATGTCTGTTGGGCGTTTTGGAGCAAGTTTCTGTGGTAACTTAACCCTGTAACTGCTGGTTTTTGCATATTTTGGCAGGTTACTGGCACTGTCCCTACTGGGTTCAATGTTTTTTGGGTTTGCTAACATGTTCTAGTGATGTTTCATGTCATCTTATTTCACAGTTTCAACTTTGCAAAATTTGTGTTAAGGCACTCTTTACCGCATAGACGCCATTGCTCCATTCACTTCTATGGGACTTTACAGTTTGGGACATATCTCTGCAACCGCTCAAAGTTTGGCTCATTTTAATTGTCTGCCCTTGCTCTGTCATCCAGTTAATGTTTTATGTGTGTTGGGGGGCTCAGGGGTCTTTGGACACTGTTGGGGCACTTTTTCTGGGAAAACTACATTTCCCATGAGTTCTTGCTTTGTGCCGCGGCAGCCATTTTGTGCCTTTTCCTGAATGAGTATCCTACGCAGGGCTTGGACTCTCCTAGTCTCCTCTGCAGATTAACCCTTCGCCTACCAGATAAGTGTATTTTAGTGATTTCTGGGGTGAAATTTTAATCTCACACACTATATTTGGATGATTCCTTATACTTTAAATGTTTTGACACTGTGAGAATGTCTACTCCGTTAGAGGTTGGGGCCAGGCCTAAGACTAAGGATGATGGAGTCTCTGCGCATTGCTCCTCATGTCATTCTGGTTTACCTAGAGAGTTCTCAGGTCATTTATGCCCAGCATGTTCTGATGTCCCTGAGTCTCTCCCAGGGACCTCCAGCCATGTATTAGAGCCAGTTTGGGTGCAAGAGTTCAAGGCTGCTACTAGAGACCTCTGGTCTACATTGCAACTCTTTCCATCCCAGTTACAAGGGGTCTTCCATTCCTGGCAGACCCCTTCCTCTGTCAGATCTTCCCTGCCCAAACCGCAAGGAGTACCTGACGTATCCGATTCCTCTGAGGAGGAACTGTTGGTGGATTAAGATGTTGAGGGATGTTCTGCTGTGGGCTCCTCTCAGTTTTTTGGGGACCCCTTTGAGGCTGATCCTAATCCCTCAGCTGAGGGCTGATCAGAGCTGTCTTAACCACTCTAAACATTCCCTTAGTTCAGGAGGTTTCTTCGGATCCCTCTGATGTATTTCAGGAGCCTAAAAAGCCCTATAATTGTTTTCCACCTAACCCCACTCTTGACCGCCTTGTATCTGATGAGTGGAAGTCTCTGGACAGGAAACCTTCCGTTTCCAAGAAATTTGCCAAGCTTTACCCCTTCTCTGAGGCAGCGCTTGCTCAGTGGGTTCATCTCCCCAAAGTGGATGCTCCTGTCTCCAGGTTATCTAAGTCCACTGCCTTGCCAGGTGCTGATGCTTCTGCTCTGAAAGACTGGACTGACAAGAAACTTGAGGTCTCCCTCAAGTCCATTTTGACACTGCTGGTACTGCCATGCGTCCAGCGTTCACTGCGGCATGGGTGAACCGGGTCATTGCGGTCTAGATTGAACAGCTCACACTGGCTGGCTGTCAGGGTGCTCCTACTTTGGATATGTTGCGGCTTCTTGCCAACATTTCTGAGGCCCAGCACTATGTTTCTGCTGCCTTATTTGATGCCATTCGCTTGGTGGCACGGGTTTCCATCATGTCTGTGGTTGCCAGACGAGCTCTTTGGCTCAAGATCTGGTCTGCTGACACTGCTTCCAAGAAAGCTTTGCTGCCATTGCCTTTTCAAGGCACCTCTTTGTTTGGGCCAGATCTTAAGGATCTGATTAGTGAGGCCACAGAGGGCAAGAGCACCCTTCTGCCTATGGTCCCCAGGAAGAAGACGCCTCTCAAGCGTAATCGGCTTTTTCGTTCCTTCCAGACTGAGACACGTCTGGTGAACCAGGAGGTTCCCTCAGCTCTGCGTTCCTCCTCCAAGCCCAAACAGCAATGGAAGCCTAAGGTCTACTCCAAGCCTAAGGCTGCCATGCCTCCTTCTGCATGACTCACCGAACCCAGGTCCCCACTCGGCTGTGGGTGGCAGTCTGCTTCACTACCACATCGTCTGGGAGGATTCAGTGGCGAACCCATGGGTTTTACAGGTGGTAGAGGAAGGGTACAGGATCTCTTTAGTCTCTCTTCCTCCCTTTCGGTTTTTCCCCTCTCATACACCCCAGGGCGCAGAGAAACGCCGTTTGTTCAATGGCGCTATCCAGGCCCTTCTGGACAAAGATGTTCTTGAACCTATGTTACAACTTACCTTGACTTCAGCATCATCTGCAGGCGCGAGGCTTCAAGCATGCTGCAGGCCTCTGTTTTATCTGTTTGCTTCCTGTAGTCTCCTTCTACCAACTTCCTACTTCCTCCCTCTGAGCTGCTCCTCCTACTTCCTGTGGAGGGGTTTCAAGGGCAGACTGAGGCCTGACTCAGATGCCCTTGCGTTGTTGTTCATAGCAGTTCTGTTACCTTGGGCTCCGTGTATGACCTGGCTAGTCTTCCATCCATTCTAGTGCTGAACTGTGGCTCTGTCTGACTATTCTTTTGCCTAACCCCTAATAGTGGACACCCAACTTGGTGCAGACCTGTGGCTCTGACTGACTACCTGAACTGTGTATGACCCAGCTTGTCTGACTACCCCCTCTGGTGCTGACTTGTGGCTCTGTCAGACTATTCTTTTGTCTTTTTCCCTGGTGATCAGACACCCAATCTAGCGCGGGCCTGGGGCTCTGGTAGACTTGCATAGCTGACTGCAGGCGTGAGTCAGTTTTCACCTTACTTCTACTGACTGCAGGCGTGAGTCAGTATTCACACTTACTAGCTCCAGGTGTGAGTCAGTGATATTTCCTTGTGACTGCAGGCTGAGTCAGACCTCATTCCTCGTCAGATCAAGATCCTGGGTTCCTGTTCCAGTTCCTGGTTTCAGCTAAGACTTCCAGTGGCTAAGGCCTAGTCTCCAGCACAGTGGTTTAGTATTGCAACCTATTATTTCTGATAGCAGGCTTGCTGGCTATTACCCTGTGCCTATTGTATAAACTGTATATATCTTTATGTCATTTGTTAATAAATTGCATTAACTAACCATACTGACTCCTGAACTTCTCTGGGTAACCATGACAACCTGTTTCAATTCAGCACAGAGGTGTGGGTTTTTACTCAAACCTCTTTGTGGTCTCCAAGAAGGACGGCAGTTGTTGTTCCATTTTTGATTTGAAGGATCTCAATTCCTTCACAATCAGGACTCATTACCACCAGAAGTCTCTAGGGACGGTGATTGCTGCTATGTCCCCGGGGGAATTCCTTGCCTCTCTGGATCTTCAGGACGCGTATCTACACATCGCCATTCATCCAGAGAGTCGGCAGTATCTCAGATTTGCCTGCGACCAAGGGCACTTTAAGTTTTCAGCTCTTCCCTTTGGTCTGACTACAGCTCCTCAAGTCCTCAGCCGTGTCCTGGGATCTTTAGTATCCGCCCTCCATCGGGACGGCATCAGAGTTAATCCATACATGGACGACCTGCTTTTGAAAGCCCCTTCTGTGGAACTTCTTCATCAGCAGGTTCAGGACTGCATTCATGCTGTCACCCATCACGGGTGGATCATCAACATGGACAAGTCAGATCATGTTCCATCCCAGCGTCTGGTCTTCCTGGTCCTTCTCTTTGACACTCAGCAGAGCATGGCATTTCTCACGGACGAGGTGGCTCACCAGATCGCCCACAGGGTTTCTGCTGTTCTGGCTCACGAACCAGTTCCAGCCAAGAAGTTGTCCTGTATAGTGGAGAAATTTATCTCCACCATAGAAGCGGTCCCATTTGCCATGGCTCACACCAGGGAACTCCAGAGGTTTGTGATCCAGGTGTGCAAGGGTCAGCCAGACCTTCTGAAGACATCAGTGTCCCTCCCTCTTCATGTGGAACTGAGTTTGTCATGGTGGCTCGACCTCTCCAATCTGCTTAAGGGCAAGTCCTTCCTGGTATCCTTCTGGACTACGGTGACTATGGACGCCAGTCTCTCCGGCTGGGGAGTGGTCCTGGGTCATCTGAGTGCTCAGGGTCAGTGGTCTCCGGAGGAATCTCTCCTTCCCATCAACGTGTTGGTGTGTCGGGCGATATTTCATGCCCTTCGCCATTGCACACCCCAGCTGGAAGAATGCCCAGTCCGGGTCCAGCCTGACAACGCCACGGCCGTGGCTTACATCAACAAGCAGGGAGGAACAAGAAGTCTCGCCGCTTGGTTAGAGGTCAAGGCTATTTTGTCCTGGGCAGAAGAACATGTTCCTGCCATATCATCAGTGCACATTCCTGGTATAGACAACGTCATGGCAGACTTCCTCAGTTGACACATGTTGGGAACTGCACCCAGAGGTGCTCTCCCTCATTGTTCAGAAGTGGGGTCTTCCTTGTGTCGACCTGATGGCGACAAGACAAATCCGGAAGGTTCCGAGGTTCTGCTCTCGCTGGAGGGATCCTCTAGCTGTAGAGGTGGATGTTATGTCCGTTCCTTGGTTATTTCCTCTGGCTTACATCTTTCCTCCCCTCCCCATGTTGCATAGGGTGTTACAGAAATTGAGACTGGAGCACTGTCGAGTCATTCTGATTGCTCCGTACTGACCTCGACAGGCTTGGTTTCCGGAACTTCTGGATCTGTCCGTGGCAGAGCCATTCCAGCTCTGCCATGCCATCCGGATCTTCTTCTACAGGGTAACCTGTGGAAGGAGGATATTCATCGGCGGCTTTGACAGCTTGGAAATTGAATTCTCAATACTGAAGAAAAAGGGTTTTTCTTCTGGTGTGGTGGCTACTATGCTTAGCGCCTGCAGACCTGTTTCTTATAAGGCCTACCATCGTGTCTGGTCAACCTTTCTATCTTGGTGTGCTGAGAGGGACGTTTCTCAGGATTTTGATCTGCCTACGGTCCTGGCTTTCTTGCAGGACGGTGTAGATAAGGGACTCAGTTTGAGTTCCCTTAAGGTTCAGACTTCTGTTCTCTCTGTTTTCTTTCAGAGGCACATTGCTATTCTTCCTGATGTCAAGGTTTTCTTCCAGGGTGTTGCTCATACTCGTCCTGTGTTCAAGTCTCCCGATCCTCAGTGAGATCTTAACTTGGTTTTGGGCGTCCTTCAGCACCCTCCCTTTGAGTCCTTGGCTACTATTCCTCTATGCCTGCTGACGTGGAAAATGTCCTTTCTCCTCGCGATCGTGTCTGTTCGTCGTGTTGCGGAGTTACATGCTCTGTCTTGTAGACCAACCTTTTTTGGTGTTTCACAAAGACAAGGCGGTGCTTCGCACTTCGTAGGCATTTCTCCAGAAGGTGGTCTCTGATTTCCACATTAATCAGGAGATTGTGGTGCCTTCTTTCTGCCCTGACCCTACCTCTAACAAGGAGAGGGATCTCCACTTGTTAGATGTGTTGTGTCGTCTCAAGTTTTATGTGCATCACACTGAGTCCATTAGACAGTCTGATGAGCTGCTTGTCCATTCCTCAGGGCCCCAGGGCAGGGAGACCTGCATCTAATGTGACTGTTGCGTCTTGGATCAAGTCCACTATTCGTAAGGCCTACGAGCTAGGGAAGAAGCCTATTGCCTTTCGGGTCATGGCTCATTCTACTAGATCTATTAGGGCTTCTTGGGCTTACAAGAATCAGGCCTCTGCTGATCAGTTGTGCAAGGCTGCCATTTGGTCATCTGTGCACACCTTTTCGAAGCACTGACGCCAGTTTTGGGAGGAAGATCCTGTCTAGGATTTTCTTCAGTTCTTGGTGCTTCCTTCACTTTTGAGCCCTGTTGGCTCTAGTTCAGTGTGCTATGTAACATTTCCTGGGGTGTTGTTACCCCTGTTCAGTGTCCGTTGACACTTCATTTGTTCATTTTTGTGCTATCTCTGATCTGATGGTTCATATCTGCTCTGGTGACTTTGAGGGCCTTGCGCCTGCTCCTTGCCTTACTTCCCGCCTCTGGGAAACTCAATGATTGGACATCGTAAAGTTACCAGTAACCTGTATTGGACGACAGAGAAAAGAGGTCTCCCACCCTGTCAAGGGACCATGCTTGGCTCTCCTGTGGCAGACCGTGGGGGGTCCGTCGGGGTCATGCTCACAGTCTTCTTTCCCTTCTACAATCTAGTGAATAGTGTCTCAAATCTTACTGGAGATGATTGGCTAGCTGCAGCCAAGGAGGGAAGGTAGGCTCCATCCCATGCATACACTTCTAGAATTGTTCCTGCGAAATTAAAAGGGCGGCTCGCCTACACAAAGTTACCAAAGTTACCAGTAACCTGTATGGACTAAAAAAAAAAAGGATTTAACAGGTAAGACTAAAATCCTATGTGTTACTTATTGTGGTGGTGGTATACTTTACGTGTATTGCTTGGTGTGTGAAATGTGTGAATTTTATTGAAGAATGTTAGCATTGTACTTACCTTTGTTATTTTATTTTTTTGAAAGCGAGACTTGTGCTCCTCTATAGCTTTCCTTTTTTCTGGCCTTTGCATCTTTGCAATGTTTTTAGGCAATTGTGCAAACCTGGATCTCCAAGTAATGTCTAGATTCTCATCACAGAACCTCGGCAAATCTGTAAGCATTCCCTATAGGTGATCATTTGTCATCGGTTTGTAAACGTCACGAACAATCCATCAATTGTAAGATCTTGAGAATTCCATTGATGAATCCTTTCTTTTCTCAAGAGAAGTAATTTAAACATCCAGGAGTGAAGATATATCTTGTGTCTTTTCCAGGGCTGGTGCAAGGATTTTTGCCACCCTAGGCAAAACCTAATTTTGCCGCCCCCTTAGCTCCACCCCTGTCTCCTGCCCCTCTATGTCCCTCCATATTTATAGGCCATGGAATAAATATACCTAATAATATACCTAATTTCAGTACAAAGATATTTATGTATATATTATTAACAGAACATTATTATTTTATGATGTTGGCTGTTTTAAGCCTAAAATCAATCATTAGTAGACAGGGCTGCCATTCAACATTTTGGGGCCCAGTACCAAACCTAACCTAAAACCCAGGGTCCAACATAGCATATTACACGAGACCTGCAGGACAGTACTTCAGTTTATGAAACCAGGCAAGATATTGAGCTGTTGTGGGACCACAATTCCAGTAATTCCCAGCAAGCTGTCAGGTAGCTTAGGATGCAACTAGTGTTAGTCCATTTATAGCTGTGGGGGTGGGGGGTGCCCAGGCTGCCTTCCTCTAAAGAAGGGTGAAAGAGGGGCAAGGATGGGTGTTGGGTGAGAGGTCAAGGTGAATATGAGAATTAGGATTAATATGAAGGTTGATTTCAGAGGATAAAGGGTGACAAGCAAACATTGTTTAAAGTGGATCTATCACCTCTACAAAAGTTATGCTTATTATGTAGAGGATATATACATAAGGGTGAAAACGTTATTGAATTAAAAAAAACAACAACAACAAAAAATGCTATTTGTGTTAAACCAATCGTTTATAGAGTACCCTGCACCCTAGTTCCCCATAAACTTCCATTGCCGCACTGCCCCTTCTCCCTTCCTGCTACCCAGCCTCCTCCAATGACGGAGGCTTCTGTCTGTAATTTGGAGCGATCTCATTGGCAGAGATCGATGGCGGAGGCATTCTATTAGTAAGCTGGAGACATCTCATCGGCTAGATATCGATCTCTGCCAAGGAGATCTCTCCAGCTTACTAACAGAACACCTCCGCCATCAGAGGATGCTGGGTAGAGGACCCGGGGTGGAGGCAGAGCGGAAATAGTAGTTTACCCGGAAGTAGCATTCAGGGCACACTTTAAACTTTAATTTTCGGGCAAATAAGGTTTTTTTTTTATTTATTTTTTTAAAATTCATAACTTTTAAGCTTATTCGCTAAGTTATCTACCTAACAAGAATAACTTGTAAAGTGGTGATAGATCCACTTTAATGGCAATAGTTCCTCTGTTTAACACTGTGAAGCAATGTATTGCAGACTCCTGTGGGTCTCTGGGGGGTAACATACAAAGTAATTATATTACACCTATGTATTGTGCATGTTCTCCATTTCTGGAACAAACAGGAATGTGCTTTAATGCTTGGTGAAGCTGCCAGCCCTGTGTGGTCACCGCTCCGCTCCCATCACTAGGCCATGAAGCAAAACAGTGTTGCATCAAAGGCACAGGCAGCCAATGAGAGAGTGCACTCCTCTCTCATTGGCTGCAGTGCAACATCATTGAACATTCTAGGAAGGTACTGGACAGCAGGGCATATCAATGCTGTCAGTCAGACACAGCCAACGCTGAAGTACATGCGGTTGTGGTCAGCCTGCCTCTGCTCCCCCATATATGTGTGCCTTAGGCCGGTGCCTACCTTGCTTGTAGGTGGCTCCGGCCCTGGTCTTTTCAAACACTGATATTTAAGAAGCTTCACCATTATTACTTTGAGTCTGAAAAATTTTATTTTATGTTTTCTTTTTTGTTTTGTTTTTTTCAAACGGAAGTTCTACATCCTGTAACTGTAATAATTTACCTTGACTTTTGACTTGAAAGCTTTGTAGGAACTGTGTAGATTTCACTTTGGGTAAAAGTTTTTGCGGAGTGGAGGAGTGTATGGGAATAGGAGAAACATTTGGATCAAGTAAACAAAATTCCAGAATTTTTGTGAAATAGTTGTGTTCAAAGATTATATCTGAACTATTGCCTTCTGTGTAAGTCCCTTGTTCCAGACACTGTGTTGAAGAATCAAGTAAAAGAGATGTGTAATCCGTTCGCGTACTTGCATCCATAGTTGAACAATCTGTATTTGTGCATGCATCGATCACTTTTTTTTATAAACAATACATTGTTCAGCCAACATGGAAGATGATAAGCATACCTGGGAACTTTCAGGGTTTGACCCTGAGACTCAGGGTTTTGACCCAAATCTCAGGGTGAGGAGAGTCCATGGTTATCTACTCCATGATCTGCACCATATAACTGCTTCTATTGTCTTTAAATTGGTGCTATTTCTACCAGAAAGGAAGAGAGAGAAGTCCTGATTGTCTTATGTGTGATTAGGCAGTTGTTACAGCTTACCTTGGTTTCAGAGACATCTGCAGGCGCGAGGCTTCAAGCATACAGCAGGCCTCTGTTTTATGTGTTTGCTTCCTGTAGTCTCCTCCTACCTACTTCCTCCCTCTGAGCTGTTCCTCCTACCTACTTCCTGAGGAGGGGTTTAAAGGGCAGACTGAGTCCTGACTCAGTTGCCCTTGCGTTGTTGTACAATACAGTTCTGTTTCCCTTGGGCTCTTTTATGACCTGGCTTGTTTGACCATCCATTCTGGTGCTGACCTGTGGCTCTGTCTGACTAAACTTTTGTCTGCTCCCATTGTGTAGTGGACACCCAATCTGGTGCGGACCTGTGGCTTTGGCTGACTACCTGAACTGTGTATGACCCAGCCTGTCTGTCCATCCATTCTGGGGTTGACCTGTGGCTCTGTCTGACCATTCTCCTTGTGCGTTCCGATTTCGCTTAGACATCCTTTCTGGTGCAAACCTGTGGCTCTGGCTGACTACCTGCTCCGTGTATGACCTGGCTTGTCTGAATACCCACTCTGGTGTTGACCTGGAGCTCTGTCCACTGTGCTTCCAGCATACCAACGCTTCAATGGATATCCTATCTGGTGCAAACCTGTGGCTCTGGCTGACTACCCGCTCCGTGTATGACCCGGCTTGTCTGACTATCCTTTCTGGTGCTTACTAGGGGGCTCTGTCTGTTTCCTCCGTGTGTTGGTCCCCGCTCCACAGACACCCATCCTTGTGCGGACCTGCGGACCTGACTCCTGGTTTATTCCTGGGAACCGTGACAGCAGTCATGACTTTAATTTGAAGCATGTTAAAAGTTCCTTGTGGACTGATTGTATCACCTCTGGGTTAGAGCACGTATGGGCATATTGCCAAGAATATACTTTTTGGGGAACATAAAGGGTTATAATTTCAATTTCTCAGGGTCAGCTCATTTTGAAAGTTCCCAGGTATGATGATGAGTGTGGAACTGCAATGTCTTCTTGTCCTGGTAATGATGTTTGGTGGGATACGTTGGTAGGTACAGCATCATCTTTTAAAATTGTTTATGTGCCACATTTAATGTAACACTCTGTTGTAAAATGCAAGGAACACGTGCGGTATGTGTAACCCCTAGTGTATTTCAAAGTTTTATCAACAATTGAATTGATATCTTCAAAGGAATTACCTGAAACTTCAACCCATAGCTTTACTATGTCTGGATTTTTTGGGAAACAATGAAGTCTTACATCAGTGTTTCCTTTCTTTTTGCCCGTTCGACTATAACAATCTTTGTAGAAGCACATTTTTGAATTCTGAATGGGGAAACAAACAGATTTATTAAAATATAAATTATAAAGACAAGTCATTTGTAAATTGACATACATATGAAATATTTGTTATTATTATTTTATTATTTTTTGGGATGATTGGTGTTATACAATGTGTGACGCTTTATATAATAATTTTTTTTTTTATTACTCAAAAATGATTTAATTGTGGCTTAAAAATGTAATAATTAATACACGTGGGCTACAAAAATAGCAGTAGTTAAGTAATTATATAGACAATCATAATGGGAACAACGGGTGAGTAGACATTTAATTAAAAGTTCCCTGACAAGTATAGTTTAATATGTAAGACTGTGTAGTATACATGTGTTTGTATGTCTAATGTTTGTATTGCTATTGTGTGTTCAATATGTGTTGTGCGTGGTTGTTTTGTGTGTGCGCGCATTTGTCTGAATATTTGTGTATGGTGCAAATGTATTGAATCTGCATTGTATGTGTATTTGTTTGTGTCTGTAATTTTTTTAATGCTTGTGTGCATGTATTAATTGTTATGAGCTTTGATTGTGTTTATTGAATGCCAGAGCAAATTGACATGGGTTATACATTTAATAATTCACTCTATATTGAATGAAGTACAAACTCTACCTGAGAAACTCAATGACCACTACATTATATCTGTTATTGAAAACATTAAAGGTAATGTTTCACAAAAACAGCAGCTCCACTTAATCTTCATAGTGTGTGGGCCAAGGAGAGTGTTACTTCAATTCTGTCAGAGTTGTAGAGTAATTAAATGATAACTTATCCCCCTCCCACCTCTTTTGCCTAGTGTATCAATGCTCACCTCAGAGCAGCAAGGTGTTGTCCAGGTAAATTACAGGGAAGGACAAAATTAAATTAGCATAAGGGAAAAAACTAACACACCTGTCAATAGGGAAGGGTTTTCTTTATGCTCACAACGAGACTATTGTCCCTTGCTGTGAGCTGTCTGGTCTCAAGACCAGATTAAACATCTGAGGTGAGAAATGGCGCTAATGAGCAAAACCGGAATGCACAAAATCTGGAATCGAAGGTAAATCAAAGATAGCCGGGTCAGGAACTCTGGGTGCGCTGTCAGTCATTTCTGGTACCATATGGTACCTAGCAACGTCTCCTAGAGCAGACTGGGACTGACAGCACTGAAGGGCAGACATCACTATGCAAAGATGTCTGCGCTGTTTCCTGGCTGTTAGTACTGGGTGCAGCAGAATTTCTCTATATGGAGGTAATAATTCTGGTGACTAGTACTATTGAGCAGCTAGTCCCCAGATGGGTAATTCTTCGGGGGAAACTTTTTGTTGGGTGGTAGTTCTGCTTTAAATCCTTTTCACTTAGCCTGTTGGAGGGGGACTTTGGGATCACTGGGTAAAGCACACCTCATTTATTAGTTAACTAGGAGAAACTCCTCTCCTTTCTCTGCTCTACTTAACCCCTCACCAGAGGTCAGTTTACATATAGCAAAGAATATGACAATTGGTCTAATTTTTACTAGTTTTGGGATGCTGTTGGACTCCAAGGGGCATGAGGGCAAATCTAAGGCAAATAATTCAGGTGCTTCCCTTACTCTCCTCACACATTGCTTCTCTTGACACACACAGGGCTACCGAGGGAACATTCAGGGTCTCTGTGCCACTCATATATTGTGGCCTATACTGCTCTACCGGGCCCTTCCAGTACCAACCAAGAGCCTGCTTGGGTTAAGACACTGTTCTCTTCAGTGGCCCAAATTCCTTCCTCTGTCCAGGGGATGCTTCACTCTTGGAAGCCTGTGCCCACATTTAAGCAAATTGCCCCTGTATCCAGGGTTTATTTCTAGGTTATTAGTGTTTCCTCTGAGGAAGACTTGCCTTCAGAGGATGATGGGGAGTATGACGACACTGATTCTTCCTACTCCTATGGAGATTCCTATGAGGCAGATACGCTCCCCTTGCCTGAGGGGCTCATCAAGCGGTACTGGAGACCCTGCAGGTCTATGACACTCTGATAGGGGAGCTCCTCCCCCTCTGGACATTTTCTAGAGGCATAAAAGTTGTCTTCTGTGTTTTGACCAAATAACACTCTTGATCAGATCCTTCTGGATTTGTGGTAAACTCCTGATATTTTTCTTCATTAAGCACTTTTCTAAGCGATACCCCTTTTTCTGCTGAGACTTTGGTGCAGTGGGCTTCTCCCACTACCATGGATCCCCTATTTTATTGCTGGCAAATAACACCACCCTCCCGAAATCTGTGGGACTCAAGGAGCCAGCACATAAGAAGCTGGATTATCTTCTCAAAGCCTTTTTCGCTGCCACCAGTGCAGCATTGAGACTTACTTTTGCCTCTACCTGGGCCAGCAGGGCAGTAGCCGTGAACAACTCTCTGATGCACTAGGTGCTGACATTTCCAAAGAGAATCTATTGGGTCTGATGGCTACCATCATGGAGGCCAATGCTTATGTTTCTGAGGCGATCTTTGCTGCTGCCAGATATTCTGCAAAGGCCTCTGCCTTTTCTATTGCTGCTCTCCACACCCTGTGACTTAAGATTTGATCTGTAGAGTAATCTTCAAAGAAGTCACTGGTCTTCCTGCAATTTCAGGGTAAATCCCTTTTTGGACCTGAGCTGAAACAGATCATCAGTGGTGCTACTAGTGGTAAGAACACTTTGTTACCTCAGATCTCCACCAAGCATTCCTTTCTGGTGAGAAAAGCACGTATTTTTGTCCTCCCTGCCAAACGAGGCAGCAGGGAGGTGCAAGGTTTGCAAGCCTCTCAAACGTGCCCTTCAGCAAAACCCAGACAAGCCTGGCAGCCCAAGCGACTGGCTTCAAAGGCATCTTCTGTGACAGACCAGTGTTTTTTTTCAGATAATCTCAGAAGGGTACCGCATAGATTTCAAATCCCTTCCTCCATATCCGTTCTTTTTGTCAAAGGGTCCAAAGGATGCACACAAGGCAAGACTGTTCCAATAGGCCGTGGACTCTCTGCTGGAAAAAACAGGTGCTGGTGCTAGTCCCTACCCCCGAGTACTCTTCAGGTTTCTATTCCAACCTCTTATGTGGCTCCCAAGAAGAACGGCGACTGCTGGCCCATTCTGGACCTCAAATGCCTCAACAAATATGTGTTCACTAGGTGCATTTCGAGATGGAATATTTGCGTTCTGTCATTGCCGTGGTGTGCCCAGTGGAGTACCTGGCCTCCCTGGATCGTCAGAACGTGTATTTACATGTCCCTGTTCAGCTGGACAGTCAACGCGACCTTAGTTTTGCTTTCGGTTCCAATCATTACCAATTCACAGCTCTGCCATTTGGCCTGGCTTCTGCACCTCAAATCTTCACAAAGATCATGGTGGGCCTGGTGGCATTTATTCATGCACACGGGCATCTCACTGACACCATATCTGCACAACTTTGTCCCCAATGCTCCTTCAGAGGAGATCTTGGCTTAAAATGCCCAAGACTGCTCCTGCATTCTGGTGCACCATGGCTGGATCTTAAACTCTCAGAAGTCTTCTTCAGTTCTCTCCCACATCCTGGTTTTCCTGGGCATCAGGTTTGACACTTTTCAGGACAAGGTCTTCAGCTGAGAGGAAAAGATTCAGGTTCTGTTCCAGGAACTGGAGTGATCCACGGTCAGGATCAAGGACTTCATGAGGGTGTTAGGTCATCTGGTGTCAGCCCTGGATGCTGTTCCGTACTCTGTTACACATGAAGGAACTCCAAAGGGACATTCTCAGATCCTGGTCCAGGAATTCAGATCATCTCCTCCTGCAGATGACACTTTCAGGGAAGATCTTTGGTGGAGTCTACACCTGCCCAACCTGGAGCAGGGGAGCCCTTTGTGATCCCAGAGTGGGCCCTGGCCACCACAAATGTTGTTAGGGACCAGGAACCAGACAGACACAAAATATAAAATGTAAAACACCTTTATTAAAGTAACAAAAATACCCAAACAAAACAGAATGGTGATCCAGGAGCATAACCAAAAGACAAGCCGGGGTCAGGAACCAAAGCGGGCACTCAGATAAGCCAGAGTCAGGAACACTGAGGTCAGTGATGTCAGGAACAAGCCAGGAGTCAGGAGCCAGAAGGGACGTCAGAGGAAGCCAGGTCATACACGGATAAACAGGAGCACAGGAGAATGTACTTGCAGGCAGAAACAAACACAAGGGCAAAGAGGAAGTGAGTTTAGCTGATTTAAATAGCCTGAAAGGGGTTGACTGATAACAGTTTAAATAGCCTGAAAGGGGTTGAATGATAACAGTCAGGGGTTGACTGATAACAGTCCGGGACCCCAATATAAATACTCGGGTTGGGGTTGGGTGGTTGTTTGCATACTGTGTATTTTCTAGGGTGTTTGGTTATCCGTGTACTTGACCCTCCACCTCCCCTTGCCCCCCGACTCAGTTGTCCCTGACGGGACAGATGCTTTCACTCAGGGATGACAGATGCGTGCAGCCGTCCCGACTTCGGGTTGCAGCTGCCCCGCTCCTGCCCTCCCGGACATGAATATCTTCTTTGAAGTGGGGAGGGATCCCAGTCCCATACTTTACTTCAATATATTGTCCAGGGTTATACCCTCCCCCCCTTGAGGCTAGGGCCAGGATAACTGTATACATGCCCTACAATCCCTTGAACCCCTTCTACGTTGTTTCCCTTGGGGTTTCAAAGGGCCACAATTAATTTCATCACTTATGAGCTTGTTAATTTTACTGTGGATTTAGATTATGCTAATGTTATATTTGTTTGCCTTATATTAAAGTCTTTATAATGTTGAATACTCGTGAAGAGGAGATGTTGGAGTATTTTTCCACATGCGCTCCCATGTCTTCGCTTGTCCCTGCTAAAGGTTATTACTTTGCCTCTGTCAAGGGAACAAGTTGCACCCTATTTTCTCTATTTCTATTCTTCTTTTCACGATCTTCTCCTTTTTTTCTCTCCCCTCCCATCCCTCTCCTCTAGGTTTCATCCGGTTGCTCTCCCTAGACACTACCGGCCTAGGCTGGTGCGCTGATTCACCTATTACTGTGGGTGGTTGCAATTCATTAAATTCATTGCAATGAATGTACATAAGGGCGATTTTGCCCTTCACATAGTCTCTATCAATGCAAAAGGGCTTAATGCCCCAGAGCAAAGATCTAGATTACCTTTTGAACTAAGGTCCGGTAGGGCAGATATTGGAATGGTGCAAGAGACCCACTTCCGCCGGGATCGGGCCTCTGTCTGCTCGAGTCCATTCTATCCCACGGGTTTCTACTCTCATTCCCCTTTCAAGAAAACTAAAGGTGTGGCAATATTCCTTGCCAGATCTTTGCCCCTGGCAATTTCTGATACTTGGTCAGACCATGATGGTAGAGCTCTCTTTTTAAAGGATCACTTGGTCAAGAAAGGATTATGATAGCCAACATTTATACTCCGAACAAAGATCAACATTTGTTTCTTTGCTCTGTCCTACGTGACCTAGAGACCTTTGCAGAGGGTATTTTGATATTAGGTGGTGACATAAACCTGACCTTGAATCCGCTTATGTACTCTTCAACAGGGGCATCCACTGTCCGCTACTCTAAAATAAGGTAAAGGTAAAGGCGGCTCTCTACCGAGCTCAGTTAGTCGATGTCTGGAGAATTCACCACCCAACTACCAAAGACTTTACATTTTTTCCCCACCTCACGCCAAATATTCTAGAATAGACTGTGTTTTTCTCTCACATAGGCAGTTACACCTAGTTCAATCCGTTAAGATTGGCAGTATCACTTGGAGTGACCACACTCCCGTGTCCTTACGGATCTTGATCCCCTTCTTGCTGTGTAGACAGGCTTACTGGAGATTGAACAAGACCTTACTGAAAGATCCATCCGATTGTGCCAGACTTCGGAAACACTTGGAGGATTATTTCACAGCTAACGATTCCCCGGATGTTACCCCGCAGGTCATTTGGGAGGCACATAAGGCTGTTATACCTGGCCTTGGGACATATCAGAAATGATGTAAAACCGCTAGGATAGAATCCCTCCCACACCAAATCTACGATATAGAAAACACCCAGAAGTTACACCTTTCCCCCAAGGCCTGTCAGGACCTGACGCGGCTAAGGGCTGACCTTGCCTCTCTTTGTAATGCCCAGATGCAACGCGCCTGCCAAATGACCCGTAGTTTCTATTATGCATATGGCAATAAGCAGAGTAGGTCATTGGCCAGGGCCCTTAAACTCAAGCAAATGCAATCTTTCATTAGTAGGATTTGATCCACCTCCCATTCCTTACTACACCATACAGACGAGATTGCAGAATCTTTCTGCACATACTACCATTCCCTCTAGAACATAGAGAGAACTTCTCCTGCTCCATCTCCTCAAGATGAGACGCCTGCCGTTTCAGCTTATCTTGAACGTTTTATGCCAACAACATTGTCTCACCAGGTCACGGCATCTTTAGAGGTTCCAATTACACAGGAATTGCTGCTGATGGCTCTCAAGTCTTCCCCCTCTGGGAAGAGTCCGGGTCCTGATGGCCTCACCTTGATTTACTACAAAACCTTCCAGGACATTCTCTTCCCAAGGTTTCTGCACACTTCTAATTCACTACAGCCCGGGACAACTCTAGCGACACACTCGCTTGACACAAACATCACAATCATACCAAAGCAGGGAAGAGATCTGGAGCATTGTGCAAGCTATCACCCGATCTCTCTCTTGAACACTGATGTAAAACTGTTCGCCAAGATCCTAAGCCTCAGACTCAAAACCGTCCTTCCTAGTTTGATACATTCGGACCAGATGGGGTTTGTCCCTAGACAGGAGGCTAGGGACAACACAGTAAAAGTCATCAATCTCACTAACTCCGCGAGATCTCGGGGCATCCCTGCACTACTTATGTCTACAGAGTCGGAGAAAGTATTCGACAGGGTGAGCTGGCCTTTGTTAGGTCAGATCCTCCGACACATAGGTCTGGGAACTCAGATGTTTCATTCATTTACCTGTTGCCTGGATTAAGGTAAAAGGTGTCCTTTCGAAACCGCTCACCCTGTCGAATGGCATGAGGCAGGGATGTCCCTCATCTCCTCTTCTTTTCGTACTGGCTTTGGAGCCTCTTCTCAATGCCATGCGACTTAACCCCTCGGTTCATGGCATTGAAGTCACTGCACATTTGTTTAAAGTATCAGCATTTGCCACCGACTTGTTGTTTACCCTTACCCAACCCTTCACTTCCTTGCCCAACCTACTACACGAACTTGCGACATATAGCTGCTTCTCACATTTCAAAATTAACATGGATAAATCAGTGGCTCTTAATATTTCGTTTGATAGTCATTCACGGGAACTCCTCCAGGCTAAATTTCCCTTTCGTTGGGCCTCCGATCGAGTGAAGTATCTAGGCATATTCCTCACCTCCGACTCTGCCTCTCTGTTTGAGGCCAATTATGTCCCCCTACACTCGGTGTTGAAGGCCGACCTAGAACGCTGGTCTAGACTTCACCTTTCTTAGTTTGGATGGTTGGTGAAGGTCAAGATGAATATATTGCCTTGTTACTTATACATATTACAAACACTACTCACCTTTGTACCAAAGTCATTCTTTCGGGCTGTCTGTCAACTTCTAACAAGCTTCATATGGAGCTCCGGGGGTCAGAGATTGGGGTATTCCTATCTTATTCGTTGCAAGGAGTTTGGTGGCGCGAGTCTTCCAGACCTAGAGGCATATCATAATGCGACCATTCTAGCCAGAGTGGTCGAATGGACCATTCCTTCTGAGAAACAGTGGGTGACGATCGAGCAGGCTTCCCTTGCTGTGCCTTCACCTGTGGTGGCCTGGGTGGCGCAGGGCCCAGGGCTATGCCCTGACCTCTCTCATCCTACCATTCTGTCTACCCTTCGGATATGGAGGCGACTTTCATCCATTCCGGGGCTGATCCTCCACCTCTCCCCACTGTTATCCCTTACTTATAACACTGATTTCCCACTAGGTCTCTCTAGTGGCCCTCTGAAAAATTTACTTCCTGGGACTGTTCTTTATCCTAGGCTGCGAGATGTGGTTACGGATCTTCAGCCCACTCAACCCAGGCCTTTATTGGGGATACTGGGGGATAGGGAATGTCATCCCTCTCTGCACTATTTCCACACCCAGCTGAGCCATTTCATCAGATCTCTGCCCCATCTCCCCTCACAATATGCTATAAGTACTCCTTTGGAGGATCTGTTCCTCTTGGAGGCTTCACCTGGCAGATTGGTCTCCACCCTACACAAACTTTTGCTCTCTGTCACCCAGGCCGCCAAGCCATACTATATTAGGAGCTGGGAGATGGATTGCAATGTGGAGCTCACAGAGGCACAATGGACTAAGATTGCGTTGTTGACACATAAATGTTCACAATCTGCGCACATCCAGGAAAATGCATCTAAGATCTTGACCAGGTGGTACCGGGTCCGTGCCCTGCTTCATAAATGTTACCCCACAGCCTCTGATACTTGTTGGAGATGCAAATCGCATACGGGTGACTACCTTCACGTCTGGTGATCTTGCCCTAGATTACAACCTTTCTGGACTATTGTAATTGATAAGATTAGAGAGGTGAGCAGACCCTACAATCTCTAGAGACCCTTTAACTCTCCTTTTTCATCACACTCCTCATCCCACTTACAAATACACCTGCTCACTCACGGTTCACCTGCTAAACGCTGCAAAGGTGGTGATTCCCAGACATTGGAAGCTTCCTTACACCCCCACGTTCCGGGATTGTATTGCCTCTGTCAAAACCATATGCTCCACAGATGACTTGCTGTACACAGCAGAAGGCAGAGCATTGACTCATGCTACTAGGTGGTTCCACTGGGCTTAATTTTTAGAAAGTGACACTTTTCGATTGAGACTGGAACACAGTACGGCATGAACCTGATGCGTCAGGGTGAGATGCAACAGGACGGAACCTCCAATCCTTCCACTTATCCCTTCTCCCAATTCCCCTCCCTTCTGATTCTTTTTCCCCTCTTCTATCCTATACTTTGTGTCCCCTTTTTCATTTTCTTTTTTATCTTCAGGTTCTTACCTTTCTCTCTTCTACTTCTCCAGTATTCTTATTGCCCTACTTCTGTCCTGAACGCTTGGAGTCAGTTAACCCTACTGATTCTAGGGCTTAAAGCCCCTCCGCTTGCCCGAGTATATTCTCTCCTTCAGGACTGGAACTGACTCCTAGCTGGCCCTGAATTCAACTCTACCATTGCTACATCTACCTGAGCACCCCTCCTTACATCTCTTCCCTCATCTCCTATTATGTTCCTGGCCGCTTCCTTCGCTCAGCACACAATGCACTTCTTGTTGCACCATCCACACCCTCTGCCCTCTCCCGTCTCAAACCTTTCTCGCTTTCTGCTCCATACCTATGGAACTCCATACCCCTCTCCTTACGTCTAGAAAAATCCCCCTCTGTCTTTAAGTCTACCCCGAAGTCTTATCTTCTGGAGCACTAGGACCATGCACTGCCTTTGGCCAAACTCAGCACTTGTAATTTCAGCACTTAACACCCTCTTACCCCATTGTATGTCTCCCTTTACCCATTTAGACTGTAAGCTCCTTGGGGCAGGGACCTCTCTCCCATTGTTTCTATGAATGTCGCACTTATTTCATCCCCTCTTATTTATTGTAACATATGTCTATTGTAAGGCGCTGCGTACACTGTGTGGCGCCATATAAATAAAGATACATACATACATACATAAGAGAATATTGCGTATGTGATGTTGCCACTCATATCTTGTTTTCTACTTTGTATGCTGTTCTTCTCTTTTTTCTGTATATCTGTTAAATTAATTTGAAAACTCACTAAAAGAAATATCAAACCAAAAAAAATTTCAGGATTGTTATGCTGCTGACGATGTTTAAGAGAGTGCATCCCTTCCACATAACCAGCAGTTCAACAGCCCTGCATGCGAATGAGGTGTTTATTCTCCCCACCCCTTGCATCTCTATGCAAGTAAAGTAAATGAGCATTTTGGTAACATTTCTCTCCTATGAGACCTAGAATTGTTTATTTTGTGTGTGCGTATGCCTGCAATTAAGGTCAACGTTTCGGTCAATTCTGATCTTTGTCAGAATTGACCGAAACGTTGACCTTATTTGTTGCTCTATTGAAATATATTAAAGTATTATTACTAAGTCCCACAGGTGCTGTCCTCTTCTTCATTAATTCCACATGATTTATGGGGATTGTGCACCTGGGCAGTTTACACTAACAGGAGTGAGTGCTTTCCACCATCTTAATTTATATATATATATATATATATATATATATATATATATATATATATATATATGACATTTGCAAGGTGGGTGGAGGCACTCACTCTTCAAGAATTATGGTGCCCAGTTGCACAATCCACAAAAGTGTAAATGTATAAAAATAGAGAAGGAGGCAGCACCAGTGGGACTACGTATAATATTTATTTAGGACAAAACAGAGCAAAAAAAAGGTCAACGTTTCGGTCCCTGTGCAGAGACGTCTTGATAAAGGTCCTGCACAGGGACCGAAACGTTGACCTATTTTTTGCTCAGTTTTGTCCTGAATAAATATTATACGTAGTCCCACTGGTGCTGCCTCCTTCTCTATTATATATATATATATATATTATACTAGTGTAAAAGCCTGTGTACACGAGCCAAGGTTCGGGTAATGTTAACCCTTTGAGTGCCAGAGGGGTATGCAACGCACGCTTTGCAATGCGTTGCGTATACCTCTGGCACTCAAAGGGTTAAGAGGCCGCTACCTCATTGCTCCACGAGATTGCCTCACTCACGCAATGCAATCATGAGCAGTAGAGACTGCCCGAACGCAGGCAGTCTCTACTGCGCATGACTGCATCGTGACAAACATCCTAGCTAATTATTATATAGGATATTTTTTTTTTTTTTTTTTTTTGCAATTAATAACCGTTTTTAATAGGGCACCCCTAGTTCCCCAGCAATTAATTTTATTGGGTTTTGAGCTAGGTAATCTATTATATATATATCTAAATCTGACACTGTAGCATAGAAAATCCTTCATATCTGATTGTTCATATTTTTTTAAATATAACTTTGGTCTGGTATGGTGTGAGTTCTGATAAAAGTTAAATTATTTGGTAATCTATATTTTAAAGTATGAAAGTAAGATCATTGTGCAATGTCTAGAACAGACCATGATAATGAAACTCTTGATCTGATAACAAGGAATGAGATAGACTCCAATCTTAGTGCTGCTGATCAAGACCCTCCAGAGGAGGAAATCCATCCAGATACCTATGCAGGTCAGTGATAGACTTGTGCACTAATTACACTCCTTGTGGGACTGAATCAGTGATACATTTATGGATTATGAATATCTTACACATAACGTACTGCTTATTAATTTCAATAAATACATTTGTTTGTGTAGGAGTAAATGAAGGAACCTGTATGTGGATTTTACACAAACTGGTTTATTAACACAAACCTGTTTCTCCTCCATCTGCAAGGAAAAACAAACACATTCTTTCTTTTAATGTCTCTTCCTTCATAGAGCCACCAGAAGCCTTGATGATGGCTGCACACGATCTGGGCATTCTTTCTGGTAGTTGAGGGTTTCAGCTCCAGTTTTCTTTCATTTGTCTTGGATTACCTCCCAAAACCATTGTGTGTTTTTATGTTGTTTATTTGCCTTTTGTTAATACACCAGCCCAAGTAATCCCATAGGAGGTTGACTGGGCTGCAGTCAGAACTCTGCGTTGACCAGACCATGTTTTTGATGACTTTGATCTTTGTTTGACTTGACATTGCTCTTGCATAACCTGGATGAATACTTTGAGTCACCATCTTGTTGTAGTATTGTAGTGTGAAGTCCTTGCCAATGAACCAGGTCTCTGAGGGAATTTCATGACCATGTCAGACCTCCAGCCAAGCTTGTCTGCAGGTTGACTGCAACTTAAACTTGAATTTGTGTCTAAAGAGGACTGATCCACTCCTTAATAGTACAGGTTCAGTGTATCTTGACTGAAGTTAGTCTCTTCTTATTTTTCATCCCCCCCCACACGCACACACACACCTCCCAGCATTGACTTTCTGGACACTACATGCCTTTAACCCAGTTTCACTGAGAGAGCACTTGACCGCAAAAATGTATATAGACTTGTCTCTCATTTCCATTACTTCTGAGAGTAAATGGGGTCTTGTTTTGAACCATTACAATTTGGCACTCACTATTATAAATTTGTCCCCTTGTTTTGTGGTACATTGTGGCTGATCAGGCCATGGGTTCACTGTATGCCACTGATGGATACCTTCACCTATTTCATTATGTCTAACCCGCCTGTCCTAAAGTAACGAGTGAAACACACTTTTGGTTTTATTTTAAGTAAACCCCAGTTATGCTATGGAGTTTGGGAAGATTATCCTTCTCTTAAGCAGCCTGTTGCTGATCAACGTGCACCATTCACAGTGCGCGGTTGGGTGGGCAGCTTCGCATTAACGCCAGAGCTACTGCAGCATTTGTAGTCAAGGGCTCATAGCCAAGTATTTAAACTAGTTTTAGGGATTATAATTTACTATTCCTTTTAATGCATTTATATAGCAAAGCAACAGTAAAAGAGACTTAGTTTGTGGCCCAAATGTTTGATGGCAAAAGTGTCTGATTTGTGTAAATCACAAAGTAGTCTTTTAATGAGATATTGTGGGAAATTTGTAGTTTCTCGGTTGTTTTGTTTATCTATTACATGAGCCTCAAGCCCTAATAGGTACCACAACATCCGTGTCTGCCATGGAGAGGTATGCCCTTTGAACTGGCAGGAGGGTGCAATACCAAATTCTCCAGGCCTGCTTTAATTTGGACTTTGTAGCAGGACAGGGAATCTACACTGTGGAGGAGATAGACAAGTTGCTTCCAGACATACTACTTGGGAAATATCTGACACCGTAGGACTGTCAGTATGTGACAGCGGTAACACAGAGCCAAGAGAGCAGACCCAGTTAGCTGGGATCATCTCCAGGGTATCCACAATGGCAAGCCCACCTATTTCCTGATCATGACAGTCCAAAACCAGACTCTTCCCTGGCTCCCCACAGGTTACCTTGATTCCCCCCCCCCCCGACTGCTACCCCCAACCCCAGAAAGGATCCATTCTACCCTGACCACCCAGTAGCCCATTCCAGCCCCAGAAAGGATGCCCTCTTCCCACTGGGATCATAAAGGCCTTTGACTCTCTGGAATAAACAGGCCCAGTGATGTCTTGAGACAGGGACAGGTCCCTGCTGGCAGTGGTCACAGTAAATTTTGTGGGAGATCCACCCATACATGCATTACACTGCCCATCGCCTTCAAGGCAGCCAAACTGACAGCTTCCACCTTATATGAGTTGAGAATAAGGGCAAAGACTGGGGAAGAGGGAAAGATGAGATACAGATCATCTGGAGGAGGCTGCTGTACCAGGTAATGAATTCAAAAACTATGGAGACCTCCATAACCTGGGATTGTACTCCATGACAACTGGAGGGCTTCGGATTGCTCACCCTTGCCATAACTGAACAGAATTCTGAACAATAACTTGAAGGAAAACTGAACCCTATTTTCTGATGACATAACTTTATTTGTAATAGTAAGGACTCTGGGGCTGATGTCCTAAGAAAGTGTGGTGCAATTCTGGGTCAAAACAACTTCACCATAGAGAACAAATACACATTTTCATTAATTTAAATGGTGCTTTTAAGCTGCCAGAGTGGTCTGCAACGCTTCTAATACTAGATATTATATCCATGGAAGCAGGATCCTTTTTTTGCAAATCTCCTGGACTCAACACTTGTCACTGAAGGGTTCTGAGTCTGGAGTCCTGAAACAAAAGAATCATGTCTGCCTCAATTAACATGATTTCCAGTACAAATTAAAAGGAAATTATGACCAAAAATGAATAGGGTTAATTCTCCTCAATTTAAATGTAGTCTGCATCAGCATGTTTTAAGAATAATTTCTTAGGTACATAAACTCCAATCTTGCTTTTTCCTACTTAAAGGCAAGTAGCTTTACATAACCATATGACCCACAGAAACACAGAATGTGATGCCCGATAAGAACCATTCGGCCCATCTAGCCTGACCATTTTTCCTCCTGTAAAAACCTCAAACTCTGGGGGAGATTCACTAAGCGGTGATAAAGAAGTGATAAAGTGGAGATGACTTCTCCAGTTTATCACTTCTCCAATTCTTATGTTATTCTATAGAACCTATTCACTAAGATCCCCAGAGCTGAAGAAATCTTAGTGCATTGGCTTCATAGAATAACATAGGACTTGGAGAAATGATAAAATGGAGACTCCATCTCCACTTTATCACCTCTTTATCATCACTTAGTGAATCCCCCCCTTTTGTAATTGGTCTTGTTCAGGATAGCCTTATCTCTATCAAATGCTCGCTCACATTCCACCCTCTTTGTTTAAAGGGATAGTAATATCAGAAAAAGAGTATTAACTATATGCTAGATACAATTAAAAGAGAGTGCTTGCACTTATTTGTATCTCTCAAACCCTTATGGTTTGAGAGATATAGGAAAATAAAGTTCTCCGCTCCCTCCCCTTTCTGCTCGACGAGCTGTAAAGCTGTCAAAAGCAGGCTCTGGTTCCTGGATCAGACAGCGGCTCTTCAGCAGCACGGATATAGCGATACCTAAAAATATATACTTAATCGGAATGGTCTTCAACGTGTGCCTGGTTTGCAAGCACACATTGTAGACCATTCCGATGAAGTATTTATCTTTAGATATCGTTATATCGGCGCTACTGAAGAGCCGCGTCTGGTCAAGCAACCAGAATCTGTTTCAGACAGCTTTACAGCTCGTCAAGCAGAATGAGGAGTGATCGGAGAACTTTATTTTCCTATATCTCTCAAACCATAACGGTTTGAGAGATACGAATAAGTGCAAGTACTCTCTTTTAATTGTATCTACCATATAGTTAATACTTTTTTTCTGACATTACTATCCCTTTAACCCCTTAGCGACCGGTGGTCCTGGGACGTTTCCGTCCCATAAGGACCGCGTTGATGCATGCTGATGCGCCAGTACACGTGACCTGTTGCGTGTATCGGCGTGTCACTTTTGGGCCTTATAGAGATCGCTCCGATCTTGGAGCGGTCAATTTCAGGCCCTATTTTTACTTACAGCGCTCCCGGTAGAGCGCTGTAAGTAAAAAGTATGTGACGTACTATGACCGTCATCGGTCCTTAAGTATTTCAAGGACCGTGACAGTCATAGTACTTCACATGGCATTAAGGGGTTAAGTGATAAGGGCAATATATGTCATGACTAAGTTAAACAATACATCCCAGAGAAGAGTTTCTGAACTGGGTGGGTTCTAATCTGAATTTTTTTTTTTAATTTTATGATTTTATCAGTTTTTGTAACAGTGCAATATTGTCTGTGGTTGAGTAATATCACCACCCTTCATCACTTTCAGATTTTATACTTACAAAATGAGCAGTCAGCCAAACACATATGTGTCTGCTGACATCTGCGGTGAGCGGATTTTCATGGTAACACTGTCCCCACTGCAGTATGGATCCCTGAAGAGGATTTTTGTCCAACTATGGGCTGCTCCTCCCCTCAACTCAAAGGAAGTAGATATATAGAAAAGAACAAACAAGAGGGTGCCCAATAGTGCCTGTTACTCCAATATCAACAGAGTGTATGGTAATCTGTAATTATACTCACAAGACAAATTATTTGAGGGCTTTTGACCAAAAAACAACTAAACTCGCATACAGAGATATTGGCCTGTCTCTGCTCAGGTGTATCAATATTTGGAAGGAGTCCAGAAGAGTGCTTTAAAGTCTCTAGGCCTTTCTCAAAGGAAAGAAAATGTAATACATTCCAAATGCATACCGCCCAACATTTCAAATGGCCAGAGAGAGAGACACTTTTGTTTTAGGTGTTGTTGCCTGGGGTGTGGCTGGCAGGTGGTGCTTTACCAGGAATTTGTTTTGGTTATTTCATAACTTATTGACACCTCTTAGTTACCTGAATAATGATTTAGGGAAAGACCAAATTGTTTTATGAACACAGACTAATTAATAAACACATATATTGAAGTTTATACAAATATTAATGTGAGTTTTATTGACATGGAGCAATGTGATACACTTATATACACCACACAGTAAAAAGAGGGACACCAGGATGGGAAAAAGGGACAGAGGGATTTGTGCCTAAAAGAGGGAGCGTCCCTCCTAAAGAGGGACACTTGGGAGGTGTGCAAATAAGGGTACTTAAAGGGACAGCGCCACTGTTGCTACACCATCCTATGGAGATTTATGGTCCCGGGACCCAAGCTGTCCATAGAGTGGTGTAGCAGCAGCGCCACTGTACAATTTCAGGCCACTGTGATATTGCACCTAAAAAAAATTCAACTTTGAGCTGTAATAACTTTTGAATAAAACACCTTTCAGCAGCGGGAGTACACTTGTTTTACGCAGGGGGATAAACCCTACAACATATTTTTTTTTACATTTTAAGTTTATAATAGACTTGAGCCTTTAATTTTTGCTGACAACAACCCTAGTTTAAATATTAATTTAAGACAATGAATCTATAAGGAATCAGTTCATAGTTGGCACTATAATTTGCTGCCTACATTAAGGAAAGCATACCTGAGGTCTTTAAAAATGAGCTGAACAGAAGACCTTTAAATATTAACCATTAAAGCTCCTAAGAACATAGATGGTATGGAAGCGATATGTTCCTTCTTATTCTAATCTAGAGGTCCCCTAGCGGTCTTCAAAACATTTTCGCTTGCTGCAATTTATAGATATTCCTAGACCACATATAGACAAGCAGGAATTCTCCCCCTGTATAAACGGCACTAATTTAGACACTATATAATCGTTAACCTTTTGAGTGCCAGAGAGGTATCCAGTGCAATACGTTGGACACCTCTCTGGCACGCAAAGGTTAATATGTGTATTTCAACTCACTCAGTCTTAGAATTTTTCCCTTTACCCTGAGGTTTGGTTCAAGAGATATGCATGTGAGTGACTATTAACAGGAGCGTGTGTCTTTAAACACGTTAGGTTTTTTTTTTTATTATTATTATTGTTTTCGTATAGTGCACATTATTTGCCCCAGAATTACATCTCCTACACTCTTCCTCCCTGTGGTATTAACTAATAAGGGACAACGAGACGCATGATGATGACGTCTGCATAGTGTGACAATGCACGGCATAGCTGGGAACCACACACATAATAACGCCGTGTGATTGGTCTATGCCCTAGTAGGCGTGGTTTTAGTCTGACTACACAGAAAACATTCCGCTATTGGCTTGACGTCAAGTAACTGAGCGGACGGTTTTTTTTTAGAGAAGCCCCGCCCATAACTTTCAATGAGAGCGTTTACCTCAGACTGATCGCTTTATAGGCGCTGAAGACAATAATGTCGCTACCTCTGAGGTAAGTGGCCATTTTGTTGGCATATTAATCAGCATTGTTTATAAAGAATCCGCGTCATAGATCGAATTATAATTTAGGGATCTCCCTCCCGGATTGATTACCCTGTGGTTTTATTACGAAATCCTTTTGCTATGTCGCCCTGTGGGTGGCGACCATCAAATCGGCCAGCTCAAAATGTCGTTTGCACCATGTGGGCGAGATCGGAATCTGTCGTTCGCAGGAAAAGGGCGCTACCCGCACGTCGCCATTTTGATGGTCGCCACCTACAGGACGACAATTCTAAAGTAAACTGTGTGAGGCAGCGCAGCCATACTTCTTGTTCAGAGATACTATGAAAGAGCCTACGTGGTAAGATTTTCTTTTTTGTGAGATTTAGCAATGATTCTCTGTACCAGCAGCTGTTTTTATGATTAAATCTAAAGACTGCGCCGCCTCTGTGTAGATGACCGGGAGCAGATGAGGGGAACTGACTAGCAGCTTATCTACCATTTTGTACGTGTTTAGTGCAGATCTTAGCACACAGGCCCTTTTATTGCACCTCTGGACGAGAAGCATGGCTAAAGTACCTCACACGGTTTACTTTAGAATTGTATACATCCCAACATTTCAGATGGTTAAAGAGGGACACTTTTTGGTTTAGGAGGTGTTGCTGGGCCATGGCTGGTTGGCAGGGTATTACTGAGAATTTATAGGTTATTTCATTACCTACTGATACCTCTTTGTGTAACTCGATAAAAAAATGTAGAACAAGGTCAAATAATTATACTCATGCTGACTAATGTATAAACCAGTGATTCTCAACCAGGGTGCAGTGGAAAATGCCATGTTTTCAATGAAGACTAACAAAACTTGAGGTTTATAGAAATTGTTATGCACAATATGTTTTGTTATGATTATAAGACCTAATAACTGTGTTTATGTATTGTACCCTTCTTATGCTGTTGATAAAGAACATTAAATGTTAGGGATGCCCCAAATGTTCTTGATTATGTGTTAGGGGTGCCCAGAGGAATAAAAGATTGAGAACCACTGGTATAAAAACACATATATTGATGTTTAAAGGGATAGTAATACTTGCAAATTACTAATACCCATATTGTAGTTTTGTTAAAAAGATACTTATTGCTCCCAGTCTCATCTTATGGTTTGAGAGATGATGGCCCTCAAAGTTTCCCCCTTCCCTGACTGAACGCTGACTGAAGGGATATTTGGTATTACTTGCATCAGGCGGGTCTGCAGCATTGCCGAAATCCCGTTTATAAAAAATAGTTTCAGTGAAATAATTATCTTCTACGTGTGCTTGCAAACCAGTGAAATAATTCTTTTTTATAAATGCAATCTCGGCTCAGCTGCAGAGCCGTCTGATGCACATAAGACTGTCATACGACAGCTTCCCCTGCAGTTAGCGTTCGATCAGGGAAGGGGGAACTTTGAGCGCTATCATCTCTCAAACCATAAGGGGCAATAAGTTTCTCTTTACCAAAGCTACAATATGGGGATTCGTAATTTGCAAGTATTACTATCCCATTAAGCAAACTGTAATGTGAGGTTTTAAAAGAGAGATTGTCTCTCCTAAATAGGTATGGAATTGTTGCCCTTTAGGTGGCGGACATCAAAACAGTGTGATATGAGAGCATACCTCGCAACATTTCAGATGGCCAAAGAGGGACACTTTGGCACCTCTTTGTGTAACTGATAAATGATTTAGAGCAAGACAAAAGTATATTATTAGATTATTATATTAACTACACTTTTATTTGGAGCAATGTAATACACACTACTTGTTCTGAAAAGAGGGGCAAAAGGGTAGAAAAGCAGGACAGAGGGATTTGGGCCTTAAAGATGAACAAAAATAAAGTTCTCTGCTCCCTCCCCTTTCTGCTTGATGAGCTATAAAGCTGTCAGAAGCAGATTCTGGTTGCTTGACCAGAAAAGGCTGGCTCTTCAGCAGTGACAACATAACGATCTCTAAATAAATACTTCATCGGAATGGTCTACAGTGTTTGCTTGCAAACCAGGCACACGTTGTAGACTGTTCCGATGAAGTATTTATCTTTAGATAGCGTTATAGTGGTTCTGCTGAAGAGCCGTGTCTAGTCAAGCCACCAGAATCTACTTCTGAGAGCTTTACAGCTCGTCAAGCAGAAAGGGGAGGGAGCGTAGAACTTTATTTTCATATATCTCTCAAACCATAACGGTTTGAGAGATATGAATAAGCACAGGTAATATCTTTTAATTGTATCTGCCATATGGCTAATACTTTTTTCCTGACATTAATATCCCTTTAAGCATGTCGCCATGGTTAACATGGCCACATGAGAATCTTGCACTGCACAAGATTCTCATGTCGCTTTCTGAAATGGTGCCACATTGCTTTTCAGGCTGCACTGATGACTTATATGTTTAGATCACTCTGACATCTAGAAGCAATACTATTGACACTGTGAGATGACCTTCTGCGTGTGCTTCTTCAGTCTGGGAAGCGGCCAGTGGCTAAAGGACACATTTATTCATGGCATTAACAAGGCATTCATGTATGCTGAGCTCTGCTCCGGGCTCTCTCTCCCTTTCCCAGTGTATGCAATCTTTCACTATGTGACTTGAGAATCTTGGGCTGTCATGCAGTGCGAGATTCTCACATCGCAACATTTTAGCATGGCGACATGGTTACTGTGTTAAAAGGTCGCACTCTCTTTTGCCTGGGATGCCACTCTATGCGGACATTTTAACCTGAGATCAGTTTAGTTTGTCTTCTGGAGAGTTGAAATCTGCCTCTAGGTGTACTAGCCATTTCACTATAAAACAGTTTTTGAGATATTAATCTTTTGGTGGCACATTTTGACACATCGTGAATTGATAATTTCTGGACTGGTTGTATAAAATTGGTACTTAAATTTGCACTGGACGACATGACTAAATAGGTTCTGATTCTTTATTGCTGGGCTTCACAACGGCAAACTTTCCACTGACCTCTATTTTGAAAGGATGAAGACTTAAGTGCAGTCCAGCAACAAAGAAACATACAGTACGAATTAAAGATAACCATGGGAAAACCAATCTGCATAGAATAGATTCATTCAGGATGCAGGTTGTTGTTAGCACGTGTTTGTTGTTAAAAAGCCCCAATCACATGGATAATGCCTTCTTGATAGCTGTACTCCTCTAGAAGCAGACCTGCTGATGAAGCCCTGTAAGTCCTGTGGGGGCTGAACAGGGGAACATTTCTCTTTGGCTGTTCTTGTAATAGACTCTGGACTCCAAGACTTTACATTTTGCAGTTCACAGATTATTAAAACCCCAAAACAGCAGCCTATGGCTAGTGCACCCATCTGGTCCTTTTTAAAGGGTAAACTGTGCAAGGTGAATGGTTGCTTTCTTATATCTTTCTAAATCACTAAAACCTAGAACTTTTCTCTTTGCAGTTGTCCTGTCACCATGGAACATGTCAACAATAACCAAAACCAGTTCTCTGAGCATCTCTGTGACTTGCTCATGAACAAGAATCAAGTGAATGAGAAGATCCTGAATCTCACCCTGGAGATCATCTTCCTGCTGACTGGAGAGGTGAGCGGTCCTGGACAGTGTGATCAAGACATTAGCTGTCTTTATCAGTATACTTAGAAGAATCTGATGGCAAATAGTTAGTTGAACAATGTAGTCTGCTCATTCCCTCTCTATTTAAAAGTTAACACTATTTACGCCTTATAATGGCTAATATTTATAATATACACAGAGACAAGATGGAGGGTTGGAAGCACTCGCTCTCAGTCAAACTGTGGCCCAATAATGAATAGGTAATATTTGGAAATAAAGAGGGGCAGCACCAGTGGGACATTTTTGAGAAATTTTTATTATACAAGAATAAGCAAAGTAATGGTCAATTTTTCGGTCCTATGGATGACCTTTATCAAGACCTTGATAAAGGTCCTCCATAGGGCCGAAAAATTTACCATTATTTTGCTTATTTTTGTGAGAGAATTACATACTAAAGATGCCAATTCTGTGCTGGCTGTCGCTATAGTAATGTATGTAAGGGGAAATGCATTCTGGGATTTGTAGTCCAAAAATAGCTTAAATTTGAATGATCTTTCCTCATTTGAATGTTCAGAGGTCTCCAAAGCATTGTGAATTCTTTAGAGACCTTTAGTATTCATGAGCTTAAAATACCCATTTTAATTAATAGACAGACTTTCTGGGATCACTTGGGTATGGATTCATTCCATGACATGACCTGTTCATGCTATCCGTCACTGTACTGTGATATTTATTAATGTCTCACTATGTAGGATTGTACGGTTGTGAGGAAGCAGAGAGACCATGTCGCGGACAGCAGTAGTTCTTATGAAACAGACCCCATCGCGGAGCCTTTACCAAACTCTCTGATACAGGAGAGAGACGATGACCAGAAGTGCCTGGAACTGATCATAAAGATCCAGGGTAAGAACAGATTTACTGTTTTTCTAAAATATTCAGGTAGGTGAATGTTTGGATAGCAACGATCACAACATAGTTTTATTTTGAGATAAATTTGAGAAGAGGAGAAAAACACAACTTTATAGGTTCATTCAATACTCTTAATTTAAAAAAAAAAAAAAAAGGCTCGCTAAAATGTTAACAGCATCAATGCAACACATAGATCGGGATGAATAATTTCAGATTTAAGTTGAGAAATATATCAGAGTACATACCTTTTTGATGAGCAAATGTCAGCGTGTGGTTAAAGGGGAACTTTTACCTTTTTACAAAAAAAAAAAGAAAAATTGTATTGGGAATAGTGTTTTATTTTTCTTGTACTTACATACTTTTGTAAGATATGCACCCTTCATGCTGGGCACTCCTGCATTCTGTGGCACAGTACTTCCCAGTGCTGTAATTTTCCTCCCAGGTGGGTCCCAGGGCTGGTTTGCCTGGATTGCAGGCACACTTTGTAGACCATTCCAATGAAGTATGCATTTCTAAAGAGAACAATTTCGGCTCTGTTGAAGAGCCTCCGCCCGGTCAAATGACCGGATTCTGCAGCCGTCAGCTATGCGCTGACTTCTGTGAAACTGCCAGGAAGATGTAACTTTAGAAAGGTATATCTCTCAAACCATGAAGGTTTGAGAGATAAGAATGACATTGTTTATTTATATATTTTTTTATCTCTACAATATGAAATAAACATTAAATGAACTATTGCTATCCTTTTAAATCTATTTTAGAAGACAAATAGTTAATAGAGAGTAGAGCACACCTATTTAACACCGGAAGAGAACTGCATTTAAACTAATGCAGGGTGCCATTGAATCCAAAAATATCACAAAAGCTATACAAAAGATCAAATAGTGGATTACCTACAGGCCCTCAACTCTTCAAAATAATAATATAAAGCACCCAAAATATCAGTATAAAAAATTATAAAGTTTTAATTATACCAAAATATAACTGACACATGTATACAGGAATCCAAAAGAGCACCCAACCCATCAACACAAGCCCCTCCGAATAATCACTCCCTCAGTTACCATAAAAGTACAACGTTGTGTCAAAACAACATATAATCCCCCAACCAGATGCCAGCATCTGCTCCCCTAATAATCAAACCAAGTGAAAAATTCTCCAGTGCAGACAAGGAGATCTGATGGACTGAACCACTTGGAAAAGGCAAATTTTATGCCATGAGGCTGGGGCACCCCCCAGTAAAGTTGAGCAAGGGTGGACTGAACTTTGATCATCCATGACAATCTTTCCAGCTTCCCAATCAGAAGTTATGATATTAAGTTTTTCAGTTGAAATTTCCTTCTGGGGGACCATATTTGGCCACGTGTTGTTCTGCGTCACTCTAAATACCTGATGATGCGGGTTTGATGTCAAGAAGATGCCCAAATTGACATGCATGGGAACCACGTCTTCTGTTATATATGTATATGTGTTTTTGTTTTGTTACATATATTTGGTCACTGCTCTTCCCCCACTCCTACTCTAACCTCCCTTCAGATGAGACCCTTTATTTTTTCCTTTTCAAAAATAACATGCCAGTCTTAACATAAATATTTACTAGGTTAGCGACTCGGTGCGCTTGAATTTATGAAAACCAACACAAGCAAACAATTTTATGCTTGATACTCCAATACCCCCTTCCCTCCCTCCAAAAAAATCTTATAAGCATTACTGTAACTGTGCATGGCAGTGGTAGACTCACCACTTGGTAAACACATCTAATCCATATATTCATTCACTGTTACCTACAGATGAATCCAGTAACAGAGATACATCAGAAAGACCTCCCATCTGTCCTTCACAGGATTGTACAGAGGAAGATAACGGGGTCACCCAGGATTTTGAGGTAAAAAACTACAGACTTAAAAATTCTACAGACTTTCACAGCACAAGCACATCACAGATCTGTTTCATACACTACTCCTGGAAAATACAGAGAACCTAGAGCAGAGGTAGTCAGTTGGTGGACCTTCAACTTTTTGTAATTACAATTGAATTACCCAACAACCAAATTCAAAAAATTTGGCTACTCTTGAACTATAGGTTGTTTTAACTATTTTAAATGCCAAAATGCTTGTACACTTAAATGTTAGCGGAAGCCTAATGGGTAAAGAAAACCAGCATTGTCTAGATATATGGTGGTACATGTATAGGGATGTCATTAAGGTGATGAGGGACAAAGGTGTGAGCTGTACATGTGAGAGCCTGCATGCAGAAGCCTTTAGAGTCTCGCAAAATAATGTGCAGTGTAACTTTATATTTGTGACTCGTGTAACAAACATGAGACTTGATATTGTTTCACAGATGGAGCTGGAAGCTGTGATCTTTCCCCAGGAGTGTAAGGAGGAGGAAATTCCTACAGATATCAGCACAGGTGAGACAAGCACTACAAAATTATCTCTGCAATAAAAGGTTTTATTCTGTGTCCTTCACATGGCATTAGAATGGGTCTTAGCTCTGCCTCCCAGCTGGCAGGACCAATAAGAGAATTCTAAGAACCTGGTCTTCCACTCAATCATCAGTTTACTTTGGCTCTGCTAAGCTGGGAGACGGAGGTATGTTATACCTCTTAAGTTGTTACTTTCTTTGTTTTCATTTAATCTGGAGATATAGATATATATCTATATCTGTCTCTCTATCCATGACAGAGGAGGATCGCATGGATGTGTGCAGCTTGTGGATTTTATGACCGTTTGAGTCTCCCATGTGTTTAAGGCTTTCTCCTTCTTACCAGATCTGCATTGATGGGCGGTGTGCTGCAGCATGTACAGCTTGCTTGCAGAAAGTAGAGGAAGCCTGGCTTGTGGAGGTCCACTTATGACCTCAAGCTTGAAACTGGTATGTCATGCATTCCATGGGTGGAACGCACGTTTTGAAAATGCATAATGATGGATTTCCCTATATATTGGAGTCAGTACTTTACTACAGTATATTCTGTGTAATGTGCACAGGATATCTAAAGCATCTCAAGTTGAGAAACCTAAGGCTATTGCTCCTGCCTCCTCCTAAGGAGAATAAGACAGCTCCAAAATCAAATTAAATAGTGCCAGGAATGCATGAGGAAGATTGCAGGTGCAGATATTCCCTCCAAATTCTTTAATTTAAGAAAAGATTCTGTTCTGTATTTTGATACTTTGGGATATACTCCATGATCCTGTTCCTCGCTGCTTCCCATATGTTTGAAGCCACTAGTAAGTAGTCTATTTGGGTTTATCAACTTGAATTTACCATATCTGGAGACTGGAGGTGCGGCTTTTGGAATAGCGGAGGATCATTGAAACAAGTGGAACAAAGGATCAAGTGGAGAGTAACCGCGACTGGAGGTTTAGAGTCAGTCAATGTAAACCTAGTCAGAGGCGGGTTCAGCCTCTCATATATGCGAGTACCCTGAGAGGAATTGGATTCTGTTTGGAGGTGAACGTCTTGCATACTGCACTTAGAGGATTGCACTGTATGTACTTCTGAAGAACCTTTCAGACGTCTTTTTGAACAAGCTGCATGTCCGGAATCTGAGTGCTGGGATGTTTTCGCAACCTCTGTGGAGGACTTCTCTATATTTATAGAACCTGGTTTGTGTTCTGTTTCTATTGGAGTGAGTGCTAAGTGTGTGTGTTTTGTATCTTGAATAAAATGTATATCCTTTCTGGCAAGAAACAAAACTAACACAAAAAAAGGGGAAATGTGCCTTTTTGCTATAAGGAGGGGGTGGAAGAAAAAATAGGTGAAAACAAGTAGTATGGGGGGGTGGAAATAAGGGTGAGTAAGGGAAGAAATAGCCAGAAGTAGAGGAAGGAGGCTGCACTTCAGTTGGATAGCAATTTCTTCAGAGCTGTTAAAAAAAAAAAAAAAAATAAATAAATAATAAAAAAAAAAAAAAAAAAAAATATATATATATATATATATATATATATATATATATATATATATATATATATATATATAATATAATGTGTGTGGTATACTGCTGCAGTGTTTCTGGGCACCTTCAAATGTGCTAAGTGTTATTATATTTTCCCTTTCAAAATAAAAAGTAATATTTTGGTGTTTTTATTTATTTTTTTTATTTACTGTTACATGTACATATTGGTTATATACACGCTTCTTGCAAAATAAGTATTCGGTGCACTCACTCACTGTGTCAATTTCTTACAGGGGGATCCAGTAACAAAAATATACCAGAAGGATGTCCGACTTGTCCTTATTCACAGGAGTGTACAGAAGAAAACAGGATCACACGGGTAGATCAGGTAGAAAAGGACAGGCTTAGAAATCCTACATGAAATGTCTAAGACCTCTCAACGCATGCATGATATCTATCTCTGTATGATTACGCCTGACGAAATATAGTGATCAGAGGTTGCTTTTCCTATTAAGCAGTTGGCATAATTGTGTGATGTTTTTTAAAAATGGCTATATCTAAGATCTAATCCTATAATGGAAAAGGCAAGAGGTATGTTTGTCCGATGTAGTCATGTGCAGTAGAGACTGCCCAAACGCACAGAATGCTGGCCTGTGTACACAGGCTTTTACATTAGTAGATGAATAAAACTCCAGTATTATCCAAATATATACATATACTAGTGTAAAACCTGTGTACATGGGCCAAGGTCCAGCTGATGTTAACCCTTTGAGTGACAGAGGGGTATGCAACGCATTGCTTTGCAATGCTTTGCGTACCCCTCTGGCACTCAAAGGGTAAGAGGTTGGACCTGCTCTGCATCCTGCCGCCGACGCAATCATGCACTGTAGAGACTGGCTGAAAACACAGAATGCTCCCAGCACAGATCTCCCAGCATTCTGTGCGTTCATGCAGTCTCTACTGCCTGCAATGGCTCCTGACAAACATCCTAGAAAATTATTATATAGGATATATGTATAATATAAATAATACGGATATTCAGAAGCTGTCTGTGTGGTGATAATAGACGAGTGTGGGCTGGGCATACAACAGTCACCTACTGCAACTTTTAGAGGTTCTAACAGCAGAGAGAAAGGAAGGAAGAACGTTTGAGTGTAAACCAGTTTGATATGAATGACCAACTTAGTATGGCAGTACAGCTGTCACTGTGTTTGACCTGGAAGTTAGGATTTCACTATGGGTAGGTGTTATAGCTGGTATTTATTTCTCATCAATCCTGTAATAGTCTTATAAAAATGCAGTGTAATTTATATTTGCGATTTGCTCAATGTGACACTTGATATTGTATCACAGACGGAGCCAGGAGCTGTGGTTCTTCCCCAGAAGTGGAAGGTGGAGGACATTTCTACAGAGATCAGCACTGGTAAGACTTACACACTAAATAATGAAAATATCACTGCTGACCTCATACACATTGCCTCCCCCAACGTATTAAATTACCTTTTCAGAAGTGTATTGCACAATTTGAATGATGTAGGAATAGTAATATGGAACTCCTGCATATAGTAAGGATAAAAATCTATCTGCGTTGTAACAAACTGTCATGATTCTTAAAGAGATAGTAATACTTCGTTTTATCTTTATTTTATTTTGTAGACATTAAAAAAAAACCACAAACGATATGTCTTATTTCTCAAACCTTTATGGTTTAAGAGATATTCACAAGCAAGTTTCCCCCTCCCGCCCCTTTTACCTAGTGTAAGCCATCTCTTCTCAGATGTGGAATGCAGTCCATAGACCAGACAGATAACAGAAGGGGACAATCTTCTTCCTATGAGAACAATGAAAGCCCTGCTTCCCTTGACAAGTTTTTCAGCTTTTTCCCTTATCTTAATTGAAGATTGTCCCTCTCTGCTGTCTACCTGGGCACCTCCCTTCTAATCTGGCTGAACAGTGTTACATCAGTAAAAGGGGCAGGAGGGGGATACTTTGTCACTGAATTACTCTTGAACTATAACTCTGACAGAATTGAATTAACACGCTCCAAAGTCCAAATACTATGATGATTAATTAGAGCTGCTTTTATTATGAAACATTACTATTCCTTTAACGTATCAAATACTTTGTTATATTTATTTTGTATAATATGTACTTTCTCTGCAAGGAGATACATGGGCTACAATGAGCACACAATATATACATACATTACAATACACACGCACAAACACAATGCAACGTTATACGCCAAATGCAATATGCTATACACAAAACACGATACACAGTATGCAGCAGGCAAAACGCTATATGCAAAATGCTATATGTAACACTACACAACTTAAAAGGCTGTACACAAAGCACTATACACTAAGCAAAATGCTGACACAACACACAATATGCTATAAGTAACACAATATTCTATACGCAATAGACTATATGTGTAACTCTATCATCAAAGCACAATACGCTGTACTCATAACTATACACTATGCAAACTAGGTACACAGTAAGCAAAATGCTATATGCAATACAATATCTGCAAAATGCAATACACTATACAAAATACACTATAAGCAAAATACAATACACTAAAGGTAAAGCACTGTATGTAAAATGCAACAAGCCGTACACAAGATGCAATACACTGTACTCAATATATAAAGGGATAGTAATGTTTCATAATAAAAGCAGCTCTAATTAATCATCATAGTATTTGGACTTTGGAGAGTGTTATTTCAATTCTGTCAGAGTTGTAGTTCAAGAGTAATTCAATGATAGTGTTCCCCTCCCGCCCCCCCCCCCCCTTTTACTGATGTAACACTGCTCAGCCAGATCAGAAGGGAGGTGCCCAGGTAGATTGCAGAGAGGGACAATCTTCAATTAAGATAAGGGAAAAAGGTGAAAAACTTGTCAAGGGGGGCAGGGATTTCATTGTTTTCATAGGAAGAAGATTGTCCCCTTCTGTTATCTATCTGGTCTATGGACTGGATTCCACATCTGAGAAGAGATGGCTTACACTAGGTAAAAGGGGCGGGAGGGGAAACTTTGCTTGTGAATATCTCTCAAACCATAAAGGTTTGAGAGATGAAACTTATATCGTTCATGCTTTTTTTAATGCCTACAAAATAAAGATAAAACGAAGTATTACTATCCCTTTAAAGCATACACCATGCAAAACACATATGCACGATCACATGCGGTCCCACACTGATGGAGAGTTGCACAGTGCTTTGCAATGTGTTGCACATCTTTTTGGAGCGGAAAGGGCTCAGCACTTGGGAAACATCTATTTTCTGGTTGGATATTAGGGGAAATAGTCCTACACAAATACGCTTTTAATATTTTAACATTATTACTGTCAGACATTTTCAATGCATTGGGTTGCAATGGGGTGGAAGAGACACTTGGCTACTACATTCATAATGTCTTCTGTAATGTCCGTCTTAATAACACACTTCCTTTATAAAACATGCTGTGTTTTAGTCATATGTACAACTGTATGGAACTTTGTTTGTTTTATTAACTCATGGTCAAAGCCTTGCCAGTATTGCTAGTATTGAATAAATGAGGACATTGAAGCCAGTGTAATGTTAATAGTGATATGAACGCTGAATATCCACCTACTTTCTTGTTGGAATATATTATCAAAATATCCCCCCATGATGCCTGTGCTGATAGTCAATCCTAAATGTTTTTAGTGAATCCACCATTCCTCCATGTCAGCTCACAAAATGCTGTGTTATACTGATTTATTTCCTTTGTTCGTGTCTTCATTGACACACAGGATAATAACATGTTCTATTTTTATTTTTCTCAGGGGTCTAATAGTTTTATCCACACACAATTTTTCTTATTGACTTTTAATAACATAAATGACCATTATGTGAAGCAATTTATATAATGGCATATCTTAAATTTTATACAATGGCTATTTGGACACTAAGCTCTTTACTTATACAGGGATCCAGGTATCAGAAGGTGACATTTTACCCTGTTATGCAGTTGCAGACTGTTATATTTAACCAGGTTCATTTTGGTATTTGCTGATCAGTATTTTTTTTTTTTAACCATAGGATTTGCTAATAAAATACTAGGAAAGCTGTTACTTTTAAAGTTATTTAATCTTTTGTGCTGTGCACTTCAGCATAGTGGGCACAGCACAGCTCGTCTTCTCCTCCCACCTCCCTCCCAGCTGCCCCAGGGAGCGAGTTCATGCTTCCCTTCGGTGTGCTGTGAATGGCTTCTATCGTTTTATATCAAGCTCCGGTTAGCATTATACTGAGGTTGCAACTGGTGCTTGATATAACAATAGAAGCCAATCACACCACACCGAAGGGAAGCATGAACTCGCTCCCTGGGGCAGCTGGGAAGAGAATTAGGAAGTCGAGAAGAGCTGTGCTGAAGAATCAGCATGCTACCTTAAGGTGACCAGCACAGCTTGAAGAAGCGATATCTTTTTAAAGAAAAAAAAAAAAAAAAAAGCTTTCCTAATACTATTTTATTAGCAAAATCTGTGGTTTAAAAGTTGTCGTTTGTTTCTTAGTTTGTATTTCGTTTTCTTTGGCTGCTGATGTTTATAATTAATTTTTGCTATATTTTTATTTGTGCTGCCATTTTTATTTATTTATTTTTTTATCCCTTCAAGTTTCCTTAATGCACAAACACACGTACGCGCGCACACGTAATTTTTAAAATATTTTTATATACATTTGTGTGTTCATTTCCTACAGATGAATCCAGTAACAGAAATAGACAAGAAAGATGCACTGGCCATCCTTATTCACAGGACTGTACAGAAGAAAACAGGACCACTCAGGATTATCAGGTAGAAAACTACAGGCTTAGAAATCTTACAAGAAATGAGTCAAAGATCTCACTGCACTTGCAGGACACAGGTCTATGGCTCACGTTACTCTTGAAGAAATATATGCACAGCAGTTGTAATACTTATTAGGGCCATCTTGTATGATCTTATATAAACCAGTGATTTCCCCACCACCAGTGATACATTCTTCTTTTAGTCATGACACTTGTTTAAAAGGAAAAAAAACCAAAACAAAAAAAAAACCACATGACACATTAAGCTTTAGTGCTATGATGCACAGATGTGCCATTAAATGTCTGTTGGGACCACTGCTTTAAAGGGATAGTAATAAAAATGTAAAAAAAAATATGTTGTAGGGTTTATCCCCCTGAGTAAAACAAGAGTACTCCCACTGCTGAGAGGTCTTTCATTCAAAAGTTATTAATTTTCAAAGTTGAATTTTTTAGGTGCAATATCACAGTGGCCTGAAATTGTACAGTGGCGCTGTTGCTACACCCTCCTATGGAGATTTATGGTCAACTGACCAGAGTTGTCCATAGGATCGTGTAGCAACAGCGCCACTGTACAATTTCAGGCCACTGTGATACTGCACCTAAAAAATTCAACTTTGAAAATTAATAACTTTTGAATAAAACACCTCTCAGCAGTGGGAGTACTCTTGTTTTACTCAGGGGGATAAACCCTACAACATATTTTTTTTTTTTTTTTACATTTTAAGTATTGCTATTCCTTTAAAGCCAGATTAGTTAAAGGGGATGTGTCACCTATGAATAACATAGCATAAATAGTTAGGGTACATATCGAATACTACTAAAACGGTATATATTTTTTTAATGTATTTTTATGTAGTGTAAATTTAACTTAGTCTGGGCTGTAGCTACTTTTGCATAGACTGCTCTGCCTCTGCTCTCCTCCGATGACGGAGGATTCTGTCTGTAAACTGGAGCGCTCTCATTGGCTAGATATTGATCTCTGCCAATGAGACCGCACCAGCTTACAGACAGAAGCCTCCGTCATCGGAGGAGGGAGGAGAGCAGAGGGGCTGCGGTTACAGAGCATGTAACCACAGTCCATGTGAAAGTAACTTAGAAATTCTGTCCCCCAGCTAAATTTATACTAAATAAAACTTAAAAAAAAAAATAAAAAAAAAATTATACTGTTTTAGTAGTAGTCGATATGTAGCCTAACTATTTATGCTATGTTGTACATCCACTTTTTTTTTTTTTTTTTTAATTATTATTATTATTATAAGACCAGCATTACCTAGATACAATGTGGTCCAAGTGTAGGGGGATGTGCACAAGCACAGGTATGGTGATGATAATAGAAAACTCTGAACTGGACAAGTGAGTTTCACACACAGGAGCCTTTAGACGTTCTAGAAGTAGAGAGAAAGGAAGAGAAAATGTCTGTCTGCAAACCAATTGATAAATATGACCAACTGAAATATAACCATAGGACTTTTTCACCAGCTGTATCTGTGTTTGGGTATTGGCCAGGAGGTTAGCATTTCATCTGGAATTTATCCCTCATTAATCCATTAATAGCTCTTGCAAACAATACAATGTGATTTATAGCTGGGACTGATCAATGTAACGTTGCATCACAGGTGAAGTCAGGAGATGATATCCTTCACCAGCAGTACAAGGAGGAGGACATTCCCACAGACATCTCCACAGGTGAGAAATGTGTACTAATTAAATATAATTTGCCACTGCTAATCTCTCACACTAGAATTTGTTCCAATTTTCTAAATTCAAGTTTTCAGAAGTATGTTTATACCTACACATTCAGATGCAGGAAAATTCTGCCTAATTCAAGTTGTCATGTTTTCAAGCAGAATGCTGGGAAGTGTGTAAGACCCAAGGTCTTTTTATATTCTTCCCAAAGACAACAAAACATGCATCTTATAATCCAACAGGTATGGAAAATCCTATAAAATATTCCATGACCTAAAGCAAAGTAGGAGACTGGTAGAATAAAAAAAAATGATGCCTTTTATTGGCTAACAGTCTTTGGATGCAAGCTTTAAAGACAACTAGGTCTCTTCTTCATGCATAGAAAGTGAATGCACAATACATGACTTTAAAGGGATAGTAATGTTATTTCAAACTGCCAGAGTTTTGTAGTTTAAGAGTAATTTAATGATAGTGTCCCCCTCCCGCCCCTTCTACTGATATAACATTGCTTGCCTCAGAGCAGCAAGGCTGTCTGGATGGATCGCAGAGACGGATAATCTTCAGTGAGCAGAAGGGAAAAACCTGTCAAGGGGGGCAGGGTTTTCCTTATGGTCACAGTAAGAAGAGTGTTCCTTGCTGTGATCTGTCCGGTCAAGAGAACAGATTCCACATCTGAGGGCAGGTGGCCTGCACTAGGTGAAAGGGGTGGGATGGGGATAGTTTATCATTCATTTACACTTATTTTCTGACAGCCCAGTTGGCTCAACTCTTATAGTAGCATGCCACCTCCAAGCATCTACCTTGGGTGGCTATTGAATGAGCTGCATTGCACCCTCTCCCGGTGAAACATGTGCTTTGGATTCCTAAGGAGGGTAGACCTTCAGCACTGTATCCCACTCTCTGCATCTGTGGGATGAGGTGGATCTCATTGTTTATGTTGGCTCTGGTTGCCTCTGTGTCATTTGCAGGTTGGAGACTGCTATGATCAGGATAGATTAATTCCATTTTCCAGGTTTGCTGCTGCTCATGATCTCCCTCCTTCTGAACTCTTCCGCTATTCCCAAATACCCCATTTTCTGTTGTCCCGGTGGAGATGGTTTGAGAAGCTCTGCACCAGAGTTACCACCCCGGTGGGTCTTTTATACTGTATCTAACTGGGGCTGTGCTTGGGTTCTGCTGACTGTAAGAAGTAGTACATGCTAGTATGGGACAAAAAGGATATTTAATCGGAGCTCCTGATGGAGTCCTGGCACAAGATCCAGCACTGCTAAGAGTTCTATTATGTATCCTCCATAAGGAAAGGGCCTACAAACTTCTTTACTGGTGGTATCTCACCCCAGTACGTTTGCATAAAATCGTCCTGACCCACTCTCCCTTCTGGTTTTGGGGGGGTGCGCTAAGGGTGGACCTTTTCCACATATAGTGGACTTGCCCGGTAGCTAAGGAATTCTGCTCTATGGTGAGCTTAACTTCATCAATTCAATTCCAGTCACACCAGATCTGGATGTTCCCAGCTCCCAATCTAAATTGTTGTCCCACGTGCTACTGGCATCCACTAACACTCTGGCATCACACTGGAAGTGGCTTTATCTTCCTGACTGCCAGGCTATGGTCCGGGACATCTGGAAGATCCTCTCCATTGAGAGGTTAACCTCCCTTTTCTCTCTAACACAAAGTCTAGGTTCTCACAGACATGGGAACAGTGGCTTCTCTTCACTGAACAGTCTTGGGACCAGGCCTGTGGCTAGGGTCCTGGCCCAGATAAAGTGTTCTTCCTTTTCTCTGCTTCCTCACACACACCATGCCCTCCTTTGCGTGCCGCTCCCCCCCCCCCCCCATATATTTTATATATTTTTTTTTTTCATACCCCTCACCCGTAGACAAGAGTTATCAGACAACCCTGCCCCCTTTGCATTTATGGGTTATGGGGTTGAGCAAGTCTGTTCCTTTCCATTTCCTTGTCCCTGTAGTCCATTTTATGGCTCATTTATCCTCTGGAGTCTGTCTAATCACAGATACTTTAGTTATACCTATTGTCCAGTTGTGTATTGTGGGTCAAGCCCCCAGCTCCTTCAAGTTCATCTGAGCCACTGACTCAGATTTAGCATACGTTTTACTCCAGTGTCAGATGCTTTGATGGGTTATATTGTTGTGCACTTTATTGCTTTGACTGTTTTTTCTTCTTGATCACTGATGGTATTGCTGTTCCTGTTTATATCTTTCATTGCACTTTCCTATCTCCTTCATTTTTCCCCTGTAATCTCCTCCCTATTACTTTATATACTAAATGTTTTTCTTAATTTGTCCAATGGGCAGCATATCTAGGAACTGTTTACATAGTAACATAGTGAATTAGGTTGAAAAAAGACACAAGTCAATCAAGTTCAACCTCACCTCATACCTCAGTAACTGAGAATTTTATAGCTTTCCTGCTGCCAATCAAATTAGTCTTTATCAGACCTTCCTGATCAGGCTACTGATAAACAGTATAACTCTGTATGTTCCTTTTTGAAAGAAATGTATCTAATCTCTTAAATGTATCTGCCATAACTACCTCCCTGGGCAATGAATTCCACAATTTGACAGACCTTACCGTAAAAAAAAACCTTCCTCTGCTGAAGTTTAAACCTCCTTTCCTCTAATCTCAAGGGGTGTCCCCTGGTCACCTGATGAGGCCTTGGAATAAATAGCTCACCGCGGAGATCCTTGTATTGACCTCTCATATACTTGTACAATGTGATAAGGTCTCCTCTTAGTCGTCTTTTTTTCTAGAGTAAATAAACCACGTTTGTTTAGTCGTTCCTCATATGTCAAGTCCTCCATTCCCTTAATTCATTTTGTTGCTCTCCGCTGTACCCTCTCTAGTTCTAGTATATCCTTTTTTCAGAACCGGTGCCCAAAATTGCACTGCATACTCAAGGTGAGGTCTTACCAATGATTTGTATAATGGCAAAATAACGTAATCCGCTCTTGTTTCGATACCTCTTTTTATGCAAGACAGGACTTTGTTTGCCTTTGCTACTGCTGTTTGACACTGTTTAGTGTGGTCTTCTAGGAAAGAGGAGTCCTGTGGTGCCACTGGGGGAGAAAAATTACACGATTTGCATCATAAAGGGGCAGGGCTTAATCATGAGTGGGGCGGAGCTTCTAAAAATGAATAGAAATTACAATGAATAGGTTGTGTAAAAAGAAGAGGGTGGGGAGTGGGAGGAGAACACACTGGGATGTAGCACAAGTGGGTGGAGTTTTATTATAAACTCCCCACATCCGGAGAATCAGCCTCTTCCCTGGAGACCTGGTAATGCAAAGTCAAAACTGCAGTCTCCAGGGAAAATTTGGAGAGTTCCCAGCTATGATAGGCAGACCCTCCCTTCTCCATCACTATTTAGATTATGCAATAGCCACATTGCCTGGGGCTGAGCCACACAGCTCTTGGCCTATATTCCCCAGGTCTCTTAACTGTATCTATATACCCGAATAGCTTACCCATACATTGCATTCTACCTTTTTGTGGGGGTTATTGCTGAGTTTTGGTGTGGCTACTCTGATATTGCCTTTTATTGGGATTCTCCTTATATGTTACTGCTTGTAACACTGATACTGTATATTTCCTTTGATGTATTTCCCTTTCCCCTTCCTATTTCTATTTTGTACCGCACCCCCCCCCCCCCGCAACAAAATTCTCAATAAAAATTTAATTCAACTAATTTTTTTATTTGTTTTATAATTTTATACTCCCAGATAGTTCTGTCTTAAAAATTCCCCATCAGTACAATCCCTGAGAGCTTTAATGCTGTGATCCAGAAATATTGACCAACTGGGTGGTGTCCTTTTGTGTTCACACCGATGCTGTTTAATCAGGTGACAGCTCCTCCCTGTAGACTGAAACATTTCTATTAAAAAAAAAAAAAAAAAAAAAAAAAAAAAAAAAAAATTATAGGTGGAGCCTCCCCTTCGCCTTATCAGGCTGCCCCACTAGCCCCGCCCAAGTTAAGCACTTTTCCAGTTTTAGAATACTTTCTTATTTACAGTGTTGGATATGTGGTGTCACAGTTCCCCCATTAGGTGGATTACTATTCCTGACTTCCTCTGGGGATGTGCAGTTGACTGGTGCTGTTGTGGACCCTTGTAGCCCTGTGGAGAGAATAATGTTGCATCTGCCACACTCTCCTATTAAAGGGATAGTTATGTTTCACAAAAACAGCAGCTCCAATTAATCTTCATAGTATTTGGACCATGGAGAGTGTTATTTCAATACTGTCAGAGTTGTAGTTCAAAAGTAATTGAATGATAAAGTATCCCCCTCCTGCCCCTTTTACCTAGTGTAAGTCACCTCCCCTCAGATTTGGAATCTGGTCTTGAAACCAGACAGATCACAGCAAGGTACAAGCTTCTTACTGTGAGAACAATGAAAACCCTGTTTCCTTGACAGTTTTTTCCCCTTATGCTAATTGAAGATTGTCCCTCTCTAATCCATCCGGACAGTCTTGCTGCTCTGAGGTGAGCAGTGTTACATCCGTAAAAGGGGCAGGAGGGGGATACTTTATCATTCAATTACTCTTGTACTACAACTCTGACAGAATTGAAATAACACTATCCATGGCCTAAATAATATGAAGTTTAATTTGAGATGCTTTTTTTGAGAAACATTGCTGTCCCTTTAAATGACTGGCATCTAGATAGCAAGGAATGTAAGGGTTCTCCAGTACCCCCAAAAAACACTGCGCCGAAACCCAAAGTGCACATGCAAAACAAAGAACAAACCTGTGCTCCTCCATACCTATGTGCACATGTGTGTCCTGACGGCATATGTAATAAATTAGGTACCTTGACGGGGTTGGCAAGCTTAACATTCTTTGACCAAATTATGATTAAATCCTCATTTATTGTATATGCCTAAGTCAGAACACACATTTGCACATTGGTATGGAGGAGTGCAGGTTTGTGATTTGTTTTGTAACTCCTGGATCAGCATGTCCAGGACTGTGCTCAGATTCTCCTCCACCATGGGTGGATTCTAAACATGGAGAAATCTGCTTCGGTCCTTTCTCTGGTCCTGGTCTTCCTGGGTCTCAGGTTTGATGCCTGTCAACAGAAAGTTTCCTGACAGAGGACTCCATTCAGCAAACCATGAGTCTGGTATCCCAAGCTCTGGAGTGAACTTTAGTGCTGGTCCACAAGTTTGTGACCCTCACAGGCCGCATTGTGTCCACTATGGAGGCGGTTTCGTACTCCATGGCACACACCAGGGAGCTCCAGAGGTTCACGATCTGTGTTTGGCATGAGAATCCTGACCTCTTAGATCGGAGTCTCTCCCCCTCCGGAGGTCACCGGAGCAGGTCCTGTCTGGCTGGACAGGTCCATCCTGGAGAAGGGGAAACACTTTGTCATCCAGGACTGGACCTTTTTGATGACGTATGCCAGCTTAAGGGGCTAGGGAGCTGTCCTGGGTCAACACTCAGACCGGATCCATTCTTCGCTCCTTGAAGGTTCAGATTTCAGCTCTTTTTCCATCTTGCCTGATGTCAAGGTCTTCTTTCAGGGTGTTGCTCATGCCTTCCCTGCCTATAAGGCTCGTACTCTCCAGCTTTACCTTAATCTGGTTTTGGGAGTCTTGCAGCGGCCTCCCTTTTGAGTCCTTGGCTACCATTCCTCTACTCCTGACGAGGAAGATTGCATTTCTCCTGGCTGTGGTCTCCGTTCGCTGAGTGGCTGTATTGCAGGCCTTGTCCTGCAAACCAGCCTTTCCTGGTGTTTCACAAGGATAGGGCTGTTCTTCATACCTCCCAGGAATTCCTTCCTAAGCTGATCTGAGTTCCACATCAATCAGGAGACTGCTATGCCTTCATTTTGTCCTGGCCCCATATCTGATAAGGAGAGGGATTTCCACTTGTTGAATGTGGTACACTGCCTCGAGTTCTGTATGCACCGTACTGAGTCTGTATGTAAGAATGATGTATTTGTCATCCCTGAGGATCCTAGGGCAGGTATGGTACCTGTATGGTCATATTGGACGACTGACAAAAGAAAATGTTAGTCTTACTTGTTAAATACTTTTCTTTTAGTCCATATGACGTACAGGTCTTCCACCCAGTGAAAGGGACCAAGCTTGGTCTCGCTTAGATGGACATGGGAGTCCTATTGGGTCTGTTGGTCACAGGAGTGTGTTTTCCTTCTTCTTTCTTACTATCCTACTTTGTAGGCTTGTCTCAATAACTGGGGCAGGGCTAGTGGGATAGCTTGATAAGGTGAAGGGGAGGCTCCACACACACTTTTTATAGAAATGTTCCAGCCTAGAGGGAGGAGCTCGCTCCTTCCCCTTGGTACCTGTATGTCATATGGACTAATAGAAAAGGATTTAACGGGTAAGACTAAAATCCTCTTTTTGCTTCCCTCCTAGCATGCAACCTACCCCAAAGTGCTGCTTGTGCTCCTCTGGTGCCCACTGCACCTCAAACTGTGCCTACTGCAAGTATGTATGTTTGTAGTGGACACCGGTTAGAACATTCACATATTAACTGTTTTGTATCTCTTTATTCATAGCACGCAGACAATCCTGCAGAAGGCCCTCTAAGACAGCTGCTTCAACTTCTCCTGCTTGTGAGTACCCTTGTGTGCTACAAAACTGTACATTATGAAATTCTCTTAACATTTTGCCCTCTAGTTGGACATTCTGATGTCCTAGGCTTCAGGATTGCCAACTAGAGGGCCACATTCCAATGTAGAAAAACATCGCCGCTACCTGCTTCTCCCTCACGGCTTATTGTGGCTGCCTAATGACATTGCAATACTCAACCCATTATGACCTATTATGATTGTTTTCCTAACTACTTGGAGTATGTCGTGGTAAGCTTTTTGTATTCCTTTTTTTCTTTTATAGCACACAGACAAATGCCTTTGGAGTTCATTAGAAGCAATAAGGGAGCTAAATTGCTGGTGGTGGATGGATGCACCTTTCGCCAGGAGAAGATTATCAATGGGAAGTGTATATGGAAATGCACAGAGTATAGCAGTGGACGATGTGGTTCAAGGTGCCATACCAAGGATGGTGTGATTTGCAAAGAACCAAGTGAACATAACCATGTGCCGGACATTGCCAAAGTTGAGGCAAAAAGAATAATTGGAGATATAAAAGAAATGGCAGCTAGGACAAAATACAGCACACAAGAACTGGTGGCTGTGACTTCGGAAACAGCCACAGCAGCTGTTGCTGCACAATTGCCTGCATTAGGTAACTTAAAACAGGCCATTAGAAGAGTGAGGAGAACGGCCATGGCTCCAACTCGAAAGCCCACCAACTTGGAATAATTGAGAATCGGTGCAGTACATGAAAGACTGCAAAGGATGAGAGCTTTATGCTGCGTGACAGTGGACCAGGATTAATGAGGTTTATAATTTTATCAGCCTTGGCCAATTTAACTGTCTTGGCAAACAGCCCAAACTGGCACACTGTTGGAACTTTTAAAAGCTGTCTGATGCCATTTCAGCAAATATATACCATCCATGCTCTTCTGTTTGGGACTGTCATCCCTTTTGTGTTTGCCCTCCTGAGTGAGGGGGAAACAAATACGTATGTGTGAGTCCTTACTGAATTGAAGAAGCTTTGCACTTTGTTGAAACCTCAGACTGTGATGTCGGACTTTGAAAGTGCAAGCATAGTTGCTTTTAAAAGGCTATTTCCTGAATGCACACAGCAGGGATGTCTGTTCCACTTCAGCCAGTGTGTTTGGCATAAAATTAATCAATTACCAGATGTCACAAAAAGTACTTGGCAGATGCAGAGACTGCACAGCAAATAAGAAACCTGCTCGCACTGGCCTTTGTAGCAACACAGTATGTAGTACACGCTTTTGAAACCTTAACAGAGTCAACCTTGTTTAGGGAAAATGTGGGAGGAGCCACAAGTGCTACTAAACTATTTTGTGGACAGTTGGACTGGCAGACCTGGAAGAAGTAAGAACTGTTTCCCTTCTGCTTTCCATGAATTGCCAAAAACACTTAACTCAGTGGCATGGAGGATTCAGCCATCTCGAAGGGCATGCCACCCAAGTATCTTGAAATTTATTATTAGATTAGAAAAGGAACAAAGCCTGAGGGACTAAAAATTAGAACAATATGCTTCTGGACAGGCGCTACAAGGAGTTAAAAAAAAAAAAAAAAAAAAAAAAAAAAATGTATAGGTAAAATGCCAGAGAATTGAAAGTAATTGTTGAAAACTATTCCAGCACACTGCTGGCTGAATACCTTAAAGCTGTGGCACATAACTTGCATTTATTTAAATACTTATACATTGTTTCTAATGCTCACGACTGCTGTTGGTGTTTTGTTAAAATAGTTACCAAATGTTTTTCTTGCATAAGGGGGGGAACTCCCAACTCTATTAAAGTACTTCTCATCCTAACATTCCATGTGAGGAAATCTTCAGTGGTTTCTGTTTTAATTTATGCTGTGAAACATAAGATTGTTACATAGCCTGACAAACTTCGCCTCTTCCCCTCCCCAGTTGTTCCCCGTTGCCACCTCCTATTCTGACGGAGGATGCCAGAGTGTGAGGGGAAGAGATTGACGGGCTGCATAATGATCTTATCTTTCAAAGCGTAGCTCTCAGGCTATCCTGCATAAAATAATAAAAATAAATAAAATGAAACCCACTGAAGACTTCCTCGCATGGAATGTCAAGATGAGTAGCACTTTAAAAGGGGTGTGAGTTCCCTTTAATTTCTTATACTGTTTGTAATTTTCTTAATAAAGAATGCTAAAAACTTCAAACCTTTTATTTAATTCTTTACTAAATGTTTTGTTCATTTGTTATAAATATTGTGTTAGATTATTAATCTCTATCTCCTCTCACACACGCCCAAGGGAGGCAGTATGGAATGGATATTCAAATCTCCTCCATTCTGCCAGGCCTGAACTAGCACCGCACTAATGTGCAGACACATCTATACGACATGGACGCACTTACAATAATAAATTATGCTCACTTGACGCGCAATACTATGACGACGCTATAAACATGCATGCAACATTCTTACCACAACATATTGACGGAGGTGTACTTTTTAATGCGGTGTTTTGTTTGTCATCAAATACTGGGCATTCATTTGACAATGATCCCTGCAGAGACCTACCTTTGAGCCCCTTGCTACCATACCTATGTGTTGGTTGACTCGCAAGATGCCTTTCTTTCTGGCATTATTCTGTCTGCTGACTTGCAGGCTTTGTCTTGCAAGCTGCCTTTCCTGGCTTTTCAAAAGGATAAGGTGGTGCTTCGAACCTCTCAGGAATTTCTTCCTAAGGAGGTCTGTGGGTTCCACATCAATCAGAAGATTGTGCCTTCGTTTGAGAAGGTGAGAGATCTCCACTTGTTGGATGAGACTTGGTTCCTTAAGTTTTATGGGCACCATACAGACTCTTTGCGTAAGATGTCTCACTTTGTGCCACTTAAGGGTTTACCATCTGCGCAGGAACTGGTGGTGGTATTCGCTAAAGAGGTCTTCCGTCTCCATGGCATACCTAAAGTAATTGTGTCGGGAAGCCAATTTGTGTCCCGATTCTGGAGGTGTTTCTGTTCTCAAATGGGTATCCAATTGGCATTCTACTCCTCGTATCATTCGCAGTCCAACGGTGCGGCAGAAAGGTCAAACCAAGCCTTGGAAGAGTTTCTCTGCTGCTATATATCTGACCATCGCGATAACTGGGCTACCCTGTTACCTTGGGCGGAGTTTGCCTGGAGTAGTTCTGTTAACTCTTCCACAAAGAGTTCCCTGTTCTTGGTTAATTATGGGTTCCAACCCTTGGCTGTCCCCGAGACCTTCCAAGCACAAGAAATTCTGGCTCTGGATGAGCATTTAAGGGCGCTCCGTACCTCGTGGGTACAGGTACAGCATACCCTATGACATGATAGGCGACAAAAAAGGCAGACTGACCGTAGGTGAATAAAACACCTCTCAGCAATGGGAGTACCCCTTTTGCACTCAAAGGGTTAAAACAAGTAAAATGCAAGTACATTCACATGCAAAGGGCTACATCTGTTTATATTAATAAAAAAAAAAAAAACAGGGTGAGGGGGCAATCAAGTTTGGTAAAAGCCAGAAAAAGAGGCACTGCATCAAAAAGTTTGGGAAACGCCGATCCTCGGAAGAATATGAGGAAAATTACTGAAAGGGCGATAGATAAAGGAAATAGCCTTTCCCAGAAGAAGTGGCTGAGACCAAAACAAAAAATTAATTTAACGATCCTTATACCCTTAAGGACCTGTGACGGTCATAACACGTCACCTACTTTTTACTTACAGTGCTCCTCCAGGAGTGTATAAAAAGGTGTGTAAAATTGACAGCTCCAAGACTGGAGCAGTCTCTCTTAGATGCCGACATGTTAAGGCTGAGCGGTCCAGGGAAGTTGCCTTCCCTTAAGGAGCGCTTTGATCCTTTCTGACGCGCCGGTACATGTGACCTGTTAAGTGTACCAGCGCATCGGAAAGGATCAAAGTGGTCCTTAATGGAAGGTTCACAAATGTGCGTAAGCTGAGCTCCCTTTGATTAAAAAAATATTTTTATTAGTACACTTTAAAACATGTTTAAAACAGCATACTGCCGGACATGTCCGTTTCAGTCCACTCTGGGACTTTCATCAGGGAAGTGAACCTTAAAGGGATAGTAATACTTCGTTTTAACTTTATTTTATTTTGTAGGCATTAAAAAAACATGAACGATATGTCTTCTCTCAAACCTATATGGTTTGAGAGATATTTGCAAGCAAAGTATCCCCCACCCCCCACCCCGTTCAGCCAGATCAGAAGGGAGGTGCCCAGGTAGACTGCAGAGAGGGACAATCTTCAATTAAGATAAGGGAAAAAGCTGAAAAACTTGTCAAGGGGGACAGGGCTTTCATTGTTCTCATAGGAAGAAGATTGTCCCCTTCTGTTATCTGTCTGGTCTTACAACCAGATTCACATCTGAGAAGAGATGGCTTACACTAGGAAAAAGGGGCGGGAGGGGGAAACTTTGCTTGTGAATATCTCTTAAACCATAAAGGTTTGAGAGATAAGACTTATATCATTCTTCATGTTTTTTTAATGCCTACAAAATAAAATAAAGTTAAAATGAAGTATTACTGTCCCTTTAATGGAAGGTAGCTTCCCTGGACTACTCGTCCTTAATGGGTTAAGAACTCTTGGGATTGCTATATGGCTGATGTAACTAGATAGGGAAACAGGCCCGTGCACACAGACACCAAAGGGGGTTTGAGCACCTGCCCTTTTTGTTCAAAGTGCCCTTGTGCCCTTTTAACAAAAAAAAAAAAGTTGCCTTGCAACCTGCACTAACACACACCCCCCCCCCCCCCCCCACACACACACACACACACACACACACACACCGCCCAGTCAGGTCTGTGCCTCCTTCAGGACAGATCTGTAGATGCTGCGCTCCCTCGTCGGCTCTTTAGTATTACAGAGCGCTGGGAGATGACCTCTCCCAGTGCTCTGAATGAAGAGAAGACCGCTCAGGAGCTCCAGCAGCTACAGGTCTGTGCCAAAGGAGGCACATACAGAGACCTATCCTGCCTCTGGATCACCAGGGAAGACGTAGGAAATGGACACTTGGGGGGCAATGTGGAAATGATGGGGCAATATGGATCTGATGGGGGGGCAAGATGGAGATGATTGCAATGTAGAGATGATGGGGCAATGTATGTGAGGGTAAGCTGGAGCTGATGGCAGTATGGAGCTGATGGGGGGCAATATGGAGATGAAGGGGGACGATGTAAGGGCAATATGGAGATGATGGAGGCAATATGGAGATGATGGGGGCAATGTGAGGGTAAGTTGGAGGTGATGGGGGCAATGTGGAGCTGACAGGGGACAATGTAAGGGCAATATGGAGATGAAGGGGAGGCAGTGTGAAGATTAGGAGCATTGTGGAGGTGTCCAGTGGAAATGGCCAATGGGGGGGGGGGCGCACTTCAGCGTTCTGTGCCTACAGGCTCCTGAGATGCCCCCCAAAATGTCTGTGCACGTCCCTGTAGGGAAATGTCAATGGTTAATGAATGGGATAAGAATAAAGCTTATCACAGGTATTAATTTATCAAACATCAACTGAAAGAAGATCAAAAATAATTTGATTTAATGTCCATAATGAAAAGACCCATACAATACTGTATTGGGCTGACATATATGTGTTCAAAACATGCAGGCTTCCTAATTAAACAAATAACTATATTAGTAATAGATACTTCTCACATTTGAATAAAACAATATTGACCATTAATATTGTTTATTTAATAGTTGTAAAACAGTTACTTGTTTTTGTGACTGAGGATCTGTCCACCCTGCAGTAGTGTGTGTTCTCCTATGTAATAGTTACATAGAGTTATGTCACCATAAGTATATAACTCTTTAAATGCAGAAACTTGAGAACATTGATACAAATCTGGCGAAATACTCATTGGTACTGAATATTTGCAATTTATTATTGTTATTCTTTATATAGTAATTCAACAGTGCTGTACAATAGGGAATAGACATACAGAGGTATTAAATAGTACAAATCAGACGTGGCGAACAGAAGGATCAGAGCGCCCTTCTCACGAGAGCTTGCAGGCTCGAGGAAGGAAGGTTGGACACAGAAGGAGTAAGTGTTATTGGGTGTAAGTGCCTCCTGCCACATGAACTGTAGGTCATTAGTGGGAAGAGAAAAGTGCTGTTGAGTGCAGTGGTCCAGGGAATGGTGGTTTTTGGTGATAATGTTTATGGAGGTAGTTGATAGGCTTCCCTGAAGAGTTCAGTTTTCAGGGAGTGTCTGAAGATCTGAATATAGTTTCAGGTTAATAAAAAACAGACCACCAGTGAAGTAAGAGGGCATCTCTACTAACCCCTTAAGGACCTATGACGTGACAGGACCGTCACACTGGTTTAGGTATGTCATAAAATTCTGGAATGGCTGGGAGGCTGCACGCCGTAATGCCATCCCAGAATTAAAGGGATAGTAATACTTCGTTTTATCTTTATTTTATTTTGTAGGCATTAAAAAAACATGAAGAATGATATGTCTTATCTCTCAAACCTTTATGGTTTAAGAAAGATTCACAAGCAAAGTTTCCCCCTCCCGCCCCTTTTTCCTAGTGTAAGCCATCTCTTCTCAGATGTGAATCTGGTTGTAAGACCAGACAAATAACAGCAGGGGGCAATCTTCTTTGTATGAAAAGAATGAAAGCCCTTCCCCCCCCCCCCCCCCCTTGACAAGTTTTTCAGCTTTTTCCCTTATCTTAATTGAAGATTGTCTCCCTCTGCAGTCTACCTGGGCACCTCCCTTCTGATCTAGCTTAACGGGGGGGGGGACTTGTGAATATCTCTTAAACCATAAAGGTTTGAGAGAGAGAACTTATTTCACTGTCGTCCAATACAGGTTACTGGTACATTGGGAGGCGATCCGCCCCTTTAAGTAGGCAGGAACATTTCTCTAAATGTATGCAGGTGGTGGAACCTCCCCTCCCTCTTAAGCTGCCCTCAGCCAGAACAAGTCAGAATGATTTGTTCCTGCGTGCTGTGCACATCAGGTGGAGAACATCTCTCAATCAACTTTAGTTTTTTTTATTGTTTTTTTTCAAATATGGAATACCACCATTAGGCGGGTGACCATGGCTGACAATTGCCCTCGCCAAAGTGGCTAGCGCAGCTTCCAGGGATTTTCTGGTTGACCTTATGCCCTGATGAGGGAATAACTTGATTCAAGTAGCTTCCCTGGTGGGGATTATCCTTTAGTTAATTCCCTTTTCACATGGTTACCTGAAGACAGAAGTCCTGCAGAAAGGTGAGCCACCCTTTGAGTGTTGAAGGTCCACTTGTCCCACAGTGTCCCTTCATTGGGCTTGTATTTGGGAGTTCTCATTATGTACTCCAGCACTTATTGGGTGTTTTTCTTTATATTGCACTGTATTTTTGCAATGTCTATGTGTATGCCCTGGGTTTTGGAGCAGTTTATGTGGGTTTTAACCTTTTCCCTGCTGGTTTCCTTATTGGGATATTGTTTTATCCTGTTTTACATGTGTTTGATATGTGTTTTGTAACTTTTTCCTGTCAGGGTAACTTTATTAAAATGTATGTTCCGTGCCTTTAAGCGCGCTTTTCCCGCATAGACGCCATTGCTCCTTTACTCTCTATGGGTTTACACATTGTGGGACGTATCTCTGGAACCGCATGTCACAGCGACTTCAGTGTGGGCTCAAATTGTTGGTCTTCCCCTGCTCTATCATCCGGTTGCATGATTTGGTGTGTTGGGGGTATTGGGGGGGCCTTGGGCTCTGTTTTGGGGTACTTTTGAGAAGAACTACGTTTCCCATGAGCGCTTGTTTCGTGTCCGTTTTCTCATTGGCTCCCGTCGTGGCAGCCATTTTGTGAGTTCTTCTCAGCGAGTATACTACGCAGGGACCGAGCCTTCTCTCTCTCCTCTGCAGATTAACCCTTCGCTTGCCAGATAAGTTTTATTTTAAGCATTTCTGGGGTGAATATTTAATCTTTCACACTTCAATTGGGTGATTCTTGTCAGTGGAGTATATCTGACGCTGTGAGCATGTCTACTCCACTGGAGTCAGGGGCTAGACCCAAGACTAAGGAGGCTGGGGTGTCGGTTTCTCCCATTGCGTTTTGCTCCTCCTGTCACTCCGGGCTACCTAGAGAATTTTCTGGTCATTTATGCCCAAAATGTGCAGAAGGCCATGGCAGCAACCCAGGGCTTTCCAGTCACGCTATTGAGCCAACTTGGGTGAAAGAGTTCAAGGCTGCAACTAGGGATCTCAGATCCACTCTTCAGTTCTTTCCCTCTCAGGTTCAGGGGGCTCTTCAGGTTTGGCAGACCCCCTCCGCTATCAGGACCGCCCTGCCCAAGCCACAGGGTGCTCCTGACGTGTCTGATGCTTCTGAGGAAGAATTGTTGCAGGATTCTGACGTTGAGGAGGGCACTGTTATTGAGACTACCAGGTCCATTGGTGACCCTTATGAATGTGACCCTGAACTCTCTGCTGAGGGTTTGATCAGGGCTGTGCTAACCACCCTCAATCTTCCCTTGAGTCAGGAATCTACTCATGACCCAACGGATGTGTTTCAGAAACCTTCTAAGACTGTTATATGTTTTCCTACTAATCCTACTCTTGCACGTTTAGTCTCTGATGCGTGGAGAAATCCTGATAAATCCTCTTCAGTATCAAAAAAGTTTGCTAAACTTTATCCCTTTCCTGAGACTGAACTGGCTAAATGGGTTCATCCCCCTAAGGTGGATGCTCCAGTTTCTAGGTTGTCTAAATCTGCTGACTTGGCTGTATCTGATGCTTCTGCCCTACAAGATTGGACGGATAAAAGTAGGAAACTTGCCTTAAATCTATTTTTGCCTCTATTGGCACTGCCATGCGGCCAACCTTTGCAGTGGCGTGGGTTAACCGGGCCATTGCGGTCTGGACTGAACAGCTTACTGACGCGGTTCGCCAGGATGCGCCAGTGTCTGAGCAGTTACAACTACTTGCTAATATATCCGAAGCTCAGAATTATGTTTCTGATGCTGCTTTTGATGCTGTGCGCATGATGGCGAGGGCCTCCACTTCATCTGTGATGGCTAGACGCGCTCTTTGGCTAAAAATTTGGTCTGCTGACACCGCTTCTAAGAAAGCTCTGCTTTCTTTGCCCTTCCAAGGGACTTCACTGTTTGGATCTGAGCTTAAGGAAATGATTAGTGAGGCTACTGGCAGTAAAAGTACTCTTCTACCATCAGTCTTCAAAAAGAAGTTTCCAGCCAAACGCAATCGGTCCTTTCGTTCCTTCCAAACTGACACACGCTCAGCGTCCCAGGCGGGTCCGCCCTCTGCGCCCGTCCTATTGTGGACCTCAAAGATCTCAATTCCTTTGTTGTGAGTACCCACTATCGTCAGGAATCCCTGCGTACTGTGATAGCTGCTATGTCTCCGGGGGAATTCCTTGCTTCCCTGGACCTCCAGGATGCATATCTGCACATCCCTATCCATCTGGAAAGCAGGCGGTATCTCAGGTTTGCCTGCCACATGGGCCATTTTCAATTTTCGGCTCTTCCCTTTGGACTGACTTCAGCTCCTCAGGTTTTTCAGAGTCTTGGGGGCTTTGATAGCTGTGCTTCATCGAGATGGCATCAGGGTGACTCCCTACATGGACGATTTACTCTTGAAAGCTTCATCTGCAGAGATCCTTCACCAGCAGGTTCAGACGTGCATCCAGACACTCAATCGCCACGGGTGGGTTGTGAATCTGGACAAGTCAGACTTGGTCCCATCTCAACAGATCCTCTTCCTGGGTCTCCTGTTCGACACTCAGCAGTGCATGGTGTTTTTACCGGAAGAAGTGGCTCATCAGATTGCTCTCCGAGTAGCCAAGATCTTGGATCTCGAGAGGGTTCCAGTGCCGAAGTTGACTTCTCTGGTGGAAAGTTCATTTCCACGATAGAGGCGGTGCCATTTGCTATGGCTCATACCAGGGAACTTCAGAGGCTTGTCATTCAGACGTGCAGGAATCATCCAGACCATCTGCATCTGTCAGTCTCTCTGCCTCCTCATGTCGAGATAAGCTTGGAATGGTGGTTGGACCTGTCTCATCTCCTGAAAGGGAGGTCCTTTCAGATTCCCTATTGGACCACAGTCACGACGGATGCCAGCCTCCGGGGATGGGGGGCAGTGTTGGGTCGTTTCAGTGCCCAGGGGAAATGGGGACTGGAAGACTCTCTCCTCTCCATCAGTGTTCTGGAACTTCGTGCCATCTTCCTTGCCCTGAGACACTGGGAATCTCAGCTGGAGGGTTGTCCAGTCAGAGTGGAGTCCGACAATGCCACCGCAGTGGCCTACATCAACAGACAAGGCGGAACAAGAAGTCTCGCCGCGTGGTTGGAAGGCAAGGCCATTCTATCCTGGGCAGAGGCACATGTTCCCGTCATTTCTGCAGTGCACATTCCAGGCGTAGACAACGTCATGGCAGGCTTTCTCAATCGTCACACAGTCGACAGCGGAGAGTGGGCTCTTCATCCAGAGGTGTTTCACCTTCTCACCCAGATGTGGGGGGTACCTGTAGTGGATCTGATGGCTACCAGACACAACAGGAAGGCTCCAGTGTTCTGCTCTCAGTGGAGGGACCCACTGGCTCTGGCGGTGGACGCATTGTCAATCCCTTGGATAATCTCCCTAGCCTACATCTTCCCTCCTCTTCCTCTGTTGATCAGAGTCATCCAGAAGCTGAAGGTGGAGCGTTGTCCTCTCATCCTAATCACTCCGAACTGGCCTCGTAAGTCCTGGTATCCGGACCTGCTGGCTATGTCAGTGGCGGATCCCTTTCCGCTCCCTGCCCGTCCAGACCTGCTGCTCCAAGGCTACCTGTGGAAGGAGGATGTTCAGCATCTCCATTTGATGGCTTGGAGGTTGAATCCTCAATTCTGAAGAAGAAGGGGTTTTCATCTTCTGTGGTGTCTACGATGCTTAGGGCTCGCAAGCCTGTGTCATCGAATATGGTCAACTTTTGTAGCATGGTGTGCTGATAGGGATCTATCGCTTGATTTCTATCTTCCCACTGTCCTGGCCTTTTTGCAGGATGGTGTTGAGAAGGGACTCAGCCTGAGTTCTCTCAAGGTTCAGACTTCTGCTCTGTCTGGTTTTTTTCCAGGAACGCATTGCCATTCTTCCTGATGTTAAAAGTTTTCTTCCATGGCTCATGTTCGGCCTGCTTTCAAGAGTCCAGCTCCTCAGTGGGATCTCAATTTGGTGCTGGGGGTTCTTCAGAGACCCCCGTTTGAATCTTTTGCTTCCATTCCTTTACGTCTTTTGACCTGGAAAATGGCCTTCCTTTTGGCTATTGTATCAGTTCGCCGGGTGGCGGAGTTACAAGCCCTGTCTTGTAAACCTCCTTACCTGGTGTTCCATAAGGATAAGGCTGTGCTTCGCACCTCCAAGGAGTTTTTACCCAAGGTTGTCTCCGAATTTCACATCAATCAAGAGATTGTGGTGCCCTCTTTCTGCCCTAACCCTTCCTCTGACAAGGAGAGGGATCTTCATTTGTTGGATGTCGTGCGTTGTCTCAAGTTTTATGTTCATTGTACTGAGTCTATCAGGAAGTCTGACGCTCTTTTTGTCATTCCTGAGGGGCCTAGGGCAGGGAGACCGGCATCCAAGGTGACCATTGCATCTTTGATAAAATCTACCATTCGTGAAGCCTACGAATTGCGGAATAAGCATGTTCCCTTTCGGGTTACTGCTCATTCCACCAGATCAATTGGGGCCTCTTTGGGCCTATAAAAATCAAGCGTCTGCTGATCAGCTGTGCCGGGCGGCCACTTGGTCTTCTGTGCACACATTCTCGAAGCACTGTCGGTAGATGTGCTGGCCTCAGCTGATGCCAGCTTTGGGAGAAAGGTCCTGGAGGCAGTTTTGCCTGTCTATGATCTTCTTCTTCTGAGGTTCTCAGTGCTTCCTTACTGTTGAGCCCTGTTGGCTCTGGTTCAGTGTGCGGTGCTAGTTCATGGGGTTCGATTTTACCCCTGGTTGGTGTCCGTTGACACTTCTGTTGTTGGGCTCTATGATTAATTGGTTCATAGGGGTTCTGGTGACTTTGGGGCCTTGCGCTTGGTCCTTGCCTGCTTCCCGCCTCTGGGAAAACTCAATGTTTGTACATCCCAATGTACCAGTAACCTGTATTGGACGACAGTGAAAATAGGATTTTAGTCTTACCTGTTAAATCCTTTTAACTTGGTCCATACAGGTTACTGGTCTCCCACCCTGTCAAGGGACCATGCTTGGCTCTCTTGTGGCATTCAGTGGGAGACCTTTGGGGCATGCTCACAGGAGTCTTCCTTTTCCTTCTTATCTCGGGTCAGTATTAGTGTCTCAAATCATTCTGGCTTGTTCTGGCTGAGGGCAGCTTAAGAGGGAGGGGAGGCTCCACCCCCTGCATACATTTAGAGAAATGTTCCTGCCTACTTAAAGGGGCGGATCACCTCCCATTGTACCAGTAACCTGTATGGACTAAGTGAAAGGGATTTAACAGGTAAGACTAAAATCCTATTATCGTTCTTCATTCTTTTTTTAATGCCTACAAAATAAAATAGTTAAAACGAAGTATTGGTATCCCTTTAATTGGAAAACAAAAAATGCACTATGTTTCTTAATGGCCGCCCATGCTCCAGATCTGGCAGTGGTGAAGAGGTTAAGATTATGTAAGCTAAATGAATGTCACCGCAATTTTGTAAAGATGACATTCATTATTGTCCACAAGTTATCCAGATTGTTTGTCCTCACCAGTAATTTACAGAGGACACCCTGATTATTTATACACTAACTTGATAGCAGTCGAATAACCCCATAGTTCTGCAGAATCATATGAAGCGTAGCCCTCGCAAAGAGCGGGTAGTATGGCCACACTAATGCATTATATACTGCTATTCAGTATTATCCAATTGATTATCTTCACCAGTAAACAGCAGAGGACCACCTAGATCATTTGTACATTAGCTCACGGGTGCGTTATAGATGGCTTATTCAGTAAATCGGATGGATTATCCTCCCCAGTAAACTGCGGAGGATCACCTAGATTATTTGTACATTAGCATAATGATGCTCTATTAATTGTACATTTGTTTTTAAATAACCTAGCGCATGGCTCTCACATAAGGTTAACATGGACCGGATAGTTTGGCCTTGCTGATAAGATACAAATGGCCATCTGGAGAGTATCAGTGCTAGTAGTGGAGTTAATAAGACACCCTTACACTGCTTGTTGTAGTCGTTTCTATGTGTTGTATGATTTCTATGTGGTTCAGTCTTTGAGACAAAACAAAACGTGGTACCGTTAATCTGCTAAAAGGCTCTATTCGTATTGATTGGAAGATGGTGGTCCCACATCAATACTAGAGCCATGAACTAGAATTACCTCTATCATGAGATGGCATAGCTAGGTCAAACTATTGGTACCCTGAACCCGTAATAGAGCAAGTGCAGATCAGAAAGAGAGCAGAACAGGGGTCCGAAAAGCAACCTCCGGTATTCACCTAGCGGTCCCGCAATGGGCGCTGAATTGGCAGATTTCCAGTCTCACATTTCAGAGTCGCATGGTGCCTGACCCAGCAGTGCACATAGAATGCTACGGACGAGTTTTATAACACAACTCCAGCAGCCTGTGGGACTGTGCTTGTAAAACATCAGTGTTTATGGCTGTGAGCCATATGTTTATATGCTGCATCTTACCACAGTGTTCAGTTTTCTAACAAACACCCCACCAAAAGGCTGACAGGAGCTGTTTTGGGGGTGGTCCAGATGTTTTAGTATGCTCCAGTAGGAGTGAATGTAAGAGTTCCTCTCAATTTCATTATTCTTAGTGCTTTTATTTTCCATCAGTTGTCGCTATCACATGAGAACCCTAAACTAAAATATCACATTTCACTTCCAGATGCAGAATGTGTCTTGAACAACAACCGTTTTCTCCAAAATGATGGACCAAAGCTGGTTAGTGACAGTTCATCCTTCGAGACTCTGAGAAACTGTGACACAGCACTAGATATGGATATAAATTTATATGAAGGATTAGATATCACAGTTTCTCAAATAGGACACACAAGAATGAAAAATGTCCCTACACTTACTGTTAAAAGTACAGAAAAGAAAAACAAGCATCAAGGACGCGTTCTGTGTCAAAAATTTCACAAAGTAAAGAAACCTTTTCATTGCTCTGAATGTGGGAAATATTTTACATCACCTTCAAATCTTGTGATTCACCAGAGAACTCACACAGGAGAGAAAGCATTTCTATGTTCTGAATGTGGGAAATCTTTCACATCACCTTCAAATCTTGTTATACACCAGAGAACTCACACAGGAGAAAAAACATTTCTTTGTTCTGAATGTGGGAAATCTTTCACATCACCTTCAAATCTTGTGACTCATCAGAGAACTCACACGGGAGAAAAAACATTTGCGTGTTCCGAATGTGGGAAATCTTTCACCAGTACCACCAATCTTATTGCACATCAGAAAATCCACACAGGAGAAAAAACATTTCTTTGTTCTGAATGTGGGAAATCTTTCACATCACCTTCAAATCTTGTGATTCACCAGAGAACTCACACAGGAGAGAAACCATTTCTTTGTTCTGAATGTGGGAAATCTTTTACATCACTTTCAATTCTTGTGACTCATCAGAGAACTCACACGGGAGAAAAACCATTTGCGTGTTCCGAATGTGGGAAATCTTTCACCAGTACCACCAATCTTATTGCACATCAGAAAATCCACACAGGAGAAAAAACATTTGTTTGTTCTGAATGTGGGAAATGTTTTACACAGGCCTCAAATCTTGTCGTACATCACAGAGTTCAAACAGGAAAGAAACCATTTATGTGTCCTGAATGCAGGAAATATTTTACTCAACGCATACATCTTATTAGACATCAGAGAACTCACACAGGAGAAAAACCATTTAAGTGTTCTGAATGTGGGAAATCTTTTGCCCGAAACACATATCTTATTGTACATCAGAGAATTCATACAGGAGAAAAACCATATAAGTGTTCTGAATGTGGGAAATCTTTTGCCCGAAACGCTCATCTTATTGTACATCAGAGAATTCATACAGGAGAAACCATTTAAGTTTTCTGATTGTTGAGAATTTTTTTTATCCAACTTTCAAGTCATTATGAGCATTAACGGCTTAAAGGGATAGTAATACTTCGTTTTATCTTTATTTTATTTTGTAGGCATTAAAAAAAAAAAAAAAAAAAAAAATGAAGAACAATATATGTCATCTCTCAATCCTTTATGGTTTGAGAGATATTCACAAGCAAAGTTTCCCCTCACTGACCAAAATAGTCAAGTCTGCCATCTAGCTGTCAGATTTGGAATCCGGTCCGCTGACCAGCCGTGGCTCTGCAGCAGAGTAGAGATTGCAAGATATAAGAAGAACTACTTCATTTGAATAGTCTACAAAGTGTGCCTGGTTTGCAAGCACACTTTTTAGACACTTCCAATGAAATAGTTTATTTTTATATCTTGCGATTTCGGCTCTGCTGAAGAGCCACTGGTTGATCTGCGGACCGGATTTGAAATCTGACAGCTAGATGGCAGACTTGACCATTTTGGTCAGTGAGGGGAAACTTTTCTTGTGGATATCTCTCAAATCATAAAGGTTTGAGAGATAAGAATTTATATCGTTCTTCATGTTTTTTTAATGTCTACAAAATAAAATAAAGATAAAACGAAGTATTACTATCCCTTTAACCTAAAGGAACCCTTTTTTGGTCTAATTTGTATAAAAGGTTTTGCAGACAAACCAGTTACTTTTAAACATCAGAAGATCCACAGTTTTGGGGAAACAATGTGAGACACATTTCTCATACTAACCATATCATCTTAGATATCTGTTAACACACAAAAGACACAAATTATTTGTTTGCTGAAATGGTATACACTGCCCTTGATTCCTGTTAAATGCCAATAAATTTCCAGTAAAAAATATGGGAAACATCTCATAGGATTGTGGAAAAACATTTAACCCTTTAAAGTGTTACATTCCCCTCTGGCACTCAAAGGGTTAACCAAATAATCTCCTTAAAGTGGAACTATCATCAAAATTAAATTGCCCTCCAAATCCTTATTCATATAGCGATACGCATATACATACTTTTATTATGCTGAATCAATCCGGCATTATTGAGAAATACAACTCGTTCGGCAGGCACCAGCACAGACACCTTGCAGAAAAGGCATCTGTGAGTCTGCTCTGTCTGTCCCGTTCACCACCAGGATTGGTGAGTTGAGTTCCTTTGTACCTTAAACGGATAGTAATGTTTCATAATAAAAACAACTCTAATTAATCATCATAGTATTTGGACTTTGGAGAGTGTTATTTCAATTCTGTTATAGTTCAAGAGTAATTCAATGACAAAGTATCCCCCTCCTGCCCCTTTTACTGATGTAACACTGCTCAGCCAGATCAGAAGGGAGGTGCCCAGGTAGATTGCAGAGAGGGACAATCTTCAATTAAGATAAGGGAAAAAACTTGTCAAGTGGGGCAGGGCCTTCATTGTTCTTATTTTGAAGAAGATTGTCCCCTTCTGTTATATGTTGGTCTTACAACCAGATTCACATCTGAGAAGAGATGGCTTACACTAGGTAAAAGAGGCGAGAGGGGAAACTTTGCTTGTGAATATCTCTCAAACCATAAAGGTTTGAGAGATAAGAGTTATATTGTTCATGTTTTTTTTAATGCCTACAAAATAAAATAAAGATAAAACCAAGTATTACTATACCTTTAAGCAGAGATCGTCTACAGCAAGATCCCCGCCACTGATGCTAGCCGAACGAGTTATTTCTCACTAATGCCGGACTTATTCAGCATAATAAAAGTATGTATATGTGTATTACTATGTTATTAAGGATTTGGGGGGGGGGGGGGGGGGGATTTGAATTTTGATGAGAATTCCTCTTTAAACAACAGCACAAAACCATGAGTCAGGTTTTAAGGATAACCCTAATTAAGTACAGGCAGTTCAATCACAAAGACCGATCTGATGAACAATTTGTGATCAAGCAGGGGTATCCTGAACATCTACCCTGTCCTTATGCCCAGAGGACTCATTTTAGCATCATTAGAATTTATAACATTCTCCATCACAAAACACATTGCCTTGAATGCTACAGAGATCTCCACCAGATTGCTTTACAATGCCCAGGGGAAATCTCTAGCATGGAAGCAGTTAAAGGGATAGTAATGTTAGCAATAAAGTAGACCGCAGAGTCTTCTTTATAGTAAGTGTAATACATTTTGCTGTGTTTATCTACTTATTGTATGTAGTTCATAAGATATTAAATGTAGAAGGATCCCCCTCCCGCCCCTTCTGGCGACATCACGCTGCCTCTCTGGTCCGGACGGAAGTAGCAAGGGACAAACTTCCCTTGGTCAAGGGGGCAGGGTTTACCTTATTCTTACCCCCTGAAGTTTGTCCCTCACTGCATCCGTCCGGACCAGACTGAGAGGCAGCGTGACGTGGCCAGAAGGGGATCCTTCTACATTTAATATCTTACGAACTACAGAAAAGTAAGTTGCTAAACAGAGCAATGTGTTACATCCTATATAATAATTCGCTAGGATGTTTGTCAGAAGCCATCATGAGCAGTAGAGACTGCTCGAATGCTGGGAGTTCTGTGCTGGGAGCATTCCGTGTGGAATGCCCGGAGTTCTGTGCGGAATGCTGGGAGTTCTGTGCTGGGAGCGTTCTGTGCGGAATGCTGGGAGTTCTGTGCTGGGAGCACACCAAAATGACTCCTGGACAATAGTTCCACTAAGCATTTGTCACCATAAACAACGTAATAGTACTTAAAAAAAAAAAAAAAATGAATCATAACAAAATTCTTCAGTACTAATGCCCCTAGATGTCCAACCTCAGAACAGATAGATATCTAGCAAGGTAGGCTAAACCGGAAAAAACACCTTAAAGCGGAACTACCACATGTTAACAACTTTAGTTTCAATAACTTTGCATCTGGAGACTAACTGCTTAGTAGCGCTAGTCGCCAGAATTATTACCTTGTAAAGGAGAAATAGCCATTCTTCCCCGGCTGACAGGCAGGACAGAGCGCAGACCTCTTCCCGTAGTGACGTCTGCGCACCTGCTCTGTCAGTCCCAGCCGGCTGTAGGAGACGTTGCTAGGAGCCGTTCGGCTCTGGAAGGGACTGACAGAGCAGGCGTGCGGACGTCACTATGGCAAGACGTTTGCTGTCAGCTGGGGAAGAATGGCTATTCCTCCTTTACAAAGTAATAATTCTGGTGACTAGCGCTACTAAGCAGCTAGTCGCTAGATGCGGCGTTATTGAAGCTAAAGTTAACATGTGGTAGTTCCTCTTTAATCAGAAACACAACCCCTGCATCATGCGTTTTTTCGTTCCCTACCAGCGGTGAATCTGACAAATGCCTGCCAAATACTAGGAAAACGTTTCCGCTGTGGAGCAGATATCCTGACCCCTAGTTACCCACTCCAGAGCGTCAAAAGACAAAGATAAAAAATAAAATGAAATAAATCAATCAATAGTGAATATCACTACCTAACAAGATTGCATCTAAATCATTGGAGGCCAATATAGCAATCGCCAATACTACTTAGCTATTCTGTGATTCAATACTTCCAAAATAGACCCTATATATGGAATCTGGAAGTAGATCCTCACTGTGCATAAAAGATATTCTCTAAAATAAGGATGATCATCCCAAAAAATATAAAAAAAACCCAAAAATCTCTCTCCCAAAAAAAGAAGCATTGTCTACTTTGCTGGAGAGCAAGAGGTTCACTGACTTTTCTGTGACTCAGTGATTCAGCTAATTAACCAAATTTAAGAATATGTTCTTACTTAGAACCCTCGTATCCTAATATTTAGAAAAACTGTGTCCTTTATCAACAGAAATGGCAAGAAACTCTTGACAGTATTCTTCCAGCATCCACATGTGCGTTTTTACATTTATCTTCCACTGGAAGTGAATCCCTTATTACCAGTTTCTGTGTAAATCATTCTCCAGTAGAAGCAGGCATCTCTTTGTAGCTGTGCACAAAATGTGTCTGGTTGCACCAGGGTAAGTATATAAAGAGCTCAGTATCTTCATAAAACCAACTTCATCTTTATTAAGCAAATTTCAACACAGAGATATAATCATCCAAATCACATATTTCTTGGAATTACAGACCATGAGACTTCTTCATGAGCAGGTGTAGACCCTCCGATCAACGCTTTTCGCTTATAACAATGCTTAGTCGTGACCACAGGTTAGTCTCCATGCCAAATGCTTCCCCTTATGGCTTCCGGTCAATCATTAGAATCCTTTCTCACCTGAAAACTTTCGAACGACCATGAACCAGGTTCATGGTTGTTCGAAAGTTTTCAGGTGAGAAAGGATTCTAATGATTGACTGGAAGCCATAAAGGGAAGCGTTTGGCATGGAGACTAACCTGTGGTCACGACTAAGCCTTGTTATACGCAAAACGCGTTGATCGGAGGGTCTACACCTGCTCATGAAGAAGTCTCATGGTCTGTAATTCCAAGAAATATGTGATTTGGATGATTATATCTCTGTGCTGAAATTTGCTTAATAAAGATGAAATTGTTTTTATGATGATACTGAGCTCTTTATATATTTACCCTGGTGCAACCAAACACATTTTGTGCAGAGTTATATTATGGAGACAATAGAGAATTTCCAGGTTGGCACATCGTAATTCAAGATCTCAAATTGTAATATCTGGTGAAACCAGTGCACGAAGCACGTTTATATGAATGGAAATTGATCTGATTTACCCGTTCGCTTCTGGAGCTGCTTTATCGGTGTGTGTGTATCTATCTCTTTGTAGTTGGCTTATGAGTTCCAAGATTTATTTCTCTTTTCATGCTCCAGTAAATTTAATGTGTAGACAGTTTGTGACTGCTGCCAAAGATGGCTGTCTATGGAATGTATGGTTTAACACTCTGAGCTCCAGAGGGGTGTGCAATGCATAACTTGTAATACATTGCATACCCCTCTGGAACCCAAAGGGCTCAAAATATGTGACATAAATTCCTTCTCGTGGTTCAGGCCACAGTTCAGAGTCTTAAACTTGGTTATCAATTTATACTCCCAGATCTTTCTGTCTCTCTGTGTCTTATACGTTCCCATCAGTACGGTCACTTTGAGATCTTTGATGCTGTGACCAGTTTTGCAAAATGTTCACCCACTGGGGTGTCTCTTTTGTTATTCACACTGGGCCTATGATAATTCATCCTTTTTCTTAGTTTTTTCCTAACTCACTTACATATAATCCTGTGTTGGGACAATTCACACACATGAAGAGGTAGACAACATTAGATGAGACCGGCAGGAGGATTTGCCCTTGATGTTGTGGTATTGGCTGGAATGTGGTATGGGCACCTTATCTCTGGTACATATGTGTGCACAGGTTCCACATGTCTTTTGTAGACAGGGAAAAGTACCATTTTCTGAAGTATTCTTAAAACGATAGTAATGTTTCAGTTTCAAAAACGCTGTAATCCTTTCTTAACAACCGATCAGTTGTGTTAATAATGCTGCAGTCGCTTTATAGCTCGTGAAATAATATATGCATTATCCCCCTCATGCCCCTTTTCAAGAATCCAGGCCACCTCCCCAAGAATCTGAAGTCCGGTTGCTTGACCGGACAGAGAGCTTTGAGGCACAAACTGCCTCCATTCACTGTGCAAAAAAACGGTAAACGAAGGAGGGAAGGGGTTTTCAGTATGCTGAAGGAAGATTGTGCCAAGTCGGCATCTACTTGCAGCTCCCAGGATGATGTGAGTATAAAGGGCGAGAGGGGGGATAATTTATAATATTACTTCACAAGATATATACTGAATGCAGCATTACTATCTTAAAGGAGTAGTAAACTTTTCTTATGAAAACACATATTTTACAGAGCATTTCCTGCTGAATAAAACAAGGTCACTCCCATCGCTGTCAGATGTTTTATTCAAAATCTATAGCAGTTTAAATAACCAGGAAGTGAATTTACTGTGTTTACTTCCTGATAGTTCTGACAGGAAGTGAATTTACTGTGTTTACTTCCTGATAGTTCTAACTGACAGGAAGTGACATGCAGTTTCTATCACATTCTACTGAGAATTGTATGTCTGACTTTTCTGAATTTCCTCTCCATTACAATCTAACAGGAAATCTAAGTAGAATTTGACCACTAGAGGGCACTGCTAATGTAAAAAAACATAAGTTTAAACTGTAATAACTCTGGAAATATAAATCTCTCGGCAGTGGGAGTACCCTTATTTTACTCAGGAAAATCCCTACAATATATATTTTTTCATAAAAAAAAAAGTTTACTGCTCCTTTAACTGATCGGTTGTCTGCGCTATGGGAAAGGATTATAGCGTTCTTGTATTTGAAACAGTACCGTCACTTTAAGAGAACACTTTACCACCAGATGTTACATGTTGGGGCTGTTTATAGGATAGGAGCGTAGGTTTGGGGAATACTCTTTTTAATATGACATTGGTAGGTAATAGGTTGTTTTTTTTTTGTCTCTTGAGATTTTACACAGTACTTCAAGCTGTGGATTGTAGGTGACTTCTATTGGCACCCTGTTCTCTTCCTGTGGTTGTTTCTATTCCAGGTGATTTCTTCTGGGTACATTGGTGCCCCTCTGAATTTTGGATGTCAGTAACCTTGGCATTATATGCACGACTGATAAAATCTCTTCGGGGCTTTTTAAGATGTTTATGATGGTCCGACCATATGTGACTATACCTTAAGGCCTGGCTGTAAACAATAGAGGTTTTTTATGTGTGCAAGCGATGTCAGAGTTGTAGTACAAGAGTAATTGAATGATAAAATATCCCCCTCCTGCCCCTTTTACCTAGTGTAACACTGCTCACCTCAGAGCAGCAAGACTTTCCAGATGGATCGCAGAGAAGGACAATCTTCAGTGAGCATAAGGGAAAAAACTGAAAACCCTGTCAAGGGGGCAGGGTTTTCCTTATGATGAAAATAAGAAGATTTCCCTTGCTGTGACCCGTCCGGTCAAGAGACCAGATTCCACATCTGAGGAGAGGTGTCGTACACTAGGAAAAAGGGGCGGGAGGTGTATACTTTATCATTCAATTACTCTTGTACTACGGCTCTGACAGTATTGAAATAACACTCTCCATGGCCCAAATACTATGAAGATTAATTGGAGCTGATGGTTTTGTGAAAAATTAATATCACTTTAAAGGGACAGTAATGTCCCATAAAAAATGCTTAGATCTTTGTAGAGATTAAAGAAATAAACAATATGCCACAAATCCTCTCTCTCAAACCGCTATGGTTTGAGAGATATCCTCAGCTAAAGTTCCTTTTCTCCTGATGTCAGTTGTAAAGCTGACACAAAGAGATCCGTGTCGGCCGACACAAGGAGGCTTTTCAGCAGAGCCGCAATAGTTCTTTTTAAATTGCGCTATTGCGGCTCTGCTGAAGAGCCGCTTGTCGGTCCCCAGACCAGAAACTCCTGCTGTCAGCTTACAGCTGACGTCAGCAGAAGGGGAGGGAGGAATTTAACGGAGGATATCTTTCAAACCGTAGCAGTTTGAGAGATAGGATTTGTGGCATATTGTTTACTCTTTTAATCTCTACAAAACTCCAAGCATTTTTTATGGGACATTACTGTCCCTTTAAATGTAAAAACAATTTGCATGAGTGTATAACCTGTCATGTATTTTGTATTCAACCTTCATTCAAAATATGCCTGAAGAACACACCTAAGTTGTCTTGAAAGCATGTATCCAAGAGCCTGTTAGCCAATAAAGTTATCAGTTTTACTGTACCAGTTTCCTGAATAAAATAAGTCAGACATATGGATTTTGTTTCTTTAATATGTTAATGATAATAAATCCAAATTCCCACACACCTACTCATCCACTAATCCACATACACACCTACTCACCCACAAATCCACATACACACCTACTCACCCACTCATCCACATACACACCTACTCACCCACTAATCCACATACACATCTACCCACCCACTCATCCACATACACACCTACCCACTAATCCACATACACACCTACCCACCCACTAATCCACATACACACCTACTCATCCACTAATCCACATACACACCTACTCACCCACAAATCCACATACACACCTACTCACCCACTCATCCACATACACACCTACTCACCCACTAATCCACATACACATCTACCCACCCACTAATCCACATACACACCTACCCACCCACTAATCCACATACACACCTACTCATCCACTAATCCACATACACACCTACTCACCCACTAATCCACATACACACCTACCCACCCACTAATCCACATACACACCTACTCACCCACTAATCCACATACACACCTACTCATCCACTAATCCACATACACACCAACTCACCCACAAATCCACACACACCCCAACTAATCCACATACATACCTCCTCACCCACTTACATGCTTACTCACCCATTAATCCACATACACTCCTACTCGCCCACTAATCCACATACCCACCAACTCACCCACAAATCCACATACACAGCTACCTACTCACCCACTAATCCACATACACAGCTACCTACTCACCTACTAATCTACATACATACCAATTCACCCACACGCCAACTCACCCACATACATACCTACTCACCCACTAATACTCACCCACATACACACCTACTCACCCACTAATCCACTTTCACACCAACTAATCCACATACACACCTACTCACCCACAAATCCACATACACACCTACTCACCCACTTACATGCTTACTCACCCATTAATCCGCATACACTTCTACTCACCCACAAATCCACATACACACCTACTCACCCACTTACATGCTTACTCACCCATTAATCCGCATACACTTCTACTCACCCACAAATCCACATACACACCTACTCACCCACTTACATGCTTACTCACCCACTAATCCGTATACACGCCTACTGACCCACTCATCCACATACACTCCTATTCACCCACTAATCCACATACACTTCTACTCACAAATCCACATACTGTAACGGTTTGTTTGACTCACAGACACAGAGTTAAGATAAAAACACAGTTTTATTAAATACAATAATATGTAAAGAACCCTCACAGGTCTTGTAATATAAATCTTATAGTACAGACACACGACAGGTTAATTATGCCCACACAGGTCCAGCATATGTATAGGAGACAAACAGTTTATGCTGACACGGGTCAGGCGAATGATAAGGTTTCCAGGTTACAGCAATGCAGGAGTTAATGTTCATCAAGAAAGGAAAACAGTCTCATGTGTTCTGGCAACCAGCTACTTCTAGAAGACGCCACAGATAGAGTCCTCAGTATACTAGTCCACTGAAGTAATCAGGAATGCTACCAGTGCTGACACAGAGGCAACAATAGCAACCAGTTTTGACAGAGTGGAGCGTAACCAATGGCAATAGTACCGGTGCTATAACGGAGGCAACACTTGCAACCGGTTTTGACAGAGTGGAGCAAACCAATGGCAGTATACCAGCGCAGTCACGGAAGCAACACTTACAACTGGTTTAGACAGTGGAGCGAACCAGTGCAGTATACCGGTGCAATCACAGAGGCAACACTTGCAACCGGGTCAGACAGAGCGTAGCCAATGGCAAAGTACCGGTGCAATAACGGAGGCAACACTTGCAATCGATTTAGGCAGAGTGGAGCAAACCAATGGCAGTATACCGGTGCAATCACGGAGGCAACACTAGCAACCGGTTATGACAGAGTGGAGCAAACCAATGGCAGTATACCGGTGCAATTACAGAGGCAACACTTGCAACCGGTTATGGTAGAGTGGAGCAAACCAATGGCAGTATACCGTTGCAATTACGGAGGCAACACTTGCAACCATTTATGGTAGAGTGGAGCAAACCAATGGCAGTATACCGGTGCAATTACAGAGGCAACACTTGCAACCGGTTTTGACAGAGTGGAGCAACCAATGGCAGTATACCGGTGCAATCACGGAGGCAACACTAGCAACCGGTTATGGTAGAGTGGAGCAAACCAATGGCAGTATACCGTTGCAATTACGGAGGCAACACTTGCAACCAGTTATGGTAGAGTGGAGCAAACCAATGGCAGTATACCGGTGCAATTACAGAGGCAACACTTGCAACCGGTTTTGACAGAGTGGAGCAACCAATGGCAGTATACCGGTGCAATCACGGAGGCAACACTGGCAACCGGTTACATAAAGGAGGACTAGGCCAGAGGCGCTCTGAACAAAATGGAAGACAGGCAAGCCTGCGGGGCAGAGGTGCCAAACCCAGTAAGGCGCGCCGGAAGTCAGAATGTCGCTGAGGCGACTAGGACCACAACGGGAGACTGCCGAGTCAGAATCCAGGAGCAGGAACGTCAGCCAGGCCGGGTCAGGATACAGGAGCAGGAACATCAGCCAATCCGGGTCGGTACACAGGAGCAGGAACGTCAGCCAGGCCGGGTCGGTACGCAGGAACAATCACTGGAGAGTAGTCAGGCAGTCTGGGTCGGTACACAGGCGCAGGAACAGGAGAGTAGTCAGGCAAGTCAAGTCGGTACACTGGAAACCTCAATACAAACATAGAACTGGCACAGGAACACCACAAAAGGGCAGTGATAAGGTGCAGGAGCCTTCGGGGCAGAGGTGCCAAACCCAGTAAGGCGCGCCGGAAGTCAGAATGTCGCTGAGGCGACTAGGACCACAACGGGAGACTGCCGAGTCAGAATCCAGGAGCAGGAACGTCAGCCAGGCCGGGTCAGGATACAGGAGCAGGAACATCAGCCAATCCGGGTCGGTACACAGGAGCAGGAACGTCAGCCAGGCCGGGTCGGTACGCAGGAACAATCACTGGAGAGTAGTCAGGCAGTCTGGGTCGGTACACAGGCGCAGGAACAGGAGAGTAGTCAGGCAAGTCAAGTCGGTACACTGGAAACCTCAATACAAACATAGAACTGGCACAGGAACACCACAAAAGGGCAGTGATAAGGTGCAGGAGCCCAGTATATAAAGGCAATACTGGGCGGGCTAAACACAGGGCAACCAATGAGGACCTCACATAGGATAACTGACAGAAAAATAAAAACGAGGAATCACGGGCACCGTGATACATACACACCTCCTCACCCACAAATCCACACCCACTAAACCACATACACACCTACTCACTCACAAATCCACATACACACCTACTCACCCACAAATCCACATATACACCTCCTCACCCACTAATTCACACACATTCCTACTCACCCACAAATCCACATATACACCTCCTCACCCACAAATCCACACACATTCCTACTCACCCACAAATCCACATATACACCTCCTCACCCACTAATTCACACACATTCCTACTCACCCACAAATCCACATACACACCTCCTCACCCACAAATCCACACCCACTAAACCACATACACACCTACTCACTCACAAATCCACATACACACCTACTCACCCACAAATCCACATATACACCTCCTCACCCACTAATTCACACACATTCCTACTCACCCACAAATCCACATATACACCTCCTCACCCACTAATCCACACACATTCCTACTCACCCACAAATCCACATATACACCTCCTCACCCACTAATTCACACACATTCCTACTCACCCACAAATCCACATATACACCTCCTCACCCACTAATCCACACACATTCCTACTCACCCACAAATCCACATATACACCTCCTCACCCACTAATCCACACACATTCCTACTCACCCACAAAACCACATATACACCTCCTCACCCACTAATCCACACACATTCCTACTCACCCACAAATCCACATATACACCTCCTCACCCACTAATTCACACACATTCCTACTCACCCACAAATCCACATATACACCTCCTCACCCACTAATCCACACACATTCCTACTCACACACAAATCCACATATACACCTCCTCACCCACTAATCCACATACATACCTCCTCACCCACTAATCCACATACACACCTCCTGTCAAGGTTTGGCAGAGCTGCTCTACTCTGCTGCTCGATTCTGCTGTCTGAGTTAATCCACTGCTCTGCTATCCATTACTGCTGGATCAGGCTGAATCAGCTGACCTCTCAGTGTTTGCTCACCTGACTACTATCAGCCAACAGCCAACCTTCCCAGGGTATTTAAAGCAGTTTGGCTCACTGTCTGATGGCCCTTGTGTTTGCTTCTGGCTGCAAGAGTGTTCTACTGCGTTGCTGATTAGCTTTGTATGACCTGGCTGCTATCAGCCAACCTTCCTAGGGTATTTAAAGCAGCTTGGCTCACTACATGATGGCCCTTGTGTTTGCTTCTGGATGCAAGAGTGTTCTACTGTGTTACTGTTCAACTTTAAAAAGGCTAATTTTACAATAGTATTAAAGGACACTAAATTTGATATAATCTTCAAAGATAAAATGCATAAGAAAGATGGAATTTGTTCATAATGCTATTAGATAAATATATGCATTAATATATATCAATGGGGAATAAATACAAGAGGTTTGCCGGGAAATGAGAAATAAGAAACCGACTTTTACACTGAAGGGTCAGATGAATAATTTAAAAAATACAAATAATGTAAAAGAATCTGCGAACAAGTAATTAGGCCACTTAATATTTACAATAGGAAAAGTATTGGAAACAAGTACTAGACAAATCCTAACAATTCTACAAGTATAAAATGTCAAAAGGATTAAAGATGATATTTGTCCTTTTTAAACTGAGACGGGTGAAATATTTAGTTAGGACAAGGCATTGTCTGAAGTCTTAAACACATTCTTTTTTTTTGTGTATACAAAGAAAGCAGCAATGGCAGTCTGTGGTCAATACAGTAATACTTACTTGGTTGGCCTTGTGAGCTAGGGCCTAGAGTTGGCAGGTTGGGGAGCGTAGCTAACAAGTGGCGGTCCAGGTAGGAGGGATTTGGTGTGACACGGAATCTGTAAGAAATTCTTTTTAGCCCCTCTTACCAAGGGTACAATTATTCTTTTAGGGCGGTTGTGACGAAGAAAACACAGATAAACGATAATAATGAAAATGGTTGTATTGTGTACACAATCAAAATACTGTTACAGTTTGGATGGTATATACATGAATAAAATGATATTAGGAGTCACAGAAATGGAAAAAGATGGAATTAAATTGGATACCAGTAAATAATATGATGACAGTCTCCTCACATCCTCCAGCACTAATCTTAGTATCTGGTCTGCTCCTCTGCTGGGCTCACATAAGGATTCTCAAGGACAGGTCTTATTGCCAAGCTGGTGTTCACTTGTGCTGTTCCTCTCTTGCTGCCCACTCTTACTGTCCCCTCATGCTGTTCTGGTTTCACCCAAAAATACTCCTCCTTTATACCATTTTTCTATCAGTCAGGTCTGGTGAAAACTGGTCAGCTCATCATAAAAAGATGCATCTCAACTGGCTATTTCTCGCCACACCCACAAGAGATATTATTAATGGGGGAAGGTTCCAGAAAGAGGTTTATCAGATGTGTAGCATTTGGTTTCTTATCTGAACTCTTTGTTTTGTTGACAAACAAAAACAGTTTGGCTTCTGTCCTCACTCCTTCATATTTAACTAGGAGAGACCTTCGAGTTCTCAAATGCCTACATCCTGTCAAACCCTTTGAAGCAACCTTTATTGGTGTAATTGTGTGACCCCCCTGCAGTTTGGGACAGCTGAAATTACCCTGTATTTTTAATTAAGGAAACAGATTTCCAATTGTATATCTTAAGCCATAACACACACACATATATCTCCACAAACACAAACCCCTGTTATAAGTCATATTTGATCAATTTGACTTTCTTACACTACCTTGGGTTCCTTCTTTTTTACTAGATCAGAATGTGTAGCGTCAGAGACTCTGCCATGGGAGAAAAGTAAATGGTTATTTTTTTTTTCCGAGATAACCAGGTTTGTCTGTGAAAATTCCTTCTTAAATCCTTATGTGTTAAATGAGCTAATTTCAAGAACAATAGGCCTTTGTCTCAGTGTAGGGGGCAGAAATATTTTAATGACATTTTATGGGAATTTATAGCTAGTTTTTGAAGAAAAGTCTGAAAAACACCTACAATCTTATGTGAAAATCTTAGGCATAGGATTATAAGTGATAGTTTGACATGACGTATGGGATTCCCTAAATACCTCAATGGGTCATAAACCAATAATTCCAGTAACCAATATGTGCAATTTTTAATATGGTTTTGCTGTGCCATCTTCAGGAATAATAGAATTATTGCTAGAAGAATCCCCCAAATATCAACAGAATGTTATTTTGGTTTTGTCCAATCAGATAATAATGCTGACATATTATAGTGAGATGACTAATAAGCCAATCAAGAAAAGGGTGGGCTGTGCTTTCTGATAAGGACTGTTACCTTATAAAATACTAAGGCCTAGGGTAGCTCTCTCTCTTGTTCCTTGCTTCCAGTGAAGTAACATCTAAGAATTCCAAGAGATACACGCTTTGATTGTCTGGTAATTATATCTTTCTTTAATATTATTAGTTCTGTAAAGTTCTAAGAATTATATATTTCCTCTATAATTGAGGAAAAATATTTTATAATAGTTGTGCTAGATATAGGCCTGGCCAGCTGCATACAGCAAAGTATTATAAGCTTTTAATGGCTATAGTTTATTCTGGGAACTAAACAGAATTAATTTGTCAATTTACCCAGATAATTGAGAAATATTTGATAGCAGTTAGATCACTATAGCATTGTATATATATTAATCTAATTATTGATACCTCTATAATATTATATTTGTGTTTCTGGAAAGGTTATTTACCGAATATTTGAGCTAGTGAATTCTTTTAATTCATGAATTAACTCTGAATATGCTATTTGTCTATCTTGGTGTGTATTTCATAGAATGTCTTTATTGCATGTGTGTTTGGGCCTAACTTTTGTAGTGGGAAGTTTCTTTTAACCTCACCCTAGACAAAAGAAGCCACCATCTTGGGTGGGGCAACCAGATACCTTGTATATGTGTATTAACCCTAGGAGTGCTATAGGTGTTATAATAGGATTGCTACTGTCATTTTATATTATATGTTGCATGAAGTATTTATGGTGCTTTCTACACATATATTAGTCTACAATTATTCTACAATTCCTGTGTTATTCTATATAGCCAATGCACTAAGATTTCTTCAGCATTGGAGATCTTAGTGAATAGGGTACATAGAATAACATTAGAACTGGAGAAGTGATAAACTGGAGAAATCATCTCTACTTTACTGCATCTTTATCACCACTTAGTGAATCTCTCCCCGAATGCTAAGTCTACAGAGACCTATTTTGCAATCAATTGGTTAAAATTCCCACTTAAATCAATGAGAAGTTTTGTCTCATTTGACATAGGGTTGCTTCATATTCCTTTTAAACATAAGGGTCCATCTCTCCCGAGTGTCCCTCTTTAGGAGATATTAGAGGTCCATACCTCCTGAGTGTCCCTCTTTAGGAGATATTGGGGGTCAGGACCTCCTAAGTGTGTCACTTTAGCAGATATTAGTGGGCCATACCACCCAAGTGCATACCATCCAACTGTTCCGATTTACGCGGGACAGTCCTGAATTTATGGCCCAAACCCGCTGTCCCGCCCGTATTACTGTCTGTCCCATTTTACCAGGCCTGCTGCATTTTGCCCACACACTACCGGCTCCAGCAGCAGCTAGACGCACGGCACGCTGAGTGAGATTGTGTGTGAGCAGCGTCACCGTGCTGAGTGACATCATCTTTTACTCTGCGCATGTGTGCCACACACTTGTTAAATGTGTGCACGCACGCAATGGCACCATAGTCCACCTGCTGCAGCAGTGAGTTAGAGTGAGGCTGAGATAGCCACTGCACAGAAGACTCTCTCCACCCGCTGGCATACTGGGTTACCGCGCCTCAGCCTGAGTAACAAATACAGATCATTTGCATCCTGGTCCTCCTGTACCCTACAGCCTCAGGTACAATATAATTTGCAGTGTGTCCAATCACAGCAGTAGCTCTCAGACAGAGCTATTTATTATTTGCACGGGGGGAGGGGCATTGCTAGAGGCAACGCACGGCACAGTGCTGTCTCCACCACACTGAGCCTGCCTGGTGGCATCTTTTTATCGATCGGGAGGATAGTAGCCCTGCTGCTGGTGGTGTCTGAATCAACTTCAGACACTCGGACAGAGCAGTGTCAGACAGTGGGGTGTCTGAGGAGTGGTCATGCAGCGCTCACATACCACTTCCAGCAGCCGCTGCACAAGTCATGTGCTTTCATTCAATACTTAGTGCTCAGTGTTCACGGCCTCCTAGTACCCTCTCATACCTCCCAACACTTAAAATGACGATAGAGGAATATTTGCTTTCGATGGTGTTGCTGGGGGAGTGGCTGGTGGGAGCAGCATGCTAAGCATTTTTTTGGTTACTTCAGGACCTATTCACAGCTCTTTATGGAACTGAACAATTGATGTAGAACAAGGCTCCATTATTTTATATTATATACACATACCAATTTATAAACATATATATTGAAAGGGAATGTTCACCCCCCAAATAAATTAATCTAATTTTTCTTTGAATGTGGACATACCTCCCAAATGTTGCTCTTATAGACACAAATCCCTCTTTTCCACCCTGATGTCCCTCTTTTTTTGGAGATGTATATAAGTGTATCACATTGCTCCACAGCAATTAAACTCACAATGAATGTTTAAATGTCAATATGTATGTTTAGAAATGAGTCTATGTAAACAAATATTTTGGTCTTCTTATAAGTAAATGTATTAGGTTACACAAGGAGCAAGTAGGTCATGAAAAAGACTAACATTCTCAGCAATGCCCTGCCCACCAACGACACCCCATAAACATACCTGGGAACTCTCCGGATTTGCCCCGGAGACTCCGGTTCTGACAGAGTTTTACCGGGTCTCCGGGGCAGAGGCAGATTCCTCCGGATGTGGAGAGTTTCTATAGAAACTCTGCCACATCCGCTTTTTTCTCCCGTTGTGCCTCCGTCCCCAGCCTTCTGTGGGACACATTTTAACCCTCTGAGTGCCAGAGTGGTACGGAATGCATTGCTTTGCAATGCATTCCGTACCACTCTGGCACTCAAAGGGTTAAATCCCCCCCAACCCTCGAGTTAAGCCCCGCCCCTTTGTGACGCGATTAGCGTCATTTTTGTTACCCCCTGCTCAACAGAGGACTACCCTCCGGGTAGCCCTCAAATGAAAGTTCCCAGGTATGCCCATAAAACACGTGTCCCTCTCTGGTAATTTGAAATGTTGGGAGGTATACATTTTAGAAGTTCTGCATGTACTTCGTTTTTTAATTACACCGGCCAATTGACAATTCTTCCCTTCATTCGGTGGTAAGCAACCTTGGGTCTCCGACTGCTGGAGACTACAACTCCCGTCATCCCCAACCAAAGGGATGGAAGCTGTAATTCCCCAGCTGAGGAGACATTACTTACCTGCCTACTGTGTACAGCAGCACTGTCACATGACACTGCACGCCACGCCCTCTACCTACTATTGTGGACCACACCTCCTTGTTATATTCGCACGGCCCACTCTCAGTTCGGTGACAGACGTTCTGTTACCTCTGTCACAAGGAAGACAAGCCCCGCCCATCCACGGCTTGATCGGGAATTATCGCCACTGACTGGGATAAGGACAGCAGTGTGAGACAATGTCGCTACACCTGAGGTAAGTGGCCATGTTGTTGAACGTACACGTCAGTGTTGTGTGTGTAAACGAAGCCATGTACAGGTGTTGGTAGACTGACCCCGTTGTTTAGCCAAATATATGTAAATGTGGTTTCCTACATGTAGTCAGCCTGATACTTACTGGTGTGATTTAAAGGGATAGTAATACTTAAAATGTAAAAAAAAATATGTTGTAGGGTTTATCCCCCTGAGTAAAACAAGAGTACTCCCACTGCTTAAAGGTGTTTCATTCAAAAGTTTTTAATTTTCAAAGTTTAATTTTTTAGGTGCAATATCACAGTGGCCTGAAATTGTACAGTGGCGCTGTTGCTACACCATCCTATGGAGATTTATGGTCAACTGACCAGAGCTGTCCATAGGATCATGTAGCAACAGCGCCACTGTACAATTTCAGGCTACTGTGATATTGCACCTAAAAAATTCAACTTTGAAAATTAATAACTTTTGAATGAAACAGCTTTCAGCAGTGGGAGTACTCTTGTTTTACTCAGGGGGATAAACCATACAACATATTTTTTTTTACATTTTAAGTATTACTATCCCTTTAAAAAATATATATATATATATCCCTTTGGGTGCCTCTGGCGCTCAGTTCAAAAAGTTGACCTTCCTTATAGTCCACGGGATGTGAGTGAGCCCCCCCTGGCGGTTGGATAGTGTGGGTCCTGTATCATACATTGAAGTGTCCTTACTCCCTCATTTCAGGTTAACCCTTTGAATGCCAGAGGGGTAAGTGTTGTGTACCCCGCTGGCACTCAGAGGGTTAAGTCCATAGTTATAAAAGTAATCTGGAGTTATTATGGAGTCAAGCAGCTGCACAACAGGGACAAATAAAAATCCTAAATCCCCATGAGCTTGAATAGTGTTTTTTTAACCCTTTGAATGCTAGAGGTCTCCAATGCACTTAGACCTCTTTAGCATTCAAGGGGTTAAAAGCTCACTTAAAGGATTTTTTAGTTGTCCTGTATGGTGCAGTTTCTTTACTCCAGAACAACTCCAGTTTACTTTTATGAGTATGAACCTTTGATTCCTCTTTCCCATCTTGGTGCGTGGGCCCAGGAGACTCAAAAGGGAGCCCACCCTGACTGAAAGGGGCATCGGAGAGTTGCAGTGGGTTGTTGGCTGTGGGGTGTTATGGGACTGGCTTAGGGAGGGTTTTCTGGTTTTACCTCTGGCGGATAGCTGTAGCGCTTCCTTTTCAGCCTGCGGAGCGCAGGAGAAGGATCAGCATTTAGGTTGATGGTCTGTTGTTTCTAACCTTCTTTCTTTCATGGATGTTGCTGTGTATGGGATCGATTTTGTCATTAGATACTGTTTAGCCTGGTTAGACTATTCTGAGAGAGTTAGCAATTTCTGTTATTCATAAAATAAAATTATGAAATAAAAAAAATGTTTATGCTCATCTTCTCTGGCTGTAATTTATTGCTAATAAATTGTCGTGGCTTGGTAGGTGGATGATTATTCCCCTTTATGCCAGCTCAGTACTTGTTGGGTGGGCATTCTCATTGCGGTGAGGTGAGAGGCATTTGGTTACACATCCCCCTACTGCTGGGCTGTTTACACTGGCTATGGTATATATTCATGGTATGATCAGTGTGAAGAATTGTTTGCTGGTATCGGGGGTGAGAATTCCTCCAAGCCACAGCCTTTTAACTCCAAGTGGTCTGGTGTCCTTTTATTGTTGTGGTCTTTCTGGGTTTTGGGTATGGTTGTTGGTGACAGGGTATGGCATCTTTCAGTAATTTCCCTCTTTTTAGGAGATCAGAATACACACTGTGTCCAGAGGAAGATGCACTCCGAGACCAGTGAATTAAAAACAAAACTTTATTAAATCAGACTAATAAAATCAAACACAAACGGGGGGGGGGGCACAGGGCAAAGTAACCACCGGACCAAACCCCAAACAAAGAAGACCCTTTAATAAGAGGCACACTCATGGGACAGAAAAATAGCAAAAATATTTAATTCAATACATAAATCAACTGTGTGGTGGTATAAAAACAATTAAAAATACAATGGACAGACAAGCATATATAATATACAGGTAGCTACAGGAAAGTGAACCCCTATCCACAGCAATATATAGTGAAAGGGATAAAGTGCTCTATAAACAGTGCAAAAATGCAATATCAATCACAATGTCAAAATGGTGAAAATATAAAAATTCTTATCATATAAATGTAGCAACCATGATGAAATCAAGAGCTCATCCGTCTCCAAAAACACAACGCGTATCGCCGCTATAAGGTGGCTTCGTCAGCTTTTGTCCCTGAGTGCACCTGGACTATTGTGTCTTAAACTGCTATTGGGATTATTAATTGGCTGGTGCAAACCCCATTTCTTGCGTAATAAAATCAAACATCCAGCATCACACAAGAAGGAATTGTGTGCCAATGGCATCATCATGTGCGTTTTGTGCTTCCACAGCATTTAATTATTGATCTGATGAACACTAAAAGAGGTGTAGTGCAAATACAACCAAAACAATCATTGCTTATCATATGGTGTAATTCACATTACAAGTGGTTTACATGGGAACCACTTATAAACAAAAACATAAGTAGTAGTATGAGTTCTCAGCATAGTAAAAATACATGAAAGCAGCAGAATACAAGTATGATTTACCATTTAGAAACATAGAATTTGACGGCAGATTCGGCCCATCTAGTCTGCCCATTTTCCTAATGTAGAAAAACCTCAAACCTTTTCTTATGATAAAGACAGCCTTATGCCGATCCCATGCATGCTTAAATTCTGTCACTGTATTATCCTCTACCACTTCTGCTGGTAGGCTATTCCACTTATCTACTACCCTCTCAGTGAAGTAAAACTTTTCAGTACTGTACACAGTATTATAGGTGAGGTCTAACTAGAGATCTGTAGAGTGGCATGACCACTTCCCTTTTTCTGCTACTAATGCCCCTAGCTATACAACCCAGCACCCTGCTTGTATTCCCCACTGCTTTATTACATTGCCTGTCTACCTTTAAAGGGATAGTAATGTTTCACAAAAACAGCAGCTCCAATTAATCTTCATAGTATTTGAGCCATGGAGTGTGTTATTTCAATACTGTCAGAGTTGTAGTTCAGGAGTAATTGAATTAAAAGTATCCCCCTCCCGCCCCTTTTACCTAATATAACACTGCTCACCTCAGATGTGGAATCTGGTTGCTTGATCAGACAGGTAACAGCAAAGGACAATCTTCTTACTATGAGAACAATGAAAACCCTGTCCCCCTTGATAGGTTTTTCAGCTTTTTCCCTTATCTTGATTGACAATGGTCCCTCTCTGCAGTCTACATGGGCACCTCCCTGCTGCTCTGAGCTGAGCAGTGTTATATCAATAAAAGGGGTGGGAGGGCATACTGTATCATTCAAGTACTCTCGAACTACAACTTTGACAGAATTGAAATAACACTCTCCAAGGCCCAAATACTATGATTAATTAGAGCTGTTTTTATTATGAAACATTACTATCCCTTTAAGTCATTAGAAATAATAAGTCATTACTATGAGTGAGAGGAGGGTACACCAGCAACGAATGAGAGGAGGAGGGTCCCCGGCAGTGAGATGGGGCGCTCTGGCAATAAATCATAGGAGGGTGCTCCAGCATTAAATTAGAGGAGGTTCACTGTCAGTGAGTGTAAGGAAGGAGCCTTTGGCAGTGAATGAGTGGGGGTTGCCCCTATCAGTGAATGAGAAGGGTAGCCCTACAGTGATACCACAAGTTAGCATATGAATAAATGAGGCATTTCTCAGAGGTTATCCAGAAATGTTGACCATTGGATATTCTAAAAGTCTATGTTTTCGAAACTGTAACCAGAGTTCTAATCTACTACATCTTTTGACACAATAGCATCTTTGTTTAACCCCTTAGCGACCCTTGACGTACCAGGACCGTCAAGGGTAAATTTGCTTTAAGGACCAGTGACGGTCCTGGTACGTCAAGAGTTAAATGGTAGCAGCGCGCCGCCGTGCACGCTGCTACCATTCAATCCAGGCTGAGACTGAGCGGTCCAGTACCGGACCGTTCAGTCTCAGCCTCTGTCGGTAGTGCCGGGTCATGTGATCGCTGCGTCAGCGATCACATGTACCGGCATTCTAAATCTGTGAATGAGGCAGTGCTACTCACTGCCTCTAGTGTCTCCTCTCTGCTAATGGGTCCCTTACATCAAAGTAAGGGACACAGAAGCAGAGAGGAGACACCTAGTGGAAATACAAAATACAGCAGCTGGGGGTGTTAACCCCTTCACTGCTGGTACAGGAGGATGGTTAAATGCAGGTCAATATCTGACCTGCTAAATACACTTTTTTTTTTTTTTTTTTTTTAAATAAAAACAACACACTTTTTTTTTTTTTACAAATAAAATATTTTATTTAAAAAAAAAAAAAAACACATCTCAAGAAACAAAATTGGAAGTGTGACTGTTGTGGAGTCATGTAATACACTTACACCGCCAAATGTAATGAACAAAAAAGTGGGAAAATAGGGTGGGAAAAAGGGACATGGGTATTTTCAACCAGGGGGGACAGTGGCCACTTTAAACTGCACATTTTGTAGGTATGACTGACTATTCATACCTTTCATGCAGTCTCCATAAATATTTAACCCTTTGCGCCCAATTGATCCCAAGAGAAAAAACAAAAATGATGGGGTTTTTTTTACATTTTTTTTTACCTTTTTCTTTAATTTTAATAAAGTAAATGGTGGGTTATCCATATAAGTGGGGTATCAAAGGAAAGCCCTATTTGTTTGTAAAAAAAAACAGTATATAATTTATGGGGGTGGAATAAAAGCCTAAGAGGGAAAACACTGTTGAACAAAGACATAGTCAAAAAGGTCAGAATTGCTCCGGTCCTTAAGTCAAATCCACCTCTGATTTTCCCGGTCCTTAAGGGGTTAATGCTAATCTCTTGTTGTTGGTAGTACATGGTCAAGGGCAGTGTTTGGTGGAGTATTATAGGAGTTGTAGTCCAGCATCAGGTGGTGGCCTCAGATATGCAGCGACTAGTAGAGTAAAGAGGATACCTTTTATTGCCTGAGTGGCTCTAGAATGCAAGCTTTCAAGACAATTTAGGTATCTACTTTAGGAATAATAAGAAACGCATTGCCCATTATCGAGATAGAGGCATTTAATCAGGTTTGTCAAGAACTCTGTGAAGAAGTTTATGATTCCAATGAACATTCCAATATGGTCCTTCAAAAGTATCCAAGCAGGTTGAAAAATGCTAGGCTAGTTTACTGGCCTGGTCAACCAGCTGGGTTGACCCAATTGGTCGTTTGGCTCAGTAGACCAAACTACAGCAGTCTGTCTATAGGGCTGTTAGACTGAGTAGTTCTGACCTGATCTGCACAGCTACTCACACACACACAGACTGTTAAAGGGGCAGACTGAACCTTGCATGATCAGATTGCATGCATTTCAGTGTGTGTGTGTGTGTGTGTGTGTATAGAGGAAATGCTGGCAATATGATTGCTGGGGTGTTCCAACCAAGATCTCACTATGTATGCCCTCTTTTTTTATTTTTTAAAACTCACAGTATGGGAGCATACAAAGAAACTGCCCATATGTGTATGTTGGCATTTATTGAAATTGAAGCTCCTTGGCCTTTTAGATAGTATTCAAGTATCTTGTTTGTGAACAACATATGATTCTTATAGATCTCTGATCTTCAGGTTATCTGTACGATTTGTTCCCCTCTCGTAACTCATTAGAGGTCTTTCTAAAGTTATCTGGCAATCTCTCATCAGTTGCCAAAATTTACCATTTGCTTCTGATGACTTGAAAGTGTGTGAAAGATCTGTTCCTCATTCTATCAACAGACAAGAACACTACATTTAAAGCTTCCATAATATCTGAAAATAATCTGCTGTGCTCATCAGACATGGTGAGCACAGATCCAAAACAGTCATACTATATTCTCAAACAGGATTCCTGGTTACCATCTACAAAGCTAAGGTACTTCAGAGACAATGGACACACTATCTGCCGACAAATGCATAAGGGCAGCTTCTTCTTTAGTCCAAATACCCATGAAAGTTGACTAAAATTAGACACATTATGAGCTCTCTAAATGAATATTTGAAGCGTCAACTCTAATTAAACGCGTGAGTCTATGAAAAAATCTCTCACATGGAATGATTGTTGCAGTTTATAAAACACACACACATGCGCACACACACACACGAGACCTGCATATTTTTGCAATCATTAACTGATGGTGTTTCATTTTTCATTGCCTTTTTTCTTTTCATTTTTACTTTTTAAAATCTTTCTTGAAAAAATACACATTTAAGAACATCTGAACTTGTATTTATTGCTCTCGACAGCCATATTGCTATTAACTAAAATAATCTGTTTAATATGTATATAGCAACCTTTTATGCAACTCTACATGACAGCATCCTTTTTACAGTTGTCTTCTCTATTTCATTTTGTGCAGACCTGTTCTTCAAAACTACTCTATATTTTAATTTACCTATAGAGGAAGATTATCATTACACAGTTCAAAATGAACTGACACATTGACTTTACACAGCAATGTTTCTCTTCATAGTTTTAAAGTCACAGTGTCGCTTATTTGTTATACATTCGATTTTGTGTCCACTCTGTCACTTTTTACTACATTGTTAGTTCCTTTTGATAGCATGACACTTTTCTTTTCTGAAAAAAAAAAAAAGCAGAGAGGTACATTTTCATATCTCATCTCTAAGGGAAGCTGTGGCTGTGAGGTCCCATTGGGGGCATCCATCAAGCATGATGCTTATTTTCATCAATACAGGTAAAAGGGACACCTTTTTTCTCTTGGTGGTAGTGTCCCTTGTCCCTTTAAAGGGTTAATTTCACCTCTTTGTGGGTTTTTTTTGGGTTTTTTTTTTTTGCAGGGTGAGTATGCTAATTCTCTTTGTTTCCAAATCACTAAAATTCATTTTAAAGGGTTAGTAATGTACAAAAAAGTTTTTTTGCATTTACAAGAGCTTAAAAAGCTGAGCTAAATGCAAAAAAAGTATCTCTCAAACTTCTATGGTTTGAGAGATACAAGCATTTAAAATTTGATGTCTTGTCTCGCGTTATTGACAACAAATCCCTTCATTGGAATGGTCTAAAACGTGTGCCTGGTTTGCAAGCACGTTTTAGACCATTCCAATGAAGGGATTCGTTGTAACTAACGAGATTGCGGCTCTGCTGCAGAGCCTCCGTGTTGACCAACACGGATCTCCTGCTGACAGCAAGACATCGAACTTTAAATGCCTGTATCTCTCAAGCCATAGCGGTTTGAGAGATACATTTTTTTGCATTTGGCTCAACTTTTTAAGCTCTTCTAAATGCAAAAAACTTTTTTATGGACAGTACTAACCCTTTAATGGTGCATTCCCTTAAAAAAAAATAGTTGAAGTGTGAAATCTATTGTACATCTCTCTAATTTTCTCCCTTGAATAGCAATCACAGTATATTGTACAAATATAATTCTCTCTGCAGTTGTCCACTCACAGCTGGACACAACAACAATGACCAGAACCAGTTCTCTGAGCATCTCTATAACTCACTGATGATGAACAAGGATAAGGATAAGGTCAATGAGAAGATCCTCAATCTCACCCTGGAGATCATCTTCCTGCTGACTGGACAGGTGAGAGATTCTGGACGTTATTATTATCTTCAGTAACTTAGCTGGGCCTGTGGAGCATTAAAGGAAAAAAGATACATCCTAACAGGCCCGGATTTCTGAATAGGCAGACAAGGCACTTGCCTAGGACGCCCGATTTTCAGGGGCGCCTTGCAATGCCATTGTCACGCCCACAATTTCGGGTGCCTCACACTGCCATTTGAATAAATATTTTTCCTGTAACCGTGCGCCTAGGTTATGCCCTCAACTCGAGGGCGCAGGCGCTGTTACCTGGTTCTTGTTTAGAAGTCTATGCCGCCGGGGCCGCCCCATGTGACCCTCTGCTGTGTCTGATGTCACAAGACGTCCCAAGGTGACCAATGAGAGCAGAGGTAGAGGCTCTCTGTTCTCATTGGTCACCACGCTGCCGACGAACAGTCACACACCCGCAAGGAGGTATTGGGAGCAGCTCTGAGCCAAACTAAATAAATGCTCCTGTAAGCTCCATACACTCCACATTTGGAGACTGGTGGCTGAGTGAAGAGGGAGCATTTTGTTTCAGCTCAGAGTCGGGTTGCCAGCGCTACAGTGGCAGTTGTGGACTTGTGGTTTGGCTCAGAGGCAGCAGTGGGTTACCAGGGTTACAGTGGCAGTTGTGGACTGGAATTGTGGTTCGGCTCAGTGGTGCTACAGACAGCAGGCTGGCCAGTTGTTGCTGACAGGTGGCAGTGGTATGCAGTAGCCTGGTATGTGTGCTGCTCACAATTATATTTATTTCTTAGGCGGATGTACTGTTGGTTGCTACATCACACACTTCTAAATGGGTGTGGTCAATGGAGGGGTGCGGCCAAGTGAGAGGCATAGTTAGGGGTGGGGCAAAGGCGGGGCTAGGGGTGCCAGGCGTTGTTGTGCCTAGAGGCACCTGAGATGTAAATCCGGCCCTGCATCCTAATAATAACCTCTCATTTGCCTTACTATGGCCAGAATATCTTAATGGCTCCTCTGAATTTTCCCTTTTTCATTCGTTAAAGAAGTAATATCTTTAGTTTCTGGATTTCATGTCAGTGGACATTGGAATGATGTTGCTAGCAGGACCACAGGGCAGAACTCCACTCATGGTAATCTTAATCCATTAAGGGTTTCTGCAGCTCTCTGGTGCTTAAAAGGTTAAGAAGGCTGATGCATTCTAACTGCTTCAGTTAAAAAAAAAAAAATCCCTTACCTGTCATGTCAGCCTCCATGGACACTACGTGCATGGCTGATTTGAAGATTTTAGCTCTTGAACAAAGCCACAGTGGTAAAATTCATAAGGACCTTTGGCATTTTTGGGCCATAGTAAAGTAAGTGTGTGTTTTGGAGAGGGGGTTGTTATTATTAGGAGGAGTTATTTTAACATGGATGCTGGACAGAAAACCATGTGTTTTGATATCTATCTATAAATATATATATATATATGTATATATATATATATGTATATATATATAAAAGAGAGAGCCTCATTGCATAATTTGTTTCCTCAGGACAGAACATAATTTATGTCTCCTCAGAAGACACACACAGAACAGAATAGCTCATTATATAACTTATGTCTCCTTAGGAGACACACACATCCAGATGTGACAGTAAGGAGGAGTTACTGCTTCCATTGGGTGATTCATCATGCAGGGAGCTGGCCTGCCCCCACTATCCAGCCCGCCACAACTATACAACCTACCAAAAAAACAAAATGGCTGCTACTTGATCCTACACCACAGACGAACACACATGCACTATCCAACTCAGGAAAGAAAAAGCACACACACACACACACACACACACACACACACACACACACACACACACACACACACACACACACACACACACACACACACACACACACACACACACACACACACACACACACAGTCATTCACCCTGACGCCCAGTGGCCTCAGCAGGACCTGTAGTACAGCCACTGAAGGGAAGCTGCAGCACCAGGGGAACAAAATGGCACTCAAAGGGTTAAGGTAGGCCCTCATTGCTGAATTATTTCTTGAATGTCATTTGCCATGCAAGACAGAGGACAGACAGCCATCAGGTACACACTTAACCCACTGACTGCCACAGGATTGTGTATCAACTTTTACCCCTCAGGGAGTGTGTTCAAACCCCTCACACTGTAATCTTACATTTCCCTCCCACTTCTCCTCCATCCCCAGCCTATTACTAACACTTTTCCACATTTATGTTAAGCCCCGACCCCTAATCACGATTAAGCCCCACCCACTTTTACCCCAAATTGCCACATTAGTCTCTCCACATCAGCAGCACATGAGTCCCCTCCAGGGACTCCACAAGTCAAAGTTCCCAGGTATGAATACACTTCCCACTGACCACCACTATCCAACCGTGGAAAAAAGTAAAATGGCTGCCACTTGCTCCTGCACCACCCTAACACACATATGCCCTCACACAGCACCAACACACACACACACACACAAAACCAGAAAGAAATATGGCTGACACACACACCGCACAGTCACTCACTCTGACTCCCAGTGGCCTCAGCAGGACCTGTAGTACAGCCACTGAAGGGAAGCTGCAGCACCAGGGGAACAAAGTGGCACTCAAAGGGTTAAGGTAGGTGTTCATTGCTGAATTATTTCTTCACTGTCCTCATTTGTCATACAACACAGAGGACAGGCAGCCATCAGGTACACACTTAACCCACTGACTGGGTTGTGTATCAAGTTTTACCCCTCAGGGAGTGTGTTCAAACCCCTCGCACTGTAAACTTGCATTTCCCTCCCACTTCTCCTCCTTCCACAGCCTATTACTAACACTTTCCCACATTTATGTTAAGCCCCGCCCATTACTCATGATTAAGCCCCGCCCCCTCCAGGGACTCCACAAGTCAAAGTTCCCAGGTATGAATACACTTCCCACTGCTATTTGTCTCTGACATACCACCTATACGTTTAACCCTTTGAGTGCCAGAGGGGTGTACAATGCATTGCAATGCACTCTGGCATTCAAAGGGTTAACATGCTGTAACGCTCCTTATATTTTCTGATTTCCATTTGCACAACCCAAACACACACAGACACAATACTGCAATTCTAGCCCAAAGTAAAGTAGAAATAAAATACAAATTGCATACCTCCCAAGTGTCCCTCTTTAGGATATATTAGTGCCACATGTCTGTGTTTATCAGTGTGTCTACATTTCACAAATGTACGCCCAACGGTCATAACATGACGGGCAATTGCTAGTCTATATATATATATATATATATATATATATATATATATATATATATATATAAAAGAAAGCCTCATTACATAATTTATGTCTCCTCAGGAGAGACACACACCCAGGGGTGGCAGTAAGGAGGAGTTACTGCTCCCATTGGGTGATTCAATGGGGGGTGATTTTCACAGGACTATCCAGCCTTCCCACCACTATCCAACTGAGGAAAAAAACAAAATGGCTGCCACTTACTCCTACACCACAGACATACACACACATACCCCACTCACACAGCACTAAACACACACCACCAAATAAGCACCACAGATACACACAGAGCACCAAACACACACACAAAACCAGAAAGAAATATGGCTCACACACACACCACACAGTCACTCAGTCTGACTCCCAGTGGCCTCAGCAGGACCTGTAGTACAGCCACTGAAAGGAAGCTGCAGCACCAGGGGCACAAAATGGCACTCAAAGGGTTATGGTAGGCCCTCACTGCTGAATTATTTATTGACTGTCATCATTTGCCATGCAAGACACAGGACAGGCAGCCATCAGGTACACACTTAACCCACTGACTGCCACAGTGTTGTGTATCAATTTGTACCCCTCAGGGAGTGTGTTTAAACCCCTCACACTGTAAACTTGCATTTTCCTCCCACTTCTCCTCCTTCTCCAGCCTATTACTAACACTTTTTCACATTTATATTAAGCCCCGCCCCCTACTCGCAATTAGGCCGCGCCCACTGTTAACCCAAATTGCCCCATTGCTCTCTCCACATCAGCACCACATGAGAGACGCCACAAGTAAAAGTTCCCAGGTATGAATATATTGCCCACCCTGCCCACCACTATCCAACTGAGAAAAATAAAATGGCTGCCACTTCCTCCTACACCACAGACACACACAAATGCCCCACTCACACAGTACCAAATACACACACAAAACCAGAGAAAAATATTGCCCACACACACATATACACACACACAGTCACTCACTCTGACTCTCAGTGGCCTCAGCAGGACCTGTAGTACAGCCAACTGGTGCTGCAGCTTCCCTTCAGGAGAACAAAATGGCGCTCAAAGGGTTGAGGTAGGCCCTCATTGATCAGTTATTTCTTGGCTGCCATTATTTACCATGCAAGACAGAGGACAGGCAGCCATCAGGTACACACTTAACCCACTGACTGCCGCAGGGTTGTGTATCAAGTTTTACCCCTCAGGGAGTGTGTTCAAACTCCTCACACTGTAAACTTGCATTTCCCTCCCACTTCTCCTCTTTCCACAGCTTATTACTAAACTTTTTCCACTTTTATGTTAAGCCCCGCCCCCTACTCATGGTTTAGCCCCGCCCACTTTTAACCCACATTTCCCCATTGGCCTCTCCACATCAGCACTACATGAGTCCCCTCCAGGGACTCCACAAGTCAGTTCCCAGGTATGAATACACTTCCCACTGCTATTTAACTCTGACATGCCACTCTATACCTTAACCCTTTGAGTGCCAGAGGGGTGCATAGCGCATTGCAACACCCTCTGGCATTCAAAGGGTTAACATGCTGGTCTAACGCTCCTCTTATTTTCATCTTTCCATTTGCACAACCCAAACACACACAGGCATAATACTGCAATTCCAAGTGTCCCTCTTTACGATATATTAGTGCTTCATACCTCCCAAGTGTCCCTCTTTAGGATATATTACTGCTTCATACCTCCCAAGTGTCCCTCTTTAGGAGGGACACTCCCTTTTTGACACACTTTTCTACCCTTTTGTCCCTCTTTTCTGGAGATCACAATAAGTAGTGTATGTATCACATTGCTCCACAGCAATAAAAGTCACATAAATGTGTACTTAATCTTCAATATATGTGTTTCTAAATTAGTCTGTGTCAATAAAATACTTTACTGTTGCTGCAAATAATTTATTCAGTTACACAAAGTAGTGTCAATAGGTTTAAACCCTTATACACTCTTAACTTGCAGGGAAGTAATGTACAAGGGAGGGATTGAGGGATATCAGATGCCTATGCTACTCAAACAGTTAACCCTTGGCGTGCCGCAGAGTTATGCAACACATTGCTTTGCAATGCGTTCACAATCCCTCTGTCACTCAAAGGGTTAAAGAGATAGTAATACTTCTATTAAAGTTTACCTGTGAGTCTTCTTTATATTATTTAACATGTAGCACTATACTTATCTGCTTACAGTGTTGTACTTAAAATGATATTCCAGCCAAAAGGATCCCCCTCCTGCCCCTTTCCCTGCGTCACTCAGCCTCTCAGTCTGGTCCGGATGGAGTGTGCCAAGGGACAATCTTCAGTAAGCAAAAGGAAAATTATGTACTCCTTCATCAAGGGGTTCATTATACTTACTGAATGAACCGGAATCCACATCTAATGGGAGGCGGCCAGAAGTGGCGGGAGGGGGATCATTTTGGCTTCAATACAGTTTTAACTACCGCACTAAGTAATTAAATATAGTGGTACATGTTACTAAAAATATAAACAAGACTCGGAGATAAACTTTAATAGAATTATTACTATCCCTTTAAAATATTATATACTCTTGACATTTTCCAGTGTGACCATGTTGGGGGTTTTGGACCCTTTTTTTTTTTTTATGGACACTACATGGCCAGGAAGATCCCTGTTCTTTTCTCAACTCACAGACGCCCATCTCCACTCCCTGCCAGCCCCTAGGCTCAGGCCTGTTTCCTCACAATCAACAGTGGCTTCTTCCTCCCGCACTGGATCCGGACATGGCAAGGCACATTGTGGGGAGAAGAGTGTCTCCACTGTACGAGAGCCAGTAATATGGGGCTCTGAATCTACATTATTTATCATTGCACCACAATGCATTGGATGCCTTTCCAGCACTCAAAAGGTTAACTGACATGACATACCACTGTAATACTGCATGGCACTCTATGGCTTAACATGCTGGTATAAGTCTGTCTTACATTATCTTTTATTTTCTGCTTTCCACTTCTACATGTCAAACATACAGAGGCATAATACTACAATTCTGCCCCAAAGTAAAGTAAATAACAAATACCATTGATTTCATGGTTTCAGGACCACAGTGGGGATGACAACACATTGTGTAGCAATGTTCTCTGGTCCCTAGGGGGCTACATTTTACTTCTAACTCTCTGAATACTGCAGATGGTTACCTACACACTACTGTAAAGCTCCTACACTAATCCCAGGGTGGCCACAGCCCCCACTTCTACACTCAGAACCTGCAGATTCAGAGATCCAGCAAGAGCCTCCCACACACTGGGGGCGCTATCACTGTGTCAGTGTCCCCTCTGTCTGTGTATGTCTGTTGCGTGTCTGTGTATCTGTTCCATGTCAGTTCCGTGTGTGTATGTCTGTTGCGTGTCTGTGTGCGTGTGTGTCGGTTGCATGCGTGTGTCTGTAGCGTGTACACGTATGTCTGTTGCATGTGTGTATGCGCGCGTATGTCTGTTGCATGTGTGTATGCGCGCGTATGTCTGTTGCATGTGTGTATGCGCACGTATGTCTGTTGCATGTGTGTATACGCGCGTCTGTTGCATGTGTGTGTGCATATCTGTTAACTGTGTGTGAGCATGTCTGTTGCACGCATGTGTGTCTGCGCATGTATGTTGTGTGTGTACATCTCTGTTACATATGTGTGTCCATGTGTGCATCTCCGGTGTGTCTGTGTGTGGGTGCATGTCTTTTGCATGTTTCTGCCGCTCACTGTGTGTATGTGTCTGTCTGTGTGTGGCATATGTCTGTGTTTATCAGTGTGTGTGCATTTCACACACGTGCGCCCAACGGTCATAACATGACGGGCAACGCCGTCCCACATTGCTAGTATGTAATAAGAAAAGAGCCACTGACCTTGTGGGACCATGACTGACTAGTCCGAGACTCAGACGAGGAGGTGCTTTTACAGAAGTTGTATGATTTGTAAGGGAGACATCGGAACATATGTTTAAAGTCAAAAGTGGAGCAATTCTGGAACAAATCATGTTCATAATATTTGAAAAATTAAACTATCAGGAAGCAAACACAGTAAATTAACTTCCTGATTAATTGAACTTTTGTAACTTCTGAATAAAACAACTAACAGTAGTGGGAGGGACCTTGTTTTACTCAGCAGGAAAAACTTTATAACATATACATTTTCATTAAAAGGATAGGAATACCTGAAAATAAGTTTATTTTATATTGTAGCCCTTAAAAAACCACGAAAGATGATATAAGTCTTATCTCCCAAACCTTTATGGTTTGGGAGATATTCATATGTAAAATATAGTATAGTTCACTTTTCCTTGCTGTTTCAGCCAAGTCTGCCATCTAGTGGACAGATTTGGAATTCGGTCCACATTGCAACCGGCAGCTCTTTAGCACTGCCGAGATCACGATCTTTGAAAATAACTACTTCATTGGAACTGTGTACAAAGTGTGCCTGGCTTGAAAGCACACTTTGTAGACCATTCCAATTAAGAAATTCTTTTTAAAGATCATGATCTCAGCACTTCTGGAGAGGCACTGCTGGTCGGGCGACCGGATTCCAAATCTGAAGGGTGGAGCAATGACATCACTCCAGGGGAAACTTTACTTCTGAATATCTCCCAAACCATAAAGGTTTGGGAGATAAGACTTATATCATTTTTCATGTTTTTTTAAGGGCTACAATATAAAATAAACTTATTTTCAGGTATTACTATCCCTTTAAAGAAAAAAGTCTACTGCTCTTCTCCTTTAAAGGTAAAACCTTTTAGAAAAATTGGTAGCATAGACTACTATACAGCAAGATAGGACTGGAAAAAAATATCAGGTGTATGGCAAGGTAAACCATGAAAAAATAGTTAGCAAGCCTGCTGCAAGATAAGTCTTGAAAAATATGAACAGGCTGAAGCTTATGGAAAGGAAAGCCTTCAAAATATTTTTGTTCCTGGTAGTGGGCTGGTGGGCTGAACGGACACAAGTAAATGGTGGTGGAAGATGTCTGATACTTCCCTTGGGTCATACTCCTAACTCATAACCCATATTCTACCGGATGGACAGTCTGTAGATGTTCCCTTACACCCTGCATCCTATTAGTCTCCACCATACTGCTGTATGTGGTCACTGCATCACACGATGTGCAATGTGTAGAGACATCTTGCCATATTGTCACATCTGCTGAATGCTTGTCTGGTGGTGGCAATGCAGTGTCGGTGCTGGGGACTTCGGACACCCTGAGGGTGCTAGGGGGATACTTGGGGATATAATTCTAGCTTTTCCTGGGTCCTAACACAAAATGAGACAGATGACAATGATTTTGTATTTGGGGGTTGCCTGAATAGGCATTCTAGTTTGTGATTGTGGGCACACTGGGGATGAACATTGACTGCACTTTCTCCCTAGTTTTACCTGAAGTGCTGGGGAAGGTGACTTGTGGCGTAGCTGCTGCCTCAGCCTTAAGATTAGTAGAAGGAACCACCATAATGTGTCCCATATTGCCGGTGGTGTTGCTTCCACCAGTCTCACTCCAACCAATACTTACTATCCATAAGCATGGTGGATACCCCAGCCTGGTCCTGTGACATTTGATGCTACTCAGCCAACTAAGGAGGTAAATTATCATAATGTAATTGGCAGTGATACAGAGTCTCAGTCCCATATGCAAATCTCTCTCCAACTCTGTTTCAGCTAAAAAGGCTCTTTATTCCCTCTCATGATTGTCATCATTATTACCATCATCAACAGATTCAGCACTACGCTCCTCTTTTGGTGGTAAATGTGATATTGGTGGTGCACCTTGTTTCACAGTCATACACTACCGGCTCAAGCAGCTGCAACTCTTTGCTGCTAATACTGCATACAACCACCTGCGTGAAATCTAAATTTCCCCTTTTGAGAAACATACTCTAGTGGCATGAGCGTGCAGTAGCAGCAGTACTGTGTGTTTGTGCTGGTCTCCCACTAACACTAGTACTACTGCTGCTTGTGGAGAAATCCACAGAAAGCACATCAGCAGCAGCAACCCACCAACTTCTTACAAGTAGTCAGCAGCAACACTCCTCCAAATCTATTTTATTCACTTTAGTTTTTCACTTGTACAGCAACTACTGTGTGTCTCCCAATCGAACAAAAACCTCACAGAATGGTGTGTACTTCTGAGTTTTTATGGTATTACTCTGGGAATCCATAGAAAGCTTAGGCAAAAAAAAAATCTTGTTTGTTTTTTTTTAGCAAAAATTCTTGCAAAAAGAAAACTGGACTTTTTGTCACTATATAGGACTCAATAAAAAGTAACTGACTTACAAGACCATGATACATATTCACAGCATGCCTGATATTTATTAACGTCTCACTATATAGGATTGTATGGTTGTAACGAAGCAGAGAGACCGTGTCACAGACAGCAGCAGTTCTTGTGCAACAGACAGATTCTGCAGGACCGACAGCCCCATCATGGAACCTTCACCGAAGTCGCTGAAACGGGAGAGAGACAATGACCAGACATCCCTGGAATTGACCATCAAGGTCTTTGGTAAGAAGAGATTTACTCATCCTATAATATAAAAGGCCAGAATGTTTGTCCGATGCAGTCATGCTCTGTAGAGACTGTGCATACTCACAGAATGCTGCATGACTGCATCGGCGCTGCCAGTGAGGCGGTGGCATTACACAGAGCAGGACCGGCCTCTTTACCTCACCGGACTTTTACACAGACTTTTACACTACTTCTATTATAAATGCCAATCCAGTAGGGATCCACAAAACTGTAGATCATATTGAGCTATTGTCATGGAGAGAGAGTGCAAAGGATAGACCAAGTTTAAAGTGCAGTGTATACACATATACACATTCGATGCATCAGTCAATATATGTATATATATATATTTTTTTTTTTTTTTTTATTATTATTACATCTTTATTGAGTGAAAGGAGAAATGAGCAGAATACAGTACATGTAACAAAAGGAAGTACAACAAAAACCAAAAAAAACAAGAAGATAACCACAGTATGAGATTACATTATGGCGTGAGGACAAAACATGAGCAATAGCCACCAAAAATAGGGAGGAGTCAGGTAGAAAAGCATGACTCGCAGGAAAAGGCAGGTAGCCCCAATAGGACCATCAACAGTATAGCTGTCCGAACATGGGATCCCTGCTAGCGGGAACAAAAGGAGGCAATCTCAGTAGTGGAATATGGGGGAGCGACACAGGAATGACTCTTAAAGGGATAGTAATGTTTCATAATAAAAGCAGCTCTAATTAATCATCATAGTATTTGGATTTTGGAAAGTGTTATATCAATTCTGTCAGAGTTGTAGTTCAAGAGTAATTCAATGACAAAGTATCCCCCTCCCGCCCCTTTTACTGATGTAACACTGCTCAGCCAGATCAGAAGGGAGGTGCCCAGGTAGACTGCAGAGAGGGACAATCTTCAATTAAGATAAGGGAAAAACCTGAAAAACTTGTCAAGGGGGGCAGGACTTTCATTGTTCTCACAGGAAGAAGATTGTCCCGTTCTGTTATCTGTCTGGTCTATGGACTGCATTCCACATCTGAGAAGAGATGGCTTACACTAGGTAAAAGGGGCGGGAGGGGAAACTTTGCTTGTGAATATCTCATAAACCATAAAGGTTTGAGACATAAGACTTATATCGTTCTTCATGTTTTTTTAATGCCTACAAAATAAAATAAAGATAAAACAAATTATTAGTATCCCTTTAAATAGAGGGGGACAATGGGTTAGAGAAGGAGAATTAAGGAGTACTAGAGAGAAAAGAGCTGGGAGGGAGAGAGTGAACCAACAAGAACATACAGAAGTATAAGAGAAACTAGGAAAGATCTGAAAAGAGATGGGGAGAATAGAAGAAAGGTGTGCGAATGCCGAAACGGAGAGAATCAGAAGAATAGGGAGCCAAGCAAGCAGCCCCACAACTGGGGTAGGAGAAATTATGTTGAGAACCATGGCTGGAGGGGGAGACACATTGTCTCTGGGTTAATACCTTTTTGCAATAGCTTAAATCTCATAAGAAGAATCTGGTCCTCTACCTTAGTCTTCCATTCAGACTGAGGGGGCAGAATCCTGTTTCCAGTGGAGAGGTATCAAAGCTTTCGCTGAATTAAGCATGGCAAAGAGTAAAAATTGGGAGATCCTTAAGATAAAGGATTTGTAGGGGGTCATGATGGAGACTGGTCCCCAAAACATTATTGTTGGTGGTGATGCAAGAGTTCCAATAGGTTTGGTTGATCGGACAGTCCCACCACAGGTGGAAATTGGTACCCCTAGCCAAGCGGCATCGCCAGCAGAAGAGTGCCCTATAAGAAGGGGAAATTGCATGGAGTCTAATAGGCATAAAATGACAATGGAATAGCATTTTATGTTCATCTCAAGTGCCTGGGAGGAGAGGGACGCTTTATACATAGTAGACCAAACGGACCTCCAGTCCTGCTTGTCTAGAGAGGCACCGAGCTCCTGTTCCCACTTGGTAGCATAAGGGGGTTTGGGATTGCAAGACAAATCATTAAGGAAACTGTATATCTTCCCTAGAAAACATTTCTTGGAAGGGCAGTCTCTATGAATAAGCTTCTCAAAAGCATTAAAATCTTTAGGTGTACGTGTGGAAGCTACAAGGTGTCTGAAGAAAATGTTTCAAGCGAAGATATCGCCATATCTCTCTCAGTGGTAAGTGGAATCTAGAAGACAAGCTGCCGAAAGACAGAACTTATAAATATAAATAAATATCCATAATACTAGCATGCGGGATCACAGACCACAGAGGATATTGTGAAACGTCTAACGTGTGAGGGGATGTGTGATCATAAAAGATATGAGTCAGAGGTGAGGGCAGGGGAAGTAGAGAACCTTTACGTGTTTTAGTGCTGTTCAGAGTTAGGACAGGCGAAATGAGAGGATGGGAGGCAAAAGCACCTGACTGTTCGGATGCAGGTAAGAGAAAATCAAAAATCGCATCTTTGCCCGGAAGGCACCGGAGCTCTATAGGTACCCAAGCTTTCTGGACCTCATTGTGTATCCAGTCAGGTACAGTGGATAAAAAAGCAGCCTGGTGATATCTGAGTAAATGAGGAATGCCTAATCCACCACAAGATCTATGATGGGTTAAGACAGAAAGCTTGAGCCGGGGTTTCCTAGAGCCCCAAATAAAGTTCGATAAAAGTTTATTCAGAGAGCTAAAAAACAAGAGGCAACTTAATGGGCAAAGTTTGGAATAAGTACAGGATCTTGGGTAGGATCGTCATTTTAACAGCTTGCATCCTGCCAAGCCAAGAGATGGATAAGGGTTTCCATTTGGAGAAATCACTTTTGAAAGTACAGAGAAGTGGGAGAAAGTTTTCGGTATAAAGACTAGAGAAGCACAGGGTCGGGCTTATGCGCCGATAAGAGAGTCCGAATCCGGACCTTAAGCTGACACAGGGCTGTCCATGAGAGGCCAATCAGCAAAGCCTCCGACTTAGTCATGTTAAGTTTGGAGTCAGAAAGGCCCGAAAAAGCCTGGTATTCCGAAAGGAAGGCAGGAATCGAGACGGCCTGTGAGGAGGCAGAAAGCAGGATGTTGTCTGCAAACATGGACAACTTATATTCCCTATCAGCAAGAACTATCCCTGACACAGAAGTGTTAAGCCGCGCATGTTGAGCAAAGGATTCGATGACCAAGACAAAAAATAAGCGAGACAAGGGGCAACCCTCCCTGGTGCCACTGGATATAGAAAAAGATCCAGAGAGTTCACCGTTAACTCAAATCTTAGCACTTGGATTTTGGTATAATGCAAGAATGCATTGACAAAGAAGGGGACGAAAACCAAAGGCAGTCAAGGTCCCTTAGGAAGTTCCAGTGTATCCTGTCGACAGCTTTCTCCGCGTCCGTTGTCAGAAACACCATAGAGGTTTTCTGCAGTAAGGAGTGAAGAATATTGAGAAGTTTCCGAGTGTTATCTCTGGCTTCTCTACCCGGAGTGAAGCCTGCTTGGTCCTGATTAATAAGATGAGGTAGGAAAGACTTGATGTGCTCCGTTAGTACCTTGGCATATATTTTAGTATTTATACTGAGCAAAGAAATGGGCCTACATTTTTTTCATCGCATCAAGTCTTTACCAGGTTTCGGGATGACAGAAATATGAGCTTCAGTCACTGCCGGGTTTGATCCAGTGGCACCAGGCAAGGAGTCAAATGAAGACGTTAACAAAGGAAGAAGCAGGGTCTTAACCCCTTAAGGATAATGGACTTACCTGGTACGTCCCGCAAAAAATTGCCACTTGGTGACAATGGACCAGGTACGTCCCGGAAATCTGGGTCCCTGCGCGGCTACACGCAGTTTGGGGACTCTGGAATGATTTGAAGAAAAAAAATGTACCACGGGCCTTAAGTGGCCGGTCACTAAGGGGTTAGAAGTTTTGTAGTAAGCTTGAGAAAACCCATCTGGGTCAGGGATTTTCCCAACAGGTAGGGAATCTATCACCTTGTTCACTTCCTCCTGTGTAATGGCCCCATCTAGAGATTCGCAAGTGGTACTACTCAACCTAGGGAGTTTAGCCCTTTAAAGATAGGACTGGATCCGAGTAGTTAGGCTTTCAGAACATGGATTCGAGGTCAAAAAGCATTATATGTATATGTTCTATCTTCATAACAGTGTCACAGTGCCTTACCTCGACCTGCGCCATTCGGCCGGGAGCAGGGTTCTGGACTGACTCTCTGGCATCACTAACCGCTTCCCTCTCTGCCTGCAGCCTAGTCTGGTTCCTTCTTACTGGCAGCATTGAATCAGGCACTTGCCTGGACGCCTGTTATAGGCCCATCCTGGGGGACCTAATTGGTCCCGCTTTCTCCTACTCCTTTATAAATCTCTATGGGCCTGTGTATCAGTTACCCTTAAGTTGTTGTTTTGAGCAGTTCAATGATTTGTATTCCTGATTCCTGTGTATGACTGGGCTTGTCTGTCCATCCATCCTGGTGTTGACCTGTGGCTCTGTCTGACCATTCTCTGTGGGCGATCCGTTTTGGCTTAGACATCCTTTCTGGTGAAAACCTGTGGCTCTGGCTGACTACCAGCTCCGTGTATGACCTGGCTTGTCTGACTACCCATCCTGGTGTTGGGTAGTCAGACAAGCTGAAACAAACTTGTTTTTCATCCCTAGTAGAACTATGTATAGAATATCAATGGTTCCTACCTCTGTTTCCATATCTTCTCACTCATGTACTTGTTCTTTATCCCAACTTGGAAAGCCTTGTTTATAAGCTTGCAACTTTAGGCCTCCATCCTAAAGTGAAAGGGATTTGCTGAAAGAAGGGAGGCAAACTGAAAGACCAGCAGAAGGATTTCTGCCCATTGTGTCCACCCCGCTTTGTTCAATTTCCTTTAAATTATTTAAAAATGTAAATATAAATGAGAGCTCAACGATGAGTTCCTTTAACAACGATCCAGCATTTAACTGGTGGACAGCTAAAATGTAGTAACCATACCAGTGAACATACAAGTATAGCAAACACCATTTACATGCCATGCAACAGAAAATGACGTAGTGGATTTGTTAAATAGATTATTATGGCAATTCCATAGATTCCTATTCACTGAACTCCTGGTTGATGGGTCTGTACACATTGCATATATTTATGGCAAGCATCAATTGTTTGCAGCAGAGCACTATATAAAAATATATGAAAGTAATTGTCAATTAAACAGAATCAATTAGCAGCACACTTATCCTCCTGCTAGCTGTGCTCTTTGTTGATAGGTCTGTACACGTATCATATCTATAGCAAACACACGTTGCATGCCGCAGAGTGGTACCTAAAAGCTTATTAAGAGAACTGACAGATAGTATATTGCACCAGTGCACATAGGCTTGCTATACATCGATCCCCTGGTTGATGGGTGTCAGTTCATTTGGCACTACCATGGTTGTCTTACCAAAGGTAGGGGTAGACCTCACTCTTCCAACTAACATGTTGCTCTTACCATATATGTAAGGTAGCCTCACACATTTTAAATTAACTGGTTGAGACTAAAACAGTCAATGAATTTAAGAACTCTTGGGATAGACATGTGGCTGTTCTAAGAACACAATAAACCTTGGCTAACTAGATAGCAAAATGGGTAGACTTGATGGGCCCATTAGTTCTTATCTGCCGTGTGTATCTGTCTTATACACTCCTTTGCAGGTCAGTGATGGTCTTTTCCACCGATAGACTCACAGAACCATAAAAACATTCACTGTATATTAATATCTGTGCAGGTCAGTGATGGGCTCACTTATATACTTATTATGAAACAGAACCATTGAGACCATTGATACATTTACTGTTTGCTAATATGTCACTCTCTGTGTGTTCATTTCCTACAGATGAATCGAGTAACAAAAATACATCAGAAAGACGTCCCGTCTGTCCTTATTCACAGGGTAATACAGAGGAAGATGACAGGGTCACCCAGAATCATCAGGTAGAAAACTGAAGGCTTAGAAACTGTACAATAATCATGTCTAAGATCTCACAGCACATGCAGGTTCCTGGTCCAGTTCTCACATTGATTCTGGGTAAGTTTAACGATTCTAGATCACCATGGTAAACAGTGGTTCAATTCCATTATACCCCTCTGGCACTCAAAGGGTTAATGGCAATTATAAAATTAACAAAAGTGGGTGGGCTGGGACAGTGGGCTGGAACAAGAGTAGAATCGGGCCACTTGATTGTAGTTGCCCTCCAGGCCACAAGTTGCCAGCCCTCCTCTGTATGTTGCATTACTACCTCGAATCAAAATGGATTTTGGGGGGTTTGTATAATTTGATTTACACCGCATGCCTACCACTTTGAAGATGCAAAACATTTTTTATTGTGAAACAAACAAGAAATAAGACAAAAAATCAGAAAACTTGAGGGTGCATAACTATTCACCCCCCCAAGTCAATACTTTGTAAAGCCACCTTTTGCAGCAATTACAGCTGCAAGTCTCTTGCAAGTCTCTTGCTTGGCACATCTAGCCACTGGGATTTTTTTCCACATTCTTCAAAGCAAAACTGCTCCAGTGCCTTCATGTTGGATGGATTGCTCTGGTGTACAGCAATCTGTAAGTCATACCATAGATTCTCAATTGGACTAGGTCTGTGCTTTGACTAGGCCATTCCAAGACATTTAAATGTTTCCCCTTAAACCACTTGAGTATTGCTTTAGCAGTATTCTTAGGGTCATTGTCCTGCTGGAAGGTGAACCTCTGTCCCAGTCTCAAATCTCTGGAAGACTGAAACAGGTTTGCCTCAATAATTTCCCTGTATTTAACACCATCCATCACTACTTCAATTCTCTCCAGTTTCTCAGTCCCTGCCAATGAAAAACATCCCAACAGCATGGTCTGACGACATCTCTTCAGGTCTTCAACCGTGTCCTGGGATCCTTAGAGTCCATCCTCCACAGAGACAGCATCAGAGTTACTCCATACATGGATGACCTGCTTCTGACAGCCTCTTCTGCGGAACTTCTTCATCAGCAGGTTCAGCAATGCATTCATGCTCTCACCTATCGTGGATGGATCATCAACTTGGACAAATCAGATCTTGTCCCATCCCAGCGTCTGGTCTTCCTGGGCCTCCTCTTCGATACCCAGAAGAACATGGCGTTTCTCACAGACGAGGTGGCTGACCAGATCGCCCATAGAGTTTCTGCGATACTGGCTCAAGATACAGTTCCAGCCAAGAAGCTGTCATCTCTTGTGGGGAAATTCATTTCCACCATAGAGGCGGTACCGTTTGCCATGGCACACACCAGGGAACTCCAGCGGTATGTGATCCTGGTGTGCAGGGGTCGGCTGGACCTTCTGAAGATGTTGGTGTCGCTTCCTCTTCATTTGGAACTGAGTTTGTCCTGGTGGCTCGACCTCTCCAATATGCTGAAGGGCAAGTCCTTCCTAGTTTCCTTCTGGACCATGGTGATGATGGATGCCAGCCTCTCTGGATGGGGAGAGGTCCTGGGTCGCCTGATTGCACAGGGTCAGTGGTCTCTGGACGAATCTCTCCTTCCCATCAACGTGTTGGAGCTTCGGGCAATCTTTCATGCCTTTCTTCATTGGACATCTCAGCTGGAAGACTGTCCAGTCTGGGTAGAGTCCGACAACGCCACGGCAGTGGCTTACATCAACAAGTGGGGTGGAACAAGAAGTCTCGCCGCTTGGTTAGAGGTCAAGGCTATTTTGTCCTGAGCAGAAGAACATGTTTCTGCCATATCTGCAGTGCACATTCCTGGTGTAGACAACGTCATGACGGACTTCCTCACTCGACACACAGTGGACAGCGGAGAGTGGAAACTGCATCCAGTGTTGTTCACCCACATTGTTCGTAAATGGGGTCTTCCTTACATCGACCTGATGGTGACAAGACACAACAGGAAGGTTCCGAGGTTCTGCTCTCGATGGAGGGACCCTCTAGCTCTGGCGGTGGATGCAATGTCCATTCTTTGGTTATTCCCTCTGACCTACATCTTTCCTCCCCTCCCCATGCTGCACAGAGTGTTACAGAAATCACGACTGGAGCATTGTCCAGTCGTGGTTTCCGGAGCTTCTGGATCTGTCAGTGGCGAAGCCATTCTGGCTCCCTTGCCATCCGGATCTTCTTCTACAGGGTTACTTGTGGAAGGAGGATGTTCATCGTCTAGCCTTGACGGCTTGGAAATTGAATCCTCAATATTGAGGAAGAAAGGGTTTTCTTCTGGTGTGGTGGCTACTATGCTCAGTGCCCTCAAACCTGTTTCTTCCAAGATCTACCATCGTGTCTGGTCGACCTTATTATCTTGGTGTGCTGACAAGGACCTGTCTCAGGAATTTGTTCTGCCTACGGTCCTGGCTCTTTTGCAGGATGGTGTGGATAAGGGCCTCAGTTTGAGTTCCCTTAAGGTTCAGACGTCTGCTATCTCTGTTTTCTTTCAGAGGCGCATTGCCATCCTTCCTGATGTCAAGGTTTTCTTCCAGGGCATTGCTCATACTCGTCCTACCTTTAAGATTCCTGCTCCTCCGTGGTATCTTAACTTGGTTTTGGGCGTTCTTCAGCGGCCTCCATTTGAGTCTTTGCCTACTATTCCTCTACGCCTGTTGACGTGGAAAATAGCTTTCCTCCTGGCGATCATGTCAGTTTTCTGTGTTGCAGAGTTACATGCTGTGTCCTGTAAACCACCCTATTTGGTGTTTCACAAGGACAAGGCGGTGCTTCGCACCTCTCAGGAGTTTCTCCCGAAGGAGGTTTCGGAGTTCCACATCAATCAGGAGATTGTGGTGCCCTCTTTCTGCCCTGACCCCACCTCTGACAAGGAGAGGGATCTCCACTTGTTAGACATGGTGCATTGTCTCAAGTTTTATGTATATAGCACTGAGTCTGTCAGGCAATCAGACGAGGCGTTCTTCATTCCTGAGGGTCCTAGGGCAGGAAAACCTGCATCCAAGGTGACTATTGCTTCTTGGATCAAGTCCACTATTCGTAAGGCTTATGAGCTGAGGAAGAAGCCTGTCCCTTTCAGGGTCACTGCTCATTCTACTCAATCTATTGGGGCCTCTTGGGCTTACAACAATCAGGCCTCTGCTGATCAGTTATGCAAGACTGCCACCTGGTCGTCTGTGCACACCTTTTAGAAGCATTACCTGGTTGATCAACTGGCATTGGCTGACGACAGCTTTGGGAGGAAAATCCTGGAGGCAGTCTTGCCTGCCTAGGATTTTCTTTGGTTCTTGGTGCTTCCTTCAGTTTTGAGCCCCGTTGGCTCTAGTTCAGTGTGCTGTGTAACAGTTGGGGTGTTGTTATCCCTTTCAGTGTCCATTGACTCTTCATTGTTTGTTGGTCTATCTCTGATTTGATGGTTCATATCTGCTCTGGTGACTTTGAGGGCCTTGCGCCTGGTCCTTGCCTTACTTCCCGCCTCTGAGAAACTCAATGGTTGGACATCCCAGAGTTACCAGTAACCTGTATTGGATGACAGAGAAAAGAGGATTTTAGTCTTACCTGTTAAATACTTTTCTCTTAGTCCATATAGGTTACTGGTCTCCCTCCCTGTCAAGGGACCATGCTTGGCTCTCCTGTGGCAGACCGTGGGGGTCCTTCGGGGTCATGCTCACAGGAGTCTTCTTCCCTTCTCTCTAGTCATAGTTAGTGTCTCAAATCTTTCTGGAGCTGGTTGGCTAGCTGCAGCCAAGGAGGGAGGGTAGGCTCCACCCCCTGCTTACAATTCTAGAATTGTTCCTGCCTACTTAAAGGGGCGGATCGCCTAACCAGAGTTACCAGTAACCTGTATGGACTAAGAGAAAAGGGTTTAACAGGTAAGACTAAAATCCTCTTTTCCTGACTTTTCCAGTTCTTGATACAGATGAAAAACACCACAGAATCTGTATGATCGTTTTCACCTACTGTGAACACTATAACTTGGATTCTAATTGCTACTCTCGCTCAACACTGAATAGGGAAAAAAGACCTCAAGCTCATTTCATTTAAGGTCCTAGTTTCATCAGCGTGTGTTCAAAGGATATTTGTGGAGATCTCAAAATCTCAAACTTTACTGTGTAGGGTGGCACATGTTGATTACTCTTAATGAGGTCCATCTCTTCTTTGCAGTGTTACAGACTGAACCTTTTGAACAACTAGGCACCACATTTCTAGTCCAGTCTTTATTCCCCCAGCATTTTCCCCTGTCAGTTGAGACTCTGAGTGGATGCAGATCTTCATTTCAAAACTGAAGAAAAAAAGAGAAAAAGAGGGGCGCCTCATAGAATAGTGTGTATTGTAACTTCAATTCTCAAACCCAATCAGAGTCCAACCGGACTTCAGATCTATGGGGAGGTGGCCCGCCAGTCGGAAAAGGGGCATGAGGAAGATAATTTATATTATTTTTTCAAGCAATGTAGAGCAAATTCAGCATTACAAACATCAGTGATCAGTTGTATACACTACAAGGATGCATTGCAGAGTTGTTCTAATCGTAACATTACTATCCCTTTAATCAGTTTTCTCTCCCTTCCTATGTTTTTTCAATGTTCCCATGTACTCTGTTTCCCGCTGTATGCAAGTAAAAAGGATATTTTATACTCACAGATAATCATTTTCTCATTGTGGGACACAGGGCATCCCACCCTGATAAACCTTTTATGCTACTGTGGATCGGATGCCTCGTGGTCTGTGTTCTGATTAATAACTTTTGCTCTATGTAAACTGACCAGTGGGCAGAGGAGAGGGAGGCGTTACTGTTCTGTAAGGGTGACCTGCCTCCTGTTGGAGGAACCTTTATCCTGTACCCCATGTTCCCTGTGTCCTCCAAAATAAAAAGATGTATTGGTGAGTATAAAAGCCCCTTTTGATTTGTCCCGTATTGTGCATTTGGTTTGTCACATAATTTGCACCTCTTTTTATATTGTGCATATTGCCCCTTGTTCATCAAACCAAGTCCGAACCATGTTCACCGTAAGGTTGAAATAAAATCTCTGTAAATTCCCATTGATTAAAGTGTGACTTTCACTTGCTATAAAGTCGCCCTGCAATAATTAAACATATGGTGACTAGCTTCATAATACTTCTATTACCTTTCAGAAGTGCCAGATTCTAAAGTATTCCTTAATCTTCGCAGACTGACGGCCAGGTTAGTGCAGTCTGCGTGCCTGCGCCGTCAGTCCTTCCGGTCACCCCGTGGCACAGTACAATGTTTCTTAGAGGAGAACCGGGACTGATGGCGCAGGCGAGCAAGATATCTGCACTGATGCCTGCCTTCCGGTCTCCGAATATTAAGGATAACTTTAGAATCTGGCACTTCTGAGAGGTAATAGACGTATTATGAAGCTAGTCGACATATGCTTAATTATTGCAGGACGACTTTATACAAAGTAAAAATTCCTCTTTAAAATGGGACTTTTAACCACTTGTTCATTAGACGTTTCCCAGTGCATTGCTTTGCACTTCACTGGGGCCATCTGTAACATTCAGACGGTTTAAACTCCATTTAAATCATCTGGAATTTTGGTTTGCTCCAGAACTTTGTGTTTTTGCTCACTTGAAATAACGTGGCTGTGTATGGTATCTCATTATGCTTTGGGGTACCAAATAATTCATGAGGTCGCATGCAAAAAAAAAAAAAAAAGGCAGAACATTTCTGCAGAAACAAAGGATGGTTGAGGGAAGAGCTAAACACTGGTTTGGGTTATTTTTTGCATTTCCTTTTAAATAAAATTGGTGAAGTTTTATTTTTAATGGTTTCACTTCTGCGTTCATGTTGAGAACATTAAAAATATTCTGTATTATCTAGTTTCCTTATGCATACATACCATATAGTTTATTTTGCATTAACTCCCTGAGGTCAGAGGCATGAGCAACACAGTGTAAAGCAATTTGTTGGTCACCCATCTGGACCTGAAGGGGTTAATCGTGAAGTAATGTGTACCTGATGTATGAATGTATATTGTATTGTAGATGGAGCCCGGAGAGGTGGTCTTTCCCCAGCAGTGTAAGGAGGAGGAAATTCCTACAGACATCCGCACAGGTGAGACCTAAACACTAGCTAAAGATAATAAAGAAGGTGAGAAATAAAACAGAAGCTCCAGAAGATTAACATAGTATTTGGGCCATGGAGAGTGTTATTTCAATACTATCAGAGTTGTAGTTCAAGAATAATTGAATGATAAAGTATCCCCCTCCTGCCCCTTTTACCTAGTGTAAGCCACCTGCCCTGAGATGTGGAATCTAGTCTCTTGACCGGACAGATCACAGCAAGGGACAATATTCTTACTGTGAACATAAGGAAAACACTGCTCCCTTGACAGGTTTTTCCTTATGATCACTGAAGATTATCCGTCTCTGCGATCCATCCGGACAGTCTTGCTGCTCTGAGGTGAGCAGTGTTACATCAGTAAAAGGATCAGGAGGGGGAAACTTTATCATTCAGTTACTTTTGAACTACAACTCTGACAGTATTGAAATAACACTCTCCATGGCCCAAATACTATGAAGATTAATTGGAGCTTATCTTATTTTGAAACATTACTATCCCTTTAAATAAAGACAGAGGTTCAACATAAACACTAACTAAAGATAATAAGGAAGGTGAGAAATAAAAATTAAATAAAGACAGAGGACAGACAGGAACAATATCTAAAGATAGAGAGAGAAGAACTAGAGAGATCTCACATTATGTTTTAATGTTTAGTGGTGGTGGTGAGGGGTTGACTGACATGGTTCTGTGTTGTGGTGTAACCAAGCTCATCTAATATTGAGGACATTTTTAGTGATTTGATACTTAAACCTGAGGTTCAGGATATCATGATTAACATGGAAATTTGGTAAATGTCAGAAGCTTGTGGTGAAAGTGATTTTACTTAAGAGTTAATATGAGAGCAGCCTGATCCATCTGCAAGTCTAGAGTAACTCCTAAAGGACACGGCAGAGGGTCATGAAGATTTACTACTTTTGAGACAGTCAATAAAATGGAGGCCATCACTATATCTATATATATATCTATATATATCTATATATATATAATATATATATATATATATATATCCTGGCGAGTAGAAATTCAGCCCTGCTGGGTATGTTAATGCTTGCAGTGGCGAGTAACTTTTCAGGTCTGGCTAGTAGCAAAGGACTTAAAATTATAAGCCATAGGGGATAATTCTTTGGAGACCTCTCTGCGTCCTCCTTCCTACTGGAATTAATACATTGTTATCTCCCAGGTAAATTTAGTGATCTCAGGATAGGAAAGACTGGAGACCATTCGTGCATTCAAGGGATTAAAAGGCCCATTTAAATCGGGGGAAATTTTCATTTCAAAGGACCCCACTGTAAATATATTTACAGGGGAGGGGGGACAACCTACCTAGGTCCATTAACCACTGTTGATTAAGGAAACAATAGGGTTAAGTAACACCTAGATTGGAGGGTGTCCAGAACATTACTTTGCAATGTGTTGAAGAATCCATTGACACTCTAAGGGTGAAGTGCTAGAGGGGGTAAACAATGAATTGCTCATTGTTGCAGTACCTATTCCTACGGCACTCAAAGTATTTAAGTAATAAGTGTAAAATGTAAAAAGTCATAGCTGCTTATAATCCCAGACAGTCAAAGGCTGGAAATGTACTAGACCACATGACTCATTGTTGAGGAATACATTTGAGATCATATTGCCCCTGCTCCTCTCATGGAGTCCTAAATAGCAACCACATTGGTTAGTTGGGGAGGGGTAGTGAGGTCCATGAAGATAACACAGTGTTTATACCTCTCCAGTGGTCAGGTGGTGGTGAAAAGGATGAAGGCCAGGAGACAGTTTCCTGTTGACGCATTCCTGCAACTCCTGGGGGAGGAGACTCCTCTTTTTGTTAACCCTTTGAGTGCCAGAGGGGTACGGAATGCATTGCAAAGCAATGCATTCCGTACCCCTCTGGCACTCAAAGGGTTAAGTTTAAAAATGAAATCTTTCTCACATTGAATGGGTGGGGAGGACACAGAAAACGATGGGGGTTAAGTATCTACCAAGAGCCTTTTTTGCACTGCAAGTGTTTCCTCTCCCTGGCTCTCATTCTGCTCAGGTTAAAACACCTGGGGAATTGAGGCCTGCTGGTTACATAGGGGAAACAGTCTGACGTTTGAGACAACAAATATGAGAGTGCATTTGGAATATAAACAGGGTTGAAAGGGTTAGGGCTGGTATCAGAGAAGGAAATGTATCTGTGAAATTGTCAGTCAGAGAGGTATATTGGATATTTACTGTGGTGACAAGAATACCATCTGGTCTAAATAAGAAATATGATGTCAGTGCACATGTTCAGTTAACTAATTATACCTCCTTTAAAGGGATAGTATTGTCAGAAAAAAAGTATTAACTATATGGTAGATCCAATTAAAAGAGAGTACTTTCACTTATTCGTATGTCTCAAACCGTTGTGGTTTGAGAGATAAAGGAAAATAAAGTTCTCTGCTCCCTCCCCTTTCTGCTTGACGAGCTGTTTTGTTTTGTTTTGTTTTTTTTCTTTTTTGGGGGGCTGGGGCAGTGATCAAGGGTTATTTTTTTAATGTATGTATTGCATATGACTGCAGAAGTTCAACGTCATAAACTTTGTCCAAATATCTATACTCAAAGTATTCACTCACTGTGTGTTCATTACCTACAGATGAATACAATAACAGAGATACACCAGAAACATGCCCCAGTCATCCTTATTCACAGGTTTGTACAAAGGAAGATAAAAGGATCACACAGGATTATGAGGTAGAAATCCATCTACGAGCTCACAGCAAATCCAGGACAAATATCTGTCTTACATTACCCCTACATAAATATTGATACTAGTGGTTGGATTACATATTAATGGCCCAACATAATTGTTATCTAATAGTCACTTATTTAGTATCTAAAGCCTAATGCATAAAGAAAATCAGCAGTATCTGAATATAATGTGGTCCTTGGATAGAGATGTGAAGAATATTTCAGTGTGGTGAAAACGAACGACAAAGCGTTGCATACAGCATCCTTTAGACGTTCTTGCAGCAGAGAGAAAGGAAGAGAGGATGTTTGTAAACCATAGTTTTTATGAATTGACCAACATGGTATAGCAGTAGAGCCTGTCACTGGTCAGGCTGTCTATGGAGCTGGAAGTTAGGATTTTATCAAAGGCAGATGTTGTATATGGATTTTTTCTCATCAATCCTTAATCCTGAGTAATTTGTATTTCTTACTTCCTATGTGGAACACAGGAACCATGGGGTAAAGTTCCCTGCTCCAGGACAGCAGGGCACTTAAACAAAAAGGGTCTCAGAGGCAGAAACTCCCGGCCTGTGCCACTTTACACGCACCTGGACATGCTGAATTTTTAAAGTAATCTTACAGGAAATCCACTGGCGAATCTTCTGTCCTTTTCAGTCTCTGTTTTGTGCTGTGGGTTATGGGGCTGAATAATCCCCCATTAGGGATCCTATTCAAATTCCTATCCCTGGCCTTTGGAAGTACTGAGCAATGCGAAGACTTCTTGGACCCTTAGTCTGTGCAGGATGACTTGCTTTATCAACCCATTTGCTTATAGCTTCACTGAAGCTTCCCTGATTGTATAGGAGCTTGAAGACTGAAGAGAGGATTATCTCCTCTGAGTGCACAGGTCCTGTAAGTATGTTCCTATTGCTCTGTCTGGCAGCCACATTTGTCTATAGTTTGGAAGCCTGGATTGCATTCTGGTGATGGGCTTGCTTGAGCAGCAGCTCTGTGAATGATTTAAAACTTATATGATCCTATTCTTTGCAGTAGCGGTTTTCTTTAAACCCTGCATTGCCCGTCTGTAGGCATTCCTTGCATGGTTCTTTGTTCTATGGGACTTTTTATTTGGGAGCAGTTTTTATTGGCAATGGGGCTTACAATCTACTTTATTTACTTTCGTTAGTTTTTAGAACGTTTCACTTTTCCAGGTTATGTTGCTTGTGCAGCGGCCATATTGGATGGAACATTGAACGCTGTTCTGGGACCTCTTTTGCCTCTGCGTGTGTGTGTTTTGGAGGACATGAGGATATTGAAGGTGATTCTAACTTTACACATTGGTTATTGGAGCCTCATGGCTACCCCCCTCCGATATTGGGGACCCCGTTTAGCGACGGCTGGGGAGTATAACGGAAACCCAGGACACCGGAAGGTCCTGGGCCATCGTATCTGGACTCTCTCACTTCGAAGTTGGCTGAATCACGTAGAACACCTCGGTCAGGCCGTGCCACTGGAACGTCGGACCCGCCACTCGAACCAGGAGTCAGTTTCTTTCGAGTCGGTCCACCCTTCGAGGTTCGATGCCGTGCCGAACGATTCGAGCCGGTGCCGCAGATCCGATCAGGAACAGAGAGGATCGAGGCAATGCGGAGAGCGGGTCAACGCCTTACACAACAACCAGCGAACAGTGAATAGCTCAGTTGCCTGTGGGGATGGGAGTCAGAGAGGACTCTTTAAGCCACCCCGGCAAGAAGTAACCACGGAGACTGTTTACTCCAACACTAACTCTTTATTGTCAGAACGCACAAACTTTTATACACAGTTAAAACAAAAGAACAATGCACTTGGAAGGGCCAGGTACACTAAAGGCGTGAGTTATTCTAACGGCCAGTGAACAGGGACGCGACCATACTAAGTAAAACCCGACTGGTTGGTTCCCAGGACTATGTGGAGTAGGGCGGGACATAGGACACAAAGGGCCAGACTTGATGACATTATCTCCCAGCAGGGGTCACAGTTCCCAGTGAGTCCCAATACACACTTTGGTGGACAAAGGGTGAGGCTCAGAGAGCAGTTAGTACCAGTTCTAATTATCCCGCCTTTTGTCCGACCAATGGTAAGTCCTCGAATGTCTGGTTGTCAATTGAGCGTATCGATCGTACGATCCCGTGTCGACCATTACCGCTGTCCCGGGGTCCATACTGAACAACCAGGGTTTCAAGGCTTCGAGTAGGTTTCGCACCACCCCGACCCGCCAGAATGTCGATTATGATCGAACAACCTCCCCAGTGTCCATAGAACTAACCCATAGTCCCAGTAAAGGCCTAGGGCCTGTTAAAGAGAGCAACCATGCTATTTTTAAATTGGTGAAACTACAGATCCCAGCAGCTCATTTTTCCCTGGCTTTTTGGCAAGGGAAGAGGAGGTGGTCCTTGACTGATCCCCTTCCTTTTTGGATTCCTGCTTGCCACATTAACCCCTTGCAGTCAGATAAGTACTTTTATGGCTTTATAAGTACTTTCATTCTAATTTTCTACATCTTTAACTTGCCACATTAATACCTTGCAGTCAGATAAGTACTTTTAAGGATGTATAAGTACTTTTATTCTACATTTCTGCTGCTGTGACTGCTTTTACTTTAAACTAAAAGGGGGATCTCCTGACTGTCAAAATGTAAAGGAGTCATGGCTAAGTTCAAGACTGCTAAGGCTTTAGGGGTCCTTTCAACCTCTTTAACCCATTGCTCCTCTTCCCAGATTGGACTTCTTATGAAACTTTCTGGTACTCTGTGTCCCTCTTGCTATGTGGCCCCACTCAAATTTCAGGGCACTCACCAGGTGCTTGCATGGGTTAAGACCCTAATTTCCTCAGTTCTATCCCCTCAGCTGTTCAAGGGGTTTTAGATTACTGGTCCATGGGACACCCTGCACCCCCAAAATGTGTTATGTTTTGGAGGTTTATACCCACTAATGTGGATTAACTAGATTTTCCTTCTCTGTTGGTGATTCTTATGAGGAAGACACCAGTTCTTCAGCTGAGGGTCTTATTTGGCTGTCCTCAAGATGCTTAAGCTATCAGAGGCCTCCACTTCTAGTTCTTCTTCCCGATATTTTCAGGAGACACAAGAAGGTGGTTTTAATTTCCCCACTGGTATGGGTACATTCTCAGGGCACCATTTCCCTCGGCAACCTAGGTGCGTTCCACCCCAAAAAAACAAGCTGGTTTGGTCTGGCAAGAACCCCTTTCAGAAGCCAAAAACTGAAAATCTGTATAACTTGCAGGGGTCTAGTACGCCTCAGGTTGTAGAAGGTCGTCTACATTTTCTGTGATGCTTGGGCCTTTTCCGCAGCAGACCAGTGGAGTTTGCAGGTAATTACGGAAGAGTACTACATAGATTTCAAGTCCCTTCCTCCATGTAATTTCTTCATGTCCAGAGTTCCTCACAGTTTCTTTCTTGCTAGACATGCAGGTGTTAAAACTATATGTAAAAAAGACAAAAGAATGGAGGGCGCCAAAATAGTGTGTTATCACTCCAATAAGTGTAAAAATAAGAGAATAATATATTGCACTAGCGTGTAACATTGATCAATGGAAATGTATACTTCACGTCAACAGAATCAGTCTACACTGTCCCTGCTCGATGAAACTTCAAGGACAACGTTTCTCCCAACAGCGATATCAACAAGTCTATGATTTATTAAACTAAAACATTAAAATATACATATAAAAATATATCCAAGGCAATTCTACTCATTTCACAGCTGAATGGTTCACTAACCCTTATCTTAATATGCAAAAAAGTCCTTGCACGGACTGGTATTTGGGAGTTTTGCAACCAGTGAATTTAGCTTAAAATAATTACATCAGATTATTATAATATTTGTTCCCTCTAATGCATTCCATTTTTTGGGGGGTGATTTTTCCTAGTAAGCTGATTTGCCAGCTGGCTACATGTCCCAGTAACACAGATTTAGGGTACAGATTGTATAACACACCATTTTATGAATTCATCCCTTTTCTTTTTTTTAATTTTTATGTTGGTAATGTTATGTTTTACTTTTTCACTTATTCTACCTATAAGAATTTTTGGAAATGTGATTGATGAGTGCTTATACTGCAAGGATGTTTGTATTCTCTTTTGTGTCTATGGGACTATCCACACAGATTATCAGAGATTCCTGAGGTTTGCATTCCATGATCGTCATTTTCAGTTCACAGATCTTCCCTTTGGGTTGACGTCCACTTTGCGGGTATTCACAAAGGTCATGACAGCCCTGGCGGCTCACTTCCACTCAAGGGATCTCTTTGACTGCCTATCTGGATGATGTTTTACTAAAGGCTCCTTCAGGGGAGACCTTGCACATTTAGATTCAGTCTTGTTCATTCTGGAGCAACATGATTGCTTTACCGTTTTTTAGAACTCCTCTCTGGTTCCATCCCAGATCCTTCACTTTCTTGGTATGAGATTTGATGCTCCTAAAGGAACAGTAAACTTTTTTTATGAAAACACATTTTATAGAGCTTTTCCTGCTGAATAAAACAAGGTCACTCCCACTGCTGTCAGTTGTTTTATTCAAACTTTATAGCAGTTCAAATAACCAGGAAGTGAATTTACTGTGTTTACTTCCTGATAGTTCTAACTGACAGGAAGTGAATTTACTGTGTTTACTTCCTGTTAGTTCTGACAGGAAGTGACAGGCAGTTTCTATCACATTCTATGGGCCAGGCTGTGTCTAAAGTAATAGTGGCTTCTTGGATTAATGGGACCATTAGCCAGGCTTATGTTCTCAGGAAGAAGCCTGGGTGCACCTTGGACCTATAAGAATCTGTCTACTACTCATTTGTCAAACACAGCTGTGTTAATTTGCTGGTTTGGGCTTAAACCAGCTGTGGACGGATCTACTGACCGTTGCGCTTGTGTAGGTGTCCTTCCTGATTTTCTTTTGGCCAGTAACATGTTGGTTCCTGTTCTTTGATTTGGACTGTTGGGGTCGATTAACACCTGAGGTTCATGTTTTACCAGTTCATTTCTAGAACTGGTCTGTGTTTGGAGGGGTTTCCTCTTTCCCTCCCTGGAATCTTGGTGAATGCTTTGGAATATCACCATGGTTCCTGTGTTCCACATAAGAAGTATGAGAATAGGGTTTTTTTCTGTACTTATCCATAAATCGTTTTTCTTGGTCCATGTGGACATAGTACTTCCCTCCTGGAGAAAAAACAATGGTTTGGATCCCCAGCTTAGGGAATCTCCTGAACCAGAGAACCTTTCTTTTTTCCACTTCTGTTTCTTTTTTTATCAGCTTTGCTATACTTTAAAACAGAGCATGTCCAGTTAAAGTTGGGCAGACTTGGAGCCTCCGCCTCACTTCTGGAGGAATGAACTTTACACCATGGTTCATGCTCTCCAAATGAACTAAGAGAAAACAATTTATTGGTAAGTACATAAAATTCCCCATGTGGGACTTGCAAGACCAATATAACACTTGTTGTTGTATCACAGATGGAGTCAGTAGATGTAACCTTTCTCCAGCAGTGTAAAGAGGAGGAATGTCCTGCAGAGATCAACATAGGTGAGTAATACTATATAATAATTCGCAAGAAAGTTTGTAACAACGCAGTCATGCGCAGTAGAGACTGCTGTGTGTGCTGCAATCATGCGCATTAGAGACTGCCAGTGACAAGGCTGATACAGAGCGGGGCGCTCCGGAGGAGCATCTAGCTCTGTATCAGCTGCGGCGTGGGCAGTCTCTACTGTGCATGACTGCCCCGCGACCGGCTGGCACTGTATCAGCAGCGGCGTGGGCAGTCTCTACTGTGCATGACTGCCCAGCGACCGGCTGGCAGTGGCACTGTGGCCCGTGTAACTGGCTCTTCCACTAGTTAATAAATAAAGAAAACCTGTTACTGCCAACCTTGCACAGTAATTGTTTTCACTTTCGTGCAGTGGGGGACACAGGGAACATGGGCTAATGTCTCTTTGGAGGAGGTAGACTATCAGCCCTGCTTAACACCCTCCCCCCAGCCCTGCCTGAAAAATGCTTTAGGTGTCCTCCTAATGAGTTACAGAGCTGGTCTCTCTAAGACCTGTCTTTATTTTTCTTTGTGATCTCACAGATAATGGAAAAAGATAATCAGGGAATAATATTGTGCCTTTCCCTTTCCATACCTACACACACTTCTCTTGGATGAGGTGGCACATATGTTTTTGGGGGCAGCTGCCACACTTGGGTGCATGTTCTATTCTCTTTCCTTCATACCTTTGTTTTATTTTATTTTCACTTTCTTTAATTCCAGTGTTAAAGGGATCAGTGGGAACTTCTTGGCAGGGATGTCTTTAGGCTGCTTTAAGTTGTCATTTTTAGTGGTTACCCAGCCCTGCTCCTTAGTATGGCACTGGTCAACAGGAAACAGTAAGACCTGCTCCTTAGTATGGCACTGGTCAACAGGAAACAGTAAGACCTGCTCCTTAGTATGGCATTGGTCAACAGGAAACAGTAAGACCTGTTCCTTAGTATGTCATTGGTCAACAGGAAACAGTAAGACCTGTTCCTTAGTATGGCATTGGTCAACAGGAAACCGTAAGACTTGCTCCTTAGTATGGCATTGGTCAACAGAAAACCGTAAGACTTGCTCCTTAGTATGGCATTGGTCAACAGGAAACGCTAAGACCTGCTCCTTAGTATGGCATTGGTCAACAGGAAACAGTAAGACCTGCTCCTTAGTATGGCATTGGTCAACAGGAAACACTAAGACCTGCTCCTTAGTATGGCATTGGTCAACAGGAAACACTAAGACATGCTCCTTAGTATGGCATTGGTCAACAGGAAACAGTAAGACCTGCTCCTTAGTATGGCATTGGTCAACAGAAAACCGTAAGACCTGTTCCTTAGTATGGCATTGGTCAACAGGAAACACTAAGACCTGCTCCTTAGTATGGCATTGGTCAACAGGAAACAGTAAGACCTGTTCCTTAGTATGGCATTGGTCAACAGGAAACAGTAAGACCTGCTCCTTAGTATGGCATTGGTCAACAGGAAACAGTAAGACCTGCTCCTTAGTATGGCATTGGTCAACAGGAAACAGTAAGACCTGTTCCTTTTCTGCTCCAACATCTTGCCATGCAGCAGCTTTTTCATACTCGGACTGAGGAACTTTACATGTTACAGCTTTTTGTCCATTACATTTGGTAACATAGTGAGCTTCCTTGGTATGTGCAGGTGGCATTGAAAGGGTTAACACAGAGCTCTCCAGATCAGGACACTTGGACCTTTTTGCTAATTACAAAACCAGTAAGCACATGGACACTATGCTGACATTTATTTTGCCAGTAAGCAGAATCGGCCTTATTCTCTGCCAGCTCCCAGGGAGGGTACACAATAAGGCCTTTTCTCACCGATATGGCTCGGAATGCATCTAACTGTCACGTGTTGCAGGCGGATCAATTCATTATTTTTGTACTGAAACAGTATTTTAATCTATAAGTACCCGTACTAAAAGAGTTGAGATTATAACCTATGATATAAAATGGGTCACTACCACACCCTATTCAAGCAGAACTATCATTGTTATAATATTGCCCCAATACATTACTAATATAGGCACAGGCATACTTGTATTATGTTTAAAAAGTCAGTGCTATTGAAGTAATCCACCTTCTTCTGCAGGCATTCAGTGGACAACAATGCAGACATCTTAGAGGGAAGTTACCTCTGAGTCTCCGCTGTCTGTCCAGTGCACTGTCCGGATTGGTGGTGACGTTCTTTGGTTACTTTAAGGTAATGGAAGTTGCTACCTGCGCAGGTGCACAGAGCTTCTCTGTGAGCTCTGTTCCCTGGATGTCAGCAGAAGAAGGTGCATTTCTTCAATAACTTGGACTTATTAAACATAATACAAGTATGCCTTTGCTTACCTCTATAGTACTAATGTGTTGGGGACAATATTATGAAGATGATAGCTTCACTTTCAGTTATGGTATTGTACAAGTTTTTCTTTTTAGCCTATTCATTTTTTTTTTTTGCACTGAATTAAATACAATGACTACAATACTCTTTGAACATTGAAAGGTTTCCTATTCTAACCTTTTTATGTTACAATACAAAGAAAGGTTTTGTCTACCATCCGTATAGTATTTGCACTGGCACGATTGCCGTGTTGACGTATTGAGTAATAATGGTACCAGCAAAAATTACATCCTAACCTGCTGATGTCAGAAGGCTTATTTTATCCTCACCTAACTTAGTTTATTAAAGTGATAGTAATGTCTAAAAAAAGTTTTTTGCAATTAGAAAGGGCTTAAAAAGCTGAGCTAAATGCAAAAAAAACGTATCTCTCAAACCGCACACCAGGCACACGTTTTAGACCATTCCAAAGAAGGAATTCCTTGTAAGTAACGAGATCTCAGCACTTCTCAAGCGCCTCCGTGTCGACCGACACGGATCTCCTGCTGACAGCTTTACAGCTGTCAGTAGGAGAAATCAAACTTTAAACGCCTGTATCTCTTAAACCATAGCGGTTTGAGAGATACGTTTTTTTTGCATTTAGCTCATCTTTTTAAGCTCTTCTAAATGCAAAAAACTTTTTTTTAGACATTATTAACACTTTAAGTAATGATACTGAAATACTCTCTTATAGCTTTACATTTGATTGGTTAAGTATTTTAGCTCTGAACTAGTCAAGCCAAGAGTTTCCAACTTTCAGAGCATAACTCTGGATGACAGTACTCTTCATACTCAATATATCCCGGTTCCAGAACAAGCCCAGGTCTTCAAAACCAGCCATGAACCCCACTCAGAAGACAGCCACGGATACTTCTACTTTGACACCAAGATGGATGTCAATTCCTCAGCTAAGTGTAAACCCAGTCAGTCTCAGAATCCCTGTGGTTTTCAGGATTGAGTCCACATATGTTGTTTTCTTCTTGTATCCAAGCTGTAAAATTAATTCAGAGGGTCTGAGCATTCCCAGCAGTGATGGAATCGGGCGCTAACTCAATATCCCAGGTTTTAAAATACTAGGGGTCTGTTCCTATCTGTTTATAGTGCCATTGATGGTTTCTGCATGGTGTTAGCTCAACAAATTAATTTGTATGGCCATGTTGAAGAAGGAGTCCCTTATTTCTTGCCTGTGATGTGTCCCATTCCTGAATGTAAAAAAAATGGCTGTTTACTTTTCCATTTGTAAGCAGCTTCGGAAAATCCTCATATTTGCTTTTCGTGACAGATATTCCATTTTCACAGCGATGCACTTTTTATTTTGTAATGGGACAATGGATTTTTACCAGGGTAATGACAGTTATTTTGGGTTACATCCTTATTGGAACAATGTATATAAAAGCTCCTTCTTTGAAGGCCCCTGCTCTGACCTACACATCCGCATGTTAGATGTTGGATTCTGAACTCAAACCAGCACGATCTTAGATTCCTCACTAACATTCATACACAAGATAATTCTTGGAGGTTTTGTGGTCGATGATGGCTATCCTGAAAACCATTCTCTATGCTCAGTTCCTCTTGGGCTAGCTATACTGAGGAAGTGGTACAGGCAGACCAACCCGGGTTCCTTATCGCTCACATTTTCTTCTTATCTCTCTTTCTCTGTTAAATGCAAACAGATTATCGGGATACCTGGATCATAACCTCCTCCAAACTCTTTTGTTCTTAAAATGTCCTGCCTCCTAGAGGAGGGACCTTAACTCCATGGTTCCTTTGTCTCCATGGTTAAGAGCTTTATTGGTAAGTAAGACAAAAATATTCTTTTAAAAAAATAAGTTTTCTAAAGCATTTAAAGCAATGTAAGGGTGCTTCCTAAATAAGGTTGCCACCCAGCTGGTATTTTACCGGCAGGCTGGTAAAAAATTGGCTTCTTTCCAATGTTAAGTCTGTGGAGGGAATGCCTTGGCCGGTATTTTTTTGAAGAAAAGATGGCAACCCTATTCCTAAAACACATGGGTGAACTGAAGTGTAGGCTATATTCAACCACATGAACAAAAATGTTGAGTGTCTTCAACATTCAGTGAACTAGTACTGTCCTTTTAAAGGAGCAGTAAACTTTTTTTATGAAAACACATATTTTATAGAGCATTTCCTGCTGAATAAAACAAGGTCACTCCCATCGCTGTCAGGTGTTTTATTCAAAATTTATAGCAGTTCAAATAATCAGGAAGTGAATTTACTGTGTTTACTTCCTGATAGTTCTAACTGACAGGAAGTGGATTTACTGTGTTTACTTCCTGATAGTTCTAACTGACAGGAAGTGACAGGCAGTTTCTATCACATTCTGTGGAGAACTGTATGTCTCTGACTTTCCTCTCCATTAGAATCTAACAGGAAATCTAATTAGAATTTGACCACTAGAGGGCACTGCTAATGTAAAAAAAACACGGGTTTAAACTGTAATAACTCTGAAAATATAAATCTCTCGGCAGTGGGAGTACCTTTATTTTACTCAATAGGAAAATCCCTACAATATATATTTTTTCATAAAAAAAAGTTTGCAGCACACAGAACAGGAAGTTATCCAGGAACATCAAGTGCACTAATCAATGTGCTACTGCACTACAGAGCGGTCAGACAGTGAATGTGTGATCATGTGACTATCAGTGGCCAGTGCGAGTGCAACAAGGCTGGTGAAGCAGCCAGTGTATGTGTGTGCCAGGGGGATGGATCCTCTTCTGGCACAAATAAGTTTTCTCTTCTTTGGAGGGGAGTCAGGACTGAGTGCCTTCTAGGACACTGTATTGGTCACTTATCCAATCAGCTGGATGATCAGTACTGGGAAGTGCAGCAGTAGGGGTTCTAATTCCCTCAACAAGGTCTGTTTTATTTATGTGTTTATTTATTTTTACAGTAATTCATAGTGCAGGTCTCATAGCTCCTGCAATACGTTGAATTTAAATAAACGTGCTGTGATCTGTCTGTTCCCAGGACCAGATTCCACATCTGAGGGGAGGCGGCTTACACTAGATAAAAGGGGCGGGAAGGGGATAATTTACCATTCAATTACCCTTGAACTACAACTCTGACAATATTAAAATAACACTCTCCATGGCCCAAATACTATGAAGATTGATTGGAGCTGATTTTATTTTAAAACATTACTATCCTTTTAAAGTCACCACCTATAATAAGAAAGGAGAGAGAATGTGTATAGTTTAACAAAGAGCGATTACGGGAGGTAGAAGCATAGATACTAAACAGTGCATAGTCTTTATCATAAATGTTCAAAGGGAGCAGATTGTAGCACCCCTCTGGATCAACAAGTTATTCATTGATCTTGTAAGGAAGATTTCTGTGGTATAGAATAGCAGCGCCTCGTGATGTTGCTTTGTATGACATAAAAATACAGTCCACTATCCAAGAGTCCTGTAGAGTAGACTTTTATCTACTCCTCCATTGGGTTTCCTGTTGGGACACTATCTGAAGTTGTGGGCGTTTCTTACCATATTTCCTTCTTTTATGCTCTCGTCTTGCCTGAATACTTGGATCAACATTTAGATTTTAAGTGTTGGAGTCAAAATGAGTTAATCAGATTCCAGCATCTGTTTGCCATTGATAACCAAAAACACTCTCCTAAATTGCTCATAAGTCATTGAGAGTTTATTGTATAGGCTTAAAGCGAATGTCACATTTATTTTGCCACTGGCCCTGGCTAATCCCTTCTCTTTGACTCCAACTGTGCATATATGTCAGTGATTCTCAACCAGGGTGCCGTGGCACTTTGGTGTGCCACGGACATCATCTTAGGGTGCCCCATGTTTTCTATGAAGACTAACAAAAATGGACTTTTAAATAAAGATTAATAGAAATTGTTATGCACATTAGGTTTCCTTTTGTTATTATGATTGTAAGACCTAATAATAACTGTATATTTATGCATTGTACCTTCATTATGCCCTTGATAAAGTACATTAAATATGTTAGGGGTGCCCCAAATGTTCTATATTACGTGTTAGGGGTGCCCTGAACAAAAAAAGATTGAGAACCACTGATATATGTTAAGTTGGAATACAGATCTCCCAAGACACATTCCAATATAACAGATGAGTGTTGGTACCATGTTAGCCGTAGAAATACAGGAGGCAAATATAGTTGTTGATACCTTTATTGGCTAACTAAGCAGATTTAGGATGTAAGCTTTCAAGACCTTAGGTCTCTTCCTCAGGCATGTTATACAGATAAATATAAAAACCTCCCTCTTGCATTTGTATATAATAGAGATGTTTTCATATTTATCTGTATGACATGCCTGAGGAAGAGACCTAAGGTCTTGAAAGCTTGCATCCTAAATCTGCTTAGTTAGCCAATAAAGGTATCAACAACTATATCTGTCTCCTATATTCCAGTATAAGAACTGGTGCATATGTTTGCTCTGTCTTTCAAAGCTTCAACATGCACCACCCAGATTGGGTCAAACTGTAAAGTTACAGGTGGTACCATATGCAATCTAGATCCGCTTTGCATTATCCAAATTAATCTGTGTTAGGGGTACCAGGCTAACCTGGGTCCTTTAATGCACATCTGGTGAGACTTCCCTAAATTGCATATTCATTGGATGAGGGGGAAGATGCACTAAGGGTCAATGCAGTGGAGAAGTATGTCTGGCGATGTGTATTGATCACTTTGCCATGGAGAATGCGAGAAACTTTGCCAAATACACTAAGAATTATCTATTCAAGGGGAGGGGAAACTCTTTATTAACTCTTTCAGTACTACAGGGATGAGCAGTGCATTAAGGAGGACAACTGCTGTCCAATACCGATAGTAAACTGTCCTTTGAAAGCTATGGGAAGGGAAGATCCTGACTTTGCCATCTCAGTTTTATGAAGTAGTATTATTCACTCCGACAGCAGAGCCAGCTATCGGAGCTTAGTTCGTGTGGTGAACATCCACATTAACATATAAACACACCTACTGGAATACAATAATGGCTCATATCAATATGCAAATGGCCCATTGTTGAAGTAGGCACTGCAAAATTGGAAACCTGGTGAAGGCATGGCTTTGGAGTATTTCCGTATATTTACAGAAATATGTTGGAGAAGATGTGCATATGACGAGCTCTAATCAGTGCAAATATGCCACAATATCCCCATCCTGGACCCTTATTGAACCTTAGTGGATCTCCTTCCAGATGGTTTAATCACATCAACATACTCACTGGTCTATCTCTCCCAAAAGGTGCTACCATAATGCTATTGTCAGTTGTCAGACACTGAACATCTTGTAAACCTCCCTCACCTATTGAAATTGGAAGTGTTGTTTTAAGTGATGAATAAATAGAACTAATGACTGCCAGACTTTTTGACAGGGTGATCACATGCAATGATGTCTGGATTTGAAAAGACTATGGTACCATCCTGAAACAACATGTCCACCGAGTCCTGCTTGTCATGGCATGTCTTTTTGCTGCCTCTTATCATTTCCTCTCCCATACCTCTTTCCCGATGTGTACACATCTTGGTGTTACTTTGTTATGTCCACTGCCATAATGGGCTGATTATTTTTTGTAATGATGTGTTTCCATTATTTATAATACTTAAAATGAATAATAGTTTGAATAACAAAATCACCTATATGTTGAACTAGGCATTAGAAACTTTTTTAAAATTATTTAGATTTATGGATATGCTGATTAAGGCATGTCATGCAGGCACATCATATCTTGCCCTACAATATCTCCCCCACTCACTGTCTATTAATAATTTCAATGCTGAGGGTGTTGGGCAATAAGTGGGGGTGGTAATGTAGGCAAAAGGCAGGAAGTCAGTGCTAGAGGAGGGGGCAATAAGGTGGGGGGTAATGTAGGGATAAGGCAGGAAATCAGTTATAGGGAAGTTGGGCAATAAGTGGAAGGAGATAATGTAGGTATAAGACAGGAAGACAGTGCTAGGGGAGTGGGCAATACGTGGGGGGAAATGTAGGGATAAGACAGGAAGTCAGTGCTAAGGAAGTGGGCAATAAGTGGGGGGTAATTTATGGATAAGACAGAAAGTCAGTGCTAGGGTAGTGGGCAATAAGTGTGGGTAGATAATGTAGGGCTAAGACAGGAAGTCATTGCTAGGGTAATGGGCAATAAGTGTGGGGGGAAAATGTAGAGATAAGACAGGAAGTCAGTGGTAGGGGAGTTGGGCAGTAAGTGGGAGGTAATGTAGGGATAAGACCAGAAGGCAGTGGCAGTGGCAGTGGTAGTGGAGTTGGGCACTAAGTGGGATGCAATGTAGGGATAAGACAGGAAGGAAGTGGTAGGGGAGTTGGGCAATACGTGGGGGTGGTAATGTAGGGATAAGACAGGAAGTCAGTGCTAGGGGAGTGGACAATAAGTGGGGGGAGGTAATGTATTGGTAAGATAGGGAGTCAGTGGTAGGGGAGTTGGACAATAAGTGTGGCAGGTAATGTAGGTATAAGACAGGAAGTCAGCGATAGTGGAGTTGGCCAATAAGTGGGCGTTAATGTAGGGAACAGACAGGACGTCAGTGGTAGGGGAGTTGGGCAATAAGTGGGGGAGGCAATGTATTGATAAGATAGGGAGTCAGTGGTATGGGAGTTGGACAATAAGTGGGGGAGGTAATGTAGACATAAGACAGGAAGTCAGCGATAGTGGAGTTGGCCAATAAGTGTGGGTTAATGTAGGGAAAAGACAGGAAGTCAATTGTAGGGGAATTGGGCAACAAGTGGGGGAGGTAATGTAGGGATAAGACAGGAAGTGTTTGCACGGCATACTTTACTTGACATAATCTATACATCTTAATAATTAATTTGTTTTCTAAATAAAAATGGATAATAAAGCAAAAATGGGATTTTGAAAGCTCTTTCAAAGTCACAGAAGTTGTTTTTAGGTGATACTTTTTTTTACGTACTTTGAAGAAATAAATATGACATATGTCTGCTTGGCAGTATATCATCCCCATCCCCACTTTTTATATTTTTTTTAACTTGTTTATAGATGTATTATCTCTCTAGACAGGTGTATAGATAAATAGATTTCAAAAAGAAAGAAACCGCAACAACAAATATTTTAAAAAACTAATACTGAACAAATTCTCTCTTTCTGACACAATGTAACAGGTCCTGCCTCTGCCAGATCCTAGATCAGAATTAGGCAGGTGCTGTGACATTCAGTCTTCATAGAAACCTGTGGGCATATTTGTTTTGTTTATAATGGCATTTGATAGTCTCCCACCAGTAAGAAAGAACCCAACACTGTTACAGCAAACCCTGTCAATTAAAATTTTATATAGCTCTACCAATTTGTTAATTTTATATAAATGGTTTTCTGCATGGCAGAAAATGTTCTTTTTATAGGTCTTGAGGGGATCTTTTCATTATTTTAGTGCTTTCCCTTCCAGCAAATGAATCTGTCATATAAGAACCATGAACTAAAAGACATCACATTTCACTTTCAGATCCACAATGCATTTTGAAAAACAACAGTTTTATGCAGAATGATGAAGGACCAAAGCAGATTTGTGAAAGTTCATCCAGAGAGACTCTGAGAAACCATGACACAATGCAAGATGTGGACACCACTTTTCATGAAGAATCAAATATCACTGGGTATCATAATGAACAAACAGGGACAGAATGCCTCTCTGTTCTTGTTTCTGCACATGCAGACATGAAATATTTGCATCAGAGACCTGTGTCATATAAAAGTTACAGAGAAGATAAACCATTTACATGTTCTCATTCTGAGAAATCTTTCCCTTCATCTTCACAACTTAATATACACCAGAGAACTCACACAGTTGAAAAACCATTTAAGTGTTCTGACTATAGAAAAACTTTACCCAAAACCTCAAATGCTTTTGTACATGAGGAGATCGCTCACCCAGGGAATAAATCATTTAAGTGTTCTGATTGTGGAAAATCGTTTACTAAAAATTCAAGTCTTGTTGTTCATCGGAGAATTCACACAGGTGAAAAACCATTTATGTGCTCTCAGTGTGGGAAATCTTTTGCTAAAAATGCAAGTCTTGTTGTACATTTGAGAATTCATACAGGAGAAAAACCATTTATGTGTTCTGAATGTGGGAAATCTTTCATTTCTTCTTCAAATCTCATTACACATCTGAGAACTCACACTGGGGAAAAACCATTTAAGTGTCTTGTATGTGGAAAATCTTTCATTTCTTCTTCAAATCTTGTTGCACATCAGAGAATTCACACAGGAGAAAAACCATTTGCCTGTTCTGAATGTGGGAAATCATATAGTCAAAGCCCAAGTCTTGTTGCACATCTGAGACTTCACACAGGCGAAAAGCCATTTGTTTGTTCTGAATGTGGGAAATCTTTCACCAAAACCTCACATCTTGTTGTACATCAAAGAACTCATACAGGAGAAAAACCATTTAAGTGTTCTGAATGTGGGAAAACTTTTACTCAAAGTGCAAGCCTCATTGCACATCAAAGAATTCACACTAGAGAAAAACCATTTGTGTGTCTTGAATGTGGGAAATGTTTCACGAAAACCTCAACTCTTATTTCACATCAGACCACTCACACAGGAGAAAAACAATTTAAGTGTCCTGTATGTGGGAAATCTTTTCTTTCATCTTCAAATCTTGTTGCACATCAGAGAATTCACACAGGAGAAAATAAAATTAAATGTTCTGAATGTGGAGAATCTTTTACTCAAAGGACACATCTTGTTGTACATCAGACCACTCACAGATGAGAAAAAACATTTATGTTGTGAGATATACATGAATTATACATGAGAATTCATACAGGAGAAAATATATGTATGTGTTCTGAATGCAGGAAAACTTTTTAACCATTCTTTCATCTTGTCCCGCATCAGAGAATCCACATAGTAGAAAAAATGTAAGTGATCCTATTGTGGGAAATATTTCTCCTATTCCTCAAATCTTGGTAAACATCAGATCACTCACACAGGAGAGATTTTATTGGTCTATATGTAGTGAAATATTTTACCTGAAGCTCAAATCTTGTTGTGCAGAAAATTCACAAAGGATAAAAACAAAATGTGTTCTAAGTGTGGTGAATAACTTTTTAGGTTAAATTTAAGTTAATACGGATATCATGTGCTAGAAAAAAACATTTTCATGTTCTGATTTGTATAAATTATTTCCCAGATAAACCAGCTCTTAAACATTAGAAGACTTCACAGTTCAGGAAGAAAAATGTGGTTACTCCTAGTCGGAGAAACACTTCTCATATTGACAATTTCTGTAGGCATCAGAGAAAGCAAACTGGAGAGAAACCATTTTTTTTTTCCGAAAGATTTTGTTAAATACCAGTAAATTCCTATTAAAAAAGGTCTATGGCCTAATTGTGGGAGACCTTCACGTCTTACGGAAATCTTATGCAAAAGAGACTTCACACAGGATTGTGGAAAAATATTTTAACCCATTTGGAGTATAGCACATTGCTTTTGCAATGTGTTGCATGTTTCTCTGTTAAGGACCCGCGAAGTACATATATGTTGTGGGAAAGCTTACATTAAGGACCCATGATGTATATGTACGTCATGGAATTCCAGGGTCCCCGCGTGGCTGCACGCCATTCGGGAACCCCTGATTCTATATCTGGGGAAAAAAGATGCCCTTTGGTCCTTAAGTGCTGGCTGCGTGTCTGGTCCTTAAAGGGTTAAATGATGAACCAGAATTAGCTCATTAAACAACAGCATAAAACATTAGAAGAGTGATTCTCGTCTTGCCTCAGGGATCACCTGAACAAGTCACGTTTTCAGGATATTCCCATGTAACCCTCTGAGTGCCGGAGCAGAGCAATGCATTGCATACCCCCTCTGGCACTCAAAGGGTTAAGCACAGACAGGTGAATCACAATAACAGATCTATTAATTAAACATCTGTGATTGAGCAGGAGTATCCTGAAAACTTGACCTGTTGGTGTTTCCAGTAGATGAATTTTGAGAAACACTGAAATGTATAATATTCTTCCCAAAACGTAAGCAATGTTGTTTTTTCCCTTGGTGCTAGAATAGTCTCCAGTGGGTCATTTTGCAGTGCACTTTGAACCTCTTTAGTATGGATGAGGTTAAAGCAGGGGAGGGCAACCGCTTTAGCCTGGGGCCCAAATTTCTGTTCATAGTTAGTGCACAGGGCCAAATGTTGGTTTATATGTGAACTATGTTTAAAAGGATAGTAATGTTTCATAATAAAAGCAGCTCTAATTAATCATCATAGTATTTGGACTTTGGAGAGTGTTATTTCAATTCTGTCAGAGTTGTAGTTCAAGAGTAATTCAATGACAAAGTATCCCCCTCCCGCCCCTTTTACTGATGTAACACTGTTCAGCCAGATCAGAAGGGAGGTGCCCAGGTAGATTGCAGAGAGGGACAATCTTCAATTAAAATAAGGGAAAAACCTGAAAAACTTGTCAAGGGGGACAGGGCTTTCATTGTTCTCATAGGAAGAAGATTATCTCCTGCTGTTATGTGTCTGGTCTATGGACTGCATTCCACATCTGAGAAGAGATGGCTTACACTAGGTAAAAGGGGCGGGAGGGGAAACTTTGGTTGTGAATATCTCTCAAACCATAAAGGTTTGAGAGATAAGACTTATATCGTTCTACATGTTTTTTTAATGCCTTCAAAATAAAATAAAGATAAAACGAAGTATTACTATCCCTTTACAGCTCGTATACACAGGCCAACTCTGGCGGCGCTGCAGTCGTGCACAGTACTGACTGCCCGAACCTTGCGGTGTGCAGAGATCACTCAGGTCTGAATTCGGAGCGCCCGCTCCATATCCGCCGCGGCGCAGGCAGTCTGTACTGCGTGTGACTGCAGCGCACGCAGCCATCTCTACTGACAAACATACTTAGCGAATTATAATATAGTATACGTACCGACAATGGCTGCTGCTGATTTTTTATATATATATATATATATATATATATATATATATATATATATATTTATTTTTATTTTTTTTTTTTTATTATTATTTATTTACACACCACCTCACTAATTCCCTTCCTTTTTGTGATGGGAGTGAAACTGACTGAGGGTTAAGTCTTCTGTTCCTTGTGCTCCTGATCACACAGCAGCACAGACAGTTTATTGGTGCTGGCTCTCTCTGCAATGTTACAACCATACCTTGTATGTAAAACAGGATTTGTGGTAAATGTGTACATTCTAACCACTGCAGAGAAACCTAGAAGTTATATTTTATCAGCACCGCAGAATTGCGGTTTGTGCAAAGCCAGCCAGACCCGAGGACCACATTAAATTGGATGGTGGAACACATTTTGCCCATCCCTGTGTTAAAGGGACACCATTATCAGTATACAATGGCTACTCCAGTAGGAATCAAGGCAAATATAATGCTACCTAGGGCAAGGTGACAGATTACAAGTTAGTGCTGTTAAACTGACATACCACCCTAAATTCCTAGTCATGACCCAAAATCAAAAGTTCATGGGACACAGTGATTCATAAAATTTTAGGACAGGATTTTCCCGAGTCCTGTTATCCTGATACTTAGAAAATGTGTCCTTCGCGAACATGCTGAAAACTCCAACCATATGCTTGTAACACGTAGACGTGCCATCTTAGCAAGATACATGTAGTATTCACAGCCACAATTAAAGAGGTCAAATGGAATATCTTACATCATTAAATGGTAATACATCCAACTTTCTTCAAATCTGTGCTTCCTCAAATATATACATTTTGCCTTCCTCTGGGTCAACAGGGATGATATGGATTGGGCTGAATTTAGTATTTCTGTGTCAACTATGTAACATCTCCTAAGTCTACCTAGGTCCCCTGTACACCAATATATGTGTTCAGTGGTCCACCCCTTTTCATATTACATGTAATATATCTTTTTATGGAAGACCAGGGAGGAGATTCACTAAGAGGTGATAAAGAGATGATGCCTTCTCCAGTTCCTATGTTATTCTATGGAGCCTATGCACTAAGATTTCTTCATTGTTGAAGAAATGTTAGTGAATAGGCTCTGTAGAATTACATAGGAATTGGAGAAGTGATAAACTGGAGAAGTCATCATCTCTTTATCACCGCTTAGTGAATCTCCCCCCAGATGTCTGACATTTCTCCTGTATCAAAAAGGGAACATGCCATGCAGCATAAACATCAAATCACTGCAAGGGCATTCAATTCTGCATAAACTTTGTGGTATTCATTTATGTTATCAATATGTAGATTAGGAGATATACAAGTATTTTGTTAACAGTTCTCCTCATTTCTGGTGTGATTTCAGTGTTGTGCCTTAAGTATGGAATGTTAATATTCCTAGCTTAGCCACTGCTGGGTGTTATGGCAGTCTTTTAACCCCTTAAGGACCCTTGATGGTCCTGGCATGTCATGGGTCGGCGAGCCATAAGGACCCATGACATGCCAGGACCATCATGGAATTCAGGGCTGTATGCCGTTCGAGCAGCCCTGAAATGGAAGTGCAAAATAAATAAATAAATAAACGAATAATAATTTAAAAAAGTGCCAGCCGTATGCACGATCAGCCTGTCCTTAAGAGGTTAAGGACCGGTGACGTTCCCCTCCCGTACTTCTTGAGCCCAGTCTCATTGTCCCATACCTGGGAGCCTTCATTTCTGGACTCCTCTGATGCTGCTGGGGAGTATAATTGCCACAAATTGCTGCAAAAAGGGGGTGGGGCTTTCTGGGGCATCACACAAGTGGGCGGAGAATGGGAGGAACTTGTTGGGAAGGAGCAGAAGTGGGCAGAATTTTAAAGAAAACTCCCCACATCCAGAGACTGGGCCTCTGGAGAGTTCCCAGGTATGCATTCTTCCCACAATTTATTGGACCACTGAGCAGTGACCTGAGCATACCCATCTAGATGTCTAACTTCACTACTCTCTCCCCCTCCATCTCTCCCTCCCCCCTCCTCACTCTCTCTCACTCACTCTCTCTCTCTCCCCTATCACTTTCCCTCTCTAATTTCCAGCACTGTATGGGATTTTTTTGTTTTTGGAATACGTAGGTACGCGTGTGAGAGGAGAGCAAGAGAGATAGATACGATGTATAAAGTAATAATATATTTACAGTTTGTGTTTTGTGATAATGAGGAAGAGAGAAGCAGAGATCCTAGTGCCTCAAATGGTACTGGGATCAAGACTTGGAGTTACTGGAATTAAAAGACAAAACATATGTATTTAATTTACACAGACTAATTTATAAGCACACATACTGAAATTTAAACAAACATTAATGTGAGCTGTATAGCTGTGGAGCAGTGTGATACACTTATATACACATCACACAGTCTGATCTCCTAAACACAGGGACACCAAGGTGATACATTTATATACACATCACACAGTCTGATCTCCTAAACACAGGGACACCAGGGTGATACACTTCTATACACACCACACAGTCTGATCTCCTAAACACAGGAACACCAGGGTGATACACTTCTATACACACCACACAGTCTGATCTCCTAAACACAGGGACACCAGGGTGATACACTTATATACACACACCACACAGTCTGATCTCCTAAACACTGGTACACCAGGGTGATACGCTTATATACACACCGCACAGTCTGATCTCCTAAACACAGGGACACCAGGGTGATACACTTATATACACACCACACAGTCTGATCTCCTAAACACAGGTACACCAGGGTGATACACTTATATACACACACCACACAGTCTGATCTCCTAAACACAGGTACACCAGGGTGATACACTTCTATATACACACACCACACAGTCTGATCTCCTACACACAGGGACACCAGGGTGATACACTTTTCTACACACCACACAGTCTAATCTCCTAAACACAGGGACACCAGGGTGATACACTTCTATACACACCACACAGTCTGATCTCCTACACACAGGGACACCAGGGTGATACACTTCTTTACACACCACACAGTCTGATCTCCTACACACAGGGACACCAGGGTGATACACTTATATACACACCACACAGTCTGATCTCCTAAACACAGGGACACCAGGGTGATACACTTATATACACATCACACAGTCTGATCTCCTAAACACAGGGACACCAGGGTGATACACTTATATACACATCACACAGTCTAATCTCCTAAACACAAGGACATCAGGGTGGGAATGAGGGGCATAGGGATTTCCTCCTAAGAGGACAGTACCCTTTTATCCAGTCGCTTTTAACCCTTTGAGTGCCAGAGGGGTATGCAAAGCATTGATTTGCAGTGCCTTGCGTACCCCTCTGGCACGCAAAAGGTTTAAAATGCACTAACAGCACAAAACATGACAGGATAACTTATACAAATATTGTTTTTTTTTTTCAAATTTTTATATTCTAATTAAACTATATGATGGGTTATACCCAAATATGTGGCATCAAAAGAAAGCCCAACTTATCCTTTAAAAAGCGGTCTATAATTTGTGATTTGTGTGCCTGTACTAAAGGAATTAGATGGGAAATATGGTTGAACAAACACATACTAAAAATGACAAAAATGCTCTGGTCCTCTAGTGTAGAAAAACAAAACAAAAAAACTTTGTTCTCTTTGGTCTTTAAGGGGTTAATGGTACTGACAGCAATGACAACAAAAACAGAAGAAACTGACCATATCTCTAGAATGACAATAACCCTTTAACATCACATGACGTGACAGGACCGTTAAGCCATTCTGTAAGTTAAGGAACAATGAAGGTCCTGCCACGTCACTGAATTCTGGGATGGCAACGTGACTGTGCTCTCCCCTCTGTTATCCCAGAATTCACTGCAACAAAAAAAAAAAAAGTGCTGTGGTCCTTAACCATTTGAGTGCCAGAGAGGTGCGAAATGCATTGCTCTGCAATGCGTTGCTTACCCCTCTGGCACTCAAAGGGTTAACGTCCAGTCAGCTGCTTATCTGGCGGTCATTATGGGGTTAAAGGGGAACTATCACCTATTTTAAAGTTGGCTTTATTTGAATGCTCATTTGCAACACATTTTTAATCCTTGTATTATCCTATATAATAATTAGCTAGAATATTTGTCAGAAGCCGTCATGCGCAGTAGAGACTGCCTGAACGCACGGAATGCTGGGAGGTGTAGGAATGCTGTGAGTTCTGTGCTGGGAGCATTCTGTGCTGTCGGGCAGTCTCTACAGTGCATGACTGCGTCGGCAGCAGGACCAAGAGCAGGACCGGACTTTTAACCCTTTGAGTGCCAGAGGGGTACGCAATGCATTGCTCACCCGGATCTTGGCCCGTGTACACAGGCTTTTCTCTGTCGTCCAATACAGGTTACTGGTAACTCTGGGAGGTGATCCGCCCCTTAGTAGGCAGGAACAAATTCTCAAAGTGTATGCAGGGGGTGGAGCCTCCCTTCCCTCCTTAGCTGTAGCTAGCCAATCTGCTCCAGAAAGATTTGTTCCGGTGAAGACAACACCAGGCTGGGAACCGATTTGCTATATTTTTAGAATCTTTTTTATTTTTCTGTTAGATATGAAATACCACCATTAAGCGGATTACCATGACTGACAATGCCCTTAGATGTGGCTAGCTCAGTATCCAGATGCTTTTTGTGGACTTTAAGCCCTGAGGGGGAAAATCTTGGTTACAAGTGCTTCCCCAGAAGTTACCCACTGAGGTACTACTTGCCTCATGGTAATCTGAAGACAGAAGATCTGCAGGAAAGGTGATCTACCCTTTGAGTGCTGCAGTGCCCCTCCACACAGGTGTGTATTTATGGAGTTCCTATTGCGCACTCCAGCACTCATTGGGTATATCTGTATGTCTGTTTGGGTGTTTGGAGCAGGTGTATGTGGTAACTTAACCCTTTCACTGCTGGTTTGGCACTTTATTGGGGGGTTTTATGGCACTTTTCCTACTGGATTAGTGTTTTCTGGGTATCCTCACATGTTCTGTTGATGATTTACACATTTTTATGTTTTACTTTGATATTTGTGACAGTTGAGTACTGCGCCTTTAAGCCGCGCTTTACTGCATAGACGCCATTGCTGCATTCACTCCTGGGGAACTAGACTGTTTGGGACGTATCTCTGCAAACGTTTAACCTAGCGACTTCAGAGATGGCTCAGTTTACTTGTCTACCCTTGGTCTATCATCCGGTTGATGTTTCTAGTGTGTTGGGGGACTCAGGGGGCTTCAGGCACTGTTTTAAGGTACTTTTTGGGAAAACTACATTTCCTATGAGCACTTCCTTTGCACCCTTGTTTCTGATTGGCTCCTGCCGCAGCAGCCATTTTGTGAGCGTTTCTGGGCGAGTATCCTATGCAGGGCCTGGACTCTCCTCTGCAGACTAACCCTTCGCCTGCCAGATAAGTTTATATTAGCGATTTCTGGGGTGAAACTTAAATCCTACATATTATAATTGGGTGATTTATTGTACAGTTGGTTATTTTGACACTGTGAGAATGTCTATACTGCTGGAGCTTGGGGCTAGACCTAAGACTAAGTACGCTGGGGTCTCTGTATCCCCCATTGCGCATTGCTCTTCCTGTCACTCAGGGCGACCTAGAGAATATTCAGGTCATTTATGCCCAGCATGTTCTGATGTCCCTGACACCATTCCAGGGACCTCCAGCCATGCTATAGAGCCAGCTTGGGTGCAAGAGTTCAAGGCTGCGACCTGGGACCTTAGGTCCACATTACAACTCTTTTCATCCCAAATACAGGGGGCCTTTCAGGCTTGGCAGGCCCCCTCCTCAGTCAGGTCTTCCCTGCCTAAACCTCAGGGAGTACCTGACGTGTCAAATTCCTCTGAGAAGGAACTGCTGGTGGACTCAGATGTTGAGGAATGTTCTGTGCCGGTGTCCTCTCAGTTCCTTGGGGACCCCTTTGAAGCTGATCCTGAACCCTCCGCTGAGGGCCTAATCAGGGCTGTCTTAACTACTCTTAACATTCATCTAGTTCAAGAGGTTCCTTCTGCTCCCTCTGATGTATTCCAGGAGCCTGCTAAGCTCCTTACATACTATCCACCTAACCCCACTCTTGACCGCCTTGTGACTGAGGAGTGGAAATCTCCTGACAAGAAAGCTTCTGTGTTTAGAAAATTTGCTAAGCTTTATCCCTTTTACGAGGCCGCGCTTGCTCAGTGGGTTAATCCTCCTAAAGTGGATGCCCGTATTTCCAGGCTATCCAAGTCTACTGCGTTACCAGTCTCTGATGCCTCTGCTCTGAAGGACTGGATTGATAAGAAGCTTGGGGTTTCCCTCAAGTCTATTTTTGCCACTGCTGGTTCTGGTATGCGTCCAGCATTTGCTGCTGCGTGGGTGAACCGGGCCATTGCGGTCTGGACTAAGCAGCTCACCAAGGCTGTCCATCAGGATGCCCCAGTTTTGGATAAGTTGCGTCTCCTCGCCAACATATCTGAGGCACAACACTACTTTTCTGCTGCCTTGTTTGATGCCATCCGCATGATGGCTAGGGTTTCCACCATGTCTGTGGTGGCCAGACGAGCTCTTTGGCTCAAGATTTGGTCTGCTGACACTGCTTCTAAGAAAGTCTTACTTTCCCTGCCTTTTCAGGGTACCTCTTTGTTTGGGCCAGATCTTAAGGATCTGATCAGTGAAGCCACTGGGGGTAAGAGTACACTTCTACCCTTGGTTCCTAAAAAGAAGTTGCCGCTTAAGCGTAACTGGCTTTTTCGTTCCTTCCAGAATGAGACACGTATGGCGAACCAAACGGTTCCCTCAGCTCCGCGTACCTCCTCCAAGCCCAAACGGCAGTGGAAGCCCAAGGTCTCCTTTAAGCCCAATGCTTCTTCGGCATGACTCGCCGAACCCGGGTCCGCACTCCGCTGTGAGTGGTCGTCTGCGACACTATCACAGTGTTTGGGAGGACTCTGTGACGGACCCATGGGTTTTACAGGTGGTGACTGAAGGGTACAAGATCCCTTTCATTTCTCTTCGTCCTTTTCACTTTCGCACTCCTCAGGGTACAGAGAAACGCTGTCTATTCGAGAGCGCTGTTCAGGCTCTTCTGGACAAGGATGTTCTACAGCCAGTGCCTTTCCAGGACAGGAGTTCGGGGTTCTACTCAAACCTCTTTGTAGTCGCCAAAAAGGACGGCGGTTGTCGCCCTGTTTTAGACTTGAAGGACCTCAATTCCTTTGTGACCCGGACTCACTATCGCCAGGAGTCTCTGCGCATAGTGATTGCTGCCATGTCCCTGGGGGAATTCCTCTCTTCGCTGGATCTGCAGGATGCGTATTTGCGCATTGCCATTCCTCCAGAGAGCCAGCAGTTCCTCCAGTTTGCCTGCGACAGGAGACATTTTCAGTTCTCAGCCCTTCCATTTGGGCTGACGACAGCTCCTCAGGTTTTCAACCGTGTCCTGGGCACCTTGCTATCTGTCCTCCACCAGAACAGCATCTGGGTTACTCCATACGTGAATGATTTGCTTCTGAAAGCCCCCTCTGTCTACCTCCTTCATCAGAAAGTTCAGAACTGCATTCACGCTCTCACCCGTCATGGGTGGATTATCAACGTGGACAAGTCGGATCTTTTCCCATCCCAGTGTCTGATCTTCCTGGTCCTTCTCTTCGACACTCAGAAGAACATGGTGTTCCTCACGGACAAGGTGGCTCACCAGATCGCCCACAGGGTTTCAGCGATTCTGTCTCAGGATCCAGTTCCAATCCATAAGCTGTCATCTCTGTATTATTTCAACTTCTGTTAAACGCTGTGTACATGTATGTTGCTATATAAATAAAGATACATACATACATACATACATATTAAGGCAGTCTGATAGAACCCAGTAATTCTTAGCACCCTATGTCATTGACCTGGTCTTTCCCTTGCTGTAGGAAGTAGCTTGCAAGCCTCCGGGGAATGAGGGCCATTGTTTTTGTTGTGAAGCCATGCTGAAGGAATGTCCCATTGCATAGTGTGTGTATAGATCTATGCAAGGTTATTAATTTGGGTTGCGGGAAAAAAATGCTACATTTACGCCAAATGGGTAAATACTTGTTAGAAAGAGATTTGTGAGTATTTGTAGACTAAACGACAATGTGCAGTGTTACTCAGCTGCTGCAGCGGCTCTCATTGGCTAGAGAGCGCTCCAGCTTATATAGAGAAATACTCAGGAGGATGGGATGCGACAGTACTTGGGGAGGGAACACACGAAGATTGACAGACTGCGGGACAGAGCTGTACCTACAGTTTGTCCAGATGTAAGAACCCGGCACATTTTTAAGGCTGTCAATTTTGCCATAGCACGCATTGTGTAAAAAAAACAACAACAATACATTACAGGTTATCACTATATGAACATCACACAGGGGTAGGGTGACCACATATCCAGTCTGCCATTCAGGGACACTGCAGAGACGAGAGTAGCAGACTACTTGTCCTCGGCTGTAGCGCAGTCATGCGGAAGAGGTCATTGTACATCACTTGACATAAGTACACTGCCTGCTCTTTATCTGGCGCACCACAGAGTTCTAAACACTAGAGGGAGAACTGCCTTTTGACTGCTGTGACAGAAAGTGATGACTGTGGTGGACTACAAGAACAGGAACTTCACGTCCTTAGACTAGCCTTATACTACTACAAAATTGTACTGTAGCTCCTGTTTGATATCAGGATGAAGGCTCAGTTTTCTCTAGTGTTTAGCAATCTGTCTGGAGGCCATTTTCTTGTAGTCAAGCAGAGGCATCACTTCCTGTCACAGTAGGCAATGGGATGTTCTCCTTCTAGTGTTTATACCTCTTTGCTCTGGAGTCTTCTTTCCAGGACTTTTTATTGTCCCAGGAAGTTGTCATCAGGGACAAGGGACACACATTCAAAATCAAGGACTGTCCTGGGTAATCAGGGACAGGTGGTCACCCTACACAGGGGCAGACTTGTATAGAGGTGATAGTTCCCCTTTAAGGTGTATATGTTGTTGACACAGATGCATCTTTTTTTCTTTATTATTGATTTAAGGTGTATATGTTGTTGACTATGAACTACGGAAGTGCTAATTTTATTACTTGTGTTCTATCAACTGAGAACCGTGAACTAAAAATGTAATTTTTCACTTTCAGGTCCAGAATGTGTCTTGTACAACAATTGTTTTATCCAGAAAGATGAAGGACCAAAGTTGGTTAATAACAGTTTATCCCACACAAAGCCAAAAAACAGAGATACAGCTCTAAATATGGATATTACTTTAGATGAAGAATCGAACTTTGCACGTTCTCAGATTGAACACATAGGTATGGATCATTTCTGTACTCCTAGTAATAAATGTGCAAAAAAGAATAACAAGCATAAGGGACTGGTCTCATATCAGAAAATTCCCAGAAAAAAGAAACTGTTTCCATGTTCTGAATGTGAGAAATCTTTCCCTGCATCTTCTAATCTTGTTATACACCAGAGGGTTCACACTGGAGAGAAGCCATTTGAGTGTTCCGATTGTGTGAAATCATTTACTACATATTCACAACTCGTTCTACACAAGAGAACTCACACTGGAGAGAAACCATTTGTGTGCTCTGAATGTGGGAAATGTTTCACCCAGGCTTGAAATCTTTCTGTACATCAGAGAATTCACACTGGAGAGAAACCGTTTGTTTGCACCGAATGTGGGAAATCTTTCACCACAACATCATATCTTGTTGTACATAAGAGAATCCACACGGGAGAAAAACAATTTGTATGCGCTGAATGCGGAAAATCTTTCACTGCATCTGCAAGACTTGTTTTACATAAGAGGCGACATACAGGAGAGAGGCCATTTGTTTGTCCTGAATGTGGGAAAACATTTGCCTCATCCTCAAAGCTTGGTGTACATAAAAAAACTCACACAAGAGTGTGAAAAGAGTGAAAGCATTTGTGTGTCCTAAATGTGGGAAATACTTCACCAGATACTCAAATCTTGCTGATCATCAGAGAATTCACATAAGAGAAAAAAACATTTGAGTTTTCTGAATGTTGGGAGTCTTTCTCTAGAATTGTTTCACATAAAAGAATTCACATCCTATATAATAATTCGCTAAAATGTGCGTAACGCCGCAGTCATGCACAGTAGAGACTGCTGCTCGTGCTGCAGTCATGCGCAGTAGAGACTGCCAGTGATGAGGCTGATACAGAGCGGGGCGCACCGAAGGAGCTTCCCGCTCTGTATCAGCCACAGCAAGGGCAGTCTCTACTGACCATGACTGCACCGCGACCAGCTGGCACTGGCACTGTGGCCCGTGTAACAGGCTCTTTGACTAGTAGCAAATAAACCATTTGCATTTTCTACATGTAGGTACTCTGGCTGCTTGCATTCAAATCTTGTTGCCCATCAGAAAACTTACTGAAGGCAAAAACAATGTGTGCATTCTAAATCTGGAGTGTCTTTCAACCCTTACAAGCATTAGAGAATGTGACTAAAAAAAAAGGATATTCTTGTCGCTATTTAAAAGTAAATAAAAATGTAATGCTCATAAGGGGCTAGATTCTATTGCAGGAGATAAATGTTATCACCCATGTTATCAAACATTTTCCTGTTGAAAGTCAATGAGAAAATTGGAGATAAACGCAGTGATGCAATAGAATTTAGCCCAAGGTTGGGAATATTTTTCATTTAGATATTTTATTGGTAGACATCAGAAAATTCACAGAAGATAAAATGTAGAGGCCCTGTTGTTTAACCCCTTAGGGTCCGACGATTCCACGGTGTCTGGTCCTTTAAGGACCAGATAGACGAGTTCGACGTGCCGTCCCACATGACTGATCACGTGGGGCGGCACATCGAAAGGAGGACTGAAAGAGATCGTTCCGGTCTTGGAGCGATCAATTTCAGTCCATGGTATTACCACGCTCCTGCAGGTAAAAGTACGTGACGTACCAGGACCGTCACTGGTCCTTAAGTGCCGGACCAGCGTGACGGTACGTCACAGGACGCAAAGGGGTTAAATACACAGTGGGGGCAAACAATAAAATGTGTTGATAGTTATTTGCTAGAAACCACTTAATACTGGGAAATGGAAAAGGCTTTTCTGTTAGGAAATGTAATCCAAATGATAAAGTTTAACTACACTTCAAAAAAACAGAAATAATTCCATAGCTCTCCTTAAAGGGACAGTAATGCCCCATAAAAAATGTTTAGAGTTTTGTAGAGATTAAAAAAAATAAGCTAAATTCCACAAATCCTATCTCTCAGACCACTGTCCTCTAAAGTTCTTCTCCTGATGTCAGTTGTAAAGCTGACAGAAGGAGATCTATGTCGGTCGACACGAGGAGGCTCTTCAGCAGAGCTGCAATAGTGCAATTTAAAAAGAATTACTTCTTTGGAACGGTCTAAAAGGTGTGCTTGCAAACCAGGCACACTTTGTAGGACGTTCCAAAGAAGTATTTCTTTTTAAATCGTGCTATTGCTTCTCTGCTGAAGACCCGCTTGTAGGTCCCCGGACCAGAAACTCGTGCTGTCGGCTTACAGCTGATGTGAGGAGAAGAGGAGGAAGAGGGGAACTTTAACGAAGGATAGCTCTCACACCATAGCAGTTTGATAGATAGGATTTGTGGCATTTAGCTTATTTTTTAATCTCTACAAAACGCTAAACATTTTTTATGGGACATTACTGTCCCTTTAATAACAGATAGTAAAAGGACCAACTCAAATTTTTTTATTATGAAAGTATTTACCACGAAGGACACATTGAGATTTTCTCTTATTTTCAAGTATGCCCTGGGTACTTATTTTTCCTCTAGAAAAAAAGAAAAGAAAACAGTGCAGCGAAACACGTCTAATAGCAGTAGGGAATAAAAAAAAAAAGTATATGTCTAAACGGCTCTCACTGTGTCTTAAGTGCCACTCCAGACTAGTGGCTTCTTCATTGGCTCAGGTTAATCAATACAATCAATACAATACAATCAATATTAAGATGTAGTATTTAAAAGAGCAGTAAACTTTTTTTATGAAAACACATTTTACAGAGCATTTCCTGCTGAATAAAACATACTCCCATCGCTGTCAGATGTTTTATTCAAAATTTATAGCAGTTCAAATAATCAGGAAGTGAATTTACTGTGTTTACTTCCTGATAGTTCTAACTGACAGGAAGTGAATTTACTGTGTTTACTTCCTGATAGTTCTAACTGACAGGAAGTGAATTTACTGTGTTTACTTCCTGATAGTTCTAACTGACAGGAAGTGACTCAGCAGTTTCTATCACATTCTATGGAGAACTATGTCTCTGACTTTTCTGACTTTCCTCTCCATTAGAATCTAACAGGAAATCTAATTAGAATTTGACCACTAGAGGGCACTGCTAATGTAAAAAAACATGGGTTTAAACTGTAATAACTCTGGAAATATAAATCGCTCAGCAGTGGGAGTACCCTTATTTTAATCAATAGGAAAATCCCTACAATATATATTTTTTCATAAAAAAAGTTTACTGCTCCTTTAACCACATATGTAGAGTCCAATATACAAAACGTACTTGGAACGTTAATCGTTATTAAAAAGTTTACATCCAGTAGAAACAACCCTTACATATCATGGAGGTATGTGGGTAAAAAATATATATATGTATTGAGAAAATATCTAAATTTCATTTAAACAATAAAACCAGCAAACACCCCAGATATCCTATCCACAACATACAGGGCACAAACACGTTGTTGCTATATGTATTGTAGGAGGGCTAGATCGTGGTGAGAGTTCCAATAGTGAAATTCATAATGAAATCAAATAGCCACAAAATAAAAAATGAAAACATAATAAAATAAATGGTAATAATACTAATAATAATAATATAGCCCAATTTGGCTAAAATCGCTCAACGCTTTTTTCATGACCGCAATGTGTCACGTCTGCAGGAAAAAAACAAATCAAATAAAAATAGGGTTATTTGATATATATTATTCCTTACTGCTACGCTTAGAGGTGTTTTCGTTTTGCTGTTTTCTTTTCTTTGTGTCTATACAGCTACGTGCATTGCGATCTGTGAGATCCACAGTGAACTGCAGCATACAAACACTTCGGTAAGTGGTTCCCTTTTTCTTCTACCTACACTTATACAGCACATAACTTTTTTTATTTTTTTTTCTACCTCAGAAGCCTGAAAGGCTGAGTTGATCCTCCCAGGATTAGAACGTACGACCGTGAGGTTCGAACAGATTCTACAGCGAGTGCATTAACCAACTGAGCTATCTTATCAGTGGCCTTGTTAGACCTAGTGATTTAACCCTTTGAGTGCCAGAGGGGTATGCCAAGCAGTGCTTTGTGTACCCCTCTGGCACTCAAAGGGTTAAAATAATTTTTAAATGATATACTGTACAATAAGACAGCATTTGAGTAGCAGTGACCATAATATGTTGTCCTTTGTAATGTATGAGAAATCCATTAATAAGGGTTCAGGTAAAACTTGCAGATTTAAAAAGATTAATTTTACAATTCTAAAATTTGTGCAGAAGAACGATGGTATTTGTTTCAAATGTTTTTGTTTAAATATATCACTGTTAAAGGGATAGTAATACCTAAAATGTAAAAAAAAATATGTTGTAGGGTTTATCCCCCTGAGTAAAACAAGAGTACTCCCACTGCTGAAAGATATTTCATTCAAAAGTTATTAATTTTCAAAGTTGAATTTTTTAGGTGCAATATCACAGTGGCCTGAAATTTTACAGTGGCGCTGTTGCTACACCATCCTATGGAGATTTATGGTCCTGAGACCAGAGCTGTCCATAGGATCGTGTAGCAACAGCGCCACTGTACAATTTCAGGCCACTGTGATATTGCACCTAAAAAATTCAACTTTGAAAATTAATAACTTTTGAATGAAACATCTTTCAGCAGTGGGAGTACTCTTGTTTTACTCAGGGGGATAAACCCTACAACATATTTTTTTTTACATTTTAGGTATTACTATCCCTTTAAGGAGGAACAAATTAAGACCAATGTGGCTTCACAATGAAGTCTGCATAGAAATGAGAAGGATGTATAAGTCTTTTTAAATTGTTAATGTCAGAAGGGTTAAATGTGTCAATTTATGAGGAAATAATTGCAAAAGACAGAAAGACTTCTCCTAATAACTTCTACTAATATATTATAAATCTAAAAAACATTGATATTGGGACACTTATCGTAAAATCCTTATGTGAAGTGGGGGGTGAGTATTATACACAAGAGTTTTTTTTTTAAAAAAGTTAGGGTTGGCAGATACCTTCCCTCACTCCCCCGGGCCAAAACCACTGCCAAACCAAGACTTACTTGGTTCAAATTTAACTCCCCACTGAAGACCGCCTCTCTTGCATTGAAGAAAGGCAAAATACAAAGCTTCCCAGCGGGCGGGATGCTTCCATTTGCCGCCCGCTTCCTTCAATGGGCTTTCAGGACTTTCCACCTCAATCCAATTGGCTGGTGGTGGAAGGTCCTGAAAGCCCATTGAAGGAAGCGGGCGGCAAATAGAAGCATGCCGTCTGCTGGGAATCTTTGTATTTTGCCTTTCATCAATGCAAGAGATGCGAACTTCAATGGGGAGTTAAATTTGAACCAAGTAAGTCTTGGTTTGGCAGCGGTTTTGGCGCGGGGGAGGGAAGCCTTAAAAAAATTTTTAGCAAGGGGGAAAACAAGGCTGCATATTATACATAGGCACTCTTGTTTTCCCCTAAAATCTTTGGTATAATATGCACCTGCGTATTATACACAGGTGCATATTATACCTGAGATTTTACGGTAAAACCTTTTGAGTGCCACAGGCACCCACAGGATTACAACTAAGGCAGGTGAATAAATTAGGCTGTTACCTTAAACAAACTATTTTCTGTTTATAAAACAACGATAGACTTTGGGCAAACTGAGAGAAACACAGCATTTCTACAGCATTGGCAGTCATAGTAACATATTTGATGAGGCTGAAAAAAGACATGTCCATCAAGTCCAACCTATTCCAGATCACCCCTGTTGATCTAGAAGAAGGCAAAAAAACAAACAAAAAAAAAAAACATTGAACCCATTTCCAGTTGGGTAAAAATAAAATCTCCCTGACTCCTAATGGCAGTCAGTTTCCTGGAACAACAACATCTGCATTGAAGCCATCTGTCATAATTTTCAATATTGTTTTGTGCTATATAGGTATCCATTACTTTTTTAAGGCAGTTACAGTATCTGCAAGCACAGCATCCCAAGGCAAAGAATTCCATAACTTTACCGTCCTTATTGTAAAAAAGTCCCTGACTTTGTTTAGTCGAAAGCACCTTTCCGATAGTCTTAATGGATGACTGGTCTTTCTTAGATCAGTTCTTTGCTTAAATAATTCATTGGATAGATATTTGTATTGACCTTGAATATATATGTAAATGGTAATCATATCACCCCTCAGATCAGCGGTTCTCAACCTTTCTAGTGCCGCGACCCTTTGATAAAATTTTCCAAGCTGTGGCGACCCCTAAAAGTAAAATTATTTTCGTTACGCCTTCATTGCTGTAATTTTGCCACTGTTATGAATCGAAATATAAATATCTGATGGTTTTAGACGACCCCTGGCAAATCGTCATTCGACCCCTTAAGGGGTCCCAACCCACAGGTTGAGAACCACAGCCTTAGATGTTTCTTCTCTAATGTAAACAAACCCAGTTTGGCTAGTCTCTCTTTGTAACTCAGATCCTCCAATCTCTATATCAGTTTTGTTACATGTCTCTGCACTTTTTCCAGTTCAATAATGTATTTTTTAAGAACTGGTGCCCAAAATGGTACTCCATTTTCTAGATGAGGCCTCACCAAGGATTTATATAGCGGTAGAATTATATTAGCATCTATACATCTTTTTATGCAGGATAGTACCCTATTTGCTTTTGTAGCAGCTCATCACACTGCTGGTCCTGGGATGTAACCTTCTTAAGGACCACTTTGGTCTTTCCGACAAGCTGGTACATGTAACCTGTTGCGCGTATCGGTGTGCCACATTGGGGACTGAGAGTGACCACTCCACTCTTAGAGCGGTCAATTTCAGTATTTACTTACAGTCCTCCCAGAGGAGCGCTGTAAGTAAAATGTACGTGACGTGCTATGACCGTCACAGGTCCTTAAGGCAAAACCGTGTGACGGTCATAGCATGGCACGTGGTTCTTATGGGTTTAATATTGTTAAAATTATACTTTAACAAACATGTATAGTGTATAGATATTATTAATACCCTATATCAAGCTTTCTTATTAACCATGTTATTTACACTTCGTGTTTCAACTTAAACCACCTCTGCACTTCAAAGGCTTTGGTACTTAGCCGGTCACTCACAATTTTGGTGTCTTCTATTTCTCCTTTCTCTGTCGTCCAGTATGACGTACAGGTACCATGGGGAGGCGATAGTGTGTTGCCAAGTGCCGAAGCCTTTGAAGTACCCCTGTAGGTTGGAACATTTCTAGAAAGAAGGTGTGGGTGGAGCCTCTCCTCCTCCTTATCAGGCTAGCTTACTAACCCTTCCACAGTTAGACTTGTTCCAGTAAACTGGATAGAGGCTGAGAACGTTTCTGCTTAGTTTTGAGAATTGTATTATTTTCTGTGTTAGATATGGGGTGTCACAATTCCCCCATTAGGTGGCTTACCATTCCTGGCTTCCCCTGTAGGATTGTCTAGTTGACAGGTGCTGTTGTGGACCCTTGCAGCCCTGTGGAGAGAATTATGCAACCCACGTCTCTCTCCTGGCTGGGTCTCTCTGAGGCTCGTTTTCTCTATGGTAATCTGAAGAAAGAAGTCAAGTAAATGGTGAGTAACCCTTTGAGTGCCATGATCCACTTGTCCAAGAGTTCCCCTCCATACTGGGGTCTTCTTGGAGTCTAGAACTCCTGCACTCATGTTGGGTATCTTATTTGGTTTGATCCCTGGGTTTTTTGGAGCTTGGATGGCTGTTTTTCTGTAATTAACCCCTTCCCCTCTAGTTTCTCTGAGTTATGGGGCTTATTTTGACTTTTCCCTTTGTCTGTTTTTATTTGTCCTTACATATTCCCTTGGGTATTTTTATTCACTTTTTTTAAAGTTTATGATTTTTGAGTTTTGCTCCTTTGAGGGTCGCTTACCATGCGGCCACACTTGCTCTTTGACTTCTGTGGGACACACTATTTGGGACGTTTCTCTGCAACGGCATGTCATACCTAGTTCTTGTCTCCTCTTGCCAGGTTCACATCCTAAATGTCTTGGGTCTCCTGTGGCCCTGGGAGTACTGGTTTGAGCATTGCTAGGTATCATCATAGAGAGAAAATTACAACTCCCAGAATGCCCATTTCGTAGGCTTTCTTCCGATTGGCTGTTCATTTTACAGACACCATTTTCTCTCTTTGCTGGAGTATCCTACGCACAGGTTAGTCTCTCCTTGCTCTCCTTCTCGGGTAATCATTTGCCTGCCAGATTAGTGCTTTATCGGTCTTTCTGAGGTGATATTTTAATCTGGGTTACAGTATTTGGGCTCCTTATACTGTTTAGGCACTTTCTCCTGTTAGGATGTCAGATCCAAATGGTCATGGGCTAGACCTGAGGCCCCTTCTACACCTCCTGGGCCCTCCAGCCTTGAATAAGCGCTACTCTGGAGTCAAGGATTTAAAGTCCTCTATGGCACAGTTCCCTCTTTCCCTCCAGGGGGTCCTCCATTCCTGGAAACCCTCCACTGCTTTCAGGATTGTGGCCCCTAAGGCACCTGGCATTCCTGACCACACAGAAACCTCTGAGGAAGATAAGGAGGAGGGGTGTGCGATGAAGGGGATTCTTCATATGCCTATGGTGGCACCTTTGAAGCAGACCCCCATGCCCTCTGCTGAGGGCCTCATAAGGCGGTATTAACAAAACTACAGGTCTATACTACCCCTGAAGAGGGCCAGTAATCTTCCAACGTCTTATCAGAGGAGTAAGAAAACATGGACTCTGTTTCCTCCCAATCCCACTCTGGACCAGGTTATTCTGGATGAGTGGAAGATGCTGGAAAGGCATCTATCTCTTTCTAAGAGATTTTCAAAGCCGTACCCCTTTTCTGAAGCAGCTTTGTCTCAGTGGGCTTCCCCTCCTCAGGTTGACCCCCCTCCCAGTCTTCAGTCTTTCCAAGTCTACTGCTCTGCCTTTGGCTGACGCGAAGGTGCTCAAGGATATTACTGATAGGAAGCTGGGGCTATCCTAAAGTCTAATTTGGCTGCCATTGATGCTGCCCTGCGGCCTACCTTGGCATCTGTATTGGTCACCAGAGTTACTGCCATCTGAAGTGAACAACTTACCAAAGCTGTCTAAGGAGGACCTTTTCTCCCTCTTAGCCAGCATCTCTGAGATTCAGATATATGTCACTGACGCTCTCTTTGATGCTGTCAAACTTGCAGCGAAGGCTACTGCCTCTCTGTTTCTGTTAGATGCACGCTATGGCTGAAGATTTGGCCTGCGGACCTCTCATCCGAGAAGTCACTAATATCTCTCCCTTTTCAGGGTAAGTCTCTTTTTGGGCCTGAACTGAGGCTTAGAAATAAAAATACATGAAACATCACTAGAATATGTAATAAGACCCAGAAAACACTGAACCCAGTATGGAAAGTGCCAATAACTACCCTAAAAGATGCCAACCAGCGGTTAAAGGGTTAATTTACCACATAAAGTTGCTCCAAACACTGACAGACATAACAGAAAGACCCAGTGAGTGCAGGAGTGTGCAATAAGAACTCCCAGAAATAACCCCTGTGCGGAGGGGCACTCTGGGACATGTGGACCTGCAGCACTCAAAGGGTTGCTCACCTTTCCTGCAGATCTGTCTTCAGACTACCATGTATTCAGAAGTAACCTCAGTGGGTAACTCCTGGGGAAGCACTTGGAATCAAGATTTTCCCCCTCAGGGCTTAAGGTCCACAAAAAGCATGTGGATACTGAGCTAGCCACATCTAAGGGCATTGTCAGTTATGGTAATCCGCCTAATGGTGGTATTCCATATCTAACAGAAAAATAAAAAGTTTCTAAAACTATAGCAGAACTATTCTCTTGCCTGTGTTATCTTCACCAAGGAACAAATCTTTCTGGAGCTGGTTGGCTAGCTGCAGCCAAGGAGGGAAGGTAGGCTCCACCCCCTGCATTTCTTTCTAGAATTGTTCCTGCCTACTTAAAGGGGCGGATTGCCTACCCAAAGTTACCAGTAACCTGTATTGGACGACAGAGGATTTTAGTCTTACCTGTTAAATCCTTTTCTCTTAAGCGATCTGACATACAGGTCTCCCACCCAGTGTAAGGGACCAAGTTTGATCTCTCTTAGTTGAATGGGGGAGTCCGCTTGGGTCTGCTGGTCACAGGCATTTTCCTTTCTTCTTACCTGCTGGCTACTTAGTAGGCTTGTCTCAAGTCTAACTGGGGAGGGGCTAGTGGGATAGCCTGAAAAGGAGAGGAGGCTCCACCCACATCTTCTTTCTAAAATTGTTCCAGCCTACAGGGATGCTTCAAAGGCTTCTGCACTTCGCCATTTTGGTGTCTTCTATTTCTCCTTTGTGCTGATCTGTGAGGTGTATGCACTTTACAAGTTTCGGCACTCCGCAACACACTACATGCAAAACACTACATGCATGCAATACTCATGCACAATACACATTCACATGCAAAGCATTTGCTCATGCAATACACACACAATCCAGGAAATATCTGGAAATATCTGCTGCCATTTGGAGTCAGGAAGGAATTGTTTTACCCACTTGGGGCTAAATTGGAAATGGCTTCAGAGGGCTTTTTTTTGCCTTCCTCTGGATCAACAGGGGTGTTTTGGCTTGGGCTGGACTTGATGGACGTATGTCTTTTTTCAGCCTCATCAACTATGTTACTATGTAATACACACACACACACAGACAAACACACAAAACACACATGTACAGCACACATGCGCAAAACACACACACACACAACATGCATGCAATACACACACACACACACTCACAATACATGCACAACATAATAAACACAAAATACACATTTAAAGAGTATAGAAAGTCAAAAATTAGGTTGGCTGTCTCTTTAAGACAGGGGTGGAAAAATCCTAGAGTTTAAAGCTCCTAAACATATTACTTCTGGCTCCTAAATTTTTAATGTATTTTATATGCATCAGTTGGCTCCTAAGAGTTCTGTCTGGCTCCAAAGGGCTTTATATTTTTGTCAACTGCTGTGTTAATAACTGTGCAGCCCTGAGTGCCCATTCTGGACTGATACTGTGTAGTATCCAGGAACGGGGCTGCTCAGCATGTGATAAACACATATGGGACAGTGTGAGGCAATCCAGGATGTGGTCACCCTACCAACAAATGACTTTCCTTACACTAGAGTGAGAACTGGGCACTGCTTCCTAAAGCGAGAACTGGAGCTGCAGTGTCATTTTCTTCTAGTGTCAGGCCATTGTGCACTCCTTAACCCTTTGAGTGCCAGAGGGGTGCCTAATGCGTTGGACATCCCTTTGGAATTCAAAAGTTAACTATCGTTATAATAAATTCACTATATTTTGGATTTAATTTACATGTACCATACAGTTCACATATGAAAAAAGCTACACCAACACATGTCTCCAGAGTGTCCCTCCTTGAAACCTAAATCCCTCTGTCCCCCTCTCCCACCCTGGTGTCTCTCTTATTAGGAGGATCAGACTCTGTGGTGTGTGTATAAGTGATTCAGTTTGCTCCACAGCAATAAAACTCACATTAATGTTTTTGGTTTAAATAGCAACCCATGACGGTCCAGGTCCTTAAGGGGTTAAACTTCATTATATGTGTTTATAAATTAGTCTGTGTAGATTAAATACTTTATAAAGAGGTGTTAATAGGTCATGAAATAACCTAAATTTTCTTGGTGATGCCCAACCCCCCCAGGCACACCCCAAGCAGCACCACCAAAAACAAGTGTCGCTCTTTGGTGATTTAAAATGTTGAGAGATATGCAATACAACTCACATAACTGTTTGTTGGGAAGTACACCAACAGCTGCTGCCCTGTATTTACACACACGCATGGTCATAGACGTTTATCAAGGCAAACAGATGCACTCCGGAGAAAACCAAGTGTGCCTATTAAAGGGGCAGTAATGTCCCATAAAGAAATTGTGTTTTGTAATGGCACAAATCCTATCTCTCAAACCTTTATGGTTTGAGAGATATTTGCATGTAAAGTCCCCCCCTCCCTCGCCTTCTCCTGACGTCAGCGTCTAGCTGACAGCAGGAGATCCCGGTCCTGGAACCAGCCGGAGGCTCTTCAGCAGAAAATAATTACTTCATTGGAAAGGTCTACAAAGTGTGCCTGTTTGCAAGCACACTTTGTAGACCGTTCCAATGAAGTAATTATTTTCCAATATTGCTACTGCAGCTCTGCTGATGAGCCTCCTCGTGTTGGCTGACACAGATCTCCTGCTGTCAGCTTTACAGCTGACATCAGGAGAAGGGAAACTTTACATGTGAACAGCTCTCAAACCAAAAAGGTGTGAGAGATAGGATTGTGCCATTATAATTTATTTTTTTAAACCCTACAAAACACAGTTTTTTTATGGGACATTACTGTCCCTTTAATCAAAAAGTCCCACTGAAATAATGGCAGCTATTCATCTAGAATATGGAGTACAATTTTGGGCACCAGTTCTTAAAAAAAGACGTTGAACTGGAAAAAGTGCAGAGACATGCAACAAAACCGATAAAGGTATTGGAGGATCTGAGTTATAAAGAGAGACTAGCCAAACTGGTTTTGTTTACATTCGAGAAGAGACGTCTAAGGGGTAATATGATTACCTTTTACAAATATATTCAAGGTCAATACAAAGAACTATCCAATGAATTACGCTGAGCTGAGCTAAGAAAAAGAGGTAATCCAATAAAACTAGAGGAAAGGCGCTTTCAGCTAAAACAAAGGCAGGGATTTTTTACAGTAAGGGCGGTAAAGCTATGGAATTCTTTGCCTCAGGATACTGTACTTGCAGACAACGCAACTGCTTTAAAAAAAAAACAATGGATGCCTAACAGAACAATATTGAAAATTATGACAGATGGGTTCAATGCAGATAGGTTGTTGATCTAGGGAACTGACTGCCATTTTTTTTACCCACTTGGGGCTAAACTGGAAATGGCTTCAGGGTATTTTTTGCCTTCCTCTGTACAAACAGGGATGTTTTAAGTTTGGGCTGCAAACGTTACTATTGTTTAATAAATATGGTGCCATTAATTGTCTCAGTTTCCACTTGACAAGCCCCATGATGATGTATTTTGCCCCGTAAATTAAAATGTCATTAGAGTGTATATCTGTGATTGATCATGTGCTGAAGCTTCTGTTTGCTACAGAATAGACAATATATTACAGCACTGCTTTATTGGCATAATGACTAATAGGTACAAGTATTACAAAAGCTGGTTAGTACATACCCCCCTCCCCCGAATGAACCCAGCAGATCTCCATATTTCTTCTGTGCAAACACATTCTATTGTATAAGGTACAAAAGCAATCAAAATAAAATGTGCTTGCTATAAGGTACAGTTGGAGGGTATGATAAGCGCATAAATGTTATATCTGCATAGAGATCTGTAATAACTCTTGCATTGCATTTCTCTTAACGGCCATTTTCTCGTAGTCCAGCACTGGAGTCAATTTTTGTCACGACCGCAGGAAATCTTTGGCACAACAGCTTTTGGAGACTACAACTCCCATAGTCCCCAACCAAGCCGTTGGCATGTTATGAATGACGAAAGTTGCAGTCGCCACTTGCTGGCGAGAAAAAATGACGCCTATCATTACTCTACTGTGTACAGCCCGGTGTCACATGACGTTACCAGCCACGCCTCCTGTGTTCTATATTGGGAAACGGTTCCTACTCTGTCCGCGGAGTAAACTTCCCGAGTCTGGTGCCATAAAGCCCTGGTTACACTGTGCCCACTGGAGACTAATCACACGTACCCCTTGGCTGATCGGGAATTTTCACGGACTGGTAAAAAGCACAGCAGCGTGAGAAATGTCGCTGCATCTGAGGTAAGCAGCCATTTTGTTGGATTACACGTCAATTGCTGTGAGTAAACAAACCGCATTATAGATGTACATAAACTGAACCCCCCCCCCCATAGCCCTCTCCCCTTGTTTAGCCAGCTGTGGCCAGACTCAAACTGACTGGCGTTATAGCTCCTAAATGTCCAGTGACTATGAGCCCCCTGGCTATAGGTGTGGATGTGTGTGTGTTGGGTACCCTGGTAATGAGTACGTGTGAGAGGATGTCCTCTATCAGTAAGAGGAAAGTACCCCATTAGTAAGGGAGAGGAGATAACCCTGGCAGTGGGCTAGGTAGGTCCCCAGGCAGTGGGTGAGGATGGTTCCTTCTTGGAAATAAGAGGGAGGAGAGTCCTCTAGTCATTGAGAAGGGGGTTCCCTGGTACTAGTAGTGAGTAAGAGGAAAGTACCCCATCAGTGAGTAAGAGGAGATAACCCTGGCAGTGGGCGAGGTAGGTCCCCAGGCAGTGGGTGAGGATGGTTCCTTCTTGGAAATAAGAGGGAGGAGAGTCCTCCAGTCATTGAAAAGGGGGTTCCCTGGTACTAGTAGTGAGTAAGAGGAAAGTACCCCATCAGTGAATAAGAGGAGATTCCCCTGGCAGTGGGCGAAGGTGGTTCCCTGGCAGTGGGTGAGGGTGATTCCTTCTTGGCAATAAGAGGGAGAAGAGTTCTCTAGTAATTGAGATGGGGTTCCCTGGTACTGGTAGTGAGTAAGAGGAAAGTGCCCAAGGAATTAGGGAGAGGAGGGTCCCCAGGCAGTAGGTGAGGATGGTTCCTTCTTGGCAGTAAGACGGAGGAGAGTCCTCTAGTCATTGACAAGGGGGTTCCCTGGTACTAGTAGTGAGTAAGAGGTAGGTGCCCCAGCAGTAAATACGAGTTGTTCAGTCTGTTACCAGTGAGAAGAGTCCCCTCTTAATGAGTAAGAGTCCTCTAGTGATTCAGAGGGGGTTCCCCATGTAGCAGTGAGGGGGAGCAGGAGTACCTCTGTCAGGGAATGAGAGCAAGACCCATGTCACTGAGTGATGATAGAGTGTATACGTCTGACAATGGAGGGCTTGTACGAAGAACATGTCTGATTGAGCCTTGGTACAGTATAGGTGTTCAGTGCTTCATTCCCAATCTACTCTTATGCTCTAAAGGGTCCACTGAAGCCTTAATACATATGTGGATTTCCAGATCAAGGCTGTGTAAGAAACGGTTCCCTAATTATACCATAAGGAAGTGCGTAACAACACTGTTTCTTTCCATTTTAGGAGATTTATTGTGAGATTCTAGTTATCGTACTGTATTCATGTCTGTTTACACAGCAATGTTAACCCTTTGAGTGCAAGAGGGGTATGCGTTGCATACCTCTCTGGCACTCAAAGGGTTAAAACTAGTGTAGTCTTGCATCAGCATATAGAAAACATACATATATACAGTAGAAACATAAGTTACGTGTGTGTTTGTGTATGTATGTATATAGAAGCAGCTTTGACAACAACCCCCATTTTTTTAGACATATGCCAGCTGTGTAAACATCTCCTCTTGAAGACAAGAGGTTCTGCATGTACACTCTGATGACTGTGACAACAGCTGACCTAGTCATTGTAGCAAGGTCTTGCAGTGTAACCATTTTGCATCCCTGCTGCGATGATGTTTAACCAAATTCATCAATTCCTCCTTTGATGCATGAATATGTATCACTTCTTATACTTTACATTTGTCATGGTATACACATCGCTAATGATTATTATGAAGTCTCTTGTAACTTATTTTCTTTCTCTACATAAACTGAATCTGCAATAGGATACATAAAAGCAGCCACTAATAATACTGTAATGAAAGGATGTAAAATATTTTACCACCTGCCCTCGCTGTTGAAATAATGGTCATGGGGGCAATTCACCTTCTACGTTTTTATCCAGGAAAAGCCAGATATTTGTTCCCATTGGCTTTCACTATGATCTGTCATTGCTGATGATAGATCATCATTTCACTGTGCCGGAGGTCCTTTTGTAATATCTGTAACCCATGTCTGTCTTGTGAATTGGCTTTATCCACTTGTCCTATGGAAAATCTGACTCAAAAGATATATTAATATCAAAGAGATTAAGACTCATATTTGCCATTTGGATATTAGCGAATATGAATGTCCTATTTTGGAGCAAGAATCCTATGGGGGACTTCAGTTATCCTGTATAATAATACGCTAAGTTTGTCAAAAGCCATCATGCACAGTAGAGATGGCTGCGCACTCTGCAGTCATGTTCAGTACAGACTGCCTGCTCCGCGGCTAATACGGAGAAGGGAGCTCCGAATTCACATCGTAGTCCTCTCTGCGCACCTTCCATCGTCAGTGCTAGACGATGAACATCCTCCTTCCACAGGTAACCCTGCAGAAGAAGATCTGGACGAAAAGGGAGGCAGAATGGCTCCACCTCTGACAGATCCAGAAGCTCCGGAAACCAAGCCTTGCGAGGCCAGTACAGAGCAATCAGAATGACTGGACAACGCTCCAGTCGTAATTTCCGTAACACCCTGTGCAACATGGGGAGGGGAGGAAAGATGTAGGCCAGAAGAAATAACCAAGGAATGGACACCGCCAGAGCTTAGAGGGTCCCTCCATCGAGAGCAGATCCTTGGAACCTTCCTGTTGTGTATTGTCGCCTTCAGGTCGATGTAAGGAAGATCCCATTTCTGAACAATGAGGGTGAACACCTCTGGGTGCAGCTCCCACTCTCTGCTGTCCACTGTGTCGACTGAGGATGTCTGCCATGACGTTGTCTACACCAGGAATGTGCACTGTGGATATGGCAGGAACATGATCTTCTGCCCAGGACAAAATAGCCTTGACCTCTAACCAAGTAGTGAGACTTCTTCTGCCGCTCTACTTGTTGATGTAAGCCACGGCCGTGGTGTTGTCGGACCCTAACCTGACTGGACAGTCTTCCAGCTGAGATGTCCAATGACAAAGGGCATGAAATATCGCCTGAAGCTCCAACGCGTTGATGGGAAGGAGAGTTTCCACCGACCCTGAGCACTCAGGTGACCCAGGACCGCTTCCCATCCGGAGAGGCTGGCATCCGTTGTCACCGTGGTCCAGAAGGAAACTAGGCAGGACTTGCCCTTCAGCAGATTGGAGAGGTCGAGCCACCAGGACAAACTCAGTTCCACATGAACAGGAAGTGACACCAATGTCCTCAGAAGGTCCAGCCGACCCCTGCATACCTGGATCACAAACTGCTGGAGTTCTCTGATGTGTGCCATGGCGAACGGTACCGCCTCGATGGTGGAAATGAATTTCCCCACGAGAGATGACAGCTTCTTAGCTGGAACTGGATCCTGAGCCAATATCACAGAAATCCTGTGGGTGATCTGGTGAGCCACCTCATCCGTAAGAAATACCATGTTCTTCTGGGAATCGAAGAGGAGGCCCAGGAAAACTAGACACTGGGATGGGACAAGGTCTGATTTGTCCAAGCTGATGATTCATCCATGATGGGTGAGAGCATGAATGCATTGCTGAACCTGCTGTCGAAGAAGTTCCTCAGAAGAGGCTTTCAGAAGCAGGTCATGCATGTATGGAGTAACTATGATGCCGTCTCGGTGGAGAACGGACACTAAGGCACCCACGACACTGTTGAAGACCTGAGGAGCTGTCGTCAGACCAAATGGAAGAGCTGAGAACTGAAAATGTCCCCGGTCGCAGGCAAACTGAAGGTACTGCTGGCTCTCTGGATGAATGGCAATGTGGCAGCAATCACCGTCCGTAGAGACTCCTGGTGATAATGAGTCCGGGTCACAAAGGAATTGAGATCATTCAAGTTCAAAATAGGACGACAGCCGCCATCCTTCTTAGAGACCACAAAGAGGTTGGAGTAAAAATCCATACCTCTGTCCTGAACTGGAACCGACTCTAGAACGTCCTTGTCCAGAAGATCCTGAAAAGTGCTGTTGAACAGAAGGCGTTTCTCTTCGCCCTGAGGTGTATGAAAAGGAAGAAAGTGAAAGTGAGGAAGAGAGACGAAAGAGATCCTGTACCCTTCCGTCACCACCTGCAAAACCCATGGGTTATGAGTTATTTCTAAAGAGCAGAAAATAGATAAAACTAAAGCTACTGAATCTGGAAAGGTGGAGAAGCTGGCTCCAAAATTAAAAGCATGTCTGGGTTGTGACCAGAAATTGCAATCAGACGATCCATCAAAGCTGTGTACAGATTGCCTGAAAAGGGCTGCCACTAGTGAGGTTCCAGCCCAGTTCCAGGACTTTATGACATGGATGAGAAGCTCTATGCAGGAGACCTTCTCATCCTTGAAGGAAGCCTCCAGGAAACGCCCAAGGCACTCAGACCCAGATGAAGAACCCTCCAGGGTGCTAGAGGAGGAGGAAAAGGAGAGCTTCATGGAGCTGGAATCTGGGGCTTCCTCCACAGAAGAAGGTGAATTAATTGAGGATACTGGCAATTTCCCCTTGGATAAAGTGAACAACCTTGTGAAATCCATGCGGAAGTCTCTTGGCCTATCTGAAGTCCAGAAAGACCTTACCATCATTGATTCAGCATTTGTGGGGTACAAGAAAGCCTGCCCTCAAATACCCATTCATTCTTCCATCCAGGATATCCTAACAGGGGAATGGAAGCAATGTGACAAACAAAATTCTCTCTCGTCGCTTTCATCGTATGTACCTCTTCGCTGGTGAAGATATCATGATCTGGCATACCCCTCCAAAAGTTGATGTGGCGATAGCACAGACGTCTAGATGAACGACTATCTTGTTAGAAGATGGATCTACTCTGCATGACCCCATAGATAAAAGAGCTGATGGGTCATTGAAGAAACAGTTCATCACCTTAGGCCAGAATTTAAAAACAGCAACCGCAATGGCTTCATTGTTTCGCACTATGCATATCCGCCTCTCAGAGCTAGAAGAAAAAATTGAGAGAATTCTGAAAGATTTAAGCATCTTTAAAGACACACTGAATAACTCATGTGATGCCTCCCTAGCCAACATCAGGCTACTGGCAAAAGCCTCAGCCTTGTCAATCCCATCGAGACGCACACTTTGGATCAAATCCTGGGAAGCCAATTCATCATCAAAAAAAACTATTTGTCTCCCTGCCCTTCACTGGTTCAAAACGTTTTGATGACCAGTTGGAAGAAATTATTAAGCGATCATTGGGTTGAAAAAGCCCCTTTCTTCCCCAAGGGAAAAAGCCCAGGAGTCCTACTAGACAGGGACAGTATCATCGGCAGTCCTTTGGAGAGGCCAGGGGATACCAACTGGCAGAGGTTTTGATTAAAAAAAGACGAGGAGCAATGCAAGGCCACAGAGCTGTGGATCGGAAGGGTTTCCAGTGAAAGATCAAATTCCAGCAATGATATCGGTGCTGTCCCTTCCCCTCCTCCAGTAAGGGGCAGGCTGGGGGAGTTCCAGCACTCCTGGGATCATCTACAACAATACTCTTGGGTGCTGGATATCATTCAAAGAGGATACGCACTAGAATTTCAAACTGTCCCAGTGAATTACCTGTTCATCAGATCTACCATTAAGAGAAAATCTCAACTTCTGCAGATGAGACGTTCCATACGACAGTTACTGTCCAACAAGGTAATAGAAGTAGTCCCATCACACTAGAGGTTCCCAGGCTTCTACTCCACTCTCTTTCCTGTTTTGAAACCTTCGGGAGAATTACACCTCGTATTGGACCTCGAGATTAAACACCTTCCTGAAACACAGGCACTTCAAGATGGAGACTGTCTTGTCAACACTGAATTTAATCCCGCCACAGGCATACCTTACCAGACTGGATCTACAGGATGCGTACCATCACAACCCTATCAGACAGAATCACTTCAAATACTGCAGGTTTCATATCCTTGGAACCCATTATCAATACAGGGTGCTCCCATTTGGCTTGGCGTCAGCAACTCGAGTCTTCTCCAAGGTGTTGGCAGTAGCCATGGCAGAATTGAGGAAACAGCATCAAGTTCGAGCAATTCCCTACTTAGACGACATCCTCATTGTTTACTCATCCAGGGAGAGTTCTGCAAGAAGCACACTACTTTGCAAAACATTCTTGTCCAACCTAGGTTGTGTGATAAATCAAGAAAAAAGCTGTCTAGTCTCTCACTTTCCTGGGGATAACATGCTATTAATACCTCCATAGGACTTGCTACTCTGTTGCAGGACAGGCAAAGTCGAATTCTTCAAGCAGTTTCACGATTTCTACTATGAAGAATACAGTCATTAAAAAACTTCCAGAGGCTGTTAGGGCATCTCTCGTCCTCGTTCCAGATCTTGTCCTGGGCAAAAGTCCATGCCAGATTCACCCAGGAAAACGTCCTGATGTTCTACTTAAAAAATCCTCAAAATCCCTCCTTGAGGATTCCAGTCTTAAGAAACACGAGAAGGGAATTATCATGGTTCACAAAATCACAGCACCTGACGAGAGGAAGACCTCTGATGGAATCGATTGGGTCATCATTCATACAGATGTCAGCAATTCCGGCTGGGGAGGAATTTGGGAGCAGTAGTCGGTTCAGGGCACCTGGCCCAGTCAGGAGTACCGACTACATATAAACATAAAGGAGCTTCTGGCAGTCTGGAAGATGCTCAGCCACTTCAGCATCCCCCTGCAACAGCAAGCAGTTCTGATACTTTCAGACAGTGTGTCTGCTGTCCAATACCTCCTAAATCAAGGGGGAACAAAGAGCAGAGGCTGAACGGCCTTTCCTTGAAGATTCTGAATTGGCAGAAAGAAATGTTCAAAATCTATCAGCATCCTTTCTGTCAGGACACCAAAATTGTCAAGCGGACTTTCTAAGCCACCACACATTGGACCCAGGAGAATCGAGTCTGAAAACTGAAGTTGCTAGGAAATCCATCAATAGATTTGATGGCAACAACAAACAACTGAAAATGCCACTCCTACATATCCCTTTGGAAGGAACCTCATGCCTGGGCTCGGGATGCTCTGAGGGTACCATGGATCTTTCCTTTAGCTTACATCTTTCCCCCTCTGCCTCTCCTATCAGAGATGATACGCAAGATCTGGAGGGACAAAGCAGAGTTGATTCTCATTGCCCCAAATTGGCCAAGGAAAGCATGGTACACAGACTTGCTTCAACTGTAGGTCACACCGCCATGGCTTCTACCAGTTGAAAAGGACTTCCTCACCCAGGATCCCATAGCTCATTCAGACCCAGGCTTCTTCAAGCTCATGGCCTGGAGGCTGAACAGGAATCTTTAAGAGATCAAGGAACCTCTAATGAAGTTATAGAAACTATATTAAAATGTAGGAAAACTTCCACAACACAAATCTATTATCGTGTGTGGACTTACAACTGGTGTGTTAATCACAACATTGACCGCACCTCTAAAACTCCATCATGCATTTTGGACTTTTTACAAGCAGGATTCGAAAAAGGTCTTAAATCTGCATCATTGAGAGTTCAACTCTCAGCTATTTCCGCTGTATTAGCCACCCCTCTGGCTGATAACTATCTCATAAAATGCTATCTTACTTCCATTTCCAAGAACAAATCAACTATTCGGGACATTGTTCCTCCCTGGGAATTGAACCTGGTCCTGCAACAGTTGGCATCCCATCCATTTTTTTGAACCCTTGGAGTCTGTCTCTGTCAAACATCTCACTCTCAAGGTTGTATTCCTCACGGGAATCACTTCGGTGAAAAGGATCTCGCAGGACCTGGTAGCTGTTCCACCCTATTTGGCTTTTCACCAAGATTAAGGTTGTTTTGCAGCCAAAATTTTCATTTTGCTCCAAGGTTTTGTCTCTGTTTCATTTAACCAGGAAATTGTATTACCATCCTTTTGACCTAACCCTTCACATGACCTAGAAAAGAGACTTCACAATCTGGATCTTATCTTGACAGAACTCATCTATTCCGCAAGACGGATATCTTATTCGTACAGTTTTGTGGTAAATTTAAAGGTACTTCAGCTTCAAAACCTTCCATTTCCATATGGAAATAAGTTGTTTGCAATGCCTACTAGCACTATGAGCCTCAAGGGAAGCTGGAGGGCCACTGCTGATGCTGTGTGTCAGGTGGAGGAATCCAGCACTTCTTTAGGGATCTGGGAAGTATAATAAACAAGGGGCTCACTGAATGGCCATATAAGCAGCACAGTTTCGCTTCCTTTGCCTGCTTCTGCTGTCACTGTACAGCTTTCTGAGGCAATGACAAGTGTGACATTAGGGGGGATCCACTGTCACACTTATCATTCCCAAGCGGTCCCACGGAGCATCAAGCAGTTGGTGGTGATGAATTAAGAACATCCTATATAATAATTCTCTAAAACGTGTGCAAACGACGCAGTCATGCGCAGTAGAGACTGCTTCACGTGCTGCAGTTATGCTCAGTAGAGACTGCCTGTGCGTCCAGCTCTGTATCAGCCGCAGAGCGGGCAGTCTCTACTGGGCATGACTGCCCCACGACTGGCTGGCACTGTATCAGCAGCGGCAAAAGGGCAGTCTCTACTGGGCATGACTGCCCCACGACTGGCTGGCACTGTATCAGCAGCAGCAAGGGCAGTCTCTACTGCGCGTGACTGCCCCACGACCGGCTGGCAGTGGCACTGTGGCCCGTGTAACTGGCTCTTCAACTAGTTAAACATAAATGCCACAATGTTTATGCGAGTGTTTCTCAACCAGGGTGCCGTGGCACTTTGACATGCCACAAACATCCACTTAGGGTGCCCCAGTCTATCTAGAAAGAATTTAAGAAGGATGATTCTACTGAGTTATAACTATATATTTATGGAAACTGTTATTCAAGTTATGTTTATTTTTGTTATTCTGAGTTTTAGAGCAAAGAATATTTGTATTTGTAACCTTCTTTGCGCCCTTGATAAATTACATAAAATGTTAGGTGTGCCCCAAAAATTCTAGACTACGTGTCAGGGTTGCCTTGGGCAGAAAAAGATTGAGAACCACTGGTTTATGCTAAGCATGTTAAAGCCAAATGCCAAAAAAGGAAATGTATTGCCATTGACCCTGTGGCCCTTCTAGTTTCCAAGGGCACAAAGAATGGGGGAGAAAATCCCAGAAGAATACAGGACAAACCCAGCCTGGAAGTTCAACAATGAGTGTAATAGCCTGCGTTGTCTTATTCTTCTGGTCCAGATGTGGGAAAATGTACCCATTGTCCCTGCCCCTGCACTCTCAGGGTTTTCTTTTTCCTTTTGGTGTACCACCATTGCTACTGTCGCCTCCTCCACCAGCTGAAAGAGAGTCTGTAGATGTGAGGATCTGGAAGTTCGTCTCCACGCATTGCACATTGTATGGTGCAGTGATCAGACATCAATCTGGATGTGAACAATCAAATGCATTGAATCAGGGAGCATCTATAGACATTTCATCCTGCTGAATATGCTAAGCAGGTGGCAGGGAGGATTCTTTATTATTGTTATATTAGTGGAGTGGACAAAAGCCATAGTAACAGCTTGATTTATTGGAGGATGGTTTAACATTGCTGTCCTAAGTGTCACTGTGGTCGGTTGCAGTTGTACCTGTTGCTTAAAGTGATAGTAATGTTTCACAATAACAGCAGCCCCAATTAATCTTCATAGTATTTGAGCCATAGAGAGTGTTATTTCATTACTGTGAGAGTTGTAGTTCAAGAGTAATTGAATGATAACATTTCCCCTCCCATCCCTTTTACCTAGTGTAAGCCCTCACCCCTCAGATGTGGAATCCAGTCCATAGACCAGACAGCTCGCATCAAGGGTCAATATTCTTACTGTGAGAACAATGAAAACCCTGCCCCCCCTTGACAGGTGTTCAGCTTTTTCCCTTATCTTAATTGAAGATTGTCCCTCTCTGCAATCTACCTGGACACTCCCTGCTGCTCTGAGGTGAGCAGTGTTATATCAGTAAAAGGGGTGGGTGGGGGATACTTTATCATTCAATTGCTATTGAACTACAACTCTGACAGAATTGAAATAACTCACCATGGCCCAAATACTATGAAGATTAATTAGAGCTGCTTTTCTTATGAAATATTACTAACCCTTTAATTTGAGAGCGGATGTTTCAGTTGTGGTAATTCCCAGTCCTCCCCGTGTTTCACAATGTTTCCTTGCATACACACTGTGCACATTGCAGTTGCTAATAAAGCAGTTCCTTCCTGCTCTCAAGGGAATTAATATTTCAACTTCTGATTTTAAAGAAGGTGTAGGACAATAAGCATAATTAACCAACTTCATCTAACTAGATGCACCTGAAGTGGTGGGGGCTTCTTATGGTGTTACTGCTGACTCAGCAGCAGCACTGGGGCTAGTGGCAAGTGGAAGCATCAGTGTATCACCTCCTGTCTCATGTCACTGCTGATGAATGTCATTAGTGGCATTTGTCACCACTGGGTATCTAGCAGTCCTGGCACTACACCAGTAAAATATACAATTTTTTTTATTTTTTATTTTTTTGGAAGCCTGAGGCATGTAGACCATTTTTCCCCAGGGCTAGCCTTGTTTGAAGCCCGCAGTCAAAATTATTTGCATTATCATGTTTTAATCCAACTTAATTTTAATTATGATTAGATTGTCAAAGCGTAATCATTGTTTCCAACTGTGGTACATGGTAGAAACCCTTCAAATCCCTCCTCCCTAGTCCTGCTGTTACTAGTGCATGTGCAGTGGGTTTCCCTGTGTTGTGTGGTTTTGTCCACGTCTGATACCTGATAATCAGATGGTATTAGATGCTGCTTCATTTTTACAACCAATATGCTTCTTGATGGCAGTGTCCTGCAGTCATTACCAGTATGCCCAGCTCAGACCGCAGGGCCTGAATTTCACTGTTCCATTAAGGAAGATTTACAAATGGGGGGATTTTTTCCTAGAAGGGGGAACCAGTTTGTCACCCACATAATTAGTTATATTGTGACCCTCAATACAAAAGACAAACCCTTAACCCCTTGGTGCCGGGGGCCTCTCTTGCCTCTCACATCCAAGGCGTTGGTCTAGTTTTCACCATAAAAATGTGACCCTGGTAGAGACGAGGGCTGCTCATGAGACGACTGAGATGGATGTTGTTTCCTGTTAACTGGATAGGGGCCATCTTGTACTGACTGATAACTACATTATAAACCGGTGAGGCTGATGTACTAAGAAGAGAAGATCTGGTGCAATTCAGAGGCAAAACAAATGCACCTTAGGTGAGAACTACAATTTTACATTTATTTAAATGGGGCTTTTAACACCTTAAATGCTAAAACTCTCCATCTCATTGCTTTGCAATGTGTTGTAGATCTCTCTAGAATTAAAATGTTAAAAGTTCCATTTAAACTAAATTAAAAGTAATGTGGGGCCTTCTTTCTTTACCCTACTGTAGTACAGATAAATTATTCAAGAATTGACTGTTCTTCTTAAAACGGAACCTTCAGTGCATACTTACTCGCCATGCATTCATTAAACGCATGGTGACTAGCTTTCAAATGGATGTTTTACCTTTCGAAAACAGCCCCGTGTAAAGGAATCATTCCCGTTTGGGGACTGACGGGCAGGTTAGTGCGGTCCGCGCCCCTGAGCCGTCAGTCCCTTCCGGTAACCATATGGTGCACTGCAGTGCTACTAAGTGAAGATCAGCCTAACAGCACAGGCGCGCGGACAAGATGTCTGCGCTGTAGCCTGGGTTTCGGTCTCCAAACGGAAAGGATTCCTTTACACTAGGCTATTTTTTAAAGGTAAGACATGTATTTCAAAGCTAGTCGCCATGCTTTTAATGAATGCATGGTGACTAAGTATGTACTGAAAGTTCCGATTTAAAGCGGAACTTTAACCCGCTATAAAGTCGCCCTGCAATAATTAAGCAGGTAGCAACTAGCTTTATCCTATATAATAATTAGCTAAAAAGTTTGTAACAACGCAGTTATGCGCAGTAGATACTGCCCGTGACGTGGCTGATACGAAGCAGGGCTCTCCAAAGTCAGAACAGAGTCTGCGCAGAGAGGACCCCATCTGAATTCTGAGTGCCCCGCTCCGTATCCACCACGGCGCAAGCAGCCTCTACTGAGCATCACTGTACCGCGACCAGCTGGCACTGTGGCCCGTGTACACGGGCTCTTCAACTAGTAATATATATGTTACCTCTGAAATGTAGCCCATTATAAAGAAATCCTTTATTGTAGGAGACAGGAAGCCAGGCATGAGTTCAGACATCTTGCCTGCGCTATCAGTCCCAGTCTCCATTAAGAAGCATTGCAGTGTGCCACAAGGTAACCAGAAGGACTGATGGTGCAGGAGCGCAGACTGCACTAACCTGCCCATCAGTCTTCTACAATAAAGGATTTCTTTATAACGGACTGCATTTCAGAGGTAACATATCTATTATAAAGCTAGTCGCTACCTGCTTAATTATTGCAGGGCCACTTTATAGCGGGTAAAAGCTCTGCTTTAAAACCAAAGACAATCCTGCGCTGCTCCATACAAAATACCCAAATATGAACCCTGTATAAAGTATGTATTGTGCGGTGGCAAGCTTACCCACGACTTGGCCAATCTGTGAAAACTAAAATCTCACTTATTTATAAAGAAACATTATATGTGCACATTACAGGACACCAATTTAATTCTTCTATAGAGGAGCGCAGGTATGTGTTTCTGTCTATATATTATACTAGTCTGTACATGTATGTATGAGGGTAAAATCTCATCCTATTGGGTATCTCCCTAGGTATACATTATCTACAGCTGTTCCATTCTACTTTGAAACTCTTATCCTCAGCATTAACCCCTTTATCCCACTACCAGCATACTCTAAACACTCAATACAATTACGATGTAGAAATGGATACCTAGGGAGATATCCAATAGGATCAGAGTTTACCATTTAAATATCTGTTGTGGACGGTCCACTATATATATTTTTGGCTAGATAAAGCACCTTGTGGTGTTAAATGCGGTGCAGATTCCTTTTTCCTGGCTGGAGACAACTAACATAGTGGATCCGCTTTCACGCGTTTATGTAAGTGTTTTAGTGTACTTCATTACATTTTATCTTCCTTCAGTGGGTTTACTCTGTCCCTGATCTCTAACATTAAGGTATATCTGCAGGTCATTAGTTCTTTACTTCTGACTAGAAGTTGGATTCCGGTATATGTGGAGGGTGAAGTGTGAACTAGATATATATGCACTTGCGCCTATTTTTGCGCGGCTGGTCTATTGTATTTAATGTGTATGTGTAACGAGTTTAACTCTTCTGATATATCTTTGTACCTCCATATGTGTGTAGGTATTTTTATATTGTGATTTAATCCCTAGATATATGTGTGTGTGTATGTGTGTGTATATATATATACTTTGAATTTTGATACCTAAACAGTGAGTGCGTACATTATTTTGTTTACATATTTGTCAGCACCCAGTGGTTGACATTGAAGAAAGTACGTGGGTGCCAATACTGCATCAATTGTATATAATGTGTGTTTCCATAATAAAATTTTATATTTTTTGGTAATATTTTTGAGTCACGTACAACTTTCGGTTTCCCATAGATTTTTGGGTCAAATAGATATTCCTTTTTCCTATTGTATAGTACACACATTATTAGCCCGACTGGATATTGTGTGTCTTTTGTATATTTTTTGTAGGGCTTCTCTGGTTACATTCAGGTCAGTGCTGACTCCTGAGAGATATGCTTTCTACTTGTTTCAACATGCAGTTCACTTCACTGAAACTTAAGTAAAAGCTTCAGAGGTGTGTGTGTGTGTCTGTGTGTGTGTCTGTGTGTGTGTCTGTGTGTCTGGGTGTGTATGTGTGTCTGGGTGTGTGTGTGTGTCTGGGTGTGTGTGTGTGTGTGTCTAGGTGTTGTTTTGCACAATAATCTTCTAAAAACTCATAAGGTCCCCAGTGACCGCCACCACAAATAGACAGCAAACAATTGCTTGACACATTCAGACATCCCATTTTACATGGGTGTCCAAAGATCCTGACATCTGATTGCTGTTTCTGCATAAGGATAGATGATACTGATTCTTTACCTCCATGACAATGTATGATAAATGGTAACTAATTTATGGGAGCAGCCAAGGTGGATGCCTGTGCCGAGGCTGCTTTCAGAGATTCCCAGGTTTTCTGGGTAACATCTGCCCACAAAACTGCTTTCAAAAAAGGCTGCATAGAAACCTGACAGGATGTCAAAATTATCTTCTTATGTAGATGTCTGGATGAGAATGTCCCCAAAATTGTCTTGTCTTGATGAGGACTGGTTCAGGGACTGGGGCCCAGTGGTAAGATGCTCCTCAATATAAACCATAAAAATAACTACCAATTTGTTGGGAAGACGCACTTGTTAAAGGTGATCTATCACCCCTTTACAACTTTGCCTAAATAGTTTTATTATTTATCGTATATAATGAGAAGTGTATACATTTAAAAAAACAAAACAAACTCTTGTTTGGTGAAATGAAAAGAAAAACTACAGCTCTGTACCTACTTCCTGGCAGACTGTGGTTACCTACTCTGTGCTACAGTCTGCCGCTCTTCCTCTGCTCCCCTTCCGCTATCCAGCTTCCTCCAATGTGGGAGGCTTTCTGTCTAAGCTGGAGCGTGCTCGTTGGCAGATATCGATGTTTGGCCACTGAGAGCGCCCCAGCTTACAGACAGAAAGCCTTCATCATCGGAGGAGGCTGAATAGAGAGAGGCAGAGCGTCAGACTGCGGCAAAGATCAGCTATCCACAGTCTGCCCGGAAGTAGGTACATTTTTCATTATATATGATGTATAACAAAACAATTTAGGCAAAGTTGTAAAGGGGTGATAGATCCCCTTTAAGGAATAGCATTGATTAGTGTATTTTAGGATTTTCTTCCCACTTTAACGCCTAGCATTCTGCTAAAGGGTACATAGTAATTTGGACAAGGGAATTGTTGATGTAGTATACTTGGATTTTCCAAAAGCCTTTGATACAGTGCCTCACAACACTGTATCACTCATAAATTAAAAGGTTTCGGCTTGGAAGGTGATATCTGTACATGGATTGAGAACTGGTTACATGATAGATGGCAGAGAGCTGTTGTAAATGGAACCTTTTCAAGTTGGTCTAAAGTTATAAGTGGGGTGCCGCAGGGTTCAGTTCTGGGCCCAATGATTTTAATTTGTTTATGAATGATCTAGAAATGGGAATTGAAAGTAATTTCTCAATCTTTGCCGATACTAAGCTGTATAAGAAAATACATACAGAGCTGGTAAAATTGACATGAATGGTTTTGAGACTGCCTCATGTTTTTGACTTGGTAAAACACAATGAATGACATTTCTTTCTAAATTACACACAAAAAATTGTTTGGGTGATATACAGTAGCTCATTCTCTATAGTTTCTGTAGATATTGCTTTGAAGAGTGGTCACAGTATATCATATTAATAGAATTATGCTCTCTGCAGATATCCTCTCTCAGTCAACCACCTCAATCCTGACCAGAACCAATTCTCTGAGCATCTCTTTAACTCACTGATATTGAACAAGGACAAGAATCAGGTGAATGAGAAGATCCTGAATCTCACCCTGGAGATCATCTTCCTGCTGACTGGAGAGGTGAGAGATTCTGAACAATGAGATCAGTTGGGGCCTGGAAATCATTAAAAAAATGTTCTACTTTTGTAGATGTTAAAAATAAATAAATATAAACCATGTGCCACAAATACTATCTCTCAAACCGCTATGGTTTGAGAGTTATTGGCACTGAAAGCCCCCCCCCTTCTCCTTATGTCGGCTGTAAAGCTGACAGCAGGAGATTCAAGTCGGCCGACTCGAGGAGACTGTTCAGCAGAGCAGAAATCACGTCATTTAGAAAGAATTACTTCACTGGAACGTAGGTACACTTTGTAGACCTTTCCAATGAAGTAATTCTTTTGAAATAATGCTATTTCAGCTCTGCAGCAGAGCCGCTGGCTGTTCCCCGGACCGGGATCTCCTGCTGTCAGCACGACTCTGACGTCAGGAGAAGGGGGGGGGCGGGGACTTTCAGTGCGAGTATCTCTCAAACCATAGCGGTTTGAGAGGTATGATTTGTGGCACGTACTTTATTTTTGTAACAGTTGCAAAAGTAGAAGATTTTTTTTATGGGCCATTAGTGTCCCTTTGAATTGGAAACTGGATAGAAAGCAATGTTGAGGGATAGCTATAATAAACTCTGAGACAGTGAGGCTAAGGAGGCAGTGAGAGGTTTGTGTACACAGAGATCCACTGACCATGTGAGACCAGGACTGATCAGTCATAGTCCGATAAGGAAGTGTAAGGAAAATAAAGGTGCGCATGTCGCAGTTCTGCAGCAAACCAAGTTTGTACCTCGCTACACCCGTCGGGTCGCACGCCGCGATTAGAGATGCAGTGGGAAATGGCACAATGTGTTTCTTTTATTATAAAGAAGACTCGGAGATAGTTTTTTTTTTTTTTTTTTTTTTTCCATCAACATTATAATCCCTTTAACCCCTTAAGGACCCTTGACGTACCAGGACCGTCACGGTCCTTGAACTACTCAAGGACCGATGACGGTCATGGTACGTCACGTACTTTTTACTTACAGCGCTCTACCGGGAGCGCTGTAAGTAAAAATAGGGCCTGAAATAGACCGCTCCAAGATCGGAGCGATCTCTTTCAAGCCCCATAGTGACGCGCCGATACACGTGACAGGTCACATGTACCGGCGCGTCAAAGTGCCCCTATGCGGTCATTATGGGACGGAAATGTCCCATGACCGCCGGTCCTTAAGGGGTTAATCCTTTGAGTGCCAAAGAGGTACACAATGCATTGCAAAGCAATGCGTTGCGTTCCCCTCTGGGACTCAAAGTGTTAAAAATAGAGGGTTTCAGTAACTTGCACTAGAGTCACAATTTACTGTACAGCATATCATGCAAGCTTAGCATAGCAAAGATAACCAAATGCACTAAACCTTTTTTATCACATTTCCACCCCTTCAAAGGCACAGAAATGTCTGGCAACTATGTAATACTCTACTTAATTCATTTACTGTTCCACTGAGAAAAATGGCACCCCAATGGGATGAGTTGACTGTAGGAGGTATGAGAAGCACAAAACTACACCAACATCAATCTGTGTTTGTTTGTTTTTTTTGTTTTGTTTTTTTTTTTTGTTTTGGTTTTTTTTTTTTTTTTTTCTTACAACTTTTCAACTATTACTTGTCTGTACTGAAATGGTAGTAACAACTACAGAACTTAAGAAAAGACACACAAAGCATACCCTTTTGGAAAGTAGACTACCAACTGCATAAAATGTGGGGACACTTTTTTTTCTACCCCAAGGCTACTGTGCACAACTATTTCTATAACATGGTGCTGTAGTAAGAAAAAAAAATGTTTTTATATTGTAGTCACTTCAAAGAAAAACTTTAAAACTGGCCTATAGAACTATGCACCTGTACTGCAGGTGAGGTCTAACTAGCGAACCGCAAAGTAGCGTTAGGACCTTTTTCTGTTGCTAATGGTTCTTCCGTTACAACTGAGCACTCTGCTGTCATTTCCCACAGTGTTGCTTCATTGCTTGCCTACCTCCTTTATATCATCAGCTAGAAATACTCCCAAGTCCTGTTCCACTCTTGCTGTCAGCGAAGTATCATACTTCTCCTTTTGGATTTATTTGTATCTTTTTATGAATTTTTATTTTGTTTTGTCCCCTTACATTTTAGAGCCTGTAGACTTGTCCATTTCTCTAACTTAAAATCATTCATCATTTCATTTACCCCTCCTGGAATGTCACCTCTGTTACATATCTTTGGGTAATCAGCAAAAAATAAATAAAAAAAGACCCCTTTCCTTGATGTTCTGCAGTAATATCACTAACAATATTAAACAGAACAGGCCCTAGCACTGACCCCTGTGGTACTTCACTAGTAAACCTTCCTTCCTGGATATATTTCATTACAACTCCTCCAGACTCCGAGCACAAACCGAAAACATAATTTGGGACAAATCCATCTTCACAGAATTCCCATTGTTTTGAATGACACTTTTAATCCCTTGTTAGAGACCTTTTCATTGTTAAAACATTTAAAATTCCAATATAGATCAGTGGAAATTTGTTTCTCTGTATGTTGCAGTTCGTTGTCTTCAGAATTGCCTTCAGCCAATACCTTCTTCTGTTAAGTTCTTTGGAAACCAGTCCCAAACCATACAAGGAATAAGCATAATTTTGTAAAGATGCTTCTTTGTGCAAGTGGAGATCTTGGTTCTACTAATAGATATCTTGGATCACTTTTGGTGTTTGTTCTTGCATAGTTAAAGGGATAGTAATACTTCGTTTTAACTTTATTTTATTTTGTAGGTATTAAAAAAACATGAAGAATGATATAAGTCTTATGTCTCAAACCTTTATGGTTTAAGAGATATTCACAAGCAAAGTATCCCCCCCCCGTTCAGCTAGATAAGAAGGGAGGTGCCCAGGTAGACTGCAGAGAGGGACAATCTTCAATTAAGATAAGGGGAAAAAGATGAAAAACTTGTCAAGGGGGGAAGGGCTTTCATTCTTTTCATACAAAGAAGATTGTCCACTTCTGTTATCTGTCTGGTCTTACAACCAGATTCACATCTGAGAAGAGATGGCTTACACTGGAAAAAGGGGCGGGAGGGGGAAACTTTGCTTGTGAATATCTCTTAAACCATAAAGGTTTGAGACATAAAACTTATATCATTCTTCATGTTTTTTTAATGCCTACAAAATAAAATAAAGTTAAAACGAAGTATTACTATCCCTTTAAAAGAGGAGTCAATAGTTTTAGTGAAATCTTGTGACATAATAATAGCAAAGAAACCGGTCTGTAAGAACATAGCACATGTTTACACAATCACTCACTGTCCAATTATATTATTATCTCTCTCTGTAGGATTATATGGTTGTGAAGAAGCAGATTGACCATGTAACAGACAGCATCATTCCTTGTGTAAGAGATGAATTCTGCAGGACCCAGAGCACCGTAATGGAACCTTCAGTGAACTCTCTGAAACAGGAGAGAGACGATGACCAGAAGACCCTGGAACTGACCATCAAGATCCAGGGTAAGAAGAGATGTACAATTGTAGGTTTAAAGTCCAGCATAAAACTATATCTGTCCTATAAATGATAACACCTAATCCATCTCAGGATCCCTCTCTAATTAATGCCTTCTAGCCTCCACACTCATGGTGCTGCCCCAAGAGAAATCCACCTTCCCCATCCGTATCAAATGTGCATAAACGATCTTCACTTAAAGGGATAGCAATACTTCATTTTAAGGAAGTGTAAAATTGTGCAGATTAAAAAAATAATTGAAAAGATGCAAGTCCCAGCTCTCAGACTTTGCTAGTTTAAGAGAAATAAGCTTCTAAAGTTCCCCCTCCCCACCCCTTTTCCAACACATTAAAGGGATAGTAATACTTCGTTTTATCTTTATTTTATTTTGTAGGCATAAAAAAAACATGAAGAACGATATAAGTCTTATCTCTCAAACCTTTATGGTTTAAGAGATATTCACAAGCAAAGTATCCCCCCCTCCGTTCAGCCAGATCAGAAGGGAGGTGCCCAGGTAGACTGCAGAGAGGGACAATCTTCAATTAAGATAAGGGAAAAAGCTGAAAAACTTGTCAAGGGGGGCAGGGCTTTCATTGTTCTCATAGGAAGAAGATTGTCCCCTGCTGTTATCTGTCTGGTCTATGGACTGCATTCCACATCTGAGAAGAGTTGGCTTACACTAGGTAAAAGGGGCGGGAGGGGAAACTTTGCTTGTGAATATCTCTCAAATCATAAAGGTTTGAGAGATAAGACTTATATCGTTCTTCATGTTTTTTTAATGCCTACAAAATAAAGTTAAAACGAAGTATTACTATCCCTTTAACATTTGTGTTGGTGGCATAAAGAGCTGTTTCTTGGCACATTATGCCAATTAGTTCCGTTTGAGGACAAACATACTACTCGCTATGCTATTACAAATACCTCCAGTGTGTGGGTTCAGCGTGCGCGCCCCGGCCCTTAAGGGGTTAAAAGTAACCAAACTTCTTTTAGTTGACATGCTCACTTTAAGAGCATCTTAATCCCCCTAGGGCGCAGCTTTGTTCCCTAATATGTTTCCTTTTTATTTTGTGTATATGTCCCATAGTGTTTTACTTGTGCAGTTATTACTTACTAGGGCTCCTCTTCTACACCAGCAAGTAATTGAAGTTAGTTGTTTTGCAATAAATTGTTCATGTGAAAACTAACATAGTAACATAGTAGATGAGGCTGAAAAAAGATATACGTCCATCAAGTCCAGCCCATGCCAAAAACACCCCTGTTGATCCAAAGGAAGGCAAAAAAAGCCCTCTGGAGCCATTTCCAATCTAGTTCCAAGTGTGTGTGTGTGTGTGTGTGTGGGGGGATTATTCCTTCCTGACTCCAGTTGTTAGTCAAATAGTTCCCTGGATCATTAATTGTGCAATGTCTTGAACAGGCCGTGACCCTGTAAATCCTGAACTGGTACCGTGGGACGACAGTGATTCAGAGCTGGCTGTTTCTGATCATCAGGACCCTCAGGATGAAAGAGTCCATGCAGATACATGTGCAGGTCAGTGTGACACATACATACTTTTTATTAATAACTTAAAAATACCTGTGTAGGTCAGTGATAGTCACCTACTAAGAACAACTGTGACATTTACTATTTATTAATCTTACACACAGCTGTGCAGGTCAGTGATAGACTCTGTCCCACGGTGAATCTATGAGACATTTATTTATATTAAAGGAGTAGTAAACTTTTTTTTTTTTTTTTTATGAAAACCCATATTTTATAGAGCTTTTCCTTCTGAATAAAACAAGGTCACTCCCATCGCTGTCAGATGTTTTATTCAAAATTTATAGCAGTTTAAATAATCAGGAAGTGACTTTACTGTGTTTACTTCCTGATAGTTCTAACTGACAGGAAGTGAATTTACTGTGTTTACTTCCTGATAGTTCTAACTGACAGGAAGTGACAGGCAGTTTCTATCACATTCTATGGAGAACTGTATATCTCTGACTTTTCTGACTTTCCTCTCCATTACAATCTAACAGGAAATCTAATTAGAATTTGACCACTAGAGGGCACTGCTAATGTAAAAAAAATGGGTTTAAACTGTAATAACTCTGGAAATATAAATCACTCTGCAGTGGGAGTACCCTTATTTTACTCAATAGGAAAATCCCTACAATATATATTTTTTCATAAAAAAAAAAAAGTTTACTGCTCCTTTAACAAGTTGGCTGCGAAGCCTTTCACATTCTCATCCCCAGTGCTAAGCAGACTTGTACATTTGTTTCGGAACAAATGCAAATTTAAAAAAAATTGCGGGTTTCTTGACATTAAGGAACAAATAACATGGCACATGCAATTCCAGAAACACGAAAGACAAAATCAGCAGTGTTGCACACATACATTTGTTCGTTCATTCACATACATACTCTCACGCTTACATACATTCATAACTAGTATAACACTTATGGTGGAAGTCCAAAAACATCCTTGACACCCTGATCCTTGAACATCTTGTATCTAAAAAAAAATAAATAATAATAATGTCCCTCTGTCTTCTCTGCCACATGAACAATAAATAAATATACACCCTTTCATCCTGCTTGGGCCTTTAACCAAGCCAGAACAAGAGGAAAAATTAACAGGGATTTTATGTGGTCATCCCCATTCAAGTTCATTCCCAAACTCCTGTTGGCTGTGATTTTGGGATTAGGCAGGGCACAAAACCTCCCAGCCAATCAGAATCTAGTTGGAGGGGTCATAGATACATGTGACATCACCCCGTCATCTAGTCTGAGGGTGGGATTGTTATTTATTGTAGATGCGGCAGAGGCAAAAGTGGCGGCGGGGTAGTAGGGTGTTTTTTTTTTGTTTGTTTGTTTGTTTTTTTTTAGATCTTTAATGATTTTAGATACAAGATGCTGGAGGACCCAGGGCTTCGTGAACAGAATCACAGAATTATCATTTGGATTATGGTAAAACCATTGTTATGTAGTGCACAAATCCAGTATTAAGCATGTTTTCACAGTTTTGCTGCAGTTTACCGTCAAATGGCAATTTTTTATTTTCTTTTTTCTTTCTATACATTCTACATTTTCAAAAGATACCAGTGGTTTGTGTATATCCTCTAACATAGCAAAAAAACGTACCCAGAGTGCTAACATTTTTTTCCTAGAGTGTATTGTTTTCTGTTTAGTAATAAGATTTTGAAGGGAGAAAAAGAACCATCTTCTAACCAGTCTGCCCATTTCCCTGTCTAATAAAATTCCCAGACTTACATCCTTCTCAGAATATTTCTGTCTTTCCCAGGCAATTTTGAATTCGCCACTGGTATTTCTCCCTACAACATTTTCTGGGAAGCTGTTCTGAGTTTTACACACTTTCTGTAACATAGTACATGCTGCACAGTACTTCTGAACTTTCCACCCCTTAACTTCAGATTATAATCTCTTGTAGTAGTATTTCTCCGTTTGTGAAAATGTGTCCCTACTGAACTATTTTAAATCCTTTACTATATTTAAAGGTTTCTATCATATCACCCCACTCTCTTCCAAGTTGTACATATTAAGTTCTTTGAGTCTATTCCGGTACCCTGTGTCATGAAGATTCTGCACCATTTTGATGGTTCTTCTTTGAACTGCTTCCGATTTGTTAATTATCCTTCTAGAAATGTGGTTTCCACTTGCGGGAAGATTCTGTTGTTAGAGCCGCTGTCGATAAAGCCTTTTAGGGATCCTCTGTCTCCTACTCTCGCTGAGTTCACTGAAATTTTTTTTTCTTTTAGAATTTCTTTGACTGTTGCTGAGCCTACAAAATGGAGAGAAATATCTCTCAGGGGGTGGGAGGCATCTGTTGCCCCAAGAGGAGATGACACCGTAGTACCTTGAACCTTATGACTCAAAATTTGGTCTGCTGACCTTCATCAGAACTGCCCATGATAATGTTGCTCTCTTACAAATGTCTTGTACCAGAATAATTTTTCTGTCCTCCCATAACTATGCCATCCTGTTCAAGAGCTCCATTAGCATAGTCATCCAACAACCCCCATTTTGAAAGCAAATCAAAGTCCGCATGGACAGCCAAGTAGCTGAAGCGTAAGGCAACAGGGGGATAAATCCAGTTCAGCATGATTCACATGGTATCCTGAAGAGACAGTCTATTGTGGTGATAGTTCCAGAATAAGTAGCAGGACTGTATCAGACCTCTGAGTTATTCACATATCTATGAGATACCGAATATATTTTGTAAATGTTTCCTATTGTCAGTTTTTCATGTACCGGCAATTTTTCCCACAGTATACATTTCAGGTTTAAACTTTATGGAATCAGATGTTCTAGGTCGACAAAGCTTAAATCCAGGTGAATGGTAACTCAGCTAGTTTTCAGCACAAAAAATGGGGAGTCCCAGAAGTTTGTCTGCACTCAAACGGTTAATGGTGCTCTGCTGACAAGAACAGCAGTGGAAATGGATATCTGATAATTTAAATGTAGGCAAACAATGCAGCAAAGCCATGGGAAAAGCCACCAAGACCCAGATACTTACAGCTTAGAAGAGAGACTGGAGAGGGCTGATATGGCTCAGACCTTGAAGCATATTAGGTATAAAGGTATACTGGAATAAAAGGTCCTAAAATTGGAGGGTGAAAAATAATTCAAAATTGAAATTATATATATATATACTATATATATATATATATATATACACGGGCCACAGTGCCTCTGGCAGCCGGTCCCGGGGCAGTCACACGCATTACAGACTGCCCGCGCCACTTCTGATACAGAGCTGGATGCTCTGTATCAGCCGCGGCGCGGGCAGTCTGTACTGCGCATGACTGCTGCACGTGCAGCAGTGTCTACTGCACATGTCGAGCGTTACACACAACTTAGCGAATTATTATATAGGATATATATAAATAAAATGTATAATATGGCTGTTCTCAGTACACAACAATTCTTGGCTAACTAGACAAGAAACAGTTGCCCCATCTAGTCTCTCCATTTCTCTATATGTCATCATATTCTGTTTGTCTTACATATTTACATGTGGACGTCTGTGATGGACTCTCCAATTAGTATAATAAATATATATTATAACATAATATGTCATTGTATTCACTCACTATGTTTTTCCCTACAGATCAATACAATGACAGAAATACACCCGAAAGATACCCAGTCCCTTCTTATTCACAAGATTGCACAGAAGAAGATAACAGGATTATGCATGATTATCAGGTAGAAAACTAAAGACTTAGATACGTTTCTTGTAGTATTTCTAAGAACTAGCAGGACACAGGTCCACTTCTTAGGTTGTTCATGGAGAGTGGCAGAGATTCTTAATCTCTATGGGTAACCATTGGTTCCATTTGGCTGTATTGTAGAACAAAACCATTGCTTACACAGTGGAAGGGGCAGAGTGAGAGTTAAAGGGATAGTAATACTTCGTTTTAACTTTATTTTATTTTGTAGGCATTAAAAAAACATGAAGAACGATATAAGTTTTATCTCTCAAACCTTTATGGTTTGAGAGATATTCACAAGCAAAGTTTCCCCTCCCGCCCCTTTTACCTAGTGTAAGTCATCTCTTCTCAGATGTGGAATCCAGTCCATAGACCACACAGATAACAGCAGGGGACAATCTTCTTCCTATGAGAACAATGAAAACCCTGCCCCCCTTGACAAGTTTTTCAGGTTTTTCCCTTATCTTAATTGAAGATTGTCCCTCTCTGCAGTCTACCTGGGCACCTCCCTTCTGATCTGGCTGAACAGTGTTACATCAGTAAAAGGGGCGGGAGGGGGATACTTTGTCATTGAATTACTCTTGAACTACAACTCTGACAGAACTGAAATAACACTCTCCACAGTCCAAATACTATGATGATTAATTAGAGCTGCTTTTATTATGAAACATTACTATCCCTTTAAGAGTTCAGAAGAAGGGTGAGAGCTTGTTGCTTTCACTGAGCTGCGTGCCATTTAAATACAGATATACACACAATGTGTAACTAATCTATGAATGTGTGTTGTGTCACAGATGGAGCCAGGAGATGTTGTCTTTCCCCAGCAGTGCAAGGAGGAGGAATTTCCAACAGACATCAGCAGAGGTGAGACGGAGACAATAAGTAAAGCTAAAACACAGATATACAAAGAATAAATGAAACAATCTTGCGTTCTGTTATAAAAGCCTAGTTGAAACGGGAAGGGGGGCACTGCCCCGGTCCTGCATTTTATCTGTCTCCAAACTCCCCAGATATTGAGGACTTTGCTAACGACTCTTAAACCTGAGGTCCAGGATATCTTGGTTCTAATCTGCTATCGATTTTTATGCCCATTTTACACTTGTGGAACATTTACTACATATGAATATCTTACACATGACTGTGTAGGTCAGTGATAAAGTCAACACTTGGTAAATATATATAATTGTATTCACTCACTGTGTGTTTATTTCCTACAGGTGAATACAGTAACAGAAATATACCAGTAAGATGTCCAATCCCTCCTTATTCACAGAATTGTACAGATGACAATGAAAGAATCACACAGGATTATCAGGTAGAAAACTACAGACTTAAAAATCCTACGGGAAACATGTCTACGAATTGACCGCACATCCAGGTCACATGTCCACTTTTCATGTTGACCCCAGGGAAGTGCAGAGACTTTAGATCTCCGATAACCATTGGTTCCATTTTGTGATGATACAGACCAAAACCATTGGTTACACAGTGAAGGGGACAGATTGAGTGAGAGATGAGACTTGACACAGAATGGAAAGGGATTCTTGCATTCATTGAGTTGTCTATGCTAGTGTGGCAGTTTGTTGGAGTAAAAGTGGCTATGTGACTGTTTCATTGTTGATGCATATGTGGTCTTGCGTGAGCCAGCGGCGGCTCTTGAGCAGAGATTGCAAAATATAAAAATAACTGCTTCATTCAAATGGTGTACAAAGTGTGCCTGGTTTGCAAGCACACTTTGTAGACCGTTCCAATGAAGTAGTTATTTTTATATCTTGCGATCTCTGCTCTGCTGAAGAGCTGCCGCTGGTCTGCAGAACGGATTCCAAATCTGTCAGCTAGATGGCAGACTTGACCGATGCAGCCAGGGAAGGGGAAACTTTACTTGAGAATATCTCTCAAATCATAAAGGTTTGAGAGATAAGACTTATTGTTTTAAATGTTTTTTTTCATGGCTACAATATAAAAATAAAGGTAAATTCAAGAATTACGATCACTTTAATACCTCTGTATGTCTATTCCCAATTGTACAGCGCTGCGGAATTAGTTGGCGCTATATAAATAAAGAATAATCATAAGTCCCTAAGTGATTCCCATTTAATTACTGATTGATTTTAGGAAATTCATGAGATCACATTACAGTTAGAACATTTATAGTTTCTGCAGAAACAGAAAGAAAGGTCAGAGTAAGAGAGACGCACTGTTTTGGGTTATTTGTGCAATACATTTCTGTTGAATGCAAACTGTGAAATTATAATTTTCTTTTCCTGGCGCATATCTAACATTTTTGAAATATTTTGTAAGCTTTAAAGGGATAGTAATGTTTCACAAAAAAAAAACAGCAGTTCGAACTAATCTTCATAGTATTTGGGCCATGGGGAGTGTTATTTCAATACTGTCAGAGTTGTCGTTCAAGAGTAATGAATGATAAAGTATCCCCTCCTGCCCCTTTTACCTAATGTAAGTCACCTCCCCTCAGATGTGGAATCTGGTCCTGGGACAGGACAGATCACAGCAAGGGACAATCTTCTTACTGTGATCATAAGGAAAACCCTGCCACCATTGACAGGTTTTTCCTTATGATCACTGAAGATTGTCCCTCTCTGTGATCCATCTGGACAGTCTTGCTGCTCTGAGGTGAGCAGTGTTACGTTAGTAACAGGGGCGAGAGGAGGATACTTTATAATTCAATTACTCTTGAACGACAACTCTGACAGTATTGACACTCTCCATGGCCCAAATACTATGAAGATTAATTGGAGCTGCTTTTATTGTGAAACATTACTATTCCTTTAATTTCTCCATGAATGCATACCATATTGTTTCCTGTAATATTTCTTAATAGCATTATCTATCCCATTAGTTGTGGTACAATAAATTGCACACAGCTCTGGTTCCTCAGCGCGTTAATGTTGAAGTTGTGGGCACCTAATGAATGAATGTGTATTTTATGACAGATGCAGCCAGGCAATGGGATCTTTCCTCAGCTATGTAAGGAGGAAGACATTCCTACAGACATCAGCACAGGTAAGAAAGAGCCTGTAAATAAACACGTTGTACAGTGAAGATCTGGAGCAATCTCACATTCTGTTATAAAGGTGTGTGTGTGTGTGTGTGTGTGTGTGTCGGGGGGGATGTTAAAATTACTTGCAGATAGTTTATCTGGCCCCTCAAAGGGTTAACTAAGGGAGTGGCAGAGAGTATAAAGGGGTGCATGCATCTGGCTGGGTCTAGGGCAGCAGAAACACTAAATTAATTGGCAAGGAGGAGTCCCTTGCTTGTACCTTTTAGAGTCCTGTTTCTTAGTGGTAAGTACTTAAGCCCGTACGTCTCTGTGACACCCAGTGGACTAAGAAGAAAAATGTTTTATCATTGAGCAGCAAAATTCATGCAGCAATTCCCTTATATTATTTTGTTTACACAAATAATGAATGCTTCTGCAATGCCTATATGAAGGCTGAGGCATCTGAGTGATTAAATGATTCGCTCCTCCAGCATGTAGGAGGAAATCTGTATGCAGGGGGAGAGATAAAAAAAAAAAAAAAATGGTGGTGTGTATATTGGGTAGGGGTGGGGGTGGAGTTGCACTTTAATCGAAGCAGAGCATTTGATGGGCTATCAAGACTGTCCATTTCCCAATCCATTCAGTGCCTTGGTTCACAATTTTTTAATCTGTCCAGGATATGTTCTCTGCTTTTAACTATGCACTCACACAATGTGAATTAGAGATTCTCTGACTTGCTGGGTTTTTAAGGAAAGAAAATCTAATAGAATGTTTAGCTAATGTATTAACCCTATGAATGCCAGAGGGGCACGCAACACAATGCTTTGCATACCCCTCTGTGACTCAAAGGGTTAAAGTCTACAAGGTTCTGCTTTTGAACTCCTTTTTTATTGGCTGGTACATAACCGTGTGACGGTTTAGAGAAGCTGTGGGCCGGGTGACACCAGAGTGAAGGCAGTGAGGCCGATGTACTTAATTACCTGGGACCATTCTATGACTAACCGTCCGTACCTTGGGGGAGAAATACATATTAACATTTATAACTGGGGCGTTTTTAACCTATTGAATGCTAAATGAGTCTCTGACATTGTGAAACAATGAGTTGGAGATGTCTCTAGCATGGAGTTAAAGGGACAGTAATGTCCAATAAAATTTTTTTTCTAGTTTTGTAGAGGTAAAAATAATAAACGACATGCTACAAATCCTATCTCTCAGACCGCTATGGTTTGAGAGATACAGGGATTCAAAGTTCCCTCCCCTTCTCCTGATGTCAGCTGTAAAGCTGACAGCAGGAGATTCGAGTCGTACGACTCGTGGAGGCTCTGCAGCAGAGCCGAAATCGGGTTATTTAAAACAAACTACTTCATGGGAACGGTCTGCAAAGTGCTTGCAAACCAGACACACTTTGTAGACCTTGCCAATTAAATAATTATTTTTAAATAACACGATTTCAGCTCTGCTGCAGAGCCGCCGGCTGGTCCCCGGACCGGGATCTCCTGCTGTCAACTAGACACGGACGTCAGGGAAAGGGGAGGGGGGGAGACTTTTACAGGCAAATATCTCTCAAACTATAGCGGTTTGAAAGTCAGGATTTGTGGCGCATAGTTTATTATTTTATCCTCTACAAAACTAGAAGAATCTCTTATGGGACATTAGTGTCCCTTTAAACACCCCATTTGTAGCCATTGGAAATTTGGGATGTTTTTATATGTCCCCTGTGGTGCAATTGGTTTGCTCCAACAATGGTGCAGTACTTCTTAGTATATGAACCTCAGTGTGTCTTATTGTGTCACATGGGCACATTTATAAGAGCAAACTGGAGTTATTTTGGAGTAAAGCAACTGCACCATAGGGGACAAATAAAGAGAAATATATTCTTGTTTTTAATCCCTTGGATGTTAGAGAGTTCTCCAATGCAGTGCAATGCCTCTGTAGCATTCAAGAGGTTAAAAACCCATTTTAATATAACAGGAATTTTTATTTGCTGAGTCACTTCCTGTCAGATAGAATTTCAGCTGTAATTCTCCGGTATATTTAACGGTTATAATCCTATATAATAATTTGCTAATGTATGTTTGCCAGAAGCTGTGATGCACAGTACAGACTGGCTGATAACGGAGCTGGGTGCTCCGAATTCAAACTGTAGTTTGTGCAGAGAGGACTACGGTCTGAATTCGGAGTGCCCTGCTCCGTTATCAGCCGCGGCGCTGGCAGTCCATACTACACGTGACTGCACCGCGGCCGTTGCTGCCTGGCATTATGGCTGTTCAACTAGTGTTTGAATAAGACGACTGCTAGTGATGCAAATTGCCATGTTTTACTCGGTAGGAAAAGCTCTATAACATACAGGTTTTCATAATAATAAAAAAAAAAAAAAAAAAAAAAAAAAAAGCTTACTTCTTTAAGCACAGACAGCCCAGTCACAGGGTTTACTTTTAAATGGTCGCCTGCGAAAGAGCATGCAAACAAATGGCAGACATACCATGTCTCATGGATGAAAATATCAACGTGAGAATCTCGCAATGCATGACAGCGCGAGATTCTCATGTTGGTTATTAAAAGGTCGCATGAAATAGCAAGAAATTACAGAAGGAGAGCCGGCAGTACTGTTTAACCCTTTTCGCCCAAAGCCTATCAAGCTGGCCCAGCTGGTCACACGTGTCATGTAGAAAATATTAATTTTGTCTTCAGCAAAGCTGCCACTGCAACACCGGAATATGAAAAACATCATGCTGCCCTGGTACTTTAACTATCGTGATTAGCGCCAGGGCAGCATGATGGGATGGAGCACAACTCTCAAAACGTCTGATGTTCTCTATCTCATCATGCTGCCTCAGCGCTAATCATGGTAGTTAAAGCGCCGTGGCAGCATGATGTTTGTTCATATTCTGGTGTTGCAGTGGGTGTAACAGCTTTGCTGAGGATTCTCATGTCGACATTTTCATCTGCACAACATGGTAAGTCTGTCATTTGGTTGCACGCTCTTTCACATGCGACCATGTAAAAGGATACCCAATCACAGCGACTGAGCCACTGATTACTCATTTATGACTGAGCAGGGATATCATTAAAAGCTGATCTGTTGAACGTCTCTGAGGACTAAGGTTGAGAAAAAAACTTCAGCTGCTTACTACTTAAACCCTTAAGAACCTGTGACTCGTCAGGACCGTCACCTGTCCTTTAGGCAAGAACACCGGTGACAGTCCTGACGAGAAATCAGTGGATTGATTTACTAAAATACCCTTGAACAATGGAGCCCAGAAAAAGCAGTAAAACTATAAAAATGCCCATATAAAAGTAAAATTCTGTTACTACATTTACAGTCATTAACACCTTAACGACTAGTGGTCCAGGGAGTGGATCCTCCTTATGGAATGTGTTGATCTTATTTGGAGATCTGGCACATCACTTGTGTTTTGTTCAGTGCTCCTGAAGGAGTGATTCTGAAACTGACCGCTCCAAGACTGGTTACTATCAGACCGCTGCAAGCCAACACACATGATCAGTAACGTGCCAGCTCTCCGAATAGGATCAAAGCGTTCCATAAGGAGGATCCACTCCATGAATGGCTAGTCTTTAAGGTGTTAATGATTGGAATTGTATTGATAGAATTTCACTTTTATATGGGCATTTTACAGTTTTACTGCTTTTTTTTTTTTGGCCTCCATTGATCAAGGGTATTTTAAAGCGGAACTTTCTCCCGCTATAAAGTCGCCCTGCAATAATTAAGCAGGTAGGGACTAGCTTTAAAATATATATATGTTACCTCTGAAATGTAGCCCATTATAAAGAAATCGTTTATCGTAGGAGACTGGAAGCCAGGCTACAGCGCAGACATCTCGTCTGTGTGCCTGCTCCGTCAGTCCCTTCCGATTACCTTGTGGCACAGTGCAGTGCTTCACAATGGAGACCGGGACTGACAGCTCAGGTGCGCAGACAAGATGTCTGTGCTGTAGCCTTGCTTTCGGTTTCCTACAATAAAGGATTTCTGTATAAAGGCCTACGTTTCAGAGGTAACATATATATTACAAAGCTAGTCGCTATCTGCTTAATTATTGCAGGGCTACTTTATAGCGCTTTAATAAATCAATCCACTGATTTCATGTATGTTTTATATGGGACTCCATCAGTGCTAGGTCATAAACTTCTTACTAAATATATAATCACTGTGTCTATACTGTGTTCATTACCTACAGGTGAATCGAGTAACAGAAATGCACCAGAAAGGCATCCAGGTAACAGGATCACACAGGATTATCAGGTAGAGAACTGCAAATTTGAAATCTTCAAGAAACACATCTAAGAGAGGGTGAACCACATTTCAGTTCAGCCATTCAGGGACACCGAGTTCTAAACAGCAGAGGGAGAACTTCCATTGACTGCTGTGACAGAAAGTGATGCCTGTGGAGGGCTATAAGATAATGTACATCACAGCCAACTAACATTGCACTACAGCTCCTCTTTAATGTCAGGATCAAGGCCCAGTTCTCTCTCTAGTGTTCAGAGCTCTATCTGGAAGCCATTTTGTTGTAGCTCAGTAGAGGCATCACTCTCTGTCACAGTAGTTAATGGGCAGTTTTCCTTCTAGTGTTTAGATCTCTGGGGTCTTCATTCAGGGACTTTGCATTGTCTGAGAAGGGTGCTGCCTGGGACAAGGGACACACATTTAAAATCCAGGTCTGTCCCAGGCAATCTAGGACATGTGATCAACTTAGTCTAATATCTCGCTGCTATTGCAGGACACAGGTCTCTGTAGCATGCTACAACAGGAAACATATAGACACTAGATGTTGTTTTACCTATTAAGGTGTTCGTAATGTCCAACAAAAAGTTTTTTGCATATAGAAGAGCTTAAAAAGCTGAGCTAAATGCAAAAAAACGTATCTCTCAAACCTCTATGGTTTAAGAGATACAGGCGTGTAACGTTCGCTGTCTCCTACTGACAGCTGTAAAGCTGTCAGCAGCAGATTTGTGTCGGCGACACAGAGGCGCTTGAGAAGTGCCGGGATCTCGTTACTTACCACGAATCCCTTCATTGGAATGGTCTAAAACGTGTGCCTGGTTTTCGAGCACTCGTTTTAGACCATTCCAGTGAAGGAATTCGTGGTAAGTAATGAGATCGCAGCTCTGCTCAAGCGCCTCCGTGTTGACCGACACAAATCTGCTGCTGACAGCTTTACAGCTGTCAGTAGGAGACAGCGAACTTTACACGCCTGTATCTCTTAAACCATAGCGGTTTGAGAGATAACTTTTTTTGCATTTAGCTCAGCTTTTTAAGCTCTTCTAAATGCAAAAAACTTTTTGTTGGACATTACTAACACTTTAAAGGACAAACATAATTGTGCAGTGTTAGACACTGATATAGTATCTAACTCCTGACGGATAAAGAAAACCACCATTATCTACATACTGTGTGGTTTTTGTGTATGGATTTGCATAAGCTAACAGTATGATGTTAATGAAAGATATGACTTGCACATGTGCAAGCCACAAAGTGCAGCTTTTTAGGGGTTCTAGCAGAGAGAGAGAGAGAGAGAGAGAGGGGAGTAGATAATGTTTATCTGTAAAGCAGAGTTTTATATGAGTGACCAACTTGGTGTATGGCAGTAGAGCTGTTTTAACAGATATGACTGTGGAGCAGGAACTTACGGTTTTGTCTAGGAAAAAAATGCACAGTGTATTTTATTTTGGAAACTGCATGACCAAATTGACATTTGGATTTGTATCACAGACTGAGCCAGGACCTGTGATCTTTCCCCAGCAGTGTAAGGAGGAGAGAATTCCTACAGAGATCAGCACAGGTGAGAGACAAACACTAATAAAGAAAATGTGTTAACTGCTTCACATGAGTTTTTGCAATATTTTTATCAAGGTGCACTAATCAACCTGCTGATCTACTGCAGTTAATCATAATTAGCAAAAACATCATTAACCCTTTGAGCACAATGCAATGGATGCCTTTCTGTTACTGAAAAGGTTAAACGTATCATGAAAAAAAGCTACAAGAGAAAAGTATAAAAGGGGGTAGCTTTCTGCCAAAGGGTAAATTAAAAAAGAAAGAGGCCATTATTAGCCTAATTGAACCACAGTATTAACACACACTTGTATAGTTTAGATCAGTGGTTCCCAACATGAGGGTTGTTACACATTTGTCTTGCGTCACCAAATGTAATGTGTCGCACCTTTCCACATATATTTGAGTCCTATTATTTTCCTTATTTGTCACAGATCAGTCAAGGCTTAAAAACGGATGTGTAAGTATCTTCTGATTTAGGCCGAGTAGTAATCAAGGCATTGTGTGTACAGTATATAACACCCAGGGTACACCTGGATGCAAATCATCTTGAAACTTAATAGGAAAATTTAAAGGGATAGTAATACTTGGAAATAATTGTATTTTATATTGTAGCCCTTAAAAAAAACATGAAAAATGATACAAGTCTTATCTCCCAAACCTTTATGGTTTGGGAGATATTCACAAGCAAAGTTTCCCCCTGAGTGACGTCACCGTTCTAGCTGTCAGATTTGGAATCCGGTCCCTTGACCAGCTGTGGCTCTCCAGAAGTTCTGAGATCACGATCTTTAAAAAGAATTTCTTCATTGGAATGGTCTACAAAGTGTACTTGCAAGCCAGGCACACTTTGTACACCGTTACAATTAAGTAGTTCTTTTTAACCCCTTAATGACAGGGTTTTGTTTTTTTTTCCCCATTATAGCGAATAACTTCCTGGACTTTCCAGGTAAGTTGTCTGTCACTAAGGGGTTAAAGATTGTGAACTCGGCACTGCTGAAGAGCTGCCGGTTGATCTGTGGACCGGACTTAAAATCTGTCCACTAGATGGCGGACTTGGCTGAAACAGCCAGGAAAAGGGAACTTTATTTTACTTGTGAATATCTCCCAAACCGTAAAGGTTTTGGAGATGAGACTTAAATAATTTTTAATGTTTTTTAAAGGGCTACAATATAAAATAAAATTATTTTCGAGTATTACTATCCCTTTAAGTTATCTTTTTAATAATGTTTGGAATAAACCTCTTTCCTTGTTTTTTTACTTTCTTGGGGAAAACACTACAAATAGCAATCCATTAACGCAAAATACACCCACAAACATAGGTGTTTTTGGAAAGAGGACAAACCTGGGGTATTTCTCTGGGGTAATTTTAGATTTTAATGACTGGTATTACTGCAAATAAGCATCCGCGTATCGTGGTAATTATTTTTGTGCAGTTTTTTACATTTCGTGTTATATTTTACACAACATTGAAGTTTAGAATAAATGTGTTCAATAACATCTCCTGAATACAGAAATACCTTCTGTGTATAATTTTTATGTGTGTTTTGGATGATTACAGGGCGTAAGCATTACTGCTTCCAATCTGGAATTTTTATTTTCGTTTTGCTGTGTTGTGCAAGTCCAAAAAACACAAAAGTGTAGGTTTTTTAGAATGGGAAAAGCTGGGGTATTTCTCTCTGGGCAGTTTTAGGTATTTTTTTTTAATGGTTTTACTGAAAATAAATTTTGTGGTAATGGTAATTATGTACTCTTTTCATAATTTTCGCTTGTAGCAAACACTCTGATATGCAAGAATGACTGCTGTGCACTACTTGCAGTACTCATAACCCTCCAGCACAGGCACTATCTATTCCACTACCAGCAATAACTTCCCAAGATCCACTAGCTCCCAACCGCTAGCCAATCCACCCAAGTCTAGCCAGGCCCAAAATCTTTCTGTCACTGGCTGTTTTCCAAGGTCTCTTTAAAGGGATAGTAATACTTCATTTTAACTTTATTTTATTTTGTAGGCATTAAAAAAACATGAAGAATGATATAAGTCTTATCTCTGAAACCTTTATGGTTTAAGAGATATTCACAAACAAAGTATCCCCCCCCTGTTCAACCAGATCAGAAGGGAGATACCCAGGTAGACTGCAGAGAGGGACAATCTTCAATTAAGATAAAGGAAAAAGCTGAAAAACTTGTCAAGGGGGGAAGGGCTTTCATTGTTTTCATACAAAGAAAATTGTCCCCTTCTGTTATCTGTACTGTCATACAACCAGACTCACATCTGAGAAGAGATGGCTTACACTAGGTAAAAGGGGCGGGAGGGGAACTTTGCTTGTGAATATCTCATAAACCATAAAGGTTTGAGAGATAATACTTATATCATTCTTCATGTTTTTTTAATGCCTACAAAATAAAATAAAGTTAAAACGAAGTGTTACTATCCCTTTAAAGCTGGCACACACTCCCAAAGGTCTTGGACAGGCTAGTGCCAGAACCTACACGTCCTGCCAGAAAGAGACCAATAACCAAAGAATCATGAAGAACATACATCACTGTTACAAGACAGGTCCTCAGAGGAGGAAGAAGAGCTTAAGCTTTTAACACAGACATAGCACAGGATGGAGAGAAGTTGAAATGTTATCAATCTTCATACACCAACTACCAGAAGATGATCCTTCTCCTGTCCGGTGAGCTGGCTTCCTGGGTACACCGTCATGTAAAAGGACACATCCTTCTATTTACTGACCTGTCCCCTTTTTTCAAGTCTATGGCTGCTGTTTATGACCATTCCCATAGAACATCCATGTCAGAAGCCTAAATTTGTTCCTTTAAGCAGGGCAGGAGGCCAGCAGATGAAAATGCTGGTGAATGCTACCATGTAGCGTTTGATATTCAGATGTCTGCCACTAGGCTGCTGCCACTAGGCTGCTGCCACTCAGCTGATAGTCCAGGATAAGTTCTGATTGGGGTTATCAGATTTCTTGAAGAATGAACTGGCCCGTGTAGGGGTAGCTGAATCTCTAGAGGCTTTGATCACCCTATCCATTCAGCTTTATAGACGACTCTGTCTTATGCACTGCCCCTTTTTCTTTGCTTTTTGTGATTCCTTATCTGGTTTTCTCTTTGTTTTCCTTTGGTATCCAGATCCTGGTTCCCCACCTTGTCTTGTGGTTGCTCTGAGACTTTGTAGAGCTTCTGTGTTTTTGGGCGGGGCATGATCATATAATCTCAGTTTGTGACCCTGCGTTTCCTGCCTTGTTCCTGAGCTTTCTTGTGTATTGAACTGGTTCTTCCTGCGACTTCCCTCTTGTTCTGCGATATGGTACAGTGCTCATATTTTATCCAGTTACCGACTTTGGCTCCTTTGATTCCACCATTCCTCCATCTGTTGCTTTATACTGTGTTTGCCTGCCCATTCCTGATCTGGCTTGTCTGACTTCCTATTTGTCTTGACCCTGGTCTGCTTCTGTCACCTTGGCCATCGATTGATCTTAGAGTACCTCGACCACCAGTCAGCCTTTGTCTATCCTGTTCTCTGTCTTCTCAGTCAAGCTCCAGGCCTCTGTGTTCCTGTATAACTACAACTATACTACAGGTGAATTATTTGCTCAGTATTCTCTTCAACCTCAGTGGGTAGTTGCTGTTATCTGGGTTGTCATCCGGGATGCGGGCCGGCTCTTCCAGTTGGCATCAATCCAGCCTTGCGGCCAGCATCTCCAACTCTGCCTAGGCTACAGCAAGGCAACCCGGAGAGCAGCCACTGACAGCTAACTACGAACTCTAGTCCTTGCTCCCTAGCATCTGGCCAACTGGGGTCTGCCTTGCAGTATACTTGTATTGTCTGTTGTGCTTTTAACTTATTATTTATATCAAATAGCAGTCTGTCACATCATTGTGGGGAATCTACTTCACAGAGTGTACCAGGCAGCTAACACTGGTTGCTTAGTCTGTCAGATCATTACACTCTGAGAACAAAGTCAGGAGAGGACCCGTTCCCCGGTTCCAGAGTGGCAGACTCTGCCATCTACGGAGGCTACTTCTTCACCACAAGGCTCCAGTAAACCAGTGCAAATCAGTAATGGAGGCATGAGCCAAACTGCAGAAGAGAGGTCCCGGAGGAGCGATTTGAACTTCTGCTTATACTGTGGCCACCTACTCTATTCCTGTCTTGTTCGTCCTCAGAAAGGGTATGTGCAGAATTCCTCACCAGTTCATTCCCCATTCTACTGACAGTCCTAATGTTCTGACTTATTGCTGCTTCCTTTCTTTGTCCTTGCATTTGAGGTCAAAGGTTGTCCCACTTAGAGCCCTTATCAACGCCAAAGCTAATAGTAATTTGCTTGACTTATATTTGGCAACCTCTCTCCAAATACAATTGGTGACTAAGACTCATCCAGATACAAGTATTTGATAGGACCTCTATGCACTCAGGCTTGGTCAGTCATGAATCCACTGCCCTACAGCTTTTTATAGTTGAACACTGTGAATGGTTGACATTTGTTGAGGGTTAAGGCTCCCTTATTTCCTATAGTTTTAGGTCTGCCGTGGTTACACCTTCACATCCCCAACATTGACTGGCTTACTAGTCAAGTCACTTTCCACTGTCTCTGTCATCAGAGATGTGTTTCACTGCTTATGACCTACAGATCTGAACCCTTTATCACATCCGTAACTGTGGAATCTGCCTCCATACCCAAGGCTTACAGGAACTTTGTTGATGTCTTCAGTAAAAAGTAGACACGCTTGTCCCACATTGGATTTACAATTGCCCGATCAAGTTACTTCCAGGTTCTAAGATCCCTTTTGATTGCATCTTCCCTTAGTCTTTATGACACTTCAACTCATGTTCAGAGAATCTGCAAGAAAACCTGGCTAAGAGGTTCATATGGTTGTTCATATGGCCTTTCACTTCTCAACACTGGACAGGAATTTTATTTGTGGAGTAAAAAGATGTCTCGCTCAGACGCTGCGTTGACTAAAGGGAGATAACCATTAGGAACTGGTGTGCTGTACCTTTAATTCCGGAATTATTTAACTGTCTGAGATCCGCCACCATATTCACTAAACATATGTGGGGCTTATGGTCTGGTACAAACCCGGAAAGGAGCCAAATGGGAAACTGCATTCCAAACTTGCCTTGGGCATTTCAAATACCTGGTGATGTTTTGGGCTGTGCAACTCTCCCAGGGACTTTACAACACTTTGTCAGTGACATTGTTCATGATCTGCTGTGCCACTTTGTGGTGGTTTATTTAGAGAATATCCTAATTTTTTCTTTGTCCCTTTGTCCTATCCTGTCTTTGCATCATTTGTTTGTTATTTTGGAGAATGTATCTTTGCAACCTCCACAATAGAATTTCTATGTTGTTTCTTATCCCTTGCCATAATGGCAATGGATTCCCGAAAAGTGTATGCTATCCTTGATTGTCCATTTCCCAAAGGTTGTAAGGCTTATTGGGCTTTGTTAACTTTTACAGGAGGTTTATCCAAAGCTACTCAAAAGTAGTTGGTCCAAGTACCCGTTTAACTAGTGCCAAATCTTACTTACTCTGGTCCGATACTGCCTAAGCAACTTTTGAGCTGCTCAAGAAGTGCTTCTCCTAAGCTCCAGTGCTCAAGCATTCTGATGCATATCTACCTTATATTCTTAAAGTGGATGCTTCTGAAGCTACTGTTGGAGCTATCTTGTGTCAGTACAGTGCTAGTAAAGATTTACTGTACCCAGTGGCCTTCTTTTCTCGTAAACTGTCCCCTTCAGAAAGGAATTAAGATGTCAATGATAAAGAACTTCTGGCGACCATCTTGCTCTTGAAGAATGGCGCTATTTGTTAGAAGGTGCCAAACACCCTTCTACCATTTTCACAGCCTATTGGAACTTGGAATACATCAAAACTAAGAGATTAAGGCCACTTCAGGATATATTCTTTTCAAATTCATATTGCCTATCAGCCTCTCCTGTCACTTCCCTGTGGATCACATAGTCTCTGGACACTATTTTAGCTGCTGGCCATTTTCTTCTTCCATGCATGGATATCTATGTCCGGAACAAAGCTTACCCTGTAGCCAAGTCTGAATTGCTTAACCAACCCTTAAACTCCTAGTATGGTCTTTTGCTCTTCCGAGGTTGTGGGTTCCAGCTGCTCAAAGGATAGATGTCATGAAGCTCATCCAAGACGCTCTCCCCTGTCAGGTTGCCCTGGCATTTATCAGGCCAAAGACATTCTCATCATTTTTGGTGGCCTTCTATGATGTCTTACATAGACATTATGTCCAGTCCTGTATGGTTTGTGCCATGTCCAACAGTATACATAAACCAAACCGTCAGGTGAACTAATGACACTGTTTATTAGGACACACCCTTGGTCTTTGGTCTCCATGGACTTCGTCACGGAACTAAAACAATCGCACAGTGTAGTATATATAGATATAGATATATAAGTGGTTTATGGGAGGATTGTAGAGGAAAGGTATTTAGGACCCAGAATCCTACATAGCATCTACCCCTCCACCTGGCCCCAATTAGCAGGGTCAGCAACCTATAAATCTCAGGTTGTAGAGATTGTAGTCCGACTAGAGTTTGACTTGCTTGGAAAAGAAGAGCAGAGCAATGAAACAAAGCAGTATTTCTAAATGGTTGGTTAAACCTGTGCCATCTTTGCTAGCTTAGTACCCTGAAGTAGAACAGGAATTTGCTGCAAGTAAAGTTAGTGCTCAGATTGAGCTAGGTTTTTGTTTGTAGTTTTGTTCTCATTTTTGTCTTGTAAAATACTGCCTGCTTATTGTAATTAATGTAATGTTAAAATAAACCTGCACAGTTTTTATGAACTGCTGTATGATATCCTAGAGGACTGTGCCCCCCCCATATAATATAATATAAAAAATATATATATATAAATAAATATCATATATGTGTGTGTAATGCCAAATGACTCAGAATCACTGCATGTAATGATTCCTTTTTATTGGACTAACATTCAAATATCTAGACAAGTCAAAAGCATACTGATTTTAAAAGAGAAAACCTTGCCATGCAAATGAAAGCATCAACTGATAACTAATAACTCACCTAAGTTATCAACCAAGGAATGTTGTGGGGAGGTGGAGAAAAAATGAATGAGGCAGATCCATAGAACATAGATTTAACCGCCTGAATGCCAGAAGGGCACACCCAGGGGGATGAACAGCAAAATAATATAATACAAGAAATATGGTAAATTGTGTATTAAAATATATTAATAAAATTAGAAGGTAATAATATGTGACGTTTTAGTAACGTGTGAGGAATGTGTTTGGTATTGAAACAACTGATCATCTTAATTTCAGATGTCTCTTTATTGTGCATATTTTTGAAATTCCCTCTGAGTATTTTGATTTTAAGGTTATGGATGGAGTAGTGAAATGATGACCGAATGGGGTATGGTTCTTTGTTTTATGGTATTTCTCAGATTGCCTGTGTGTATTCATCCTTAGGTTTAGTGGTAAGTCTGTTTCACCAATGTAACATCCAGAATCACATTCAGTGTATTGTATCATGTATACAGCATTTGCTCAAGTACATGAATATAATCCTTTAATGTTGTATATCATGTGTTATGCAGTATTCTTTTCACAAATTTGTTGATGTGATTTGCAGCACAATTTGTTGAAAGGTTTAGTCCCATTATCAGTGTTTGTCCGTTCATTGGTCAGTTTTCTATAGATCAGTGGTTGTGTGAAGGCCAGAATAGGCAGTTGGGGGAATATGTCTTTTAACACTACAGATTTACTTCTATATATTTTGTTCTGGTACATGTTTGACTCTTTGGGCACCCTATGCGCACCCCTCTGGCATTCATGGGGTTAATAATATCTCACTATATCAGTGGTTCTCAACCTTTCTAGTGCCGCGACCCTTTGATAAAATTTCCCAAGTTGTGGCGACCCCTAACAGTAAAATTTATTTTCGTTGCTCCTTCATCGCTGTAATTTTGCTACTGTTATGAATTGAAATATAAATATCTGGACCCACAGGTTGAGAACCACTGCACTATATGTTTCTACTTGTATTTGTGCACTGTGATTCTGTCCGTCTCCCCTGCATCTCGTGCTGCCACCCTACCCCTCCCTTCACATTCCTATTTAGGGATTTATGGCTTATTAGTTTTAAACTTTCATTTTTTGCTCACATTACCAGTATGCTTTAGATTTGATAGAGGGAGTAAGTCTCTGGAAAGCTTGTCTCAATATTATTTAATGTTAGTGCAATAAAAAAGGTATATATATATATATATATATATATATATATATATATATATATATATATATATATATATATAAAATTCATTTTAAAGGGATATTAAAGTCCGTAAAAAAGTGTTGGCAAAATGATAGGTACAATTAAAAAATATGTAATGCCCTGATTCCTATCTCTCAAACTGTTACGGTTTGAGAGAAATAAGTTCCCTTCCCTTTCTGCCTGAGGAGCTGTAAAGCTGTCAGAGGCAAAATCTGGTTGGATGACCAGATGCAGCTCTTCAGGAGAGCTGTCATAGAGATATCGAAATATAAATACTTCATCGGCGCGGTCTACAGTGTGTGCTTGAAAACCAGTTACACGTTGTAGACCATACCGATGAAGTATTTATAGTTAGATATCTCGATGACAGCTCTCCTGATGACCCGCTGTCTTGTCCCGGAAGCAGGATCTCATGGCGTCAGCTGTACAGCTGATGCATGAGAAGGGGGAAGGAATGGAGGACTTTAATTTCTTACATATATCTCAAACCATAAAGTTTTGAGAAATAGGAATCAGGGCATTACATATTTTTTTAATTGTACCTATCATTTTGCCAACACTTTTTTTACGGACTTTACTATCCCTTTAAACAGGTGAATATATCACATGAGAACTCAAAACTAAACTATTTTTTTAATCACTTTCAGAGCCACAGTACATCCTGAAGAACAACAGTTTTGCCCAGAATGATGAAGGATCAAAGCTGATTAGCGGAAATTCATCCAGTGAGACTCTGAGAAACTGTCACACTTTGCTAGATTTAGATTTTGCGTTACATGAAGAATCAAATATCACAGCGTGTCAGATTGAACAGACAGGATCAGAATATTTCCATAGTCTTATTAATAAGCACACAGAAAAGAAAAACAAGTATCAGAGACTTGTCTCTTATGAGAAAATGCACAGAGAAAATAAACCCTTTACTTGTTTTTATTGTGGGAAATCTTTCCCTTCGTCTTGGCAGCTTAATAGACACCAGAGGACTCATACAGGAGAGAAACAATTCATGTATTCTGAATTTGGGAAGTGTTTTACTCGTAGTCCAAATCTTGTTCTACACCAGAAAACTCATGCAGGAGAAAAATCATTTAAATGTCCTGTGTGTGGGAAATCTTTCAGTTCACCTTCAAATCTTGCTGTACATCAAAGACTTCACACAGGAGAAAAACCATTTAAGTGTTCTGAATGTGGTAAATTTTTTACTAAAAACACAAGTCTTGTTGCCCATCAGAGAATTCACACAGGAGAAAAACCATTTAATTGTTCTGAATGTGGGAAATCTTTTTCTCAAAGCACAAGTCTTGTTACACATCAGAGAATTCACACAGGAGAAAAACCATTTGTGTGTTCTGAATGTGGGAAATCTTTTGCCAATACCTCAAATCTTGTAGCTCATAAGAGAATTCATACTGGAGAAAAACCATTTAAGTGTCCTGTATGTGGAAAAGCTTTCATTTCTTCTTCAAATCTTGTTGCACATCATAGAATTCACACAGGAGAAAAGCCGTTTAAGTGTTCTGAATGTGGGAAATCTTTCACCAATACTTCAAATCTTGTTGCACATCGGAAAACTCACACTGGTGAAAAAACCTTTAAATGTCCTGTGTGTGGAAAGTCTTTCATTTCATCTTCAAATCTTGTTGCACATCGGAGAATTCACACAGGAGAAAAACCATTTAAATGTTCCGTATGTGGGAAATCTTTCACCCATACTTCAAATCTTGCTGCACATCACAGAACTCACACAGGAGAAAAAACATTTAATTGTTCTGTATGTGGGAAATCTTTTGCCCGAAGCTCAAATCTTGTTGTTCATCAGAGAATTCATTCGCTAGAGCGTGGTATGAGCGTGGAGAATCTTTTAGCCAACTTTGAAGTCATTGCAAATATCAGAGACTGCACTTAATAAACCATTTTGCTAATATGCATTATATAACTTTGTTTTTGTTTTTTATAGATAAACCAGCTCTTTTTAAACATCAGAAGATTCACAATATAGCAAAACGTTCTGATTGATCCTGACATGAGAAACCTATCTCATATTGACATTGTCTTAGGCTTACAAGATCGCGCAGGATAGAAACAATTTCATTTTTCTGAAATGATTTTTAACCTATGCTTGATCTTAATCACAAGTAAATTCCCAGTGAACCAATTTTCTATTTGTAGGAGATATTTACTTCACAGAAATCTCTTACAAAAGACTGTATTCACTCTGGCTCAAAAAAACATGAAACAATTAGTAAAACAATAGAAATGTGGTTTTCATCTCCACTCATTGGGTAACAGGGTATTCTCATTTAATCACACGTGGATCAATTACAATAACAGATACACTGACTCACCTGTGTTCAACAATTGATATCCTGAGAATTCTACCTTTTGGTGTGTCCTTAACCCTTTGAGTCCAGATGGATATGCAACCCATTGCGAAGCAATGTGTTGTGTACCCCTCTGGCACTCAAAGGTTTAAGGCTAATGTTGCGAAATACTGATATGTATTACATTCTTCTCAAAATGTAAGTAGTATTTAACCCCTTAGATGCTAGAGACAGGTCTTGATTGCAGTGCTTTGGGGACCTCTTTAGCATGGAAGGGGTTAAGACACTTATACACACAGGCTGCTCCAATTGGAACAAACCATATATCGTACTACTTGGCCCTAAGGTGAAAGATAAGACGTGGTCAGTGCTGCTGTATTGAAAGATGACCCTAAATGTGTATAGCAGCAGAATTAAAAAACAAACAAACCAAGTATAAGCGCTGCTGAGAATGTTATTAAAATAAGATGTACCCTAGGATCTCGCCACTTCCCCATGCCAAGCTAAAATGACCGCATTTCCCGGTCATGTGAACAAACATTAAAAGATTGTGGAAAATGGTGATTGAATTGATCTGTCAAATTTAGGACCTTTTTATTTATTTATTTTTTATTTAAAGAACCCCATTCACACACTATTTCATACATCATTTAATGATCATACATCCAACTTTATTCAAATGTGGGCTTCCTGGAATATGTTGACTGTAACCATCTGGCATTTGAGAACATGTCATGCAGAATAAACTTTATATCACTGGAAAGAGCATTTGATTTTGCATATACTTTGTGGTGTTCATTTTTATATACAATGTATAGATATATTTATGAATGTATTCTATTTTAGTTAGTTATTTATTTAACAATGCTTCCCCTTTCTATTGACAACTGCCCTTCATTTTAATGCTTAGATATAGCACTGAAATATTTCTAGCTGAGTCACTGCTTAATGTACTTCTTATATCCACCCATTCCCCTCCCTAGTCCCATTCTCTCCCACAATTCATTGGATTACTCTCCTAAATCATTGCAGTGACCTTAGCAAACCCAATTGGAAATGTAATTCCTACACGCACGCACACATACTAACTTACAGCACTGTATGGATTTCAATGAAATTATTTTTTACTATACAGATATGCATTTGAGTGGGAGAGAGACAGAGATGGTGTATAAAATATATTTGCAGTTTGTCTATATTGGCAAAGCTTTCTAGGAAAATAAAAAAAATTCCAGTCAAGGAGCAGTGAATAACTTTTTCAGAGTGTTTGTCATGACAACCCTCAGTGAAAGATAGAGCATGTTGGCTATCAAGCTGTGTTTTTAATAATTCGCACAGCTCAGTTTTGTTGTGTTCATGTGTATCACATGTATGTACTCTGTGTGTATGTGTATTGTGAGTGTGTTTATTGTCTGTGTGTTTTGTACATATGTTCTGCGTGTGTGTGTGTATTGTGTGTATTGTGCCTGTATATTGCATGTATGTATTGTGTGTGTGTATTGTGCATGTATATTGTATGTATTGCGTGAGTATTGTGTTGTGGTGTATTGTGTTCTGCATGTTTGTTTTGTGCGTGTGTGTGTATTTTGTGTTAGTGCATATTGTGGGCATGTGTTTTGTGCATATGTCTCTGTGTGTTTTTTTGTGTTTCTGTGTGTTGGGTGTATATTGTCTGTTTATGCTTTGCATACGTATTGCATGTATGTATTGTGTGTGTATGGTGCATGTGTGTATTGTGAGTGTGTGTTGTGCATATGTATTGCATGTGTTTTGTGCATGTGTATGTATTGTTGTGTATGTATTGTGTGCGTTGCGTGTGTGTATTGAAGGCCCCTGCAGTTCCTTACAGAGATTATCACAGGAGTGGCAGGGGGTGGAAAGGTAGGGTGATCAGACGTCCCCGGTTTCCGGGAAGAGTCCCCGGATTGAGGGCACTGTTCCTGGATTTAACGAAGGCAGCCACATCAATAGGAAGGCATGGATGGCATTACATAAGCCGTATCTACTGTCCAGTGCCTTCCCAAAAAGTTGAAATGCCAACCAATGAGAGAGGAGAGTTTTGCCAGGTTACTCCTCTCTCATTTGCTGTAGTGTGTAGGATGGCGGGGTGTGAATGAAGGCAGCAATGTGGGCATTGTGGAGTTGGGCAATGTGGCCAGCGTGAAAGAGAGCAATGTGGAGGTGGGCAGTGTGTGAAGGAGGATGTGGTAGGCAGTGTAGAAGTGGACAATGGGCAGTGTGGAGGTGGACAATGATAAGGTGGGCAATGTGGAGGAGGACAGGGTGGACTGTTTGTGGAGGAGGACTGGGTAAGCGGTGTGGAGGTTGGGCATTGTGCACAGTGTGTTGAGGTGGAAGTGTGTGGAGGTGGGTAGCGTGGGCAGTGTGGAGGTGGACAGGGTGAGCAGTTTGTGGAGGAGGATGGGGTGGGCAGTGTGGAGGTGGACAATGTGGGCAGTCCAGAGGTGGTCAATGTGTAGTTGGGCAGTTTGTGGACGTGGGCAGTGTATGGAGGTGTGGGCAGTGTGGACAGGATGGGCAGTATGTGGAGGTGGACAATATGAGCAGTGTGTGGAGTGGGCGTTGTGTGGAGGTGGACTGGGTGGGCAGTGTGTGGAGGAGGATGCTGTGGGCAATGTGGGATGGACGGTGTTGAGGTGGACAACGTGGGCAGTGTTTAGGTGGACAGTGTGTGAAGGTGGACAGGGTGGGCAGTTTGTGGAGGTGGACAGTTTGTGGGGCAGTGTTGAGGTGGACAATGTGGATATGGGCAGTGTGTATAGGTGGATAGGCTGGGCAGTGTGTGGAGGTGGGCACTGTGGGAAGTGTAGAGAGGGGTAGGGTGGACTGTGTGTATGAAGGGTGAACAGGGTGTGAGGGTGAGCAGTGTTGCAGATGGTGTGAAGGTGGACACAGTGTATGGACAGGGTGTGGAAGTGAATAGGGTGTGAAGAAAAAAAAACCCCGGATTTCTTTTTACAAATCTGGTCACCTTATGGAAAGGACTTTTTTTTTTTTTTTTGAAGAGGAGATAGTGGGGAGGGCCAACTCTTTGCAGAAAATCACTCCCACTGTATGTCCTGGACAGGCAGTATAGAGGAGATTTGAAAACCTCTTCCTTACTGCTGCCCCCCTTGTGCACGCAACAGGCACGCAGTCTGTCTCAGAACCTGGGGTCTGCTTGAGGATGGCTCTCAACACCTTACCAGCCATTCTCCTATTTTCTTTGTTATGAGCCTGAAGAGGATTGTGCAGAAATACAGACCTGTGAGTAGGTCCTATTTGTCTAGTCTGCCAGCCATAACCTGAGGTCTTTGGTTCTTCGGCTTTGGTTGCCCTCTGACTTTCATTGCTCTTATACAGTTCCTTATACCTTTTTACTACTTTCTTCTTGTCCCTTGTCAGGACATATTTTTTATTTTATGCAGCGCTACGCCTTTAAGAATGGATCCTGCAGCAGCCATCTTGGTAGAGATACTTCTGCTAGTTATTTCCCATGGTACCAGTTGGACTCTGGACCATGGAATTATATTGATGCCCCCCCCCCCTTTTTTTTTTCTTTTGGACTGGGCAGTTTTCTCCTCTGCTAGTGCAGAGGCAAATCTAATAATGTAGCTTCCGTCAGACTAGCCGTTTACATCTATCTTCCTCCTTCTTATTCTGCTTTAATACAGTTGCTATAGCAGTACCACAGTGGTTTCCTTTTTCTTTTAACCTTACTGACTAGTCAAATGCAGTGCTTTTGCTTTTAATAAAACACCTTTCAGACAATTCCAGTTCTACTGGACTCTAACTGGATTTTCCAGGCTGTTATGGACTGACCTAAATATTGTAGATTTTACAAGAAAAACAGCCTGTCTAAAATCTAGAACCTTTACTTTAATGAGGTGCAACTTAGCCTCTGTCCTTGTTTTTAAATCACACAGACTAATGATCATTGGAGTCCAAACACTCTTATAGTTACATCGAATTATGGAAAGTACTAGTGTAAAATCCCGTGTACACAGGCCAAGGTGCAGGTGATGTTAACCCTTTGAGTGCTACAGGAGTACGCAATGCATTACTTTGCAATGCATTGCGTACCCCTCTGGTACTGAAAGGGTTAAGAGGTCGGTCCTGCTCTGCATCCTGCCTCCGACGCAGTCATGCGCTTTAGAGACTGCTTGAAAGCACAGAATGCTCCCAGCACAGAACTCCCAGCATTCCTACACCTCCCAGCATTCCGTACTCCCAACACAGAACTCCCAGCATTTCGTACTCCCAACATTCTGTGCGTTTGGGCAGTCTCTACTGTGCATGACTGCTTCTGACAAACATCCTAGCGAATTATAATATAGGATGTAAGTGAATCACATTGCTCTAAAGGAAGAATTCTTGCTAATCTACTCCCACGAGTTGTACTCTCTACAACACTACCTGTTTGACCATTTGATCTGTTGGGAGGTATGCTAATTTATAAGCCTATCAATACCTCCCAAATGTCTCTTTGAGACACAAATCCCTTTTTACCACCTTGGTGTCCCTCTCTTAAGTGGATTAGACTGTGTGGTGTTGTATATAAGTGTATCACATTATTCCACAGCAATAAAACTTACATAAATATTTGTTTAACCACTTAAAGACTACGTGACGTACTATGACCGTCACGATCCTTATACCCTTAAGGACCAGTGGCGGTCATAACACGTCACGTACTTTTTACTTACAGTGCTCTACCGGGAGCGCTGTAAGTAAAAGCGGGGCCTAAAATTGACCGCTCCAAGACCGGAGCATCTCTTAGGCCTCAAAGCGGCGCGCCGGTACGCGTAACAGGTCACGTGTACCGGCGCGCCAGCAAGGATCAAATCGGTCCTTAAGGGAAGGTAAATTCCCTTGACCGCTGGTCCTTAAGGGGTTAAACTGTAGTGTATGTGTTTATAAATTAGTTTGTGTAAATAAAATAAGTTGGTTTTGTTTTAAATCAGTCACACAGAGGTATCAATAGGTCATGAAATAACCTAAAAATTCTTGCTAAGGCTCAGCCCACCAGCAACACCACCTAAAACAAATATGTCCCTCTTTGGCAATTTGAAAAATTTGAGAGGTATGTGAAACTGAAGTTTAACCCCTTAACGACCCATGATGTGCCAGGACCGTCATGGGTAAACTTCCCATAAGGACCCATGACTGTCTTGGCACATCATGGGTTAAATGATACAAGCGCTGCTATCATTCATTGCAGGCTGAGAATGAGCGCTCTGGGACCGGAGTGTTCAGTCTCAGAGTTTGTCACTTCTGTCGGTTCATGTGATTGCTTCAGGAGTGATCACACGTACCACCATTTTGATTGAATAAGGCAGTGTGTCTGATCTGTGCCTCTCTCTTCCCTACTATTAAAGTAATGGAGAGAGAAGCAAAGACCAGACATATCCTATATAATAATTCGCTAAATCGTGTGTAACGCCGCGACATGCGCAGTAGAGACTGCTGCGCGTGCAGCAGTCATGCGCAGTAGAGACTGCCCGCGCCACGGCTGATACAGAGCTGGACGCTCCTTAGGAGCGCCCAGCTCTGTATCAGCCGCGGCGCAGGCAGTCTCTACTGCACGTGAATGCCCCACGACCAGGTGGCAGTGGCACTGTGGCCCGTGTAACGGGCTGTTCAACTAGTACTAAATAAAAATCCTGCAGGAGTTAGCGGTATTAACTCCCTTCACTGCTGGTGCTGGAGGCTGGCTGGATGCAGGTCCATTTCTGACTTGCTAAGATACACTTCTGTTTAAAAAAAAAAAAAAATTATAAAAAAAAAAAATAAAATATAATTTATTTATCTCTATCTTGGGAGTTTGATTGTTGTGGAGCCATGTAGTACACTTATACACACACCGCCAATCCTCATCAATAAAAAGTGGCAAATTACTGAGTTAAAGAGGGACATGGGGATTTTCAGCCAGGGGGGACAGTGCCCACTTAAAACTGTCCATTTTGTAGGTATAACTGACCAGTCAAACCTTTCGTGCAGTCTCCATAAAAAATTAACTCTTTGTGCCCAAATGATCCCAAGAGAAAAAAATTGTGTTTTTTTTTTTTTTTTTAGTTTAATTTTTAAAAAAAATAAATGGTGGGTTATCCATATAAGCGTGGTATCAAAAGAAAGCCCTAATTGTGTGAGGAAAAATGATATATCATTTGAATGGGTAAAATAAAGTACTTAGAGGGGAAAAAGTTGTTGAACAAAGACACAGTCAAAAAGGTCAGAATTGCTCCGAATTTTTGAGATATACAACACATTGATTCTCAATGTAATGTGTATACAGAACTACACTGTAGTAAGAAACAGTTGGTTGTACATGGTCCCAGCTTGGAATATTAGACAGTTATATGAATTAAGAAGCATTTGTGTATATAAATCAACCTGTGTCAAACTATGCAGTTGTGTGTATAGAAACAGTTACATAAGACGCTGTTGTGTCAGGACAGTACTAGGATAGCATTAGTGACAGTTATAGGAAGGCAGCTCTATAATAACATGTGATGCACAGATCAGGTGTGGATAACCTGAGCATCTCCATTTGTTGTGGAGTGCAAGTCCTATTCTTTCCAGCTAGTGGCTGGCTGATGATGATGATGATGATGATGGGAGGTGTAGTCCACAACAGCTGGAAAGCCTCAAGTTGTCCATCCCAGAATTAGACTTGGATGAATATGCAGTTAGAATAACATACAAAGCAGCTGTGTGTACACTTCCATGGTGTCATATGATACAATAATGTGTATACACAGCTTTGACTGAGTCAGTCATGTGTATGCAGCCCAGTGTTATATGTTAGGCAGTCATGTCCATACAGCCTGATGTGACACAAGTGACAGTGTTCTATGTACAGCCTGGTGTGACATAAGTGACAGTGGTGTATATACAGGTCGATGTGACATAAGTGACAGTGGTATATACAGCCTGGTGTGACATAAGTGACAGTGGTGTATATACAGCTTGGTGTGACATAAGTGTTTTGTGAGTAAATTGATTCCCTGTGATATGTTGGACGGCTGTGGGTATACAGTCCTTGATATGGATATAAAGGCCACTGCTAGTGCCACTGTGATATGAGACATGCGGTGGGCAACCTAGGGCCCTGCAGCAATTCAGGACTACAACTCCGATCACCTCCACTAGTGTATGCCAGACCAGGTCCCGGATAACCTGGGGGTGTGACCTCTCAGGATGCTATGCATTGCACTCCCAGCCTCTTTCACCTCTCTGGGGTTCCATGCCTCCTCCACTTTCACTCTTTTTCCCCGTGATCCGATTACCAGCACAGAAGCACGTCCTCACCAGGGCAGGAGCCTGATGTCATTTCCTGAACCTCCTCCCGTAACCATAGTAACTGCACAGGCGCCGTGACGGAACTTCGGCTTGGATAGTGAGACTGTCAACTCGAGTAACAGTGATAATGACATCACCATGTGTTCTATTTGATATAATTATCTTGGTTCCCAAATAACTGTTTCATGGAAATTGCTATGATTAATTATCCAAAATTATACCCCTCTGTAAATCCTAGAGCACAGCTCACACAAATAGCAGCTTTTCAATTGCCGGTAAAGTAGTTATACCGGCACCGGCTCCAGTACACTAATTACCGGCTGTGCTGGTAAAATACAGTCCGGTTGGCAACCCTAAGCCTCCTTCAGGGACAATACAAAGTCCCTGAATGATGACTCCAGAGCACAGAGTTCTATATACTAGACGGAGAACAGCCCATTTTCTACTGTGACAGGAAGTGATGCCTCTGCTGGGCTACAACAAAATGGCTCCCAGACAGCACTCTAAACATTAAAGAGAGAACTGAGCCTGGATCCTGACATCAAACAGTAGTTACAGTGCATTTGTTTTGTAGCAGACCGGCACTCTCCTAATGCAGAGCACTGGGAGATGACATAATTCTCATTACTGCATTACTGAAGAGGACTGCGCGGGAGAAGAGGTCTGTGCAGAAAGAGGCACAGACCTGTCCTCTGCCATTGGACCAACAGGGAGGTAGGAGATTTAGGGGCAATGTGGAGATGGGGGAATTGTGGAAGCGGCAATGTGGAGATTGAGGGGCATTGTGGAAGGAGCAATGTGGAGATGGGGTCTTCCTAGTTACGCCTCTGAATGCAGTCACCCTAGGATCAATCCATACATCCCAAGTGTCCCTCTTTTCCCACCCAGATATCCCTCTTTTTAGGAGATCAGATTGTGTGGTGTGTATATAAGTGTATCACATTGCTCTACATCAATAAAACTCACACAAATGTTTGTTTAAATGTCAGTATATGTGTTTATAAATTAGTCTGTGTAAATAAAACATTTTGGTCTTTTTATAAATCATTTATTAGGTTACATGAGGAGGTTGCAATAGGTCGTGAAATAGCTTAAAAATTATCTGTAATGCCCCAACCACCAGCCGCGTCCACAGCAACACCCCCTAAAACACAAGTGTCCCTCTTTGGCAATTTGAAATGTTGGGAGGTATGTCAATCTAACCCTGGGAATCAAAGACGGTGGATGGATAAGCACTTATATACACATTCTGATCGCCTAAAATTAAGGATACCAGGGTAGGAAGAGACAGAATAATTTGGCTGTCAAATAGGGGCTTATCCCTCCTGACAGTGAAACTCATCAAGTAGTGGACGCTTCTTAACATGCTGTGCACCCCCCTCTCTGATCTTTAAAACGTTAATATAAAATAGTCACCACAGCCCTATGATTTTGTTATATGTGGAAATATATGTGTAAGTCTGTTCGTATACATGCAGTTATTATTGTTCTACACAATGGCGGCCCAACATTAGGCACTAACGACATGTATCTGTAATATGAAAGGATTACTCTTCCTTAAAGGGATAGTAATACTTCGTTTTAACTTTATTTTATTTTGTAGGCATTAAAAAAACATGAAGAATGATATAAGTCTTATCTCTGAAACCTTTATGGTTTAAGAGATATTCACAAGCAAAGTTCCCCTCCCGCCCCTTTTACCTAGTGTAAGCCACCTCTTCTCAAATGTGAGTCTGGTTGTATGACAGTACAGATAACAGAAGGGGACAATTTTCTTTGTATTAAAACAATGAAAGCCCTTCCCCCCTTGACAAGTTTTTCAGCTTTTTCCATTATCTTAATTGAAGATTGTCCCTCTCTGCAGTCTACCTGGGCATCTCCCTTCTTATCTGGTTGAACAGGGGGGGGATACTTTGTTTGTGAATATCTCTTAAACCATAAAGGTTTCAGAGATAAGACTTATATCATTCTTCATGTTTTTTTAATGCCTACAAAATAAAATAAAGTTAAAACGAAGTATTACTATCCCTTTAACTATTTGAATGCCAGAGGACAATGCAACTCTTTGCTTCGCACTCAAGAGGGTTAAGCGTAAAATAAATAGCCCAGAGTCCCAGCGAAATGGGGCGCTTAGTGATGACGTCCTCTTGTTGTATCACGTGATCTCTTGTATTCCGCCCTTTGTTTCCGCACGGTTCAAGTCGATATCGGCCCCTGATTGGCTGCAGGGAAGAGAGGAAAGTGGCTGTAGGTGATCGGTTCGGTTCTGTCCGTGAGTAACATACGATGACTGACAGGGACCGGGGACAGTGATATGTGTGTGCGGGTTTATGTACAATATAATATTTACCTCAGAGCTGGGCAACCTGTGACCCTCCAGATGTTAGGACTGCAGTTCCCATGGATGATGACAATTGTAGTCCTGAACATCTGGAGGATCTCAGGTTCTCACCTCTGTGTTACAGTTTACACACATCTTATTCCTCCATTACTCAGTCCTCCTTAGTCCTCTTCTCCATTCACATCCTATGTCCACCACCTCACACTGCTTCTCTTCATAACCTCCCGGCTCATCACCATAGATCACATTTCTATCTCCTCATTCATCCACTATAGGTGTATGGCGGGGCACCTAACCATTTTAGTGCCAAAGGGGTATGCAACGCATTGCAAAGCAATGCATTGCGTGCCCCTCTGGCACTTAAAGGGTTAAACGATTTCTTCTTTATGCATTACCCCTAAGGGTGATCTGGGATGGGAGGGAGACATCTGAGCTTTTTTCTTAGCAGAGATTGTGGTGCATTGTCCCATTATCTCTGCTTTTCTCTGGCCAGACACCTTTGGGGCAATTCCCCTTTAGAAGCAGCCCAGAATAATAACCTAAAATTGTTTAAAAAGAAAAAAGTATAGACAATCTGACTTTACATAAGCAACTGCAGATTATGTAAATTCAAAATAAAGGATTCCTATTAATATGGAGTCTGCGGGCCATACATGAGATAAAGCAATACATGTTTGGTAAAATTGTTCTCAGGGGATGTAGACTATCAAAGAAAAGAAACATTAGCTACTAACATACATTTTGGAGAAATAGTATTTGACGAGGCTTCACAAATTGTGTTTGACTCTAGGAGCCAGCCCAAAACTGTAGGAGCCAGAACTGGCATCACAGACGAGAACTTTCCCTCAGAACCTGGGGTGCTTCTTTTGGGCAAGGTCTTGTCTCCTCACCTACCCCTGCTGACATTTTAACCCATAGCACAGTAAGCATGTATAATAGGGAATACTCAACCTATGGCTCTTCAGCTGCTGTTGGACTACAACTCCCATTCTTATGAGGCTAATGGCAGCTGCAACCCAACAGCAGCTAAAGAGCCATATGTTTAGTATAGTAATCTGGCTATACTAAATTTGGCTTTTGCGTGTCAAACCTGCTGAACCCTCTGGCACTCTGAGAGCAGGCCAGGTCAGATGCAGGATTCCACTGTCAGCGGAGGAGGTGGGAATGAGGCACAACTGGGAATGGGAAGAGGGGAATATTGACAGCTTGCAGTACAAAGCCAGGAAGCATTATAGAGGCTAATTTCTCCTTAACCAGAGCAATTTAAAAATATTGTTTGTTCCAAATACACCTACAGTTGAACAAGGATCACTTTAAAGGAGGTGAGAGTTCACATTTAATATTTTGGGAATATTCTACAGTGTTGTTTTTTGAGGCTGTTTAAAAAAAAAAAAAAAAAAAAAAAAGAAACACAACAGATCTCAGACACTAGCCTCAGGTATTTGACTCTCCTCCAGCCAGGTCTCTTCTGCCCCATCCCCCAAGGCAAGGACTCTGACTCTCTCTCTCTCTCTCTCTCTCTCTCTCTCTCTCTCTCTCTCTCTCTCTCTCTCTCTCTCTCTCTCTCTCTATATATATATATATATATATATATATATATATATATATATATATATATATATAAAATTTTACATTCAATATTTTTTTTGTCTGCCTCAAATATATTTTTGTTTTCTTTTTGCTCTCTTCTGCTCCTTTTTTTTAATCTGGGCCCATTTTATTTTCCTGCTCTGCAAAAATTTTCAGCTACGTTATACATTTTTTTTTCATTTCCTGCAATCTCCCACTTTTCTTTTTTTGTGGTTGCTTTCCTCCTTTTTTTTTTTTTTTTTCCTTCTTCACCCTTATCTGCTAGTGCTGCATGAGTGTGAGCCAGGCATGTTGGCAGAGTTTGCTCAGCTAGCGTAGGGTCACATGATGTAGCATTATGTAACTCTGCTTTAGGACCCCATATTGAGCCTGCCTGCCTCCTGAATTCAGTTATCAGACTGGACCGGGAAGTTATTGTGTGCATAGTGCGCCAAATTTTTCACTGAAGGCAGCTTTGGTATCATGAATTGCAAGATTCAATCAGTTATGATACCAATTTCAGGCCCTGTCACTACTGCTAAATCCATCTCTGGTAATGCAGCAACATTAGAATATGACTTGGCTTTAGCGTTAAAGGCCCAGTGCAACTTTTTATATCCTTTTACAACCACCTCCTTGTTAGGAGGATTATCATCATTCTTATCATTCTTTAATGCACAAGGTGCAGCATCCATGGCCTCAGTCAGTTTTTTGGTATGAGTTTATTACCACCAACACATCCATTCATCCTCCTAATCCTCTCCCTTTACCATTACCACATTTGGTGGGCATAATTATAGTTGTATTGATTTTTACAGTAAAGTACAGTCAGCTGTTAGCTTCAAAACATCTGCAGTATGCATTTAGCTGCACAAACACAGTATAAAAGCAGCACCAATATTTTCATGGTCTTTTTGTTTGAGTGTGGAGTGATTGTTGTCTGCCTGAGAATAATATGATTTAAATCTCTGTGTCTAGTATCTGTCAGGCTCAGCTTAGCCAGGATCTCCTGCCTGTCACCTATCAGCCATTCCCTGTCACTGTCTACAAATCACATCCACACTCCTTGCATCCCACCTGTCCAGAGAACAACTGGCTACCAACAGTAGTCCTTAACTCAAACAACTCCAGCTCCTCCGCTTTGCTTCCTGCCTTTACAGTAGCTAAGAGAACAGAAATAGAGAGACAAATTACTACCGGGAGAACTGTTAAGCTAATATATGTTGCTTTCCAACTCCCAGTAGAAGGAGACCCGTTCCATCTCTAAATTTGGATATGCTTGATGGTAGTTTTTATTTTGCTTTTAAAGGGATAGTAACACTTCGTTTTATCTTTATTTTATTTTGTAGGCATGAAGAACGATATAAGTCTTATCTCTCAAACCTTTATGGTTTAAGAGATATTCACAAGCAAAGTATCCCCCCCCCGTTCAGTCAGATCAGAAGGGAGGTGCCCAGGTAGACTGCAGAGAGGGACAATCTTCAATTAAGATAAGGGAAAAAGCTGAAAAACTTGTCAAGGGGGGAAGGGCTTTCATTGTTCTCATAGGAAGAAGATTGTCCCCTGCTGTTATCTGTCTGGTCTATGGACTGGATTCCACATCTGAGAAGAGATGGCTTACACTAGGTAAAAGGGGGGTGAGGGGAAACACTGCTTGTGAATATCTCTTAAACCATAAAGGTTTGAGAGATAAGACTTATATCATTCTTCATGTTTTTTTAATGCCTACAAAATAAAATAAAGTTAAAACAAAGTATTACTATCCCTTTAATTAGTATTCTGTACTGCATAGTTGTTTGCCTATTTATTCCTGGTATCTATGTTTGGCTTACTATTAAACATTTGACCGCAGTTATTGAATAACTTGCTTCCAATGTCTTAAACAGAAATGTTTGAAAGAGTTGTGAGAATCTGTGACTTGGTCCACATTTTCTCGTTAAAGGCAACTTAGATTGCTTAAGTTTGAGTTGTTTGGTACAGTTTACCTTTAAGGACCATTTATATTTAGTAGCGACGATGGGTTAACGAATTGCCATGACAATTCAGCAAACCGTTCATTCAAATGGAATTGTTTGTCTTTGTGTAAGACGTTTTAATCCATCTGGAGCACTGGCTAAAGCTAGGACAGTGCTCAGGACACATTACAACTACTGACACAAGGAAATAGGTCTGTGTGTGACTGCAATGTGGGTGGGTTGCCATGACAATAGCTCGGTCATTTGTGGCAACATCCTTCCTTGTAAAACAGGCTGATATCAGGGAAAGGAGTGGGAGGGAAATTAATCACTAAATAATTTAATCTGATGACCATTAAAGAGTCATACCAAAATGTGAGAGCCTCTGAGGACAAACTAAAACACAATGGCTTACAGCTAGTCATTGCTCAGAAGCATTTTTGCTCTCTAGTGCCATTAGAGGAGAAATTTCCATGTATATTTTAGTCAAGTCATGCCCAAATGGACAGTCTAGATCAGTATTTCTCAACCTGTGCCTCAGGGCCCACTAACAGGCCAGGATTTGTTGGAGCACAGGTGAGATAATCAGTGTGAATGAGCATCTGATCAACACACCTGTGCTCTATCAGAGAAATTCCTAAGTCCTGGCCTGTTAGTGGCTACTGATGGCACGGGTTGAGAACCATTGGTCAACGTCCAAAATGACAGGCAAGTCCCATCTGCACTTTTTGGGATGTTTTCTTGAATATTAGAGTGTCACTCTCCTTTATACTCATTAGAGTCAGGTATTTAGCAATAATATCCCCCTCCCACTGCTTTTTTCTTAAGCTTCTTCTTATTTAAGTGTATTGAAACCTGCTGTGCTACAACCTGTGTATTTCTCCCAGCAGACTACTTCTGATGGTCAGACCCATGCAGATGGACCAGAGACAGGTCTATGAGCATCTCTATAACTCAATGATGATGAACAAGGACAAAGATCATGTGAATGAGAAGATCTTGAATCTCACCCTGGAGATCATCTTCCTGCTGACTGGAGAGGTGAGAAATAACAAAGAATGTCTTAAAGGAACAGTAACTTTTTATGTTGAGTTAAAGAAAAGTATTGTCACTTCTGGGACATTTTTCATTTGAAGATAAAGTCTCAAACGTAATGGTTTTTTATTTTTATGCTGTGGCTACTTGGTGATGATGGTCATATCACTTTCTAATGAAACTTGTAGTGTGTGACTTATGTAGGCAATATTATGGATTGAAGTATTTGTTCTTTTTTTGTATCATTAAGACTGTCTAGTGTCTAAGGAATGGTAGAGTTTTAGAGTATACCACCTGCACCATAGGGGATAAATGAAAATTCATAAATTTTCTATCGAAATGTGGCTTTTAAAGGTAGAGTAATATTCAGAAATACTCTTTAAAATGCAGCCCTTCTGAAGTTATTGAAGTTTTAAAGCGGAACTCCCACCTCCACTAAAGTCACCCTGCAATACATTATTTTACCTCTCAAAAGTGCCCACAAATAAAGTTATCCTTAAGGTTCTGAGACTGACAGCCAGGTTACTGCAGCCTGTGCGCCTGCGCCGTCATTCTCTTCCTGAGCCGTCTGGGCCAGTGCAGTGCCTGTGATGGGTGACTAATGCACGCCTGCGCTGTCAGTCCTCAAGATGTCCGCGGTGATGCCTGGCTTCTGGTCTCGGAAGCTTAAGGATAACTTTATTCGTGGGAACTTTTGAGAAGTAAAATAATGATTAGTAAGCTAGTCACCATCTGCCTAAGTATTGCAGGGCGACTTTAGTGGAGGTGGTAGTTCTGCTTTAATCTTCTCTTTCCTTCCTCATCTTCCACTGACATCTGTTCCTTCAGCATTGAAGAAACTGATGAGGTCGATCCTAGCAATCAATGAATTAAAGGTTACATTTAAATCATTGGGAGTTTTATTTGTCCCCTATGGTTTACTTGGTTTGATTCAAAATTGCAATTGAATAGTGCACTATATGACCAGTGTAACGTAACATGAAGTACACAATCCTCATTATCTTACTGTTTGCAGAATTGTATTATTGTGAAGACCCGCAGTGACCATGTCACAGACAGCAGCAGTCCTAGTGAGTCTGAAGGATTGTGCAGGACCCAGAGCCCTGTACTGGATCATCCACTGAACTCATTGACACATGAGGGACATAATGACAAGAAGATCCTTCATCCACCATCTGATGAGGTAAGAGCTGGTGGAAATGTGGCTTTGTTCAGTGCAGTAGTCTGATAGATCCATTGTGTGTATGGACACTGTATAACTGTGTGTTACAGGTTCCTGTACGGTGTGAGGATGTTGCTGTCTATCTCTCCGTGGAGGAGTGGGCGTATTTAGAAGAACACAAGGAACATTACAAAGAGGTGATGAGGGAGAATCCCCAGCCGATCGGCTCACAGGGTAAGGGGAGATTTCCTACCAGTATTATAGTGATATCTGTCCTGTGGGGAATCCAGCAAACTGCACATCACATTGTGTTCTTCTTAGACTAAAGTAGACCTGTCACCTAATATAGGTTTAGTTCCTTTAATCCCTTATGGACTAGGTTTGTGTGACACATTTCTTCTCAATTTGTTGCACCCATTTTTGGTCGTTAAGGGGTTGAGAACTAAAAACTGCCTATATGTTGTGCTAACATTTTGTTTGTTATATAATTAGTTTTTGATAAATTAATCTTTTATTTGTTGGTGGTGCAGTGTAGCACCTGATGCTAATCTACTCCCATGCTTGTCCAGTATTACCACACTGTGCTATGCAGGAATATAGGCCGAGGCCACATTCTGGGGGCATGTTTATAACACAGTGAACAATGTGTGTCCTTGAATATATCTAATTAGCAGTTTATTCAGATAATTATAATAAAATGCCATGCCGTGTCACTAGTGTGCAAAGCATTTACTTCAAGAAAATGGCAAGTAAAACTCTCACATTAAAAAAACAGATCAAAACATATTTTAGAGCCTTTCCAGAATTGCCACCTTCCGGACATCCAAACACGGTCCTGGTTCTTCAGTTATCTCACAGCATGAGATATGTTTCATATTAGTACATCGGACTCCTTGTGTCATTAAATGTTTACCTGCTTGTTTCTTTTAATTTTATCAGAGAATGAAACAAATTCCAAATTTATTCTATTCAGGATATATAGTAATGTTCTGTAATTGTGCAATGTTCTGAACAGACTGTGAGAATGAAAATCCAGAAAAGGACAATGGGAGTGTGAGTGATTCAGAGCTGAGTGTTACTGATCATCAGGATTCTCAGGAGACCATCCATCCAGATACCTGTGCAGGTCAGTGATGGACTCATCTACTGTTAGACACACTGTGGGACAAGATCACTGAGACAGTTACTGTACATTAATGTCTTGCATATACCTTTTCAGGTTGGTAGTAGACACTGTGGGATGGAACCAGAGACATTTACTATGTATTGATCTGTTTAGACTAATGATAGACTCCCTGTGGGACAGAACCACTGAGACACTTACTGTACATTCATTTCTTACACACATACCTGTCCAGGCCAGATAGGTTAAACTACTGATAGATTTATTGTGGGACAGAACCACTGAGACATTTACTTATATTAATTTCTTACACATACATGTGAAGGTCAATGATCCACTCACCATTTGTTGAATTGATTTATTCTTCATTTCATACAGATGAATCCGGTAGAAATACACCTGAAACACATCCCCTTATTGACAGTACTGTACAGACGTCCCCTCATCCACACCGCTGTAAGGAAGAAGATGAAGGGATCACACAGGATTATCAGGTAGAAAACTGCTATACTAATTCATATATCGGTGTCTCGTTACAATTTGATGATTACTTTTTCATTTACCAAATCTTTTACACATGGAGTGGTACCGTGTTATACATAGAAAATGCAGGAGTCTAGTAGAGAAAAAAATGATCCCTTTATTGGCTGATCGAGTGACTTTGAATGCAAACTTTCTAGATAACTAGGTCTCTCCTTCAGGCATAAGAAGAATGAATATCCTATATAATAATTTGCTAAAACGTGTGTAACGACCAGTCATGCGCAGTAGAGACTGCCCGCGCCGTGGCTGATACAGAGCTGGACGCTCCTTCAGAGTATCCAGCTCTGTATCAGCCGCGCCGCGGGCAGTCTCTACTGCGCATGACTGCCCCGTGACCAGCTGGCAGTGGCACTGTGGCCCATGTAATCGGCTGTTCAACTAGTATACAATATTTCCACATAGCAGCCTACCTTGTTAGTAAAGGGAGCCTATCAGAAAATATCCTCACTATACGATATATCCAGTATATACAAATATCAAACAAATATTCTGAAGCTTCACACCTTGATCAAATAAAATACACACTGGATATTTTATTTACGAAAAATATAAAAAGATAATTTATTTAAAATCATTTCTACAATCTTGTTAAACAACTTTGCATATCTTCACAAGTGGTATAGCATATACATCTATTTTCAACATGTGATGTTTACCAATGTCCCAATTCTTATTGGTAGACCTCATATATTGAAAATAGATGTATATTCTTTACCACTTGTGAAGCTATGCAACTTTATTTAACAAGATTGTGGAAACTATTTTAAATAAATGATCTTTTCATATTTTTCGTAAATAATATATCCATTGTGTATTTTATTTGATCAAGGTGTGGCCTTCAGAATATTTGTTTGATAATAAGAATGAAGACTGAATACACAATACATAACTTTAAAACTCATACACATCATTTTAACATCTAACCCCTTGACTGCCACAGAGGCATCCACCACGCTTCAACACAGTGCATTGGATACCTCTGTGGCACCCAGCGGGTCAAATTCCAATAACAGAATATTCTTGTCAGTATGGACCATAAATTATACTCTAGGCTTTGGTACAGCTCTTTGAAGTGGACTAGAAAATGGAAACAAAGTTAATTGCCTTATCTGTTTATACTCAACGTTCTTTCTGTCTTAAAATTTCCCATCAATGAAGTCACTTTGAGATCTTTAATGCTGTTATCTGTTAGACAAAAATGTTGATCAGCTGGGGTGTCTCCTGTGTTCACATTGGATGAATGATAATTCATCCTTTTTTCTCAGTGTCTGTCTTGTTTCACCCACATATAGACCTGTTTTGGGACATTTCACACACATGATGAGGTTAAATACAGATGTGGAAAAGGAGAATTTGACCTTCATATTGTTTTTTCTGCTGGAATGTGGTATGAGCACCTTATCTGTGATATATATGCATGCACAGGTTCCATGTGTCTTTTGTAGACAAGGAGAAGTACCATTTTCTGTTGCATTCGTAAGGGATCTTTTCACCACCAATTGTTTCAAGTTGGGGGGCTTTTTTTAGGAGAGGAATGAATATGTGAATGAATATGTTTATTTATATAGCGCCACAAGTGTACGCAGCGCTTTACAATTTCAGGGTTTAAACAATACAGGGTTACAGGTGCTTTGTAGAGTGAAACATTGGGTGCGAGGTCCCTGCCCGAAAGCTTACAATCTAAAGAGGAGCAGAGGTCTTTGCCATATTCTTTTAAATCTGCCATCAGTGTGTTGTGTTGTTTGGAGTTCTCGTGAGATTTTTACACAGTACTTCAAGCTGTGGGTTGTAGGTGGCTACTACTGACACACTATCTTCCTGTGGTTTTTGTATTCCATGAGATTTCTTCTGGGTACCCTGGTGGCTATCTGAATTTAGATGTCTGTGATCTTTTGCATTATATCCATGACTGATGAAATCTCTTCTAAGATTTTTTAGTTGAATGGGTGAATGGCTGAGTTTGAGGTTAATGGAGGGATAGAAGGCATTGTAATTTTTGTGCGTAAGTATAAAGTGAATTAGCTGGGTTGCAGGTTCTGTGGGTAAGCCCCTTTGTTCTACAAATACTTTGCAGGCTGCAATGCCATCTTTGTGTGGAATGTCGGTGTAGAGTGATTCCACATCCATAGTGGCTAGAATGGTTTCCACTAGGGATGGAGCCAAGGTCGAACAGTTTGAGGTTGGTTGTGTCCTGTATGTAGCTGGGTGTATTTTTTTACCATTGATTTGTGAATCCTCTCCATCCATCCAGAGCTTTTCTGTGAATGTGCCTGTTCGAGATATTATCTGCGTTCATGGATTCCTTGTGTATTTTAGGAAGAATATAGAGGTATCCAACCCTTACATCTTATGGAATGAGGGCCTCCAGGTGGTCTCTAGTATTAGGATGGCATCCTTTCATGATTTTTAAGCTCTTTTATGTAGTTTGATGTGGGATCTTGTGGTCTGCTGGTAGTATATTTCATCTTAAGTTGCCTGTGTGACTCTTCTATATGGAGTTGTTACATAGTAGTTTAGGTTGAAAAATCACTTGCGTCCATCAAGTTTAACCCTTTTCCTATTCCTGTTTACCGTTGTTGATCCAAAAGAAGGCAACCCCCCCCTCAATACAGCAATTTCAAAGAAGCACTAAATGAATATTAATCCCAATACTAACGTACATAGCCCTCTATGTTCTGCTCTTTTAAAAAAAAGTATCCAGGCCCCGTTTAAAGGCATCTAATGTATTATATAGCACCACTTCCTCAGGCAGTGAATTCCATACCTTTATTGTCCTTACTGTAAATAATCCCTTTCGTGGTTGCAGACAAAAGCTCCTTTCCTCAAGTCTAAGCGGGTGACCCCTTGTCATTTGTTCTGTTAATGAACAGGTCTTTGGAGAGCCCGTTGTATGGGCCTTGAACATATTTATATAATGTTATCATATCCCCTCTAAGATGCCATTTAACATTTTTTCATAACTAAAACTTTCCATTCCCCTTATTAGTTTTGTAGCCCTCCACTGCACTTTCTCCAGTTCCATAATGTCCTTTTCAGAAAAGGCTTCCAGAATTGAACTGCATATTCAAGGGGCAACAGCTCCACTGTACAATTTCAGGCCACTGTGATATTGCACCTAAAAAATTTAACTTTGAAAATTAATAACTTTTGAATGAAACACCTTTCAGCAGTGGGAGTACTCTTGTTTTACTCAGGGGGATAAACCCTACAACATATTTTTTTTTTACATTTTATGTATTACTATCCCTTTAACCCCTTCCCGACAAAGGACTTACCAAGTACGTCACGTGAAAATGTCATTTAGTGACAGATGACGTACGTGGTAAGTCCAGGAAGTCATTCGCTATAATGCGAAAAAAAAAAAAAAACCAACAACCCCGTTGTTAAGTGCCGGCCGCATGCACGCACGGCCGGTCACTAAGGGGTTAACTGTGACAAGGAATTTGTTACACTATCCTACAAAATAAATATATATTCAGTCCCTTTGGATGCCAGGGGGCTGCACATCTCATTATAAGCAATGGGTTATCCACCCCTGTGGTGTTTGGAGGGTTAGCTCATAAATTCTTTAGACTTAGCCATATCTGGTCAATTTCACTGTAGCATAAGAGAGGTATTTATCTTGTTTGCATTTTCTAGTCCACTTCAAAAAGCTGTACCAGAGCCTGGAGTATAATTTGTGACCAACTGATAGAATATTCTGCTAGTGGAATTTGACCCTTTGGGTGCCACAGAGGTATCCAGTGCATTGTGTTGCAGTGTGGTGGATGCTTCTCTGGCAGTCAGGGGTTAGATGTTAAAATAATGTGCATGAGTTTTATAGTCATGTATTGTGAGCTCAGCTTTATTCTTATTATGTCTGAAGAAGAGACCTAATTGTCTTGAAAGCCGCATCCAAAGCCACTCTGTTATCCAATAAAGGGATCATTTGTATTCTTTTTATCTCATGGAATGTATATTCATTCCTATCTATGCTGTATTGGTACAGAGTCACACATTTTCGTGGTTATGATGCTCCGTTAGCTCAGCCGGGTTTCTTTGCCCTTGTATACACTAAACTATTACAATATAGTCACTAATCTAAGATGATACTTATCCTTTTATAGTAAAATAGATCTTTTCCCTACCATTGAATATGAAAGTCCAGAAAGAAAATTTGTGTTTCAAATATGTACATTTTTCTTAAATCCCTTTCACCGACTGCTGTACACATCTTCCCATCAGGATAATACACACATTCATAAGGTGCCCTAATAAGTATGTGATTTGCAAGGAAAAAAAAAGTATATGCTCCTTTTGTTCGTATTTGGGTACTTTGGCAGGGCCTTCCAATTACAGGGACATGGCCAGTTCCTTTGGTCTGTAGTAAAGGTCGCAGGTCCTTTACATGCCCTAATAAGTATCTATGTAATTTCCCCTTCTTTTGTTCATACCATTATTTAGATACAGGAGAATAGCTGTATGAATGATTAGTTAGTAAATAAGCATCTGAATGACTTATGCAGGACTTGCGGCCACTTCTCACATGACTCCTATAGAAATATATTAACACGAGATTGTTTTACCTATTAAATGGCCAACATGATTGTGTGATCTTGGAGACAATTATATAGTATGTAAACCCTAATGGATATAGATAACCAATATTATTATTGTGTGCCACACTCTCCAGCTTCTAGAGATACTAGTTATTCCGAAACTTTAAGTGGACATGTAGTTGAAAAAGACAGATTTCTATGACACATTTTTGCATCAAAAACAAAAAACTGAAATAACCATATCTATTTGGTGTGGTGTGACAGATTAACACTTAACAAAGGGGTGCACAGCACATTGTGAGGCGATCCGTTGCACACCTCTCTGGTTTGTAAGTGGTTAAGCTTGATGCCGTGACACACACGTTCTTTGTGACATTCCTGTTGGGAACCACTGCTTTAGAGATTCTACAGTAGAGAGAGGAGGAGAGAATATTAGTCTGTGAATGGCCAGCTTAGTGTGACGGTAGAGCTGTTGTACTAGTGGTCACTCTGTTTTGGCACAGAGCAGGAAATTAGGAGTATCAGGTACAAATGTTGAGAATTAGTTTCTCATCAATCCTTTAACCCTTTGAGTGCCAGAGTGGTGCACAACTAATTGCTTTGCAATGCGTTGTGTACCCCCTGGCAGTCAAAAGGTTAATGGTCCTGATAAAATAGTGTAACTTTATATAACCACGGGGCATTTTATTTTTTTTTTTTTATTGTGCGCAGTGGATTCAGGAGTCCTCCAGCGGGGTGTAGCCACGTGGGGACCCCTGAATTCCATCACGTGCCATGACTGTCACTGCTCCTTAAAGGGATAGTAATGTTTCACAATAAAAGCAGCTCCAATTAATCTTCATAGTATTTGGCCATGGAGAGTATTATTTCAATACGGTCAGAGTTGTAGTACAAGAGTAATTGAATGATAAAGTATCCCCCTCCTGCCCCTTTTACCTAATGTAAGCCACCTCCTCTCAGATGTGGAATCTGGTCCACAGACCAGACAGATAAGAGCAAGCGACAATCTTCTTACTGTAAGAACAATGAAAACCCTTCCCCCTTGACAGGTTTTTCCCTTATGATCACTGAAGATTGTCCCTCTCTGCGATCCATCCGGACACTCTTGCTGCTCTGAGGTGAGCAGTGTTACATCAGTAAAAGGGGAGGGAGGGGGACACACTATCATTCAGTTACTCTTGAACTACAACTCTGACTGTATTGAAGTAACTTTCTCCATGGCCCAAATACTATAAAGATTAATTGGAGCTGCTTTTATTGTGACACATTGCTATCCCTTTAAGTGCAGAACAGCTGTAACGGTTGTGGAATGTCATGGGTCATTAAGGGGTTAAAATTGAACTCTCACCTCCCATAAAGTTCACTATATAAATGCCTGTCTCTCCAATAAAGCTTCAATCCTATTTTTATTTATTTTTTTAATCTAATTTCACGCATATGTATCACAGATGGACCCAGGAGCGGTGTTCCTTCCCCAGCAGTGTAAGGAGGAGGATATTCCTACAGACATCAGCACAGGTGAGACATAAACACTAAATAATGGTACTATGTCACTGCTGACCTCACACAATCAGTCTTTTTGCAGTATTTTATGTCCTGTCTTCCATTACATAAAATGAAAGAAATCTTATAAAATGCATCTCATATATATATATATATATATATATATATATATATATATATATATAGTGTGTGTGTATATGTAATGTGTGTTTAATTTTAATGGAGACAAGCTTTCAAGAGAGTGCTCCCTTTTTCAAGTTTAAAGTATACTGGTAATATTTTATACTGGCTTATTACCACTACTAGTATGAAAGCCCATGTACACTGGCTGAAGTGCCACCCAGCGGCCCTGGCTGCTGCCCCGGAGCCGGGAGCAGAGAAAGGCGGAGAGCTGTTCGGAGCTCCTCGTTCATCCAGTCCCTTCTGCGAGTGACTGCATCGTTCCGGCGGTCCCTACTGTGCGTGACTGCATCGTTCCGGCGGTCCCTACTGCGCGTGACTGCATCGTTCCGGCGGTCCCTACTGCGCGTGACTGCATCGTTCCGGCGGTCCCTACTGCGCGTGACTGCATCGTTCCGGCGGTCCCTACTGCACGTGACTGCATCGTTCCGGCGGTCCCTACTGCTCATGTGCCGTTACGCACACAGGGAGCTTCGCAGGCTAGCACTTAATATTATAAGATACTTTTAGAAAAAAGGGAGAATATATCTCAAAAACTTGTCTCCATTAAATATAATTTTAGCTCAATAAAAAAAGGTATTATTTCATGCTGGAATACTCATTCATTTGACCGCTACCCCACTGGACTAACACGGCTTACCCAAATTGTGTGCGATCTATATAATATTAGAGATAATCACAGTGTAAGGAGGACAACTCAGAGGTAAACTAAATTTTCAATGACGAAAATTTAAAATTAATAAGTAATTGAAATAAATAGTACTGTCCCTTTTAAGGATCGCACAGATGTGTTGCAGCAGACAGAATGGGGCTTAATCCATCCTTAACCCTTTGCGTGCCAGAGGGGTAAGGAAAGCATTGCCTTGCACTCAAAGGGTTAACAAACAGAAGGTGCACTACTGCAGGGAGGATAACCCTGCACAGAATTTAAAGGGATAGTAATCTTTCACAAAAACAGCAGCTCCAATTAATCTTCATAGTATTTGGGCCACGGAGAGTGTTCTTTCAATACTGTGAGAGTTGTAGTACAAGAGTAATGGAATGATAAAGTATCCCCCTCCCGCCCCTTTTACTTAGTGTAAGCCACCTCCTAGATGTGGAATCTGTTTGCTTGACCGGCCAGATAACAGCAAGGGACAATCTTCTTACTGTGAGAACAATGAAAACCCTGCCCCCCTTGACAGGTTTTTCAGCTCTTTCCCTTATCTTAATTGAAGATCGTCCCTCTCTGCAGTCTACCTTGACACTCCCTGCTGATCTGAGGTGAGCAGTGTTACATCAGTAAAAGGGGTGGGAGGGGGATACTTTATCATTCAATTACTCTTGAACTACAACTCTGACAGAATTGAAATAACACTCTCCAAGGCCCATACATTATGATGATTAATTAGAGCTGCTTTTATTATGAAACATTGCTATCCCTTTAAAGGAGAATTATCACCTTCTAATAGTAAACCCCTCTACCACACCCAAACCTACCTTGCTATAGTCAGAAAATCATAATTCCCTCTCTGAATTTTGCCCTTTTGCCTTTGTTAAATAAATAAAATCTTTAATCAGTCTTGGATGCCATGTCCTTGTAGGCGGACGTGACAGTTGATGGTAGTAATTTAAAACGGTCAGAGTGCGTGAGCTTCTTAACTTTAGTAATGTCACAAAATAAATGTCCATCTGATTGTTCAATGTCATTTTGTATACTGAATACTATGTTCCAAACATCCTTTACGTTTATATTTGACTTGAAATTCCAATTACAAGTTTCACCCTTACGTCTCTTTTCCCTACGTCACTGTTGTTCCCGCAGATCTGAAAGCCGGTCGCTTGACTGGTCCGATCTCAATGACGGGATAATATTGTGTCTGTAAGTGTAAGGAAAACCCCTTCCCGACAATGGGCGTACATGTACGTACTGCAAAAACTGTTACTTAGTGACAGAGGACGTACATGTAGATCCAGGAAGTCGTTTAAAACAATGGAAAAAAAAAGTTTGGCGGGTGTTAAGTGCCAGCCACGTGCGCGCGACTGGTCACTAAGGGGTTAAGTATATATTTTTATTTATTTAAATCATTGCCAACACTTTAACAATTGATTTACCAGCCATTGCATTATACATTTGGGACTAACAGGCAATCCAGTTGATTCTCTGGCAGTATACCGGTACTAGTGACTCATTTGAGGTCAATGTTATGTTTTGTATTGCTTTTTATTTTGCTGCTCCTTTCTCAACATTTTCATAATTATATAATAAAAGTTGTTTTATTTTCCTGGTACATGTCCATGATACAGTATCACTTACTAGTCACTGTTACCCTGTGATTGCAGGAAAGCAGATGTAGCACCATTATTCAAAAAAACGGACAAGATCTAAACCAGGAAATTATAGACCCGTGAGCTTGACTTCCATAGTTGGAAGGGTTATTAACCTATATTATTCGGGACAATGTGACGACCAACAAACACTATATTAGTAGAAGCCAAAATGGTTTTATGAAGGATAGATCATATTAAACTAAACTAATTTCAGTGCATTCTATGAAAGAGTAAATAGTAACTTGGAAAAGGGTTTTGCTGTTTATGCTGTATATTTGGATTTTGCAAAACACTTTATAGTTTGTCTTACAACAGATTTCTTCATAAATTTAAGTCTTTTTGTTTGCTACTGGTTTTTGTAAATGGAACATTTTCAAGTTGGTCTAGTTATGTTTGTGGTGCCAAAGTGTTAATTCCTGGGCCCAATGCTTTTTTTATCTTATATTTTTTAATGGTCTAGATGTGAGTATTAAAAGTATTCTCAATATTTGTTGATGACACTACAGCTGTAAACTGTAAGGATATACCTACAGATCAGGATGTTTTTTTTTTTGTTTTGTTTTTTTTCCCCTCAGATGAATTGGTACTGTGTTAGCCGTAGAATTACAGGAGGCAAATATAGTCGTTGTTACCTTGGTTAACTAAACAGATTTAGGATGCAAGCTTTCAAGACATCTCAGGTTTCTTCCTCAGGCATGTTATACGACATGCATCTTAAATCTGTTTAGTTAGCCAGCAGAAAGATTTGTATAAACTGAATGAACGGGAGGAAAAGTGGCCAGTGAAGTTTAACATAGATAAATGTACGGCTATGCGTTTGGGCTGCAGAAACAACCATGCTACAAATACATTAAATGGGGAACTACTTGCCGAATCCTTGTTAAGGGAACATTTAAGGGTACTATAGACAATAAACTTCATAGCTGTGTACAATGTCACTCAGCTGCTATAAGAACCAGTAATGTGTACTATTGTACTCAAAAAGAGGTATAAATGTTGGGATGGGAATATAATTCTACCTCTGTATAATTCCTCAGTAAGGCCTCATCTAAAATATGGAGTACAGTTTTTGGCACCAGTTCTTAGACATGATTTGCACTTGAAAAAGTAGAGAGACATGCCATAAAACTAGTTTAAGTATTGCGTTTAGTTATAAAGAGAAACTATCCAAACTGGATTTATTTACATTAGAGAAGAGATGTGTAATGGGGAAATCTATCTATCTGCTCTCCCAAGAGTGGTCAATGATCTACACATTGCCAGATTGCAAGGTCACTGTTCAATACTTATTCTGCTTGATCTCTCAGCTGCTTTTGACACTGTTGATCATGCTTTCCTCCTCCAAATTCTTCATTCCTTAGGAATCTGTAACTTAGCACTGGACTGGCTCTCCTCTTTTCTAACTGACCAATCCTTCAGTGTCTCCACTGCCACCTCTTCATCCTCTCCCATCCACCTCACTGTTGGTGTTCCTCAAGGTTCTGTTCTAAGACTGCTTCTGTTTTCTCTTTACACAATAACACTTGGTGATCTTTTTAACTAATTCAGACTCAAATATTAGCTCTATGCAGATGACAGCCAGCTTTATTTATCTGCACCTCAACTGACTTCTGATATACAGTCTAAAGTCACAGATTGCAGCACAAATTGCATTATTGACTCCTAAGTTTATCCCTGCCACCCTTCTCGTCTATTCACTCCAATAGCTGCTTGTCAAACCCTGGATAGCTTACAAAATGTTGCTTTTCTCATTCAAGGCCCTTCTCCCAGGGATTTTTCTAGGTTCCAAAAATATCCTGGGCTAGAGCCTGTGGTTGTGATGATAATGCTGTCGTGAGGACTGGGTCATCCTCACACATCACAACTGTTTATTTTGCTAATTTAATTATAATGCAATGCAAAGAACTGAAGAATTTCAAGTTCACATATACCCATTTTGTGTGCACAAATCGGCACGTGTAAATATGTAAAGCAAAAACCACAATTGCCATGACTATACAAACAAAATTTTAAATAAAAAACTGAAAATAAGTATATACATTGGGGTTAAGGTTTTGGATAAGACACTTGTATTCACTAAAAATACAGTTTGATTGGTTAATTACAATCTTTACGCAGATTGTATGTTTCCTCACAAAACTGACATTTGTCTAGATTGTATTATCCTGGACAATGCTGACATGTTGAATAAGACTCTTATTTCTAATGTTGGCATCTAGTGAGTTTTCAGTGTGTGGTATTTTTATTAGAGAATACTGCAGTTACTAAAGAAAGGAAGGAAAGAAGAAGAAATAACTTATTTCGATATTTATTTAGTAAACACTTTAATATGGAACACTCAATAGCTAAGGTTAAAGGGATAGTAATGTTTCATAATAAAATCAGCTCTAATTAATGGACTTTGGAGAGTGTTATTTCAATTCTGTCAGAGTTCTAGTTCAAGAGTAATTCAATGACAAAGTATCCCCCTCCCGTCCCTTTTACTGATGTAACACTGCTCAGCCAGATCAGCAGGGAGGTGCCCAGGTAGATTGCAGAGAGGGACAATCTTCAATTAAGATAAGGGAAAAACCTGAAAAGCTTGTCAAGGGGGGCAGGGCTTTCATTGTTCTCATAGGAATAAGAGTGTCCCCTTCTGTTATCTGTCTGGTCTATGGACTGCATTCCACATCTGAGAAGAGATGGCTTACACTAGGTAAAAGGGGCGGGGGGGGGGAACTTTGCTTGTGAATATCTCATAAACCATAAAGATTTGAGAGATAAGACTTATATCATTCTTCATGTTTTTTTAATGCCTACAAAATAAAGTTAAAACAAAGTATTACTATCCCTTTAAAATTTCTCAGGTACGTAGTGGACAAGTATATAGGATAATTTGCTCAATATATTTTATAGTCCAAGACCCTAAGGCATATGTCATACCTGGACTATAAAGTATAATGTGAGAATTATCCTGTATACATGACTCCTGTGTATCTGAGAAATGTTAATTGTTGCTATTAAGAGTAGTGAAAACATGATTATGGACAACTTATTAAAATAAATCAATAAACTCCATCCACATTTATATCCATCCCACCCCCTTTTGCTAATTTTAGAATTACCATTTATTTTGTGAGATAAGGCAAGTGACACCACAAAGCTTACAACTGAAACTGAGCTACTCTAGTGACACCACAGAGCTTTCATCTGAAACTGAGCTACACTAGTGACCACCACAGAGCTTACAACTGAAACTGAGCTACACTAGTGACACCACAGAGCTTTCATCTGAAACTGAGCTACTCTAGTGACACCACAGAGCTTTCATCTGAAACTGAGCTACACTAGTGACACCACAGAGCTTTCATCTGAAACTGAGCTACTCTAGTGACACCACAGAGCTTTCATCTGAAACTGAGCTACACTAGTGACGCCACAAAGCTTACATCTGAAACTGAGCTACTCTAGTGACACCACAGAGCTTTCATCTGAAACTGAGCTACACTAGTGACCACCACAGAGCTTACAACTGAAACTGAGCTACTCTAGTGACACCACAGAGCTTTCATCTGAAACTGAGCTACACTAGTGACCACCACAGAGCTTACAACTGAAACTGAGCTACACTAGTGACACCACAGAGCTTTCATCTGAAACTGAGCTACTCTAGTGACACCACAGAGCTTTCATCTGAAACTGAGCTACACTAGTGACGCCACAAAGCTTACATCTGAAACTGAGCTACTCTAGTGACACCACAGAGCTTTCATCTGAAACTGAGCTACACTAGTGATGACACCACAGAGCTTACATCTGAAACTGAGCTACACTAGTGATGACACCACAGAGCTTACATCTGAAACTGAGCTACACTAGTGATGACACCACAAAGCTTACAAGTGAAACTGAGCTACTCTAGTGACACCACAGAGCTTACAAGTGAAACTGAGCTACTCTAGTGACACCACAGAGCTTTCATCTGAAACTGAGCTACACTAGTGCCACCACATAGCTTACATCTAAAACTGAGCTACACTAGTGATGACACCACAGAGCTTACATCTGAAACTGAGCTACACTAGTGATGACACCACAGAGCTTACATCTGAAACTGAGCTACACTAGCGACGCCACAGAGCTTACATCTGAAACTGAGCTACACTAGTGACACCATAGAGCTTACATCTGAAACTGAGCTACATTAGTGATACCACAGAGCTTACATCTGAAACTGAGCTACACTAGTGCCACCACATAGCTTACATCTAAAACTGAGCTACACTAGTGATGACACCACAGAGCTTACATCTGAAACTGAGCTACACTAGTGATGACACCACAGAGCTTACATCTGAAACTGAGCTACACTAGCGATACCACAGAGCTTACAACTGAAACTGAGCTACACTAGCGACACCACAGAGCTTACATCTGAAACTGAGCTACATTAGTGATACCACAGAGCTTACATCTGAAACTGAGCTACGCTAGCGACACCACAGAGCTTACATCTGAAACTGAGCTACACTAGTGATACCACAGAGCTTACATCTGAAACTGAGCTACACTAGTGATACCACAGAGCTTACATCTGAAACTGAGCTACACTAGTGACCCCTCCATAGCTTACAAATGAATAAGAGTTACATTACCAGTGTAAATCCATTTCAGCTGTACACTCTGTGGTATCACTTGGGTAGCTCCATTTCAATTGTTATCTCAGAGTTTGGAAACACAGTGATAACAATTGAAATAGAGCTACATCAGTGATACCATATAACTTATCACTGAAATGGAATGAAACTTTTGATACTACACAGCTTACAACTGAAACAGAGTTATGCTAGTGATACTACACAATTTACAATTATAATATAGCTACACTAGTGATACTATACAGCTTACAACTGAAATGCAACTACTGTAGTAATAGCACAGAAGTTTCAGTTGAAATGGAGCTACAATCCCTTAAACTGAAATGGTACTATACAAGTGCTGGCATAGAGCTTACAATTGAAATGGCACTATATGAGTGATACCATCGAGTTTACAATTGAAATGGAGTTGCATGACCCCACCATGATTTCATTGGATGTCCGTGCACAAATTGTGCTTTTTCAGGCAGATATTCGCTTTCTAACCATGGTTAGAAGGATGCAGACAGTATGATATATAGTGTATACTAGACATAGGGTCAGTCAGTATACATACCTTGTTATAAACGCTATACTGCGTAGTGGACATTTTGTACAAATACAAAAGTGCAACACTTATGGAACGAACCAAATGCATCATAGGGATGAAATAAGATTCCCGTTGATTTAAATTAGCCTTTTTTTAAATTTGCTCCTACTGAGTACAACAACGCTACTTCCACTGCTGAGTGGTGTTTTTATTCAAAAGTTATTGTAGTTTAAACTTTAATTTTTTTAGGTGCAGTATCTCAGTGGCCTGAAATTGTACAGTGGCACTGTTGCTACACCATCCTATGGACGTTTATGGTCAACTGACCAGAGGTGTCCATAGTTTAAACTACAATAACTTTTGAATAAAACACCACTCAGCAGTGGAAGTAGCCTTGTTGTACTCAGGAGAATAAACCCAATAATATATATTATATTATTTTAGCTTTTAAGTGTTACTATCCCTTTAAAATGTCAGACGCAGCATCTCGTCTAATTGAGTTCTTGGACTACAAACTTATTAGAGCCACATAACAATATAGTTACACTTCTCTCAGAAGGACACTGCCTATTCAATAGGTGTGTTTTAAAGGTTTAAAATGTAAAGAAATGCTTGGTCTGTTACTAGTTTGATTGGACCTGTTCATCATATTAAAATCTCTTCTCTCTGTGTCTCATTCCTTCTAATCCAAATTCGTGGTTTTGTTGGCTCTTCTGTTGCCCCCTCAAACTTCCAGTCTCCCAGTTCAGTGTGGTATGGCTTTGGACTCAGCAGTCCTCACAGTCTGCTAGAGAGGAGTTTTCTAACTCTACCCTAGAAATGTATACATGTAACTTGGGAAGGCTTGTGGATGTGAGCTGCAGGCTTATGGGTTAGGTTCACAGCTCAGCCCCAGGCATTTTTCATAAACCTGCTACCCTAGGATTGAACTTAGTAAAATGTGATGGTTCTCTTTTAATTTCATTATTTCTAGCGGTTTTGTTTCCAGCAGCTAAATCTGTCATATGAGAACCTAAAACTAAGACATCGCATTTCACTTTCAGATCCAGAATGTGTCTTGAGCAACAGCAGTTTTACCCAGAATGAAGGACCAACCTGTGACACAATGCTAGATATGAATGTCACTTTATATGACGTATCAAACGATCCCAGATGGATGGAACACTTCCCTACTATTATTAATAAGCCAAAAAAAAGGAAATACAAGCGTCGGGGACCTGTTTCATCTCAGAAACTTCCCAGAGAAAAGAAACCTTTTAAATGTTCTGAATGTGGCATGTCTTTACTGTCCTTCTCAAAGCTTGTTATACACCAGAGATCTCACACAGGAGAAAAACCATTTGTATGTTCTGAATGTGGGAAATGTTTCACCACAACCTCAAATCTTGTTGTCCATTTAAGAACTCATACAGGAGAAAAACCTTTTAAGTGTCCTGAATGTGGAAGATGTTTTTCCCAGGGCTCAAATCTTGCTGCCCATCAGATCACTCACACAGGGCAGAAACCCTTTAAGTGCTCTGAATGTGAGAAATGTTTCACCAGAGCCGCACATCTTGCTATACATGAGAAGATTCACATAGGAGGGAAAAAAAAGAAAAAGAAACCTAAAAAACAAGAAGTATTTTTGTGAATGAAGAAAATATTATACTCCAAAGCTCAAATCATTTTGTACATCTGGAAATTCACACAGTCTTAATGTATTGAATGTAATAACAATAAAGTGTTAAAATATTATAGTGGGTAGTAGGGTACTCTTTATAAAGGAATAAACAATGGCATAGTACAATGCATAAAATCAGTGATGATATAATGGATAGAAACCTAATCCATATTTGTATCTAACGTTCCTAGCACAATGTCCAAAAAACATACATATTTGTCCAGGTGGAATATAAAGATGGGGTATATATAAAGCTGATAGTAATGTGGAATATAGATGACCGAAATAAATTAATGGCTGTAGGTAATGTCAATGAAGATATGTCAGTTTGGAATGTCGCTTGGAATATTTCATGCATCTAGTCCATATTACGTGTCTAGTCCCGATTGAATATATCTGTGCTGCCATTGAATATCAGGACCTCGATGCTCAAGCCTTACACTGCCGTATATACCAGGACTGCTGAAACTGATCTATACCTGCTGAATAGATCATTGGACCCGGTGAGAGACAAGAGATATCCTCTGTTCTGCCCACTATACTCCTGTTGGATATGCTTCGAGTTCAGGGTGGGGGAACTATCCTAGAGTCACGAGAACACCTATCCTACATTGATAGAGGTCATATCTGCTCTCTTAATACCCCATCCTTCAAAACATACAGCGGACTGGTTTATTACAGTCGACAGTGGACTATATTGCTGGAAGGCGGTAAGGCCGGTTAAAACAGGCATATCTTCGTTGACTACCTAAAGCCATTTATTTGTTGTCTAAATTCCATATTACTATTAGCTTTATATATACAATCCTTATATTCCACTTGGACAAATGTATACATTAATCTTTTTGGATATTGTGCCAGGAACGTTAGCTACATATATGGATAAGATTTATGTCATTATATCATTAATTTTAAGCATTGTACTATGTCATTGTTTACTCCTTTTAGAAGGGACTTCACTATGAAAATGTCAGCCACTAGTGGATGACAAAGAAAACAGAGCATTAAACATGTCACCACAAGAAAAAGGGCGATATCAGAATCGCCTGCATCAACAGGGTGAGATTCTGATATCGCGACTTAAAACATTGCACATTGTAATAGTTAACTTTTAAAATTATAACCTACACGCTGATCTACCTCTGAGCAATTCTTTACAACTATGATTTTAATGGGTGTAGGAATCACACATCCAAATGCTACTCGTGCTTACATCCATGTTTGTTAACCCTTTGAGCGCAGGAATGGTTCCCAGAGCAATTGTACCCCTCTCGCACTCAAAGGGTTAGCAAACATGGATGTAAGCACTAGCAGTGGTTGGATGTGTGATTCCTACACCCTTTAAAATCATAGTTGTACTGAATCGCTCTGAGGTCCATCAGCATGTAGGTTATAATTTGAAACAATAACTATTACAATGTGTGACGCTTTAAGCCTGAAATATCAGAATCTCGCCCTTTTGATACGAGCGAGATTCTGATATCACTCTTTTCATTGCGGCAACATGTTTAATGCACCGTTTTCCTTGTTGCCCAATAGTGGTCGACATTTCAAAAGGATACCTATAAAGGGGACCCTCTATAACATTTTAACACTTTGTTTATTATATACTAGTTTTAAAGCCCGTGTACACGGACCAACACTGGCAGCGCTGCAGTCATGTGCAGTACTGACTGTCGGAATGCACCGTAGCTGATACGGAGCACCCCGCTCCATGTCAGCTGCTGCGCGGGCAGTTTCTACTGCGCCTGACTGCAGCGCGCGTAGCCGTATCTGCTGCACATGACGGCTTCTGACAAACATCCTTAGCGAATTATAATATAGGATTATATTGCTCTCTTCCCTTTATACCCGTTTTAGGGTTTACTTTTTGTCCTACAATTGTCTCTATGGTAAGGAGCACACGCCTACCTATAAGGAATTGTAGTGCATTGTATATATTTTCTTCTCTATTGTCAGTTTTCCCATTTTTTATTTATTTATTTTTTTTTATTTTTAATATATAGTTTTTTTGATTTAAGTTTATAAGAATTCTGTGCCATTTTTTTTTTTTTTTGTCGTATTGAAAGTAATAATCAACAGTCAAGTCATTACATGCATATTAACCATTTGAGTGCCAGAGGCACTCGGGGGTAAAAGTTCCATTTAACCCTTCTGGCATTCAGGGGTAAAAGTTCCACTTTAACCCTGTAAGACATTTCCGGGTCATTGGCTGTAACTCTTAACCCTTTGAGTGTGTTGCGTACCCCTCTGACACAGGGTTAAAATTGTCAATGGGTTGTTAAATAATTTTATTTATTTATTTATTTTACTTCATTAGATATTCCCTCCCCAGCTCTGCCTAGGAATGATAGCGCTCACTTCATCTTCCTCCCCCATCCATGTGCGGGGGCCTATTACCCTTTACTGTAGCAGAAGGGAAGAAAAGAGAGCAATAAAACATCCAGAGTCTCCACGCACTTGCACCACAGGTATCTTTCCTCCCATATGGGATATTTTGCTTTCAGCAGATCACACCGGACATTGATAACATGCTGAATAAGGATATTGGCCCTCAAGAGCTTGCACAGGTCACAAGAACATTTCTGGGGAAATCCTGGTGGACAAGACTGGCTTACCCTCATGTATTGCAGTATATTGTTCGATCTTAAACCACATTTGACCAACTTTGCAATCTCCTAGCCCAGTGATTCTCAGCCTGTGGGTCGGGACCCCTTTGGGGGTCGAATGACGATTTGCCAGGGGTCGCCTAAAACCATCAGATATTTATATTTCGATTCATAACCGTTGCAAAATTACAGCGATGAAGGAGCAACAAAAATAATTTGACTGACTGTTAGGGGTCGCCACAACTTGGGAAATTTTATCAAAGGGTCGAGGCACTAGAAAGGTTGAGAAACGCTGTCCTAGCCGATAGGCTCACTAATTTACTTCCTGGCACAAAATACAAATTGATCAAGTTGACTTTGTATCTTATGCTGTTGTAGCCTTTAAACCAAAACATCATACAGCAGTCAGGTATAGCTATATATTTAATGTGGACTTATCTAGGTAGTTGTCCTTCATACAGCAGTCAGAGCTTTCTTTTGCTTTGACTGAACAGGTCTTATATCTCTCTATTTCTCTCTCTTCCCTCCTGACAACCTCTAACCCTCAGCCAAGTGTCTTCCCCTGCCTCTGACCAGATCTCTCTCTCCGTATCCTTGCAACCATAACACACGCACATGCTTCTTCCCACTCCATCACAGGTCTCAGATTTCTCATTTCCTCAATCTGGTCTCCTCCTCCAAACTCCACAAGCCATGACACCCAAACATCTTTCTCTGCTTAGAACCAGGTCTCCTCCATCCCCAAACAGATCTCTCTCTCCACGCACACACAGGATCTCCTCTCCCAGCACATGTCTAGGACCCCCATCTCACCATCTTTCATCTCTTCTGGACCACGTGCCTCTGATAATGCAAACCATCAGTTTGTTTAGTACCTGGGGACCTGTATGCGATGATCCAAATGACCAACCTCAATGTGTTTCATGCTGGGGTTTTCTTCTTCGGTAGGGGCGCTACTTTCAAACTTGTTCTGATGGCACAGTCTCTATTCAAAGAACTGAGCAAAATATAACAGGTCATCCATAAGACTAGAGCAAAGGTGCTTTTGACAAACTATGGCAGGGATATTTTACTGTAAGGGTGGTAAAGTTGTGGAATTAGTAGCCTCGGTATGCTGTGTTTGCAGATGTAGTTGATTTAAAAGAAAAAAGTAATAGATACTTTTCTAGCTCAAAACAATATTGAGGGTTAGGACAGTTGGTTTCAAAGCAAATAGGATGTTGATCCAGGGAAATATCTGACTGCCTTTGGGAGTCCATAAAGGAATTGTTTTGCTCACTTGGGACTTAATTGGAAATGGCTTCAGTAGGGTTTTTTTTTTTTTGTCTTCCTCTGGATCAATAGGGGCGCTAAGTGATGGACGCATGTGGCTTTTTTCAGCCTCATCGACTGTTAGTATGCCCCTTAGAATTTAGGAGGCTGCCTCATAGTTGGATTTCACTTTGTTTTACGCATACAGTTTAAGATGGCAGATGCAGCGTCTTGTCTATTTGACTTCAAAGACTAAAAGATTAGTAGAGCCACATTAACAATATAGTTACCCTTCTCACAAAAGGACACTGCCTATTCAATAGGTGGGTTTAATAGTTTAAAATATACGAAATGCTTGTTCTGTTAATAGTTTGATTGGACCTGTTCATCATACTAAAATCTCTTCTCTCTGTCTCTCATTCCTTCTAATCCAAATTCATGATTTGTGAGCCCTGGCAGGTCAGCAGAAGAGCAGAACGAGAGTGTGAAAAGCTCTCTTCTGTTGCCCCCTCAAACTTCCAGTCTCCCAGTTCAGTGTGGTATGGCTTTGGACCCAGCAGTCCTCAGTCTGCTAAAGAGGAGTTTTCTAACTCTACCCTAGAAATGTGTACATGTAACTTAGGAAGGCTTGTGGATGTGAGCTGCATGCTTATGGGTTAGGTTCACAGCTCAGCACAGGCATTTCTCATAAACCTGCTACCCTACGATTGAACTTAGAAAAATATGACGGTTCGCCTTTAATTTAATTATTTCTAGTGCGTTTGTTTTCAACACCTAAATCTGTCATATGAGAATCTAAAACTAAGACATCACATTTCACTTTCAGATCCAGAATGTGTCTTGAGCAACTGCAGTTTTACCCAGAATGAAGGACCAACTTGTGACACAATGCTAGATATGAATGTCACTTTATATGACGTATCAAACAATCCCAGGTGGATGGAACACTTCCCTACTATTATTAATAATAAGCCAAAAAAAAGGAAATACAAGCGTCGGGGACCTGTTGCATCTCAGAAATTTCCCAGGGAAAAGAAACCTTTTAAATGTTCTGATTGTGGCATGTCTTTACTGTCCTTCTCAAAGCTTGTCATACACCAGAGATCTCACACAGGAGAAAAACCATATAAGTGTTCTGAATGTGGAAGATGTTTTTCCCAGGGCTCAAATCTTGCTGCCCATCAGATCATTCACACAGGGGAGAAACCCTTTAAGTGCTCTGAATGTGGGAAATGTTTCACCAGAGCCGCACATCTTGCTAGACATAAGAGTATTCACACAGGAGAAAAAAAAAAAAATCTTTTTTTATGAATGAAGAAAATATTATTTTCCAAAGCTGAAATCATTTTTACATCAGGAAATTCACACAACAGAAAAATAACGAGTCTTAATGTATTGAACGTAATAACAATAAAATGTTAGAATATTATAGAGGGTACCCTTTATAAATGAATAAACAATGGCATAGCACAATGCTTAAAAGCAACGTTCCTAGCACAATGTCCAAAAAAAGACAGAGCGAGAGATAGATATCTAATATATTTGTTCAGGTGGAATATAAAGATGGGGTATATATAAAGCTGATGGTAATGTGGAATATAGATGACTAAAATAAATAGGTAATGTCAATGAAGATATGCAGGTTTGGAATATTGCATACACCTAGTATTATGTGTCCTGGTTCCTACTGAATATTGTGGAATATATCTGTGCTGCCATTGACTATCAGGACCACGATCCTCAAGCCTTACACTGCCGTACATACTAGGACTGCTGAAACCGACAGATCATTGGACCAGACGAGAGACGGAAGGTCACCATCTATTCTGTACGCTATACTCCTGGTGGATGTACTTCAAGGAGTTGGGGGGGACTATCTTACAGTCGGGAGAACACCTACCAGACATTAATAGAGGTCATATCTGCTTGCTTAATGCCCCATCCTCCAAGACGTACAGCGGACTGGTTTATTACAGTCGGGAATGGACTATATTGCTGGAAGGCGGTAAGGCCAGTTAAAACCGGCATATCTTCATTCACTACCTATAGCCATTTATTCCACATTACAATCAGCTTTATAAATACGATTGTTTTATTCCGCCTGGACAAGTATGTGTGTAGATATATACTCGTTTTAAAGCCTGTGTACACGGGCCAACACTGGGGGTGCTGCAGTCAGGCGCAGAACTGTCTGCCTGAACGTGCCGCGGCTGATGCAGAGCGGGGTTCTCCAAATTCAGACAGTGGTCCCAGGAAGGTGCGCAGAGAGGACTCCGTTCTGAATTCTGAGCACCCCACTCTGAAGGTGCGCAGAGAGGACTCCGGTTTGAATTCGGAGCGCCCCGCATTAGGCACGGGCAGTCTGTACTGTGCATGACTGCTGCGCGCGCAGCCGTCTCTACTGCGCATGATGGCTTCTGACAAACATCCTTAGCGAATTATAACATATAAGGCTCATTACATAAATTATGTCTCCTCAGGAGACACACATTCAGGGATGGCAGTAAGGAGGAGTTACTGCTCCCATTTGGCGATTCAATGCTACTCATGTGATGCAGATTCAATGCTACTCCTGTGATCATGCAGGGAGGTGGCCTGCCCCCACTATCCAGCCCACCGACAACTATCCAACTGAGGGAAAAAACCAAAATGGCTGCCATTTGCTCCTTGTCATGGTTCCCCAGAGATATTCAGGAGTCAGTACGGTATAGTAAAATGCTATTTATTAAAGTATAAGTAAGGTAGTACACAATACCAATATAGCAAGAAAAAGCAGAGGGTCCTAAGCCAGCAAGCACTGCTATCAGAAATAGTAGGTTGCCCAGATTGGCCACACTGCTGGAGACTAGGCTTCAGCCACTGGTAGTTTCTGCTGGAACACAGGATCTTGATCCAACGTAGTGAGGAGCTCCCTGACTCACGCCTTCAGTCAGTAATGTAGCAGAGGATACCTGACTCTCGCCTGCAGTCAGTATAGAGAAAGCAGAAGCTTGACCCATGCCTGCAGTCAGTAAATAGCTAATCTACTAGAGCCCCAGGTCCGCACCAAATTGGGTGTCTGCTAACTACTGGGGACAAACAAGAGAATAGGTAGACAGAGCCACAGGTCAGCACCAGAGAGGGTAATCAGACAAGCCAGGTCATACACAGTTCAGGTAGTCAGCCAGAGCCACAGGTCTGCACCAGATTGGGTGTCCACTATAAGGATAAGGCAGGAGAATAGTCAGATAGAGCCACAGATCAACACCGGATTCGATGGTCAGACAAGCCAGGTCACACACACAGAACTGCTTTGTACAACAACGCAAGGGCAACTGAGTCAGGACTCAGACTACCCTTTAAACCCCTCCTCAGGAAGTAGGTAGGAGGAGCAGGCTCAGGGGATAGAAGTAGGTAGGAGGAGACTACAGGAAGCATGGCATAAAACAGAGGCCTGCTACACTCTGAAGCCTTGCGCCTGCAGATAACGCATCTTTCTCTGATGCGTCCAACTGCTGCCATCTTCCTGTATCATCTGTGCAGCATGAATGGCTGCTGAAACCAAGGTAAGCTGTGACACTCCTACACCACAGACACACACACACACACACAAAAATGGCTGCCACTCGCTCCTACATTGCATGCAACACAAGCCCCACACACACTCCACCAAAAAATAGACACACACACACCCAGGCCTTACTCCAACCTTCTGTGTAAAACTTTACTCTCCCATGAAAGCACAAGTTACAAAAAATTACCATAATGCAGCGGATTCCCCCTGGAGGGCGGCCTGAATCCAGCGTTACACCATCAGCTCACTCATGCTGGCACTGCTTGGGATAGGGCTACACTGTGCTACCTAACACACGCTCCACCTACACCCATCGACAGTAGCCGGGAGCTGTACCTCCTCCACGAAATGCCTCATGCCCCACTCTTACCTTCTCCACTAAATGCTTGCTGCCCTACTCCACTACACAATCAAACTGGTGAAATCAGCTTAGACAAGGGATCAAATACCTCTCACTCGTCCCAGTTCTCTTTCTCCACCACTCGTTTTTTTTATTAGTGGCAATTAAAATGCGGCAGCTTAACTTTTTGTTTACTTGCCTCCCTCTTGCATCTTTTTTTCTTATTTTGTGAAGTGTGCACCAGGAAGGAAGCAGCTCCAAGGCAGCATTACAAATGTGACTGCCTTGGATAGCTGCTTCTGTTTAACCACTTAACGACTCATGAAGGTCCAGGACCATCATGGGTTAAATGATAGCAGTGTGCCTCCGTGCACGCTGCTATCATTCATTCCAGGCTGAGACTGAGCACTCCGGTACAGGAACGTTCAGTCTCAGCCCTTCTCAGTTATGCCGGGTCATGTGATCGCTGCAGCAGCAATCACATTTACCGGCATTCTCAATGAATGAGGCATTATGCCTTGCATACTGCCTCTGTGTCTCCCCTATACCTGTCTGTCCCTTACGATCAAAGTAAGGGACAGAGAAGCGGAGAGGAGACACCTAGTGGAAAAATAAAATACAGGAGGCTGGCTGGATGCAGGCCAGTTTTTGACCTGCTAAAATCAACTTTCTTCTTCTTTTTTTTTTCTTCTTTTTTAAAGACCCAACACAATTTTAAAAAAACATGTCAATAACCAAAATTGGGAGTGTGATTGTTGTGGAGCCATGTAATACATTTATACACACCGCCAAATGTCATCGATAAAAAAGTGGGAAAATAGGGTGGGAAAAAAGGGACATGGGGTTTTTCACCAGGGGGGGACAGTGCCCACTTAAAACTTCCCATTTTGTAGGTATGACTGACCAGTCATACCTTTCATGCAGTCTCCATAAAAATTTAACCCATTGTGCCCAAATGATCCCAAGACAAAAAAGAAGTGGCATTTTTTAACTTTTTTTTTTTACTGTTTTCTTTAATTTTACTAAAATAAATGGTGGGCTATCCATATAAGTGTGATGTCAAAAGAAAGCCCTATTTGTGCTTAATAGAACGGTATATATTTTTCATGGATAAAATAAAGTACTTAGCGGGAAAACACTGTTGAACAAAGACATAATCAAAAGGTCAGAATTGCTCCGGTCCTTAAGTGAAATCCACCTCAGATTTTCCCGGTCCTTAAAGGGTTAATGAGGCTCCTGTCACCTGTTACACCGTCCCGCTGCCTCAAGGCATACATCCCACTCTCCTGCAGTCACACAGCAGTCAGGTGTATCTATATAATTACTGTGTGTAACAGAGGCACTTACCTAGGTAGGAGTCCATCGTACAGCAGTCAGGTGTATCTATATAATTACTGTGTGTAACAGAAGCACTTACCTAGGTAGGAGTCCATCATACAGCAGTCAGATGTATCTATATAATTACTGTGTGTAACAGAAGCACTTACCTAGGTAGGAGTCCATCATACAGCAGTCAGATGTATCTATATAATTACTGTGTGTAACAGAAGCACTTACCTAGGTAGGAGTCCATCACACAGCAGTCAGATGTATCTATATAATTACTGTGTGTAACAGAAGCACTTACCTAGGTAGGAGTCCATCACACAGCAGTCAGATGTATCTATATAATTACTGTGTGTAACAGAAGCACTTACCTAGGTAGGAGTCCATCATACAGCAGTCAGGTATATCTATATAATTACTGTGTGTAACAGAAGGACTTACCTAGGTAGGAGTACATCATACAGCAGTCAGATGCATCTATATAATTACTGTGTGTAAATGAAGCACTTACCTAGGTAGGAGTCCATCATACAGCAGTCAGGTATATCTATATAATTACTGTGCGTAACAGAAGCACTTACCTAGGTAGGAGTCCATCATACAGCAGTCAGGTATATCTATATAATTACTGTGTGTAAGAGGAGCACTTTCCATAATACAGACATCGGGTATCTATCTATACTACCAAAAGGGCCTCAGCGTTGCCTTTGGTGATTAAGTCCTTTCAGTGTTTGAGAGGTATTCAGCGCATTGACTGACAATGGTTTCAGTACATTTGTGCCACTCAAAGGGTTCAGTGTTTGATAGCCAAAGATGTATCCATACAGTGGAATGTCTTGCATAACTCTTTGCTACTGAATGAACCCAACACATTGCACATTTTCTTTGGTTGCTTTAACCCTTTGATCCCCACAGAGGTATCTATTACATTACAGCTCAGTGCATTGGATACCTTTCTGCCACTCAACGGGTTAAACCCCTTCATTGGCAAAGAGGTATCCAACACATTCCACTGCATAGATACCTCTTTGCCTGTAAAGCACATAACCCTTTCACTGCTGCAAACATACCAAAAACATTGTCAATCAATGCCTTCAGTACCCCTCAAGCACCCAAAGGACTTAATCCCCACGGGCATCTCCGTGCCCCTTTTGCTAATATATAATCTTTTTGGATATAGTCCTAGGAACATTGGGTACATATATGGATAAGATTTTTGTCATTATATCATTGATTTTAAGCATTGTACTATGTTATGAAAGATGGCTTCAATTATGACAGATGGCTTCAGTGCAGATAGGTTATTGATTGAACTATCTGACTGCCATTTGGAGTCAGGAAGGAATTTTTTTTACCCACTTGGGGCTAAATTGGAAATGGCTTCAGAGGGCATTTTTTTTTTTTTTTTTTTTTACATGGGCTGGACTTGATGGACACATGTTTTTTTTTCAGCGTCATCAGCTAGGTTATTATGTTACTCCTTTACGAAGGGGGTTTACTATGAAAATGTTGGCTGCTATTGGGCGACAGAGAAAACAAAGCATGTTGCCGCAATGAAAAGGGAGATATCAGAATCTCGCCTCTATCAAAAGGGTGAGATTCTGATATCACGGGCTTAAAGCGTCACACATTGTAATAGTTAACATTTCAAATTATATCCTACACTAGTTTTAAAGCCCATGTACACGGGCCAACACTGGCGACGTTGCATTCATGTGCAGTACTGACTGCCCAAATGCGCAGCTGCTGATACGGAGTGGGGCACTCCAGATTCAGACTGTGTTCCTCTCTTCGCAACTTCCTGGGACCAAGCGTTCCCAGGAAGGTGAGCAGAGAGTACTCCAATCTGAATTCGGAGCACGGGCAGTCTCTACTGCTCATGACTGCAGTGCGCGCAGCCGTCTCTGCCGCACATGACTGCTTCTGACAACATCCTTAGCGAATTATAATATAGGATGCTGCAGACGTTACTGGACCACAGAGAGATTCAGTACAATTATGATTTTAATGGATGTAGGAATCCCACATCCAACCTCTGCTAGTGCTTACATCCATTTATGTTAACCCTTTGAGTTAACCCCTCTCACACTCAAAGTGTTAGCAAGCATGGATGTAAGCACTAGCAGCGTTTGGATGTGTGATTCCTACATCCATTAAAATCATAGCTGTACTGAATCTGTCTGAGGTCCATCAGCGTGTAGGTTATAATTTGTAACATTAACTATTACAGTGTGCAAAGCTTTAAGCCAGCAATATCAGAATCTCACCCTTTTGATGCGGGCGAGATTCTGATTCTGATCACCCTTTTCATTGTGGTGACATGTTTAATGATCAGTTTTCTTTGTTGCCCAATAGTGGGCAATGTTTCAAAAGTATGCCTACAAAAAGGGTACTCTCTATAATGTTTTAACACTTCATTGTTAATAAATTGTTTGTTTATTAAATATTACACTGCGTTCTTCCCTTTATACCAGTTTTAAGGTATAAAATGTAATGTAATAGTAAGTTGCACACATCCAACCTATAGGGAATTGTAGCGCATTGTATATATCGTCTGTTTTCTATCTCCCCCCCCCCCCATTTTTAAAAATGTATTTATTTTAATTTTAGTTTGGGAATTCTGTGCGCTACCTTGGGTTTTTTTTTTTCTTTTGTCGTATTGAATGTAAATATATATATATAATTATTTTTTTTTGTAATTCGCAATACTTTATTAGAGATTGGCTTTAAACATTTCCCAGTGACGTCACCAGTTCCTGTTCCTGCGGTACAAGCTGTACCGCACAGTTCTGCAGGACGTCTCCTCTTCTGCAAATCTTGCCTCCCTCCCCAGCTCTGCCTAGGCTCGAGAGCGCTCCCTTCATCTTCCTCTCCCACCCATGTACGGGGGCCTATTACACTTTACTGTAGCAGAAGGGAAGAAAAGAGAGTGATAAAATATCCACACTCTCTTCCCTATTTTACTTACAGTATTTAAAGGGGCAGTAATGACCCCCCAAAAAATGTTTTCCAGTTATGTAGAGTTTAAAATATTAATCAATATGCTCCAAACCCTATCTCTCAAGCCGCTATGGTTTGAGAGATATAGGGATTCAAAGTTCCCCCCTCCCTCCACTTCCCCTGATTTCAGTGTCTAGCTGACAGCAGGAGATGCCGGTCCAGGGACCAACAGGTGGCCCTGCAGCAGAGCCAAAATCACATTACTTAAACAGAATGCATTCATTGGAAAGGTCTACAAAGTGTGCTTGCAAACCAGGCACAATTTGTAGACCTTTCCAATGAATGAATTCTTTAGCAATAACGCGATTTCAGCTCTGCTGCAGAGCCTCCTCGAGTCGTACGACTCGATTCTCCTGCTGTCTGCTTTACAGCTGCCATCAGGAGAAGGGGGGGACTTGAATCCTATATCTCTCAAACCATAGTGGTTTGAGAGATGGGGTTTGGAGTGTATTGATTCATATTTTAACTTCTACATAACTGGACGTTTTTTTTTGGGGGGGGGGCATTACTGACACTTTAAACAAGTCTGTCTGGAGTTTTAACCATTTGGGTGCTCTGCAATGCAGTGTGCACTTCCCAGCACTCAAACAGTTAAAAGCTAGTGTTTAGTTTCATTTGACATTCTCCTCCCAAATGCCTTGTACCATGCCACAGATTGGCACCTTTAACCCTTTCAGTGCCAGACCAGTTAGCAACACAGTGCAGCAACGTGTTGCCAACCCATCTATCACTGAAAGGGTTAAACCTCCTCAGTCTTGTTATTACCAATGCAATCCTGAGTCCCAGCAGTCATGCGTCTCCTAAAAGTCACTAATCTGCATAAGTAAAACCTCCACACTCTTCCATCGCAGGTTTCTTTCTTCCATTGTGTGTCAGGATAGCATAGGGTGCTTGTTCTCCTAGCCTGTGTCATATAGATGGTATCCCATTTGTTAATTGGGCTGCCTACAAGGCTGTGCAGCCGGCTTAGCTCTGACCTGCTAGGCATGTCTATTACTTCTTCAGTGCATGAGCGTGCACAGCTTCTGGGTTCTAATAACCAAGTTGACTGATAGTGCTGCTTCAGTGCATGAGCGTGCACAGCTTCAGGGTTGACTGAATAACAATAACACGTTGACTGATGCAGATTCCAATGGCAATTTGTGGCATACAGGCTTGGAGTGGAGCTAGGCAAGGTAACCTGAAGACTAGAAGAATGAACAGACACATCCAGGGGGTAATGTACGTGAGACAACGAGAGAAACCACAGAGATTCAATGGCTGTACGCAGTGCATTGCTCTGACACTCAAAAGGTTCAATTCGGCCCACTTTTCTGCATTTCAGCTGGAGCCATTGAATATCTGTAATGGAAAACATACCCCAGGACAGACTTGAAAACAAGAGAAATCTCTGTATATTCTTCCTGGTAAAACCTTTAAAAAAAAAAAAAAAAATCCACATTGCGGCATTCTTAGTGATATCTTGATAACTTTATTCCCTTCTGTTTGGCCCACCTCTCAGTGCAGTATGCGGCCAAGATACAGGAAGCACTGGGGGTGGGCTTAGAGAGGAGGATTGGTAGTGCCTCATAGGGAGAACGCTGCCAATCATTCTAAACATCATCAAGATGGGCAGAAGACTTTCTGGCTAAGGGCCCAAGGTGGCTCTTCAATCTGTCTGGCTGTCATCTGTCATGACGATCACCCAATTCAGAATGATCAGTGGCCATCCCAGTGACAAATGGAACATCCTAAGCCACTGATGAAGATTCAGCTTTGTAAGGTCTGATAGGAACATGGCATGGGAAAGATGGCACTGCTGCATGGACCAATTCTTGGAAATCTCCAGCAGTTCCTAAGTGTGGAAGTAGGCAAAGGGGACTGCCTCCAAGGCAGGGACCATATACCCCAGCACCTTAATGTATTCCAGCACCTTTGATCATGGGCTAATAAGACTGAAATAAGACTGAATCTGAAGGAGCCTTTAACAAAGTTCATCTTCATAGGGAGTAAGAGAAGTCTATAGAGAGCAGATTTGAACAGCCAGTCTCTTTGTAAGTCTCTACTAAAGCAGATCAGTAACAAAGCCCTTGCAACACATAGAAAATGAATAACTAAAAAACCAAAACACAAAAAAGTCAGCGCCACATTTGTTTGAGTGTGTAATATAATACAGACCCCTTATCAGTCATGTTTGTTCATTTTTATTTTCCTATACTGTTGGATACATCCAGTGATAACGCTTATCTACTGCAGTGTAATCTAGTCAATTTACTAAGACTGGGACCCATACTTTTCTGTTCTGGAAGGCTGTTGTGTTGACTCGGCCTGTTTTCAGACAGTACAACACCATCACTTCAGAGAACCCTGATAAAACTGATATGGTAATGGAGGTGAGGGAACCCTGGGGAAGCAAGGAGTGGTGACTCCCACAGAGCCATCTGTAAGACTAGATTTTAGGTCTCAGAAAACAGAATGTATACAGATGTTAGTCACACACACACAGTCACATATGAATCCTGCCTTCTTGTACAGCTGCAGTGCATTGTGGGCCTTAGAAAACATTTACATCAGCAGCGCTGGATTCAAGGAGGCACATGGGACCTTATTCACTAAAGACATTAGGAACAATTCTATATCAAATCAACTGCGCCTTAGGGGAGACAAAATATCCTCACAATTCCCACTGATTTAACTCTTTGAGTGTTGGATGATTGCACAATGCGTAGTGCTGCACATCTCTGGAACTTAAAGGGTTAAATTGGGTTTTTAAATCCTTAATGCTTTCGAAATCTTGTCAATGCATTGGAAACCTTGTTAGCATTCAAGGGGTTAGAAGCTTAATTTAAATCAAAGGTATAGGTCACAGATGTTCAACTAGGCTTTTGAACCTGCAAGAGTGTGTGTCCTACACCCATGGCTCAGTCCCTTTTAGGGATCATGTGCCGTACACAGAGAAGAAATACTCTAAAGCATATCATAGTGAACCTACCTAAATGACAGTCCAGCTATGAAATGCCAAAGAATTTCTCTCTAAACGAGAGAAGCAGCCAACCCCAGACGTAGGTGTTGGCGTTACTGGGCCTCACCGGTGAGATGTAGCTGATCCCTCTAGGCACTTGTGAGTGAGGGCTGCATGTCCGGATGCCCCCATTGTGACCCCTTGCTCACAAGTGCCTAGAGGGATCAGCTGCACCTCACCAAAGAGGCCCAACAAGGCTGAAACGTACGTCTGGGATTAGCGGCTTTCCTTGTTCAGAGAGGAATTGTCTGGCATTTCGTACTTGGACTGTCATTTTGTCAGGACCAGTATAAGCTTCAGAATATTTCTCCTCTGTGTATAGCAATTCTAAGCTAAACCCGATTGCACCCTGGGCACAGGACACAGTCCTAGCTAGCTGTTTGCATACATTTGTTTGTTCACAAGCCTAGCTGAGAATCTCTGACCTATACTTGTGCATAATTTAAATCAAGGGAAAGGTTTTTTTGTCCCCTAGAGTGCCATTGGTTTGCTCTGTGACTGCTCTTCGTTATGTCTGTGAATAAGACCCATGGACCCTTCTGGTTACTTTGATCCTAGTGCACTGTGCCCAAATAATGCTGTGTCTATGTGGTGAAGGCACATCTTGTGACATACTGCCCCTAGTGTCTCAGGACGGGTTACAACGTGTGACGTATGATACTTTCCCTTTACACATCAGTAAGTGATGTGGGGAAAGTTGTACCTGTTGGTGGGAGGATCTGTGCAGATCAGTGATATATACATTTCTTGTCTATATATATATACATATATATATATATATATATATATATATATATATATATATATATATATATATATATATATGCGTGTGTTTGTGTGTATGTATATGTATGTATGGATATATAATATATTATTATATTATTATAATTGGTGTATTCACTGTCTGTGTGTTCATTCCCTATAGATGAATCCAGTAACAGAAATCCACCAGAAAGATGTCCCATCCGTCCTTATACACAGGACTGTACAGAAGAAAATAACGGGATCACACAGGATTACCAGGTAGAGAACTGCAGGCTTAAAGGGACAGTAACCCTTTATTTTGCTCTACATAATCAGCAAATCCGTAATATGGAACATTGTCTATGTGTCATAAAGTGGGTGGGAAGGAAGAGAAGTGGGAGGGAAATGAGCAGAGCACAGTGGTAAGAAGAAGTGGGATAAATGAAGAAACTCACCACTGCCGGAGAATCAGACTCTGTCCTCAGAGACCCGGCAATTCAGTCTGAAAACCAGAATCTCTGGGGCAGATCCGGAGAGTTCCCAGGTATGTTCATAGGTGATTCACTTACTAGAAAGGAAGAGAAGGAGCAATGGTTCTTCTTTTTCCTTTCCTGGGCCCAGTTATAGCAGTCCTCATGAGAAGTATAAAGAAAAATTCCCTTCATGTGCAAAATGGCACCTGAGAGCCATCATCACAGTGAATGAACTGCTTATACATTGAGGCTGTGCCCCTTCATTCCACTCCCATGATCCAGAGCCCTCCGGATACCATGGGTGGTGGCCAGCAAGGAGCCAAAGCTCCTTCACCAAGATGAAGGCCATGGGCACTGTTCTTACCGGTGCTTCTCCTCACAAAAAAAACACCCCTGACCCATCCAAGTAGGAGGTAAAGAAACATAAGTGATAGAAGAATTAAAGGGCCAGAGTGCAATGAAAAGCAAAAAAAAAAAGCACAGACCTCCATTTGTGGCTGTCAGATAGACAGAGAGGACATAGTGACAGGATCTGTGCTCGATTGTACTGAAGACTCCTCTAGTAATGTAAAGAGAAAAGGGAGAGTGACTAGTAAATGTCTGGTAGCCATCCCATAGTAGACCCCCTGGTACCGGGAAAGTCTGCCCCGTGTTCTATATCCAACATAGAGGAAAGGGGAATAAGTGCCCACCTATTGGGGAATGAAGCCCCCATGTAAGTTTTTATAATAATGAAAGAAAAAGAAAACTAAAAGAATCTTCCCCTGCTGTCTCTTCTACACAGAACACTTTGAACCAGATGCTGCTAGATGGGAGGGAGCTTCCACAGCTTCCACCTCCAGAGAACTCTGTTATGCAAGTGCCCTTCCTCCTAATGGGAAACACTTTACCCCATGGATCCTGTGTTCCACAGTGGATGAAAGAGAGAGGAAATGTAAGTTCTCAAAGCACATTCAGGTCACAAGTCTGTCTTACATTACTCCCAGACAATTAATAGATAAAATATCATCTAATGTGTCTACAAAGGACCAACATGACTGTGATAATTTTTTTTTTAAATATTTAAAGCCTAGCGTAGAGAAAATTGCATTTTCCGTACAGAAGCCATCAGTATGGTAACAAAAAGTGTGAGCAGGGCGGCCATCAGAAATCATGGAGTTCAGTAATAATGTCAGAGCCCCCACACTCACACTGTTTGTTTATTTTTATTAAGGTTATTTAATACAGCCTGTTTTAGGGATAATTAGAATCTCACAAACTCTCAAACAATTAGAATAATGATTAGAAGAGAAGAGCTGGTCTTTCATGCCGTTATTTTCTGTTGGCCTGCTTGCAGTTCTACTGTCTGGTAGGAACAGAGCTTCTTAGCCAGTTGATCATAAACCCTACCTGTCAATGATGTAACCTAAAATGTTAAAAAAACACACACACCCCGTCGCTCACCTTTACACCCTGCCCACACAATAATAAAAATAATAAAACATATCATGCCATAGAGCCCCACACCTCACTGTGCTAAAACATTCAATAACAGCACTACTCTGTAAAAAGAGGGCATTACTTAGCACCCCATAGCCCCCTGTATTAAAACACCCACCTGCAGTAAGATACAGCTCTTTCATGAGGCACCCACATTAAGTCAACAACTCAGATGGGATGGAAAAAAGGGAATTGGTGGTCCACTTAGTATGGTGACCAGTGCAGATACTAGACTTGAAGATAGAGAGAGAGGGAGGAAAAAAAACTGGAGGAAATGGAGGGACAAAGAAGATGGAGGGAATACCATACATAGCCGTATAGATGATGATGACGAAAAAACACACAAGTCCATCTAGTTCAGCCCTTGCTGCTTATCCATTTAATGCAGAGGAAGGCAAGCAAAAGTCCCATTCAGACAATGCCCCAAGTAGTTAAAAAAATTCTCTGTTGGTCACAGTCTCATCTGTATTGAAATAAACTGTCATAATTCTGTTTTCTTCTGTGTCCCTATCCATGGCGATAGAGACTAATGGGATGTATTAGCACCCCACAGCTGGCGTAGGACCAAACTAAGATACAAAAGGAAGCCCACCACTTCCACCAGCAGTCATGTTTGGTCCTACATCAGTTGGGGTAGGGCGCATGGCAGTCGGCTCCTACCTTTTTTGTAAATTTTCTTCTATAATGGCCGCATTCTTCCTACTCAGTCCGGGGGAGGAACTCCTGAGTATCACGGTGCCCGTGATTGCCTTTAGCGACGCTGTGCTTGCAGGCGACATTTCTGTACTTCCTGGTTGTCGCGCTGGCCACAGTTAATTGCCAGATTGAGTCTCCACCTACTTGCTAGGCCTTATAAGCCTCAGCCTGCCTTTACTCATTTGCCCTTTCATGGTGTACCTGTGCGCTATAGCTCTTGTGATTCCGATGCTCGATTCCTGTGTATGACTCCTGGCTGCGTTTGACTTCGGCTCCGTTGATCCCTGACTAGTTCTCTGCTCCGGTTTGACTCCTGGCTCTGGCTGACTACCCGCTTCGGTTTGACTCCTGGCTCTGGCTGACTACCCGCTCCGGTTTGGCTCCTGGCTCTGGCTGACTACCCGCTCAGGTTTGACTCCTGGCTCTGGCTGACTACCCACTCCGGTTTGACTCCTGGCTCTGGCTGACTAACCACTCCGGTCTGACTCCTGGCTCTGGCTGACTACCTGCTTCATGCTAACCCGGCCCTGGCTGACTATCGATCCTCTATACCTTTGGCCTACTGTTTCCACTCGCACTCTCCGTGCTCTGGTATATCCTCCATCCGAGCGGTACTCAGTTTGCGTCAGTCCGTGCTACTGGCCTTCCTGCTGCCTACCAGTCCTCTCTGTGCAATTGGGTACCCTAGCGTGCTAGGGCTAATTAGTCACCGTTGCATGTTGGTTCATTCTAGCTTTCTAGGGAGTCTCAGTCACCACTGCCTGTCCGGTTACCCTAGCGTTCTAGGGAGACTCAGTTACCACTGCCTGTCCGGTTACCCTAGTGTTCTAGGGAGACTCAGTCACCACTGCCTGTCCGGTTACCCTAGCGTTCTAGGGAGACTCAGTTACCACTGCCTGTCCGGCTACCCTAGCGTTCTAGGGAGTCTCAGTCACTACTTCCTGTACGGCTACCCTAGCGTTCTAGGGAGTCTGTTACCACTGCCTGTCTGGTTACCCTAGCATTCTAGGGAGTCTCAGTCACCACTGCCTGTCCGGTTACCCTAGCGTTCTAGGGAGTCAGTTACCACTGCCTGTATGGCTACCCTAGCGTTCTAGGGAGTCTGTTACCACTGCCTGTCTGGTTACCCTAGCATTCTAGGGAGCTTCCGTTACCATTGCCTACTTGGTTATCCTAGCGTTCTAGGGAGCCTTAGTTCCTGCTGCCTGTTGGGTTACCATAGCGTTCTAGGGAGATCTGTCTCTTCTCTGATACACCCTAGCGTATTAGGGGAATTTCCTACTGTTCCAAGGAGCTTGACAGCTGCTCCTGTACTAGTAGCTAATACCATCCTTGCTGCTAGTAAATATATTCGGTCAGAGTGGTACTTGCCTCAGTCGGGTGATCCTGTGCCTTATACTTACCTGCCCTGTGAGGGTTGAGGAGGTGCCCACTCACTGTCCTTACACCTGGCCCTGTGAGGGTTGGAGAAGTGCTTTCTATTTTATTCTGTTCTATTTCTCAATTAAGATAATTATTTTACTGTATCTGTGCTTGTCAGTGTTGTTATTCCAGAGTCACTCTGTGACACCGATGCCCTTGCTTCGCTCCAGGCCGGCAAGGAGTAGTGGATCCAGATGGAGCCTTGAATCTCCCTCGGTAGGTGGAGGTTCGGCACCTGATGCAACGCATATTTCTGACGTCATCAACGTGCGTTCCGACTAGGGGATACAAGAAACGGATGCCACTAATGGAAGCCCTGGTCGGCGCATGGACACAATCCCAGGGATCCTCTCCTTCCTGCCAGCATGCATAAGGGAAAAGGTAAGGATTGTGTGTCAACCCCTATTTATTATCTGACAATGGTTCAGTTAGGTGGGGCCTATGCGTTCCAGGCTGAAATGCACGCCCAGTGCCTACTCTATTTAAACATCTCATGCCTTACTATGCTGTGTTAGAGTTTTAGGGTTTAATTTTTAGTGCAACCTATATTAAAGGTTAAGTTTTAAAATATTGTTAGTTTGGATATGTCCTCCTCTTCCAAGAATGTCCCTATCAAGGATAAAGACAAAGAGAAAGACAAAGGAAATACAGATAAAGACGATAAGAATCCTCAGAAAGTCAAATCATGTTTAGGATGTGATAATAAACTACCAGTAGCAAATTCTTTAAAGCTGTGTTTAGATTGCCTAAAAAAGCTGCTAGTACTGAGGTACCATCTCAGTTCCAAGATTTTCTTTCCTGGATGAAGAGTTCCATGCAGGATACCTTTACCTCTCTTCAAGCATCATCTATATCCAAGAAAAGGCCCAGACTTAAAGTGATAGTAATACTTTGTTTTATCTTTATTTTGTAGGCACGAAAAAAACATGAAGAACGATATAAGTCTTATCTCTCAAACCTTTATGGTTTGAGAGATATTCACAAGCAAAGTTCCCCTCCCGCCCCTTTTACCTAGTATAAGCCATCTCTTCTCAGATGTGAATCTGGTTGTAAGACCAGACAGATAATGGAAGGGGACAATCTTCTTTGTATGAAAACAATGAAAGCCCTTCCCCCCTTGACAAGTTTTTTTCCCTTATCTTAATTGAAGATTGTCCCTCTCTGCAGTCTACCTGGGCACCTCCCTTCTGATCTGGCTGAACGGGGGGGATACTTTGTTTGTGAATATCTCTTAAACCATAAAGGTTTAAGAGATAAGACTTATATCGTTCTTCATGTTTTTTTAATGCCTACAAAATAAAATAAAGATAAAACAAAGTATTACTATCCCTTTAAGAACCCTGAGGAGGATACATCTTCCAGACACCTTGAGGGGGATGAAAGTAGCCTGTTTGAAAACCTTTCTGATTACTCCTCAGAAGAGGAAGGAGAAATACTGGAAAAAGATGAACGTACCTTTAACATTGAAAAAATGGAACCTTTCCTTAAGAGCCTGTGTAAAAACAGAAGAAACTAAAGAACAGGGGATATTGGACGTAGCCTTCCTAGGTAAGAAAAAAGAAACCCCAGTCTTTCCTGTCCATCATGCGGTATCTGATCTAGTAAAAGCAGAATGGAAGAAAGGAGATAAAACAGTATCAGAGTGAAGGAGATTCCATAAGATGTACCCCTTTAAGAAGGAAGATTCTTCAGCTTGGACAACACCACCTAGAGAGGATGCTCCTATTGCCCAACTGTCCAAGAAGACCACTCTTCCCATGAAGGACGGTTCTTCGTTAAGAGACCCTATGGATAAGAGATTAGAAGCCACCCTAAAAAAGCAATTCACCATTCTAGGGCAAAACATAAAAGCAGCAACGGTCCTGACATGCATTTCAAGAACAATCAGAATTTGGCTGTCTGAACGCGAAGAAAAAATCGAATCCTCAGTATCCAGAGCAAAAATAATGAGAGGTGGCGTTTATGAAAGAAGCTGTAGGATACTCATGTGATGCCTCCTGGGATATGATCAGGTTAGCAGCCAGATCCTCCTCCCTGTCCATCACGGCCAGAAGAGCTCTTTGGATGAGACCATGGGGTGCTGACTCTTCCCCAAAAAATAAATTAGTATCTCTACCATTTTCAGGATCCACTTTATTTGGGGAACAGTTAGAGGAAGTCATCAAGAAAGTTACAGGGGGAAAAAGCTCTTTCCTGCCACAGGATAGAAATGGACGAGCATCCCCATCAAGATCATCCTACAGAAACCGTAGGTCCTTTCACGAGTCAAGGAGTTTCCAGTCTTCAAGGCCATGCGATCAGAGAAAGGGAAGTTTCGGCCAGTCCTCAAGCGATTCATTTAGAAGATCTGGACCCAAGGGCAACCAGTTCAGGAAGGAAACCTCATGAAGGGTGGCGGACCCTACCTCTAATTCTGGTCAGCAGTCACCTGGAAAAGTTCATACAAACCTAGAGGAACTTAGACATCCCAGACGTGGGTAATTCAGATATTAGAGGCAGGATGTCCCTTAGAATTTGACAGCATTCCTCAAAGAAATGTATTCAGAACCTCAAAAATGCCAAAGGATCCTGTAAGAGCCAGGGAAGTGAGGGAATCAGTTCAAAACCTAGTCCTTAACAAAGTAATAGAACCAGTACCACTACAAAACAGAGACGGCTTCTATTCAGTCATATTTACAGTCCCAAAAGCAACAGGAGGGTTCAGAACAATCCAAGATTTGAAATCTCTGAATCTAGCCATAAAACCAAAGCACTTCAAGATGGAGACCGTACCATCGGTAATCCAAACTGTCCGGCCGGGAAGTTTCCTCACAACTGTGGATCTCAAGGATGCCTACTACCACATCAAGATAGCTCCATGTCATCACAGATTCCTGAGGTTCTGCTTTATGGAACAACTTTGGCAATTCAGAGTTTTGCCATTTGGGCTATCCTCAGCCACAAGAGTTTTTTTCAAAGATACTGGCAGCAGCCCTAAAGCCCCTGAGGCAGAAAGGGATAACAATTCTCCCATACCTGGACGATCTCCTCATTGTGTCAGAATCAAAGGCCCAGTCAGAGTTTAACACCCAGATAACCTTACAACATCTGCAGGATTTGGGGTGGTTGGTGAATTATCAAAAGAGCCAGTTGCAGCCTTCTCATCGTCTAGACTTCCTGGGCATGACCTTCGACACCAGCAAGAACATAGTAACACTGTCCTCCTCAAGGTTAAAAGAGATATTCAACCGGGTCAAGAGCTTCAGAAGACACCAGACCCATACTGCCCACAAATATATGAAGATATATATAATTAACTCCTCCATTCACTTTTTGCATTGGTCCAGGATTCACACAAGATTTCTTCAAAACTTGTTCCTAGGTCATTGGAACAGAAATCCGGTCAACACCTCTCAAAGGATCCACCTGACCCCACGAGTCAAGTCTGAATTAAAATGGTGGATGAATCCAAGAAATCTACAGAAAGGAACCCCTCTTCAAGAGCAGAAAGTCTCAAAAGACGCAAGTCTGTCAGGATGGGGGGGGGGGGGGGGGTGCTGGAACAACATCTTCCTGAAAGGGGTATGGTCTCAGGAAGAGAAGATCCTCCACATAAATATCCTAGAGCTCAGAGCGATACACCTCTCTCTAGAAGGCCTAAAAAAATATATCAAGAATCATCCAGTGCAAGTCATATAGGACAACATTGTAGCAGTGCTCTACATAAAGAACCAGGGAGGGACAACAAGCACAGCCCCAAATATTGAAATGAATACAAAATACTGAAGTTGTCAGAAAAAAACCTAGTGGCACTATTGGCCATCCACATAGCAGGAATTCCAAACCTCCAAGCTTTTCTGTTTATCCCATGTTGCCTGTGCTATACATCTCAATGCTGCATTGTCCTGTGATGTCTGTACTACTCTGTGTCCTTGAAATTGGTTCAATGCACATGGTCACTGAATGCTGACAATGTGGGGGAGAGACATAGAGGTTCTACATTGTAAGCTTACTGTAGATTTATTTTAAATTAAACACTTTTGTTTTCTCCCTTCTACTGCCCCACACACACAACACCTAGGACAATAGTCCCTTTTGCCCACAGCAGCCTTTAGACATTTTAGTAGCAGAAATGTTTGTCTGTAAGCAAGAGTTTGTTTTGAAATACCAACTTATTATAGCAGTAGATGGATTTATTTATATTTATCTATAAAGTGTTTTACCAGGAAGAATACATTGAGTTATCTCTCTTTAACAAGTATGTCCTGGATTGTTTTTACAGTAAAGATACATATTTACACAAACAGAGAAACATTATATATACACACATACATACTAAAAATTTATATACAGTTACATTGTTTTTATATATAAGGAAGCAGTTATTTTTAAGGATTTTAGATTGGGAGAAGCTCTGATTTTTCCTGTCAGGTTATTCCAGACTTTCTGAGCTTGAAGGAGAAGGAAGATCGACTGGCTACTCTCTTGTAGTGCACTCTGAGTTGTTAGCAGTGGAGCGGAGGGTTTAGTTAGTATGGAGATCTGGAGTGATCATACTGCTCAGGTAGTGTGGAATAGTCAGTGAGTTGTGAGCAGTGGAGGTTATAGTTAGTATGGAGATCTGGAGTGATCATACTGCTCAGGTAGTGTGGAATAGTCAGTGAGTTGTTAGCAGTGGAGCGGAGGGTTTAGTTAGTATGGAGATCTGGAGTGATCATACTGCTCAGGTAGTATGGAATAGTCAGTGAGTTGTTAGCAGTGGAGGTTATAGTTAGTATGGAGATCTGGAGTGATCATACTGCTCAGGTAGTGTGGAATAGTCAGTGAGTTGTTAGTAGTGGAGTGGAGGTTATAGTTAGTATGGAGATCTGGAGTGATCATACTGCTCAGGTAGTGTGGAATAGTCAGTGAGTTGTTAGTAGTGGAGGTTATAGTTAGTATGGAGATCTGGAGTGATCATATTGCTCAGGTAGTGTGGATTAGTCAGTGAGTTGTTAGTAGTGGAGGTTATAGTTAGTATGGAGATCTGGAGTGATCATACTGCTCAGGTAGTGTGGAATAGTCAGTGAGTTGTTAGCAGTGGAGCGGAGGGTTTAGTTAGTATGGAGATCTGGAGTGATCATACTGCTCAGGTAGTGTGGAATAGTCAGTGAGTTGTTAGCAGTGGAGCGGAGGTTATAGTTAGTATGGAGATCTGGAGTGATCATACTGCTCAGGTAATGTGGAATAGTCAGTGAGTTGTTAGCAGTGGAGCGGAGGTTATAGTTAGTATGGAGATTTGGAGTGAACATACTGCTCAGGTAGTGTGGAATAGTCAGTGAGTTGTTAGTAGTGGAGCGGAGGGTTTCGTTAGTATGGAAATCTGGAGTGATCATACTTCTCAGGTAGTGTGGAATAGTCAGTGAGTTGTTAGTAGTGGAGGTTATAGTTAGTATGGAGAGCTGGAGTGAGCATACTGCTCAGGTAGTGTGGAATAGTCAGTGAGTTGTTAGCAGTGGAGCGGAGATTATAATTAGTATGGAGAGCAGGTAGTCCGGTAGCTTTCCAGAGAAGTGGTTTTGTACTAAGCAAGAAAGGTGAAGGGCACATCTAGATTCAAATGTTAACCAGTTTAGTTCTTTAAACATATCACAATGATGTGTAGTCTTACACTGGAGGATAAAGCAGTATATGAGTTATACAGAATGTCAAGTTTACCAAGACTGATTTGCCACGGAGCGGGATCATATACTACATCCCCATAGTCTATGACTGGCATTAACATCTGTTGAACAATACGTTTTCTTACCAGGGGACTTGAACAGGATTTGTTTCTAATCAGACACCTATTTTGGGATAAAGTTTGGATGTTAAAAGCTATTTGTAGGTGTCCACCAGGGCCAAGTTATGATTAGACTCTGTTACAATGTATAGATGTGTATTATGGAGATTACGTAGCTTTTGCTGTCTACCAAATACCATTGTGACCGTTGTCTCAGTGTTTAAGAACAGTTTGTTCTTAGCTATCCATCTATCAACTTCAAGTTGAGATAATGAAGTTTTAGAGTATACTAGTTGAGGAGCCTGTGTACACAGGCCACCCATCAATGGCCGTGATGCAGTCATGCACAGTAGAAACTGCCCGTGCCGCGGCTGATAACGGAACGGGGTGCTCTGAATTCAGACCGTATCAGTACACAGACAGAACTAAGGTCTGAATTCGGAGCACCCCGCTCCATTATCAGCCGCGATGCAGGCAGTCTGTACTGCGCATGACTACAGCGTGCGCAGACGTGTCTGCTGCACATGACGGGTTGTGACAAACACACATTTAGCAAATTATTATATAGGATTATGGTGTCATCTGCATACGTGTGCACAGAAGATACTTTGCAAGCTGTGGGCAAATCATTTTTTATAAATAGAGAAAATAGAAGAGGGTCAAGAATGGAGCCTTGAGGAGCCCCACTTGTTACTTTCAGCAGAATGGAAATATTGCCAGCAATAGACACACATTGCGTTCTGTCTGATAAGTTGGATCGGAACCAGTTTGGAGAATGATTACCCATTCCTGAACTTTTACGTTTATTATACAATGGTCTACTGCAGGGGTTCTCAACCCGTGCCCTCAGTGGCCACTAACAGGCCAGGACTTAGGAATTTCTTTGCTAGAGCACAGGTGTGGTGATCAGAGGCTCAGTCGTATTGATTAACTCACCTGTGCTTTCACAAGGAAATCCTCAAATCCTGGTCTGTTAGTGGCCACTAAGGGCACGGATTGAGAACCCCTGGTCTACTCTATCAAAGGCCTTTGCAAAATCTAGAAGAATAGTTCCCATTTGTTCACCATTTTCCATGCCAGTCTGCGTATCATTGCATACTTTTAGGAGGATGATTTGGATGAAAGCCTGATTGAAGCAGTTTGAAAAAAACTAGACAGTTGGTAATACTGTTAAATAATAATAAATATGTTGCACATGGACACATTTCTCTAGGTATTTAGATAATATGGGGAGTAAGGATATCGGTTTATATTTTGGTACTACATTTTCATCCCCACTTTTGTAGAACTCTATCCACTTTGCAGGGCATATACCCAGATGTCAGGGATGCATTAATTAAGGATGCAATAGGATGGACAGTGACTGAGGTTTAATAATATTGCTGGTAGTTGGTCAGGCCCAGATTGCAATTTTTCATTTTTGGCTTGAGAAGGTGGTCATATATTTCACTATCCTTTGCTGGCATGAAATTGAATTCGCTAGTATTGTTGGACCAAGTTGTAGGTGACAGAGACTGTTCCATGCACGTTTCTACTTCAGAATTACCTTTGTTTTATGTAAACAGCTGTCACTGTGCTTGGGTATGGATCAGGAGGTCAGGGTTTGATTAAAGGAGCAGTAAACTTTTTTATGAAAAAATATATATTGTAGGGATTTTCCTATTGAGTAAAATAAGGGTACTCCCACTGCCGAGATATTTATATTTCCAGAGTTATTACAGTTTAAACCCATGTTTTTTTAAATTAGCAGTGCCCTCTAGTGGTCAAATTCTAATTAGATTTCCTGTTAGATTCTAATGGAGAGAAAAGTCAGAGACATACAGTTCTCCATAGAATGTGATAGAAACTGCCTGTCAGTTAGAACAGTCAGGAAGTAAACACAGTAAATTCACTTCCTGATTATTTAAACTGCTATAAATTTTGAATAAAACATCTGACAGCGATGGGAGTGACCTTGTTTTATTCAGTAGGAAATGATCTGTAAAATATGTGTTTTCATAAAAAAAGTTTACTGCTCCTTTAAGCACAAATATTTTAATCTGGATTTTATTTCTTATTCAGCTTTTAATAGTCTTGCAAAAAATGTGAATGACCTATGTGACACTTGCATTTTTATCACAGATGGAACCAGAACAGGTGACCTTTCCCCAGCAGTGTAAGGAGGAGGAAACTCCTGTAGCGATCAGCACAGGTGAGACATAAACACTAATTACAGGTGAACAATAACATGAATAAAAATTACATATGTATTGAAAATGAAAAGAATGTATATAAAGGGTGGGAGGACTCCAGGTCAAAAGGTTGAATGGGAAAAAAAGGTTCAACCACGGTATTAAAACAGGTGTGTGCTATAGATTGAATGTAAAGAATATATATGTATTTGAAACTAAGGATGCCCAGACAAGATACTATTAAAATTTGCACGTAAAACATTTAATTTTTTTAATTTATTTTTCTTCAGGCTGAAAGTTTCTATACATTCTTTTTCAAGGAAATGGTCATATAATATACTAGTTGAACAGCCCGTGTACACGGGCCACAGTGCTAGGCGGCAATGGCCATGGTGCAGTCATGCACAGTAGAGACTACCCGCGGCGAGGCTGTTAACGTAGCGGGGTGCTCCGAATTCAGACCATAGTCCTCTCTGCGTACCGACTAAGGTCTGAATTCAGAGTGCCCCGCTCCATTATCAGTCGCGGCGCGGGCAGTCTGTACTGCGCATGACTGCAGCACACGCAGCCGTCTGTACTGCGCATGATGTCTGACAAACATACATTATCTAATTATTATATAGGATATTATTGTATTGGGACGATATAAGTTATGTAGAATGTTTAAGGATATCTTAGAGGTTTTTATTTAACAAGGTGAGGAAGGACATTGATCAGGGCTAGAGAGGTATGAACAGGTAAGGGGAATTGAAGGGGAAGGAGCTCCACGGAAAGTGAGAAGACCTGTGAAGGTGGGGGAAGAAATATCGGAGAGAGACATAGTGTCAGGACCCAAAACCTTTAAGTTTTGGGTCCTGTGTCTTCCACTGCTGCCACAAGAGAATCTTTTCATTAGCAGGATGTACTATACCTGTACTATCCTTGTACTTTTGCTGAATCCAGAGTTTGCTTCCAAGCCCTGATTGATTAATGACCTCCACCTGTACCAGGTTTGGGCGGCTATTTAAACCAGTTGGCCTGTGCTCATAGCGTTCAGTTGCTAGCCCTGGTGGTGAAGACTGTTTCCTGTTTTGCTTTATTTGATTATAATTTTGACCATAGTTTTCACTTTGACTTCACTTGAACTCCGCCTATACCCTGACTGCCACCTGATTCGACTTACTGAATTGTCTCGACTACTGCAGTATTCCCCTCCAGTCTCTCTGTTTTCCCTGGTCTGCCAGTATACATAACCTGGTCCTGACCCTGGCAGGGGTTTGTTATCTGGATTTGCAGCCAGCACCTTTAATATGGTTTTGACCCCAGCACTGGTATACAGTTTTCCGGGTCCACTCCCCAGCCTTGAACTCAAGCTTCGTTCCCTAGCTTCATCTATATAGACAGTGAGCCTAAGCTTCTTATCAGCCCTTTGTCCTACCATCTGAGTCTGGTCTCCTGTATTCCTGACAGAACAATTGAGCCAGTATGGATCCCACGGGGCTAGCTCAGGCCCTAAGCTGCTTGACACGGAAGCTGGAATCTTTATCCCAGGCTGTGGTTGATCTGTAGAGTGGCATGGCCCTAATGCATTCTCAGGTCCAGGAGCTATGTTCCCCTGGTCCCTCTGTTCCAGCTCCAATGGTCTTTACTGCCCTTGATCCAGTCTCATCTGGCATCCCCTCACCAAAAACCAGGCAATCCACAGACAACAATTTAGGGTCCTATGGGGGCTTTATAGACATCTGAAGCGGGGTCCTGTAGGCGTTGAAAAGACAACTAAACCATGGTTATACATTATCAGCATATATCACAGAGGTGGAGTTACACTGAAAAGAAATGATGAATCCAGCTGATTTTCAAAGGATATCTAGGAGTCATTTGACACTCCGCGGCGGCTGTGTATGTATGTATGAAGGCACTGAATGGATACCTACTGTGGAGTCCTAAAATGAGCTAATTACACAGTTTAATAAGAATTGTAACACGCTCTAGACACCTAATTAGGTGTCTTGGTATTTGCAGAGTTGTATATAGATCAGTTCAGGCCTTGGCGCTTCCATGCCATGCATATTAATGGCAGTAGCCATCTTACTATTACATTCTGGGCCGGCTTTCTCTCCCCTTCTACTGAGTTAACCATGGAGCAGAGCAGGGGAGAGAGAGACAGCCTAGAATGACAGGGGGAGTGGGGAGAAAGAGACAGCCTAGAATGACAGGGGGAGTGGGGAGAGAGAGCCGGTGCAACAATGAGCAAGATTGAAGATATATTGAATGAAGGTTGCAATGTTTATAGTGGCGACATGGGAACCTTGTGCTTTTATGCAGGGCGAGATACTCATGACGCCATTTTGAACACTGCAACATGGTTAATACGGCTGCTAGCAGCGCAATATTTTATATGTGACTTTTTAAAAGTGATCCCATCAGTGGTGTGTCCCATCACCTAGGACCTCCAGATCTGAACTCTGTATAGTGTCAGCTAGTGGAATCCACCTCCATAGGCAAAGCTTTCAGAGCCTTTGTTGACGTCTTCAGTAAAAGGGAAGCAGACCAGCTTCCCCCACATCAGTTTTATGACTGACCATTTGTTTGATGGTGCCAAATGCCACTTTACCATCTTCACTGACCATTGGAACTTGGAATACCTCAGAACAAGTAAGGGATTAGCCCACATCAGGCCAGATGGGTTATATTCTCTTCCCTTTTCCAATTTCACCTTACCTACTTTCCAAGTTCTCGATTCAGAAAGGCTGATACACTCTCCTATCAGTTCCCTCTGGATCACCCAGTTTCTTAGGACGCTATTTTTCCTTGGTTATTTTCTTCTCACATGCGCAGACTTCTATGCCTGGTCAAATGATGACCTTTAGACAAATCAGGATTGCCTAGGCAACCCCTGCATTCCAAGGATGGTCTTTTCCTCTTCTGAGATCATGTGTTTGTTCCTACAGCTCTATGAATAGAGATTCTGTAGGTCTTCCACAATAATTCTGTGGTAGGTCTCCCTGGCATATTTTGAAGCATATTATAGTGAACCTACCCAAATGAAAATCCAGTTACGAAATGGCAGATAATTTCTCTCTAAATGAGAAGCAACCAACCCTAGACGTAGGTGTTGGCCTTATTAGGCCTCATCGGTGAGATGTAGCTGATCCCCCTGAGGACTCCATGCCTTGGTGCTCCTATTGTGACTCCTTGTTCACAAGTGCCTAGAGGGATCAGCTGCACCTCACTATTGAGGCCCAGCAAGGCCGAAACGTACATCTGGGATTAGTTGCTTCCCTCGTTTAGAATTGTCTGGCATTTTGTAACATGACTGTCATTTTGTCAGGACCAGTATGATAAGCTTCAGAATATCTCTTTTCTGTGTATAGCAATTCTAAGCTAAACCCGATTGCACTCTGGGTGCAGGACACATCCTAGCGAGCTGTTTGCATACCTTTGTTTGTTCACCAGCCTAGCTGAGAATCTCTGACCTATACTTTTGCATAATTTAAATCAAGGGAAAAAAATTTTTGGCCCCTAGAATGCCGTTGATTTGCTCCATGACTGCTCCTCATTACTTCTGTGAATAAGACCCATGGACACTTCCTCCTACTTTGATCCTAGTGCATTGTGCCCAGATAATGCTGTGTGTATGTGGTGAAGGCACATCTTGTGACATACTGCCCCTAGTGTCTCAGGATAGGTTACAACACGTGACGTATGATACTTTCCTTTTGCACATCAAAGTAATAGTGATGTGGGGAAAGCTGTTCCTGTTGGTGTGTGAACTGTTCAGATCAGTGATATATACATTTCTTGTCTCTCTCTCTCTCTCATATATATATATATATATATATATATATATATATATATATATATATATATATTATAATATAAAATAATCTGTGTATTCAGTGTCTGTGTGTTCATTCCCTATAGATGAATCCAGTAACAGAAATCCACCAGAAAGACATCCCATCCGTCCTTATACACAGGACTGTACAGAAGAAGAAAACGGGATCACACAGGATTATCAGGTAGAGAACTGCAGGCTTAAAGAGACAGTAACCCTTTATTTTGACTTTATATAATCAGCAAATCCAGAATATGTAACATTTTCTGTGCTTTTTATTATTGCTTTTTTAATCTACTCCTATTTGTTTATACCATTATGTCCCATGGCAGTGAGCTCCCTGGATCTGTTTGCAGTGAGCATTTTGTCAGGGACTGGGAAAGCAGGGAGGATGAAACAATGTAATAACATACAATGTAAACAAGAAAGCATACAGAGCGCTTAGTGCTGCAGGGATAGTGCTACATTGTATTATATCCTACTTTGATGGTCTACTGACCTGAAAATGCTCTGGGAACGGAGATCCAGTGAGCTTACTGTCAGGGACATAAAAGCAAAAAAAAATTCATAATAATAGTTATGTGAACATTAAAATAATAATGACAAGTATAAGAAATGTCATTCTACATATTATGTTATTACAGAATGTGTGAACTCAAAATAATGGGTTACTATTCCTTTAAAAGCCCTAAAAGGAGATTTTTATGTCTTTACTGATAAATCATTTTCTCTTAGTCCTTGTGGAACACAGGGACCACGGGGTAAAGTATCTTCCTCTAGGTGGCAGAGCACTTCCACAAACAGTTCTCTGGAGGTGGAGACTCCCCTCCAGCTCCACTTTACCATCGCCTAGAAGCCTCCATTTCATTGTTATGGAGTAGGAGTAGGTTTCTTACCCACCCAGGGTTGCTTGGATTTGAGAGGAGGGCTCTCAGAGGGAGTAGAAGCCTTGTGTTCATACCTATACTGGTGGAGGTAGCTAAAGTGGCAAAATGTCCACTTGAGAGTAACCTGGGGCGGCAGAGCAGTTACCTCCAGTAGCGCGGCTACAGACAGAACAGATGCTTGCCCACAAACAGACGAGAAATAGAGAGATGTCTTAGAAGAATGATCAACAGACCAAATCTTTAACTAGAAGGCACTGTGCTCTGCGAATGACAGTGCTAAAGACTTGCCAATGAACGTGACCATGTCTAAAACTGCTTCACTAAGATGTGCATTGGCCTCAACCATCTTAGCACCCTCTGTAATAAGAGGACATTACTTAGCACCCCACAGCCCACTGTATTAAAACATCCCCCTGCAGTAACAATCAGCTGTGTGCATGAAATGCTTTCATGAGGCCCCATCTTAAATGCAGCAGTCAACAGTTCAGATGGGATGGAAAAGCATGGACCACATGGTATGGTGAACAGTACAGATATTAGCCTGAAAGAGAGAGAAAGGGAGGAAAAGTCTGGGGGAATGGAGGGAGGAAGAAGATGGAGGGGATATCATACATAGCTGTATAGTTGTGATGATGAAAAAATACATGAGTCCATCTAGTTCTGCCCTTGCTGTATATCCTTTTTAAAGGGGTAGTAATGTCTGCCATAAAGTAGCTCTCCGAGTCTACACTATTGTATAACTAACTCAATGTGCTATGTTTAATCACTTACTTTTATGTAGTTTCAAAGATATTACATGTAAAAAGATCTCCCTGCCGCCCCTTCTGGCTGCGTCACACTTCCTCTATCTGTGGTCCAGATGGAGAGCAGTGAGGGACAAACTTCAGTAAGCAAAGGAAACTCCTGCCTCCTTTCATCAAGGGGGGCGGGGTTTTCCTTATACTTGCTCACTGAAGTGTGTCCCTCACTGCATCCGTGCACTCCCATGACCGGATTGCAGCTCCAAGAGGAGGCTGCCTGAAGGGGCAGGAGGGGGATCACTATCTTTGTAACTACATAAAAATAGGTGATTAAACATAGCTCAATGGGTTAGTTTTACAATAGAGAAGACATGGAGAGCTACTTTATGCAGACATTGCTATCCCTTTAATGCAGAGGAAGGCAAGCAAAAAGTCCCATTCAGACCATGTCCAATTATGCCCCAAATGGGGGGAAAACACACCTCCAAAACATAATAGAATTTCTCTGTTGCTCAGTCTTATCTGTATAGAAATCAACTGTCATAATTCTCTGTTTTTAGCTAAAAGAGTCATCCAATACAAGTTTTCCACACCTTTACTGCAAAAAATCCCTCCCTTTGTTTGCTGTATGCCCCATTCCTAATAAACGCTCTGTAAAGAGTTCCCCAGAAAGTTCTCTGTATTGTCTTTGAATATATTTGTAAATAGCTATCATGTCCCCTTTTAGATCTCTAATGTGAATATGCTTAAAGGGATAGTAATGTTTCATAATAAAAGCAGCTCTAATTAATCATCATAGTATTTGGACTTTGGAGAGTGTTATTTCTGTTGTGTCAGAGTTGTAGTTCAAGAGTAATTCAATGATAAAGTATCCCCCTCCCGCCCCTTTTACTGATGTAACACTGCTCAGCCAGATCAGAATGGAGGTGCCCAGGTAGACTGCAGAGAGGGACAATCTTCAATTAAGATAAGGGAAAAACTTGTCAATGGGGGCAGGCCTTTCATTGTTCTAATAGGAAGAAGATTGTCCCCTTCTGTTATCTGTCTGGTCTATGGACTGCATTCCACATCTGAGAAGAGATGGCTTACACTAGGTAAAAGGGGCGGGAGGGGAAGCTGCTTGTGAATATCTCTCAAACCATAAAGGTTTGAGGGATAAGACTTATATCGTTCTTCATGTTTTTTTTAATGCCTACAAAATAAAATAAAGATAAAACAAAATATTGCTATCCCTTTCATTTCGCTAGTCTTCCAATTACTTTGTGATTTTTATATGTAGATCTCTGTACACAAATTCTAGTTCAATAATGTGTATTTTATGAAGAGGGGAGCCTTTGCTCTATATGTTAAGAGGATTTAAAAGGTACTTATAGAGGTAGAATTATTATTGCCTCCCGTCTCTCTATCCCTCGTTTTATCCATGATCATTTCTTATTTGCAGCAGCTGACACACTGTTTGAAGTATGACTTTGAGCACTTCTCAAATCCTTCTTTAACAAGCACTCTCTAAGTATTGTCCATTTAGTGTAGAATTTGGAAGTATGAAGGAAGAGGAGGGAGAATGAAAAGGGAAGGTGGGATACGATAGGAAGATGCAGAAGATGGATTGTTGGATGGAGGAAGATACTGAAAGGTGGAAGGAAGATCTACAGTGGTAGAAGCTGATGGGAGGAAGATGTTGGCGAGAGTATGAAAAAAGGAGGGAGAAACTGGATTATTAAGTATGAAGAGAAAATATGGAGGGAAGGGAATATGAAGAATTAATCAAGAGAGGAAGGGTTGGAGGGAGGAATGAAGAAGATAAAGGAATAGGGGGTGGAAGAAGCAGGAGGGAGGAAGAAAATGGAGGAATGGAGCTAGGGGCAAGTTTGACTAGATGGAAGAAGATGGAAGGAATGAGAAATGGAAGAAAAATAGAGTGATGAAGGAAGTAGAAGTGGAGGGAAGATGAGTGGAAGAAGTTGAGAGAACAAGAACATAGAGAGATAGGAGGAAGGATAGAGGAAGACCATGAAATGATAAAGAAGGAAGAGCTGAAGGAATAAGATGATGTGGGATGGATGGAGGAAGATGTGGGAGGGAAGATGAGTGGAAGAAGTTGAGAGAACAAGAACATAGAGAGATGGGAGGAAGGAGGAAAGATAGAGGAAGACCATGAAAGGATAAAGAAGGAGGAGCTGAAGGAATAAGATGATGTAGGAGGGAGGGAGGAAGATGTGGGAGGGAAGAAGGAAAAATATAGAAGTTGGAGAGAGGAAGGAGATGCAGGGAATAAGATGAGAGAGAGCAAAAGCAGGAATGGAGGAACAGGAAAAAAGTGTTTATTTAAAATAATAGGTATAGAAAATTTGCTACTATTGAAATCGACAGGACTCTCCTCATCCATTGTTGCATTTCTGTTTATGCCATGTTGCCTGTGCTGTGCATCTCAATGCTGCACTGTGCTGTGACACTTGTCCTGTGATGTCTGTACTACTCTGTGTCCTTGAAATTGGCTCAGTGCACATGATCACTGAATGCTGACAATGTGGGAGAGAGAACTAGACATTCTACACTGGGTGCTGAGGGCCTTGTCTGCTTCAGTAGTAGTAAGCTTACTGTAGATTTTTCTTAAATAAACTGTTTTTTTTTCTCCCTTCTACTTCCCCACACACACAAGGCCTAGGACAATAGTCCCCTTTGCCCACAGTAGCCTTTAGCGGTTTTAGTAGCAGATAAAAATTAGATAATGTTTGTCTGTAAGCAAGAGTTTGTTATGAAATATCAGCTTATTATAGCAGTAGATGTTTTGTTTATTTTATTTAGAAAATGTTTTACCAGGTAGAATACACTGAGATTTCTCTTGCTAGCAAGTATCTCCTGGAGAGTTTTTACAGAAAAGGTACATATTTACACAAACAGAGAAACATGATATATACATAAATACATACTAAAAATGTATATACAGTGGAGGATATAATTAGTATGGAGAGCTGGAGTGAGCATACTGCTCAGATAGTCCTGTAGTTTTCCAAAGAACTGGTTGTATACTAAGCAAGAAAGGTGAAGGGCACATCTAGATTCCAGTGTTAGCCAATTTAGTTATTTAAACATATCACAGTGATGGATAGTGTCATTACATTGGAGGATAAAGTGGCATATGAGTTATACAGAGTGTCAGTTTTACCAAGATGGATTTGTGGAGCGGGATCATACCATGTCCTCATAGTCTATGACTGGCATTAAAGGGATAGTAAACCTTGAAAATAAGTTTATTTTATATTGTAGCCCTTAAAAAAACATGAAAAATGATATGTCTTATCTCCCAAACCTTTATGGTTTGGGAGATATTCAGAAGTAAAATAAAGTAAAGTTCCATTTTCCTGGCTGTTTCAGCCAAGTCTGCCATCTAGTGGACAGATTTGGAATTTGGTCCACAGATCAACCAGCAGCTCTTTAGCAGTGCCGAGATCACGATCTTTAAAGAGAACTACTTAATTGGAACTGTGTACAAAGTGTGCCTGGCTTGCAAGCACACTTTGTAGACCATTCCAATTAAGAAATTCTTTTTAAAGATCATGATCTTGGCACTTCTGGAGAGCCGCAGCCAGTCCTGGGACCGGATTTCAAATCTGAGAGCTAGAACGGTGACGTCACTCAGGGGGAAACTTTGCTTCTGAATAACCTTTATGGTTTGGGAGGTAAGACTTATATAATTTTTCATGTTTTTTTAAGGGCTACAATATAAAATAAACTTATTTTCAAGATTTACTATCCCTTTAACATCTGTTGGAACAAATTATTTTCTTACCACAGGACTTAAACAGTGCACCTATTTTGGGATAATGTTTGGATGTTAATTTATTAATATGTAACCCAAACGTGAATTTTGTAGGTGTACACTGGGGCCAAGTCATGGTTAGACTCTGTTACAATGAATAGATGTGTATTATGGAGATTATGTAGTTTTTGCTTTCTACCAAATACCATTGTGACCATTTTCTTGGTGTTTAAGAACCGTTTGTTCTTAGCTATTCATCTATTAACTTCAGAGAAATTGTGCTGTAATGCAGTCTCAAGTTGATTTTTGGAGTAGATTATGGTGTCTTCTGCACACGTGTGCATAGAAGAGGCTTTGCTGGGCAGATCATTTATAAATAAGAGAAAACAGAGGAGGCCCAAGAATGGAGCCTTGGGGAACGCCACTTGTTACTTTGAACGGAAGGGAAGTATTGCCAGCAACAGACACACATTGCGTTCTGTCTGATAAATAGGATCGGAACCAGTTTAGAGAATGATTACTCAATCTCGAACTTTCAAGTTTCCTTATCAGAATACTACGGTCTACTGTATCAAGGCCTTTGCCAAATCTAGAAAAATAGCTCCAGTGGGTTCACCATTTTCCATGCCAGTGCATATCATTGCATACTTTTAGGTGGGTGATTTGGATGAAAGCCTGATTTTAAATGGGTGAAAAAACAATACAGTTGGTTAAAAAAAAAAAAAAAAAAAAGTTGCCTGTGGACACATTTTTCTAGGTATTTAGAGAATGTAGGGATATTGGTCTGTAATTTGATACTACATTTTTATCCCCACTTTTCTGGATAAGTAAAACTCTAGCCACTTTGTAGGCTTTGGGCATATACCCTGATGACAGAGGCATTAATTAGAGATGCAGTAGGATGCTGGTAGTTGGTCAGGCCCAAATTGCGATTTCATTTTTGTGTTGAGAAGGTGGTCATATATTTCACTATCCTTTACTGGCATCAGATTGAATTCACTGGCATCATTGGACCAGGTTATAGGTGACCGAGACTGTTCCATGCACGTTTCTCCTTCAGAATTACCTTTGTTCTGTGTAAAAAGCGGTCACTGTGTTTGTGTATAGAACAAAAGGTTAGGGGTTGATTAACCCCTTAACGACCGGCCGCGCAGGCACGCGGCAGTCACTAAAGCACCACAGAGCTTTTTTTTTTTCTTTTTTTTTAGAATCCGATTCCAGACTCCCAGAACGGCGTGCAGCCGTGGGGGGAGCCCGGAACTCCATGATGGTCGTTCAGTCAGATTTACCCATGACGTACTATGACCGTCAAGGGTCGTTAAGGGGTTAACGACAAATATTTTATCTGGATTTTATTTTTATTTCTCATCAAGCTTGTAATATGTGTATTATAATTTAGGTTTGTGACTTGCATGACCTACGTGACACTTTTATTTTTATCACAGATGGAGCCAGAACATGTGATCTTTCCCCAGAAGTGTAAGGAGGAGGAAATTCCTACACCCATCAGCACAGGTGAGATATAAACAATAACTATATAATATGAATAAAAATGGCATAAGGTATTTCAAATGAAAAGAAAGTATATAAAGGGTGGATGGACTCTGGGTAAAAGGGTTAAATTAAGGTATTAAAACACGTGTTTGCTATAGATTGAATGTAAAGAATATGTATGTATTTGAAACGAAGGGTTGCCCAGACAAGATACTAGTAAAATTTGCAAGTAAAACATTTGTTTGTTTATTTATTTATTTTCAGGCTGAAAGTTTCTATACATTCTTCTTGGAGGAAATGGCTATATTATCTTATTGTGCAGGGAAGATACAAGTCACTTAGAATGTTTAGGGATATCTTAGAGGTTTTGATTTAACAAGGTGAGGGAGGACATTGATCAGGGGTAGAGAGCAATGGACAGGTGAGAGGAATGAAGGGGGGGTTAGGGAGAGATCTGTATAATGGGAGTGACACTGAATGGGAAGAGAGAGCTGCTGAGGTGGGGGAAGAAATATCAGAGGGACAGAGACAGACATGGTGTCAGTCTGTTTTCTGGACTCGCCTCTCCCTGGGCTTGAACCAGTGACCATTAGGTTTTGGGTTCTGTGTCTTCCACTGCTGTCACCAGAGGATCTCTTCGTTAGAAGGATGGACTGTACCCTGTTATCCTTGTACTTTTGATGGATCCAGGGTCAGCCTCCAAGCACCAACTAATTTAATGACCTCAGGTGTACCCAGTTTTGGCAGCCATTTAAGCCAGCAGCCTGTGCTCCTAGCGTTTAGTTTTTAGCATTGGTGGTGAAGACTCTGTTTTGCTTTATTTGATTATCATTTTGACGTCGGCTTGCCCTTTGACTTCACTTGAACTCCTCCTATACCCTGACTTAGCTTGCTTTGCGCCTGTTTCGACGTATTTGCTTTTCTCGACTACTTCTTAGTCTTCCCTTCCAGTCTCTGTTTTCCCTAGTCTACCAGTGTACCTATCCTGGTCCAGCTTCACGGCCAGCACCTTTAATATGGTTTTGACTGCAGTACTGGTATACAGTTTTCCGGGTCCACTCCCCAGCCTTGAACTCAAGCTTTGCTCGCTAGCTTCATCTACATAGACAGTGAGCCTTAGGCTTCTTATCAGCCCTTTGCCCTGCCATCAGAATCAAGTCTCCTGTATTCCTGACAGAACAACTGAGCCAGTATGGATCCCACGAGGCTAGCTCAGGCCCTAAGTTGCTTGACACAGAAGCTGGAATCCTTTTCCCAGGCTGTGGTTGACCTGCAGAGTGACATGGCCCTATTGCATGCTCAGGTCCACGATGTATGTTCCCTTGGTCCTTCTTTTCCATTTCCAATGATCTTTACTGCACTTATTCCAGTCTCACCTGGTATCCCCTTGCCAAATACATGCCTTAGACTCTGTCACGGTTTTCAGGCAAAGAAGGACAGACATAAAGAATATATAAATATAACCACCTTTATTAATAAAAATAGCAATAATGGTAAAGCCCACACAGAACCCCAGACACAGGCTGATAGGACCCACGGTCCTTCCCGGAGCTGCACACTGCGCTGTGTATCGCACTACTGCGAGAAACCGAGACTAGGGGAGCAGCTCGAGTGGGACGTCAGTGAGAATAGTATTGTATGCATAAGTCACCACTTCTGTCTGCGATCAGAGGCAACAGGGAGCAAGAGCAGGCCAGAGCCACAGAGCATCTGGACTACAGGTCAGGCAATCTAGTAGTGTATGGAGCAAGTAGGCGGCCAGAGCCACAGGTCAGACAAACCGGGGATTACACAGAGCGAGTAGAGCCAGAGCCACTGGTCAGGTAAACCAAGGACTACACTGAGAGAGTAATAGCCAGGGCCCCTGGTCATGCAAACTGGGGACTACACTGAGCGAGTAGTAGCCAGGGCCTCTGGTCAGACAAGCCGGTAAGTAATACTTAAAATGTAAAAAAAAAATATGTTGTAGGGTTTATCACCCTGAGTAAAACAAGAGTACTCCCACTGCTGAAAGGTGTTTTATGCAAAAGTTATTACAGCTCAAAGTTGAATTTTTAGGTGCAACATCACAGTGACCTGAAATTGTACAGTGGCGCTGTTGCTACACCATTGTATGGAGATTTATGGTCCCGGGACCAGAGCTGTCCATAGGATGGTGTAAAAACAGGCCACTAATATATTCACCTTTGAACTGTAATAACTTTTGAATAAAACACCTTTCAGCAGTGACAGTACCCTTGCTTTACTCAGGTGGATAAACACTACAATATATATTTTTTTACATATTAAGTATTACTATCCCTTTAAATCATTTTCTTTTAGTCCATGAAGAACACAGGACTCCCCCTCTGAGAAAAAGCTATTGGCTTGAGACACCGGGCAGTGGGTGGGTCCTCTTGGGTTCTCTACTCAGTTGGTTTCTTTCTCTTCTTTCAGTTCGGTTTTTCTATATGTTAAAACTGAGCTTAGCAGTTGGGGTAAAGTGGAAGGTAGGAGGGAGTCTCCACTATGTTATTTTTTTTTTGTAGGTACTGCCCCGTCGTCCTGAAGGAAGAAACTTTACCCTATGGTTCCTGTGTTCCACGTAGACTAAGGGAAAATGATTTAATGGGAAGTTCTCTAAAATCCCCTCTTTTTTCTATATTTTTGTGTATCATTCCTTCAGTATAAAAACAACACTGAGGAAAAAAAATGAACTCTACATCACAAGTTAATTAAAGGGTTAGTAATGTCCGCATATAAATTTGTTATATTGTAGATTTAAAAAAAAGACAATTATGTGGAGCAAGTCCCATCTCTAAAACCTTTATGGTTTGAGAGATATAACGTTTTATAGTTGCCTTCCCCTTGCGCCAACATCACACAGAAGGAGATCCCGATCCCGGGGTCAGCCAGCGGCTCTTCAGCAGAGCCGAAATGCCGATATCTAAAAATAAATACTTCATTGGAACGGTCTACAAAGTGTGCTTGCAAACCAGGTACACTTTGTAGACCGTTCCAATGAAGTATTATATAAAGGTTTGAGAGATGGGACTTGCGCCACATAATTTTTTTTTTTAATCTACAATGTACCATACAATTATATGCAGGTATTACAAACCTTTTATCAGGCAACTAACCCTTGATGGTTGCTTCATTGGCGGGTCTGTTTCCCTGGTAGAATATGGATTAAAGGGATAGTAATACTTTAAATGTAAAAAAATATATGTTGCACTGTTTATCCCCTTGAGTAAAACAAGGGTACTCCCACTGCTGAGATATTTTATTAAAAAATTGTAACAGCTCAAACTTGAATTTTTTAGGTGCAACATCACAGTGGCCTGAAAATTTACAGTGGCGTTGTTGCTACACCATCCTATGGACTGCGCTGGTCTGTAGACCATAATTCTCATTAGGATGGTGTAGCAACAGCTCCACTGTAACTTTTCAGGCCACTGTGATATTGCACCTAAAAAATTCAAGTTTGAGCGGTTATCATTTTTTAATAAAATATCTCTCAGCGGTGGGAGTACCCTTGTTTTATTCGGGGGCATAAACCCTACAACAGGGCTTATAATGCGAAGTCCTTTGCTACTAGCCAGACCTGAAAAGTTACTCGTCACTGCAAGCCAAAACATACCCACCAGGGCTAAATTTTCACTCGCCATTGGCTAGTGGCAAGTGGAAATTTTGAGCCCTGCCCTACAACATATATTTTTTTACATCTTAAGTATTACTATCCCTTTGAAGAAACTGAGGCTACATTGTGAGCTCTGGTAAATCAGCAGGAGTGTAGAGCAGGGGTCCCAAAAGTGGATTCTAGGGCTCCCCTGTTAATCCCCGGTATGGACTCTAAACTGCCAGACTTGCAGCGTATAGAATTATATGGATACGTTTTCTAATCCAACCCCATCAGTTTATGTTGCTGCACTCGTAAGCAGGTAAAGTTTGTTGCTGGGAGCCACAGATTTCTGTGTTGGGTGCAGCCCACCTGTCAACTGGAGTGATCAGTTTTCTGATTTTCTGAACAGCTGCCATTTTAGTCTGCACAGCACAGTGCCAGATTTTAGTAAATCATGTTTCTCCTTTAAAGTAGAACTGTCAACTGCCTTAAACCCCCACGAATAATTTCCAAATACATGTGGGTAATAGAAACGCTTTCCTGATAGCTGAAACATACCCTACGTTTTGAGCTCAGATGAAGGAGAGAGTGGCCATCTTGACTGCTTTGAACATGACTGGCAGTGCTCTCCCAGCCATTCACCTGCACCGTTTCCCCTTTGTCTCCTTAACCGATCTGTCAGTGTGTCTACAGAGACATAAAGGAGCAAGCCAGACAACAAATACACAGTAAAAAGCAATGTCCTGTCCATATCAGTGTAGGACGTTACTTTTTACTGTGTATTCGTTGTCTGGCTTGCTCCTTCATGTCTCTATAAATGCACTCCATGGGAAACATGGGAAGGAGGTGAGCGGGCATACAAGGCCACAGGGGGACCACCGGCATTATGGTTAGATCCCTGCAGTACAACTTGTACCACAGGCAAGCAGCTCCATGTTGACATCACCACTGCATTTTGTAAGTAAATTTATTAAAAAACAGAGCGATTTAAAAAGAATAAAAAATAAATAAAACAAATTGCTTGACTACTTACAGTTGTTTTTTCATCCATTTTCACATGGGATCATGAAGTGTATCCCTCAGATCTGAATAGTAACACCTCATTAAAATACTGTACCAGAGTCTTCTTTATATTAACAGAAACACAATGTAGTTCAAAAGTTATTCAGCTGTAAAGATCCCCAGCCCGCCCCTTTCTGGCCGCCTCCCTCTGGTTGTGCGACTCTATGGCTGCAGCGAGGGACAAACTTCATTCAGTAAGTATAAGGAAAATCCTGCCCCCCCCCCCCTTGATGAAGGAGGGCAGGATTTCCCTTTGCTTACTGAAGTTTTCCTTCGCTGCAGCCATCCTCACCAGCCTGCAGCTTCTGAGTGACTTCGTAAGAAGGGGCGGGGGATCTTTAGCGCTGAATGACTATTGAACTGCAAAGAAGTAGGATGTTTGACATGGTGCATTATGTTACTATACAGAAGACTCGGAGAAAGTATTTTAACCCCTTAAGGACCGGAAAAATCTGAGGTGGATTTCACTTAAGGACCGGAGCAATTCTGACCTTTTTGACTATGTCTTTGTTCAACAGCATTTTCCCTCTAAGTACTTTATTCCATGCACATAAATTATATACTGTTTTTTTACGCAGGAGTAGGGCTTTCTTTTGATACCATATTTATATGGATAACCCACCATTTACTTTATTAAAAAATTTTTCCTCTTTGGATCATTTGGGCGCAATGGGTTAAATTTTTATGGAGACTGCATGATAGGTATGACCGGTCAGTTATACCTACAAAATGGGCAGTTTTAAGTGGGCACTGTCCCCCCTGAGTGTGTATAAATGTATTACATGGCTCCACAACAATCACACTACTAATTTTGTTTCTTGACATGTTTGTTTTTTTAAATAAAATGTTTTTTGTAAAAAAAAAAAAAAAATTTCATTTTTTTTTTCTTTTTAAAAGTGTATTTTGCAGGACAGAAATTGACCTGCATCCAGTCAGCCTCCAGCACCAGCAGTGAAGGGGTTAATACCCCCAGCTGCTGCATTTTTTTCCACTAGGTGTCTCCTCTCTGCTTCTCTGTCCCTTACTTTGATCCTAAGGGACAGGCAGGTATAGGGGAGACACAGAGGCAGTATGCTTTGCATATTGCTTCATTCATTCAGAATGCCGGTACATGTGATCACTGCTGCAGCGATCACATGACCCGGCACAACTGAGAAGGACTGAGACTGAACGCTCCAGCACCGGAGAGCTCAGTCTCACTCTGGAATGAATGATAGCTGCGTGCACGGAGGCACGCTGCTATAATTTAACCCATGATGGTCCAGGACCATCATGGGTCCTTAACGGCATTCTACCCATGATGGTCCTGGACCATCATGGGTCGTTAAGTGGTTAATGAGGCATTATTAACACTTGAAAGCTGGTCATTTGACCAGACAGATAACAATGAGGGACAGTATTGTCTGTATAAGGAAAACCATGCCCCCTTGATGATGAGGTCACACATTATTGTCCCTTGAGATCTGAGGGAAGAAGAGTGATGTAAGGAAAAGTGGCAGTATGGGAAAACTTTAAAAGTAAAACTACAAAGATATGGATGTTTAGAACAGTATAGAGCATTGTAAAAAGTAGAGTGAATAATCAGATATGTCTTTACATCACTACATTGCTATCTAATTTCAGTGCTTCTCTTCCCAGCAGGTAAATGTATCACATGAGAACTATGAATTAAAACCTATCACATTTCACTTGCAGATCCAGGATGCTCTTTGAATTACAGTTTTGCTCAGAATGATGAAGGACCAAAGCTGGTTGGTGACAGTTCATCCAACGAGACTCTGAGAAACTGTGACCCAGTGTTAGATACTGAACAGACAGGGACAGAATACTTCCAAACACTTACTAATATGTGGACAGAAAGGGAAAAGAAGTACCTGGGCCCTGTTTTAGATCAGAAAACTCTCAGAGAAAATAAACCGTTTTGGTGTTCTGAATGCGGGAAATCTTTCACTTCATCTTCAGATCTGGATGCACATCAGAGGTCTCACACAGGAGAAAAACCATTCGTGTCTACTGAAAGCGGGAGATGTTTTCCCACAACCTCACATCCTGTTGTACGTCAGACAGAATACACAAGAAAGAAAAAAATTAAATGCTCAGTGTGTGGGCATAGTTTTACTTCTTCAAATCTTGTTGTACATCAAAGAACTCACACAGGAGAGAAGCCATATAGGTGTTCTGTGTGTGGGAAAACATTCGCTATAAATTCCACTCTTGTTAGACATATGAGAACTCACACAGGAGAGAAACCATTTAATTGTCCCGAGTGTGGGAAATATTTTGCTTCTTCTTCCCAACTTTCCGCACACCGGAAAACGCACACGGGAGAGAAACCATTTAAGTGTAATGTTTGTGAAAAAACGTTCATTTCCTCGTCGCAACTTGTTATACACCAGAGAATACATACAGGAGAGAAACCATTTAATTGCCCTGAATGTGATAAAAAATTTGCTGCAGCTTCCCAACTTTATGTGCACAGGAGAACTCACACAGGAGAGAAGCCATTTAAGTGTCCTGAGTGTGGGAAAACTTTCTCTTCATCTTCCCAGCTTGTTAAACACGAGAGAACTCACACAGGAGAGAGGCCATTTAAGTGTTCTGATTGTGGGAAGACGTTTATTTCGTCTTCACATCTTGCTTCGCACAAGAGAACGCATACAAGAGAGAAGCCGTTTAATGAATGGTTAATATAATGTAAGTGAAATGTGTAAATAATAATGTGAAATATCATATGAAATAATATATAACAAGATTAAAACCTAAGAATATGTATATTAAATAGAGCAATATGTGGTAATACATATAAATAAATCAAATAATGTGTGTGACGCAAATTATCATAAGTTTGATAAAATGTGAAATTTGGCTCTGAAAATATAACTAAATAATTAGTAAATGTGAAATTATTAAGAAAGTAAATTAAGTGAATAAAATTTCATAAAATGATAATATAATTAGATTAAAAACAAAATCTATAAATAATGCAGTGTGAAATACATATGAATACATAATGTGTGACTAAACACATAAAGGTTTGTTTTTTTGTTACAATATTGCCTTATGTTTTAAAGTGGATCTATCACATATAGATATCTAATGCTCATTAGATAAACTTTTTCGCTAAATGCTTTAATATGTTAGTCATTTTTGAAAAAAAACCCCGGTTATCTGAGCAAAAATTCAAGTTTAAAACATGCCCAGCAGCCTACTTCCTGCTTGCAGCACTGCCTCTGCTCCTGCCCCACTACCCAGCATCCTCCAATGACATGCTTTCTCTCTCTAAGCTGGAGCAATCTCATTGGCAGAGATCGATATCTAGCCAATGAGATCGCTCCAGCTTAGAGACAGACATCCTCCGTCATGTAACTCAGATTGATCCTTCTATAAAGAGGATCATGTAATGCTTTATTTTAATGCATGTTGTAGTTCAGTACAAATTCACAGGTAAAGGATCCCCCTCCCTTCCCTTTCCCCTGTGTCATGCTGCCTTTTTGAGCCAGCCGGATGGAGCGCAGAGAGGGACAGTCTTGTCCAAGCATAAGGAAAATCCTGCACTCCTTCGTCAAGGGGGAACAGGGTATCACTTATACTCTGTGAATGAAGATTGTCCCTCACTGCGATCTGTCTGGTCTCCCGACCGGATTCCACATCTTAAGGGAAGGTGGCTTGCAGGTTGTAAAAGGGGCGGGAGGGGGGATACTTTAGCATTGAATTTATATTGAACTAGAACACGGGGCATATTAAAATAAAGCATTACATGATCCTCTTTATAGGAGGATCAATCAGAGTTACTTTGGTTTGAAGACATTACTATCCCTTTAATCTCTCGAGGGTCATAGGAGTTGTGCGTTTCTCTACAATCCACTTCACATATCTCTGGTCCGAAATGGATTAAGGTGATATCACATTACAACAGGGCTGAAGAGAGTAATGGAACACTGGGCGGCAGGGACAATTTGTAGGAGGGACAAGATGATGAAAACAGTGAAAGACTCACAGTCTGTAAGTGGCAGTGGGGGTTGAATGAGACTGCTAGAAGGGCCGCTTTGTGTGGGATTGTATTTTATGACTGTGAGAGGTATGGTGCAGTGGAAACTTTGAGTGTCAGGTATCCAACGCATTGCTAGGAGGCAAAGTGGAGGGGGAGGGGAATGATGGTGTCAAGGGAGGAGATCCTATGAAAACCACGCCCCATGCTTACACCAATCGGACCGGCAGCATAGAGGAAATTTGTATAACTCCTCCTTACTGCCACCCCTGGGTGTGTTCGGCTTCGGACAAAGCTTGTCGGTCACATGACACTTCCTCTTTTTTTATATATTTATACATGTTTAGTCACACAAATTATTTGATTTATTTATATGTATTATCACATTCATCTATTTACATATTCTAGCTATTTATTATTTCCTTTGATATTTCACATTATTTAAATATTTCACTTATATTTACCATTCATTCATTTTTCTTTTTAATTTGTATAATTCTTATTTATTCTTTTTTTTTTTATATATATATATATATATATATATATATATATATATATATATATATATGTGTGTGTGTGTGTATAGCTTATTGTCTTATTATTCACTTTATTTATTATTGATTTGTAGTTTAACTAGTTAGTAAATAATATTCCAAATGTATTATTACTGTTCTTTTATATATTTGTAATAGCCATTTATTTTATCAATTTAGTGTATACATAGATAGAATAACTTATGTCACCAATTGATAGAACATATTTTATAAATTTTATTTATAATAGATTTGTAGTATGTGATATGTTTTTTTTAATTATTTAATGTCTCCATAGTCGATGGCATGTTTCCTATCCTCTTGTTACACACGTCGGTACGGTCTGTGTTATCGATCTTTAGTATACATATTTTAAAGGGATAGTAATGTTTCACAATAAAAGCAGCTCCAAATAATCTTCATAGTATTTGGTCCATGGAGAGTGTTATTTCAATACTGTCAGAGTTGTAGTACAAGAGTAATTGAATGATAAAGTATCCCCCTCCCACCCCTTTTACTGATGTAACATTGCTCACCTCAGAACAGCAAGACTGTCTGTATGGATCGCAGAGAGGGACAATCTAGGGTAAAACCTGTCAAGTGGGGCTGGATTTCCTTATACTCATAGTAAGAAGATTGTCCCTTGCTGTGATCTGTCCGGTCAAGAGACCAGATTCCACATCTGAGGGGAGGTGGCTTACACTAGGTAAAAGGGACAGGAGGGGGGCACTTTATCATTGTCCCAGAGAGGAACAATCTTCAATTAGTATAAAAGGGAAAAACCTGTCAAGGGGGGCAGGGTTTTTCCTTATGGTCACAGTAAGAAGATTGTCCCTTGCTGTGAGCTGTCTGGTTAAGGGACCAGATTCCACATCTGAGGGGAGGTGGCTTACACTGGGTAAAAGATTAATTGGAGCTGCTGTTTTTGTGAAACAATACTATCCCTTTAAATATTGTCTTCATGCTGTACCATCCCATACTGGCTTCCCCTTTATATCTTTCTAAAATAACATACATACATTTATTATGTTACTAGCTTACGAAGCTTGTGTGATTAATAAAACAAATTAAAAAAAAAAAGGCCCTTGCGGTTGCATGAATGACTAAATCAACATGTAATAGTTTATAGAAGAAGCGTGCTATGTAGGTAGACACTACAGAAGATATCCTAAACACTACAGAAGACATCCTAAACAGCAGTAGCCATTATGTGCTTTAGCCACTGCATTGCAGCCTGATGCATTGTATACATGTCTGGCACTAATAGTGTTAAAAAATTAAAAATAGACTTGTGTGTAGGACTATTTCCCCCTGATATCCAGTCAAATTCAGAAAGCAGGCAATGTTTTTAGACTGACTTGTGGAATTTTCAGTGCATAGCGCATTGTGTATTGCGGTGTTGTGTGTATGTGTATAAGGCCCTGAAATTCCTTGCAGAGATTTTCACAGACGCAGCCACTGCTGTGAAATTCACACCTCTGTGGTTGGATCAATATAGGACCTTTGGATAACTTCTTACTGCTGCCCGGGGTATGTCTGCCATGGTCGATGAACTTTGGTCATGGGATGTACTCTCTTTCAGTGTGTGTATGTATGTATGTATATATTTATCATGACTGTCTTGTGACCGAAATGTTGACCATCTGTTCATGACCATTTGCTTGCCTAATAAATTTGCAACAAGTCCCACAGGTGCTGCCCTCCTTTATACACTTTACATGGCAATGTACACCTGGGCAAATGCTTATTTGTGAGTGCTGCCACCTCTCCTGCAGAAAAAATAAATAAATAAATATATATATATAAATATGAGCTATATTAGCAATTACTGGCACAGCTTTGCCCGTGCAGATAATAAAACAATGACTAGCTTGTTGTCCTTAGCCCTTTCAGCTCCAAAAAGTGCAAAGCACTGCATTACACCACTTTCCATCAGTATGAGCGAGCGTGCTTGTGTGGGCGACAGCATGTGTCTTACTTGTATTGCATTGTGCTTGTTTTGAGTATAGCGTTGTGTATAGAGTTTTGCATATTGTGTTGGGCTTCTCAGAGTTTCATTCTAATTTTTAAAGGTTATAAATAACCCCCAAAATTGGAAGAGCCCTGGTCCTGATGGGTTCAGTAATCTCTATTAATAAAAGGAGAAGGCTGGCAGCATGCCAGATTCTCCTTCTCCACCACACACCCTCCTGGGTGGACAAACACACCCAGAGGCAGCAGTAAGGAGAAGATATTCATATCTCATCCATACTACCTCACCAGGAGATACAGGGTGCATGCCACTCCTGTCAAAATCTCTGTAAGAAGTTGGTCTGCCATTCCTTTTTCAGTCTTCAAAAAAAAAAAAAAAAAAAAAAAAAATGCATGACTGTCTACTCTCTAATGAGTCGACCGGCCATTATGTTGCAGTCTTCAAACACAAAAACATGCATAACTGTCACCGCACTTACAATTTATGTCGCCCTCAAAAAACACATGCAAATATCTTCCAACGAGCTCACTTTGCTCCTCAGTATACACATATGTTTGCAATCACTCACATCACCCTCACTTTTTCACTTTTAGCCTCACAAACAAACACATTTCAATATTTTGCACCATGTCGCAAGGGCTCACATCTGCCTTCCTTATGCTACTGTAAACATTCCACATGCCTCCCAATGAGACTTACATACTAACAAGATGGTTGCGATCAGGGCTTATAATTTTAAGTCCTTTGCTACTAGCCAGACCTGAAAAGTTACTCTCCACTGCAAGCCATAACATACCAACCAGGGCTGAATTTCTACTCGCCAGGGCTAAATTTTCACTCGCCATTGGCCAGTGGAAATTTTGAGCCCTGGTTGTGATCATTCACATTCCCTTCCCTCAATGCATACAAATTACTGTAAAGCTTCTGTAACTTCTTTCCCTTGCATATCTCCAAAACTATGTCCATCCCCCATTCAGACATTACATTAACAGTTTCTGTGCCATAGGCCTACCAAACTCTTCTCACTATTTTTACTCAGGTGAACCCTTCTATCACTATTTGCATGCCTTACATCAACAATTTCACTGCCACAGGCCTACGGAATGCCTCACTTGCTTTACTCCACGTACATACCTCAACCACCCTTATCAACATTAAGACACCGCTTATGCCACCCAACCCTTCAATTACTATATGCACCACTTACATGAACGTTCTGTCGTAGAAGCATACACAAGCCATTACGACAAAATAACTTCTCTTCTCCCGGAATTTGGAATTCCCTCAGTCAGTCAGTCTTCCTAGGGGCTCCAGCTAGTATATATTTACAGCCCAGTTAGGGGTGGCATTTGCCAGGGGTATTACCACCTTATCTAAGTAACACCTTATCGAAGTATGGAGAGTTAAACAATGAGAGAAAATATGTATCCAATAGATCCCTTACAGATATCTATTATAAGCCAGTCCTGTTGTGTGGAAGAGCAATTCTCATACTGTCTCCCCTCACAATTTTAACCCCTTGTGTGGTATGTACTAACCAGGGCTATTTAACTGGAACTTCAAATCCTATGCAATCTCCCAGTTCAAGTTTAACCCCTTATGGTATGTACTAGCAATTAGCCATATATAACACCCTTTTCCAGTCTCCAAATTGCTTACCTCCCCCATCTCTCTCCTAAATCTCTGTCTGTTTCTTATCTGATGTTTTAATGGTGTCACAGCTGATTGTTTTGCACTGGACTCACCCTGAGTGCAATTTGTAATTCCCTCAGTCAGTCTTCCTAGGGGCTCCAGCTAGTATATATTTAGAGCCCAGTTAGGGGTGGCATTATGCCGGAGTGACATTTGCCAGGGGTATTACCACCTTATCTATGTAACACCTTATCGAAGTATGGAGAGTTAAACAAGAGAGTTGAACAGGAGAGTGGACAGGAAAGAAAGACAGCCGCTGCAGCACACCTACTGATTAACACAGGCAAGTAAACAAAAAGGAATAAAGTGGAATTGGAGAGAATAGATAAAATAAATATTGCAAGTATAAAATTATTTTTAATCTCAGCTGGTTTCTGTCTACCTGTATGTACCCTGCATGCCAACATGAACATATTACTTCTATCTGTACTAACCATTCCACTATTAATACAGATTTCCTCTTATCCCTGCAACCATGCCCCGCACCATAATATAATAATCCACCATGGACTACTGCATACATGTGCACTTCCCTTTGAATACTGGTGGAGAGTATTAAAAACAAGCTCACCCAGCCCCAGTAATTATAGCAACAGATGCACCCTCCCACTATATGCTCACAGAAAACAAATCAATAAATTTTTATGTGTTCAATTACTTGCCTTGGCAAATGACATAGAAACCAACCCTGGCCCTCAAATAGCAATAAATGGCAACCTCACCTTTAAAAATGGTCTGTCTTTTGTGCACTGCAACATACGCAGTATACTGCCCAAAATGGATGAACTAAAAGCATGGTGTTACGCATACAAACCTAAAAAATTCTTATTCTTACTGAATCCTGGTTATCTCCAAAAATACCTGATACTGCTGTTGCCATAGATGGATACTCATGCTTTAGAAAAGACAGTGCAAAGCGAGTAGGAGGGGTAATCATATACATACAGGAATCAGTAAACATTACACTTCTAAATGACTATCATAACACTGATTCTTATGAATACATTGCTGGCAAAATTTGTCTTCCATACTCAAAACAAATCCTAATTGCTGGCATCTACAGACGGCCAAATACACCAGCACATTCCCTTTCAGACACCTAAAGGAGATTGCCACTCAAAACAAGAAAAGCAAGCAGATGGTTCTTGGAGACTTTAATATTAATTGGCTAGACTCCAGGAATGAAAAATGTTGTTCATTGTTTAAAACATTGAACTTATCACAGCTAATATCCTCCCCTACTCGCATAAATCTTAAAACATCCAACCATACTCTGCTAAACTGGATCCTTTCATCCTGCACAAGCAGAATCCAAGATTCAGGTGTAATAGCAAACGTGTTTAGAGATCAGTCCATAGTTTACTGTGTCCGCAAAATAAAACCAGTCAAGTCAAGTTCCAAAGTCATACTCACAAGATCATTTAGAAAATGTAAACTTCAGTCCTTCCTAAATGATTTAAGAAATTGCTCATGGCATAGATTACATCTAATACCAGACCTAGACTCAGCGATTTAATTTTTTAACTTGGAATTCTTACAGGTCTGTAATACCCATGCCCCACTAAGGAAGGTCAGGGTTAGGGGGGCAAATCTACCCTGGGTCTCAGTTGACTTGATTCTATTATACAGTTTCAGAGATGCCTTATGGACAAAATTTAAACAAACTGGCCTCGCATATGATCACACTGCATACAGACAATTAAGGAATACATGTATAAAAAACAAACAAAATTAGCAAAAGCACAATATTTTACTGACAACTTAAACAGTAACATTTCAAAGCCAGCCAACTTTTGTAAGGTTATTAAAAACCTCTACAACCCTCCTAATCATTCTCCCCCGTCAGCTATAACCGTAGACAAAGAAACAATACAGTGCCCCATAGCCAATGCATTTAACAGCTACTTTGTTGGATGTGCCAGCACCCTGATTACACAAAACAAAGATAACTCGGAAGTTCAGCCATCTGCAGAACACTCACTGGCACCTGTTGCCCAGTCCAGTTATGAAAATTAACTACATTTCATGCCAGTAAATGAAAGAGAAATATATGATCACCTCCTCAACCCAAAAATGAAATCCCAATCTAACCCTGACAAACTACCAGCAATGCTATTAAAGCTCAGTGCCATTGTAATGGCCAAACCGATTGCATCTTTAATTAATGCCTCTTTGGCAACAGGGTATATGCCCAAATCCTGGAAGGTGGCTAGAGTTGTGCCTATCCACAAAAGTGGGGATAAAAATGTAGCATCAATCTACAGACCAATATCCCTACTCCCCACTTAATCCAAAATCCTACAAAAATGTGTACATGTGCAACTAAATAAATATTTCCAACAGACCAGTTTTTTCACCCCTCTTCAATCAGGCTTTCAACCAAATCACTCAACAGTCACGGCCCTCCTAAAAGTAACCAACAATATCCAGACGGGCATGGAAGATGGTGACCTCACAGGAGCTATTTTCCTAGATTTTGCCAAGTCCTTTGACACAGTAGACCATAATATTCTTATAAACAAACTCCAAAGATCAGGACTGGGTAATAATTCTTTAAACTGGTTCCGATCCTATTTATCAGACAGAATGCAGTGTGTGTCGGTTGCCGGCAATGACTCCCTTCCACTCAAAGTAACAAGTGGAGTTCCTCAAGACACCATTCTTGGCCCTCTTCTATTTTCTCTTTTTATAAATCATCTGCCCAAGGTTTGCAAATCATCTTCACAAATCATCTTCAGTACACATGTATGCAGACGACCCCATACTCTATGCTAAAAACTCAAACATATCACATCTTGAAACCATATTACAACATGATTTCTGCAAGGTTGAAATTAATCGTAAATTGGCCCCAGCGGACTCCTACAAATATCTTGGTATGTGGCTTGACCTCAACCTCACTTTTGGTCATCATAGTGACAAATTAACCTCCGAGCTTTATCCCAAAATCAGTACTCTTTTCAGACACAAATCATGTTTAAGTCCTCAGGTTAGAAAACATATTGTGCAATAGATGTTGCTGCCTGCCATAGACTATGGTGATGTAGTTTATGCTCCAGCTCCAGAAATTCTTCTAGTAAACTTTGACACCCTGTATAATTCAATATGCTGCTTTAGCCTCCAATGTAATTACACTACTCATCTCTGTGATATGCTAAAAGAACTAAATTGGTTAACACTCAAATCTAGACGTGCCCTTCACCCTTCTTATTTAGTACACAACCACTTCTCTGGAAAACTACCACACTACCTGAGCAGTATGATCATTCCTGCTCTCCATGCTAACTATAACCTCCGCTCCACTGATAACAACTCACTGCGTATACCACAATACAAAAGAGAAGCAGGAAGATCTGTCTTCTCCTTCAAAGCTCCAAAGGCCTGGAGCAATCTGCCTGAAATAATCAAATCTGCTCCCAGTCTAAAGTCCTTAAAAGTAAATGCTTCTTTATATCTAAAAACATAGTGTAACTATATAATTTTAATATTCCTTATGTATATATATTCATATGTGTATGTATATATAATATGTAATATATAATGTTTCTCAATATGTGTAAATATGCAACCCTTTACTGAAAACTATCCAGGACATACTTGAAAATTAGATACATCTCAATGTATTCTTCCTGGTAAAACATTTTCTAAATAAATAAATAAAAATGAATCTCTTACAGCTAACATCTAGCCCATTACACAGTGAAGCGCCTAACTCGCACATACCTCTTCAACATCAGAAGCCACGCTTCTCACAAGTTGCCTCTTGCTTATATGTTGTAATGCCACCAATCCATTGACCTCCTACTGACAGCCCTCGCGCTACAAACTCACTTACTGACTGGCCTCCACACCTTGAAGCCCTACGCTGTCATTGACAAATATGAAGCATCGCCAAAACGATCAATTCATAAACGCCTGTCATTGTACAAAAAAATGTCACCCATGTGAAAATCCATATACAACATCCGCATATATTATTTTACGGCCATCTCTTTATTTGAAACAGACTGTATATTCATATTATCAACAGAATTCATCCAGCCTTACAAGCATTCAGACAATAAATATGCTTGCACATGCGTCAATAAATATGCTTGCACATGCTTTTGAAGCATGTTTTTACATTCAGAAATATTAGGAAAAAAAAACAAATACATATTCAGAAGCTCAACATGTGCAAAAATGAACAATCTTGTTGTGTAACTGGGAGTTTGGTATGGGTATTTTGTCCGTTGGGTTCTGATCCAGCTTCTCCTATCTACTTCCTGGCGCCTTGTATTTAAATGGAACTGGATTTCCATCCAGTTACCCTTACGCTGGTGTCCAGTGCCGTTCAGTTTCTTTGCTCCTGATCTTAGTGTATGACCATGGCTTGTCTGACCATCCATCCTGGTGCTGACCTGTGGCTCTGTCTGACTACTCTCTTGTGTTACCCCCTTGTAGTGGACACCCAATCTGGTGCAGACCTGTGGCTCTGGCTGACTACCCGCTCCGTGTATGACCCTGGCTTGTCTGACCATCCATCCTAGTGCTGACCTGTGGCTCTGTCTGACTTCTCTCTTGTGTTACCCCTTGTAGTGGACACCCAATCTGGTGCAGACCTGGGGCTCTGGCTGACTATCCAACCTGGTGCTGACCTGGGGCTCTGTCCAGCTACCTTTTTGTGCTACCTCCTGGTTAGTGGACATCCTATCTGGTGCAGACCTGTGGCTCTGGAAGATTCTGACCTTACTGACTGCAAGCGTGAGTCTCTCCTGTTGCCTTTCCGTCAGGAGACGGCCTTCTCCTTGCTGGGTGCAGGAGTGAGCCAGTCGTCTTCCCGGTTACCATCTTTATGGGAGACCTTTCAGACCTCTCTGGCATATGAGACTACCATTGGCTTCGGCCTAGTCTCTGCAGTCTGGAAATCTGGAGACATACTCCTATTTCTGATAGAGTCCCTGCCTCTTTGGTTACCTTCTGCTATATCCTGAGTATTGCTATATTTATTGTACCCTTATTTTAATAAAGGTGAATTTTATTTTACTGTCTGACTCCTGTCTTTGCTTGCAAACCGTGAAAACATGTAAAAATTTATTTTTATCAGTTAACAAAATGCATAGTGTGAACAGAAGAAAAATCTAAATCAAATCAATATTTGTTTCCTTCAAAGCAGCATTAATTCTGCTAGATATACTTGCACATATACTAGGCGTATAATCAGGTGCATGATTAAACAATTATACCAAACAGGTGCTAATGATCATCAATTTAATATGTGGGTTGAAACACAATCAACTGAAACAGAAACAGCTGTGTAAGGAATAAAACTGGTTGTCGAACAGCCAAACTTGGCTAACAAGATGAGGTTGCTGAAGACCGTTAAATGTCAAAAGTCATACACCATGCAAGACACAGCTACAGGACACAAGGTAGTTATACTGCATCAGCAAGATCTCTCCCAGGCAGAAATTTCAAGGCAGACAGGTTTTCCAGATGTGCCGTCCAAGCTCTTTTGGAGAAGCACAAAGAAACAGGCAACGGTAAGGACCTTAGACGCAGTGGTCAGCCAAGGAAACTTAGTGCAGCAGATGAAAGACACATCATCATACTTACTTCCCTTCTCAATCGGAAGAAGCCCAGCAGTGCCATACGTGCAGAATTAGCAGGAAACAGTGGGATCCTGGTACATCCATCTACTGTCCAGAGAAGTCTGATCAGAAGTGGTCTTCATGGAAGACTTGCGGGCCATACTTACGATGTGGAAACAAGGCCAAGCAACTCAACTATTCATGAAAACACAGGAACTGGGTGCAGAAAATGGCATCAGGTGCTCTAGACTGATGAGTCAAAATTTGAAATATTTGGCTGTAGCGGAAGGCAGTTTGTTTGCCGAAGGGCTGGAAAGTGGTACAAGAATGAGTATCTGCAAGCAACAGTGAAGCATGGTGGAGGTTACTTGAAAGTTGGGGCTGCATTTCTGCAAATGGAGTTGGGGATTTGGTCAGAATTAATGGTATCCCCCTCAATGCTGAAAAAATAGGCAGATACTTATCCATCATGCAATACCATCAGGGAGGCATCTGATTGGCCCCAAACTTATTCTGCAGCATGACAATGACCCCAAACATACAGCCAAAGTCATTAAGAACTATTTTCAGTATTAAGAAGAACAAGGATTCCTGGAAGTGATGGCATGGCCCCTAAGTGCCCTGATATCAACATCATGGAGTCTGTCTGTGATTACATGAAGAGAGAGAAGCAACTGAAGCTGCCTAAATCCACATTAGAACTGTGGATTTACCTTTCAAGTTCCTTAACAAACTGTGTGCAAGTGTACCAAGAAGAATTGATGCTGTTTTAAAGGCAAAGGGTGGTCAGATTTTTCTTCTGTTCACTCACTATACATTTTGTTAACTGATAAAAATAAACTATTGACAAGTTTGGTTTTGAAAGCATTCTTTTTTACAACATTTTTTCACACCTGCCTAAGACTTTTGCACAGTACTGTATGTCTGTAAATTATTGTGTGAGACTAAGGAAATTTCATCCTGAGTGTCTAAATTTTCTAAATATTCCTCCCCCTATACTGCATGTTTAGCTTAAAGGGATAGTAATGTTTCACAAAAAAGCAACTCTAAATAATCTTCGTAGTTTTTGGGCCGTGGACAGAGTTATTTCAATACTGTCAGAATTGTAGTTCAGGAGTAATTTAATGATAAAGTATCCCCCTCCCGTCCCTTTTACTGATGTAACACTGCTCTCCTCAGAGCAGCAAGACTGACCGGATGGATTGCAGTGAGAGACAATCTTCAGTGAGTAATACTCATTCACTCCCGTGCCGTAATAAACGGTTGTTGACTGATGGACTTGATCTGCTGATCTTGTGAGATGATCAGGATGTCAAATCCTGATACCTCGGAGCCTGAGTTCCGCAACTAAAGGAAGAAGTAGCTTTGAAAACGTCCTTGGGGCCATTGCTATGCCAAACGGCAGGCAAGTGAACTGGAAATGTTGATTTTCCAATGCAAATCGAAGGAATCTTTGGTGGTGTTGGGCTACTGGAATATGTGAATATGCTTCCTTTAGGTCTATTGATTCCATCCAGTCTCCTGGTATGACAACCCTGATGATAGTATTGATGGACTCCATCTTGAACCTTCTTGTGTTTAGGTGATAATTCAAGTTCTTGAGGTCTAAGATTGGAAGGAGATCTTGCATGGATTTTTGGGCAAAAAATAAAGTGGAATAAATTCCCCTGAATCTTTCCTCTGTCGGAACCTTTGTGATGACCTCTTCCGCTAGTAGGCGTGCTACGCATTCTTGAGATGCGCTCTTCTTGAAGGGTCTCTGGGAAGCCTTGATGTCTTGTAAATAGTTTTCTTTGGACAGGTTTGGAACTCCATTGAATATCCTTGGGAGACCACTTGCAGTGCCCATTTGTCTAACACAACTCTGGTCCAGGCGTTGTAGAAGTGACCCAAATGGCATTCCACTCCCTGCGACTGGACCCCGTCAGAACTTCCCAACCTGTTTATTGCTGTAGTCTGGTCCTTTTCCTGATGCAGCTGCTCTGGAGGGACGGAAGGAAAATGGCTGACCAGTTTTCTAGGAGAGAGACCTAGAGGATTCCTTCCCTGGGCTGTAAAAACAGGCATCTCGAAAGGAAGTTCTGTTTTGCTGATTCCTTCTGGAAGGCCCTAAGTCGATCCATCTATTCTTCCTTTTCTGATGCCTTTTTTATTAGTTCATCAATCTTCTCTCCAAAGAGCATACCAGCAGTAAAAGGTACAGCACAAAGGTTCAAGTTTGAGATGCTATCCGCATTCCAAGGGCGGGGCCAGTGCACTCGCCTAGCGGAAACGGATAAAAACATTTATTTAGCTTGAAGACGGACCAAATCTGTGGAAGAGTCAATAATGAAGTCCATTGATGCTTTAAGATCTGAATAAGATTCAGCTATGGCTGAACGTGACTCACCCTGAAGAAGAGCTTGTTCTACCTGATCCATCCAGATCCTCATAGCCCTGGAGACGGAGGAAAGTGCTGCTGCTGGTCTTGAATCTAGGCCAATTAAAAGAAAAATCCTCTTTAAGTCATTTTCCAGACGCCTGTCTAGGGGGTCCTTAAAAGAAGCAGAATCGTATAAAGATAAAGTGGTCTTTCGGGCTAACCGCACCACTGCTGCGTCTACTTTGGGCGGAACATCCCAAAGTTCACAATCTTCTTCCGTGAATGGATACATCTTCAGGAGATGTGTGGTGGGTCTGTATCTTCTCTCAGACTTCCTCCATTCTTCCAGAATCAGTTCTTTGATGACCGGGTGGAACAGAAAGGAGACTATCTTCTTTTTTTAGTGAGGAGAAAATATGGTCCCTGGGCTGTTTATCCTGTGGTTCTTCAAGGCCCAGCGTCTGTCTTACTGATTTAATCAATGGCTCCACCAACACAGCATCAAAACCTGTAAGGTCTGAAAGCTCCTCTTCTTCGTCTGCCAAATCAGCAGAATCTCGATATCTCTGGACCTCCGAGTCGGATTCTTCTGAGAATGGGTCCTCTTCTTTTCCCTCTGCCTCTTGCGAGGAAGAAAAGATGCTTCCTGAAGCTCTTGAACTGCAGCTTGTCTGATAACTGTAGAGAAGTCCTTGGAAGTGGAAAGAGGATCCTGGATAGATTCAAGCCAGCATGACCTGCAGATCTTCTTCCCTTACATTGCCTCATTATCACAGGTGAAACATGACCTGATTGGAGGCAAGGTCGCAGTATCACCTCTGGGAGGGCTGGAAAGATGTAAGAGAAAAAGGTCCCATCAGCCAGCCTATAACTCTTTTTTAACAAAAAAAGAAAAGAAAACTTACCTAAGAAAAAACCTACCCCATAACCTTAGATTGCAGCGTATTATCATCAGGGTCAAGATACATAGTGACAGAGGTCTGCAGGGAAAAAACAATTCCAGCATAAAAAAGGGCTTAGCAGGGAAATCAATAAAATAGTGACAGATAAAGGACCAAGCAAAGAAAATCCAACTTACCAGGAGCAAGGGAATAGACAGTATTGGGCAGCAACACAACAAGAGAAGACATTGACAGAAGTTATAGAAAAACCCAACAAAACTAACAATAAGCACTCTAAAAGGGATAGAGAAAACTTGTCTTACCTTAAATACCCCTACAGGTACAGTATACTGCCAGATAGAAACGGAGCTATCCTATGATGTGTCTTAGCATCAGAACTGGAAGAGGAAACTAGGTGCCATCTTGGAAATAGGTAAAGGCGCCCCAACCAACAGGAGCAGACGCGTGCATCACCAGAAGTAGTGAGAAAGACTGAAGCGGCTCCAGAGCTCGTGGCAAAGTCCAAAGACATGTACAGGACCCAAAAGGAATTGTTGCCCCCACCGCATAATGGGGCCCTCCTACTATCCGACCATAGGTGGAGGAGTGAGTAGAAGCTCCGGACACCAGGGAGTGAGAGACTGGTGCCAGTATAGAGTTTAACAAAACTTGGGGCAGGCTAAAAAAAAAAAATAAAAACGGCAGTGGTTCCAAAACGGGATGTTTCCATCCGCAGCCAAAGACAGGAAACAAAAAAGACACCTGAGGAGGGTTCTTTTAATAACTTTGGGAAAGGGTGTTTCCTGTCCTTTCGGGGGGGGATGGAAGCTTAACCCATTCATGAACGCTGCAGATGAGGGACCAAGAAAGCTCTATAACATATAGGTTTTCATTTAAAAAAAAAAAAAGCGTACTGCTCCTTTTAATGGAATTATTTTAGGAGATTTGTTGCTAGAGAGAGACCCGGGAATCCTTGTAATCCACAAACTTTGAGGCAGTGACCAGTGTAAAATAGCAGTAGCAAAAGAAAGCAAAATTCTGTCTTGCATTAGAAGGAGTATTGAAGGAAGAGTGGATAACATAATTTTGTCACTGTACAAATGAACTGTAAGACTTCACCTTGAATATGCAGTGCAGTTTTTGGCACCAGTTCTGAAAAAGGATATTCTAGAACCAGAGATGGTACAACAAAATAAATTAAGGAAATGAAAGACGTGACAAATCAGGAATGTCTAGACAAATTTGGTTTATTTACTCTAGAAAAAAAGACGACTCAGAGGAGATCTTATCACAATGTACAAGTAAATGAGAGGTCAATACAAGGATCTCCCTGGTAAGCTTTTCATTCAAAGGCCTGATCAAATAACAAGGGGCCACCCCTTGAGATTAGAGGAAAGGAGGTTTCAACTTCAGCAGAGGAAGGGTTTTATTTAGAGTAAGGTATGTTAAATTGTGGCATTCCTTGCCAAAGGAGGTGGTAATGGCAGATACAATGGATACATTTAAAGGGGATGTATCACTTTATAAAAATGTTTTACCATAGATTTTGTTAATAAAGTAGTATTAGGAAAGCTCATTTTTTTAATGTAAGTACTTGTAAAGATATTTAATCTTCAAGCTGTGCCGCTCAGCATAATGCAGCACGCTGATTATTCGGCACAGCTCTTCTTGACTGCCTAATTCTCCACCCACCTCCCTCCCAGCTGCCCCAGGGAGCGAGTTCATGCTTCCCTTTGGTGTGATGCAAATGGCTTCTATCATTATATCGAGCTCCAATTAGCATTACACTGAGGCTGCAACCTCAGTATAATGCTAACCGGAGCTCGATATAACAATAGAAGCCGTTCACAGCACACCAACGAGAAGCGTGAATGTGCTCCCTGGGGCAGCTGGGAGGGAGGTGGGAGGAGAAGAAAAGCTGTGCTGAAGATTCAAAGTGCCCATTATGTGGAGGTGCACAGCTCAGAAGCACATTTAGAAAAAAAAAACAGCTTTCCTAATACTACTTTATAAACATAAACATTTTTTACATTAGGTTTTAAGGTGATACATCCCCTTTAAGAGAATATTAGATACATTTCTTTTAAGAGGGAGAAAACAGGGTTATACTGTGTATTAGTAGGTAAAACAGGAATGTTCGGTATATAGACATACTCATTTGGTAGCAGGAATGATTATATAATTCTCATTTCAATGGTTTATGAAGAAAATGTTGAACTTGATGGACTTGCATCTTTTTATTCAACCTATGTTACTATGACAGTGATGTATTTAATGATGGGATTGAAAGCAGGATGAAAATTGTACTTACGTATTAGCCCTCCACCACCACACAGGCACACCAAAAAAGTCAAAGTAAACCATCACTCCAGAGCCCCATCCCCATCTCTTAGCACCTCTGCCATGTCCCATGGACTCTAGCCATCTACCAACCAGTGACTGTCTTCAGTAGTTGTGTTGTTGGTGGGCCCTCAGCTTATGATGTCACATTGAACTGCTCCATAACATGTTTCATCACTCTACCTCAAGTCATCACCTTGACTCATTGCCTACCATCACACACTGCTGTCCTTTACTCCTATGTGTTTCCTTGCAATCACCTGTTTATCTGCCTTCCATCATTACATCTTTCTCTCTGTCTGTCCTTCTATCTATCTTTCTATAATTTTTATTGTGCCTGGCTCACCAACACGTGGGTGAAAAAAATGTAGCCAACCACATTATAGAATTTGAACAACAATGAGCTAAACCATTATTTATTATTATTTGATTTTTTAGGCTCCTCATATGATAAAGACCTACGGTCCATATTCAGGATGCTTAAGTGGACAAGTCCTGGAGCAGACCAGCTTCACCATAGGGGCCAAATACAAATCATTATGTATTAAAAGAAGTAACACCTCCTAATAATAGCAATCTTCAACTTACTTGCATCAGAAATTCATAATGGTCCCTAAGAGTTTTCCTTTTGCTCCTTTGTTCAGGAAATAATATGAATCAGTCCTGGATCTCATGTCCATGGAGGTGGACAAAATAGGAGTAGGACTACAAGACCTCAAAATGTGTTCACTGCATATGGTAATCTTAACCATTAAGCACCAGGTAGTTATGTAATACATTGCTTTGTGATATATTGCACACTCCTTTGTTGCTTAAGTGGTTAAGTAGAGGCCTGCGTCACTATAAAAAAAAGCTGCCAGCAATGTCATATCTGCATCCATGGACATGACATCCAGGACCAGGACATAAGGCAAAATACCAAGGAGAGAGGGAGAGGGAGAGGGAGAGGGAGAGGGAGAGGGAGAGGGAGAGAGAGAGAGAGAGAGAGAGAGAGAGAGAGAGAGAGAGAGAGAGAGAGAGAGAGAGAGAGAGAGAGAGAGAGAGTGTGTGTGTGTGTGTGTGTGTGTGTGTGTGTGTGTGTGTGTGTGTGGGGGGGGGGGGGGTGTTGTTAATCTTTAAACAGAGGTTTAACCTGTTGGTGCTAGAAAGATTTAGGACAAATGAATTCACAAGGCATTAGAGACCTCTCTCACATTCATTTGGGTCACAAGCTCTGTATGTTAGATCCCTATGGTGCATTTGGTTTGCCCTTGAATTTCCTCACATCTACGTCATATATGTAGCCCAAATGGCTGACGATTTTCCTGAGTGACAGAGATTTACGTTCCGATTTCCAAAAACAGGGATACCAGGATAAGAAAAAAATGAGGGGTGTGGGTCTCAAAGTCTATCTTCATTGTAAACAGGGGCACTTAGGAGATGTGATGGTCTTCTAAATACGCTGTGCACCCCTCTGATATTTAAAGCGTTAATCTAATACCGTTACCATATCCTTATGGTTTTGTCATATACAAAGTCCACGTGTATGTCAGTACTTATACGGACAGTTCTTGCCTTACACATGAAATAGCCGACCAATACTAGCTACATTATTTGTTTAACCCTTTGAATGCTAAAGGGGTGCACAGAGTATTGCAATGCGTTACGTAACCTACCAGCACGCAAAGTGTTGCGCTTCCAAAATCTAAAGTACACAACCTAGTGCACAATAGAAACCGGGATCGAAGTGATGACGTAATCAGGTTATATCACGTGACCTGTAATATTCCGCACCTTCTTTCCCCAGAGTTCTAATCGATACCGCTCTGTGATTGGCTGAAGGGAAGAGAAGAAAGCGGCTGCAGGTGACTGGTACACTGTGGTTTGGTTCTGTCTGTGGGTAGCACTAGATGTCTGACAGGGACCGGTGTGTGTGGGATTATGTACTATATAATATTTACACCAGAGCTGGGCAACTTGAGACCCTCCAGATGTCAGCACTGCAGTTCTCGCGGATGATGACAGTTGTAGTTCGCATACCTCCAAAGTGTTCCTCTTTAAGATCCAAATCCCTCTTCCCCACCCTGGTGTCCCTGTGCTTAGAAGATCTGACTGTGTGGTGTGTGTATAAGTGTATCACCCTGGTGTCCCTGTGTTTAGGAGATCAGACTGCGGTGTGTATATAAGTGTATCACCCTGGTGTCCCTGTGTTTAGGAGATCAGACTGTGTGGTGTGTATATAAGTGTATCACCCTGGTGTCCCTGTGTTTAGGAGATCAGACTGTGTGGTGTGTATCACCCTGGTATCCCTGTGCTTAGAAGATCTGACTGTGTGCTGTGTATATAAGTGTATCACCCTGGTGTCCCTGTGTTTAGGAGATCAGACTGTCTGGTGTGTATATAAGTGTATCACCCTGGTGTCCCTGTGTTTAGGAGATCAGACTGTGCGGTGTGTATATAAGTGTATCACCCTGGTGTCCCTGTGTTTAGGAGATCAGACTGTGTGGTGTATATAGAAGTGTATCACCCTGGTGTCCCTGTGTTTAGGAGATCAGACTGTGTGGGGTGTATATAAGTGTATCACCCTGGTGTCCTTGTGTTTAGGAGATCAGACTGTGTGGTGTGTATATAAGTGTATCACCCTGGTGTCCCTGTGTTTAGGAGATCAGACTGTGATGTGTGTATATAAGTGTATCACCCTGGTGTCCCTGTGTTTAGGAGATCAGACTGTGTGGGGTGTATGTAAGCGTATCACCCTGGTGTTCCTGTGTTTAGGAGATCACACTGTGTGATGTGTATATAAGTGTATCACCCTGGTGTCCCTGTGTGTAGGAGATCAGACTGTGTGGTGTATATATGTGTATCACCCTGGTGTTCCTGTGTTTAGGAGATCAGACTGTGTGGTGTGTATATAGAAGTGTATCACCCTGGTGTCCCTGTGTTTAGGAGATCAGACTGTGTGGTGTGTATATAAGTGTATCACCCTGGTGTTCCTGTGTTTAGGAGATCAGACTGTGATGTGTGTATATAAGTGTATCACCGTGGTGTCCCTGTGTTTTGGAGATCAGACTGTGACGTGTGTATATAAGTGTATCACCCTGGTGTCCCTGTGTTTAGGAGATCAGACTGTGATGTGTGTATATAAGTGTATCACCCTGGTGTCCCTGTGGTTAAGATATCAGACTGTGTGGTGTGTATATATGTGTATCACATTACTTCACAGCAATACAGCTCGCGTTAATGTTTGTTTAAACTCCAGTGCATGTGTTTATAAATTAGACAGTGTAAATAAAATACTTTGGTCTTCTTAGAAATAATTTATTCAGTTATGCAAAGAGGTGCCGATAGGTTATGAAATAACCTAAAAATGTATTGGTAATGCCCTGCCCACCAGCCACTCCACTAGCAGCTCCACCTAAACCAAAAATGTCACTATTTGTCCATTTAAAAAGTTAGGAGGTATGGTCCTGATCATCTAGAGGAACTTGGATTCCCATCTCTACTTTACAATTTGCACACATCTTATTCCTCCATTACACTGTCCTACTTAAAGGGTTAGTAATGTAAAAAAAAAAAAAAATTTAACATTACTAACCCTTTAATTCCTCTCCTCCATTCACATCTTATTTCACACACAGACACACCACACTGCTTCTCTCCATAACCTCCCTGCACCCCCATAGATCACATCACGTTTCTGTCTTTCTCCAGTCATCCCCTACAGCAGTGGTTCTCAACCTTTCTAGTGCTGCGACCCTTTAATACAATTTCCCAAGTTGTGGCGTCCCCTAACAGTAAAATTATTTTTGTTGCTCCTTCATCGCTGTAATTACTGAATTACTCCGTTATAAAGAAATCCTTACCGTTCCGAGGCCGGAAGCCAAGCATCAGTGCAGACATCTTATCTGCATGCCTGCGCTGTCAGTCCTGGTCTCCCAGACAATTACAAGTTTTTCAGATTAAAATAGACAAAAAAACTATTTTCTGATTGTTTTAGGTGACCTCTGGCAAATCGTCATTCGACTCCCGAAGGGGTTGCGACCCACAGGTTGAGAACCACTGCCCTACAGGTACATAAAGAAGTGCTTCTTTATATATTAACCCAATGAGTGCCCTGGGGCGGGAGGGAGAGATTTCCCTAAGTTATTATTATTATTACTTTATTTATATAGCGCCAACAAATTCCACAGCGCTGTATAATTGGGAATAGACATACATAGGTATTAAATAGTATAATTAAATGTGTAGAACAGAAGGATCAGAGGGCCCTGCTCGTGAGAGCTTAGGTTCCCCCTCAACCTCCAAGCGTGTTTGTGTTTTGTTTTTAGCAGGTATAGTGGTAAATTTGGTTAGCTCTGCTTTTCTGACCAGATGAGTATTGAGCAGAGCTCCTCCATTTAGAGACAGCCCTGCAAACTTATCTAAAACTGTATTTAGAAAGAAAAAGTATAGGCAATCCAACATTACATTAGTATTTGTAGATTATGTAAAGTTAAAATAACGGGTTACTAAACTGTTTATATGGGGTCAAAAGTTATACATATTTGTGAAAATAGTTCTCTGAGAAAGCAGGGCTTTATAACATAACTGAAACTTTAGCTACAAATGTAAATTTATGTGAGAAATTGTGTATGATAAGGTCTGACAAATTTGGTTTGTATAATCTCCCCTGGCAGCTAGCGTGCATTTGTGGACAGGGTCTTGTCACCTCATATACCCTTGCTAACATTTTAACCCTTAGCACAGTAAGCATGTTTAGGTGGTGTAATCAACATGTGGATCTCCATCTGCTGTTAGACAACAACTCACTTTCTTCTGAATATTGTGGTACTTGTAGTCCAGCAACAGCTAGAGAGCTACTTGTTGAACATCCCTTATGTATAGTAATGCTCTTAGTGCCAAGCCTGCAATCAAAGGGATAACATGGATTACCCCCTTATGTAACGCTGTACCAATTTTTGCTTATGCATAACTGTCATTGAATCAGAATTTTTTTTTTTTTTTCAGCTTCTCCCTACTTTGAGTTTAATTCCTATTTTAAAGCACAAGGAGAGAAACAGGATTTTAAAGAGTACTTTAAATATCATGCACATAATGTTAGCATAGGTAAAAGCTAAAGGGATAGTAATGGCATATATAAATAAAAAGTATTATTGTAGATATTGGAAAAAATAAATCCATCAATGCCAGTCCTATCTCTCACACATTTGTTGTTTGAGAGATATAATATTTATAAGTTCCCCCTTCCTCCCCTTTCATTGACGTCAGTGTCCAGCTGACAGAAGGAGATCCTGGTCCCGGGACCGGCAGGTGGCTCTTCAGCAGAGCAGAGATATCGCTATTTAGAAAGAAATACTTCATTGGAACGGTCTACAAAGTGTGCTTGCAAACCAAGCACACTTTGTAGACTGTTCCAGTGAAGTATTTCTTTCTAAATAGCGCTATCTTGGCTCTGCTGAAGAGCCGCCTCAAGTCAGCCAACTCAAATCCCCTTCTGTCAGCTTTACAGCTGACATCAGGGAAAGGGGAGGAAGGGGGGAAGTTTAAAACATTATATCTCTCAAATCATAAATGTCTGAGAGATAGGACTGGCATCGATGGATTTATTTTTACAAGATCTACAATAATACTTTTTATTTATATATGCCATTACTAACCATTTAATTGGATAGTAATGATTTCAATTAAGTAGATTGCAGAGTTTTCTTTATTGTAAATATAACGGTTTGTGCTATATTTAGTAATTTACTTTTATGTTGTTCTCAAGATATTAAATGTAGAACGATCCCCTTAAGCAATTTCCATCTATACTTTCTATGGCCACTTGAGTTCCTGCTGCAATACTATAAAAACCTGGAACTTCCCATTGTGCTGCATATCTGCTGCATGAGGTTTCCAGCCCTTTTCCCATGACACTAACCATCTTTTTCTACAACTCCGACACAGTCATTCTTGGAAAGTAATTGCAGCTTGGGCTATGCCAGTGAGGTGCAACACATGACATCAGTCCTTTATAACATCCTTCTATCTTTTCAGATACAACTATATTTTTTGCCGGATCATCATTGCTTTCTCCAAATTCTCTTCCTCCATACACTACTTTCATATTTCTGTAGGTATCTTAAAATCTGATTTTTAGTTTTCCCCACTGGAGGATTTATAAAACATTGACAATAACCAATGGTTTTCTGAGGGGTGTGTTGTCACTATAACTCTGTGATTCAGCTGTTCGTCTCACTACTGCTACTAAATCCTCCTCCGCTATGGCAGCAACATTAGAATGTGACTTGTTTTTAGTGTTACAAGGTGTAGTTCAATTACTAGTGCAACTTCTTATATTACTTTACAAACTGCCTCCTCCTTTGGAGGAAGATCATCATTATTTACTGCACAAGCTGCAGCAGCCATGGACATTTTTTTAATGTGACTTATTACCACCACCTTCCTAGTCCTTTCCACTTACCTGTCCAGGTTAGGTGAACATGATGGTGTGACATTTTCCCTGTGAAGTGTTGATTTTAATTCAAGTGTGTTATGTATGTATGTTACTGGTTTACAGTATCTGCTGTACAGTGGACTTTATTGGTCTTGTGTGGAAAGATATAACTACATCCAGGCATAATAAGGTGTGAATTGTTTCTGCTGTCTAACTCTGCAAACAGCTAACAGACCCCCCCCCCCCCCCGTTGAGGGGGCAAACACCAGTTGTTCTCAGGCTTGGTTGCTGACTGAACTACCCCCATGTTAAGCTAAACAAACATTCCAGCCCTCCACAGACCACGTATCTATTGAAAGGCATCTGTTACACACTGGACTCTGATTTTTCTGTTCTTATATGTTACATTGCTAATTGTGTCATGTAATTTTTTCTTTCTCCTATATGAACCCTGCGTGCCTCCTAAATAAAACAGTTCTTGTTTCACTAATGCATGTCTAGGTTGTGTATGGGGGACCAAGAGTTATTGGCTTCAGCATCCTTTTACTGAGCTAAATTTGGGATAATTGACCTTATGATGAAGGCCCAGGGGTCAGTTCCTTAGACATTCGCTGCACTTCCCAAGTCACTTCCAGTGGCTGCTGACCTCGACCCAGGGGAACAAGTGAGCTGTTCAATACAGATGGTTGCTTTGACTTTTACTGTAAAGTACTTAACCCTTTGAGTGCCAGAGGGATACGGAATGTATTGCTTTGTAGTGCATGCTGTACCCCTCTGGCACTCAAAGGGTTAACAGAGCTATTAGCTTTAAATCATCTGCAGTATGTAATTAGCTGTACAAACAGTACAGAAGTAGTACCAATATTTTCATTGTCTTTTTGTTTGAGTGTGGAGTGAAGTCTGGTTTTGTCTGACCAAATGTCCATGCATTATTTGTGTATCTGTGTCTAGTATCTATCAGTCTCAGCTCTGCTAGGATCGACTGCTTCTCCCCTATCAGTCAAAATTATTATTATTTTATTTTTTTTTAACTGTCACTGTCTACCACTCACTCAGTAAAGGTTACTTAGATTGCTTAAAGTGTTAGTAATGTCTAAAAAAAAATTTTTTTTTGCATTTAGAAAAGCTTAAAAAGCTGATCTAAATGCAAAAATCCGTATCTCTCAAACCGCTATGGTTTAAGAGATACGGGCGTTTAAAGTTTGATTTCTCCTACTGACAGCTGTAAAGCTGTCAGCAGGAGATCCGTGTCGGTCGACACACTGGTGCTTGAGAAGTGCCGGGATCTCGTTACTTACATGGAATCCCTTCATTGGAATGGTCTAAAACATGTGCCTAGTGTTCAGGCACACGTTTTAGACCATTCCAATGAAGGGATTCCATGTAAGTAAAGAGAACTCGGCACTTCTCAAGCGCCAGCGTGTCGACCGACACGGATCTCCTGCTGACAGCTTTACAGCTGTCAGTAGGAGAAATCAAACTTTAAACGTCTGTATCTCTTAAACCATAGCGGTTTGAGAGATACATTTTTTTGCATTTAGATCAGCTTTTTAAGCTCTTCTAAATGCAAAAAAGTTTTTCTCAGACATTACTAACACTTTAAGTTTGAGTAAATTTGTTACTCTACTTTAACGGACAGCTCTGTATCAGCCTCTTCACGGGCAGTCTCTACTGCTCATGACTGCGTCATTACAAACTTTGTAGCGAATTATTATATAGGATATATGTAAACGAAAAAAGAAAATTCTATAGATACTTAATAGGGCACTATAGAGAGAGTCTATGACTATAGTGCCCTATTAAGTATCTATAGTTTTTTTTTTGTTTTTTTTTGGTTTATGTATACTATGATAGATGCATGGGATGAAAATATAATTCTACCTCTATATAAATCCTTGGTAAGGCCTAGAATATGGACTACAGTTTTGGCACCAGTTCTTAAAAACCACATTATTGAACTGGAAAATGTGCAGAGATGTGCAACAAAATTGATAAAGGAATTGGATGATATGAGTTATGAAGACAGATTAGCCAAACTGGGTTTATTTACATTAGATAAGAGATGGTGAAGGGGTGATATGATTACCATTTACAAATATATTCTAGGTCAATACAAAGACCTCTACAAGGACCTATTTACTCATAGGGCTGATCAAAAGACAAGAGGTCATCCAATAAGACGAGGTGAAAGGCACTTTCTATTAAAGGCAGGGATTTTGTTTTACTTTAAGGGCAATAAAATGTCATTCTTTACCTCAGGATTCTGTTCTTGCAGATGCTGTAGTTGCTTTAAAACAAGTAACGGATACGTTTTTTAGCTCAGAACAATATTGAGAATTATGACATTTGGTTTCAAAGCAGATAGGATGTTGATCAGAGGAAATATCCAACGCCATTTGGACTCAGGGAGGAATTTTTTTTACCCGCTTTGGGTTAAACTGGCTTCTACAAGGTTTTTTTAATTGGGGGGGGGGGGGGTTGCCTTCCTCAACAGGGGCACGAGCTGACCTTGATAGACGCGTGTCTCTTTTTCAGCTGGTTACTGCATAAATTAAAAGACTTTGTTTTGGGAGGAGATATCTGTGCATGTCACGGGGTGACTGTGGAATAACGACACTGACAATTACAGATACAGTAAAATCAATATCAATCAATAAAATCAATATCTTTATTAAAATAAGAACAGAATAAAAAGCATTTCCCCAACCCTCACAGGACCAGGTGTGAAGACAGTGCCTAAGCACTTCCCCAAAGCTCACTAGCCAAGTATGGAGACAGCACAGGATCCACCGACTGTACAGAGGCTGATACCACTCTGAATATAGTATGCAATGGTAGCAAGGATAGCAGTAGCTTCTACTGCAGGAGAAGCTGCAATGCCCAGGCAAAATGAAAGGGTCTTCCCTAGAACGCTAGGGTAGAACAAGGCAACAGAGACAGGACTCCCTAGAATGCTAGGGAGAGTAGGCAATTGTGACTGAGCTCCCAAAAACGCTACGGGAACCTACAGGCAATGGTGACTGAGCTCCCTAGAATGCTAGGGTAAACCTACAGTCAATGGTGACTGAGCTCCCTAGAATGCTAGGGTAAACCTACAGTCAATGGTGACTGAGATCCCTAGAACGCTAGGGTAAACTCAATAGCTCTAACCGGCAACAGGTAGTCAGCCAAAGCCAGGAGTCAGACCGGATCAGGTAGTCAGCCAAAGCCAAGAGTCAGACCGGAACGGGTAGTCAGATGGAGCCAAGGGTCAGACTGGAGCGGGTAGTCAGACAGAGCCAAGGGTCAGACCGGAGCAGGTAGTCAGACGGAGCCAAGGGTCAGACCAGAATGGAAGGCAACTTAGTCAGGGATCAAACGTAGCCGGAGTCAAATGTAGCCAGGAGTCATACACAGAATCAGTGAATCGAAATAACACAAGAGCTTTAGAGTACAGGTACACCACAAAAGGGCAAAGGAGTACTGGCAGGCTGAGGCCTATAAGGCCTAGCATGTAGGCAGAGACTCATTTAGGCAATTACCATCAGCCTATAAGAATAGCGAATGCACCTAAGTGCGACAACCAGGAAGTAATGGCAATGTCGCCTGCAGCACAGCACTCATGGAGGGCAGTCACGGGCACCGTGATAGTGCATGGGCAGAGAACCGGTTAAATGATGTCAGACAGTTGTCATAAATGGAAACTTTTCAGATTGGTCTAAAGTTATAAGCTGGGTGCCACAGGGTTCAGCCCTGAGCCCTATGCTTTTCAACTTGTTTATTAATGATCTAGAAGTGGGTATTGAAAGTGATGTCTCAATCTTTGTGGATGGCAAAAAAATTGTGTAAGGAAGTACATCCAGAGTAGGTTGTTTTCTTTGCAGAAATATCTGGGCAAACTGACTGAATGTTAGGAAAAGTGGCAGATGATGTTTAATGTATATAAGTATAGGGTTTTCCATTTGGGCTTTAGAAACAAACCTGCTACATGTACATTAGGTGGGAACTACTTTGGGGATCCTCATTAGATAAAGATTTAGGAGTACTGATAGACAATAGACTTCACAGCAGTGTGCAGAGTCACTCAGCTGCTGCAAGAGCAAATAGGGTAATAGCCTGCATAAAAAGAGATGTAGATGCAAGGGATGCTAATATTATCCTACCTCTGTATAAATCCTTGGTTAGGCCTCAGGTAAAATATAGAGTACATTTGTGGACACCAGTTCTTAAAAAGACATTGAACTGGAAAAAGTGCAGAGAAATGCAATAAAATAAATAATGTGATTGAAGTATCTGAGGTATAAAGAGAGACTAGCCAAACTGGGTTTGTCTACATTAGAGAAGAGCCAGCTAACGGGTGATGTGATTTAAATTTACAAATAAGTTAAAGGTCAAATCAATGAACTCTGTAAGGAACTATTTAGTCAAAAAGCTGAGCAAAGAGCAAGCAGTCATCCATTAAGACTAGAGCAAAGATGCTTTCGACTAAATCGATGGCAGGTTTTTATAGTAAGGGCAGTACATTTATGGAATTCTTTGCCTCGAGATACTATAACTGCTTTAACCCCTTAATGTCCACATGCCGTGCTATGACCGTCACGCTGTTTTTGCATTAAGGACTCATCAACTATGTTAGATTGAGTTATTTGACAAATAATATTCCCCCACCTACTCCTACACGTTCTTTAATACTATACAGTTCATTTAAACCTGTTTCACTACAACCTGTTCATTTGTCTCAGTGGAAGACTTCTGATGGCCAGACCCATGTAGATGGACCAGAGCCAGTTTTGTGAGCATCTCTATAACTCACTGATGATGGACAAGGATCAGGTGAATAAGAAGATCTTGAATCTCACCCTGGAGATCATCTTCCTGCTAACTGGAGAGGTAAGAAACTGGGGAAAGTCTTGGAGAAAGTTTTAAAGGAACAGTGGAGTTTTTTTGGTGAGTGAAAGAAAAGTGCAGTCACTGCTGGAACATTTTTCACTTGCTCAAGTGCTCAAACTTATTTTTCTTTCTGTTGTGGCCACTAGCTGATGATGGTCCTTGTGGATTCAAGCATTTGTTCTGGTTAGCACAGTATCGATAAGACTGTCTGATGTCTAAGGAAAGGTGGTAAATTTCTGGGGCATACCACTTGTATATTCGGGACAAATGAGGCTTTTAAAGGTATAGAATTACTCTTTATACGCTCTTTAAAATGCTGCCCTTCTGAAGTTATTGAAGTTTTTTTCTTATCTTTTCCTCTTTTACGGGCATCAGTTCCTTTACCATTTAAGAAACTGATGAGGTGAACTAAAGGTTCCATTTCAATCACTGGTAGTTTTATTTGTCCCCTATATTTCAGTTGTTTTGTACCAGAATTGCACCTCTTTATCTTCCTGAATACAGCAATATATAACCGATCTAAAGGAACATCACATACACAATCCTCATTATCTTACTCTGTGCAGGATTGTATTATTGTGAAGAAGCGCAGTGACCATGTCACAGACAGCAGCAGTCCTAGTGAGTCTGAAGGATTGTGCAGGACCCAGAGCCCTGTACTGGATCATCCACTGAACTCATTGACACGTGAGGGAAATAATGACAAGAAGATCCTTCATCCACAATCTGATGAGGTAAGTACTGGTGGAAATGTGGCCTTGTTCAGTGCAGGAGTCTGATAGATCCATTGTGTGTATGGACACTGTATAACTGTGTGTTCCAGGTTCCTGTACGGTGTGAGGATGTTGCTGTCTATCTGTCCATGGAGGAGTGGGAGTATTTAGAGGAACACAAGGAACATTACAAAGAGGTGATGAGGGAGAATCCCCAGCTGATCGGCTCACAGGGTAAGGGGAGATTTCCTACCAGTTTTATAGTGATATCTGTCCTGTGGGGGATCCAGCAAACTGCACATCACATTGTGTTCTTCTTAGACTAAAGTAGATCTGTCACCTAACATAGGTTTAGTTCCTTACACCCTTATGGATTAGAGGTGTTGCGCCCATTTCTGTTCCTTAAGGGGGTTAAGGGAATTAAAAACTGACTGTATGTTGTACTAGTCTTTTGTTTGTTATATCGTTTTTGATAAATTGACCTTTATGTGTTGGTGGTGCAGTGTAGCACCTGATGCTAATTTACTTCCATACTTGTCCAGTATTACCACACACTGTGCCATGAAGGACTCTAGGCCGAGGCCACATGCTGGGGACATTTTAATAGCACAATAAAAATAACTATGTCCTCAGATATAACTAATTAGCATATTATTTATTTAATTACCGTGCCACCATTGTGTTAATCATTTACTTCAAGAAACTGGGAAGAGGGTCACGTGCTTGTTTGTTTTAGATTTTTCAGAGAATGAAACATCTTCCAAACGTATTCTGTTCAGGATGTACAGTAATGTTCTGTAATTGTGCAATATCCTGAACAGGCTGCCAGAATGTAAATTCAGAAAAGGACAATGGGAGTGTGAGTGATTCAGAGCTGAGTGTTACTGACCATCAGGATCCTCAGGAGACAGTCCATTCAGATACTTGTGCAGGTCAGTGCTAGACTCACCTACTGATAGACTCACTGTGGGACAGGAACACTGAGACCTTTACTGTATATTAATATTCACACATCAGATCAGTGATAGACTTCCCTACTGATAGACTCACTGTGGGACAAGAATACTGAGATTTTTATTGTATGTTAATATCTTGTGCATGTGTGTGATTCTCACATGTGGGGAAATCTATTCATTCTCTATGTGTTCATTTCCTACAGAATCCGACAACAAAAATACACCAGAAAGACATCCCATCAGCCTTTATCCACAGGACTCTACAGAAGAAGATAGTGGAATCACACAGGATTATCAGGTAGAAAACTGCATTAATAAGTCATTGATCAGAGATGCTCAGCTAAGAAGGAGCCTGCTATTGAGTTTAACAGGCTCTGTAGGAAAAGGATTCTGCTCAGGGTACAGTCTTTTTTGGCCCACTAGTGCCTTACACAGGGAAGAAATATCCTAAAGCACATCATACATATCCTGCTAAAATGGCAGTCCAGTCACGAAGTGCCAGACAATTCCATTCTTAACAAGAGAAACCGACAACCCCAGATGTATGTTTCAACAGTGTTGAACCTCATCAGTAAGGTGTAGCTGATCAGCATTTTGCATATATAAATTATTAGCAATGTGGGACGGCGTTGCCTGTCATGTTATGACCGTTGAGCACACGTAAAATATAGACACACTGATAAACGCAGACCTATGCAACACACATACAGACACATACACAGTGAGCGGCAGAAACATGCAAAAGACATGCACACACACAGACACACTGGAGAGGCAGACATGGACACACATATGTAACAGAGATGTACACACAAACACACACACACACACACACACGCAACATATATGCTCAGAAACACATGCGCACAACAGACATGCTCACACACAGTTAACAGATATGCACACAAACATGCAACAGACATATGCGCACGCACACACACGCAACAAACATACGCACATATGCAAAAGACGCTACAGACACACGCACATGCTACAGACACGTACACACACACTACAGACACACGCACGCAACCGACATACGCACACATACATGCAACAGACATACGTATATACAGACACGCAATAGACATACACAGACAGAGGGGACACAGTGATATCGCCCCCAGTGTGTGGGGGGGCTCTTGCTGGTTCTACACTCAGAACCTGCAGATTCGGAGAAGTGGGGGCTGTGGCCACCCTGGGATTAGTGTAGGAGCTTTACACTGCTGTGTAGGTAACAATCTGCAGTATTCTGAGAGTTAGAAGTAAAATGTAGCCCCCCTAGGGACCAGAGAACATTGCTTCACAACGTGTTGTCATCCCCACTGTGGTCCTGAAATGGTGAAATCAATGGTGTTTGTTATTTACTTTATTTTGGGGCAGAATTGTAGTATTATGCCTCTGTGTGTTTGACGTGTAGAAGTGGAAAGCAGAAAATAAAAGATTGTGTGATAGAGACTTATACCAGCATGTTAATCCATAGAGTGCCATGCAGTATACTGTGGTGGGTAGTGTCAGTTAACTCTTTGAGTGCTGGAAAGGCATCGAATGCATTGTGGTGCAATGCATTATTTACCTCTCTGGCACTGAAAGTGTTAAATAGAGTGCTGTTAATTTGTCCCAATGACATAAATAATGTAGATTCAGCACCCCACATTACTGGTCCTGGTACAGCGGAGACACTCTTCTCCCCACAATGTGCCTCGCAATGTCCGGATCCAGTGCGGGAGGAAGAAGCCGCTGTTGATTGTGAGTAAACAGGCCTGAGCCTAGGGGCTGGCAGAGCATCGGCCGTGGAGAGGGCATGCTGGGCGTCTGTGAGTTGATGAAATCTTCCTGGGCAGGGATCTTCCTGGCCATGTAGTGTCAATTATATATATTGAAAAAAAAAAAAAAAGTGGGGTCCAAAAAACTTCAACATGGTCAGACCGGAAAATGTCAAGAGTATATAATATTTTAAAGGGATAGTAATAATTCTATTAAAGTTTATCTCTGAGTCTTGTTTATATTTTTAGTAACATGTACCACTATATTTAATTACTTAGTGCGGTAGTTAAAACTGTATTGAAGCCAAAAGTATCCCCCTCCCGCCCTTTCTGGCCGCCTCCCATTAGATGTGGAATCCGGTTGTGGGACCGGACGGATGCAGCGATGGACAATCGTCATTCGGTAAGTATAATGAACCCCTCGATGAAGTAGTACAGGATTTTCCTTTTGCTTAGTGAAGATTGTCCCTTGGCACGCTCCATCCGGACCAGACTGATAGGCAGAGTGACACAGGGAAAGGGGCAGGAGGGGGATCCTTTTGGCTGGAATATCGTTATAAGTACAACACTGTAAGTAATAAAATATAGTGCTACATGTTAAAAAATATATAAAGACGCAGAGCTAAAGTTTACTGGAAGTATTACTATCCCTTTACCCCTTTTGAGTGGCAGAGGGTTTGTGAACGCATTGCGAAGCAATGTGTTGCATGACCCTGTGGCATTCCAAGGGTTATCCGTTTGAGTAGCATAAGCGTCCGACATCCCTCCCTCCCTTGTACATTACCTCCCTGCAGGTTAAGAGCGTATAAGGGTTTAAACCTATTGACACCGCTTTGTGTAACTGAATAAATTATTTGCAGCACGAGTAAGTATTTTATTGACACAGACTAATTTAGAAACACATATATTGAAGATTAAGTACACATTTATGTGACTTTTATTGCTGTGGAGCAATGTGATACACACACTACTTATTGTGATCTCCAGAAAAGAGGGACAAAAGGGTAGAAAAGAGTGTCAAAAAGGGAGTGTCCCTCCTAAAGAGGGGACACCTGGGAGGTATGAAGCACTAATATATCCTAAAGAGGGGACACTTGGGAGGTATGAAGCACTAATATATCCTAAAGAGGGAGACTTGGGAGGTATGAATCACTAATATATCCTAAAGAGGAAGACATGGGAGGTATGAATCATTAATATATTCTAAAGAGGGACACTTGGGAGGTATGAAGCATTAATATATCCTAAAGAGAGACACTTGGGAGGTATGAAACACTGACATATCCTAAAGAGGGACACTTGGGAGGTATGAAGCACTAACATATCATAAAGAGGGACACTTGGGAGGTGTGAAGTACTAATATATCCTAAAGAAGGACACTTGGGAGGTATGAAGCACTAATATATCCTAAAGAGGGACACTTGGGAGGTATGCAATGTTGTATTTTATTTCTCCTTTACTTTGGGCCAGAATAGCAGTATTATTCCTGTGTGTGTTTGGGTTGTGCAAATCGATAGCAGAAAATAAAAGGAAAGTTATACCAGCATGTTAAGCCTTTGAGTGCCAGAGGGCATTGCAATATGTTGTGCACCCCTCTGGAACTCAAAGGGTTAAGGTATAGAGAGGCATGTCAGAGTTAAATAGCAGTGGGGAGTGTATTCATACCTGGGAACTTTGACTTGTGGAGTCTCTGGAGGGGACTTATGTGGTGCTGATGTGGAGAGATCAATGGGGCAGTTTGGGTTAAAAGTGGGCAGGGCTTAATCGTGAATAGGTGTGGGGCTTAACAGAAATGTGAAAAAGTGTTAGTAATAGGCTGGGGAAGGAGGAGAAGTGGGATGGAAATGCAAGTTTACAGTGTAAGGGGTTTGAACACACTCCCTGAGGGGTAAAAGTTGATGCACAACCCTGTGGCAGTCAGTGGGTTAAGTGTGTACCTGATGGCTGCCTGTCCTGTGTGTTGCATGGCAAATGATAACAGTCAAGAAATAATTCAGCAATGAAGGCCTACCTTAACCATTTGAGTGCTATTTTGTTCCCCTGGTGCTGCATCTTCCCTTCAGTGGCTGTACTACAGGTCCTGCTGAGGCCACTGGGAGTCAGGGTGAGTGACTGTGTGTTTGTGTGTGTGTCAGCCATATTTCTTTTGGGTTTTGTGTGTGTTTGGTGCTCTGCATGTGTGTTTGGTGATCTGTGTGTGTTTGTTTGGTGCTCTGTGTGTGTTTGGTGCTGTGTGAGTGAGGAATGTGTGTGTATGTGACTGTGGTGTAGGAGCAAGTGGCAGCCATTTTGTTTTTTTCCTCAGTTGGATAGTTGTGGACAGGCTGGATAGTCCTGGGAAAACCACTCCCCCATTGAATCACCCAATGGGAGCAGTAACTCCTCCTTACTGCCCCCCCTGGGTGTGTGTGTTTCTCCTGAGGAGACATAAATTATGTAGTGATGCTTTCTCTTTTTCATATCCTATATAATAATTCGCCAAGTTGTGTGTAACGCCCGACATGCGCAGTAGATACTGCTGCACGTGCGGCAGTCACACGCAGTGGAGACTGCTCGCGCCGCGGCTGATACAGAGCTGGGTGCTCCGAAGGAGCGTCCAGCTCTGTATCAGCCGAGGCGCGGGCAGTCTCCACTGCGTGTGACTGCCCCGCGACCGGCTGCCAGAGGCTCTGTATCAGCCGAGGCGCGGGCAGTCTCCACTGGGTGACTGCCCCGCGACCGGCTGCCTGAGGCACTGTGGCCCGTGTAACGGGCTGTTCAACTAGTATATATATAATCAAGCATTTTTTAATGGTCAATGTTTCGGCCAGACAACGCAGGCCTTCCTCAGGTCCTGAGGAAGGCCTGCGTTGTCTGACCGAAATGTTGACCATTAAAAAATGCTTGATTAACCCATTGGAAGTCCTGTGAGTGCTTGACATCTTCTGGCATATACCTTACAGTTCTGTCTCTAAGAACCCAAGCAAGATATGTCCTTTAGGTGAGAGTGCTTCCCCACAACTATGAACCTATAAAAAAAAAAAAAAAATTATATATATATAAAATAAAATAGATCTTTGGGTTTGGTCACACCAAGGGTAACAGGGGAATCCAGACCTGGGCCCTTTGCTTACAGTACCTGGAGAGATCAGCTACACCTCGCTAATTAGGCCCGACAAGGCCAAAATGTACATCTGGAGTTGGCTGTTAGAAATTCTAGAGGCAGAGAATGTTAGTCTGTAAATCAGAGTTTGATATGAATGACCAACTTTAGTATGAGGGTAGAGCTGTTGTACCAGTGGTATAATGTGTTTGAATTCGTAGCAGGAAATTAGGAGTTTGTCAGGTACAAATGCTATATTGGGAATGACTTTCTCATCAATCCTTTATTAGTAGTGAGAAAATAAACAGTGTAACTTTTATATTTGGGACTGTCCTGAACAACGTGACACTTGATGTATCACAGATGGAGCCGGGAGCTGTGTTCCTTCCCCAGCCTTGTAAGGAGGAGGAAATTCCTACAGATATCAGTACAGGTGAGACATAAACAAGTAATGATAATGTGTCACTACTGACCTCGCAAAATCAGTCTTTTTCCAATACTATTATTATTATTATTGACATTTTCAGAAATATCTAAATTAAGAACCATAAGCGCACAAGAGACAGTGTGAACTCGGACAACTGTTCACCTTTTTAACGACTGGCCGATTGGCATGGTCAGTTAAGGACCATGGAGCATTTTTTTTTTTTTTTTTCGTTAGTCCTCTTCCGGACTCCCCGAACGGCATGCAGCCGCTGGGGGAGCCTGGAATTCCATGACGGTCATAGTATGTCATGGGTCGTTCAGTCAGATCCATCCTTGACGTACTATCACCATTAAGGGTCGTTAAGGGGTTAAAGAATTCTTCATAACTGTGTAACTCAAAAGCTGCTCCTTGTTACGGCAGATGAAGGTTCCATCTCTTACCATACAGTGTTGTTCCTAGAATTAAATGACTATCCTACTAAAAAGTATGGTCTGTTCTAACGGAACTGGTAGGTAGTGAGCTACACTGGGGATGCCACTGTTGAGTGAATGGGGGCTTTTCCTCACAGGTGGCATGAGTGGAGGTGACCTACAAGCTGATATCACCACACAATGCTGTTCCCAGTGCCTATCGTGTTCACCGCTAAACTGTCCACCACTTCAGGGTATTACAGAACTCATTCATGACCTCTTATATAGCCTGTATCCATTATACTTCACATGGGTGCAACTTAACAATTGATACAACCACATCAAAATAATTTAAAAATAAATCAAATATAATTAAAAAGTATACACTTTGTTTATAATGTGTACCATATATACACACATAATGTAACACTTATTTGATTATTCACACTAAATAAAACAGAAGGAAGTATGAAGAAAAAAACAAAACAATCACAATAAAGAATAACCAGTACTAGTAGTAATCATTCAACAAAATATAAATAGTAATAGTAAGTGGAAATAAATAGCAATTAATAATACATCCCGAGGTTCAAGCACATTTATATAAACACTAAGAAAAGGTTTGTTGTAGGTAGTTATACTGCATCAGTAAAGTCTCTCCCAGGCAGAGATTTCAAGGCAGACAGGGGTTTCCAGATGTGGTATCGAAGATTTTGAAGAAGCACAAATAAACGGGCAATGTTGAGGACCATAGGCACAGTGGTCGGCCAAGGAAACTTAGTGCAGCAGATGAAAGACACATCTTGCTTACTTCCCTTCTCAACTGGAAGATGTCCAGCACTACCATCAGCTCAGAATTGGTAGACCCTGGTACACATGTCGACTGTTTGGGGAAGTCTAGCCATAAGTGGTCTTTATGGAAGACTTGAGGCCAAAGAAAGCCATACCTCCAACATGGAAACAAGGCCAAGCGGCTCAACTATGCACAAAAACACAGGAGCTGGGGTGCAGAAAAAAATGGCAGCAGGTGCTCTGGACTGATGAGTCAAAATTTGAAATATTTGGCTGTAGCAGAAGGCAGGTTGTTTCCAAAGAGCTGGAGAGCGGTACAAGAAAGTGTCTGCAGGCAACAGTGAAGCATGGCTGAGGTTCCTTGCAAGTTTGGGGCTGCATTTCTGCAAATGGAGTTGGGGATTTGGTCAGAATTAATGGTATTCTAGCTATTTTCCTGCTTATAATTCTCTAGATCAGATTATTTTTGAGGCATGGAAGTTTCTGGACTGGAAGGTCTACTTGTCTAGATGTTTTGTCCTTCTTTACCCTTTCTCCACTAAAGCATTAATGTTATGCTGAACCACTCCTTCGAATGATCCCCCCCCCCCCCAATACAACACCATTTAAGAAACAGACAGAGGGATTCTCTTTTAAAGATAAACTTTATGGCCGTAGGGGCTGTATTGCACCCTGTTTTGCTATGGCCTGGGTGGGGAAGATCATTGATATCTGGAGTGATCTCTTGATGTAGGTGTTCAAGGTGGATTCGATTTGGGAGATCTTCAACCAAGATTCACAAGGCTAGTGACTGTATATGTGAAGTGGACTTGGATACATTATGTTTTCAGAGCACATGCACTCTTTCCGTGGCAGAGTGCCGGACTCCGTAGCTGATCATTCCTCAAAGAAGTTTCTTATCTCCTTACCATTCGTGGACAAGCAGCTTTTTGGCCCTGAATTGGATAAGGTAATTAGCCTAGCCTCTGGGTGCAAGAGTTCCCTCTTACCCCACTCTATGCCTAAAGTTCAGTTTTTCCCTTGGAATTATCTTTTTTTTTTTCTTCCTACTACTACTCATAAGTGATCAAGGCTCTTCCCTCTTTGAGCCAAGCCCATTTCCCTCACAAGTCCAAGCCGGCCTGGATGTCCAAGAAGCCACCTGCTGATGTTTTCTTCAGCATGACTCATTGCGAACTGGACTACCTCTGGTGGAACTCTATGGTAGTTCCGAGACGTGTGAGCCATCTATGTGGTGTAACTTCCTGGGTTTTACTGGTAGTTTTTGAAGGTTATCGACAGACTTCAAAGACCCTTTTCCAGCTTGAGGTCCCTTGAGGGCTCTTCCGTTCAGGAAGATGGTTCAAGCCTTGGTGGACATGGAAGTCCTGATTCTGGTCCCCATCAGCAATGGTTCTTGAGTTTTTACTCTAATCCTAATATGATTTCCAAGAGAGATGGTGGCTGTCTTCTGATGCTAGACATTTCCTACATACACCAAGGGTCAAGATGAAATCCCTGCATTTGGTCATTCTGGACATAAAAGATGTGTATCTTCATATTCCTATTCACATGCCACATCAAAGATTTGTCCACTTTGCCTTTCAGATTTGCCATTTCAAATTTACGTTATACTTCCAGAGGCGGATCTCACTTACACCATATCTGAACGTTCTTTTGCTGAAGGCACCATCCGTGAATATTCTGCATTTACATTTTCATGTGTCCCCATTCTGGAACGCCATGGCTGGGTGCCGAAAGTCCTCCCTGGCCCCATCTCAATCTCTTGTCTTTATCTGCATGATTTTTGGAACTCTCCAGGAAACAGGTGTTCCTGCCAAGATATAAGTTTCAGACTTCATCCATGCTTGTGCCTCATGTTCTGGTCATCCCAACACAAGACTTCCTGAGGGTTTTGGGATCAATGGGTTTTGGAGCTAGAAGCAGTCCCGTATGCCCAGTGTAACACATGGGTTTTTCAGCTGGACATTTTGAAGATCTGGTCCAGGCAGCAGTGTCATCTGTCCCTTTCTTCCCAGGGAAGCACTGGCGACTTCCAGAAAGCCACCTAATAGTAGGTTGGCTGTTTGCCATAGTGGATTGGTCATTAGTGATGACAGATGACTGCCGGTCGAGGGAGGCAAACTTAGTTTCTCAAGTGGCACAGGGCATTTGGTCCAGCCAAAAGAGCCAGCTTTCTGTCCGTGTTTTGGAAGTTGAGCGACTTATCTAGCTCTTCAGCTGTGGCCCCATTTGCTTGGAGGACTCCCCGTATGGATCCAGTCAGACAGTTTGAACAAATGCCTCCAAGGAGGGACCAGAAGCATGACAGCAAGGGTCAAGGTTCGGTTGATTCTCTCTTGAGTGGTAGCTTGTGCTGGCCATATAGGCAATTATGATTCTGGGAGTAGACAGTGTAATGGTGGACTATCGAAGTCGTTAATTCCTGGATCCCGGAAAATGGGTACCAAAGCATTCAGTTTTTGATTCCATAGTTCAGAAGTGGGGCCTATATAACTTATGGCATGGTGGCTAAACCGCAGTTTTCGTAGTTCTGCTCCAGGTCTCGGGATCTGCAGTCCTTTGCGGTGGATGTGGTGGTAATTCGATGGCAGGATACCCATACATACTTATTTCCTCCTCTTCCCTTGATCCCTGTTATGTTGAGACTAAAGAAGGTGGACTGAGCATGTATTATTCTGATTGTGCTTCATAGGCCACGCAGGGCTTTGTTCATGGATCTGATCACCCTGGTGGTAGATAAGCCATCCCTCTTCTTCCTGACTTCCTGTTTCAGGGTCCTCTGTCATCCAGAGATAGCAAGGTTGGCTTTGATGTCTTGGCTCTTAAAGCTGACATTTTGAGCCAGTCATTGCAACTATGCGTAATGATGGTAGGTCTGTTTAGTTCAAGATCTACCGTAGGGTCTCGTGTGCACATCTTTCTTACCTTCTAGTGTTTTTTGGCTTTTCTCCAGGACTTTCTCCACAAGGGTTTTCGACTTGGCGGGATCATGGTCTAGATCTTGGCCTTGTCAGTTCTTTTTCAGAAGTGTATTGCTCTGTTACCGGATGTTTAGACTTTTGTTCTGGGGGTGACACGTGTTTATCCCATCTTTATGTATCCCATGGCTCCAGAGGGATCCTTTTGAACCATTGACTTCTGTGTCTCATTGTTTTAACCATCAAGAGCCAATGTTCCTTCTAGTGATTGTGTGAATGTTCTGTGACCTTCAGGCTTTGTTTTGTAGGCTTCCTTTCTCATTTTTCTATGTTCTCACTTCGGGTTTCTCCTCAAGGTGGCTTCTGATTTCCATATTAATCAGGATATTGTTCTTCCTTCTCTTTCTCCTAATCCATGTAATACGTGAGAACAAGATCTTTACGGGCTAGATGTAGTTAGGTGTGTTTAAATATTTTGTTCTTTACACTCAAATCCTTTCACAAGTAAGATATACTATTTGTTATTCCTGAAGGTCCGTGTGGGGGTCGAGCAGCGTGTAAGGTGATGGTGACCTCCTGGATCACGTTGACCATTCACCCAGCCTATGTCATTGGAATGAGGCCAGTGCCTATCTGGAAACATTACAGAGTCAATGTGCGGGCCTTGGCTAGTTTCAGGAGCGACATCCTCCAGGCAATAGTGTCTGTGTAGGTGCTTTTTCATTTAGTCAACAAAAAATACCAGCTATTGAGACTGCTCTTTTATTATTCAGTCTGTCCAGAAAAAAACCCTAAAGTATTTTCAGCCATGGTGTTAAATATAAACCCAAAAATAGGGAACTAGTCCTCGACTAAAACAAAACTCCTGTGTAAACCACACAATAAACATACAATCTGAAAGAAAAAAGAAGTGGGACATATCATCCTAGATGATCGAACAACTCAAAACCAAGTACTCAACTGAAAATGTGATATATGGGGGGGTGCATTCCCAGAGGTATACATACAACTAACACAAACGGGAAAAAATACCCACTCATGAAGGTGCACACCTATACTCAAAAATATTTATCACCACCATAGTAGAAAACAGACATAAAATTACGCAAAAGACAATATGAAAACATCAAATGCTCAGATATCCTTCAGTGCAGTCAAAATAAACAATAGCAGCTACAGCAAAATCCAATTATATTACATCAACAGCAACACCCTTATCCCAGTTATTACTTACCCTTTAGTAAAATGCAAGTAAGTTAGTTTGATATGATAAATTCCTCATAGAACTATGTTTGCTACTACTAATGATGTTTTTGGTGGTAGCAGTCATGAATATTGTCAGTAACCCTTCAAATATAGTACCCACTATGGAAGTCAACCTCACAGGTCTATAATTTTCTGGTTTAGATCTCAACCCCTTTTTGAATGGAACTACATCTTCTTTCCTCCAATCACTGAGCACTAAATCTGATGATAGTGAATCAATAAATTTTAAGTATAAGAGTCTTGCTATTACTGAACTAAGTACCTTGGGTACCTTTGAGTGTATACCATCAGGTCCCGGTGCTTTATTTACCATAACCTTTTCCAGTCTCTTCTGGAAGTGATGCTAGGAACGCGTAGGGCTGTAATGACCACAAGTATACTTTCTATTGAGAATTTGAATATTAACGTATTTCTTTATGTGCATTGTTAATATATATACTGTAATTTTATTAATGAAGTATTTTAGCCTTCTTATTTTGGGTATAAGCATATATATCTCACTAAGAGGGGTCCCATAGATTTCTCATTCCCCTTGGAATCACATAGCGATTAGGAACTTCCTCTTACATAGCGTGCTACTAGACCCCAAACACAGGGTTTCTTCCAGACACCAGGGTGGAATCTTTGCACAAAGAAGGGAGGGTCTTCTGACCAGCAATGTTCTGAAGCTGCAGGGGAGTCGTCTTGAGTTATGCCACTGGTCTTGACTCCTCCTCTCTGGTTTAGATTTAGTCCCACAACACAACATTGGTGACTGTTATCAACTGCTCTTGCAAATAAGACCATTTCGGCTCACATGCTGGGGGATGAGGCTGAGATTGACAGGCTGCAGTACAGAGCTTTCCCGCATCCTGTCCTGAACAGATGTTTGAAGCGTACATTAAGAAACCGATATCTTCGTCAATATAGCATTTTTTTAAAAAAAGAAACCGCTTTAAAATGTATATGCATGGAGCATTCATATAAGAAGCACGTTACTGGAGGTGAGAGTCCTTAATTTTTGATTGCTTACAGTTGTAATAGTTTCACTTTAAAGGGATAGTAATGTAATGATATAAAGGCATATCTGATTATTCATTATACTTTTTTTTTTATTTTTATAATACTTTGTACCATTCTAAACCTCCATATTAGTGTAGTTTTATTTTAATTATATTTTAAAGTTCCCCCTCCTGCCCCTTTTCCTTGCTTCTCTTCTTCCCTCCGATCTGAAAGCTGGTTTCTTGACCGGACAGACGGCAATGAGGGACAATATTTTCTGTGTCTGTATAAGGAAACACTACCCCCCCCCCCCATGATGTCAGGACCGGCTTTCAGATCGGAGTTAAACAGAGTGAGGTAAAGAAAAGGGTTAGTAGGGGGAAACTGTAAAATAAGTTTACAATAAAACTACATTTATAGGTACCGAGCATTATAAAAAAAAAAAAATTATGATAATGAATAATCGGCTATGCCTTTATATCATTACATTACTATCTCTTTAATTTAATTATTTTCAGTGCCTTTCTTCCTAGCAGGCACGTTTATCATACTATCAACTATGAATTAAAACCTATGACATTTCACTTGCAGATCCAGAATGCGTGCTGAATAACAGTTTTACCCAGATTGATGAAGGACCAAACCTGGCTGGTGACTGTTCATCCAACGAGACTCCGAGCAACTGTGACACAATGTTAGATTCTGATGTAACTGTCCATAAAGAATCAAATGTAACCGGATTGGAAATAGAACAGGGAACAGAATTCTTCCAGTCACTTATTGATATATGGACAGAAATGAAAAAGATGGAACTGGGACCTCTCTCATATCAGAAAATTCACAGAGAAAATAAACCATTTTGGTGTTCTGAATGTGGGAAATCTTTCACTTCATCTTCTGATTTTGATGCACATCAGATAAATCACACACAAGTTAAACCATTTGTGTCCTCTCAAAGTGAGAGATGTTTTCCCACAACGTCCCATCCTGTTGTACATTCCACAGAACACACAAGAGAGAAACTGTTTAAGTGCTCAGTGTGTGGGAATAGTTTTACTTCATCTTCAAATCTTGTTGTACATCAGAGAACTCACACAGGAGAGAAACCATTTAAGTGTAATGTTTGTCTCAAAACGTTCATTTCTACGTCACAACTTGTTATACACCAGAGAATACATACAGGAGAGAAACCATTTCAGTGTCCTGAGTGTGGGAAAAAATTTACTGCAGCTTCCCAACTTAATGTGCACAGGCGAACTCACACAGGAGAGAAACCATTTAAGTGTCCTGTATGTGGGAAAACTTTCTCTTCATCTTCCCAGCTTGTTAACCACGAGAGAACTCACACAGGAGAGAGGCCATTTAAGTGTTCTCTATGTGTAAAAAAGTTTATTTCATCTGCACATCTTATTTTGCACCAGAGAACGCATACAGGGGAGAAGCCATTTAAGTGTTCTGTATGTGGGAAAACTTTTGCCTCATCTTCCCAGTTAGTTATACACCAGAGAAGTCACACAGGAGAGAGACCATTTAAGTGTTCTTATTGTGGGAAAGCTTTCACTACATCATCAAAACGTGTTGCACACCAGAGAACTCACACAGGAGAGAAACCATATAAGTGTTCTGCATGTGTTAAAACTTTCACTTCATCTTCAGATCTTGTTGCGCATCAGAGAACTCACACAGGAGAGAAACCATTGACTGCATCTTCAAGTCTTCCTAAACATCTGAGAGCTCTCACAGAAGAGAAACCATCCGCTTCATCTTCCCAACTTACACACCAGAGAACTCAAACAGGAGAGAAACCTTTTAAGTGCTCTGTTTGTGAGAAAACATTTACTTCACCTTCTAAACTTGTTTTACATGAGAGAAGTCACAGAGAACAGAAACCACATAAGTGTACTGTGTGTTTAAAATGTTTCACTTCATCTGCACATCTTGTTTTACACCAGGCAACGCATGCTAGAGAGAAGCAATTTAAATGTTCTGTATGTGGAAAAACTTTAACATCATCTTCTCAACTTGTTATACACCAGAGAAGTCACACAGGAGAGAAACCATATAAGTGCTCTGTGTGTGTAAAAAGTTTTTCTTCATCTTCAAGTCTTGTTCTGCACCAGAGAACGCACACAGGAGAGAGACCATTTAAGTGTTCTGATTGTGGGAAAACTTTCAGTTCTTCTACCCAACGTGTTAAACACCAGAGAATTCACACAGGAGAGAAACCATATAAGTGTTCAGTATGTGCAAAAACTTTCACTTCATCTTCATATCTTGTTGTGCACCAGAGAAGACACACAGGAGAGAAACCATTTAAATGTTCTGTATGTGGGAAAACATTCACCTCATCTTCATATCTTGGATTGCACCAAAGAACACATACAGGAGAGAAACCATTTAAGTGTTCTGAGTGTGGGAAATGTTTCAATACTTCCTCGCAACGTGTTATACATCAGAGAAGTCACACAGGAGAGAAACCATATAAGTGTTCTGTATGTGGGAAAACTTTCACTACGTCTTCAGATCTTGCTGTACACCAGAGAACGCACACAGGAGAGAAACCATGCAAATGTTCTGTATGTGGGAAAACATTCACTGTAACATCAAGTCTTGCTAAACATCTAAGAGTTCACACAGGAGAGAAACCATTTAAGTGTTCTGAGTGTGGGAAAAGTTTCACCCAAAGCTCGTATCTTGTTACACATCAGAGAATCCACACAGGCGAAAAACCATTTAAGTGTTCTGAGTGTGGGAAATCTTTCGCTCGAAACTCGCAACTTGTTGTACACTGGAGAAATCACACAGGAGAGAAGCCATATAAGTGTTCTGAATGTGGAAAAACTTTCACCCAAAATTCAAGTTATTACAGGCATCAGAAACGGCATTTAAATAAAACTTTGTAGCACAAATGAGCAGATGGGGTAGCTGGCAAATAACAATGATATTTAATGCAGTATAGTGAAAGAAATAAATCACACTTAGATGTATACTGTTTTCCAATTCCAAGCCAGCAGTATCCCAAAAATGGAAGTGGTCACTGAAATAAATTTATATAAACCAAGTAGGAGGTTATAATAGGTTTGACACATTTCTAAGCTTCAAGTCTTTCTTCAAGAACAAAATAAACAAACTGAGGGACCCCAGACTACTTTAAATACCTTAAAGGGATAGTAATACTTCATTTTATCTTTATTTTATTTTGTTGGCATTAAAAAAAATGAAGAACGATATACACTGCAGGCTCTCGTCAAATACATTCTGACACACACTTGCACTCACTGATGGAGAGTTGTGTAACGCAAAAAGCCAGTAATTAAAGGGATAGTAATAATTTGTTTTATCTGTATTTTATTTTGTAGGCGTTAAAAAAGCATGAAGAACAATATGTCTTATCTCTCAAACATTTTTGGTTTGAGAGATATTCACAAGCAAAGTTTCCCCTCCCGCCCCTTTTACCTAGTGTAAGCCATCTCTTCTCAGATGTGGAATCCAGTCCATAGACCAGACAGATAACAGCAGGGGACAATCTTCTTCCTATGAGAACAATGAAAGCCCTGCACCTCTTGTCAAGTTTTTCAGGTTTTTCCCTTATCTTAATTGAAGATTGTCCTTCTCTGCACTCTACCTGGGCACCTCCCTTCTGATCTGGCTGAGCAGTGTTACATCAGTAAAAGGGGCGGGAGGGGGATACTTTATCATTGAATTACTCTTGTACTACAACTCTGACATAATTGAAATAACACTCTCAATGGCCCAAATACTATGATGATTAATTAGAGCTGCTTTTATTATGAAACAGTACTATCCCTTTAAGTATATAAATATATGAAAGGCAAATATATAGTACTATGTACTAATTATCAATCAATTAACAAATATACAACTACAATGATCATTAACTAAGACAATGAATTATGCATACATCTTAAAATAATATAATATATAAGTAAAAAAATTAAAAAGTAAAGTGAATGGTTAATATAATGTAAGTGAAATGTGTAAATAATTTGAAATATATGAAATAAGATTAAAAGCCTAAGAATATGTAAATAGATTAATATGTGGTAATTCATATAAAAAAATGAAATATGTATAAAAATATATACGACTAAATTTACTATCATAAGTGTGTTGTCTGTGAAAATATAACTAAACAATAAATTTAATGATTGAGTAATAAAATGTCAAAAGAAATGATATATATAGATTAATGAAGTAATGCAACGTGATAATACATATGAATAAATAATGTGCATGACTAAAATCGTTTTGTGCCTAGCATTTTGCATATAGCTTTTGCCGTAGTGCTTTGCTTATTGCATACAACCTATTGCATATAGTGTTTTGCACACTGTATTCTGCGTATAGCGCTTTGCATGTAACATCTTGCTGATTGCGTTTTGTGCGTGGCATGTTGCATATAGATTTTTGCATATTGCTTACAACCTATTGAGTATAGCGTTTTATGTCTTGCTGTTTGAATATAGCTTTTTTGTATAGCATTTTGTCTATAGCAGTTTGCGTACAGTGTATTGCGTATAGCATTTTGATATTGCATTTAGCATATTGCTTACAGCAGTTTGCATATATTGTATACCATATTGAGTATAGTAATTTGTGTATATTGTGTGTCTCTTTGTGTATGTATATTGTATTCTATGTGTATTTTTGTGTGTGGTATGTGTAATGTGTTTGTTGTGTGCGTGTGTGTTGCAGTGTTGTGCATGTGTTTGTGTATTCCATGTGTGTGTGTGTGGTGTGCTTGTGTTGTGTATATGTGTGTATAGTATGTGTATTGTGTGTGTTGTTCATGTGTTTGTGTATTTCATATGTGAGTGTGTTTTGCGGGTGTTGTATGTGTGCGTTTTGCACGTGTGTATGGTCTGTGTTTTTTTTGTGTGTGTATTGTGTGCGTGTATGTGTATTGTGTGTATTGTCTCTGTTGTGCGTGTGTCTGTGCTGTGGTGTGTGTATTGAAGGCACCTGCAATTCCTTACAGAGATTGTCATAGGAGTTGCAGGGGTTGGAAAGGGCATGTTTGTTTATTTTGGATGAGGAGATAGTGGGGGAGGGCCAGCTCCTTGCAGAGAAAATCACTCTCTGTAACGGTTTGTTCAACAGTCAGACACAGTAGGTTAGGATAAAACACAGTTTTATTAAACACACAATGAAAATACCCTTAACGTACTATAGCGTATTACAGCAGAATAGACAGGAGAAATATAGGACTTAGACTTATGCCTACACAGGCCCAGTATTACAGTAAGTAAGAGAGTACATATACTGTCACAGGTCAGGCATGACAAGGATAACTCAGCACAGCATGGGTTAAAGTCCAATTGTTATAATCAGTCTCTGATGTGGTGTGTTCAGTAACGCCCAGTATGATGGAATAACAGCGATAAGGAGACTGTAGTGCTAGAATGGAGAAAAGCACTTTAGATCTGCCGGAGCAGAGCTGAGACTTATACCCCCTGCAGTAGCAGTAAACGGAGGCCACACAATACTCTGCAAGAGCTGTACGGAATAGAGCCACGACACCCTACCAGTGCAGTAACAGAGGCAACAGTACTCTGCAAGAGCTGAATTGAATAGAGCCAATAGCACCCTGCCGGTGCAGTAACGGAGGCAACATATCACGGTGCCCGTGATCCCTCTCTGTCACTCTCGCTTGTGGTGCACTCTGATTGGCTGAGGCTGTTTGGCCCGCCCCTGGTGACCTTTTTATGCCTGGCCATTGACACCTGTCAGGTGCCCTTTCGTGGTGTTCCAGAGCCAGTGTTGCTGTTGCTGTGTTCATGCGCTCCTGATTCCTGTGTACCGACTTGGCCTGTCTTGACTACGCTCCTGTGTTCCTGCTCCGTGATCCGATCTGGCTTGGCTGATGTTCCTGTTCGTGACCGATCTTGCTTGTCTGAGGACCACCTCTGTTTACCAACCCGGCCTGGCTGACGTTCCTGCTCGTGACTGATCTGGCTTGTCTGAGAACCACGTCCATGTACCGATCCGGCCTGGCTGACTTCCTGCTCCATGACCTGAACCAGCTTGTTCCAGTGACCTGCTTGTTCCTGCTCCTAGTGTCGCCGTCGCGACATTCTGACTTCCGCTGAGGCTACTTACCGGGCTGATCGTTTGCCTCTGTACTCCTGTAGAGTTGTGCCTCCAGTGCTGAGTCTCCGTTACCTTTTGCAGAGCTGTGCTTCCATTGATGAGCCTTCCCTGACCCTTGCAGAGCACTTTCCACGACTGCTGAGCCTGTGATCCTTGAGCTGCTTAACCCTTGCAGTGCTGCCATTCTGTTATCTGAGCCTTCACGTAACTTGCTGAGCCTATCCTGTTTGGTCACTACTTCTGCAGAGCCGGCCACGTTACCAGCCTGATCTAGACGGCGGCTCATCCTTCCATCAGCAGAGTAGTCGGTATACGTTACCGCGCCTGGTAGTGGTGCTATTGGCTCTTGCAGGTTGTCTCCGGTCTACGCCCGTGGGGGCTATTGGCTCATATCCTTGCAGCGCAGTGTGGTCTCTGTTGTACGCCCGTGGGGGCTATTGGCTATCTCTTGTATTATAGCAGTCTCCGTTCTTACGCCCGTGGGGCTACTGGCTCAAGCTCTTGCAGGTTGTCTCCAGTTACGCCCATGGGGGCTATTGGCTCAAGTCTTTACTGTGCAGTTGGTCTCCGTTATTACGCCTGTGGGGGCTATTGGCAAGCTCTTGCATTGTAGCAGTCTCCGTTGTTACCCCTGTGGGGGCTATCGACTCTAGCACTTGCAGATTAGGTTGTCTCCGTTGCTACGCCCGTGGGGGCTATTCACTGCAACTTCTCTGCAGTCTCTACCAATTTTCAGTACTGGCTGCCGCATTCCAGCCTTAAGAACTTTCACTAGTAGCTGCCTGATCACCATCTTGGGTTTGCCAAACACCACAACAGAGACTGACTGAGCATTGTATTTAACCATTGAGTATCCTCGCTACTGTGTACCTATCCTGTGATAGTATATGTGATACTTCTGCTTCAGTACACTTAACCTGTGATAGCATCTCAGTCTTTGATCGCTATTATTATTGTGTTGCCTGTAGAGGGCGTTCTTTACTCTTTAACTTTTTTTTTAATAAAACTGGTCTGAGTGTCTTAAAAACCGTTACACAACAGTACTCTGCAAGAGCTGAATAGAATAGAGCCAATGGCACCCTGCCGGTGCAGTAACGGAGGCAACAGTACTCTTCAAGAGCTGAATGGAAACACAACCACGGGCTCATTGCCGGAGCAGTAACGGAGGCAACAGTAGCTCTGCAAGAGTTAAGGGAAGGCTCGTAGCAGTAATGGAGGCAACAGTAGCTCTGCAAGAGTTAACGGAAGGCTCATAGTAGTAACGGAGGCAACAGTAGCTCTGCAAGAGTTAACGGAAGGCTCAGTAATTGGCATACTGCCGGAGCAGTAATGGAGACAACTGTAGCTTTGCAAGAGTTAACGGGATGCTCAGCGGAATGTACACTGCCGGAGCAGTAACGGAGGTAGCACAGACACACTGTCTGGTAGGCCCAGACTAGGCGGAAGTCAGAATGTCGCCCACCGACACGATGAAGCAGGAACTGGAGAACTGGGCCGGATCACGGAGTATGAACGTCAGCCAAGCCGGGTCGAATCACGGAGCAGGAACGTCAGACAAGCCGGGTCAGGTCACGGAGCAGGAACGTCAGTCAGGCTGGGTCAGATCACAGAGCAGGAACCAGAAGCGGAGTAGTCAATGGGCCAAGTCGATACACGGGAACACAGCAACTCAGGTCAGCACTGGTACAGGAACACCACAAAAGGGCACCAGATAGGTGCCAGGGCGCGGTATAAAAAGGTGATACTGGGCAGGCCAAACATAGCTCAGCCAATAGGAGCGCAACACACAGAGACTGACAGCACGGGCACAGTGATACTCTCCCCCCGTATGTCCTGGACAGGCAGTATAGAGGAGATTTGAATATCTCCTCCTTACTGCCATCTCTGGGTGTGTGTGGCAGAGAGGCAGCTTTCTTCTTTTAAATATACAATTTATTCCATTTAGGGTAGCCGTGTTAGTCCAGTGGTGTAGAAGTCGAATGTGTATTGCAGGATGTAATAATACCTTTTTTATTGGATTAACATTCAGTTATATGAAGACAACCTTTCAAGAGAGATGCTTTCTTTATGCTTTAGACTTGATAAAGGGAGCGTCTCTCGCGAAAGCTTGTCTCCATAAAATAAAAATAAAAGAAGATTTCTTTGTGCCAGACACACCCAGGAGTGGTTGTAAGGCGTTATTAAAATCCCCTCTGGCACTCACACACACTGTACACACAATACATGCACAATACACAGACATACAATCATATACACACAAACACAGTATTCATGCAACATGCAAAACACTATACGCAATATGAAAAAATCTATACGCAATAAACAAAACACAATACGCAAATTGCTATATAAGCAATATATGCAAAACTCAAAAAACAAACTGCTATATGCAATATGCAAAACACTATACAGAAAACACTGTATGCAAAATGCAATACACTATACACAAAACACAATACTCAGAACGCAATACGCTATACAGAAAGCGCTATATGCAGATCTCTATTCACAATATGCAAAAAGCTTTATGTAAAAGGTAATATTCAAAAAACCATACGTAAAACACTCAAACCTCAAAATGCTATACCAAATATGCTCTGTATGCAAAACACATACACTGCAGGCTCTCGTCACATACATTCTGATGGAGAGTTGTGTAACGCAGTGGGATAGTCATAATTTGATTTATCTGTATTGTATTTTGTAGGGATTAAAAAAACATGAAGAACGATATAAGTCTTATCTCTCAAGCCTTTATGGTTTGAGAGATATTCACAAGCAAAGTTTCCCCTCCCGCCCCTTTTACCTAGTATAAGCCATCTCTTGGAATGCAGTCCATAGACCAGACAGATAACATAAGGGGACAATCTTCTTCCTATGAGAACAATGAAAGCCCTGCCCCCCTTGACAAGTTTTTCAGGTTTTTCCCTTATCTTAATTGAAGATTGTCCCTCTCTGCAGTCTACCTGGGCACCTCCCTCCTGATCTGGCTGAACAGTGTTACATCAGTAAAAGGGGCGGGAGGGGGATACTTTGTCATTGAATTACTCTTGAACTACAACTCTGACAGAACTGAAATAACACTCTCCAAGGTCCACATACTATGATGATTAATTAGAGCTGCTTTTATTATGAAACAATACTATCCCTTTAAAGGGAAAGTAATACTTTTATTAAAGTAGAGGACCAAGTCTTCTTTATTATTATTTATTTATTTTTTAAAGCCATTTAGCTCTATTTTTCAATACTTACAGTTTTGGAGTTCAATCGCTATTCAATCTCAAAGAATCCCCGTCCCGCCCCTTACCCCAGCGTCACTCAACCTCTCATTCTAATCCGGATGGAGTGCGGCAAGGGACAATCTTCAGTAAACAAAAGGTGGGGGCAAAGTTTCCCGTATACTTACTGGCTGAAGAATGTCCCTCGCTACATGCGTCCCACGGCCGGATTGCAGATCTGATGGGAAATGGCCAGGATGGACGGGAAGGGGATCTTTCAGATTAAATAGTGCTTGAACTACAAAACTGTAAGTAATGAAATACAGTGCAACGTGTTAAAAAAAAAAAAAGACGACCTGGACCTCTACTTTAATAGAAGTATTACTATCCCTATAAAAACATTGCCTACTTTCTGGATTTGCCTGGATGTCAGGGGAAAATCGTCCTACACATAAATCCACTTTTAATATTAACCCCAGTACTGCCAGATCCTTATCCAATGCATTCGGTTGCAATGTGGTGGATAACTTACACAATGGCTACTCCTGTTTAGGATGTCTTCTGTAGTGTCTGTCTTCATAACACACTTCCTTTATAAAACATTCTATGATTATTTCTTCATACATACAGACTCATGGTCCTTTTTGTGTTGTTTTTGTTTGTTTGTTTTATTCACCGCACAGGCATAGCCATGCCAATATTGCAGCTGAAAAATGTGACTGAAATTATTAACAATGAAATAAATAATCAAAAATAAAATGTATCAATTTCAAATACAGCTTAAAACTCAAATATTCTGTGTGGAGTCATCCAAACTACTTGTGCTCAATCTATAAATCCAGTAGGCTTCACGGTGATTCAGTATTTTGCAGTAGATCATTTCAATCACATTTTTCCATTGTTTAGTCATTTCCCACATTTTAGCTCAATCATTATGGTAGCAATTGTTGTCATATATACTCAGGGCCGGATTTACATCTCAGGCGCCCCTAGGCACAACCACCTCTGGTGCCCCTAACCCCGCCTATGCCCCACCCCAAATCACGCCTCTCACTTAGCCACACCCCTCCATTAACCACACCCAAACAATTATTACCAGTTTAAGGGAAAGGCACCATTATTACTAATGTAATGGAATGGCATTATTATTTCCAGTGTAAGTGAACTGCACCATGAAACTGATAATAAATATAGTTGTGTGCACCACACATACCGGCCTGATGCTGAACTGCAGGCAGTTGGGGAGGCTACTGCATGCCGCGCCTCCTGTCACCCTTCCGGTAACAACTGCAGACCTGCTCTCTTGATTGCACCCGCGGCCCGCCTCTGAACCAACTCCTTTACACTTTGCCGAGTCAGACTCCAACTATAGTGTAGGCCAACTCCTGTGGCTATTATGTTGTTAGGCGTAGCTTGCACGGCACCCACTACCTGACGTCCGTGCATCGGCAGCATCACAGGAGGTCCTGAGGTGGTGACCGATGACAGCAGAGGCTCGGCACGCAGGTGCAGCAGGGTCACATGATGCGGCCCCGGCGGCACAGGCACAGAGCAATGCTGACAAGGTAACACAGTTGTCAGAAAGCGCCTTCGAGTCGAGGGCATAGGCGCACACCACCAGAATGGCACAGCAGTCAGCATTATGCATTGTGGGCGTGACAATGGCATTGCCAGGCGCCCCTGAAAATCAGGTGCCCTAGGCAAGTGCCTTGTCTGCCTATTGGCAAATCCGGGCCTGTATATACTAATTGTTTAGTCACACACATAATCCTATATAATAATTTGCTAGAATGTTTGTCAGAAGACGTCATGCGCGGTAGAGACTGAGCACGTTCGGCAGTCTGTACTGTGCATTGCGTGAGTGAGGCAACGCAAGACTGCATCGTATGAAGCAGTGAGGTAGCGGCCACTTAACCCTTTGAGTGCCAGAGGGCTACTCAACGCATTGCAAAGCAATGCGTTGAGTACCCCTCTGGCACTCAAAGGGTCCCGGACACTATAATACACTAGTATGCATTATAAACAATTCACTCACGTTCTATTAACCATTCATTCACCCACCGTCGTGGGTAAACTTGCTTTAAGGACCCATGATGGTCCTGGCATGTTAAGGAATTCAGAACCCTGAATCTATTGCACAAATTAAAAAAAAAAAAAAAGTGGGGGGAGTGGTCCTTAACTGCCAGCCGAGGCCATTAAGGGGTTAATTTTTATTGTTTTTACTTATTCTTTATATATATATATATATATATATATATATATATATATACTAGCAGAAGAGCCTGAGTACACGGGCCACAGTGAAGACCGGTCGCGGTGCAGTCATGCACAGTAGAGACTGCCCGCTCCATGGCTGACACAGAGCTGGACGCTCCGAGGTCACACCTCCGGTCTGACTTTGAAGCGCCTCGCTCTGTATCAACCTCATCACGGGCAGTCTCTACTGTGCATGACTGCGTTGTTACAAACTATTTAGCAAATTATTATATAAGGAAATATATCTTAATTACAAATATACATGTGTGTATAAAGCTTTTTGTCTTGTCATTCATTTTATTTATTATTGATAATTGTAGTTATATTTGTTAATCGGTTAGTACTTACTGCCTTTATTTCATCTATTTATATATTTGTATTACCATAGGTGTTTATTTGATGTGAATTAACATGTTTAGATAGAATAACTTATGGCACCAATTGATATAACCTAATTTATTAATTTCCTTTGTAACAGATTTGTAGTCTGTGATATGCTTCTTTCTAAATATGCAATGTCTCTATATTTGATGGCATGTTTGAAATATGCGCGGTCGGTATTAGTATCATTGTGAGGGCTTATGTGTCTTATCTACCTGTTACACACGTTGGTACTGCTGCTATGATCTACGTATTTTAAGTATTGTCATCATGCTGTCATCCCATAATTGCTTTCTTTTCTATCTAATGGAACATATTACATACATTTATTATGTTTTTAGATTACTAAGCTCGATTGGTGTCCTGTAGAATGAATGTATGTGTGTATACACTGTGTGTGTGTACTGCGTGTGTATACACTGTATGTGTGTTGCATATATATACATTGTGTGTGTCTATAGAGTGTATATACACTGTGTGTATATATGTGTTTGTATATACTATGTGAGTTGTGTGTACGTATGTGTATGTTCTGTGGCAGTACGGTGGCTCAGTGGTTAGCACTGTTGCCTTGCAGCGCTGGGGTCCTGGGTTCAAATCCCACCAAGGACAACATCTGCAATGAGTTTGTATGTTCTCACTATGTTTGCGTGGGTTTCTTCCTCCCACACTCCAAAAAAAACATACTGATAGGTGAATTTGGATTGTGAGCCCCAATAAGAGTGTACAGCATTGCGTAATCTGTGTGCGCTAAATAAAGAAAAGAATTAAATTCTGTGTGTGTGTGTGTGTGTATATACTGTGTGCGTGTGTTCATTGTACCCCCTGCATCTCCTTGCAGAGATTGTGACAGGAGTGGCCCCTACTGGCCACTCCTGTTACAATCACACAACCATGGTTGAACCAATAGAACAGGCAGTATAGAGGAGATTTTAATAACTCCTCCTTACTGCCTCCCCTGGGTGTGTTTGGCAGGCACGCAGAAGTCTTCTTCTTTTATATTTATATATATATATATATATATATATATATATATATATAGGCCAGATGTATGTTTATCTAATGCAGTCATGCACAGTAGAGACTGCCCGAATGCAGGCTGATGCAGTCATGCACAGTAGACACTGCCCCAATGCACAGAATGCTGGGAGATGTAGTTCTACTTTAGCCCATGTACACATGCTTCTACACTAGTGTGTGTGTGTGTGTGTGTGTGTGTGTGTGTGTGTGTGTGTGTGTGTGTGTGTGTGTGTGTGTGTGTGTGTGTGTATATACATACATTCATACTAGCAGTGTGGGATGGTGTTGCCCTTCTTTTTTTTTCCCCTTGTATTTACTATTAAAATGCATTATTTTTGTTATAAGACTGTTTGTTTATTTTCTGTTTCGTTTTCATTCTTATTGCAAATGGCAGTGCAGGCTTGTTGTACAGTTGGAAAGGTAAAGGTAAATGTCATCTTTTCAGTGGCAGGTAGTGCAGAACGTATTGTTTGTGAATGTGTTGCATTGGAGTGGTTCACTCAAAGGGTTAACCTTTTTAATAGTAGAGGAGTATGCAGTTCCTGGCATGGTATTGCCGGTAACAGTCTGTGTGACACACACACAGTCAGTGTGAGAAAAAGGCTTTGAAGGGAGAATGATGGAAAAGGAAAAAGTTGAGCCTGAGAAGCAAAGTTGGGCCAGACACTATTCAGCTGTTTCCCACTCCCCATTTTGCATCACTGTGTCTTCATGTGCTCCTCCCACTCTCCCTTTCGGCCCTTTTTATCTTTAGCAAAAAGGAAGACTGGAGGAGAAGGGGAAAATGCATTAGGGCAATACAGTCCTGTATAAGGATGGGTAATAGACAGCTCACAATGTTTTGCGCGCATTCAAACTCCCTTTAAGCATTAAGTCAATGTTTTCCTATGGGGAAAATAGAAGACGTTGGACTCCATATTCACTGTGTGAGGATGTCCAGCATTACCTAGCAGAGTCTGACTCCATTAGGAATATGGAAATACGCAGACAGCCACTAGAGGCAGACTTGACCCTGCAATGTAAACATTTTGCTTTCTCAGAAATTAGTGACTTAGTGAAAGCAGGAGCATGTTGTACTTCACCTGACTTAACCTAGTGACCACTGCTAGCTTTTTCTATAAAAATACAAATATGGAAAAAAAGAAAAAGTAAATATATCCATGCTCTTTGGGGTTGTCAGGGGGGCCCTTCATGGATACTTGCACCAGGGCCCTGAGTTGTGACGCCTCTGGCCGGGGGTTATAAGAAGAATGGTTGCAGCAGAATTCGGTATGTTTCATGGATTAACATGTTTATACTCTTCTTTTTTTCCGCTGTGCTTTTTAAAGAATTGTAGAGCAGATATCGGGGTGTTGTGGATCTTGCTGTGAAATCATGTGTTGATAAAGGCCCACAAAAGGCACCTGAATTTATATACTTTAAGAAAATGAAAAAAGAAAATCCAAGCAAATAATAATGCAAAAATAACATTTTGTTTATTAATATAATGAGGAACACATCTAATTTTATTAACATTATAAGGCAGTTGAAATAACAAATATAAAAACAAATTAAACTTACCCCTCCAGGACAAGCGTTTTGTTTGGATTTTTTGTTATGTGTGTATTTAAAGGGATAGTAATACTTGCAAATTACTAATCCCCATATTGTAGCTTTGTTAAAGAGAAACCTATTGCCCCCAGTGTCATCTCTCAAACCCTTATGTTTTGAGAGATGATAGCGCTCAAAGTTCCCCCTCCCTCCCCCTTCCCTGACTGAGCGCTGACTGCAGGGGAAGCTGTCGTACGACAGTCTTATGTGCATCAGGCGGCTCTGCAGCTGAGCCGAGATCGCGTTTATAAAAAATAATTCTTTCACTGAAATGGTCTTCTACGTGAGCCGGTAGTCAGCCAGAGCCAGGAGTCAAACCGGAGAGGGTAGTCAGCCAGAGCCAGGAGTCAAACCGGAGCGGGTAGTCAGTCAGAGCCAGGAGTCAAACCGGAGCGGGTAGTCAGTCAGAGCCAGGAGTCAACCAGAGTGGAGAACTAGTCAGGGATCAATGGAGCCGAAGTCAAACGTAGCCAGGAGTCATACACAGGAATCGAGCATCAGAATCACAAGAGCTATAGCTCACAGGTACACCACGAAAGGACAAATAAGTAAAGGCAGGCTGAGGCCTATAAGGCCTAGCAAGTAGGTGGAGACTCAATCTGGCAATTAGCGGTGGCCAATAAGAATAGCGAATGTGCTTCAGCGCGACAACCAGGATGTACAGCAATGTCCCCTGCAAGCACAGCGTTGCTAAAGGCAATCACGGGCACTGTGATAGACAGGAATCCGTTATACCAAAATATTATTATTCCATCTTAGGGTTCCTGATTTTTTTAACTTAAAACAATTTTAAACTTGAACTCGAACCCCACCACCCACTCACTTTGTCTGTAGCAGAGTAGTAAGTAGTCGTCGTGTTGTCTATTCTATCGGCCCAGTCAGTATGTCTCTGTACATAGATCATAATTTAATATAATTTTTTTTTTTTAATTGGCCGAGCCCCTTGTTTACATTCATGACATGACAGGCCCATCATGTGTCCTTAAAGGGATAGTAATACTTCGTTTTATCTTTATTTTATTTTGTAGGCATTAAAAAAAACATGGAGAACGATATAAGTCTTATCTCTCAAACCTTTATGGTTTGAGAGATATTCACAAGCAAAGTTTCCCCTCCCGCCCCTTTTACCTAGTGTAAGCAATCTCTTCTCAGATGTGGAATGCAGTCCATAGACCAGACAGATAACAACAGGGGACAATCTTCTTCCTATGAGAACAATGAAAGCCCTGCCCCCCCTTGACAAGCTTTTCAGGTTTTTACCTTATCTTAACTGAAGATTGTCCCTCTCTGCAGTCTACCTGGGCACCTCCCTTCTGATCTGGCTGAGCAGTGTTACATCAGTAAAAGGGGCGGGAGGGGGATACTTTATCATTGAATTACTCTGGAACTACAACTCTGACAGAATTGAAATAACACTCTCCAAAGTCCAAATACTATGATGGTTAATTGGAGCTGCATTTATTATGAAACATTACTATCCCTTTAAGTTCAATCTAAAAATGTATGTTATAATTGTATTTTTATTAGCATTTGAACTTTGATTACCATTACCATTTATTTGTAAGGTACAGTCAGATTCTTTAGTGCCAAAGTTTGAAACGTAATTTTGATCATTTCACAAAAATAGTAGAAATTATATATGCTTCACAACCTAAATACCATTTCAATGTGATATTGTGCAAGTTAAAGCTAAACAAGTACAGGCTTTGCTTGTCCGCGCTCCTTTATTGATGCTTTTAAAGGGATAATAATACTTAAAATGTAAAAAAAAATATGTTGTAGAGTTTATTCCCCTGAGTAAAACAAGAGTACTCTCCACTGCTGAAAGGTGTTACATTCAAAAGTTATTAATTTTCAAAGTTGAATTTTTTAGGTGCAATATCACAGTGGCCTGGAATTGTATAGTGGCGCTGTTGCTACACCATCCTATCGAGATTTATGGTCAACTGACCAGAGCTATCCATAGGATCGTGTAGCAACAGCGCCACTGTACAATTTCAGGCCACTGTGATATTGCACCTAAAAAATTCAACTTTGAAAATTAATAACTTTTGAATGAAACACATTTCAGCAGTGGGAGTACTCTTGTTTTACTCAGGGGGATAAACCCTACAACATATATTTTTTTACATTTTAAGTATTACTATCCCTTTAATTATGAAGTATGCACTTTGATTTATAAAAGTCATTATATGGAACAAAAATGCATATTTCATATAATAATCGGAAAAGAGTTTCCACAGAGAATATACATTTTCTGTGTTGCATAATAACACCACATAAGTATTGCACTGACCTTTGCCTGTATCAGTGGAGGGCTGGCTGGGGGGGCAGGGGGGCAGTTGCCCCCTGGGCCGGTCATATGTCTGGGCTGGTAGGCCACTGCACCTCACTAAATCTCCCGATTGCTGCTGTAAATGGAGCTACACTAGTGATACCACAGAGGTACAATCCAAATGGAGCTACACTAGTGATACCACAGAGCTTACAATTGAAATGGAACTACACATGATACCACAGATGTACAATCCAAATAGAGATAAACTAATAGCATAAACCATTTCCCTTGTAAGCTCTATAGTATCCCTACTGCTGCTTTACTTGAATAGTAAGCTTTGTAGTGGCGCACTAGTGTAGCCCTATTTCAACTGTAAGCTATGTGGTATCACTTGACTTGCGTCACAAAGTTAATGCCAATTTTAAAATTAACAAAAGAGGGTGGGCTGGAACGATAATAGAAATGGACCACTTAATTGTATTTGCCCCCTGGGCCACAAGTTGCCAGCTCTCCCCTGGCCTGTATCATCAGTTGTTTGTATACGTGTAGAACATTTATTATTTTTGAGAATATCTAAATGAAGCACATTACCAAACTGACATAATGGTGTTAGTAACTGATTTGCACTACAAGTCATTTTAAAATATCACTAGGCCAACAAATTCCCAAAACAAGTCATTGTGTCTTGCTATGACAATTTAAATATTTTCTTTTATTACAATGAAACTGATAGGCACTAATATTCTGTATTTAAAGGGGAACTACCACCCCAACACAATGTAATCTCTAATTTTTTGTCTTCCTATCGTTATTAGCAATCCATAGTAAGTTTTCTCCAAAAAAGTGTTGTAAGAGCACAATCTTTATTGCTAATAATGCTAGGAAGACAAAGACTTAGAGATTACATTGTGTTGGGTGGTAGTTCCCCTTTAATAACATTAGACATCTTTTCACACCTCACTAATTCGCACTTTCAAGTCTTGCAGGTACATTTGCAGCCAGTTCTGTTTGGATACAGCTATAATGCATGGGAGTGTCATATAGAGTACTGCAAGCAGAGGTCTTCTCCATGAACACTTTTATTGTGTAATAAACACAATGCATTGAAATAATTGTATGTAAAATAGAACAGCAGTGCAATTGCTGTTCTGATGTTTGACATGTACCATTTAACATGGACAATAAAGTTGTTTTATCCTTCATCTCTGCCATGATACCTGTGGTTTTTGTATATACTTGTATTATTAAAAAAAGTAATCCTTTAAAAAAATAAGATAAAAAAACAAGGATAAGCTTAGCTAGTTATCAATATAGTTATGAATACAATTAAAGGGACAGTAATGTCCATAAAAAATGCTTAGAATTTTGTAGAGCTTAAAAAAAATAAACTCTATGGCACAAACCCTGTCTCTCAAACTACTATGGTTTGAGAGATATTGGCATTCAAAGCTCCTCCCTCCCTTCTCCTGATGTCAGCTGTAAAACTGACAGCAGGAGATTCAAGTCGTGCGACTCGAGGAGGCTCTTCAACAGAGCCAAAATCCCGTTTAAAAAGAATTTCTTCATTGGAACGGTCTACAAAGTGTGCTTGCAAAGCAGGCTCATCTTGTAGACCTTTCCAATGAAGTAATTATTTTCCAATAATGCTATTTCAGCTCTGCTGCAGAGCCGCCGGCTGGTCCCCGGACCGGGATCTCCTGCTGTCAGCACAGCGCTGACGTCAGGAGAAGAGGAGGGGAGCTTTCAATGCCTATATCTCTCAAACCGTAGCAGTTTGAGAGATGGGAGCTGTGCCAGAGAGTTTATTTTTTGAAGCTCTACAAAACTCTAAGCATTTTTTTTGGGCCATTACTGATCCTTTAAAGTGGATGTATCACCTATGCAAAACATCCTCTAAATAGTTAGGTGACACATCCAATAGCATTAAAACCTTATTATTTTATTTTAAAGAGATAGTAATGTTTCATAATAAAAGCAGCTCTAATTAATCATCGTAGTATTTGGACTTTGGAGAGTGTTATTTCAATTCTGTCAGAGTTGTAGTTTAGGAGTAATTTAGTGATAAAGTATCCCCCTCCCCCCCTTTTACTGATGTAACACTGCTCAGCCAGATCAGAAGGGAGGTGCCCAGGTAGACTGCAGAGACGGACAATCTTCAATTAAGATAAGGGAAAAACCTGAAAAACTTGTCCAGGGGGGCAGGGCTTTCATTGTTCTCATAGGAAGAAGATTGTCCCCTTCTGTTATCTATCTGGTCTTTGGACTGGATTCCACATCTGAGAAGAGATGGCTTACACTAGGTAAAAGGGGCAGGAGGGGGAAACTTTGCTTGTGAATATCTCTTAAACCATAAAGGTTTGAGAGATAAGACTTATATCGTTCTTCATGTTTTTTTAATGACTACAAAATAAAATAAAGTTAAAATGAAGTATTACTATCCATACATATAGTGATGATCCTGGAGCACTCTTATAATTAAATCACAAATGGCATACACTTATACACTACAAGTGGTGCTCATATCCATCAAAACTAAATATTAACACTATACAGAAAAGTAATGGACTACTAGAGCACACTGCCAATCATATACTCATGTAAAACCAATAATTATGCATAACACCAATATAATATTAATTACTCTTTTAATAAAATATTCATATATTTCAAAAAATCTTGACATCTGAGAGTACAAAAAACCTATCCCCAACCACCAAAACCCCCCCCACTCCCACCATTGCACCAATAAAAAAGGGAATAAGATATAATATAAAGAGACCCCTAAAGGACCACTAAGGAGTAAATAAAACTCCAAAGCGACTTCTAAACTGGTACCAGCCAAAAAGAAAAACAATTTGAAAGGTATAGGTGCAAGCAAGCTGCTGATGTAACAGTCTCCACACTGTAATCAATTCCTTTCGGCATATATTGTAAGGTATCATCAAGTCATTTATGCATAAACATATAGCTGAGTGGATTAAGCATGTTAGTTAGTCGTCAGCTGAACACAGACAAACATCAAACGGGAGTTAAATTGCGAAGCTGTAGCCATGTAAAGCATTTAGATAGGAAGTTAATGCAAAGCTGTAGCCATTAGAAGTATATAAACAGGAGGTAAGTATACTGGGACTTGATCGGGATTATACCCTTTTCACCCATGTATCCACATCTCATTCCCCTGTTACCTTCCTTTTTTCACTTCATCCAGTCGCTCCCGTTGAAGTACACTGTGTGTTTCTCACATACTCCCATTGATTTCAGTATGACACCTCAAGTAAACAGCTGTTATATCCACATCAGCAAAGTCGCTTAATCCATATGGGGTCTCACGGTATACAGATTCCTTCCAACGCGTTTCGTCCGCAATTCCAACGGACATCATCAGGGTCAACATCTATTAGTTCCGGATCATCCCTTTTATAGCTATCAAACCGGATATACATCATCCGATAATTGATAGCATTGACTTAAACACAATTAACTCCAAATGTGCTGCTATGCCGATCCGTGCGCTCCCCCCACAGACAAGGCACGGCGCCCGAATACACAAGCGCCACATCCCTTCCAAGAGGGGCACACGGATCAACATATCACCAAGACGGCATCCAAATTCACTTATTTTAATATTAATAGTGATGGAAAATACCCCACATCACCTAAACAACATCAAAGTAATAAAAATAAATATAAATAAATAGCAGACTATAATCGGAGAAAGTATATTCGAAGAGGGTATAACCCACATCACCTCCATCATCACCCATATGAGGTGGTGTCGAATAAAGTTCCTCCACTATCCATCCATAACAGGGACACAGAGGATAATTCTTATCACTTCTCTTAATTAACAGACAAAAATGTATATAGTTCATATTTGATAATCACTACAATCTGATGAATAAATCTCATCTATATCATAATGATCATCTCAATTCTAACCACAATTATCCTTTATAAACACTTTCTTGCTCCATCTCTATCCACAACCTTAGAAAAGCCGAGAGACCCCTGACGCATCAATCCCCCAAAAACATATTAAACTTCAATTCTTCGTTGAGGCCCCCTGGTGCCAATGCCCCCAAGGCGTAAATCCATTTGGATTCACACCTCAGGAGCCTAGCATCCAGGTTGCCCCCCCGAACATTACAATGGACTTTTACCATTCCAATAGCTTTTAGTCCAACAGATTTCCCATTATGATATTTGGCAAAGTGACACGCCACAGGGCTCTCAATATTACCCCTCTCAATGTCCCTGCGATGTTCCAAAATTCTTCTCCTTAACTCTCTAATCGTTTTACCAACATATATCATATTGCAAGGACATCTCAATTGGTATATCACTGCCTTGGATCTGCAATTAATCCTTTGTTTAATATTAAATCTCTTTGTATCATCAAAATTACAGAATACAGCTGTGCGGATCATATATGCACACGCTTCACAGCTACCACAACCCCAGCTACCCGGTTTTTGTAATTTATTTAACCAGGTCTCTGTTTTTCTCTCAGAGTTAAAATAGCTGTGAACCAACCTATCTCTTAGGTTAGGCGCCCGTTTTGCAACCAAGGCTGGCGTATTACCAACGATCTGCCTAATAGAATCATTTTGTGTCAAGATACTCCAATTTTTAATTAGGGCTCCTCTCAGAGTCTGCCAATGTGTACCATAGGTACTAATAAACCGTACTCTGTCATCTTTAGAGCTTTTTTCTCTTGTATGTCCAAAAAGTACTTTATCACGATCCTGATTCAATGCACGTTGGTAGCTTTTCTTAAGAGAACTAAAATGGTATCCTCTCCTAAGAAACCTAGATGTCATCTCTTTAGACTGAATTTTAAACGTCTCTATATCTGAACAATTCCTCCGAAGGCGCAAATACTGTCCATATGGGATTCCCTTAACCTGGGAGGGCACATGAAAACTATTTGCATGCAATAAAGTATTACATGCTGTACTTTTCCTATATGTTCTAGTTTCAAGATGACCTTCTTGTATATAGATTTTAAGATCTAAAAAATCTACTTCCACTTGACTCATATGTACAGTAAGTTTAATATTTAGTTCATTCATATTAAGTTCCTTCACAAAAAGGTCCAACTCAACCAAAGTACCCTCCCATATCATAAAGATATCGTCGATGTACCTAATCCACAGGGCGACATGCTCCCCAAAGCCACGCATGCCCGACACCACGAACTGCTCCCACCAGCCCAGGTGTAGACATGCATAGGTTGGGGCGCACGTCGCCCCCATGGCCACTCCTCTACACTGACAGTAAAATCGACCTCCAAAGATAAAGTAATTATTATTCAAAATGAATTCCAACAAATCCATGATGAACTCATTTTGTTGACAAAATTCCCTAGGTCTCATCTGCAAATATGTACTGCATGCTCTCAAACCGGCGGCATTTGGGATCGACGTGTAGAGAGACTCCACATCTAAAGTAACCAGATAGGAGTTCTCCCCCACGTCAATACCCAAAAGTCGCCGGATCACATCCCCCGTATCCTCCACATATGAAGGTAACATTTTCAAAAAGGGCTGTAATCTTTTGTCAACATATCTACTCACTTTCTCGGATACACTACCTATCCCAGATATCACAGGTCTTCCAGGGGGATTTTCTAAGGATTTATGTATCTTTGGGAGTATATATATAGTTGGAACAGTAGGCAGTTCCACCCACATATACTCCATCTCACTTTTTGATATCAAACCCTCAGCCAATGCATATTCCAATTTACTTCTCAATTTCATTTGTATATCTAAAGTAGGGTCTTTGTCCAATTTGACATAACAATTCCTGTCATTAAGTTGTCTCTTAATTTCCTTACTGTAATTATCTGATGTCATCAGAACCACATTGCCCCCTTTGTCACTCTGCTTGATGATAATTTCAGGATGGGAGCCCAAATCTCTTAAGGCCCTCCGTTCACCCGTAGAAAGATTATCACCATAAAGATGATCAAAATCCATGCTTTGTATATCTTTATACATAGCCTCATAAAAAACTTGAACATAAGGATTAAGAGATACAGGTGGCATAGATCTTGATTTTCTTTTTAAATCTGTGAATTTCGGATCTTTCAAACTCAATTTTTCTTCAACCTCCCCTTCACTTTGTAATTCCTCTAAAATCTTACATATCTCTTTATCTGTTGTATCCACCAATCTTTCCTTACGATCTATATGTATTTTCCGGAGTAAGATTTTTCTAGTGAAGAGGTTAAGATCCTTAATTACTTCAAATTCATCACCACAGATTCTTGGGGAGAAGGATAAACCCTTATTCAAGAGGGATCTATGATCCTCATCAAGATGGTAATCTGTTAAATTAATTATATTGTTATTATCCACTTCATTATTACTAAAGTTCATCAACTTTGACTCACTTGTCTCTCTACACTTGATATTACTTTCTTCTCTTTGTCTCTGTTTCTGTTTCTTCCTCTTCCTCCTCCCCCCCCCGTCTTGTCCTATGTCCCTGTCTCCCAAATCCAAAAAATTCTCTTTGTTTCCCATTGTATTGCTTTCCATTAAATTGCGAGATGTACTTCTAGTTATTCTCCCTGAATATTGTTCACTTTCAGATCCAGATCCACTACTACTTGTTTCAGATGTACCAGAGTCAGGTCTATTGTATCTACGTTTATAATTCCTAAAAATGGAATAAACCTTCTTATTAACAAAATCTTGAGTATCCCGTACATACTTCTTTTTCTTCCTCAAACTTATTTCTCTCTGAAGTTTTTCAATATCAGCCCTTAATACATCATTTACATTTTTAAATTCCTCAAGATCTTGAAACTTAGATAGCTCCAATGTGCTTTTCTCAATCTCTACCTTAAGGTCTTTTAATTGTTGTTGACTTTCCTCAATAATTAAATCAATTAACTCTAAAGAACATTTAGTTAATATCATCTGCCATTTTTCCAAGAATCCCTCTGATTTCAGATGTCTGCCAGGTAGTAGTCTGATTCTTAAGCCTCTTGGCACTATTTTCGCTTTCTTATATGCCTCTAAACTCGAGACATCCCATTTCAATCTCAACTGTTTACTTAACACCCCTTTATGACTTTTAAATCTCTTAAATAAATCTGATCTGATTGAACTTTCACCAATATTAAGCTCCTGACCAAATGCTGAACTTATGTCAGCATCCCATTTATCATCAAATTGAAAAGCCATCTTGGTTTCAACAGCACAAACACAATGGTGCCAGTGGGAGGAACACGGTCATACGGTACAGGTCTTCACACTCCCAGATGTCATTAGATGTTAGGTGCTCAACACAGATCAAATAAGAAATAACGGGGAATAACCCCAAAGTGTGCCCCTCTTGGAAGTGTGCATCCGTGTGCCCCTCTTGGAAGGGATGTGGCGCTTGTGTATTCGGGCGCCGTGCCTTGTCTGTGGGGGGAGCGCACGGATCGGCATAGCAGCACATTTGGAGTTAATTGTGTTTAAGTCAATGCTATCAATTATCGGATGATGTATATCCGGTTTGATAGCTATAAAAGGGATGATCCGGAACTAATAGATGTTGACCCTGATGATGTCCGTTGGAATTGCGGACGAAACGCGTTGGAAGGAATCTGTATACCGTGAGACCCCATATGGATTAAGCGACTTTGCTGATGTGGATATAACAGCTGTTTACTTGAGGTGTCATACTGAAATCAATGGGAGTATGTGAGAAACACACAGTGTACTTCAACGGGAGCGACTGGATGAAGTGAAAAAAGGAAGGTAACAGGGGAATGAGATGTGGATACATGGGTGAAAAGGGTATAATCCCGATCAAGTCCCAGTATACTTACCTCCTGTTTATATACTTCTAATGGCTACAGCTTTGCATTAACTTGCTATCTAAATGCTTTACATGGCTACAGCTTCGCAATTTAACTCCCGTTTGATGTTTGTCTGTGTTCAGCTGACGACTAACTAACATGCTTAATCCACTCAGCTATATGTTTATGCATAAATGACTTGATGATACCTTACAATATATGCCGAAAGGAATTGATTACAGTGTGGAGACTGTTACATCAGCAGCTTGCTTGCACCTATACCTTTCAAATTGTTTTTCTTTTTGGCTGGTACAAGTTTAGAAGTCGCTTTGGAGTTTTATTTACTCCTTAGTGGTCCTTTAGGGGTCTCTTTATATTATATCTTATTCCCTTTTTTATTGGTGCAATGGTGGGAGTGGGGGGGGTTTTGGTGGTTGGGGATAGGTTTTTTGTACTCTCAGATGTCAAGATTTTTTGAAATATATGAATATTTTATTAAAAGAGTAATTAATATTATATTGGTGTTATGCATAATTATTGGTTTTACATGAGTATATGATTGGCAGTGTGCTCTAGTAGTCCATTACTTTTCTGTATAGTGGAAGTATTACTATCCCTTTAACAGATTATTACTATCCCTTTAAGCTTCCGTTTGGTTTAAATGTAAATTATAAAAGTCTGGGCTGCAGCCACTTCTGTATAGACTGCAGCCCAATGCTCTGCCTCTGCTCTCCTCCCTCCTCCGATGATGAAGGATTCTGTCTGTAAGCTGGAGCGGTCTCATTGGCTAGATATCTATCTCTACCAATGAGACTGCTCCAGTTTACTGACAGACGCCTCTGTCATCAGAGGAGGGAGGGGAGCAGAGGCAGAGCTCTGTAACCGCGGAGAACTGCAGTCACCCAGAAGTGGCTTCAGCAGATCTGTTTGGTTTAAATGTAACTTACAAAAGTAAGCTTAAATAATAATAATAATAAGGTTTTAATGCTATTGGATGTGTCACTTAACTATTTAGGAGATGTTGTGCATAGGTGATACATCCACTTTAAGGAAGTGAAAACTAAAGAAGGCACCGAACTAAAGATGCATAGACAAAAGAGGGACATAATGGCACCAGAGATATTCATAGATGTATTTCAGATACAGTACAGTAAGGGAAAAAAAACATAGGGACACTGGAAAAAATTAAAAAAAGAATATGATACATATAAACCAGAATATTAAAGTAATTTTTTTTCCATTTGTATTAGAAGATGATCTGGAAGTACCTGATTCTGCTTCACAGAGTGTTGTCTTCATACTGTTGTCACCAGCACCAAAGTCCTAAAAGTGATTTGAAACTCAGTGGGCTTCATTGGCTTTACATGAGCCAAGACCTCTTTGTAGGATTCCTTAGTAAATCATTAAAGGGATAGTAATATTTCAAAATAAAGCAGCTCCAATTAATCTTCATAGTATATGGGCCATGGAGAGTGTTATTTCAATACTGTCAGAGTTGTAGTTCAAGAGTAATTGAATGATAAAGTATCCCCCTCCCGCCCCTTTTACCTAGTGTAACACTGCTCACCTCAGATGTGGAATCTGGTCACTTGGCCGGACAGGTCACAGCAAGGGACAATCTTCTTACTGTGAGCATAAGGAAAACCCTGCCCCCCTTGACAGTTTTTTTGGGTTTTTCCTTATGTTAATTGAAGATTTTCCCTCTCTTAACTGACAGTATTCAGAACTATGTGAAGACAAACAATATCATTAGTAGGAATCAGCATGGTTTCATGAAGAACAGATCATGTCAGACTAATTTACTTGCATTTTATGAAACAGTAAGTAGTAATTTGGACAGGGGAATTGCTGTTCATGTAGAATACTTTGACTTTGCAAAAGTCTTTGATACAGTGCCTCATAACAGGTTACTGCATAAATTAAAAGGCTTCGGTTTGGGCGGTGATATCTGTACATGGATTGAGAACTGGTTAAATGATAGATGGCAGAGAGATGATGTAAATGGAACCTTTTCAAATTGGTCTAAGGTTCTAAGTGGGGTGCCACGGGGTTCAGTCCTGGGACCAATGCTTTTTAATTTGTTTATTAATGGCCTAGAAGTGGGAATTGAAAGTAGCATCTCAATCTTTGCTGATGACACTAAGCTATGTAAGGAAATACATACAGAGCTGGATGTTTTTTCCCTGCAGAAGGATTTAGATAAACTAAGTGAATGGGCAGAAAAGTGGCAGATGTCATTTAATGTAGATAAATGTAAGGTTATGCATTTAGGCTGTAGAAACAAACTTGCAACATATACTCTAAATGGGAAACAACTTGGGGAATCCTCATTAGAGAAAGATTTAGGAGTACTGATAGGCGATAGACTTCACAACAGTGTGCAGAGTCACTCAGCTTCTGCAAGAGCAAATAGGGTACTAGCCTGCATAAAAAGAGGTGTAGAAGCAAGGGATGCTAATATTATTCTACATCTGTATAAATCCTTGGTTAGGCCTCATCTGGAGTACAATTTTGGGTGCCTGTTCTTAAAAAAGACATTACTGAACTGGAAAAGGTGCAGAGACATGCAAAAAAACTGGTTAAGGGATTGGAGGATCTGAGTTATAAAGAGAGACAAGCCAAACCGGGTTTGTTTACATTAGAGAAGAGACGTCTAAGGGGTGATATGATTACCATTTACAAATACATTCAAGGTCAATAAAAAGAACTATCCAATAAATTATTTACGCAAAGAGCTGAGCTAAGAACAAGAGGTCATCCATTAAGACTAGAGGAAAGGCACTTTTGCCTAAAACATAGGCAGGGATTCTTTACAGTAAGGGCGGTAAGGCTATGGAATTCTTTGCCTCGGGATGTTGTGCTTGCAGATAATGCAACTGCATTCAAAAAAGCAATCGATGCCCATCTAGCACAGAACAATATTGAAAATTATGACAGATGGCTTCAAAGCAGATAGGATTTTGATCCAGGGAACTATTTGACTACCAATTGGAGTCAGGAAGGAATACCCCCCCCCCCCCCCAATTGGGGCTAGATTGGAAATGGCTCCAGAGGGCTTTTTTGCCTTCCTCTGGATAAACAGGGGTGTTTTTGGCAAGGGCTGGACTTGATGGACACGTCTTTTTTCAGCCTCATCTACTATGTTACTAACAGTACAATTACTCAAAGATTATGGAGGACATAAGAAATAACAACCAACAGCACCTATGGACCGCTGAACAAACAATGGAGCAATACAAAACATAAAAGCTTGTCGTTCCCCTACAGTAACCATAACCATACAATGAGGAAAAAGGGTATAAAAGGAGAACCATCTGCAACTTGCTGCATGGCAGAATGATCCAATTAAAGACATAGAGAATAGCAGATCGTAAGAAGAAGTTTGCAAAATGGAGCCAGAGGGAAAAGAAAGAAAAAGAAAAGACCTTGGGTCAACTTATGGCAGGACCAATGGGTGACGAATGGAGGGTAAGAGGTCCCAGTAGAGGAGAGAGGAAGGTAGAAGGTAAGGAGAGAGGGAGAGGACCGACACATGACCCAAGGAAAGGGAAGGGCATGAGGGTAGGAAGACTGCAATGGTGAAAGTCAAATTGTTTGTATAAGTATAAGGGGGAAGCAACCAAGAAGTAGGTCTACACATGGCCAACTTCAATTTCTGAGCTGAATCACTTCTCTGTCCTTTTGTATTCGAAAATCAGCTAAATTGGAGATATTCAACCCTACTCTCCTGGCTTGGCAGGTGAAGTCCCTACATGCCTTTTATGCCTTTCAATGGTCTGACACAAAAATTAAGAACCTCTGTGTATATCTCTCCCCTATTCTAACTCAACTGTGTCCTTAAACTACCCTCCTCTTCTAGTATCTCTCAGAACTGACCTTCTTCACTGGCACAATTTTTTTTTTTTCCGGACAGATTGAATTAACCTTGTCGAAATGGTAATACTTCCGAAAATTCTGTATCTATTCCAATGACTACCATTTTCATCTTTCTACCCTCTTCTCTTAAATCTCTACAATATTTAGTTAACTCCTATGTGTAGTGATTTAAGATCATAGAGAATGCCTGGACATTCTTTCCAGACTCCTTTGCCTGGGTATGCAGATTTTTTTCATGGCTTCAGAATGCTTTTTTTTGCCTTCCTCTGGATCAACAGGGGTGTTTTTGGCATGGGCTGAACTTGATGGACAGATGAAGAGAACAGAAGTGCAAGTACAGTTTCTACAATCACAAGCGTTCTTAGGATATATCTCATAAAAATATGGTAATACTCACGAAGCCAAATCTACCGGTGTTTCTTAATACACCGGTGTAAATGTCACTTGCAGGGATTAGTATAAAGCTTGACCCTGCTCAAGCACTGCCAGAGAGTTTCTTCCAGTGTACATTCTGGTACTCAAAGGGTCCTTTTGGTAGAAACTTTGTGCCATTCTGGTTGGATCATAGATGAGCTGCTGAGGAACAATATACCGGAGGAGCTGTCCTAGGTGGGAGTGGGCTTTGTTGTCTGTCTCCCACATGCTGATTTTGTCTGTCTTGTATATAAGTACCTGGCAGACCAACACAGATTGTGAGTACCCTGGACAGAGGGTGAAAACTTTGGAAACTGATTTTATTTAAGAACTTACTACTCTATGAGGCACCCCTTTTTCTCTCTTTCTTTTCTCTACTTGATGGATGCATGTCTTTTTTCAGCCTCATCAACTATTTTACTATGTATGTATGTATGTATGTAAGTATTTTCTGGTGGCGAACCTTGCGACTATTGAGGACTTCTTCAAAGCCCCCCTCCCTGATTGGTTGTCTGTGAGCTTACCTTCTCTTCCACGGGTCATCCCCTTTCCCTACTGATCTGGGTGAATCCTATAACTATCCCGTGGCCCTACACCTCATACTGGGTGAGAGAACTTGCGAATGGCTTATACTGTTTAGCCCCTTATCCTTCTCTGAACATCATCACTGGTAATCCAGAATTCCCCAGGGCTTGCCGCCTCATAAATCCTATGAATGGGTGTATAACAATGCTCATACCTTGCTGTCTTTAATTTAAACTTTGGCATAGCTGACTTTGATTACTTTAGAAAAAACTACCACCCTCCTAGTTCCAACATTTGTCAATATGCCCAGATCTGCCACTTTGATTCTTCATTAGTCAACAAGCAATATTCTCCGAGATCGGAAACCCAGTTTGAGCTTCTTATCAATAAACAGACCCCAGCTCCCGACTTCTATCCAAAATCTATAAACTTATTTTCCAGTCATTAAGCTTCCTTTTTTTAACTCAATGGGAAAGAGAATTATCGATTTTCTTAACTGCTAAGGTCTGGACCAAGATCTTGGCCACCAACATTATTTATCATTGAAACTCCGCTTCCAGGGAAACAAACTACAATTTAATCTTTCACTGGTGTCATACCCCACAACAGTTGGCCGAGTACTATCCTACTTCCTCATCCATATGCTTAAGATGTATAGGGGAGGTGGGTTCCATGCTCCACATCTGGTGGATATGCCCTCTTTTCGGAGATCTGTTATCTCCAAAATTTGCAAAGTCATGTTCTTAGACATTCTGTATGACCCTGTATTTGCCTCTTTGGCCTTAACAAGCTTGAATCTTTTCATATACCTTCTAACTCACTTCACCTTCTGAATATTTTGCTGACAGCAGCCTGATCCTCTGTCCCTGTACTGTGGAATTCTATAGATCCTCCAAACCTGAACACCTGGAGAACTATCGTTATATGGGAAGGCACAACACTATAGTATCTAATTCACTTGAAACGTACTGCCCAATTGGACCCTTGGTGGATTTATATGGATTGTAGATCCTCTCAGGAATCTTATGCTGCTCTTAGTCAAAATGAAAGCCAAGGTTCCTTTTTTCTCACAGATGTTTAATGTATACAACAACTTACAGCACTGACATTTACACCAACACCGTAGAACACTTTTGCCTGCTTGTGAGCTAAGTAAGGGGATTGTATCTTAAATATTTTTAATCAAATGGCTTATATTTTACAGGACATACTTTAAAACTTGTGATGATAACACTGTTCAATCTCTTATGTATATAACAGGATACTTCAGCTGTATACAAGCACCTTGAGTTGGTCAGTATTTTGAAAATTGATAGTTACTCTCTTTGTAAAACAGGAAGTGACATGCAACAATGCACTATGGGAACAAAAGCAATTAAAGGCACATGCCATTTAGTGGAAGTAAACATTATAGACACAGAAAACTTTGTGAATGCAAATACAGATCTGATGGTCTTAGTGGAGGCAGCTCGACTCCCCCTCGGGTTGGCAGATATTTCAGCCTTATCCCCTCACTACTTCTCTTGTCCTCTTAGCAATTACTCAGTGGTGGGTCGATTATCTATTCTATTAACGCAAGCTATACACTACCACTTCAGGAGTATTAGTAAGTGTCTGGGGGGAAAGGTGTCTTTCTCAGAGTCTTGCTCGAGCCCATCCCCCCTTTTCTCCTTCCCTTTTCTTCTGCTCTTTGGTTTATAGCCTTGGACTCTAACTCTATCCTTTTCTCCATCCCTCTTCCTCGTGTCCTTTCCTTTCTTTCTCTTCCCTTCTTAATTATTTATTTTATGCTTCTCTTGATCTCGCTTTAAGCTTTGTTTCATTTTATATCTTATATAGTTTGAGTTTACATTTCTTGTGTTACAGCTTACCTTGTTTTCAGCGTCATCTGCAGGCGTGAGGCTTCAAGCATGCAGCAGTCCTCTGTTTTATGTGCCATGCTTCCTGTAATCCCCTCCTACCTACTTCCTTCCTCTGAGCTGCTCCTCCTCCTACCTACTTCCTGTGGAGGGGTGTAAAGGGCAGTCTGAGTCCTGACTCAGTTGCCCTTGCGTTGTTGTTCATAGCAGTTCTATTACCTTGGGCTCTGTGTGTGACCTGGCTATTCTTCCATCCAACCTGGTGCTGACCTGTGGTTCTGTCTGACTATTCTTTTGTCTATCCCTATAGTGGACACCCAACCTGGTGCAGACCTGTGGCTCTGGCTGACTACCTGAACTGTGTATGACCTGGCTTGTCTGACTACCCCCTCTGGTGCTGACTTGTGGCTCTGTCTGACTATTCTTACATTTGTTCCTTGTACCTAGCAGACACCCAATCTAGTGCGGACATGGGGCTCTGGTAGACTATCTCCAATACTGACGGCAGGCTTGAGTCAGGGATCCCTTTCCTTATACTGACTGCAGGCATGAGTCAGTACTCTTAGATGAGATCTAACACTTCAACCTTAGATATAAATAAAAGTTTTTTTATGTTGGAAAAACTGTTGAAACGTGAAATGAACTATTGGTGGGAAATTGTGACTCTTGAGAAATATCTAGAAATTAAACAGATACCAAGAGGTTTTCGTCTGGTCAAAGAGCCAGCTTATGGCTTAGATAATAAGGTATTTCATGACAAATGGCTATCCATTCTAGACCAGTGTTCCTTTGATCTAATGAAACATATTATTGATCATCGACAAATTGGTTTAGAGGATTTGAAAGATAAGATAAGGGAACTACAAATAAATCTGGAGCCATTCACAGATACCCAAGAGTTCAAAGAAATAGATCGACAGGTGAATGCCAACATAGAAAAATTTGAGAAAGAAGTTGTCACAAGGAAAAACAAAAAATTAAAACGTGATGAAGAAGATTACAAGGAAGAAAGAGTTAGATATTAGAACAAAAAAAGAGAACATCAAGGAAGTATACAATATCCCAACCATAAAAGAAGAAAAACTGGCATCTATCAAACCAATACACGAAACTCAACATCTATTCCATCCCAGCTTTCTAATACACAGCCGATGACTACTACGGAAAGGAATACCACATCAAACTTACAAACCTCATGCGATTCAAAAGCATCTCAGAAACCAAATGAATTACAATCCATAGGGGCAACATCTGATGCACAGGTCCCTGATAATATTACTTCACATACAACACAATATAAACCACAGGAGGATGGGACCTTCGCTTTGAACCCATTCCCTGAGATTGAAAATGTATGTATGACCACCAACCCTTTATCCACACACAACCAGAACAGTCATAACACCATTCAAAATACACATAATAACTCCAAATTCCCAAAAGAAATAATAAGAAGCACAGTAATACCCCCAAACATAAGCGGCAATAAACAATGAGAAATAAATTCCAAAAAGCAACAACAACAAAAAAATAAGAACAAAAATACAAACTCAAGTAATAAAACACAAAGATTTTTTTTCATAAAAGATAATGACAAAAATAACAAAACACCTGTGTATCCAAGTATTCATAAGGATCTATTATTGGATAAAGAGAGAACTAATCCCAAATTAGATCTAGGAGCAAGACCAAAGAATACACAACAACAACATTTTTTATCCCAAGGCACCAGGAAACCCATACAGAATTGGGTAAGAAGGGAGTGGCAGAATTGCCAAAACACACCAAACAATTCCCCATATAGAGGAAAAAGACCAAAGGAAATAGAAGAGGAAGAAGAGCAGGGAGAAAGATGCATAAAACGTCAATGCCAAAAATCACCTCAGAAAAGTCTCGAAACATCTTCAATTTGTCCGGATATCAATTAAGTACAGCAGATGAAAAACTTCTCTCCAAGGGCCTCAAATTTGCACCCACTAGTGGACCCAATCACTTTGAGCTTTTCATGGATTTTCACAAATTTATAAGGAAATTGACTTTAAAACGCCATTTTCTGATACAAGATCTGACAAAGATAGAAGAACATGATGACTCTGATGGGGAAACTTTAAGAATTTTGGAACATTTGCTACAAGAAACACCCATGGAGCAACCAGATGAGATACAGCGGGAACCACCGGTTGTACATTCAAAATTGAAGCCCACCTCTAGATTCTATCCTCAAAATTCAAAGGGTCCTTTCCTTGAAGCCTTCTCAGAATTGGTACTAAAGGATATGAATGAATTTTTTAGTACTCCCTGGAAATTCAAGTCGAACTTAACCAAAAAAGAAAGGGAAAGCTTACATAAATTGATGAAGAATGAAAGCATCTTACTTAGAGAAGCAGATAAGGGCGGTGGGATTGTTCTCCAATCAAGACAGGAATATATAAAAGAAGCACACCGCCTTTTGGGGGACGAACACTTCTACAAGGTACTTGCTACTAACCCTTTGAGGGAATTTCAAAAACAGTATAACGAGCTACTTCAATATGCCAAAAATCATGGCATAATTAATCAACAGGAATTTGCCTTTCTCAATGTACAACATCCCGTTACTGCTATATATATATATATATCACCTGCCTAAAATTCACAAGAATCTACACAATCCTCCGGGACGGCCAATCATCTCTGGTATCCAATCCCTTACCAGCAACTTATCCCAATATATTGATTCATATTTACAAAAATACGTACAAGAATTTACATCATACACGCGAGATTCATCCCATATCATTGAAAAGCTTAAAGATATTGAATGGAAAGAAGACTATTTCTGGTTGACGTGTGATGTCAGTTCTCTATACACTTGTACTGAACACAATTTGGGACTCCAGTCAGTGGACTACTATATTACTCGGGATGCGTCTATACCAGAGATTCAGAAGGATTTTATCCTTAGAGCGATTCACTTTATCCTCACGCATAACAACTTTATGTTCCAGCAGAAGCATTACCTACAGATCTGTGGGACAGCAATGGGCACGAGGTTCGCCCCTAGCTACGCAAACCTTTTCATGGGTTATTGGGAAGAGCACCATCTATAACATCAATACGGGGCGAACCTCTGCCTATATGCTAGATACATCGATGATCTGCTAATTATATGGAAAGGGGGAGAAGAGGATCTGCTGTCTTTTCAACAGACAATGAATGAGAACGCCTTAGGAATTAAATTCACGTCCCAATATAGCCGGCAATCAATGGTTTTTCTGGATCTAGTACTAAGCGTCAACTCAGAAAACCAAATAGTGACCAAAACGCACTACAAGGAAGTGAATGGTAATAGCTTCATCCAAGCTACCAGTGCTCATCATCCTAATTGGCTCAATAGCGTACCATTGAGCCAATTTTATCGTATACGTCGGAATTGCACTGAAGACCACACCTTCCATGAACAAGCTGAAGATCTCAGAAAGAAATTTATTGAAAAAGGCTATAAACAAGAAATATTGATTCGGCTTTCAAAAGAGTAGAGAACACACCACGGGAGACTATCCTTCAGAATAACCCGGCAAATAAACGCCTCAAAAGAAGAAAAAAGGCACCGGTGATTCCGTTTATAATGAGGTATAATAGTGCAGGAAAACAAATTGAGAATATCCTACGTAAACATTGGGAAATTCTTAAAGGCGACAAATTCCTACACACACTTCTTCCCAATAAACCCGAAATAATTTTCAGGAAATCAAAAAATTTGAAAAATAGTCTAGCTCCCAGTAATATAAACATCAGAAACAACATCAGCCATAAAGAAGGCTTCAGAAGTGTAATAGATGGCACACCTATTCAGGGTATTTTTAAATGTGGACATACACATTGTACCACCTGTCGGTTCATAAAACACAAGGCTCAGATTTTCAATAGTCATACTACTGGTAACACCTTTCCCATGAAGGGATTCTTCAATTGCACTTCAGAATATGTGATCTATTTATTAGAATGTCCCTGTAAACTTCAATACGTGGGAAGAACCATCAGACCTGTGAAGGAACGTTTCCTGGAACATAAGAATCATATCAGCAATGGAAATTTAAAACATAGTGTTGCTAGACACTTCTATAAACATCACCAACAGGACCCAAGAGATATATCTCTATACATCATAGATCAAATTCCACAACAAGACAGTGGTGGGGACAGATTTATGAAGCTCGCACAGCGAGAATCTTATTGGATATTCACCCTGCAAACAATGGCCCCTATGGGAATGAATGAAGAACTAGACCTGTGGTGTATGAAGTAATGAAATCCTTTGATCATAATCCCAAAAAAAACGCCCTTGTCAAGAACTACAGACAAGAAGAATTGGATTTGTGAAGTAATAAACTCCTTGTTCATAATTAAGATAATTTCCAAAGGGTGGAGTGCATTTGTCATGAAATATATATACACATCAGTGACATATGAAAAGGGACGTTTAATCCCATTAAAAAGGACCAATATTAGCAATACCTATACTATTCACATTTGCCCTCATAAGCACACATCCTGGGAATTTGAGGGAGGATAATCACCTATATATGTGTGTGTGTGTGTGCGCACATGTACATGTATGCACATGAGTATATGTGAGTATGCGTGCATGTGCGTAGCTCTCTCCCTTTTAAATAGTTGTTATAAACACCTCACATGCACCCTACTACTTTTATTATCTCATTCAGCCATATGTCGCATTAGTTCATTTTAGCATAAGATCAATGACCCGTTCATTTTTTCAAGATTTCTCTTTATTTGATCATCCTATATAATAATTCGCTAAGTTGTGTGTAACGCCCGACATGCGCAGTAGATACAGACTGCCCGTGCTGCGGCTGATACAGAGCTGGGCGCTCCGAAGGAGTGTCCAGCTCTGTATCAGTAGTGGCGCGGGCAGTCTCTACTGCGCATAACTGCCCCATGACCAGCTGGCAGTGGCACTGTGGCCCGTGTAACGGGCTGTTCAACTAGTTATACATACAAGACCACTCTATATATATATGTCATCAAATTTTTGAACTTTGATTATAGTATATGAAACACCTAATAATATGTTCCTTTCCATTTCAATGAAGATTAAATAGAATGAAACCGCAATATGTTATAACATTAGTCTATATGATCATTGTCACAATGTGAACTTTCTATTGGGATGGAGCTTAAATCTGATTGGCCCAAATTTCCATAAATTAGGGACAGTCAGTACGAGCCCCCCTTTCTCCAGACGAAGACGCTGTCTTTGCGCCGAAACGCGTTGAGCCACGTGGTTAGGCCGAAACGCCGACAACACATTTTAACTCCTAATCACCTGCTAGATTGCCAGTGCGGGTGTCAAAGCATCAAAATCGGCACGGTTTAAAGATAGCCAGAGGAGGAGACGCGGACGCAACCAGAACTCCAGCAACCAGTACCCGAAAGAGAAGAGACTTACTGGGGGAGACGTGGAAGCCAGCGATACTCCAGACAACTACCGGGACTCGCAAGAGGTTGGAGAGACTGTGCAGTGATACCCAGACGAGCGCTCTCGGTCTGGGCGTCTAGTAAGCAGACACCTTTACTTTTTAAGGATTGGCACACTGAGCTGTGTATATAGTGTATGCACCATTCAAATATGTGAGTATAATTGCTACACTGAGTTGTGCATTCAGCAATCGCAATATCTAAATATTGAAGTTACACTTATGTAGCACTGTTCTATCATTGCTTGTAGAGTTTTTACACATAGCGATTACCTTTGCTTATACCATCAATAGCACTCTATCAGTGTGACTGCTCAATCACTCAACCTGCCAATTCTCCCCACATAGCGATTCCCTTGGCCAATACTATCAGTATCTTAAACTGAGACTATGTTGCAATTAAGTTGCAGACTGCTTTTTTATGTATGTTATACATATTGTTATTTCCTTTGACTGTAGGAGATACCTTTTTACTATATTTCTTATATTGTTTTACTACTTTTGAATAAGTAATTTTATATATCTACATTTTGCTCTGTTTAACCATACATTGTACTACACTTAGAGATTTTTTGCGCTGTCCACCCCTATTCCCTTCTTCTTTTGCATGTATATACGTGGATGTACATACTTTTGGAGGACAAGCTGCATGAGAGAGGGGTTCTCAAATTAAGACTTGAACATTTTTAGGGAAAGTTTCCCATTTTACCTTTTTTGTGACACTTAGTTACACACAGTGTCTTTTTGACCACCAGGTGTTCTTGATTCACCTCTCCACATTTATAGGAGGTGTGTGTCTTTTTCACCTGGGGCTCAATTCCGCCTCTCGCTCCATCTCATTAAAAGCATTTTTTCCTTTGTGTATTGGCGCTGTACTCGATATTGTTTTTTTCTCTGTTGATAGTACTCTTACTTTGTCTGATCAAGATCCAGTGTTCCTGTTCCTGGTTCCTGTAGAGACTACCAGTGGCTGAGGCCTAGTCTCCAGCAGAGTGGCCAAGCTTGGCAGCCTATTATTCCTGATAGCAGTGCTCGCTGGTTTGTAACCCTCTGCTTGGTACTCGTGTATATAGTGTGCTCTACTTTTCTATTATTAATACATTTTGCATTTAACTATACCGTACTGACTCCTGAACGTTATTGGTAAACCGTGACATCTTGTTTTGAGTCATATATGTACCTACAACTCCACCTCACTTCATGTCTAGGCGGGCTGCTGATAGCAGCATGTCTGGAAGGACGCTTTTCTGTACTGTTTCTGTAATACTTCCCACACATTGATTGTTTATCGCCTAATTAATTTTGCACTGTAATGACTCAATCTGCTTTGTATTTAATTGTTTTCTAATAAAAATATAATAAAAATAAATAAATAATTAAGAACAGACAAAGAACAAGAGAATTATAGGCATACAAAGGACTCCGAATCCCATGTAGCCATAGTATGCGCCCTCGTCAGGGCTGCCAGATGCCAGACCCAAACCTGCCACTCCTCAAGATGGGGAGAAACAAGATCCTTTCAATGTACAGGAATATGAACTCTACTAGTGTTAAAGCGGAACTACCATGTCATAAAATGTTTAGCTTAACTAAGTCCCCTCCTGACGACTAGCTGCTTAGTAGCGCTAGTCGCCAGAATTATTACCTGATTTAATAGATATATGCTTTATTCCATAGCTGACAGTAGCACGGAGTGTGGACATCTTGCCAGAATGATGTCCGTGCGCCTGCACTGTCAGTCCCAGCCTGGTCTAGGAGGCGTTGCTAGGAGCCGTCCAGCTCCGGAAGGGACTGACAGTGCAGGAGCACGGACATCATTCTGGCAAGATGTCTGCACTCCGTGCTACTGTCAGCTGGGGAATAAAGCATATGTCTATTAAATCAGGTAATAATTATGGCGACTAGTGCTACTAAGCAGCTAGTCGCCAGAAGGGGACTTAGTTAAGCTAAACATTTTGTGACATGGTAGTCCCGCTTTAAAGGGATAGCAATGGTTCATCATAAAAGCAGCTCTAATTAATCATCATAGTATTTGGACTTTGGAGAGTGTTATTTCAATTTTGTCATAGTTGTAGTTCAAGAGTAATTCATTGACAAAGTGTCCCCCTCCTGCCCCTTTTACTGATGTAACACTGCTCAGCCAGATCAGAAGGGAGGTGCCCAGGTAGATTGCAGAGAGGGACAATCTTCAATTAAGATAAGGGAAAAACCTGAAAAACTTGTCAAGGGGGGCAGGGCTTTCATTGTTCTCATAGGAAGAAGATTGTCCCCTGCTGTTATCTGTCTGGTCTGTGGACTGGATTCCACATCTGAGAAGAGATGTCTTACACTAGGTAAAAGGGGCAGGAGGGGAAACTTTGCTTGTGAATATCTCTTAAACCATAAAGGTTTGAGAGATAAGACTTATATCACCCTTAATGTTTTTTAATGCCTACAAAATAAAAAAAAGATAAAACAAAGTATTACTATCCCTTTAAGCATAGAAATGGAGACTCCGAAAAACAGATTCTGAATTCAAAACCCCAGAATACACCAGGGAGAAGAAGAAAAAGCAGTGTGTCTAGGGGCAAATTAGAATTGAAGACCAGATTGATATCTTGATGAACTGACTCCTGATATTGGATGATGCACTCACAAGACCACCACAGGTGTAACATGGAACCCACCTCCTTCCCACAACTTCACCAAAGAGGTGATTCAGTGGAGTATATTTTCAACAATCTTTGGGGTGTATAGCTAGAAGCAAAAGGACCAGCTAAGTCCCAGCTCCTCCTCCTCGCATTGTAAAAGGTACCAGGGCTTGATAGGAAGGGATAATGTGCTGATTAGTTAAAAGGACAGTAATACTTAAAATGTGAAAAAAAATATGTTGTAGGGTTTATCCCTCTGAGTAAAACAAGAGTACTCCCACTGCTGAAAGGTGTTTCATTCAAAAGTTATTAATTTTCAAAGTTTAATTTTTTAGGTGCATAATCACAGTGGCCTGAAATTGTACAGTGGCACTGTTGCTACACGATCCTATGGACAGCTCTGGTCCCAGGACCATAAATCTCCATAGGATGGTGTAGCAACAGCGCCACTGTACAATTTCAGGCCACTGTGATATTGCACCTAAAAAATTCAACTTTGAAAATCAATAACTTTTGAATGAAACACCTTTCAGCAGTGGGAGTACTCTTGTTTTACTCAGGGGGATAAACCCTACAACATATTTTTTTTTTTTTACATTTTAAGTATTACTATCCCTTTAACATATTTAAAAAGGGACTTATTCACATAATCCACAGAGGGAGAGAGATTTTTCAGATGGGATAAGCTCTCTGTGTACATACCCTGAAGCTGACAAGGGGCTAGATTCTATAACAGGTTCTAATTTTATCACTGCGTTTATCTCCAGGTTTCCCCATAGACCAACAGGAAAATATTTGCTAAAACGGGTGTTAAAAGGATAGTAATACTTCAAAATGACTATCCCTTATTTTGAAGCCCTTAAAAAGCTGAATTAAATGCCACCAGCGGCATCTCTCAAACCTTTATGGTTTGCGAGATAGCCACTTTTAAACTTCACTCCCCTGCCTCTCCCCTGACGTCATCGTTCTTGCTGCAGCAGGGGAATCCGTTCATTGAATCAAGTGGAGGATCTTCAACAGAGCCAGATCTCGTTATAGACAGGGCCGGCGCCTATCTCGCTTATAGGTGGCGCACATTCTCTGAGGGCGCATCTGCCCCCGCCGCCGCTTACAACAGACTGCTGAAGTAAAAAAAAACAAAAAAACAACGTAAGTTTCGGTGCCCTCCCTTGGCTGCCTATTTTTTTTAATGTAGCACAGCAATACCTGTTTCTCTCTCCCCCTCCTGGACCAGGATTGAAGAAGCGGAGGGGGAGAGAGAAACGGACATTGCAATGCTACATTAACCCTTTCAGTGTCAGAGGGGTACGCAACGCATAGCTTTGCAATGTGTTGTATACCCCTCTGGCACTGAGAAGGTTAATAAAAGCCAGACAAGGGAGAGCACCAAAATGTACTCAATGGGGAGAGAGTTCACCGGGAAGAGTAAGTGGAAGGGGGGTCAAGAGGGGATAAGTAGTCAGAAGGGGAGAGAGAGAGTCAAAGGGGGAATCAGCAGTCAAGAGGGGGATCAAGAGTCAGACAGAGAGAGAGTCAAAGCGGGGGATCAGGAGTCAGGAAAGGGATCAAGAGTCAGATGGGGAGAGAGAGTGTGAAAGGGGGGATCAGCAGTCAAAAGGGGGATCAAGAGTCAGACAGGGGAGAGAGAGAGAGTCAAAGGGGGATCAGCAGTCAGGAGAGGGATCAAGAGTCAGACAGAGAGAGAGAGTCAAAGGGGGGATCATCAGTCAGGAGAGGGATCAAGAGTCAGATGGGGAGAGAGAGAGAGAGAGTCAAAGGGGGATCAGCGGTCAAGAGGGGGATCAAGAGTCAGACGGAGAGAGAGAGTCAAAGGGGGTCAGCAGTCAAGAGGGGGAGAGTCACATATAGAGAATATACACTGTCACACGGATACACATATAGAGAAGCACACACACACATACTTACACACTGATATCCTTACAGAGACTCACACACACTGACACACTTATATACATACAGGGAACACACACTTATATACATACAGGGAACACATACTGACACACTCATACACATATAGAGAGCACACACAAACTGACACATATAGGGAACACACTGACACTTAAACACAAACAGAGGTGGGGCATAAATGGGAAGGGCACAAGGGGTGGCAAAATTAGGTTTTGCCTAGGGTGGCAAAAATCCTTGCACCAGCCCTGGTTATAGAGGAAACAATCCTTCACTAAAACAGTCTTCTACGTGTCCTTGGTAACCAAGCACACGTAGAAGACCGTTTTAGTGAAGGATCTTGTCTTCTATAATGATATCTTGGCTCTGCTGAAGAGCCTCCGCCGGTCCCGGTAATGGATTTCCCTGCTGCAGCAAGAACAATGACGTCAGGGGAGAGCGAAGTTTAAAAGCGGCTATCTCTCAAACCATAAAGGTTTGAGAGATGCCGCTGGTGGCATTTAATTCAGTTTTTAAAGGGCTTCAATATAAGGGATAGTAATTTTGAAGTATTACTATCCCTTTAACATTTAGCACCATGCAATAGACTCCAGCCCAAGGTCAGCAAAAATGCTGAAATACAAAACAAGTTATATGGTTTTGCATATGTAATTAGAAGGTTACCTGCAGGAATCATTCCTAAATAGATGGATAGCAAAAATACTGAGAATGTGTCTGGCCTACAGGGTCTAAGAAATGGTCCAAGCTCCTGGCTCCCAAAGGTTTAAATCATATTGATACAGCTGTCTATAATGGACACAGCTATATACTAAAACACATGGATACAGCTGTCTGAGGCCAGATCTCCTCACCCAAGGTCTACTTTGCTATCATCAGGTTGAAACACTGGCTTTGACAGCATATCACTTGAAGCCAACATCTTGAAGAAGGGCTTTTTAGATGCTGTCCCCTTCAGTGCGGTACAGGCTACAAAGCATGTATCATCTAAGCTGTAGTATAGGATCTGGTCTCTGTTCTACCAGTGGTGTGCTGACTGAGACGTGTCCTCATGATCCTTCAGCCTTCCTATGATTCTTGCTTTCCTTCAAGATGGTGTCAACAAGGCCACTAAACGACAGAGGCATGTGATCAGAAAGAAACCTGTTCCTTTACAGAGTCACAGCACACTACACAGATCTGTAGGCACCTATTGAGCTTACATGAATTAGGCCTCTTCTGGGCAACTGTGTAAGGCTGCAATGTGGTCATCTCTGCGCACCTTCACTAAACATTACCATGCCAATGTCCTGGCCCCATCTGCCTTTTAACCCCTTAAAGACTGATGATGTGCCAGGACAGTCATCGGTGTTTGTGATTTAGGACCGGTGACTGTGCTGGCACATCATGGAACTCTGGGATGGCATCGCTAGGGCCACCCTTCCCCGGACTGTATGATCCTTAAGGGGTTTATTATTTTTTTCCTCTCTTTATGCAGAGTTCTGAATCCTCTTGGTTCTTGTTCATTTATTTGGTGTGTAAGTGTGGTATTCATCTGAGGTTTGAACCTCTATCTATCTATCTATCTATCTATCTATCTATCTATCTATCTGTCTCACATCTATCTATCTCATATTTATCTATGATCTATCTATCTATCTATCTATCTATCTATCTATCTATCTATCTAGTATCTATCTATCTATCTATCTATCTATCTATCTATCTATCTATCTAGTATCTATCTATCCATCTATCTATCTATCTATCTATCTGTCTCACATCTATCTATCTCATATTTATCTATGATCTATCTATCTATCTATCTATCTATCTAGTATCTATCTATCTATCTATCTATCTAGTATCTATCTATCTATCTGTCTATCTATCTATCTATCTATCTGTCTCACATCTATCTATCTATCTCATATTTATCTATGATCTATCTATCTATCTATCTATCTCATATTTATCTATGATCGATCTATCAATCTATCTATCTGTATCATCTATCTATCTATCTATCTATCTATCTATCTATCTATCTATCTATCTATCTCATACTATCTATCTCATATCTATCTATCTATCTATCTATCTATCTATCTATCTATCTATCTATCTATCTATCTATCTATCTCATACTATCTATCTATCTATCTATCTATCTATCTATCTATCTATCTATCTATCTCATACTATCTATCTCATATCTATCTATCTCATATCTATCTATCTCATATCTATCTATCTATCTCATATATCTATCAAGTTTGTATTGTGTCTGGGATAATTTATCATTCAATTACTCTTGAACTACAACTCAGACAGTATTGAAATAATATCTCCATGGCCCAGATACTATGAAGACTAATTGGAGCTGCTTTTATTGTGAAACATTACTATCCCTTTGCAATACAATATGCACTCCTGTGATTCTTAAATGGTTACATAGACTCATGTACGCATGTGGTCTGCTTCAGTATGGAGAAAACTGCCAGTAACAGTCATATCTGCATCCATAGAGATAGCATCCAGGACTGATTAAATATCTTATCTCTTGAACAAAGGCAGAAGGGCAAAATTCCTAGGGGGTCATTGAGATTTCCAGACATATTAAAGTTTTCTGTGTGTGTGTGTGTGTGTGTGTCTGGTTCTTTAAAGAGATTAATGTCAGCATATGAAGTTAAGATTGATTATTCATTACTAGTGTAAAAGCCTGTGTGCACGGGCCGCTAGTTGCCCAGTACGGGGCTTCAGTTAGAGAATAGCCGCAGCAGCCTGCGTCTCTCCTGGTGTGACAGGCCCCATAGGGGCATCAGCGGACTTCCCCCAGCCACCCAAAAACCACTGGAGGAAACGAGGAAGTGACTCCCGGAGCAAACAGGCCGCCCTCTTCTTCCTCAATAACATCTCTCTGGACGGGCTGCCCCTATGTCCACACCCCTCGCCTGCCTAGGAAGTCGCACAGCCGGGGAATGTGCTGGAGCTCCCCCCCATCTGTCTGTCACCGTCACCTTCTTATGGACCGCAGATTCTTCTCCCTCGGGAGTCAATAAAACTGGAGGATAAAACGGTGAGAGGGAAGGCCGCTATCTTTTCACCTACCTCTGCTGTCAGGGCAGCGTCATCGCCGGGACTCCTCCAGCCACAGAACAGCCTCACCACTGATCAACAGAAGTGAGAGGGTAACTGGGACACTACACGACAGGTGTACTACCACAGAACTACATCTTCCAGCATTCTGCTCGGTTGGGCAGTCTGTACTGCGCATTACCACATCAGACAAGCATACATCTGGCTTTTTATATTATAGGATACCTTTTTAAAATGAACTGTACCCTCGTAAATGTCCATAACATTGATTTGGGTCTTAAAGAGGGACTGTCCCTCCTAAAGAGAGATACTTGGTGGGGGGTGTACACCTAATATCTCCTGAAGAGGGACATGTGGGAGGTAAGGACCCCTAATATCTCCTAATATGGGACACTAGGGAGTTATGTACCCCTAATATGTCCTGAAGAGTGACACTTGGGAGGTATGTACCCCTAATATATCCTAAAGAGTGAGACTTGGGAGGTATGTACCCATAATATTTCCTAAAGAGAGACACTTGGCAGGTATTTACCCCTAATATCTCTTAAAGAGGGATGCTTGGGAGGTATAGACCCCTAATATCTCCTAAAGAGGGACACTGGGCAGGTATTTATCCCTAATATCTCCTAAAGAGAGACACTTGGGAGGTATGTACCCCTAATATCTCCTAAAGAGGGACACTTGGGAGGTATGGACCCCTAATAGCTCCTAAAGAGGGACACTTGGGAGGTATGGACCCCTAATATCTCCTAAAGAGGGACACTTGGGAGGTATGTACCCCTAATATCTCCTAAAGAGGGACATGTGGTTGGTAAGGACGCCTAATATCTCAGAAATAGGGATACTTTAGCGGTATGTACCCCTAATATCTCCTAAAAAGGGACACTTGGGAGGTATGTACCCCTAATATCTCCTAAAGAGGAACACATGCGAGGTATGTACCCCTAATATCTCCAAAAGAGGAAGACATGGGAGGTATGAACCCGAATATCTCCTAAAGAGGGACACATGGTTGATAAGAACTCCTAATATCTCCTAAAATGGGACACTTGGAAGTTATGTACCCCTAATATCTCCTAAAAAGGGACACTATGGAGGCATGCAGGTGTACTGAAGATTAAGTAAAGATCTGTGTGTTTTATTTCTGTGGAGCAATGTTTTACACATGACTCATTCTGATTTCCTAAGTACAAAAGGGTATAGACAAGAGGGACTGACACTCCTAAAGAGGGACACTTGAGACGAATGGTTAATATAAAATTTATATTTATGGTTTAGTCATATGTAGAAATACATGTGTAAATGTGTATAGCAGCCAACAGTCCCGATTTACACGGGACAATCACGATTTTAGGGCCCAAACCCGCTGTCCTGCCGCTGTTAGACTATGTCCTGCTTTCCTGGCCTCTGCCGCGCTTCCTAGCAATGCCCACTGCCCTTTGGCAGCCTTAACACTTATTGACATCAATCACACTCATCATGTGAGCTCACCCACGTTGAGCATCTAGATGCTTAATTTACTGCACACGTATGTTGCGCAGTGTTCGTGCCATACTCCAGTCTTGGCCGCCTTCTGAGAAAGTGCTGAGTGCTTCTTTGCAGTCTGAGAGCAGCAGACCCTGAGCTGGAACTGTCTCGTCCTGATCCTCCTGTCTGACCGTCACCAAGTACACTTAAATGACTATCTCTGACAGCGGTGCCGCCTGAGTTGCTTGGGGTTGGGGGGGTTGAAAGGTTGGCCACATGTGCCGTGCTGTTACTTCACGGATGTGAGACTACCTCAGTCACAATGCCAGGTCTGAACAGTCAAGCAGTAACAGGAGTGATCCCAGGTACGAATTGAATTTAGCTTAGCCGAGTTCAGTGAGTCGCAATGACGCGACTCAGAGAGAGGAAGTCTCCTGCACCAAATCGTGTTGATCAGCCAGTCAGTGGAGTCAGGACTAACAGCAGTTCAGCTCAGGTCTATCTCCTCCTAGCCTCAACCTACTACTCCACCTTCCTTCCCACCGTTAGGGGAGCTTACATTTGATTTTGTGACACAATGGGTGCAGACGCATTCTGTGCAGTATGGCATTATCTACATGATCCATCAGCCCCAAAATCAATTTTTATTACTTGCTGTATTTGGGGGAAAACGTCAATCACAGCTAAAATAAACTTATCTGGCTTAATATTACTGTGCAAACGGAGTGACTGACCTGTGCAATTGCTGTTGGATTACAATGGCCATAATTCCCTGGATGAATGAAGTTCACTAAATAGGGTTAAAGTGAATCCAACACAAAATGCCTTGGACACTCCTCTTACATTCGAAGGGTTAATCCACTTTACAATTTAGGTATTTTTGGGCACTCCTTTAGCTCTATATAGAATACATGTTTGTCACTATCAACCAGTGGCTCACAGCGAATTATATTAACCGTTCAGTTTCAGATGGGTGCCAGGCTCATTTGTTTGCTTGCTACCTGGGCTCAGGGCTGGCTGGCTACTGCAACAAACATCTGTAAATACTTACTTTTTAACCTCTCGGAGACCAAGAGTGTGCAACAGCAATGCCTTGTCTACCCTTCTGGTCCTCAATGGGTTAAGAAGATAATTAGGTATATATTTAGTTTGCCCTTTTTCTTGATTCAAAATTTATGTTAACTCCTAGAATGCAAGTGAACATCTCTAAAGCACAATTCATTTGAGACATTTCTTGTATAGTGATAACCTTTTGATTCCCAGAGTGGGTGAGCAATGCATTATAAAGTCCTGTCTTGGCTTATACCCTAAATCAACTGAGACAGTTGTGGACTTGTGCCTCTGCTGCCTGTATTATTAAATACAGGATGTGGGTAGCTTCTATTAAACGGATAGTAAATCCCCAAAAAAACTGTAAGCCAAATGATAGGAATAATAAAAACATACTTAACGCCCTCATTCCCATCTCTCAAACCGTTATGGTTTGAGAGATGTAAGAAAATAAAGACCTCCGCTCCCTCCCCTTTCTGTCTGATGAGCTGTAAAGCTGTCAGAGGCAGAATCCGGTCGCCCGACTGTAGGCGGCTCTTAAGGAGAGCTGACATCGGGATATCTAACTATAATTACTTCATCGGTATGGTCTACAACGTGTGCCTGGTTTGCAAGCACACGTTGTAGACCATTACGATGAAGTAATTTTAGTTAGATATCTCGATGACAGCGCTCCTGAAGAGCCACCGTCTGGTCCCGGAAGCAGGATCTCACGACGTCCGCTATACAGCGGACGCATGAGAATGGGGAGGGCGCGGAGGACTTTATTTTCTTACATCTCTCAAACCATAACGGTTTGAGAGATGGGAATAAGGGTGTTAAGTATGTTTTTATTATTCCTATCATTTGACTTACAGTTTTTTTGGGGGGTTTACTATCCCTTTAAAACTCTGCCCACATCTGCCATTTCTCCCGGTGTTCCTCCTTCCCCAGCCTTCTGTTTGACACCTTTAAGCCCTGCACCACCCAACTTGCGCAATTCGTGTCATTATTGTCACCACTTGCTGCACCACAGGACTCCCCTCTGGGTAGACCTCAGCTGGAAGCTCCCAGGTATGTGTGAGATGTTGGGAGGTATGAACTTGTACCTGTACCATACCTCCCAACATTTCAAATTGCCAAAGAGGGACACTTGTGTTTTAGGGGATGTTGCTGGGGCGTGTCTGGTGGGCGTGGCATTACCAAGAATTTTTAGGCTAGTTCATGACCTATCGACACCTACTTGTGAAACCTAATAAATGATTTAGAACAACACCAAAGTATTTTATTTACACAGACTAATTTATAAACACACATACTGACATTTATACAAACAGCAATGTGAGTTTTATTGCTGCAGAACAATGTGATACACTTAAATAAACACCACACAGTCTGGTGTCAAGAGGGACATCACGGTGGGCAAGAGGGATTTTGTTTTAAAAAAGAGGGACACTTGGGAGGTATGCTATTCTCTCAGTTCTTGTGTTATACAGGGAACAGCCGCCCGATACCAGCAGTAGCTGCGCTTCTCTCTGGTGTCTAAAGGTTGCTCTTCCTTGGCCCTTTGAGCGCCAGACAGCTATACACCTCATTGCTTGCTCGTCAGGCCCTCGAAAGGTTAAGCCTGAGGTAAACGTGCGCATGTTTTGTCACGTGATGTGTGTCTCGCCCCGCCCCTTGTTACACAGACAGGACTAATCGGTACCGCCCCTGATCTACACCGGAGAGAAGAGTGTCCGCCTGGAGTCCGGTCCGGAGCGGTTCGGTTCTGTCCGTAAGTAACATACGATGTGTGACAGGGACCGGGGACAGTGATATGTATATGTGGGTTTATGTACAATATCATATTTACACCAGAGCTGGGCAACCTGTGACCCTCCAGATGTTAGGACTGCAGTTCCTATGGATGGTGACAATTGTAGTCCTGAACATCTGGTGGATCTCAGGTTATCACCTCTGTGTTACAGTTTACACACATCTTATTCCTCCATTACACTGTCCTCCTTATTCCTCTTCTCCATTCACATCCTATTTCCACCACCACACACTGCTTCTCTTCATAACCTCCCGGCTCATCACCATAGATCACATTTCTATCTCCTCATTCATCCCCTACAGGCACGTAAAGAATCGCTCCTCTATGTATTAACCCTTTGAGTGCCAGACCGTACACCGCTGGCACTCAAAGGGTAAATCCTGTGAGTGCTCTAGGATGGGGGTAGAGATCTAAGTTCTCCCCCACCAAGTGTTTTTATATATATAATATCATATATAACATCAGGGATAGTGGTACATTGTTCCATTAGCTCTACTTGTCTAACCATTCATTTTAGAGGCAGCTTTGTAGACTCCTCTAAAAGTGTATTTTAAAAGAATTTAAAAAAAGTATAGGCCATCTGACCTTACATAAATATTTATAGGTGATGTCAAGTCAAAATAAAGAGTTAATATTCCTGTACCCCTTTAAGCGCCAGAGGGGTGCGCAGTGCTTTCCGTACCCCTCTGGCACTGAAAGGGTTAACTCTGAGTGCCATTTGTTCCATTATCTCTGCTTTTCTAACCATTCATTTTAGAGACAGTCCTGTAGACTCCTCTAAAAGTGTACTTTGAAAGAAAAAATAAGTATAGGGAATCTGACAAATATTTGTAGATTATGTAAAGTCAAAATAAAGGGTTAATATTCCTTTTACGCTAACGTTTCTTAATGTCTAACATCTACTAACCCTAATATTGAAGGTATGAAAAAGATAATATTAATGTGCCAACTTGGATCTCTCAGACCTTTACGGTTTGAGAGATATAACCCCTGAAAGTCTTTTTCCAGACGTTATCGTGTAGCTGACGTCAGGCGATCCAGGTCCCACACCACCTGATGACTCTTCAGCGGAGCTGAATAAGCGCTATTGAAGAACAAATACTTCAGTGGAATGGTCTGCAAAATGTTCTTGCTAACCAAGCACACTTTATAGACCGTTCTAGTGAAGAATCTGTATTTCAATAGCGCTCATTCAGCTCTGCTGAAGAGCCGCCGAGTCGGCCGACACAGATCCATGACTGACAGCTTTACAGCTCGTCAGCAGGAGGGGGAACTTTCAGCGCTTATATCTCTCAAACTGTAAATGTTTGAGAGATACGACTTGGCACATTAATATTATCTTTTTACTACCTTCAATATTAGGGTTAGTTAATGTTAGATATTACTAACCCTTTAAGTGCCACAGAGATGTGTGGGATGCCTATCTGGAACTCAGTGGGTTAATACCGGCTATAAGCTATACATGTTTGGTAAAATTGCTCTCAGAGGATGCAGGGCTTTCAATCATAATTTAATCTTTACCTACAAGTGTAATTTTTTTATTTTGGGGGGTAGTATATAACAAGGCTGGACAGATCTGATTTGACTGTAGGAGCCAGGCCAAAAATGTAACTGCTGGACTTGGGATCAAAGAGGGGTGTGCATTTGTGGGCAGGAATTCGTAACCTCACATACCCCTGCTTAGCACAGTACACGCACAGTAGGGGGTACTCAACATGTGGATCTCCAGCTGCTGTTAAACTACAACTCCAGTTATTCTGATTATTATGTTACTTGTAATCCAGCAGCAGCTTGGCAGCCATTTGTTGAACATCCCTTATTTATAGTAGTAGTAACGCTTTGAGTGCCCAGCCTGCTGAACCCTTGGCACTCAGATTGATAACATGGAGTATGTAACCCTGTACCCCTGGTTTTTGCTCATGCATGACTGTCATTGAATCAGTCAGTATTTTTTCTGTTTTTGCTGTTAGCTTTGCCCTACCTTGAGATTAGTGCTTATTGTAGAGGATAAGGAGAGTAATACGATTCTAAAGAATGCTAATACCTAAAGTGCAGGAGACCAGTAAAAATGATCCCTTTATTGGATAACTGAGTGACTTTGGCTGCAAGCCTTCAAGACTAGGTCTCTTCTTCAGGGATAATAAGAATGAAGACTGAATGTACAATACGTGGCTTTAACCCTTGAGTGCCAGAGGGTTACACAGTGCATTGCAAAGCAATGTGTTTTGTACCCCTCTGGCACTCAAAAAGGTTAAAACTAATGCACATAATTTTAACACCTAACCCCCCTGATTGTCAGAGAGGCATCCAACACACTGCAACACAATGCAGTGGTTACCTCTGTGGCAATTAATAGAATATATATATATATATCATTTTTTTTCCCAGTGTGAGACATAAATTATGAGGAAAGTATAGTCAAGTTGATACCTTTATTGGTTAACAAAGCAGAGTAGCCCTTTGAGTGCCAGTGGGGTACACAATGCATTGCTTTTCAATGCATTGCGAGCCCCTCTAGCACTTAAAGGGTTAAAGATACAAGCTTTCAAGACCTCCTCAGGGCTTTTGCTCAGGCATGTTATCAGATAAAATACCTCAAGAAGAAACCTGAGAGTTCTTGAAAGCTTGCATCTGTAATCTGCTTAGTTAGCCAATAAAGTTATCTGCTATCAACCAGACCTATCAGCCATAAATTATACTCTAGGCTCTTTTACAGCTCTATAAAGTGGGACTAGAGAATGCAGACAAGATCATTTGCCTTTTTTATGCTCCAGTGAAAATGAACATGACCAGAGATGGCTAGCTCTAAAATAAATGTATGGCTTAACCCACCAAATGGCAGAGGGCACAACCCTTTGCTTACAATGAAACATGAGGCTCCCAGCATCCAAAGAGACAAAAATATATTTATTTTGTGGGATAATGTGGCATACATACCCCTAGATACCACTGTGGCACCCAAAGGGTCTAATTCTACTGGCAGAATAAATCCGTACGGGCCACAAATTAAACTGTAGGAAAATCTCTTTGAAGTGGACTAGAAAATTTAAACAAGATTATCTTTTTCATGCTCCAGTGAATTTAGCCAGTTTGCATTTCCTAGTCTACTGTGCTTTCCAAACAGCCTCCTCCTTTTTCAGGAAGATCATCATTATTTATTCACAAGCTGCAGCAGTCGTGGCCTTACACAGTTTGTTAGTATGCCCTTTGAACTGTTAACTTTAATTTGTGTGATATGTACTTTTTATAGGAGGCAGATATATTTGTTGATACCTTTATTGGCTAACTAAGCAGATTTAGAATGCAAGCTTTCAAGACCTTAGGTCTCTTCCTCAACTATATTTGCCTTTTCTATTTCTACAGCTAACATGGTACCAACTCTCATCTGTTATGCAATTTTTATGTTACTGGTTTTAAGTGGCTGTTGTACAGTGGGCTGCATTGATCATGTATGGAAAGAGTTAAATAAGAACAGACAGGTTAAGATGTGGACTGCTTCCCAGACAATGGGGGTGATTCACTAAGCAGTGATACAGAGGTGGTGAAATGGAAATTACTTCTCCAGTGATATCACTTCTCCAGTTCCTATGTTATTCTATGGAGCCTATTCACTAAGATCCCCAATGCTGAATAAATCTTAGTGCATAGGATCCATAAAATAACGTAGGAACTGGAGAAGTCATCTCCACTTTATCACCTCTTTATCAGAGCTTAGTGAATCTCTGAATGTCCCCCAATGTATCTGTTGAAAGGCACCTGTTACATTCTAGAGACTGGACCATGATTTGTAAGTAATAAAATGGTTCTTGTTGTTCCACTGACTGAGGTTTAAGTTGTTTACGGGGGACTCTGGGTTATTGGCTTTAGCATCCTTTCACTGAGCTAAATTTGGGATAACTGACCTTATGATGAAGGTCCTGTGTCAGCTCCTCTGACTATCGCTGCACTTCTCCTGTCAATTCCAGTGGCCGCTGACTTCAACACAGGGGAACCAGTGCCAGGTGTAAAAAGGGTGAGCTATTCAATACAGATAATTGTATAGATTTTCACTGTAAAGTACTTGAGCTGTTAGAATGAAAGCATCTGCAGTATGCAGTTAGCTGCACAAACACAGTACAGAAGCAGCACCAATATTTTCATGGTCTTTACATCTGAGTGTGGAGTGGTCTGTTGTTGTCTGTCTGTATTATGTGTATCTCTGTGTCTAGTATCTGTCATAAGGGTAAAGGGTGATACTGTGTTAGCCGTAGAAAATACAGGAGACTAGTAGAGAGATTGATACCTTTATTGTCTGTGTGGCTTTGGATGCACACTTACAAGACAATGAGGTCTCTTCAGTCATAATAAGAATCAAGGGTGAATGCACAGTACATGACTTTACAACTCATGCGCATTATTTTAAAATCTAACCCTCAACTGCCAGAGATGCATCCACCACACTGCAACACAATTCATTGGATACCTCTGTGGCACCCAAAGAGTCAAATTCTAGTAGCAGAATATTCTTATCAGTATGGGCCATAAATTATACTCTAGGCTCTTTGATGTGGATTAGCGAATGCAAACAAGATTAAAGGGATAGTAATACTTATAATGTAAAAAAAAAAACAACTCCCGAGGAAAACAAGTGAACTCCCACTGCTGAAAAGTGTTTTATTCAAAATTTGAAATTTTTTTAGGTGCAGTATCACGGTGGCCTGAAATGTTACAGTGGCGCTGTTGCTACACAATCTTATGGAGATTTATGGTCAACTGACCAGAGCAGTCCATGGGATGGTGTAGTAACTTTTCAGCCCACTGTGATATTGCACCTAAAAAAATTCAAGTTTGAGATGTAATAACATTTTAATAAAACCCCTTAATTCAGTGGGAGTACCCTTGTTTTACTCGGGTTGATAAACACTACAATATGTATTTTTTACATATTAAGTATTACTATCACTTTACTTCCCTTTTTCATGCTCTGTGAATTTGACCAGAGACATTCACCCTGTAGTGGAACTTTCACATAGTAATAAGTCGCCCTTCAATAATTAAACATATGGTGACTCGCTTGATAATACATGTATTACCTCTATACAGTGCCACATTCTAAAGACATCCTTAATCATTGGAGACTGACAGCCAGGTTAGTGCAGTTTGCACGCCTGCACCATCAGTCCCTTCCGGTTACCTTGTGGCACACTGCAATGCTTCTGTGAGGAGAGCGGGACTGACAGCGCAGGCCCACAGACAAGATGTCTTCACTGATGCCTGCCTTCCGGTCTCCTAAGATGGAAGATTTCTTTAGAATGTGGCACTGTATAGAGGTAATACATGGTTTATGATGCTAGTCTCCATATGCTTAATTATTGAAGGGCAACTTATTACTATCTGAAAGTTCCACTTTAAAGGGATAGTAATACTTAAAATGTAAAAAAAAAAATGTTGTAGGGTTTATCCCCCTGAGTAAAATAAAGGTACTCCCACTGCCGAAAGGTGTTTTATTCAAAAGTTATAACAGCTCAAAGTTGAATTTTTTAGGTGCAATATCACAGTGGCCTGAAATTGTACAGTGGCGCTGTTGCTACACCATCCTATGGAGATTTATGGTCCCGGGACCAGATCTATATGAACCCTGTATGCTTCCTAAATAAAACACTTCTTATTGTTCCACTAATGCATGTGGGGGATACTTTATCATTCAATTACTCTTTAAGCTAAACAAACATTCTAGCCCTCCACAGATCATGTATCTATTGAAAGGTGTCTTTTACATTTCAGAGACTGGACTGTGATTTGTGTGTTATTTTATGTTATATTGCTACTTGTCATGTGGGGATGGGGGTCACTTTGTTCTCACCATTATATGAACCCTGTGTGCTTCCTAAATAAAACACTTCTTGTTGTCCCACTAATGCATGTCTAAACTGTGTATCGGGGCTAAAGGGTGTGTTGGCTTCAGCATCCTTTCATTGAGCTAAATTTGGGATAACAGACCTTATGATGAAGGCCCAGGGGTCATTTCCGTGGACGATCGTTGTATTTCTCAAGTCACTTCCACTGGCTTCTGTCCTCCACTCGGGGGAACCGGTATCAATCATAAAAAAGGAGAGCTATTCATTACAGCGAGTTGTGTTGAGTTTCACTGTAAAGTACACAACAGCGCTGTTAGCTTCAAAGCATCTGTGGTTTGCAGTTAGCTGCACAAACAGAACAGAAGCAGTACCATGCTGCACATGGGTAATTATTTTATTATTATTATTTAACTTAAAGGGGATGTTTAACCCGTTTCTAACTTTGCCTCAATCGTTTTGTTATCTACTGCAAATAATGAAAAGTGTATTCTTTTTTTTTTTTTTTTTTTTTGAATAAAAAACTCTTGTTTGGAGAAATTAAAAGCAGCTCTGTACCTACTTGCGGCCAGCCTGTGTTTAACGGATCTGTACCGCACTCTGAGCTTCTATGCAGCCTCCTCCAATGACAGAGGCTGGCTGGCTGTAAGCTGTATTGGCAGAGATTGGACTGGCTGGAAATAGGTAAAGATTTTCTTTTATGCGTTTTATTTCTCCCCAAACAAGAGTTTTTTTCTTTAAACATATACACTTTTCATTATTTGCAGTAGATAACAGAACGATTTAGACAAAGTTGTGCAGGGGTTTAACATCCCCTTAACCCTTTGAGTGCCAGGTGGGTACGCAACGCAATACATTGTATACCCCACTGGCACTCAAAGTGTTAAACTTTTTAATTGGAACCCTCCTGATGCTTCCCAGCTATTGATCTCCTAGCAGAGAGAGATCAATACAGGTGGCACAGGAGAGCAGCATGCTCCCCTGTTTTGATGCTTATCTGAAATTCTGGGTAGGAGTGGGTGGGATTGTGAAAATAGCCTTCTTACATCACCAGTGTCATGATCAGATTTCCCAGACTAATTGCTTTGTGATATACTGACAATATCTAACACTTAGTGCGTGTGTGTGCGCGCGCGTTTGTGTGTGTGTGTGCGTGCGCATTTGTGTGTTTGTGTTAGTGCTGCTTGGGGTGTGGCTGGTGGGCTGAGCATTACCAAGAATATTTATGTTATTTCATGATCTGTTGACACCTATTTGTAACTGAACAAATGGTTTATAGCACACAGACTAATTTATAAACGCTATAGTGATGTTTATACAAACATTAATGTGAGTTTTATTGCTGTGGAGAAATGTGATACACTAATATACCACACAGTCTGATCTCCAGGAAAGGGGGACACCAGGGTGGGAAAGAGGGACAGAGGAATTGGGGTCCCAAAGAGGCACTGTCCCTACTAAAGAGGGACAGTTGGGAGGTATGATATTTGCCAACTAAAGAGTTTTTTTTATCAATTAATTTCCCCCTTTCCACTCCTTTCTCTGATCACTGACTTCAGTAACACTTTTTCTCTGTCTTCCAATACAGGTTACTGGTAACTTTGGGTAGGCGATCCGCTCCTTTAATTGTAGACAGGAACAATTCTAGAATTGTATGCAGGGGTAGAGCCTACCTTCCCTCCTTGGCTGCAGCTAGCCAACCAGCTCCAGAAAGATTTGTTCCTTGGTGAAGATAACACAGGCAAGAGAACAGTTCTGCTATAGTTTTAGTTTTTTTTATTTTTCTGTTAGAAATGGAATACCACCATTAGGCGGATTACCATAACTGACAATGCCCTTAGATGTGGCTAGCTCAGTGACCAGGTGCTTTTTGTGGACACGTTCTTTCCTTAGGAGTTACCCCCTAAGGCTTCTTCTTAAAACATGGTAGTCTGAAGACTGAAGATCTGCAGGAAAGGTGAGCAACCCTTTGAGTGCTGCAGGTTCACATGTCCCTCAGTGCCCCTCCGCACAGGGGTTTTCCTTTGGAGTTCCTATTGCACACTCCTGCACTCATTGGGTCTATCTGTATGTCTGTTGGGTGTTTTGGAGCAGGTTTATGTGGTACTTAACCCTTTAGCTGCTGGTTTTGTATCTTTTGGGGGGGGTTATGACATTCTTCCTACTGGTTCAGTGTTTTTTGGGTATCCTAACATGTTCTAATGATGTTTCATGCATTTTTATTTTACTGTTTCAATTTTGTAAAATTTGAGTAAAGGTGCACTTTACCGCATAGGCGCCATTGCTCCATTCACTCCTATGGGACTGTACAGTTTGGGACATATCTCTGCAACCGTTTAACCTAGCGACTTCAGAGATGGCTCATTTTTATTGTCTGCCCTTGCTCTATCATCCGGTTCATGTTTCCAGCCCCCCAGCTCAGGGGACTTCGGGCACTGGGGTACTTTTTCTGAGAGAACTACATTTCCCATGAGCACTTGTTTCGCGAGCTTGTTTCTGATTGGCTCCTGCCACGGCAGCCATTTTGTGCTCTTTCCAGAATGAGTATCCTACGCAGGGCTTGGACTCTCCTTCTCTCCTCTGCTGATTAACCTTTTGCCTGCCAGATAAGTCTATTTTAGCGATTTCTGGGGTGAAACCTTAATCCTACACACTGTACTTGGGTGATTTCTTATACTGTAAGGTTATTTGACACTGTGAGACTGTCTGTACCGTTGGAGCTTGGGGCCAGACCTAAGACTAAGGATACTGGGGTCTCTGTATCCCCTATTGCGCATTGCTCTTCCTGTCATTCTTGGTTAGCTAGAGAATTTTCAGGTCATTTATGACCAGCATGTTCTGATGTTCCTGCGAGTCTCCCAGGGACCTCCAGCCATGAATTAGAGCCAGTTTGGGTGCAAGAGTTCAAGGCTGCTACCAGGGACCTTAGGTCTACATTGCACCTCTTTCCATCCCAGTTACAAGGGGTCTTCCATACTTGGCAGGCCCCCTCCTTCGTCTAGTCTTCCCTGCCAAAACCTCAGGGAGTACCTGACGCATCAGATTCCTCTGAGGAGGAACTGCTGGTGGAATCAGATGTTGAGGAATGTTCTGTTGTGTGCTCCTCTCAGTTTTTTGGGTATCCTTTTGAGGCTGATCCTGAGCCCTCGGCTGAGGGCCTGATCAGGGCTGTTTTGCATACCCTTAACATTCCTTTAGTTCAGGAGGTTCCTTCTGATCCCTCTGATGTGTTTCAGGAGCCTAAAAAGCCCCTTACTTGCTTTCCACCTAACCTCACTCTTGACCGCCTTGTGTCTGAAGAGTGGAAATCTCCGGACAAGAAACCTTCTGTGTCCAAGAAATTTGCCAAGCTTTATTCCTTCTCCGAGGCAGCGCTTGCTCAGTGGGTTTATCCTCCCAAAAGTGAATGCTCCTATCTCCAGGCTACCCAAGTCTACTGCCTTGCCAGTTTCTGATGCGTCTGCTCTGAAGAACTGGACTGACAAGAAACTTGAGGTCTCCCTCAAGTCCATTTTTGCCACTGCTGGTACAGCCATACGTCCAGCATTCGCAGCAGCATGGGTGAACAGGACCATTGCGGTCTGGACTCAACAGCTCACCCTGGCTGTCCGTCAGGGTACTCCTACTTCGGATATGTTGGGCCTTCTTGCCAACATTTCTGAGGCACAGCACTATGTTTCTGCTGCCTTATTTGATGTCATCCGTTTAGTGGCTAGGGTTTCCACCATGTCTGTGGTTGCCAGATGGGCTCTTTGGCTCAAGATCTGGTCTGCTGACACTGCTTCCAAGAAAGCATTGCTCTCCTTACCTTTTCAAGGTACTTCTTTGTTTGGGATGGATCTTAAAGATCTGATCAGTGAGGCCACAGGGGGTAAGAGTACACTTCTACCCTTGGTTCCGAGGGAAAAAAAGGCAGCTTAAGCGTAATCTGTATTTTCGTTCCTTTCAGACTGAGATGTCCGGCGAACCAGACGGTTCCCTCAGCTCCGCGTGCCTCCTCCAAGGTCAAACAGCAATGGAAGCCCAAGGTCTCCTCCAAGCCTTCTTCTGCATGACTCACCAAACCCAGGTCCCCACTCTGCTGTGGGTGGTCATCTGCGTCACTACTACAGCATCTGGGAGGATTCAGTGCGGACCCGTGGGTTTTACAGATGGTGATGGAAGGGTACAGGATCTCTTTTGTCTCGCTTCCTCCCTTTCGCTTCTTTCCTTCTCATATGCCTCAGGGTGCAGAGAAATGCAGGCTGTTCAGTGGTGCTATTCAGGCTCTTCTGGACAAGGATGTTCTAGAGCCGGTTCCAGTTCAGGACAGAGGTATGGGTTTTTACTCAAACCTCTTTGTGGTCTTCAAAAAGGACGGAGGTTGTCGCCCCATTTTGGATTTGAAGGATCTCAATTCCTTTGTGATCCGGACCCATTATCACCAGGAGTCTCTACGGACGGTGATTGCTGCTGTGTGCCTGGGGAATTCCTTGCATCTCTGGATCTTCAGGCTGCGTATTTACACATCGCTGTTCATCCAGAGAGCCAGCAGTATCTCAGATTTGCCTGCAACCGAAAGCCCCCTCTGCAGAACTTCATCAGCAGATTCAGCAATGCATTCACGCTCTCGCCCATCACCGGTAGATCATCAACATGGACAAGTCAGATCTTGTCCCATCACAGCGTCTGGTCTTCCTGGGCCTTCTGTTAGACACTATCACTGTGCCCGTGATCCTTTCGGCAGGGCGACATTGCTACTTCCGGGTTTCTCCTTAGATGGTTCTTATTAGCCATTGGGTTCTGACTCTGCCTAGGGATAGCCCTTTTATACCTGGTCCTGTCATTCTTTCAGCACACTTTCGTGGTGTACCTGTACCTGGTGTTTGAGTTGCTGCATGTTCCTGTTCCATGTATGACCTGGCTCGCCTACTACGCTTCTGTTGCTCCAGAGTTATCGCTTTCCTTTGCTGACTAGACTGGCTGACTACCTCCATGTGTACCGAACTGACTTCGGCTGAGAACCCGCTACCATCGCTGACTAGGACTGGCTGACTACCTCCGTGTATACCAAACTGGTTTGGCTGAAAACCCGTTTCCATTACTGACTGGGCCTGGCTGACTACCTCTGTGTGTATCGATCTGGCATTCTGCCTTCTGACCATTCTGTGTGTGTACCTTGAGATCCGTTACTCTCGCTCTCATTATTCAGCGACTTCCGCTACAGCGCCTGCTTGGCCTGTTACTCCCTAGGTTACCTGGGATAGGTTACCTGGGATACTGAGTTGCGAGTAGCTACCATTGCTGCTACTCCCTAGCTTGCTAGGGATCCGGTCACTTGCCAGTATCCGGTCCGGGTGTTGCCTGCTATCTCCCTAGCGTTCTAGGGATCCGCTCACTTGCCAGCATCCTATCAGTGTGTTGCCTCCGATAGCCCTAGTGTTCTAGGGATCCGCTCACTTGCCAGCCTCCTATCTGAGAGTTGCCTCCGCTATCCCTAGCATGCTAAGGATCCGGTCACTTGCCAGTGTCCTATCAGTGTGTTGCCTACCATACTCCCTAGCGTTCTAGGGATTTGCCCTGCAGTTACCTGCCGCTAGTCTAGGTGTGCCTTTCCGCGGCTTTGGTACTGTTGTGGCCTACTCTGTTCCTGTATCCAGTCTACGGAACAAGACTACTTAGTTACTGTTGTATTGTCTTGCATTTGTATACTTATTCTGTTCATCCTGACCTGTGACAGACTTAGGAAGTACCACGGTACAGTCCTTATCTGGACCTGAGTAGGTTGATCTTTCCTTGCTGATTATTTATTTTCAATAAAGTTGATCTTAACCTTACCTAATTTGCCTGAGTGTTCTTACAGAACCGTGACAGACGCTTAGAAGAGCATGGTGTTTAACACGGACGAGGTAGCTCACCAGATCGCCCACAGGGTTTCTGCGGTTCTGGCTCAAGATCCAGTTCCAGCCAAGAAGCTGTCCTCTCTAGTGGGGAAATTCATCTCCACCATAGAAGCGGCCCCGTTTACCATGGCGCACACCAGGGAACTCCAGAGGTTTGTGATCAAGGTGTGCAGGGGTCACCAGACCTTCTGAAGATGTCAGTGTCCTTCCCTCTTCATGTGGAACTGGGTTTGTCATGGTGGCTCGACTTCTCCCATCTGCTGAAAGGCAAATCCTTCCTGGTATCCTTCTGGACCATGGTGACGACAGATGCCAGCCTCTCCGGCTGGGGAGCGGTCCTGGGTCGCCTAAGTGCTCAGGGTCGGTGGTCTCCGGAGGAATCTCTCCTTCCCGGCAACATGTTGGAGCTTTGGGCGACATTTCATGCCCTTCGTCATTGAACATATCAGCTGGAAGACTGTTCAGTCCGGGTAGAGTCCGACAACACTACAGCAGTGGCTTACATCAACAAGCAGGGCGGAACAAGAAATCTCGCCGCTTGGTTAGAAGTCAAGGCTATTTTGTCTTGGGCAGAAGACCACGTTCCCTCCATATCCGCAGTGCACATTCCTGGCGTAGACAACGTCATGGTGGACTTCCTCAGTCGACACACAGTGGACAGCGGTGAGTGGGAGCTTCACCCAGAGGTGTTCACCCTCATTGTTCAGAAGTGGGGTCTTCCTTACATCGACCTGAAGGTTCTGAGGTTCTGCTTTTGGTGGAGGGACCCTCTAGCCCAGGCGGTGGTTGCAATGTCTTTTCCTTGGTTATTTCCTCTGGCCTACATCTTTCCTCCCCTCCCAATGTTGCACAGGGTGTTACGGAAATTGAGACTGGAATGCTGTCCAGTCATTCTGATTGCTCCGTACTGACCTCGCCAAGCTTGGTTTCCAGAGCTTCTGGATCTGTCAGTGGCGGAGCCATTCCGGCTCCCTTGCTGTCTGGATCTTCTTCTACAGGGTTACCTGTGGAAGGAGGATGTTCATTGGCTAACTTTGACGGCTTGGAAGTTGAATCCTCCATATTGAAGAAGGAAGGTTTTTCTTCTGGGGTGGTGGCTACTATGCTCAGTGCCCGCAAATCTGTTTCTTTCAAGATCTACCATCGTGTCTGCTCGACCTTTCTATCTTGGTGTGCTGACAAGGACCTGTCTCAGGAATTTGATCTGCCTACGGTCCTGGCCTTTTTGCAGGACGGTGTGGAGTTCCCTTAAGGTTCAGACTTCTGCTCTCTCTGTTTTCTTTCAAAGGCGCATTGCCATCCTTCTTGATGTCAAGGTTTTCTTCCAGGGAGTTGCTCATACTCGTCCAGTCTACAAGAATCCTGCTCCTCCGTGGGATCTTAACTTGGGTTTGGGCATTCTTCAGCGCCCTCCGTTTAAGTCTTTGGCTACTATTCCTCTACGCCTCTTGACATGGAAAATGGCCTTTCTCTTGGTGATCGTGTCCGTTCGCCGTGTTGCGGCGTTACATGCTCCGTCCTGTAAACCACCCTATTTGGTGATTCACAAGGACAAGGCGATGCTTCACACTTCGCAGGAGTTTCTCCCGAAGGTGGTTTCAGAGTTCCACATCAATCAGGAGATTGTGGTGCCTTCTTTCTGCCCTGACCCCACCTCTAACAAGGAGAGGGATATCCACTTGATAGATGTGGTGCGTTGTCTCAAGTTTTATGTACATATCTCTGAGTCTGTCAGGCAATCTGATGCACTGTTCGTCATTCCTGAGGGTCCCAGAGCAGGAAGACCTGCATCCAAATTGACTATTGCTTCTTGGATCAAGTCCACTATTCGGAAGACTTACGAGCTGAGGAAGAAGCCTGTCCCCTTTCGAGTCACGGCTCATTCTACAAGATCTATTGGGCTTACAAGAATCAGGCCTCCTCTGATCAGTTGTGCAAGGCTGCTACTTGGTCGTCTGTGCACACCTTTTCAAAGCACTACCGTGTTGATGTGCTGGCATCAGCTGATGCCAGCTTTGGGAGGAAAATCCTGGAGGCACTAGGATCTTCTTCGGTTCTTGGTGCTTCTTTCTCTTTTGAGCCCTGTTGGCTCTCTAGTTCAGTGTGCTGTGTAACAGTTTGTCTGTTGTCACTTTTTTGTTTTGTTGGGCTATCTCTGATCTGATAGTTCATATCTGCTCTGGTGACTTTGGGGGCCTTGCGCCTGATCCTTGCCTTACTTCCCGCCTCTGGGAAACTCAATGGTTGGACATCCCAGAGTTACCAGTAACCTGTATTGGACGACAGAGAAAAGAGGATTTTAGTCTTACCTGTTAAATCCTTTTCTCTTAGTCCATACAGGTTACTGGTCTCCCACCCTGTCAAGGGACCATGCTTGGCTTTCTTGTGGCAGACCATTGGGGTCCTTCGGGGTCATGGTCACAGGAGTCTTCTTTCCCTTCCACTATCTAGTCAATAGTTAGTGTCTCAAATCTTTCTGGAGCTGGTTGGCTAGCTGTAGCCAAGGAGAGAAGGTAGGGTCCACCCCCTGCATACAATTCTAGAATTGTTCCTGTCTACAATTAAAGGGGTGGATCACCTGCTCAAAGTTACCAGTAACCTGTATAGACTAAGAGAAAAGGATTTAACAGGTAAGACTAAAATCCTCTTTTAATACTATACAGTGCATTGAAACCTGTTGCACTATAACTTCTTGATTTCTCTCAGCAGAAGACTTCTGATGGCCAATCCGGTGCAGATGGACCAAAGCCAGTTCTTTGAGCATCTCTCTAACTCACTGATGAAGAACAAGCACAAGAATCAGGTGAATGAGAAGATCCTGAATCTCACCCTGGAGATCATCTTCCTGTTGACTGGGGAGGTGAGAAACTGCAGAAAGTCTTAAAGGAACAGTAACTTTTTTTTATGTTGAGTTAAAGAAAAGTACTGTCACTGCTGTATCATTTGAAATATATAAAGTCTCAAACTTAATTTATTTTCTGCTGTGGCCACTAGTTGCTGGTGGTCCTATCACTTTCTGTCGTCTGCGACTAATTGGCAATATTGTGGATTCAAGCATTTATTCTTTATTTATTCATTAAGACTGTCTGATGTGTAAGGAAAGGTACAGTTCTGGAGCATACCACCTGCACCACAGAGGACAAATGAAGATTCACAAATTTCCCATTTAAACAAGACTTTTAAAGGTATAGAACTGCTCAAAAATACTCTTTACATTATCTTTAAAATGCAGCCCTTCTGAAGTTATTTAAGTTTTATTCCTGTCTTCCCTACGTTGTATTTCTCTCACCTCAGTTCCTTCACCATTGAAGAATCTTATAAGGTTGATCCTAGCAATCAATGAACTAAATATTCCATTTAAATCATTGGGAGTCTTTCCTTGTCCCCTAAATTTCAAGTGGTTTGATTCAGAATTGCACCTTTTTATCTTCCATAATATGGCAATATATAACCAATCTAAAGGAATGTCTCATACACAATCCTTATTATCTTACCGTGTGCAGGATTGTATTATTGTGAAGAAGCGCAGTGACCATGTCACAGACAGCAGCAGTCCTAGTGAGTCTGAAGGATTGTGCAGGGCCCAGAGCCCTGTACTGGATAATCCACTGAAGTCACTGACACACGAGGGACATAATGACAATAAGATCCTTCATCCACCACCTGATAAGGTAAGAGCTGGTGGAAATGTGGCCTTGTTCAATCTGGGCCAGACTGGGAATAAAAAACAGCCCAGGAAATAATTGAATACTAGCCCTACATTTCTCACTAATGCCCATCCATGTAGTAGTATTCCTCCTTAATGCCCACCCATGTCCTGTTAGGTTCCTTCTTAACCCGCCTATGTCCCATTATCCCCATAACACCCAACCGTGTCCTATCATACTCCCTCAACAAACCCATGTTGCATTATTAACCCCTAATGCCCACTCATGTCCTTTTAGGGCTTCCTTAACACCCACCCATATCCTATTAGACTCCACACACCTAAAATGACCCCCAGTCCACCCTCCACATGCCTAAAATGAGACCCTCATACCTAATAAGAGACCTCCATTCCCTCCGACTCATAGCTAAAATGAACCCCCCCCCCACACACACACACACATCCCAATACCTCAAAATGAAACACAGAAAGGCCCCAGAGAGGTCACTGGCAGGGTTGCCACCTTTGCCACCAGTGACATGAGAACCTAACACATGTGGCACCACAGGCAGCATAGCTTGCCAGATTTTTTACTTTGTTTGCAACGCTCTATTAATGCGTATATTTACTTATGTGGTTATGCAGCATTACTCCGTAAACATTTGTAGTAAATCACAATTTTAATTATTTGAAACAGAGAAGGACTTAAACCATGCTCTGGTGAACTGATATAATGATAAAAACATTACAATAGAAGTAAGTAGAGTGCAGGCACAGGGGCAATGTAAGGTGCACTATGTAACCCACTGAGAGGTGTTACACTGGTTATACAAAGAGCTTGCAGTTGAAATGGTGCTGCACTAGTGCTACAGAAAGTTTTAGTTGAAATATAGCTACACTACTGATGCACAGAGCTTACAATTAAACCGGAGCCACTTTCATGATACCACAGAGTTTACTGTTGAAATGGTGCTGCCCAAGTGATACCACATGGCTTACAATTGAACTAGAGGTATACTTGTAATACCACAGAGCTCAACATTGAACTGGGGCTAGACTAGTGATACCACATGGCTTACAATTGAACTAGAGGTATACTTGTAATACCACAGAGCTCAACATTGAACTGGGGCTAGACTAGTGATACCACATGGCTTACAGTTGAAATAGCTACATTAGTGATGCCACAGAGTTTACAGTAGAAATATAAGTACACTAGTGATGCCATGGCGCTTACAACTGAAATGGTTCCATCACACAACAATCAGGTGTATTTATCCATATCATTACTTTGAATGAGAGTAGGACTGTACTGGGTAGGAGCCCTTCATACAGAAAGCAGGTTAGATAATGACTGTGTATAACAAAATTACTTCCCTAGATAAGTGTCCACCATACAGCAGTCATGTATATCTATATAATTACTATAACAGGCAGACTTCTAAATTAGATGCCTTCATACAGCAGTCATGTGTATCTGTATTACTACTGTATAGAGCAGAGGAATTTATCTATTTCTTGCTTTCTCTCCCTCCTGCGTATCTCTGTGTACATCACAGATTTTTACACACACACACACACACACACACACACACACACACACACACACACACACACGTTGGCTACTCTTCTGTAGACATGTTTCTAACTCTCTCTTAGCCACTTGTCTCCCTTCTTTCACGTTCCAGCCAAGTCTCTTCTCTTTCCCTCTGAGCCAGTCAGTCCCCCCTCATTCCAACCATAGCCCCTTCATCCGTGCATCCTTCCCTCCCTGCTCTTCTTTCACCCACAGGTCTCTGCACCCACCCCCTATCACTTATGGTTTCTTACCACGTACACAGGCCTGTCTGTTCCCAGTCCTCCACCCATCGCAGGTCTTTTCCTTCAACCATGTCATCCCCTACACCCAAAAAAGTATTTCTTTACTACCAGTACTTCCCCATTCTCTTCCACATACAGCCACCTCTACCTACACACAGGCAGGGACCTATATAGAACTTAATGGGCCCATGGGCAAAATTGTAATTTCTCCCCCCCCAAACCCCCCTTTTTAAGTCAGTTTCATAATTTGAAATGGGGGAGAGACAACATTGTAGGGTGTTCTAGGTGAGCTTTTTGACTGTTTTGGGTGGTTGATATTTGGGGGTGTTCTGTGCAGAGAGGGTTCTGGGGAGTTTCTGTGAGGAGAACATCTTGGGGGTTATCTGTGGGTATAGAGCTTTTGGGTTTCCTAATAGGAGATAATTATTTGGGGTTATCTGGTGGGAAGGGCTGTTTGGGGGTTATACTTGTATGTGGGTAGAGAGTGCTAGGTGTTTTCTGTGGAGAGTGAAGTTATGAGGGTTATTGGTGGTGATTTCTGGGAAGTGTTTTAGGAAGTGAGGGTCATAAGGGGTGTTGCTCTTGTCTTACCACAAACTGAACTTGTGCTGTATCATTATTCCAAAGCTTGATTCTGCTCATTTATGCAGAATATGGTACTGAAATATAGACACAGATGAAGTTCAATGACTTTGTGCAGTGTTTAGCCAAATAGCAAAAAAAACAAACAAAAAAACACAATGTAGCTGTGCATCTGGCTTGTCATGGTCCTCATTGGTGGGGTGGGCTGAGTTCATCCACAGAACACGTGTGTCTGTGTGTAGTCATATCAGATGGCAACCGAGCTCATCACTGGCGTTATTGTAAGGAGGAGCTAGCTCCAGACAAGCCAATAGGAGTGGGTGCATTGTTTTTGTTACTAAAGTTTATTTTAAGCCCTTAAGTACCAGAGGGTTATGACATTTGTGGCATTTCAATGCATTGAGCGCTGTCCTGTTCCTTAAAAGGTTTAGGGCTCGATTCAGTTGTCCCTGTTAGGAAATAAAAACCCTGCCGGCATTTTTTCAAGCATGGTATACTATTCAATTACCTGTGCTATGAAAAAAATGTTTAAAAAAAAAAAAAAGTGAAATAAAATTATTGACATTTTTCACCCATTCAGAATAAAAAATGCCATAAGATCCCATTCAATTGACTGCGTTAGTCCTTAAGATCCGATAAGGAACCCACTTTTATCGTGGGGGATTTAAAACCCGGCTTGTTTGGTCGAATAGTCCCTTATCTGATCTCAAAACAGCCGATGCAGCAAATGGGGGGGAAACAAAACAAAACACAACTATCTCCTCAGTGGATGTGTTGACCTCTTAAGGACAGGCGCGCACACGCGGCCGGGACTTGAGGACCACGGGGCTTTTTTTTTTTTTTTTTTTTTCGGTTCAGGACTTCCGGAGCGGCGTGCAGTCTCGCCGGGAGCCCTGAACACCATGACGTGCCAGGACCGTCACTGGTCCTTAAGTGCCGGACCGCCGTGACAGTCCTGGCACATCAATGGTCCTTAAGGGGTTAAACCCTATATCAGCTTCACCACCCCCCCCCCACACCCACCCACCCACTTTGTTTAACATTTTGTCCGCGTTTTATATTTTTGGGGACACATTTTTTTTTTCAACTTTGGCATGACTAGAAGCAAGTTGCATGACGTCAGTGCCGTATGCTCCTTTTCTCCCATGTCTCATCCTGCCTGGTACCCTTCCAGGGTGGGGGGCTAGCTTTGTCTCCTGGCTCAAGTAACACACAGGAGCAGGAATGTCCTGGATTTCGAGTAGCAATGCTGTGCATTCTAGGGCTTCCTCTCGTCTGGTATTAGTGAGCTGGATTCAAACATACGCCCTGTCAGAAATGACCTAAAGCTTATATGAAACTAGCTCGCTATTGCCAGAGTTATGGTGAAGCACCAGCATGTACCATGTTTTCACTTGAACACAAAGAAAACTTTGTTTCTGTCTTTTACTTGTCCCGGGAGAGAGAGCTAGTCAAGAGCTGTAAGTGCATGGGGAAAATCAGCCTATTCACACTCTCCGAGGATAGCAGTCGTCCCTCTTGTCCTCTCTTGATGGCACCCCTGCAGGCAGGCCCTATAAATTGTCCCGTAGGTCAGTTGAGCCTGGTGTTCAATGAGGGAGTCTGATTGATCCATTGTGTGTATGGACTGTATAACTTTGTGTTCCAGGTTCCTGTACGGTGTGAGGATGTTGCTGTCTATCTGTCCATGGAGGAGTGGGAGTATTTAGAAGAACACAAGGAACATTACAAAGAGGTGATGAGGGAGAATCCCCAGCCGATCGGCTCACAGGGTAAGAGGAGATTTCCTACCAGTTTTATAGTGATATCTGTCCTGTGGGGGATCCAGCAAACTGCACATCACATTGTGTTCTTCTTACACTAAAGTAGACCTGTCACCTAACATAGGTTTAGTTCCTTTAAAGGTGTAGTAATGGCTCATAATAAGTAAAGGGAATATTGTAGCTATTAAATTAAAAAAAATATATATTTGTGGCCATTCCAATCTCTCAGACATATACAATTATAAAATTCCCTACTCCCTCCCCTTTCTGATACGTCACGCTCTATCTTAGAGCAGGAAAATCTGGTCCGAAGATCGGCCAGCGACTCTTCAGCAGAGCCGAAATAGCGAGATATAAAAACAAATAATTAATTGGAACGGTCTACAAAGTGTGCCTGGTTTGCAAGCACACTTTGTAGACTGTTCCAATGTGTCTTGTGTCGGTAACCTGTACACTGAGCAGATGAAGCAGATATATCTATACTATACTAGATTGCCTGCTACCGGTTCTATAATTATTATGGAGTGGATGAACGGGTTAAAGGTATGCGAACATTCATCCTGCGACATGAGAATTTCATGCTGTCATGCAGTGCAAGATTCTCAAGTCGCCATTTTTATCCTGGCAACATGGTTAAAGTGTTATGTGGTCCACACACTTTTGCATGCAACCTTTTAAAGGGATAGTAATACTTGAAAATAATTTTATTTTATATTGTAGCCCTTAAAAAAACATTAAAAATGATATAAGTCTTATCTCCCAAACCTTTATGGTTTGAGAGATATTCACAAGTAAAATAAAGTAAAGTTCCTTTTTCCTGGCTGTTTCAGCCAAGTCTGCCATCTAGTGGACAGATTTGGAATCTGGTCCACAGATCAACCGGCAGCTCTTTAGCAGTGCCGAGTTCACGATCTTTAAAAAGAACTACTGATGTCACTCCAGGGCAAACTTTGCTTGCTATATAAGTCTAATCTCCCAAACCTTTATGGTTTGGGAGATATTCGCAAGCAAAGTTTCCCCTGGAGTGACATCACTGCTCAAGGCTTCAGATTTTGAATCCAGTCCCGGGACCGGCTGCGGCTCTCCAGAAGTGCCGAGATCACGATCTTTAAAAATAATTTCTTCATTGGAATGGTCTACAAAGTGTGCTTGCAACCCAGGCACACTTTGTAGACAGTTCCAACGAAGTAGTTCTTTTTAAAGATCGTGAACTCGGCACTGCTAAAGAGCTGCTGGTTGATCTGTGGACCAGATTCCAAATCTGTCCACTAGATGGCAGACTTGGCTGAAACAGCCAGGAAAAAGGAACTTTACTTTATTTTACTTGTGAATATCTCCCAAACCATAAAGGTTTGGGAGATAAGACTTATATCATTTTTAATGTTTTAAGGGCTACAAAATAAAATTATTTTCAAGTATTACTATCCCTTTAAAAGGATACCCTTTACTTTTGTACTTGCCATCTTGTGGGAGTAGATAACATAGTAGATAAGGCTGAAAAAAGACATGCATCCATCAAGTCCAGCCCGTGCCAATAACACCCCTGTTGATCCAGAGGAAGGCAACAAAAAAGCCCTCTGGAGCAATTTCCAATGTAGTCCCAAGTGTGTGTGTGTGTGTGTGGGGGGGAACTATTTGACTATCAGGTGGAGTCAGGAAGGAATAGTTCCCCCCCCCCCCCCACACACACACACAATATCAATATCCTATTTGCATTGAAGCCATCTGTCATAATTGTCAATATTGTTCTGTGCTAGATAGGCATCCATTGCTTTTTTGAATGCAGTTGCATTATCTGCAAGCACATCCCGAGGCAAAGAATTCCATAGCCTTACCACCCTTACTGTAAAGAATCCCTGCCTGTGTTTTAGTCGAAAGCGCCTTTCCTCAAGTCTTAATGGATGACCTCTTGTTCTTAGCTCAGCTCTTTGCATAAATAATTCATTGGGTAGTTCTTTGTATTGACCTTGAATGTATTTGTAAATGGAGTAAATGCTTTGCCTTTGGGATCCCCCCCCCTTTTTTTTGTTTTTGTTTTAATCTTGTGAGTGTAAAAAGAGCAAATTATGATTCAGCACTGTTGCAAATCTGTGAGTGCCTTCACATTATTTACAATTTCCCTTTTTAATCCCTTAAAGGGGAACTTTCACCCCACAATAACTTAAGGCTAACTTATTGCACACCTGGCGACTAGCTGCTTAGTAGCGCTAGTCGCCAGCAATATTACCCGGTTCTTCAGATATCGGCGTTTTACAGGAGCAGGAAGCACGGACGTCTCTTCACAGTGACGTCCGTGCGCCTGCGCTGTCAGTCCCTTTTGCACCGCACGGTGCACAAGGGACTGACAGCGCAGGCGCACGGACGTCACTGTGAAGAGACGTCCGTGCTTCCTGCTCCTGTAAAACGCCGATATCTGAAGAACCGGGTAATATTGCTGGCGACTAGCGCTACTAAGCAGCTAGTCGCCAGGTGTGCAATAAGTTAGCCTTAAGTTATTGCGGGGTGAAAGTTCCCCTTTAATGACCGGGAGCTGGGGCATCTCATTGCAAAGATTTCAAGGGGTAAAAAGATTAAATCATTGGCAATTTCCAGAAATGTTTTTATTATTTATCCCCTCTGGTGCATTTGGTTTGGTCCAGAATTGTCCTGCTTCATCTTTGTACATCAGACTCATTATGTCATTAGATGATGTGTGAGAAGAGGATCACTTGCTTGTTTATTTTAATTTTATCAGAGAATGAAACCCATTGCTGTATATTCTGTATAGAATACATTTGAAATGCTCTGTAATTGTGCAATGTCCTGAACAGTATGCGACAATGTAAATTCAGAAAAGGACAATGGGAGTGTGAGTGATTCAGAGCTGAGTGTTACTGATCATCAGGACCTTCAGGAGACAATTCATCCAGATACTTGTGCAGGTCAGTGACGGACTCACCTACTGATAGACTCTCAGCGGGACAGAACCACTGAGACCTTTATTGTATAGTAATGTCGTAAACATACCTGTAGAGGTCAGTGATGCTCACCATTTGGTGAATTTCCTACAGATGAATCCAGTAACAGAAATACACCAGAAAGACTTCCCATGAGTCCTTATCCACAGGATTGTACAGAAGAAGATAACGGGATCACACAGGAATATCAGGTAGAAAACTGCATTACTAATTTATATATCAGAAGTACTGGTCAGTGATTTCAATAGAATTTATCAGACTATAGTAAATGTGTCCTACTCAGGTAGCAGTCTCTTTTAGCTCTCAGAGAGGAAATATCCTAAAGCACATTATACCGATCCTACCAAAATGGCAGTCCAGCCACGAAGTGCCAGGCAATTCCTGTCTGTACAAGAGAAAACACCAACCCTAGACAAATGTTTCTGCCTTGTTTGGCCTTGTCAGTGAGGTGTAAATGATCTTGTAAGCAAGGGATCAACATCTGGATTCCCCTTTTCTCTGTCGTCCAATACAGGTTACTGGTAACTTTGGGTAGGTGATCAGCCCCTTTAAATAGGCAGGAACAATTCTGAGAAGTGACTGCTGGGTGGAGCCTACCTCCTCTCCTTAGCTTGCAGCTAGCCAATCCCCACCCAGTAAGATTTGTTCCTTGGTCAAGACACAAGGCAAGAGAACAGTTCTGCTATAGCTTTAGCTTTTTTATTATTTTCTGTTAGATATGGAATACCACCATTAGACGGATTACCATCACTGACAATTCCCATCACCCAAATGTGGATAGCTCAGTTTACCAGGTGCTTTTGTGGACCTTAAGCCCTGAGGGGAAAAATCTTGGCTGCAAGTTCTTTCCCCAGGAGTTGCCCACCGAGGCTTCTTCTTGATATATGGTAATCTGAAGACAGAAGATCTGCTGAAAAAGGTGAGCACCCTTTGAGTGCTGAGGTCCACATGTCCCATGCTTCCCCTCCGCACAGGGGTCTCTATTAGAGTTCCTATTACATACTCATGCACTCATTGGGTTTATTCTGTATGTCTGTGAGGTGTTTGGAGCAAGTTTCTGTGGTAACTTAAGCCTTTTGCTGCTGGTTAGCACCTTTTATTTTTTTTTGGGGGGGGGGGGGTTTGGGCACTTTACCTGTTGGGTTCAGTGTTTATTAAGTGGTTTTAAGTTTGTTATTCACCCCGCTAACTTTATGTTCCGTGCCCTTAAGGCGCACATTTACCGCGTAGATGCCATTGCTCCATTCTCTTTTATGGGACTTAACAGTTTGGGACGTGTCGCTGCACCCGCTCCATGTAGCATGGTCAGAGACGGCTCATGTTGTTGGTTTTTCATTGCTTTGTCATCTGGTCAATGTTCTTGGGGATGTTGGGGGCTTTAGGGGGCTTCAGACATTGTTTGGGTATTCTCTCAGCGAAACTACGTTTTCCATGAGCTCCCGCATCGCACGCTTGTTTCCAATTGGCTCCTGTCGCCATTTGGTGTATTCGCAGATCGAGTATCCTACTCAGGGCTTGGACTCTCCTTCTCTCCTCCGCAGCTTAACCCTTTGCCTACCAGATAAGTGTTAATTTAGTGTTTCTGGGGTGTATTGATTATCATACACGCTTTATTGTGGGTGTTTTGATACTTTGACTGTTTTGACTCTGTTAGACCTTGGGGCTAAACCTAAGACTAAGGATACTGGGGTGTCTATGTCCCCCATTACTCATTGCTCCTCATGTCAATCAGCGTTACCTAGAGAATACTCAGGTCATATTTACTCAGCATGCTCTGCTGCCACTGAATCCCCTGCTGGGGCCTCCAGCCATGCACTAAAGCCAATATGGATGCAATAGTTTAAGGCTGCTACAAGGGACCTCTGGTCCACCTTACAACTCCTTCCATCCACTTTTCAGGGGGTCTTCAATTCGTTTAGACCCCCTCCCCTATCAGATCTTCCCTGCCTAAACCGCCACGTGTACCTGATGTGTCTGATTCCTCTGAGGAGGAATTATTGGTGGACTCTGATGATGACTGTTCAGCTGTTCCTTCATCTCAGTTTTCTGGGGACCCCTTCGAGGTGAACCCCATTCCCTTGGCTGAGGGCCTGATCAGGGCTGTGTTGTCCACCCTGACCATTCCCTTGGTGCAGGAGGCGTCTTTTGACCCCTCTGATGTTTTCCAGGAGCCTGTTAGGCCCCATGCCTGCTTTCCAACTAATCCCACCCTTGACCGCTTGGTGTCAGGGGAGTGGAAATTTCCAGACAAGAAACCATCTGTGTCTAAAAAGTTTGCTAAACTTTATCCATTTTCTGAAATGGCCCTTAGTCAGTGGGTTCATCCCCCTAAAGTGGATGCCCCAGTTTCCAGGCTTTCTAAGTCAACTGCCTTGCCAGTGGCTGACGCCTCTGCTCTTAAAGACTGGACTGACAAGAAGCTTGAGACTTCTCTCAAGGCTATTTTTGCGACAGAGGGCTCTGCTCTTTGCCCTACCTTTGCTGCTGCATGGGTAAATAGGGCTGTGACAGCTCAATTCTGCTGTCCGTCAGGAAGCCCCTACTTCTGACACATTGCGTCTTCTCGCTAACAATGATGAGGCTCAGCATTATATGTCTGCCGCCCTGTTTGACACTGTGCATATGGTAGCCAGGGCATCTACCATGTCTGTGGTTTGCCAGAAGGGCTCTTTGGCTTAAGATCTGGTCGGCTGACACGGCCTCTAAGAAGGCTCTGCTACCTTTTCAGGATTCTTCCTTGTTCGGACCTGAACTCAAGGATGTCATCAACAAGACCACTGGAGGGAAAAGTTCTCACCTGCCAGTGGTCCGGAGGCAGAAGGCACCTGTTTAAAGGAATCGGCTTTATCGTTCCTTTCAGGCAGACTCACGCCAAACGACCCAGACGATCCCTCAGGCTCAGCGCTCCTCATCCAAGCCTAAGCAGCAATGGAGATCCAAGTCCTCCACGAAGCCCAAGGCTTCCAAACCTCCTTCTGCATGACTCGCCGAACCCAGGTCCCCACCCCCAGGTAGATGGCCGTTTACACCACTACCTTTCAGCTTGGCAGGCCTCTGGCGGACCCATGGGTTTTACAAGTAGGGGCCTTGGGATACAGGACTCCCTTCACCTCTCTTCCTCCTCCAAGGACCTTTGTTTCTCGTTCTCCCTTGGGAGCAGAAAAGAGACGGCTTTTCGAGGAAGCTATCCAGGCCATTCTGGACAAGGTGGTCCTGGAACCAATTCCCCCTCAGGAGAGGGGCTTGGGATTCTATTCCAACCTCTTTGTGGTTTCCAAGAAGGATGGAGGCTGTCGCCCCATTTTGGATCTGAAGGATCTCAACTCCTTTGTGGTCAGGTCCCAATAATGCCAGGAGTCTCTGCGCACAGTGATAGCGACCATGTCTCCTGGGGAGTTTCTGGCCTCTCTGGATCTTCAGGATGCCTATCTGCACATCACCATTCATCCAGAGAGTTGGCAGTATCTCCTCTTTGCCTGTGACTGAGTGCACTTCCAGTTCTTGCCCTCCCCTTTGGCCTGACCATGGCTCATCAAGTCTTCAAAAGAGTCCTAGGAGCTTTGATATCCATCCTACATCAGAATGGTATCAGGGTGAGTCCATATATGGACGACCGCCTTCTGAAGGCCTCGTCTCCAGAACTCCTTCACCAGCAGGTACAGGAATGCATTCATGCTCTCTCCCATCATGGGTGGATCATCAACTTGGACAAGTCAGACCTTGTTCCTTCTCAAAAGATGGTCTTTCTGGGTCTCCTCTTTGACACTCCGAGGGGGATGGTGTTTCTGACAGACAAAGTGGTTCATCAGATAGCACTACAGGTCCAAGCTGTCCTGTCTCAGGATCCTGTTCCAGCTAAGAAGTTGTCATCCTTGGTGGGGAAGTTCATTTCCACCATAGAAGCAGTTCCGTTTGCCATGGCTCACACCAGGGAACTTCAGAGGTTGCTGATCCTGGCCTGCAAGGGCTGTCCAGATCTCCTGGAAAGATCCCTGTCTCTCCCTCTTCAAGTGGAGCAGAGTCTATCGTGGTGGCTCAACCTGAACAATCTCCTGAAAAGTCGACCCTTCCTGGTGCCCTTCTGGACCACAGTGATGACGGATGCCAGCCTCTCCAGGTAGGGAGCGGTGTTGGGGCACTTGAGTGTTCTGGGCAAGAGGTCTCAGGAGGAATCTCTCCTTCCCATCAATTTCTTGGAGCTTTGTGCAATATTTCATGCCCTACATCACTGGATGCGACAGCTGATGGATTGGCCGGTAATGGTGCAATCGGACAATGCCACAGCGGTAGCCTACATCAACAAGCAAGGCAGCACAAGAAGTCTCACAGCTTGGCTAGAGGTCAAGGCTATTTTGTCCTGGGCAGAGGAGGATGTCCCTGCCATTTCCGCAGTTCATATTCCTGGCGTAGACAACGTTCTGGCAGACTTCCTCAGTCAACACACAGTGGACAGCGGGGAGTGGGAGCTGCATCAACCTCATCATCCAGCGATGGGGTCTTCCATGCATAGACCTGATGGCAACCAGACAGAACAGGAAGGTTCCAACATTCTGCTCTTACTGGGTGGATCCCATGGCTCTGGCAGTGGATTCCTTGTCGATCCTGTGGACGTTTCCTCTGGCTTACATTCTTCCCTCCTGTTCCCTTGTTGAACAGAGTTCTTCAGAAGGTGAGACTGGAGTGCTTCCCAGTCATTCTGATTGTTCCGTACTGGCCTCAACAGGCTTGGTTTCCGGAGCTTCTGGACCTCTCAGTGGCGGAACCTCTTCAACTTCCCTCCTGTCCAGACCTCCTTCTACAGGGTTACCTCAGGAAAGAAGACATTCATCTTTTTGCTTTGATGGCATGGAGATTGAATCATCAATTTTGAGGATGAAAGGATTTTCTTCTCGTGTTGTGGCTACCATGCTTAGTGCCCGCAAGCCTGTTTCCTCTAAGGCCTACCATAGAGTTTGGTCTACTTTCCTGGCTTGGTGTGCTGACAAAGACCTATCTCAGGATTTTGACCTTCCTACAGTTCTTTCCTTCCTCTAGGATGGTGCGGATAAAGGTCTCAGTCTGAGTTCTCTCAAGGTTCAGACTTCTGCCCACTCTGTCTTTTTTCAGAGGCATCTTGCCATCATTCCTGATGTCAAGGTTTTCTTCCAGGGTGTTGCTCATACCCGTCCGGTGTTTAAGTCCCCTGCTTCTCAGTGGGTTTTTAACCTGGTCTTGGGAGTACTTCAGCGTCCTCCTTTTGAGTCCTTGGCTACCATTCTTCCACTTATGCTGACACAGAAGATAGCCTTTCTCTCGGAGATTGTTTCCGTTCGCCGACTTGCGGAGCTGCATGCAATGTCCTGTAAACCACCATTTTTGTTTTTTCACAAGGACAAGGCGGTGCTTCGCACCTCACAAGAGTTTCTCCCGAAAGTTGTGTCCGAGTTCCACATCAGTCAGGAGATTGTGGTTCCTTCTTTCTGTCCTAACCCTACTTCTGACAAAGAGAGGGATCTTCATCTGTTGGATGTTGTGCGTTGTCTCAAGTTCTATGTGCATCTCACTGAGTCCTTGAGGCAGTCTGACACTCTGTTTGTCATTCCTGAGGGTCCTAGGGCAGGGAAGCCTGCTTCCAAGGTTACTATTGCTTCTTGGATCAAGTCTATGATTCGTAAGGCTTACAAACTTCGGAAGAAGCCTGTTCCTTTCAGGGTCAGGGCTCATTCTGCGAGGTCTATTGGGGCTTCTTAGGTCTACAAGAACCAGGCCTCAGCTGATCAGTTGCGCAAGGCGGCCACTTGGTCATCTGTGCACACCTTTTCTAGACACTACCGTGTGGATGTCCTTGCATTGGCTGATGCCAGTTTTGGGAGAAAGATCCTGGAGGCAGCCTTGCCTGTCTAGGATCTCCTTAGTCTCTCAGTACTCCTTCACTTTTGAGCCCTGTTGGCTCTAGTTCTGTGTGCTGTGTACCAGTTCATGGGGATTGTTTTTGCCCCTGTTCAATGTCCGTTCACACTTTGCTGTTAATGTTGAGCTATTTATGATCTGTAGGTTCATTGGTGCTCTGGTGACTTTGGGGGCCTGCACCTGGTCCTTGCCTTTCTTCCTGCCCTGGGGAACTTAATGGTTGGACATCCCAAAGTTACTAGTAACCTGTATTGGACGACAGAAAAAATAGGATTTTAGTCTTACCTGTTAAATCCTTTTCTCTTAGTCCATACAGGTTACTGGTCTCCCACCCTGTCAAGGGACCATGCTTGGCTCTCCTGCAGCAGAACGTGTGGGTCCTTTTGGGTTCATGCTCACAGGAGTCTTCATTTACCTTCTTACCTAGTCAATAGTTAGTCTGCAAATCTTACTGGTTGGGGATTGGCTAGCTGTAAGCTAAGGATAGGAGGTAGGCTCCACCCACAGTCACTTCTCAGAATTGTTCCTGCCTATTAAAGGGGCTGATCGCCTACCCAAAGTTACCAGTAACCTGTATGGACTAAGAGAAAAGGATTTAACAGGTAAGACTAAAATCCTGTTTTTACCCCTAAGGTAACCAAGCTAAAGGATAATTTCCGTATTCAGAAATATTGGTCAGAAATGCTCAACTAAGAATGAGTCTGCGATTGTATTTAGCAGGCTCTATAGGAATGGTGTCCTACTCAGGGTGCAGCCTCTTAGGTCACTAGTGTCTTCTCCTAAAGCACATCATACTGATCTTACCAAAATGGCAGTCCAGTCATGAAGTGCCAGGCAATTCCTTTCTGAACAAAATAAACAACCAACCCCAGATGTATGTTTCAGTCTTGTTGAGCCTTGTCAGTTGAGTTGTAGCTGATCAGCTCTGTGCATATGCAAATTATCTTTGGGATTGGTCACCCCAAAGGTAACAGGGAATCCAGACAGTGGGCCCCTTGCTCTCAGTCCCTAGAGAGATCACCTATAACTCATTAATGACGCCCAATAAGGCTGAAACGTATGTCTGGGGTTGGCTTTTTGGAGAGAAATTGCCTGGCACTTTGTGGTTGGACTGCCATTTTGGCAGGATCAATATGATGTGCTTTAGGATATTGCCTCTCTGTGTAAGGCACTAGTGAGCTAAAAGAGACTGCACCCTGGGTAGGACACTTTTCCTATAGAGACTGCTAAATTCTACATTGTGTCAGGTACAACTGTTATATTGGGGATTAATTTCTCATCAATACTTTAATAGTCCTGAGAAAATAAACAGTTTAATTTATATTTGGAACTCACCTGAACATCGTGACACTTGATGTTGTATCACAGATGGAGCCAGGAGCTGTGTTCCTTTCCAGGCCTTGTAAAGAGGAAATTCCTACAGATATCGGCACAGGTGAGACATAAGCACTAAATAATAATGTGTCACTGATGTCCTCATACAGTCTTTATTGGCGTTTTCAGCAGTATCTAAATAGAAAAATCTAGAAAAATAAGGTGCAAGAGAGTGCTGTCTCTACAAACTTTATATATATATATATATATATATATATATATATATATATATATATATATATATATATATATATATATATATATATAAAATATTTATTTTGCCCCACTTTTACCATGGAAACTGGTTAAACAATTGAAGGATGCAGTGTACCTATAGGAGGCAGGGCACTCTAATAAAAATGCCTCCCACTTCGTAGCTACTAACCCCTCCCCCTGCACCTCTACTTTCAGTTTTTTTTAGCGTGTCCAGGGTTTAATTTCTTCAGGGAAGATATTCAAGTTTATTAGATTTGTCATTTTCATTTTCCCTTAAGCTTCTGAGGTCCCTCACATTGTGGGGAGAGTCCCCATTGTTTAACTCCATCACTAATTGTGGCTAGTTCTGTTGGGACAGCAGATTTATTAATATTTATTGTGGAGGCCCTAGCTCGGCCATTAGCTGAGTGGGAAGGAGCATTATTTAAGTGACAAAGCCTTCGTGGGACAAAGACAGGATAATTTAGCATTCATCTCTATCCAGTGGTAAGGGAGAACTCTAAATGGCAACTCTCCTTAAAGGGATAGTAATACTTAAAATGTAAAAAAAAATATGTCGTAGGGGTTATCCCCCTGAGTAAAACAAGAGTACTCCCACTGCTGAAGGGTGTTTCATTCAAAAGTTATTAATTTTCAAAGTTGAATTTTTTAGGTGCAATATCACAGTGGCCTGAAATTGTACAGTGGCGCTGTTGCTACACCATCCTATGGAGATTTATGGTCCCGGGCCACTGTTTTAAGTATTACTATCCCTTTAATTGTATTTCTCTCATGCTGGATTCCTTCTCCTCCACTCCATAACTGTACACTTTAAATTTTCCTCCACACGTTCACTTGCACGTTACATATGCACTCACGTAATTGCCTCACAGAGAAGAGGACATCTCCTAGCTCCGCTGGGGCAGAGTCTTCTTGCTTACAATAGCGAAACAAGTCCGCTTAGCCTTCTTCTTCTTAGGTCCATTGGAGCAGGGCAGTCAGTGGCACAAACAATTATACTAGGTAGGTGGAATACCCTCTAGCTTCTTTGGAGCAGGGCTATATATTGGCATATGCAAATCAATTTTATAAGGCAGCATATCCGCTATACTAGCATGTACAAACGACTTTATAAGGTGGCATATCCGCTATACTAGCTCCATTGGAGCAGTACCTCTCAAGTTAGTCATACACATCAAAGTAACAGTGATGTGGTGAAAGCTGTACCTGTTTGTTGGAGGTGTGATCTGTGCAGATCAGTGATACATACATTTCTTGTCTGTATATATAATCAATATATTCACTGTCTGTGTGTTCATTCCCTACAGATGAATCCAGTAACAGAAATCCACCAGAAAGATGTCCCATCCGACCTTATACACAGGTCTGTACAGAAGAAGATAACAGGATCACACAGGATTACCAGGTAGAGAACTGCAGGCTTAAAGGGATAGTAATGTTTCAAAATAAAAGCAGCTCCAATTAATCATCATAGTATTTGTGCCATGGAGAGTGTTATTTCAATACTGTCAGAATTGTAGTTCAAGAGTAACTGAATGATAAAGTATCCCCCTCCCCTTTTACTGATGTAACACTGCTCACCTCAGAACAGAAAGGTGGTGTCCAGATGGCTTGCAGAGAGGGACAATGTTCAATTAACATAAGGGAAAAACCTATCAAGGGGGCAAGGTTTTCCTTATGATCACAAGAAAATTGTCCCTTGCTGTGACCTGTCCGGCCAAGTGACCAGATTCCACATCTGAGGTGAGCAGTGTTACACTAGGTAAAAGGGACTGGAAGGGGATACTTTATAATTCAATTACTCTTGTACTACAACTCTGACAGAATTAAAATAACACTCTCTAAAGTCCAAATACTATGATGATTAATTAGAGCTGCTTTTATTTTGAAACAGTACTATCCCTTTAAAGGGACAGTAACCCTTTATTTTGACTTTACATAATCCGCAAATCCCTAATATGTAACATTTCCTGTGCTTTTTATTATTACTTTTTCATCTACACTTAGTTGTTATACCTGTATGTCCCCTGACAGTGAGCTCCCTGGATCTGTTTGCAGAGAGCTTTCACTGTCGTCCAATACAGGTCACTGGTACTCTGGGAGGCGTAAGTCCCCTTTAATAGGCAGGAACAATTATGCAAATAATTTGCAAGGGGCGGAGCCTCCCCTCTTACTTAAGCCACCTCCTGGCCAGAGCCACTCATATTGATTTGTTCCTGGTGTGCTTCCACACCAGGTAGAGAACATCTATGCATCTTAGTATTTTATTATTTTTTATTCAAATATGGAATACCACCATTAGGAGGGTGACCATGGCTGTGAATTGCCCTCTTTAAAGTGGCTGGTGCAGCTTCCAGGGATTTTCTGTGGACCTATACCCTGAAGAGGGGACAGCTTGTGTTAAGCAGCTCCCCTGTTGGGGAATTTACCTCTGGTTCTTTCCCTCCCTATCATGGTCACCTGAAGACAGAAGTCAGCAAGGAAGGTGAGTCACCCATTGAGTGCTGAAGGTCCACTTGTCCCCACAGTGTCCCTTTGATGGGCTTGTATTTGGGAGTTTTAATACACTCCAGCACTCATAGGGTGTTTTTATTGCATTATTACTGTTTATGCAATTTCTGTGTTATTCTCTGAGTTTTGGAGCATTGGGTATTCATTTATTTATGTTTCTCATGTGTTTCATGCTTGTTTGGGCACTTTTTAATGTTTTCTTAAACTTTATTACAAATGGTGTTCCGCGCCTTTAAGCGCGGCTTTTTCCCGCTCAGACGCAAGGGCTCCTTTACTCTCTATGGGAATTCACAGTATGGGACATATCTCTGGAACCGCTTGTCACAGCAACTTCAGAGAGGGCTCATTTTAATTCTAGGCTCCTGCTCTATCATCCGGAATGTGTTTTATTTATGTGGGGTGTTCAGGGGGGCTTCGGGCACTGTTTGGGGTACTTGTAAGGAAAAACTACATTTCCCATGAGCGCTTGGTTCGCGCTCGTTTCTGATTGGCTGTCACGACGGCCGCCATTTTGTGGTACTTTTCCTAGGCGAGTACACTACGCAGGGACCGAGCCTTCTCTCTCCTCAACAGATTAACCCTTCGCTGGCCAGATAAGTCCGTTTTTAGAACATTTCTGGGGTGAAACTTTAATCTTAACACTTTTTCTGGGTGATAGTGTTATTAGTGGGGTATATTGACGCTGTGAGCATGTCTACTTCACTGGAGCTAGGGGCTAGACCCAAGTCTAAGGAGGATGGGGGGTCCGCTACCCCCATGGCGTTTTGCTCCTCTTGCCACATTGGGCTGGATGGCGATAATGTGGGGGATCTATGCCCTAATTGTACTGGTCAAGATAGCAACCCTGGGCTTCCCAGCCACGCTATTGAGCCATCTTGGGTGAAGGAGTTTAAAGCTGCCACTAGGGATCTCAGATCCACGCTTCAACTCTTTCCCTCTCAGGTACAGGGGGCTCTCCAGGTCTGGCAGACCCCCTCTACTATCAGGACCTCCCTGCCTAAGCCACAGGGAGCTCCTGATATCACTGATTCTTCTGAAGAAGAACTTTTGCAGGATTCTGATGCTGAGGAACGTACTGTTATTGAATCTAACAGGTCCATTGGGGACCCCTATGAGTGTGACCCTGAAGTTTCGGCTGAGGGTCTGATCAGAGCGGTTCTGAATACGCTCAACCTTCCTCTGACTCAGGAATCCACTTATGATCCGACTGATGTTTTTCAGAAAAAGCCATCTAAGCCTGTTGTTTGTTTTCCAACTAACCCTACTCTTGCCCGTCTGGTCTCTGAGGCATGGAAGAATCCTGATAGATCTTCCTCTGTCTCCAAAAAGTTTGCCAAACTTTACCCTTTTCCTGAGGCGGAGCTGGCAAAATGGGTTCATCCTCCCAAAGTGGATGCTCCTGTGTCTAGACTATCCAAATCTACTGCTTTGGCTGTCTCAGATGCCTCTGCCTTGCAGGACTGGACGGATAAGAAACTAGAGCTCTCTCTTAAGTCTATTTTTGCCTCCATTGGCACAGCCATGCGCCCCACTTTTGCTGTGGCATGGGTTAATAGAGCTATTGCGGCCTGGACTGAACGACTGACTGAAGCGGTTCGCCAGGATGCGCCTGTATCTGAACAGTTGCAGCTTCTTGCTAATATCACTGAAGCTCAGAACTATGTTGCTGATGCTGCTTTTGATGCTGTGCGCATGATGGCGAGGGCCTCCACTTCTTCTGTGGTGGCTAGACGCGCTCTTTGGCTGAAAATTTGGTCTGCTGATACAGCCTCTAAGAAGGCTTTGCTTTCCTTGCCCTTTCAGGGGAATTTGCTTTTTGGGTCTGAACTCAAAGAAATGATCAGTGAGGCTACTGGCGGTAAAAGTACTCTTCTACCCTCAGTCTTTAAGAAAAAGTTTCCAGCCAAACGCAATCGGTCCTTTCGTTCCTTTCAGACTGAGACACGCTCCTCGGCCCAAACGGGTCCTCCCACTACGCGCTCCTCCTCCAAGCCCAAACAGTCCTGGAGGCCCAAAGTTGCCTCCAAGGCCAAGACCTCCAAGACTACTTCGGCATGACTCGCCGAACCCGGGTCCGCATCCGGCTGTAGGCGGTCGTCTCCGCATCTTTCGCCGGACTTGGGAGGAGTCAGTGGCAGACCCATGGGTTCTTCAGGTGGTGTCAGAGGGATACAGGATCCCTTTCTCTTCCCTTCCTCCTTTTCGGTTCCATTTTACTCGTCCTTCTCAGGAACCCACAAAAAGGCGTCTGTTCGACGACGCTATTCAGGATCTCTTGGACAAAGAGGTCCTGGAGGCGGTTCCTCAGGGGGACACAGGTTCAGGATTTTATTCCAACCTGTTTGTGGTAGCCAAAAAGGACGGAGGAGCCCGTCCCATCTTGGATCTCAAAGATCTCAATGCCTATGTGGTGACTTCCCACTTCCGCCAGGAGTCCCTGCGCTCTGTGATTGCAGCAATGTCTCCAGGGGAGTTTCTTGCCTCCCTGGACCTTCAGGATGCTTATCTTCACATCCCTATTCATCCAGAGAGCAGGCGGTATCTCAGGATTGCCTGCCACAGGGGACACTTTCAGTTTGCAGCGCTCCCCTTTGGGCTGACTTCAGCCCCTCAGGTCTTCCAGAGGGTGTTGGGCTCCTTGATAGCGGTGCTCCATCAGGATGGGATCAGAGTGACCCCCTACATGGACGATCTCCTACTGAAGGCCTCCTCAGCGGAGCTTCTCCACCAACAATTACAGATGTGCATGCACACCCTGAACCGTCATGGCTGGATCCTGAATCTGGACAAGTCGGACTTGATTCCATCTCAGAGGCTTCTGTTCCTGGGTCTCCTGTTCGACACTCGCCAATGCATGGTGTTTCTTCCAGAGGACGTGGCTCACCAGATAGCTGTCAGAGTGGCTGGAATTCTGGACCTGGACGTGATTCCAGTTCCGAAGTTGTCGTCCTTAGTGGGGAAGTTCATTTCCACAATCGAAGCAGTACCATTTGCCATGGCCCACTCCAGGGATCTTCAGAGATTCGTGATCCAGACGTGCAAGAATCATCCAGATCATCAACATCTGTCTGTTTCTCTTCCTCCTCATGTCGAGTCGAGTCTGCACTGGTGGTTAGATCTCTCTCATCTCCTGAAAGGGAAATCCTTTCTAGTTCCTCCTTGGACCACAGTCACTACGGATGCCAGCCTTCGGGGCTGGGGTGCAGTCTGGGGTCGCTTCAGTGCTCAGGGGAAATGGGGTCTGGAGGAATCCATGCTCTCCATCAATGTTCTGGAACTTCGAGCTGTCCGGCTGGCCCTGAGGCACTGGGAGTCTCAATTGACCGGTCTTCCAGTCAGAGTGGAGTCCGACAACGCCACGGCGGTGGCTTACATCAACAGGCAAGGCGGCACAAGAAGCGGTTCCGCCTGGTGGGAGGTCAAGGATATTTTGTCTTGGGCAGAAGATCACGTGCCTGTCATCTCTGCGGTTCATATTCCAGGCGTGGACAACGTCATGGCAGACTTCCTCAGTCGTCATACCGTCGACAGCGGAGAATGGGCTCTGCACCCAGAGGTGTTTCACATGCTCACTCAACGGTGGGGGATGCCTGTGGTGGACCTGATGGCTACCAGACACAACAGGAAGGTTCCGGTGTTTTGCTCCCGGTTGAGGGACTCCCTTGCTCTAGCAGTGGATGCCTTGTCGATCCCTTGGGACTTCTCCCTGGCTTACATCTTCCCTCCTCTTCCTCTATTGGTCAGAGTTATCCAGAAGTTGAAGAGGGAACGTTGTCCTGTCATCCTGATTGCTCCAAACTGGCCTCGCCAGTCCTGGTTTCCGGAATTGATGGCCATGTCAGTGAAGGATCCAATCCCACTTCCAGCCCGTCCGGACCTGCTTCTTCAGGGGTATCTGTGGAAAGAGGATGTTCACTCTCTCCATTTGATGGCATGGCGGTTGAATCCTCGATTCTAGCTAAGAAAGGCTTTTCTCCTTCTGTGGTATCGACGATGCTCAGTGCTCGTAAGCCTGTGTCTTCCAAGATCTATCATCGCATATGGTCAACTTTCGTGACATGGTGCTCTGACAAGAAGTTGTCTCTTGACTTCCATCTTCCCACTGTCCTGGCCGCCTTGCAGGACGGTGTGGATAAGGGGCTCAGTCTGAGTTCCCTCAAAGTTCAGACCTCTGCCTTGTCTGTGTTTTTCCAGGAACGGATTGCTGTCCTTCCTGATGTGAAAGTCTTTTTCCAGGGTGTGACTCATGTTCGACCTGCCTTTAAGAGTCCTGCTCCCCAGTGGGATCTCAATTTGGTGCTGGGAGTTCTACAGCGACCACCGTTTGAATCCTTGGCTTCCATTCCATTACGTCTTGTGACTTGGAAGATGGCCTTCCTCTTGGCTGTGGTGTCAGTGCGCCGGGTAGCAGAGTTACAGGCCTTGTCTTGTAAACCTCCTTACCTGGTGTTCCACAAGGATAAGGCTGTGCTTCGCACTACCAAGGAATTCTTACCCAAGGTTGTGTCCGAGTTTCACATCAATCAGGAGATTGTGGTTCCCTCTTTCTGCCCTAATCCTTCATCTGACAAGGAAAGAGATCTCCATCTGTTGGATGTGGTGCGTTGCCTTAAATTTTATGTTCATCGCACCGAGTCTATCAGGAAGTCTGACGCTCTATTCGTCATTCCTGAGGGGCCTAGGGCAGGAAGACCGGCTTCCAAAGTTACCATTGCCTCTTGGATTAAGGCTACCATCCGTGAAGCCTATAAGTTGAGGAATAAGCATGTTCCCTTCCGGGTGACTGCCCATTCCACCAGATCTATTGGGGCCTCTTGGGCCTACAAGAATCAAGCTTCTGCTGATCAACTGTGCAGAGCGGCCACTTGGTCCTCTGTGCACACCTTTTCTAAGCACTATCGAGTTGATGTACTGGCTTCGGCTGATGCCAGTTTTGGAAGGAAGGTCCTGGAGGCAGTCTTGCCTGTGTAGGTCTTCCGCTCTGTGATCCTTAGTGCTTCTTTACTGTTGAGCCCGGTTGGCTCTGGTTCTGTGTGCTGTGTTAGTTCAGGGATTGTTCCCTTGGTTGGTGTCCGTTGACACTTACAGTTTGGGCTATGTTATCAACTGGTCATAACAGTTCTAGTGACTTGGGCCTTGCGCCTGGTCCTTGCCTTACTTCCCGCCTCTGGATCAGCTCAATGTTTGTACATCCCAGAGTACCAGTGACCTGTATTGGACGACAGTGAAAATAGGATTTTAGTCTTACCTGTTAAATCCTTTTCACTTAGTCCATACAGGTCACTGGTCTCCCACCCTGTCAGGGACCAGTCTTGGCTCTCCTGTGGCATTCAGTGGGAGACCGTTCGGGCATGCTCACAGGAGTCTTTCTTTTTGCTTACCTGAGGTCAGTTCTTGGGGTCTCAAATCAATATGAGTGGCTCTGGCCAGGAGGTGGCTTAAGTAAGAGGGGAGGCTCCGCCCCTTGCAAATTATTTGCATAATTGTTCCTGCCTATTAAAGGGGACTTACGCCTCCCAGAGTACCAGTGACCTGTATGGACTAAGTGAAAAGGATTTAACAGGTAAGACTAAAATCCTATTTTTTGTCAGGGACAATGAAAGTAGGGAGAATGAAACAAAGTAAACAAGAAAGCACATATAGCGCTTAGTGCTGAAGGGATAGGGGTATTATATCCCGCTTTGATGATCTGCTGACCAGAAAATGATCTGGAAACCGAGATCCAGAGAGATTACTGTCAGGAACATAAAAGCTTTAAACCCCTCCCCCCAAAAAAAAGAACAAACAAAAAACATGAAGATGAAAATAATAATGAGAATTATAAGAAATTTGACTCTGCATGTTATGTAATTGTAGAATGTGTAAACACAAAATAAAGTGATACTATCCCTTTAAAAGTCCTGAAAGGGGATTTTTATGTACTTTTCTCTTAGTCTTTGTGGAACACAGGAACCATGGGGTAAAGTATCTTCCTCTAGGTGGCAGGGCGCTTGCATAAACCATTCTCTGGATGTGGAGACTCCCTCCCAGCTCCACTTTGCCATCACCTAGCAGCCTCCTTTCACTGTTATAGCAACATGGAAGGAAAATAGGACAGGAAGGTGGTCACCATATCAGAGAACCCAAAGGAAACCCTGACCCAAAGGACCTCCTCTTTATCTCTGGACAGGATGTCCTGTGTTCCACAAGAACTAAGAGAAAAGGATTTACCTTTTACATAAAAATCCCTTTTTAGTAGCTTTAAAGGTGTAGTAACCCTTTATTTTGAATTTACACCTTCTGCAAAAACATAATATGTAAGTCCACAAAAATCTCCTTTTCTCCTTGTCCACTGTGGAACACAGGAACCATGGAGATATACCAATGCTATCCCTCCAGGATTATAGGGAGGGAGAGAAAAATCCCTTAAAGTGCAACCAAGTCTCAACAGAGACAAACCAGAAACAAGTACAAAAGTTAGGTGTCAGTGGACATCCCCATAGTAAAGAGGTAACTAAAAGTAAAGGTATGAAATCTCCTACATATGCATTATGGGAAGTAGGACCTTTTGTCCAAACCTGCCATCAGCAGAGGCCAGGACATTTATTCTGTAATGTTTAGCAAATGTTTAAGGCAACAATCACATCCCTGTTTTGCATGACTGCTGTGCAGAAGCCTGGTACTTGTAGGCCCTGGAAGCACCCACCTCTCTGGTAGAACGAGCAGTGAACCAAAAGCGTATCAGTCTTTTTCTAAGGACAGGACATAGGCCTGGTGAATAGTCACCTTCAGGTATAACAAAAAGCATATCCGTTTTGAAAAGAGTTCAGTGTAATGAAAATAGTACTTCAGACACTTAAAGGGATAGTAATGCCTGAAAATAAGTTTATTTTATATTGTAGCCCTTAAAAAACCATGAAAAATGATATAAGTCTTATCTCCCAAACCTTTACGGTTTGGGAGATATTCAGAAGTAAAGTTTCCCCTGGAGTGATGTCATTGCTCCACCCTTCAGATTTGGAATCCGGTCCCGGGACCGGCCGTGCCTCTCCAGAAGTGCTGAGATCATGATCTTTAAAAAGAATTTTGTCATTGGAATGGTCTACAAAGTGTGCTTTCAAGCCAGGCACACTTTGTACACAGTTCCAATGAAGTAGTTCTTTTCAAAGATCGTGATCTCGGCACTGCTAAAGAGCTGCCGGTTGCTATGTGGACCGAATTCCAAATCTGTCCACTAGATGGCAGACTTGGCTGAAACAGCCAGGAAAAGTGAACTATACTATATTTTACATATCAATATCTCCCAAACCATAAAGGTTTGGGAGATAAGACTTATATCATCTTTCATGGTTTTTAAGTGCTACAATATAAAATAAACTTATTTTCAGGTATTACTATCCCTTTAACCATGTCAAATCAGAGAAGCTCCAGACCCCGGACCAGATTAAAAGAAGGAAGAGCAATTTTCTGATTTTATATGAAAATCAGAAACCCCAAGGGTGTCTTCAGAAGCTCCGTATCTGCATCAAAAAAACAGAAAGGGACGTCCACAAGACAAATCCGGTAGTTCAATCACGCATCAAACAAGAACAATCCGTAAAGCTGTCTTGAGTCAACAAAGAAGAGATACAGACGCCAGAGGCTCACAAGAATCCTTCTGAATCAATCAATGGACCAGTTTTATGTCTCATGGAGGAGTGGGGTCCCAAATGACAGTGTAGGTGTGACCAACCCCTTTTGCAAAAGTCTGCACACCTGGGAGCAAGGCAACACTACTCTGAAAATAAGGTTGAAATCTGGACCTTAATAGAAGACTAAGACCATGATGAAGGAAGTCCAAAATAGCTGGAAGATGAAAGGGATGTAGCAGCGACCCTTGGTTTTCACACTTCTAGAAAAACTGATCAGACCATATGATGTGCATTAGATGAAAGTGTCTTACAGACCTTCAGCCTGGACACGATGACCAGTTCTGGAAAGAACATTTTATTCCTGAGAAGACTGGTTTCAAGAACCAAGCTGTCAAAACTAGCCTTTCCTTCTCTGGATGATACAGAGGACTCTGCTTCAAGAGGTCCAGGAGAAGAGGAAGACCATAAGACTCAGCACTGAATAGATTAACTAGATCTGAAAAACACACCAAGCGAGGCCAATAAGGAGCAATCTGATTACATGTGCCCGATCTATCCTGACCTTCCTTAACATTCTGGGAATCCAAGGGAAAGGAGGAAACCACCCTGGTACGCCCACAGCATCCACTAATAGAGTGAGAGGGTCTTGGGACCTGGAGTAAAAATAGGAGAACCTTGCTGTATGACTGAGACGCCATCAGATCCACAACTGGAAGACCCCATATTTGAATTATGGAGACCCTATAAATGAACTCTTCCATTCCCAATCCCTGTGATACAAACAGCTGAGAATGTCATCCACCACATTATCTACACCCAGAACATAAACAGCTGATACAGTCAGAATGTAAGCTTTTTCATATGAACCCTTGCCCACTCGCCCCTGCTTGGCGATTGATATAAGCCAGCACCATTACATTGGACTGAATCTGTACTGGCAGTCCCTGAAGTAACTAGGACTAATGGTGGAGCTCCAACAGGGTGGTCTTGGTTCCAAGACTCCATGACCCGCTTGATAATGCTGGAATATTAGCCACAGTGGAGTTTTAACCCATGCAGGCTCCTAATCAGAGGAAGAATTGGCTTTGAAGAGACCACAGAATGAGAGGCAGAATTTGCCGTTATGATCCCTGGTAAGAGTACCCTGACTTGTGGAACAAAGAGCCACAGAAGAAATCCAAGTAGATTTAGTGGTCTTAGTTTTTCCCATGTCCCGTTTGTGGTCAGACATAGCAAGGAATCCTCCAAATAGAAAACAAAAACAGAGAAGATTAAAACACTTATCTTCCTGTTGTGGGAGCAATAGAAGGTGCCAGGAGGGTGATTCAGCAACCCTGAGGGAGAGCCAGCAATAACACCTGCTTCTTGGGTGTGCCACATACTGGAAAAGAAGTAAACAAGCAATGGTTCCTTCTCTACCATTTTCTGAGGCCCAGGAAAAACTGGGCATCTTGGGAAATAAAAAGAAAAATTGCGTCCATGTACAAAATGGCATCCGAGTACCATCATGGCAGTGAGGGAGCCACCTGTACATTGAGTCTCTCCCTCTATCTCGGTCCCACAGTCCGGAGCCCACCAGGTACCTGAGCTCGTTTACTAAGGCGGAGGCCATGAGCATGGTTCTTTAAAGGCACCATACCCCATAAAAATAAAGAGAAAAATCACCCTTGACCCATCTGAGGAGGAAGTAAGGTGAAATAAATTGGAAAAACCCTACAGAGCTCAGATTGGGGCTGGCCGACAGAGAGGACATAGTCACAAGACCTGTGCATGATGATACTGCACACTGTTCTTCAGGCTCCTAATAATGTTAAAGGGATAGTAATGTTTCATAATAAAAGCAGCTCTAATTAATCATCATAGTATTTGGACTTTGGAGAGTTATTTCGATTCTGTCAGAGTTGTAGTTCGAGTAATTAAGTGACAAAGTATCCCCCTCCCGCCCCTTTTACTGATGTAACACTGTTAAGCCAGATCAGAAGGTTGGTGCCCAGGTAGATTGCAGAGAGGGACAATCTTCAATTAAGATAAGGGAAAAACCTGAAAAACTTGTCAAGGGGGGCAGGGCTTTCATTGTTCTCATAGGAAGAAGATTGTCCCCTGCTGTTATCTGTCTGGTCTATGGACTGCATTCCACATCTGAGAAGAGAAGGCTTACACTAGGTAAAAGGGTCAGGAGGGGGAAACTTTGCTTGTGAATATCTCTCAAACCATAAAGGTTTGAGAGATAACTTATATCGTTCTTCATGTTTTTTTAATGCCTACAAAATAAAATAAAGATAAAACGAAGTATTACTATCACTTTAAAGGGATAGTATTACTTTGTTTAATCTTTATTTTATTTTGTAGGCATTAAAAAAACATGAAGAACGATATAAGTCTTATCTCTCAAACCTTTATGGTTTATGAGATATTCACAAGCAAAGTTTCCCTCTCCCGCCCCTTTTTCCTAGTGTAAGCCATCTCTTCTCAGATGTGAATCTGGTTGTAAGACCAAACAGATAACAGCAGGGGACAATCTTCTTTGTATGAAAACAATGAAAGCCCTTCCCCCCTTGACAAGTTTTTCAGGTTTTTCCCTTATCTTAATTGAAGATTGTCCCTCTCTGCAGTCTACCTGGGCACCTCCCTTCTGATCTGGCTGAACAGGGGGGGAAACTTTGCTTGTGAATATTTCTTAAACCATAAAGGTTTGAGAGATAAGACATATCGTTCTTCATGTTTTTTAATGCCTACAAAATAAAATAAAGATAAAACGAAGCATAAAGTAAAGTAAAGATAAAACGAAGTAAGAGAAAAAGGTAAGTCACTAGTAAATAGCAAAAGACAGAAAGAGAGCTTACAGCTCTAAACTAACCACAGTGAATACATGTAGTGTATAAATTAAAAGGAATAAAAAGTAACATAGGTGGCAGCAAGGAAAGAAAGAGAGGGTTCTCCAAAACCCCCAATTATCAGGCCGAAACCCAAAGTGCAAGTGCAAAGAAAAAGATCAATCCTGCGCTCCATATCAATATGTGAATGTGTGCTCTAGCTTTGGCATATATAATAATCATTGCTAAATCTGAAAATACACTTTTTTTTTTTTTTTTTTTTAAAGATTCTCATGTTTATTTTCTGATTTAGCAATGATTATTATATATGCCTAAGCTAGTGCACATATTCACATATTGATATGGAGAGCAGGATTGATCTTTTTCTTTGCACTTGCACTTTGGGTTTCTTAAGTGACCCCGATGCGCTGGTCGTTAAGGGGTTAAGGCAAGTCTCTCTCTTATGCTCTTATAATACAGATTTGTCTGGGTTTCTAATTGTTAAAATATTGGGACCTACAAAGTAGCATGCATGGTGTATTTACAGGTCCCACTGCGCTTTTCTACAAGGGACTCATTCCTTTCTCAAGATACAAAAGATCTCTTAATGTTAGATAGGTGTTTTTAATTGCATACACACTGGGACCCATCAGTTTAATATACATTTCATCTTAAAGGGGCCTTGCTCCAATCTACGTGACCATCTTACTTCTCTCTTGCTTAGCCCCTTAATGACCAGTGACTTTCCTGGCACGTCATGGGTATTGTGATAACAGCGTTCCTGTGGCAGCGATGTAATCAATAGGGGAGTCTGAAACTGAATGCTCCAAGACTGAATCGGTCATTTTCAGCCTCTCTTTCTGTAAGCTGGTACATGAGATTGCTCATGAATGACGTCTATGAAGTCCCCTTAAGGATCAGTGGTCCAGGGAAGTTACCTTCCCTTAAGGACCGCTTTGATACTTTCTGATGCTCTGGTACATGTGACCTGTTGCATGTACCTGTGCACAGAGTTGGAGTCTGAGAGAGACTGCTCCGGGCTTGGAGTGGTCAAGTTTTTACTTACATCACTCCAGCATGAATGCTGTTAGTAAAAAGTACCTTACGACCATCACCGGTCCTTAAGGCAAAAATTGTGCAAAGGTCATAGCAAGTCACATGGTCCTTAAGGGGTTAACCTACGCAGAGGCTGACTCAACTTGCTCTCTTCTCCAGATTAACCCTTTGTTTGCCAGATAAGTTTATTTCTGGTATATTAAGCTTTTTATTCTGGGGACACACTCTAGTGTTTTACTAGTGTTTGTAACACTTTTTTAATGAGAAGTATGTCGTACTGTAAGGGGCATGGAGGTAAATCCAAGGCAAAGGACTCAGGGGCCACCCTTAGCCCCTCACACATTGCTCCTCTTGTCACATGGGGCTACGTAGAGAGTATTCAGGGTCTCAATGACCCTCATGTGCAGTGGCCCCTACTACTTTGCCGGGCCCCTCCAGCACCAATCTAAAGCCAGCATGGGCCAAGTGGCCCCAATCCATTCATCTGTCCAAGGGGTACTACACTCATGGAAGCCTATTTCTTCACATTATAGGTGTAAGAAAGGTCCTGGCGAACTTTCTAAGTCGCCATTAGGTGGATACACAAAACTGGGATTTCTATCAAGAAGTGTTTTTACTGATTGTCCAGCAGTGCAGTGTGCCAGCAGTAGACCTCTTGGCAACTGCTGTCAGGCACTGCATGAAGATTGTAGGATAAATGGTAGCCAGTTTCACTTGAGATCGCTACAATTGGAACTAATCTGCAATTTGTCCAAAAATCCAAACCACCTTCATCACATAATGACAATATCTCAGTCCAGAAGACACCACTCCATAACCGAGTGGAAAAATGGATACAGTCTGTTTGGATGGGGAGCAGTGTGTACTAACATCTCTCCATTCAAGGTCAATGGACTCCGCTGGAATTCCATCTGCCCTTAAAGGGATAGTAATACTTCGTTTTAACTTTATTTTATTTTGTAGGCATTTAAAAAACATGAAGAATGATATAAGTCTTATGTCTCAAACCTTTATGGTTTAAGAGATATTCACAAGCAAAGGATCCCCCCCCTGTTCAGCTAGATAAGAAGGGAGGTGCCCAGGTATACTGCATAGAGGGACAATCTTCAATTAAGATAAGGGAAAAAGCTGAAAAACTTGTCAAGGGGGGAAGGGCTTTCATTCTTTTCATACAAAGAAGATTGTCCACTTCTGTTATCTGTCCAGTCGTACAACCAGATTCACATCTGAGAAGAGATGGCTTACACTGGAAAAAGGGGCAGGAGGGGGAAACTTTGCTTGTGAATATCTCTTAAACCATAAAGGTTTGAGACATAAGACTTATATCATTCTTCATGTTTTTTTAATGCCTACAAAATAAAATAAAGTTAAAACGAAGTATTACTATCCCTTTAAACATTCTGGAGTTACAGGCAATCTACAATGCTCTATTGGCATAGATCCAATGCTGAAGAATCTTCCTGTTTGAATTCAGTTAGGCAATGCCACCACAGTGGCCTGCATAAATCCTCAAGGATGAAAAAAGAGCAAAACTGCTTGGATAGAAGTTGAAAAAAATTCTTCACTGGGCAGAGAATCCTCATCAAACATTGTCAGCCATTTCCATTCCAGGAGTGGAGAACTGGGAGGCAGATTTCCTCAGCTGACAGACCATACACCCAATGGAATGGGAACTAAATCAGAAAATATTCCTTGAGATTACCAATTGGGAGTTCCAGAAATGGACATGATTGCTTCAAGAAGAAACAGAAATCTAACTATGTTCTGTTTAAGAGGAAGGGATCCATAAGCAATAGTTTATGCTTTAACGATTCCTTGTAATTACAAATTATTGTATGTCTTCCCCGCACTAGCTATGATTCCCAGAATACTCTGTAAAATAAAGGAAGAGAAGGTTTACACCATTCTAATAGCTCCCTTTTGGCCCAGAAGAGCTTTGTTTCACCACCTCAGACATGTCATTAACAGAGCCATGGAGTCTACCTCAGATTCCAGACCTCATCTCTCAAAGACCAATTCTCCACCACAACTTACTCAACCTCATTTTGACAGGGTGGAACTAGAGACCCAAATCCTGATGAACAAAGCCTTCAGTTCTCCAGTAATCCAAACCATGCTCAGGGTTCGCAGGCCTGTGTCTGCCAAAATATCACCATGTTTGGAGAATCTATTTTTCTTTGTGGGCTAGGAAAGATTTAAATCCCTCTGCTTTTCATCGATTTCTAGCATTCCTGTAAACAGGTCTAGATAAATGTTTAAGGGTTAACTTGCTGAAAGTTCATGTTTCAGCTCTGTCAGTTCTCTTCCAGAGAAAAATTGCTTCTATTCCTGAAATACAAACTTTTCTTGAAGGGGTCAACAGGATAGTTCCACCATATATAAATCCCATTCCACCATGGAACTTGAATTTCGTGCTAGAGCCCCTTCTTCTGAGCTGTTGTCATCAGCTTCTATAAGAAATATCACTTTCAAAACAGTCGTATCTGCAAGAAGAGTCTCAGAACTCAGGGCATTATCTTGTTTTTCTCCGCATCTTATCTTTCATCAAGATAAAGTTGTTTTAAGGACTGTTCTAGAGTTCAAACCTAATGTAGTATCTGCTTTTCACATAAACCAAGAAGTGGTTCTCCCTTCATTGTGTCCTAATCCATCTAACTTTAAAGAGAAAGTTCTTCATACCTTAGATGTAGTGAAATGCTTTAGACAACATGCCCAAGTTACTCATAAGTCATCAGATACCTTTTTTATGATTCCAGAAGGCCCTAAAAAGGGCAGACCAGCATCCAAGACTACCATTGCCTCATGTCTTAAACAGGTTATCAGACAAGCATACAGACTAAAAAGTGTTCCGGTTCCTTTCAGAATCACAGCACATTCTATTAGATCCACTAGTACCTCTTGGGTCTTGAAGAATCAAGCTACTGTTGACCATTTGCGCAAGGCAGCTACATGGTCATCTGTTCACACGTTCACAAAATTTTACAAAGTTAACATTTTTGCATCTCAAGGTGCTAGTTTTGGCTGACAAATATTGGAGGTCATTGTTCATTAGTTTTCATTCCTCCCCATAATTTGGCATGGCTTTGGTACGTTAGGTCCCTGCATCCCTCAGTGACGCTAGAGAAAATTAGATTATTTACTTACCGATGATTCCTTTTCTCTTAGTCCAGTGAGGAATGTAGGGCTTCCAGCTCACAGAAAACTTGTTGGGTGAGGATGCACTGCTATTTCAGGCATATCTGTATTATTGCTATTCCTTTCCTGACTCTTCTAAATGGGGTGGGGTTAGCAGCTAGGAGGTAGGAGTTTTTTATTTAGAGTGCCCTGCCTCCTATAGGCAAACTGTTTAACCCCATGGAAAAGGATTTATCTGTAAGTAAAAAATCCCATTTTCTACCAGTTGTTCAGTAGTTTCTGAGCCCAGTTGGCTCTTGTTTTAGTGAGTTCAGTGTCCTTTGACACTTATTGCTTGGGTTATTCAGATACTAGATAGTCCTAGGGAAATATGGTATCATGAGGTCCTGTCTCCTTTCCCACCCTGGGTACCTAGCTGTGGTATTTTCCCATGGTACCTGTGTTCCATATTGATGTAAAGAGAAAATAGGATTTTAGTGTTCTTACTTGTTAAATCCTTTACTCCATATGAAAACTGGTCTCCCACCCAGAGAAAGGGACTTTGTGGTATTGCTTTCCTGGGTAGAGGAGTCCTCTTATAGTCTTTCAGGAAATTTTCTTATTCTCTTCCCCGCTTGCTTCTCTTTGTTTGTCTTTGGTCACATGAGTTAGTGGGCGGAGAGGTTGAGCTGGAGGATGGAGTCTTCACCCCAAAGACTATGTCTTTTGTGATGTGCCCTGTTGTCCAAGAGGAGGGACTCAACCCCCCAATGGTACCTGTGTTCCATATGGACTAAACAGAAAAGGATTTAACAGATAGGAACACTAAATATCCTATTATTTTAAATAAATAATTTTTCTTCCTTCTACTGCCACACAGGGCCTGGGATAACAGTCCCCTTTGTCACCCCTTTTGCACGTGAGCTCTGCCCATAGCAGCCTTTAGAGGATTTAGCACCAGAGAAATGACAAGATAATGTTTGCCTGTATGAATGACCAAACTATTATAGAAGTAGAGGTGTTTTACCAGCATAGACCAAGATTATACAAGGGAGGTCTGTGATACAAATGGGGATTGCATACCGGGATTGGGACATCTTTATATATTCACGAGGTGTGACCGACCTTTTGAAACAATATAAGAACGTTCCAAGCTGTCGCTAAGAGACACTGACTACACAGTGACTGTGGGTACCATTTCAACTTTGTGCAGTTGGTGACAGGAGAAGGGGTTGAGCTGGTGCACAACATGGCTATCGGGCTGTGAGAGCTACATGCTAAATAACAAAGAGTGCAATTTTAATGGATTTGCGAGAGTATTGTTTTTCAAAGCAAACACCACTTTTAGATGGTTTCTTTGTCTCGTTTGTCCTTTTTCTGCTGGATTATAGTTTTGTGTGTGGAGCAGGAGGTCAGGGTCTGATTAAGGACAAATATTTTGTCCGGATTTTATTTCTCATCAAGTATGTGATAGTTTGTGCATTGTAATTTATATTTGTGATTTGTATGACTTATGTGACACTTTCTATTGTATCTCAGATGGAGTCAGGAGATATGATCATTCCCCAGCAGTGTGATGAGGAGGGAATTCCTACAGACATCAGCACAGGTGAGACATAAACAATAACTACAGGTAAACAATAATAATATACACTTTCTTTTGTTTTAAGTACCTTCTGCCATTTTTAAAGGGTGAGGGGAGTCGCCACAAGGTTGAATGAGGGAAAAAGACAGTCTGTATCGATAGTTGATCTAAGGTAGTAACACATGTGTTTACCCACGCTAGTATAACTCTGCACCCAAGGCGTCCACTCTGGTAACGACCCAGACACATCCTTCCCTGAAACAAAACAGGCCTGGGCAGGCAAAAAGCCTACCCAGAAGTCCATCTCTGCATTACTCGCAGGGGTCTTGTCCATTGCATGCTATGTTCAGTTTATCATTGGCAAATTAATGGGTGTTATGGTTCATTTCAGAAGGATATTGCATAGATTTCTAATATCTTTCTTCTCATTGCTTCTTAATGTCCATGATTCATAGTGACCCAGTTCAGAGCCACTTCTTAGACTCAGTTTCTTCTCTGGTGGATAGGCAGTGAATTATTTACAAAACTTTTATAGTTCCTGTCATTCTGTTCTGGCTTTAAAGCGTACCAACCTCTTCGTTTATATGCCCTGGTAAAAGATGGAGTCTTTGTCCTCCATCATCGCAACTGTGTGTCCAGGGGAGTATTTGTCATCCCTAGACATAAAGGACACTTAACTGCATATTCCCATTCATGCATATCATTAGCACTTCCTTCGATTTGCCATTCATGATCATCGTATTCTGTCCACTACCTCTCACTTTGTGCTGGCGTCCGATCTAAGGGTTTTCACAAAAGTCATGGCAGTCTTGGCTACCCACATAAGTTCTCCAGGGATTTGTCTTACTCCCTGTCTTGGATTCCTCTACTGGAGGACCAGATTCGCTCTTTGCACTGGTAGGTGTTTCAGGGTTTTCTTCATCCATCAGGAATTGTCAGGGAGTACATGAAGTACATGAGTACATGAAGATTCTTGGGTACCATTTTGGATTCATACACTAAGCTTCTCTGGTACATAACTTGCCTCTGGTCACATCAAGGAGTCTGTGAGTGGGCACAAAGTTTCCGATCTAGCAACAACCAGTGTGACACCTCTAGTTTTCAGAGGTGTGTAGTTTTCTAATGCCTGGATAGCCACATTCCCATTTCAAAAGGCAAAAAACTACATCTCGCAGATTCCCTTGCTTACCAGGCTTTCAGGCATGAGAATGGGTGGTCTTTGAGTACTCCTCTTCCTTTTAGGGTTTTGCATGCTGCGCAGAGGCTGGTCTCTCCCTCCAGCTTGGCAGTATGACCCCCTGCAGGCAGATAAATGCTTTTGTATATGTTTAAGTACCAAGAAAACATGGGACACATGTACTGAAGATACTCGGGTCCTCCAATTCCTCTAATCCTTTAACTTATTGCCCTCATGCCAAACTAGGCTTCCTTGGGAGTATTCTGGTGTCTTATGACCCTCTTGTTCTGTGGCTTCTACACCTCCACTTGGGCCTTCATCTGCTGAACAGGAACCAGTTTGGGTTTAGGCTCGTATCTCTTCACTGGCTTCTATCCCCTCATCAATTCAGTGGGTCCTAAGCTCTCTGTATATTATACATTGCACCCTCACCCATGAGCTAGAGCTTTGCATTTGAGGGTCACACACAAATCACCGGGGATTGGTCAGGAAGGAAGACTGATGGAGATGATTTGGACTCATCTCTGTCACTGGTGGATCGCTATGAGAACTACTCTAGCCCCTTGGTTGAGGGACTTGTTAGGGCAGTCCTGCTACTGCTTACTGTCTCAGAGGCCTCTGACTCTGGTTCCTCTTCCCCTGGTTTTTTTAAAAGATGTAAAAGGAGGTACCTGTTTTCCCTTCTCACAATTCCCTAGACCAGATTCTCCAGGAAGAATGGAAGGCACCTGACAGGAGACTTTTTTCCTCAATAGGCAAATTTCTACTCTGAATCCTTTTACATCTGAGGCTTTAGCGCACTGGACTACCCTCCTGCAGTTGATCATTTGATTTTTTTTTTTCTTTCTTCCAAATGAGGAGTGGGGTGAAGAGGGCGAGGAACTAAGTGGTGCTGTACTTATAAGAAAGAGACCTGTAAGGTAGAGACCAGGGCTGCACAGTTTCACAAGTGAGGCATCTGGAGGGATTCTACAGCAAGATCCCAGATACTCCAAGTTTTGAGATATTTATCCACATTATATATTTATCCTATTATGTTCCTGGCCGCTTCCTTCGCTCAGCAGACAACGCACTTCTTGTTGCACCATCCACACCCTCTGCCCTCTCCCGTCTCAAACCTTTCTGCTCCATACCTATGGAACTCCATACCCCTCTCCTTACATCTAGAACAATCCCCCTCTGTCTTTAAGTCTACCCTGAAGTCTTATCTTCTGGAGCAGTAGGACCATGCACTGCCTTTGGCCAAACTCAGCACTTGTAATCTCAGCACTTAACACCCTCTTACCCCATTGTATGTCTGCTTTTACCCATTTAGATGGTAAGCTCCTTGGGGCATGGACTTTTCGCACTAATTTAATTCCCTCTTATTTATTGTAACATATGTCTATTGTAAGGCGCTGCGTATACTGTGTGTCAGCATATAAATAAAGATAGATATACATACATACACACACAGAACCTCGGAGTTGGGCTGTCAAATGGGCCATCATTTTTATCTAGGACACCTTCTGTAGGGTTAGTTGGAGCAAGAGTAATGATGCAGACTTCCAGAGATGTGAGATGAGGCACCTGATTGCAATGAGGATATGAGATATTAGTTCTGAAAGAGGATGTGATGGGTCTCTTGTGGAGTCCCTAAGTACGAATATAAGGAAGGGGTATCGTCTAATTTTTAACCTTGCCAGGAATACTGTGCTGCCTCGGGCAGGTGCTGTGGCCTTTAAGGATCATGCAAAAAAACATCTGGACTCCTTGTTGAAGGCAATCTGTGGCCATGTGTGCTGCCTTGCATCCTATTTTGCCACTGACTGAGTTACCAGAGCTACAGCCATGTGGGGTGATCAACTTTTAGATGCTATCCAGGGGTATGCTGCCAGAGATGAGCTGATGATATTGTTCTCCAAGATCCTTGAAGCGAATGCTTATCTCTCTGAAGAGGCCTTTGATGCTTCCAGGTTCTCAGCCAAAGCCTGAGTTTTTTTTCCAGAGCCTGTGTTTAGCACACTGTGGCTTAAGATTTAGTCTACTGGCCAATCTTCCAATAAATCTGTTTGTTTGTTTTTTCCTTTGTAGGCAAACAATTGTTGACCCTGAACTGGAGAAAGTTGTCAGCAATGCCACTGAGGCAAGAGTAACTTGTGACTCCTCTTACTTCTTTTCAGGGCAGTCATTTTTAGTTGACTGTTGTTCCATTTGCTACTTCAAGTTATACCTAAGCTTTCCTTTTTTCCTAAGAAGAGGCGTGGCTTTTGTTACACCCGCCAGTTGGGATACACTTCTAGAGGACCAGTTCCTCAGGCCCTGTAGGAGTATCCTCCCCCACAAACCAAAAAGGCTTGGGCAGGCAAGAAGTCTGCTGAGAAGCCTAACACTGAGAAGTTCCCCTCTACATTATTCGTACAGCTTTGGTCTTTCCTTGCCTGTAGGAGATGGGCAATTTTAGTGACAGGTCAGTGGGTTTTGCAGGTGATTTTGGAGGGGTACCACATAGACTTCAATTTCTTTCCCTCACAGTTTTTCCTGTCCAAAGCTCATCAAGATCCAGATTGGGGCCTTCTATTTCTAGACATAATTTACTCCTTGGTAGAAAAACAGGTGCTGGTCCCAGTAACACTTCACCGTATTGTTCTCAAATCTTTTTCATTCCCAAAAAGAAGATGGCATATAACTTCCTATTCTGAACTTTGTGTCTCAACAATTTGTGCTGACTCCATGGTTCAAAATTAAGTCCTAGCGACCTGTCACTGCAGCTATGTGTCCAGGGGAGTTTTCCTGGATTTGCAGGACATTCCGACCCATCCAGGCATCAGCGATTTCTGTGCTTTGCATTTTGGGGCAGTCGTTTTCAGTTGACTGCCCTTCCATTTGGTCCAGCATCCGCTCCGAGGGTCTTCATAAAGGTCACGCCTAACTTGGAGGCTTACATCCGTGCACAGGGGACCTTTGACTCCCTAACTTACCTTTACGCAAGGTAACTTTTTGCACTTAGATCAGGCACTTGTCTGCAAGCGCCCTTGCTTCTATTGGTAGGTACTTAAAGGGATAGTAATACTTTGTTTTATCTTTGTTTTATTTTGTAGGCATTAAAAAACATGAAGAACAATATAAGTCTTATCTCTCAAACCTTTATGGTTTAAGAAATATTCACAAGCAAAGTTTCCCCTCCCGCCCCTTTTACCTAGTGTAAGCCATCTCTTCTCAGATGTGGAATGCAGTCCATAGACCAGACAGATAACAGCAGGGGACAATCTTCTTCCTATGAGAACAATGAAAGTCCTGCCCCCCTTGACAAGTTTTTCAGGTTTTTCCCTTATCTTAATTGAAGATTGTCCCTCTCTGCAGTCTACCTGGGCACCTCCCTTCTGATCTGGCTGAGCAGTGTTACATCAGTAAAAGGGGCAAGGGGGGATACTTTGTCACTGAATTACTCTTGAACTACAACACTGACAGTATTGAAATAACACTCTCCAAAGTCCAAATACTATGAAGATTAAATAGAGCTGTTTTTATTATGAAACATTACTATCCCTTTAATCCCATGGTCCCTGTGTTGTACTAGGACTATCAGAAAAGGATTTATTGGTAAGTACACAAAAATCCCCTTTTTCTATTTTTTTTTTTTATCTTTATCATTCCTACAATATAAAATCAACAATGAAGAAAAACAAATCAAATCACATGAATTATAAATTAGAATTTAATTAAAGGGGTAGTAATGTCAAAATATAAATATACATAGGAATGTTCAATTTGATTTTTTTTTATAATGCATAGTATTTTTTTAAACCTCTTTACCTCCATATTCTTCTTAAAAATTGAGTCCAACATTTCCCCCTCCTGCCCCTTTCCATCACATCATGCAGACTTCACTGAGTTCTGAAAGCCGGTCACTTGACCGGATAGATCACATTGAGGGACAATATTGTGTGTGTCAGTATAAGGAAAACCCTGCCCCCCCTCCCTTGATGAAGGGTGTAATGTTTTTCCTTGTACTGACACAGTATTGTCCCTCATTGTGATCCATCCACATGGGCTTTCAGAACTCAATGGGCTCGGCATGATGTTAAGGAAAGGGGCAGGAGAGGTAAGAGAGAGATTTCAAAATATACTATTATTTATAAAGAATAAATTGAACAATCCTATATAGGCTTATTTTTTGACATTACTTTCTCGTTAAAGGGCAAATACAGCTGATGGTTTCCCTATCCACTGTTTCACTGGTAGAATATCTGCTAAGGACTCTTAAAGGGATAGTAATACTTTGTTTTATCTTTATTTTATTTTGTAGGCATTAAAAAAACATGAAGCACGATATAAGTCTTATCTCTCAAACCTTTATGGTTTGAAAGATATTCACAAGCAAAGTTTCCCCTCCCGTCCCTTTTACCTAGTGTAAGCCATCTCTTCTCAGATGTGGAATGCAGTCCATAGATCAGACAGATAACAGCAGGGGACAGTCTTCTTCCGATGAGAACAATGAAAGCCCTGCCCCCTTGACAAGTTTTTCAGCTTTTTCCCTTATCTTAGTTGAAGATTGTCCCTCTGTGCAATCTACCAGGGCACCTCCCTTCTGCTCTGGCTGAGCAGTGTTACATCAGTAAAAGGGGCGGGAGGGGGATACTTTGTCATTGAATTACTCTTGAACTACAACTCTGACAGAATTGAAATAACACTCTCCAAAGTCCAAGTACTAGGATGATTAATTAGAGCTGCTTTTATTATGAAACATTACTATCCGTTTAAGGCTACATTGTGAGCTCTGGTAAATCAGAATGTGGTTCTGAAAAGTGGCTTCCGGTTCTCCCCATTTATCCCCTGTTTACTTTGAACTTCCAGTCACACAATGCAGAATGATGTGGAAAATTATTCTACTCCAACCTGGCAGTGTGTGGCTGCACCTTTAAGTTGGTAAGGTTTGCTGCTGGGAGCCAGATTTCTGTGTTGGGTCCAGCCCACCTGTCAGCTGGCATGTTCAGTCTTCTGAGTTATGACCAGCTGCCATTTTAGTCTGCACAGCTCAGTCCTAGCTTTTAGTAAATCATGATGTTTCTCCTTTAAAGGGATAGTGATATTTCTACATAACTTAACTTGAGCTTCGATCATACATCATAGTTTTTGTCCCTTGCAGAGCATTATTACAAATGTGTAAGCTGTGTAATTCATTTGTAATTGTTATAAAGAGTCCCTGCCCCTTTTACATATGTACCGCTGCTCTCCTCAGAGCAGCAAGCCGGTCCAGATGGATCACGACAAGGGACAATCTTCTCTCACCATAAGGAAAAACCTGCCTCCTTCATCATGATTGTCCCTCGTTGTGATCTGTCCAGTCCGATGAAAGGATTCCAGATCTGAGGGAGGCGGTGAACAGTATGTAAAAGGGGCGGGAGGGGACACTTTATAACATAATTACACATGAACTATACAGTATACACAATTGTAATTGCACTCTGCATGGTACAAAAACTATGCTGAATGAGAGAAGCTTACGTTATGTGGAAATATTACAATCTATTTAATTTAAATCTTTTCAGTGCTTTTCTTCCCAGCAGGCAAATCTATCACATGAGAACAATGAATTAAAACCTATCACATTTCGCTTGCAGATCCAGAATGCGTTTTGAATAACCGTTTTACCCAGAATGATGAAGGACCAAAGCTGGTTGGTGACAGTTCATTCAATGAGACTCCGAGCAACTGTGACACAATGTTAGATACTGATGTAACTGTCCAAAAAGAAACAACTATTGCAGACTTGGAAACAGAACACACGGGAACAGAATACTTCAAAAAACATATTAATTTGTGCACAGAAAGGGAAAGGAAGGATCTGGGAGCTGTCTCATATCAGGAAATTCACAGAGAAAATAAACTGTTTTGGTGTTCTGAATGTTGGAAATCTTTCTCTTCATCTTCAGATCTTGATGCTCATCAGATAGATCACACACAAGTTAAACCACTTGTGTCTTCTGAAAGCGGGAGATGCTTTACCCCCACCTTCCATCCTGCTGGACATCAGACAGAACACACAGGAGAGAAAACATTTAATTGTTCAGTGGGTGGGAATACTTTCAGTTCCCCTTCAAATCTTATTATTCATCAGAGAACTCACAAAGGAGAAAAATCATTTAAGTGTTCTGTATGTGGAGAAACTTTCATTTCTTCTTCACAACTTGTTTTGCACCAGGGAACACATTCAGGAGAGAGACCATTTAAGTGTTCTGAATGTGGGAGAACTTTCGCTTCTTCTTCCCAATTTGTTATACACCAGGGAAATCACACAAGAGAGAAACCATATAAGTGTTCTGAATGTGGGAAATCTTTCACTTCCTCTTCAAAACTTGCTGTACACCGGAGAACTCACACAGGAGAGAAACCATATGAGTGTTCTGACTGTGGAAAATGTTACATGTTTTCTTCCCAATTTGTTGTACACAAGAGAACTCACACAGGAGAAAAGCCATTTAAGTGCTCAGTATGTGTAAAAGCTTTCATCACATCTTCCGAATTAGTTGCGCACCAGAGAACACATACAGGAGAGAAACCATTTCAGTGTTCTATATGTGGGAAATCGTTCACTGTAACTTCAAGTCTTTCTAAACATCTGAGAGTTCACACAGGAGAGAAACCATTTTTGTGCACAGTGTGTGGGAAAAGTTTCAGTTCATCTTCATATCTTACTATACATCAGAGACTTCATACAGGAGAGAAACCATTTACGTGCTCTGTGTGTGGCGATAGCTTCACTACATCTTCATACCTTACTGTACATCAGAGACTTCATACGGGAGAGAAACCATTTAAGTGTTCTGAGTGTGGCAATAGTTTCACTTCATCTGCAAATCTTAGTATACATCAGAGACGTCATACAGGAGAGAAACCATTTAAGTGCTGTGATTGTGGGAGAAGTTTCACTCATCGCTCAAATCTTGTTACACATCGGAGAATTCACACAGGAGAAAAACCATTTAAGTGTTCCGAGTGTGGGAAATCCTTTGCCCGACACACAGAACTTGTTACACACACAAGACGGCACACAGGAGAGAAGCCATTTAAGTGTTCTGTATGTGGGAAATCTTTCTTCCGAGATTCAAGTTATTATAATCATCAGAAACTGCATTTAAATAAAACACTGTGATCTGATTGTATAAAATATTTTTTTCAGATAAACTAGCTTTTCTTACACATCAGGAGATTAAAATGTAGGAGAATAAATATTTCATTGTTTCTAATACTGACTGTTTTTACTTAAACATCTGAATTCAAACAGGACAGAAACCATTTGTTTGTGGAAATGTTTTTAACCCCTGCTTGAATCTTGTTAAAGAGATAGCAACGCCTGCTGTTAAAAAACTATCTGAAAACCAGGAATACTTTGTAGACCATTCCAATGAATTATTTATTTTTTAGATTGCGCTATTTCGGCTCTGCTGAAGAGCCGCCATCGGGTTGCACAACTCGAATCTACTGCTGTCAACTAGACAGCTGACATCAGTGAAAGGGGAGGGGGAATTTTAGCGGCGTATATATCTCAAACTATACATGTTTGAGAGACAGCGCGTACATCATTGAATTTATATTTTTAATGTCAATATTAGTTTCTTAACAGCCTGCATTACTGTCCCTTTAAACGACTAAATTAAGATTTCAAGCTTCATGGAAATCTGCTTAAAGGGACAGTAATGTTTCACAAAAACAGCAGCTCCAATTAATCTTCATAGTATTTGGCCCATGCAGAGTGTTATTTCAATACTGTCAGAGTTGAAGTTCAAGAGTAATTGAATGATAAAGTTTCCCCTTCCGCCCCTTTTACCTAGTGTAAGCCACCTCCCCTCAGATGTGGAATCCGGTTGTTTGACCAGACAGATAACAGCAAGGGACAATCTTCTTACTGTGAGAACAATGAAAACCCGCCCCCCTTGACAGGTTTTCCCTTATCTTAATTGAAGATTGTCCCTCACTGCAATCTACCTGGGCACCTCCTTGCTGTTCTGAGCTGAGCAGCGGGAGCGGGATACTTTATCATTCAATTACTCTTGAACTACAACTCTGACAGTATTGAAATAACACTCTCCAAGGCTCAAATAATATGAAGATTAATTAGAGCTGCTTTTATTCTGAAACGTTACTATCCCTTTAAATAATGACTTCACAGATTATTGTTGGAAAACATGTAACCCTTTAAGTACCAGGGAGGTATGGCAACGCAATGTATTGAATACCTTTCTGGCACTCAATGGCTTAAATCAAAATAAGGTCAATCAACTACAGCACAGAACATAAAACAAATTAAAAAAAAACTGTTAGAACCATGATTCTCCCATCCAGATACAGGGGAACACAAAAAGGCCAGGTTTTATGGCTATGCCTGGAACCATGAGGTTGAGCTCCACTCCACCGGAGGGAAGGGCATTTCAGAAAAAGACAGGTGGATCTTTGCATTAGAGACTCCTTCCTTGTCCTCCAGCTCAACCCACACTTTAATTTCCCAGATTTATTTGGCCTCTCTAGTAGGAGGAGCCAGACAGCACTTTTTGGTTTACTTTTTTATTTTTCCTTTAGCTTTGAGGATGTATAATCCCCCATTAGGCTGGCTCGCATCATTTAAGTTGGATTGCCCAGTTCATAAGATATTTTTTTTTTATTTGAACCATTTTTATGTGGAGGTTGATGGTGATAAGTCTGTTCTCACTGCAGAACTTCTCTGTGGCTCTGCTTTAACTAGATGGGAGCCTGAAGAAAGAAGACCTTGGCCTAGATTCACTAAAATTCGAAGAGGGCTGAGAATGTCCGTGTCCTGTTGAAGCAGTGTCGAAGGAACATCGATAGTATTCACTAAAGTGTCTACGACATCACATCACCAGCAATCCGACAAAAATCTGCCCAAATCAACTTTCATTCGACACGTTTACGATTTTGCAGTCATCACTCCACAATTATCTGTTTCTCTGTTGTCCACTATGACATACAGGTACCATGGGAAGGTGACAGCTCCTCCACGTAGGCTGGAACAATTGTAGAAGAAGTTGTTTGTGGAGCCTCCCCTTCATCCTTATCAGGCTATCCCACTAGCCCTGCCCCAGATAGACTTCTTCCAGTAACCTGGATAGAGGCTGAGAACTTTTCTTGCTTGTTTTTTTGAATTTTTTATTTTCTTATTAGATATTGGGTGTCAAAATTCCCCCATTAGGTGGATTACTGTTCCTGACTTCCCCTGGAGGATTGTCCAGCTGACAGGTGCTGTTGTGAATCCTTGTAGCCCTGTGGAGACAATCATGCAGCCATGTCTCTCTCTCTCTTCTGACTGGGTCTTTCTGAGACTCTTTCTTTTAATGATAATGTGAAGAAAGAAGTCAACTTAAAAAGGTGAGCAGCCCTTTGAGTGCCATGGTCCACTTGTCCCTCTGTTCCCCTCTATACAGAGGTCTTCTTGGAGCATGAAACTCCAGCACTCATGTTGGGTATATTATTTGAACCCAGGGTTTTTGGAGCTTGGATGGCTGTAGTTGTGTAAATTATGTAAATCAGCCCTTCCCTGCTGGTTTCATTGGGTTATGGGCTTATTTTTTGGGGGCGTTTCCTACAGGTTCCCTTGGGTATTTGGGTTTTATTAATCACTTTGAAAGGCGTGTTTACCGCGCAGCAGCACTTGCTCCATAGTCTTCGATGGGACAAACTGCTTTGGGATATATCTGCAACTGTTTAACTTACAGAGTTCAGAGAGCTCATTCTTCTTGTCTCCTCCTGCCCTACTATCCGGTTCACATCCCCGGTGTCTAGGGGGCCCCTGGGTCCCGCAAGTGCAGGTTAATGCATTGCTAGTATACAACATTAAGAAATGACTACAACTCCCAGAATGCTCATTTCACAGGCTTTCTTCTGATTGGCTGATGGTTTGCAGACACCATTTTCTTTCCTTACTGGAGTATCTTGTGCGTAGGCTTGTATCTCCTTGCTCTCCTCAGATTAACCCTTTGCCTGCCAGAATTACTTTCTTGGACTGTGAGGTGAATTCTTGATCTGGGACACAGTATTTGGGATTTCACATACTGTTTTGACGCTTCTCCTGTTAGGATGTCGGATTCAAAGGGACATGGGGCTAGACCTAAGGCTTAAGGACTCAGGGGTGTCTCTGACATCCCTTGTTTATTGTTTCTCATGCCAAAGGGGCTTCGTAGAGAATACTCAGAACACCTATGCCCCTTATGCGCTGTGGCCCCTATTACACCACCGGGGCCCTCCATTATTGAACAAGAACCACTATGGGTCAAGGACTTAAAGTCTTCTATGGCACAGTTACCTCTCTCCCTCCAGGGGGATCCACCATTCATGGAAGCCCCCCACCACCTTCAGGTTTGTGGCCTCTAAAGCCCCAGGTATACCTGCTCTCACTGAATCCTCTGGGGAGGACTATTTTGATGGTGACACGGAGGAAGGGGAACATAAGGAAGGAGAGTCTACCTTTGCATGGGGTGATCCCTTTGAGGCTGACCCTACGCTGTTTGCTGAGGGCCTCATTATGGCAGTTTTAACCACCCTTCAGATCACGAATACCCCTGATGAGGACCAGTGTTCTTCTGATGTCTTTTGAAGGTGTAAGACATCCCACACAGTGTTTCTGCCCAACCCCACTCTAAGGCAAGTTATATTGGATGAGTGGAATATGCCGGTCAGGCGTCTTTCTCTTTCTAAGAGATTTACTTAGCTATACCCTTTTCAGAGGCAGCTTTGGCTCAGTGGACTTCACTTCCTACAGTTGACTCTCCCCCCCTCCCCCCATTTCTAGACTTTCCAAGTCTACAGCTCTGCCCCTGGCTGACATTACTGCATTTAATTATATGACTGACAGGAAACGCAAGGCTACCCTCAAATCTACCTTTGCTGCCATTGGTACTGCTCTGTGTGTAACGTTTTTTTAAGACACTCAGACCAGTGGTAAAATAAAACACAGTTTTATTAAAAGAAAAATAAGGTAAACGATCGCCCTCTACAGGCAACACAAAATAATAGCAAAATATGGACAGATATGCCCCCACAGGCCCAGTATACAGAATCAGAGTATCACATATACTGTCTCAGGACAGACACATAGTAGAGATACATATAAGGGTTAACTGCATAGACAGACAGTCTCTGTTGTGGAGTTTGGCACGCCCAAGGTGTTGTTTGGAAGTATTAAGTGTAGCTGGAATCACACTTAGAGTTCTTGAGACAGGAATGCTGCTAGGCCCTACGTGACCAGGGGTAAAATCAGCAGAACAGTTACCCAGAATAGCCCCCACGGGCGTAACCAAGGATACAACTGGATCTGCAAGTGCCTGAGTAGTTAGCCCCCACGGGCGTCACCACGGTACAGCTTGAACTGCAAGAGCTGGCTAATATCCCCCACGGGCGTACTAATGGAGACCAACGGAACAGTGGTAGTGAGCCAATAGCCCCCACGGGCATATACCTAAGTCACCCTGCAAGAGCTTTGAGCCAGTTGCCCCCACGGGTGTAACAACGGAGACCACACTATGCTGCAAGCGGAGAAGCCAATAGCCTTCCACTGAAACCTTCCCTTAGCTATAATAGGTTGAGCCTTCAGCCCCAACGGCGTGAACGTATGAGCCAGAGCCAAATGGCGCCCTACCGGGATTGTTACCGAACAGCACTACTCTGCAGTGGTTGAATGAGCTGCCGACCAACCAGAGCATAAGCGGTCGACTCAGCAGATGTAGTGCAAAAAGGCTAGGCTCTATACCAGAGAGAGGAGGCTCAGCAAATGATAATGCGGCACAGCTAGGGTTAAAATGCAGCTTTACGAATTGGAGGCTCAGAGAAGTGCGATAGCTCTGCAAGTAACACGGAGGCTCATAGACAACAGCACAGCTCTGCAATTAAGCACGGATACTCAGCACTGGGAACCAGCAACACAGGGCAGGAGTAGGTCACACGGCCAGCCTGGCAAGCGCAGGCTGGCCCGTTCCTCTGATTCCCAGGGTGCTTCGGAAGATTTGGATGGATGGCCCAGCAGTAATCATGATTGCCCCCTATTGGCCCAGGAGGGAGTGTTTCCCAGAACTTGTGGCCCTCTCAGTTCGGGATCCGTTTCTGATGCCACTCAGGCCGGATCTCCTTCTTCAGGGATACCTTCAGAAGGAGGATGTGGAGCGATTGGCTTTGATGGTATAGCTGTTGAAGCCTCCATCCTGAGGAGGAAAGGTTTCTCTCCCAAGGTGATATCCTCTATGATCCAGGCTTGGAAGCCTGATTCTTCCAAGGCCTACCATAGGGTTTGGTTGGTCTTCTATTCTTGGGGTGTACACAGGGATCTGTCTTCACAGGAGTTTGATCTCCCTATGGTCCTGTTCTTTTTGCAGGACGGAGTGAACAAAGGGCTCAGTTGATGATTTAACTGGGTGTTGGGGCTTTTCCTAGGTTTTCTCTTCAGGGTTATGCATTTTTATTACCCCCTCACATATCCCGTTGGGTATTTGGGTGTTTTTTTGGTAACTTTTCGAAAATTTTAATTTTTAGTGCATGGCATCTTTAAGGCACACTTCCTGCGCAGCTGCGCTTGCTGCATTGATTCCTATTGGACATACATTCGTGTGGTATTGAACTTGAAAATTATTAGTCATTTTCACAAGGTTTCTCAGTTCTGGTCCAGATCCTGAGATCAGCAGGTCTTCATGCTGAATGTGATGGTGATTACATAGCAGTTTCCCTTCCCATGATCTCCAGGGTGTTGAAAAATATCAAGATGGACTGAGCACACTTTGTTCTAACTGTGCCTCATTGACCTCGCAGGGCTTGGTTCATGAATCTGATCACCCTAACTGAAGGCGAGCTGTGTCGTCTCCCTCTTCTTCTTGTCCTCCTCTCTCAGGAGCTACTTTGTCATCCAGACAGCCAGGTTATCATTGACAGTGTGGCTTTTGAGGCCAACATACGAGCAGGAATAGCTTCCCTCAGCCAGTCATTGTGACTGTGCTTAAAGGTGGTCTGTTTTGTTGAAGATCTACCACAAGGCCTGAACATTGTTCTTCACTTAGTGTGAAGAACATAACTCACTTCTACCTACTTTCCTTCTGGTGGTTTTGGCCTTTCTCCAGGATGGCCTCCACAAGGGACTTCGTCTTAGCTCCATCAAGGTGCTGATTTTGGCCTTGTTAGTTCTTTTTCTGAAGCATATATCTCATACCTTTGGTGTGGCACATACCACATCTTAAGGTATCCCACTGTTCCATGGGATCGGAATCTGGTTCTTGGAATACTTCAGAGTCTTTTTGACTCTTTGGCTTCTTTGCCTCTTGACCGTAAAGACCATTTGCTTCTAGTTACTGTGTCTATCTAGCTAATTTCCAAACTACAGGCTTTGTTTTGTAGAGCTCTCTGAATTTTCATAAAGTTAATTTGTGTACTCACTTTTTGATTCTCCCAAAAGTAGTTACTGATTTCTATATTAATCAGGATTTTGTGCTTCCTTCTCTTTGTTCTAATCCATCTAATAGGTGGGGACAGGACTTTCACTTTTTGGATGTAGTTAGGTGTCTTAAAAACTGTTCATTGCCTTGAATCCTTTCACAGGTCAGATATGCAGTTCATTATTCCTGACGGTCCGTATGCGGGCCAAGAAGCGTCTAAGGTGACAATGGCCTCTTGCATCAAGGTTACCATTCACCAGGCTTGTGTCAATGAGAAGAGGCCAGTGCCCTTTCAGATAAAGGCACATTCCACCAGAGAGGTGGGTGGGTTTTGTGCCTAAGAATCAGGGCTCTTTGGAGAAGCTGTGAAAGGAGGCGACGTAGTCATCACTTCACACATTCATAAAACATTACAGTCAATGTGCTGGCCTTGACAGAGACTAGTTTCAGGACAAATGCCCTGCAGACAGTGGTGCCTGTGTATGTGATTTTACTTTTTTGTCATCTTTCATCTGTTACACAGTTTGGAGTGGCAGTGTCCATTGATACCAGATGTTCATGTTTGTTTTTGGTTTTGACTCTGAGGCTGGTTTTATTGTTTTGAGTTTTTCTCCTCTTCGCTAAAATTTTATTTGGGATAGCTTTGGTATGTCTCCATGGTTCCTGTGTTCCACAATGGACAAAGGAAAAAAGTGGAATTTTATGCACTTACAGATAAATCATTATCTTTTGTCCTTGTTAAACATGGGACATCCCCCTAGGAGACCATGTGGTTTGCATTCTGGGCAAGGGTGTCCTTGATGTACTCTGGTGCGGTGGCTGTCTTCCCTGCTTTTTTCTGTGTGTCTTTTCTATCGGTAAAACTTATGTTGCTGCTGATGGGTGAGGTTAAATGGAGCAGGGAGGGAGTCTTGTTCTACAGAGATCTTTTGTATGCAAATGCCATTCCTCTTAGTGGTAGCTACTTAACCGCATGGTTGCTGTGTTCCACCAGGACTAAGAGAAAAGGATTTATCAGCAAAAATCCCCTTTTTCTATTTTTATGTATCATTCCTACAATATACACAGAAGAAAAACAAAAAACACACGCTGTATACACATACACAGTATATACACACACACTACATATATACACAACACACACACACAGTATATACACACAGAGTATATATATATATATATACTAGCAATGTGGGTCGGTGTTGCCCGTCACGTTATGACCGTTGGGCGCACGTGTGTGAAATGCAGACACACTGATAAACACAGACATATGCAACACACAGACAGACACATACACACAATGAGCGGCAGAAACAGGCAAAAGACATGCACACACACAGACACACCGGAGATGCACACATGGACACACATATGTAACAGAGATATACACAGACACACGCAACATCCATATGCAGACACACATGCGTGCAACAGACATTCACACACACACAAGTAACAGATAAGCTCACACACGTACCAGATATGCACACCCACATGCAGCAGACATACGCGCGCGCACACACACGCAACAAACATACACGTACACGCAACAGACATGCAACAGACACACACACACACACATGGAACAGACACGCAACAGGCATACACAGACACGCAACAAACATATACACACAGAGGGGACACTGACACAGTGATGGGGCCCCCCATGTGTGGAGGTTCGGATCTTGCTGGTTCTCCAAATCTGCAGGTTACGAGTGTAGAAGTGGGGGCTGTGGCCACCCTGGGATTAGTGTAGGAGCTTTACAGTGGTGTGTAGGTAACAATCTGCAGTATTCAGAGAGTTAGAAGTAAAATGTAGCCCCCCTAGGGACCAGAGAACATCGCTTCACAACGTGTTGCCATCCCCACTGTGGTCCCGAAACTATGAAATCAATGGTATTTGTTATTTACTTTACTTTGAGGCAGAATTGTAGTATTATACTGCTGTGTGTTTGACGTGTAGAAGTGGAAAGCAGAAAATAAAAGATTATGTGAGAGAGAGAGACTTATATCAGCATGTTAAGCCATAGAGTGCCATGCAGTATACTGTGGCGAGTCGTGTCAGTTAACTCTTTGAGTGCTGGAAAGGCATTGAATGCATTGTGGTGCAATGCATTATTTACCTCTATGGCAGTGAAAGTGTTAAATAGAGTGCTGTTAATTTGTCCCAATGACATAAATAATGTAGATTCAGAGCCCCACATTACTGGCCCTGGTACAGAGGAGACACTCTTCTCCCCACAATGTGCCTCGCAATGTCTGGATCCAGTGCAGGAGGAAGAAGCCACTGTTGATTGTGAGGAAACAGGCCTGAGCCTAGGGGCTGGCAGGGTTATCGGCTGTGGAGAAGGCATGCTGCGCGTCTGTGAGTTGAGGAAAGAACAGGGATCTTCCTGGCCATGTAGTGTCCATGGAAAAAAAAAAAAAGGGTCCAAAAACCCCCAACATGGTCAGACCGGAAAATGTCAAGAGTATATAATATTTTAAAGGGATGGTAATAATTCTATTAAAGTTTATCTCTGATTCTTGTTTATATTTTTTAGTAACATGTACCACTGTATTTAATTACTTACAAAAAGGGAGTGTCCCTCCTAAAGACGGACACTTGGGAGGTATGAAGCATTAATATCTCCTAAAGAGGGACACTTGGGAGGTATGAAGCATTAATATCTCCTAAAGAGGGACACTTGGGAGGTATGAAGCATTAATATCTCCTAAAGAGGGACACTTGGAGGTGTGAAGCACTAATAGATCCTAAAGAGGGACACTTGGGAGGCATGAAGCACTAATGTATCCTAAAGAGGGACACTTGGAGGTGTGAAGCACTAATAGATCCTAAAGAGGGACACTTGGGAGGTATGAAGCACTAATGTATCCTAAAGAGGGACACTTGGGAGGCATGAAGCACTAATGTATCTTAAAGAGGGGGCACTTGGGAGGTACAAAGCACTAATATATCCTAAAGAGGGACACTTGGGAGGTATGAAGCACTAATATATCATAAAAAGGGACACTTGGGAGGTGTGAAGCAGTAATATATCCTAAAGAGGGACACTTGGGAGGTATGCAATATTGTATTTTATTTCTCCTTTACTTTGGGCCAGAATAGCAGTATTATGCCTGTGTGTGTTTCGGTTGTGCAAATGGAAAGCAAGAAAATAAAAGCGTTATAACAGCATGTTAACCCTTTGAATGCCAGAGGGGGTTGCAATGCGTTGTGCACCCCTGTGGCACTCAAAGGGTTAAGGTATAGACAGGCATGTCAGTGTTAAATAGCACTGGGAAGTATATTCATACCTGGGAACTTTGACTTGTGGAGTCCCTGGAGGGGACTCATGTAGTGCTTATTTGGAGAGGTCAATGGGGCAATTTGGGTTAAAAGTGAGTGGGGCTTAATCACAAGTAGGGGGCAGGCTTAACATAAACATGAAAAAGTGTTAGTAATAGGCTGGTGAAGGAGGAGACGTGTGAGGGAAATGCACGTTTACAATGTGAGGGGTTTGAACACACTCCCTGAGGAGTAAAACTTGATACACAACCCTGTGGCAGTCCGTGGGGTAAGTGTGTACCTGATGGCTGCCTGTCCTGTGTCTTGCATAGCAAATGATGACAGTCAAGAAATAACTGAGAAATTAGGGCCTACCTTAACCCTTTGAGTGCCATTTTGTTCCCCTGGTGCTGCAGCTTCCCTTCAGTGGCTGTACTACAGGTCCTGCTGAGGTCACTGGGAGTCAGACTGAGTAACTGTGTGTGTGTGTGTGTGTGTGTGTGTGTGTGTCAGCCATATTTCGTTCTGGTTTTGCGTGTGTGTTTGGTGCTGTGTGTGTGAGTGAGGCATGTGTGTGTGTCTGTGGTGTAGGAGCAAGTGGCAGCCATTTTGTTTTTTTTTCCTCAGTTGGATAGTGGTGGGCAGGCTGGATAGTCCTGTGAAAATCACACCCCCCATTGAATCACCCAATGGGAGCAGTAACACCTCCTTACTGCCACCCCTGGGTGTGTGTGTCTCCTGAGGAGACAAATTATGTAATGAGACATTCTCTTCTATGTGTGTGTCTCCTGAGGAGACATAAAGAAGATATGTATATATACAAACACATATTATATACAGATACACAAACAAGCAACAAACACACACACAGTATATACACACGCATGTAACAGGCACACATACTATATACACACATGCCACATGATGACAGACACTACAGACATCCTAAACAGGAGTAGCCATTATTTGTTATCCACTGCATTGTAACCCAGTACACTGGATACATGTCTGGAATTAAACGGGTTAAACAAAGTAAGTGGATTTATATGTAGGACTGTTCTCCACTGACATCCAGACAAATCCAGAAAGGAGGCAATGGATTTAATGACTGGCTTGTGGAATTTTCAGTGCTTAACCATTTCAACTCCAAAAATGTATGCAACTCATTGCAAAGTACTGCATTAAACAAAACTCTCCAACAGTGAGTGTGTGTGTGTATGTATATATGTAAAATATCGTGTGTGTATTTATTGCCTGTGTGTGTGTGTATTGTGTGTCTGTTGTGTATAGTGTGTGCGTGCATATTTCTGTGTATGTTTATAGAAGGTTCTATAGTGCCTCGCAGAAATTTCCACAGGAGAGGGGGGTGACAGGGCCTGCAGAATTTTGGTCACATGATCCTCTTCATATTTATTTATTTATATATATATACTAGCAATATTGGTATGGCATTGCCTGTGTGGTTAATGACTGCCTTAATGAGTGGCTAGTTGAATTATGAGTGCTTTCAGCTGCAAAAAGGTGTGCAATGCATTGCAAAGCGCTATGTTACACAACTCTATCAGTGTGTGTTTGAGCATGTTTGTGTGTGCATGTGTGAGTTTACACGTAAGCGTGTTTGAGCAACAGCACATGAGAGCAAGAACGCATGTGTGAGCAACAGCATTTGTGAACGTTTGAGCAAGAGTGTAAGAGCATGTGAGCTTGTGTGTATAGTGTTTTACGTGTAGTGCATTGTGTATAACATATTGCCTAATAGCATTGTGCTTATTGTGTTTTGCGTATACCATTTTACCTATTGCATATATCGTTTGGCGTGTAACATTTTGCTCTAGTGTTTGGCTATAGAGTATAGCGTTTGGCGTATTGTTTATAGCGTATAGCATTTAGTGTACAGTGTGTTGCGTTTGACGTACAGTGCTTTGCATGTAGAATTTGGTGTATTGCTTATAGCATATGTCGTATAGCATTTGGCAAATTGCCTATAGCTTATTGCATTTAGCATTTGGCGGATTGCCCTATTAGCATAATGTTACTAAAGGTTAGCTCCAAGCGTGCAACAACAAAAAATTTTAAAAACTTGGTTACCACGCAGTGGATTTTCTATAAACACACGATAAGGCTCTAGACAGACCTAGACACTAGAAACACTACGTTTAAATAAAGTTTCTAACATATTCTGCAAATGACCTTGTATACACAGTGCTATAATAAAAAATAAGTAGCTAAATGGTGAATTGTGTTTTAACCATTTTATACCCAAAACTTAGTTTATTGATCCTCCATCAGAGTGTAGGGTTTGGATTTAACAGTATCTGCTAGGGAGCTGCGACAGTTGAGCGTGGTACTGCTAGTGCACTACATTCGGGGTAAAATCAAGTAAACCTAGTACATGTATCAACACAAAGCAAAAGGACTTATTAGGAAATTCTGAGGGCACCTGTGGAGTTGGGCTGTTAACTTCTAAAGCAGAACTATCATCCCAAATAAAGACCCCCCAATAATCAGTCATATAGCAATAAGCTTAGAAATAGTAGTATTATCCAGCGTAAGCACAGCATTATTAACCCCTTAACGACCAGCGGTCGCGGGGTGTGTGGTCCTTTAAGGACCAGATAGAGAATTTCTGCGTGCCGCCCCACGTGACTGATTGGAGCGATCAAATTCAGTCCCTGGTATTACTCACCGCGCTCCTGCAGGAGCACGGTGAGTAATAGTACGTGACGTACCAGGACCGTCACTGGTCCTTAAGTGCCGGACCAGCGTGACGGTCCGGGTATGTCACCGGACTCTAAGGGGTTAAATAATCGTACTTCATCTGAGACTGACGGGCAGGAATCTTGCTTTAGAGGCATCTGCGATCCTGCACCATCAGTCACTTCCTGTTACCTGAAGGTACCATGCAGCGCCTCCTAGAGGAGACCGGGTCTAACATTGTGGGTGCACAAATGTCTGTAAGCCAAGATGTCTGCGCTGATGCCTGGGTGTCAGTCTCAGAAGAAGTAAGATTTTTAATATCGTTATACTTATGCTGGATAATAGTACTATTTCTATGTTTATCACTAGTGAGTGTGCGTGTGTCTGTAGCGTGTACTCGTGTCTGTAGCATGTGCGAGTATGTTTGTAGAATGTGCGAGTATGTTTGTTGCATGTGTGTGTGTGCGTATGTCTGTTGCATGTGTGTGTCTGTGCATATCTGTTACCTGCATGTGAGCATGTCTGCTGGGTGCATGTGTGTCTGCACATGTATGTTGGGTTTCGGTTGCTGCATTGTGGTCCAGGTGGACTGAAAGCTTTGGATTTGGAAAACCTGGGAAAAGCTTAGGTTTTGGAAAATATAGGAACAAGCTAGAAAAGCTTTGGATTTAAAAAACCTGGGAGCTGTGTGCATAGACCAGAGGTTCTCAATCTTTTTTTGTTCGGGGCACCCCTAACACATAATCTAGAACATTCGGGGCACCCCTAACATATTTAATGTACTTTATCAAGGGCATAATGAAGGTTCCATACATAATTATACAGTTATTATTAGGTCTTACAATCATAATAACACAATTAAACATAATGTGCATAACAATTTCTATAAATCTTTATTTAACATTCAATTTTTGTTAGTCTTCATAGAAAAAATGGGGCACCCTAAGCTGATGTCCGTGGCACACCAAAGTGCCACGGCACCCTGGTTGAGAATCACTGGCATAGACCATGGACTGACATGTAAGAGTCTCTGGAAGATAGACAGTTGCAAGGGTCACACTTCACCACTGATCACTAAAAACTACTCTAGGTAGTTGTTATACTGCTCAGAGGGTTACATTTCAATTATATGGGTATTACTGCATGAAAGAACCTAGCAGTGCATATCTCAACACACCCAAGTATAAAAACAAGGTGTTAACCACCAACACAAGTGGTAGATATTGTAAATCATCTCTTTGAAGGATTTAAAACGGGCATGGATACTAGCACGAAATATTAATATATTACAGCGTGGTTTAGACGTAACGTAATGAAGCTACCTCTGGGTCACATAGTACTCTTATATGAATTACAAATATAATTTGAAAGCCTCTGTTATATTTGTTACATGCATGCTAGTCGCCAGAATAATTATCTTATTTAATAGATTTCTGCTCTCTTCCCCGGCTGACAGGCAGGAGGGAGCGCGGACATCTTGCCATTGTGACATACGCACTCCTGCGCTGTCAGTCCCAGCCGGAGCCAAATGGCTCCTAGCAATGCCTACTAGACCCGGCTGGGACTGACAGCGCAGGTGCACGGACGTCACTATGGCAAGATGTCCGCACTCTGTCCTGCCTGTCAGTCGGGGAAGAGAGCAGAAATCTATTAAATAAGATAATTATTCTGGCGACTAGTGCTACTAAGCAGCTAGTCGCCAGATGGGGACTTAGTGAAACTAAAGATTGTGTCGGGAGGTAGTTCTGCTTTAACATGTTTACAAATGACCTGGAAATAGATATAGAAAGCAAAATATTAATATTTGCAGACGATGCTAAATTATGTAGAATAATACATTCAGGACAGGATGTTTTTGTTCTCTACAGAGGGATTTACATAAAATGGCAGATTGGACAAACAAGTGGAATATGAAGTTCAATGTGCGAAAAGTATAAAGTTATGCATTTGGGAAGAAAAAAATCCCAATGCTACTTAACTTAATGGAATCATTTTAGGAGACTTGTTGCTAGGGAGAGACCTGGGAACCTTTGTAAACTACAAACTTCTAAGAAGTGACCAGTGTCAAACAGCAGTAGCAAAAGCCAACAAAATCCTGTCTTGCATAAAAAGGGGTATTGTAGTAAGAGTGGATAATGTCATTTTTCCATTATACAAAACATTGTTAAGTCCTCACCTCGAATATTCGGTGCAGTTTTGGCCACTGGTTCTGAAAAGGATATTTTAGTACTGGAAAAAGTAAAGAGAAGAGCAAGAAAATTAAGACCTTAATGACCAACGATGTTCCAGGACCGCTGCGGGTGGATTCGTATTAAGGACCGGTGACGGTCATGGAATTCTGGGATGGCATAGTGGCTGCACAATTCTCTGCCATCCCATAATTCTTTGCACATAAATAAAAAAAAAACTCTGTGATCCTTAACGGTCGCGCTATATTATTAAAGGATTGAGAGGATGGAAATATCACGGTGCCCGTGATTGGTGCTATCCAGTGTCTATCACCTGCAGGGGGCTCCCACTGGCTGCCTGCTGTCAGCCCGCCTCACATTGCCTTTTTAAACTCAGTCCGGGCACCCTTTGGTTGGCCTTTCGTGGTGTCTCTGACAGTATCTTTTCTGTCCTGCCTGCCATGCTGATTGGGCCTGAGTTCCAGAGTACCAGAGTTCCAGTGTTTCAGAGTTCCTGAGTCTACCTGTACCTGTTGTGGAGGTGGACAATGTGGAGGTGAGCAGTGTGGGAAATGTTGAGGTGGGCAGTGTGGAGGTGAGCAATGTGGAGTAGGCCAGTGTCGGCAGGAGGACAGAATGTAGAGGATGATGGGGTGGGCATTGTGGAGGTGGACAGTTTGCGGAGGAGGATGGGGTGGGCAGTGTGCAGAGGATGACAGGGTGGACAGTTTGTGGAGGAGGATGGGGTGGGCAGAGGATGACAGGGTGGACAGTTTGTGGAGGAGGATGGGGTAGGCATTGTGTGGTGGACACTGTGGGCAGTCTGCAGAGGTGGGCAGTGTGGAGAGTATGTGTGGACAGGGAGTGAGGGTGGACAGGTTGTAGAGAAAAAAAAGTCCCTGGATTTAATTTTAAAAATCTAGTCACCTTAGTTTAACCTCTCCAATGCTGGAGAGATCTCTGAAAAATTGCTTCTCAAGGCATTAGAGACCTCTCTCGCATTCACTGGGGTTATAAGCACCGTTTGTCAGATCCCTATAATGTATTTGGTTTGCCGCTGAATTTCTCCACATGTATATAAATAGCACAAACGGCTCATGATTTTCCCCCTAATGAAAGACAGGGATTTATACTCTGATCTACAAAAAGCAGGGATACCAGGATAGAAAAAAGGTGTGGGTCTCAAAGAAGATCTGTTCCTTCTATACAGGGGCACTTAGAAGACGTGATGTGCTTCTGAATACGCTGTGCACCTCACTGACATTTAAATCGTTTATCTAAAACGGTTACCATATCCTTACTGTTTTGTTATATGTAAAATACACAAGTAAATCTCTACATATAAGCACAGTCCTTGCCTTACACAGGAAATAGCCGTCCAATACTATCAATATAGCTACTTTTTTTTTATATACTCAAATCTAAAGTATACAACCCAATGCACCAGAGAAAGCTGGCGCTGAGTGATGACGTGCACATGTTATTTCACGTGATCTCTCATATTCCGCCCCTTGTTCCCCAGAGTTCTAAGCGATACCGCCCCCTGATTGGCTGAAGTAACGAAAGTGGTTGCCGGTGATGAACCCAGAGCGATTCTGTTCGTGAGTAACGCAAGATGTTTGATAGGGACCGGGGGCAGTGATATATGTGTGTGTGTGTTTATGTACATTAAAATATTTACACCAGAGCTGTCTGGGCAACCTGAGACCCTCCAGATGTTAGGGCTGCAGTTCCCATGAATGATGTCAATTGTAGTCCTGAACATCTGGAGGTACTCAAATGATGATCCAACCTGTGTTACAGTTTACACACATCTTATTTCTCCATTACACTGTCCTCATTCTTCTTCTCCATTCACATCTTATTTCCACCACCTCACACTGCTCTCCATAACCTTCCGGCTCCCAATATATTACATCCCATTTCTGTCTCCTCATTCATCCCCTAAAAGCACGTAAATAAGTGCTTCTTTATATACTAATCATATGAGTGCCATGGGGTGGGAGTGTGAGATCTCCCTAGGTTCCCTCCATCCTCCAAACTTTTTTTTTATTCCCAGGTATAGTGCATACCTCCCAAGTGTCCCTCTTTAAGAGGGACAGTCCCTCTTTTGGACCCAAATCCCTCTGTCCCTCTTTCCCACCCTGATGTCCCTCTTTTTAGAAGATCGGATTGCATGGTGTGTGTATATAAGTGTATCACATTGCTCTACAGCAATAAAATTAACATTATTGTTTGTTTAAATGTTAGTATCTGTGTTTATACATTAGTATGTGTAAATAAAATACTTAAATCTTGTTATAAGACATCTATTAGGTAACACAAGGAGGTATCAGTAGGTCATGAAATAGCCTAAAAATTCTTGGTAATGCCCCACCCACCAACCATGCCCCCAGCAACACCCCCTAAAACACAAGTGTCCCTCTTTGGCAATTTGAAATGTTGGGAGGTATGATAGTGGTAAATTTGGTTAGCTCTGCTTTTCTGACCAGATGAGTATTGAGCAGAGCTCCTCCTTTTAAAGACAGCCCTGCAAACTTATCTAAAACTGTATTTAGAAAGAAAAAAAAGTATAGGTAATCCTACATTACATTAGTATTTGTAGATTATGTAAAGTCAAAATATAGGGTTACTATTCTGTTAATATTAGGTCTAACCTATACATATTTGATAAAATTGTTCTCAGGGAATGAAGGGCTTACTGACATTGAAACTTTAACTACAAATGTAACATTTTTTTTCCATTTTAAGTATTACTATCCATTTAAACATGTTACACTACACCCTGTTCATTTTTCTCAGTGGAAGACTTATGATGGCCAGACCCGTGCAGATGTACCAGAGCCGGTTCTGTGAACATCTCTATAACTCACTGATGATGAACAAGGATCAGATGAATGATAAAATCTTGACTCTCACCTTGGAGATCATCTTCCTGCTGACTGGAGAGGTGAGAAACTGGAGAAAGTCTTAAAGGAACAGTGAAGGTTTTATGTTGAGTTCAAGAAAAGTACTGCCTCCCCTGCAACATTTTTCACTAGAAAATAAGTACTCAAATTATTTTTTTCTGCTGTGGCCACTAACTGATGATGGTCCTATTACTTTCTAAGGAAGGTTGTATTGCGTAACTGGGCAATGTTGAGGATTCAAGCATTTGTTCTGTTTTGCACAGTATCAGTAAGACTGTCTGATATCTAAGGAAAGGTGGTAAAATTCTGGGGCATACCACCGGCACATAGGAGGAATGAGACTTTTAAAGGTATAGAATTGCTTAGGAATACTCTTTACACGGTCTTAAAATGCAGCCCTTCTCACGTTATTAAAGTTATTTTATTCTTGTCTTTCCTCTTTCCCTGACATTAGTTTCTTTACCATTGAAGAAACTGATAAAGTTGATCTTCACACTCAGTGAACAAAAGGGGAACTGTCACCCCAAATAAAGTCTCCCCCAACAATTGCCCATTTAGCGATAAGCTTAAAGCGGAACTACCACCTGTTTTAAAGTTTATCTCATCAAATTCCCCTTCTGGCGACTAGCTGCTCAGTAGTGCTAGTCGCCAGAATATTTACCTGGTTAAATAGAATGATAACCTGCTTCGGGGCTGACAGGCAGTAGAGTGCGCAGACATCTTGCCATAGTGACGTTTTCGTGCCTGCGCTGTCAGTCCCAGCCGGCTCTAGGAGGCGTTGCTGGGAGCTGTTCGGCTCCAAAAGGGACTGACCGTGCAGATGTGAAGATGTCACTATGGCAAGATGTCTGCGCGCTCTACTGCCTGTCAGCCCCGGAGCAAGGTATCATTCTATTTAACCAGGTAATTATACTGGTAACTAGCACTACTGAGCAGCTAATCGCCAGATGGGGAATTAGATGACATAAACTTTAAAACCGGTGATAGTTCTGCTTTAACTATAGTATTTGCCAGCATAATCACCGCATTACTGAGAAATCCTACTTGTGGCGAGACTGACGGCCGGGAAACAGCGCAGACGTCTTTGCTTATAGACATCTGTGTGCCTGTGCTGTCAGTCTCGATCTCCTCTAGGAGGCACTGCATGGTACTTTTTGGTACCAGAAGGGATTTGTTGGCGCAGGTGTGCAGATTCCTCTAAAGGGCTGTTGCCTAGTGGTCAGTCTCGGCAGAAGTAGGATTTATCATGTGATTATGCTGGCTAATACTACTATTGTTAAGCTTGTTGCTTGATGGGTAATTATTTGGGGGAGATTTTATTTGGAGTGAAAGTTCCCCTTTAAATCTTTGGTAGGTTTATTTGTCCCCTATATTTCAGATGGTTTTATCCGGAATTGCACCTCTTTAGCTTCCTGAATACAGCAATATATAACCGATCTAAAGGAACATCACATACACAATCCTCATTATCTTACTCTGTGCAGGATTGTATTATTGTGAAGAAGCGCAGTGACCATGTCACAGACAGCAGCAGTCCTCGTGAGTCTGAAGGATTGTGCAGGACCCAGAGCCCTGTACTGGATCATTCACTGAACTCATTGACACATGAAGGAAATAACGACAAGACGATCCTTCATCCACCACCTGATGAGGTAAGTGCTGGTGGAAGTGTGGCCTTGTTCAATGCAGTAGTCTGATAGAGATCCATTGTGTATATGGACGCACATATATAACTCTGTGTTCCATATATAACTCTGTGTTCCAGGTTCCTGTACGGTGTGAGGATGTTGCTGTCTATCTCTCCATGGAGGAATGGGAGTATTTAGAAGAACACAAGGAACATTACAAAGAGGTGATGAGGGAGAATCCCCAACCGATCGGCTCACAGGGTAAGAGGAGATTTTCTACCAGTTTTATAGTGATATCTGTCCAGCAAAGTGCACATCACATTGTGTTCTTCTTAGACTAAAGTAGACCTGTCACCTAACATAGGTTTAGTTCCTTTAATCCCTTATGGACTAGAGGTGTGCAACTAGGGCTGAAACTAACGATTATTTTGATAATCGATTAGTTGGCTGATTATTTTTTCGATTAATCGGATAAAAAAAAAATGCTAATTTTTGTTTATTTAAAATTATTTCATGAAGAAACCGAGTATTAAAAACAAACAGCAGAATAAAAAACTTAAAATTTACATTAACGTGTCATTGTTCTTATTTTACAATGGGGTCTATTCACTAAAAGGTGAGATGAACATTTTATCCCCCAAGGCCATCCAGTACTCCCTCAGGCTATCCAGTACCCCCTAGGCCATCAAGTACTCCCTCAGGCTATCCAGTACCCCCTAGGCCATCAAGTACTCCCCCAGGCCATCCAGTACCCCCTAGGCCATCAAGTACTCCCCCTAGGCCATCCGTTACCCCTTCAGGACATCCATTACCCACCCAGTAACCCCCTCCAGGCCATTCAGTACCTCCCAGGCCATCCAGTAGCCCCCCAGCCTCAGCCTCAAGCCATCCAGTACACCCCCCCCAAGCCATCCATAACGCATCTCCGCATAATAAAATGCCTGTGCCGGCTCAGTCACGGTCAGACTTAGAGTTCCGGTCACCGGAGCGAGTGATGAGCCAGTGACAATGCTCATTGCGGGCAGCATAATTTTATAGCCGGCGGGCGCAGCGTGCCCCTACAGGCAGGCAGGCAAATCACAAATGAAGGAGGACATTAAATGGGACATAATAAATTTTTAATTGTTGGAGGCGGAGGCAGGCCTCCCTCGGTCGCGGACCCTCTGTCTGTGACCGAATGCCCGAAGTATCCTTTTGAAATGTCGCAGGCATAAAAGCGTGTGACATGAAGGCTCATTAACTAGGTCTCAGGCTTTAAAAGCGCCATATCAGAATCTTGCCCGATCAAAAGGGTGATATTCTTATGGCGCCTGGTAAAATGTCACATTAACCCCTTCAACGCACATAAATCTGGCTGCTATTACATCTGGTAAAACGTCACATTAACTCCTCCAATACACATAAATCTGGCAGCTATTACACTTAATATACACCTCTTCAACATTATAACTGACCTGCAGGAGGAGCGGGAGGTTCATTCAGCTCCCGCACTGCCGCATACCACGTCTCATGTCGCATATTGAAAGGTCGCTTCACCATTTAACCCTTTAAGTGCCAGACGGCTACGGAATGCATTCCATACCCTACTTCTGCTCAAAGGGTTAAATAGCAGCCCCCTTCAAGAATGGGATCATTCTCTCCAACCTGCTACATGACATTTCACAGTAAGATTGCGTGTTTTAGAAGGAATCCCAGGATGAGGAATCGGACATGGAAAGGTTGTTGGAGGACGAGAAGTTATTGGGTGGTGATGGGGTGAATTTGGGTGATGGGGGAAAGTGATTGAGTGCTTTGGAGGCGAAATGGTTCACTAAAGATGTGAGGTTGGGTGGCATATGGGTGATATGCGACGGTGAATGGGGGAGCAATCTTGATGCACTCTGTGCCACAGTGATTAGGGGAATCCCGTTTCACCCCATTAACAGTGACAACTGCTTCTAAGCATCCCCCTGATGATGCCCGTTCACCCCAACTTGCAATACAACAGGATGACTGGTACATCGCCCACCTACCTGAGTTGCTCGTTCTCCTCGTTCTGCACAAACTGATAATCCACCTGTTTGGTGCTTTCATTGCCAGCATGCTGCTCTTGGTCCGCTTGTTCGGGGGCTCAGATCCTCTCCCACAGATCCCAGTACCTGCTTCTAAGCACCACATACTTCACACCTCCTTCCTGCTTGACAACTGCCACCGAGATATAGCGCTTGAATTTCAACCGCGGCCAGTAAATAGCGACGTTTAAACAGGCGGCATGACAACGTCACGCTTTTATGCAGCGCAAGGTTGTCATGTTGCCATTTTAAACAGGGCGACATGGTTAACCCTTTGAGTGACAGAGGGGTACGCAACACATTGCTTTGCAATGCATTGCGCACCCCTCTGGCACTCAAAGGGTTAATGCTGCTTCACAGTGAGTTGGTGAGCAATGCGTCGCACATCCAATTGACACTCAAAGGAATAATGCCCATTAACCTTCTCTGTGTTAGTGGAAGGCTAGTAATGTAATGTATGCAGAAAAGAGTTGCTCAGCCTTGGCCGCTTCTCAAGAGGTGTATATTAAGTGTAATAGCGGCCATAAGAATCTCGCTCTTTTGATCTGGGGAGATTCTGATATGGAACTTTTAAAGTCTGCGACCTAGATAATGCAGATTTCAAAAGTTAACAGCATTGGTCAGTCCGCCCCTGCAACCAGCTCCCCCCTGCACAACTAATCGATAATGAGAATCGTTGGCAACGATTCTCATTATCGATTTTTATCGATTTAATCGATTAGTTGTTGCAGCCCTATGTGCAACATATTGCTTCTCAACATATTGTGACACCCCCTGTTCCTTAAGGGGCTAAAAGAGAACTAAAAACTCCTCTGTGTTGTGCTAGCCTTCTGTTTGTTATATAAATAGTTTTTGATAAATTAACCTTTATGTGTTGGTGGTGCAGTGTAGCACCTGATGCTAATTTACTTCCATACTTGTCCAGTATTACCACACACTGTGCTATGAGGGGATCTAGGCCAAGACCACATGCTGGGGGCATTTAATAGCACAATAAGCAGTGATTGTATTGAAAATAGCAAATTAGCATATTATTAAGTTAATTATCATAAAGAGGTCTCCTGTTCCACCATTGTGCAAAGAATTCACTTCAAGAAAATGGCATGTAAAACTCTCCTATTAAAAACAGATTAAAACATATTTTAGAACCATCCCGCAGACTTGACTCTCCAACCTGGTTCTTTGGTTATGTCACAGCATGACGTACTTACCGTCTTCTGTTTATTATCTATATATATATATATATATATATATAATATATAAAATATGAGAAAACATGCGTCTCCACACACACACACAGGGACGGCAGTAAGGTGGAGATATTCAGATCTTCTGTATACTGCCTGTCCAGGACATACAGGGGGGAGTACTTTTCTCTGCAAGTAGTTGGCTCTGTCTCACTGTCTCCTCTTCCAAAAAACACAATGGCCTTTTGACCACTCCTGTGACAATCTCTGTAAGGAATTGCAGGGTCTTCAATACACACACAACACATACCTCAATACACATGCACAGCACACATATGCACACATTTAATGCATATGCACAACACAAACATACAAAACACACACACATATGCAGTACACACACTTAGTCAATGCACAACATACACGCAGAGCACACACACAAAAAAAACACCTCAACACACACATGCGATACATGCACAAAAACACATGCAAAATACACTACAACACACAAGCACAATACACATGCATAACACACATTCAGTATACACATGCACAACACAAACACGTAACACACAACACCCGAACAAAAAACACACGCGCAATACACACCAGCAAATACACCAAACATGTATGTTGCTGTCTATTGTGCATGTTTGTTATAGTGTATTTTGTTTGTTTGTGTATATGTTTTTTTGTGTGTATTGCATGTGTGTGTTGAGGTATGTTGTGTGTATTGCATGTTTGTGTGTACGCAATACACACGCTACACATGCAATACACATATACACACATACAAACACAATACATGCAATACACACTATAACACAGACACAATACACACACGAATACATGCATAATGTACATTAAAATGCTAACACCCACAATATTCACAACACACACATAATAAGCAAAATGCTATCCACAAAACACTATACTTAATACAGTGTCCGATATATGCAAAACTTTTAAATGCAAACCACTATAAGCAAACTGCTGTACACAAAACGCAAGATGCTATATGCAATACTCTACACGCAAAATGCAGTACACAACACCCAGCAGTAATGCGCAAAAAGCTTTACTCTATATGCAAAATGAAATATGCTATATGTAAAATGCTATGCGAAAAAACACTATACATAAAGAGCTATGCGCAAAATGCTATACGCAAAAACCTATGTCTAAAACGATATATGGAAAATGCTAAACACTGTGTGCAAAATGCAATGTGCAATACAATATAAGCAAACCAATATAGGCAAAATTGTATATGATAAAAGCTATATGCAAATAGCAATATGCAAAACGCTATACGCACTATACAGTTTGCCAAACACTATAAGCAATACCCAAAACACTATAATCAAAAAGCAATATGCTGTACGCAAAATGATATATGCAAAATGCTATGTGCAAAACATTTCACGCAATACACAAGACACTGTACACTGTGCGCAAAACGTTATGTGCTGACACGCTCATGCTCCCTGATGGAATTGAAAGGGCTAAGCACTTAAAAATTGAACAATCCAGTCATTAAGATATTGTCTCATTTCTGGATTTATCTGGAAGTCTGGGCTAAATAGTTTTACACGTAAATCCACTTAATTTTTTAGCCCCATTACTAACCAGACACATATCATATTCTATGTTCATTTAGTGAGTGGAGATTGTAGCCGTATTAGTCCAGTGATGCAGATGTAAAATAACAAACAAAATAAGTATCTTGTAATACCTTTTTTATTGGACTAACAGAATTTTGGATTGACAAGCTTTCGGGAGAACCTCCCTTTCTCAAGTCTAAAGCATTTCTGAGTAAAAGGACACAGAATTCACAGTGATACATACAATTCAAAGTTTAGCTGTGTGTAGGGTTAAGAAAACATAACTACAGATAACACAAGAGAATCTACACTTTTCTTGCAGAGGGTCGTAAATACCTTTTGTAAGGATTGGGGGGGGGTGGAGAGGGAAAAAAATGCAGGAGATGGTAATGGAGTGGGGAGAGTTATCTCCTGCATTTTTTTCCCTCTTCCCCCCCCCAAAATACAAAAGGTATTTACGACCCTCTGCAAGAAAAGTGTCTATTTGCTGAGCATCAGCATACTTCACTTTACTGTACAATGGGGTGACAAACACAATAACACTAGTAATGATTATAGTAACCTACATAAACATGATGCAGTGAGGTCTCAGCCTACTCAGAATACTTCACTTTACTGTACAATGGGGTGACAAACACAATAACACTAGTAATGATTATAGTAACCTACATAAACAAGATGCAGTGAGGTCTCGGCCTACTCAGAATGCTTCGCTTTACTGTACAATGGGGTGACAAACACAATAACACTAGTACTGATTATAGTAACCTACATAAACAAGATGCAGTGAGGTCTCGGCCTACTCAGAATACTTCAGCTTTACTGTACAATGGGGTGACAAACACAATAACACTAGTAATGATTATAGTAACCTACATAAACAAGATGCAGTGAGGTCTCGGCCTACTCAGAATACTTCACTTTACTGTACAATGGGGTGACAAACACAATAACACTAGTAATGATTATAGTAACCTACATAAACAAGATGCAGTGAGGTCTCGGCCTACTCAGAATGCTTCGCTTTACTGTACAATGGGGTGACAAACACAATAACACTAGTACTGATTATAGTAACCTACATAAACAAGATGCAGTGAGGTCTCGGCCTACTCAGAATACTTCAGCTTTACTGTACAATGGGGTGACAAACACAATAACACTAGTAATGATTATAGTAACATACATAAACAAGATGCAGTGAGGTCTCAGCCTACTCAGAATACTTCACTTTACTGTACAATGGGGTGACAAACACAATAACACTAGTAATGATTATAGTAACATACATAAACAAGATGCAGTGAGGTCTCGGCCTACTCAGAATACTTCACTTTACTGTACAATGGGGTGACAAACACAATAACACTAGTAATGATTATAGTAACATACATAAACAAGATGCAGTGAGGTCTCGGCCTACTCAGAATACTTCACTATACTGTACAATGGGGTGACAAACACAATAACACTAGTAATGATTATAGTAACATACATAAACAAGATGCAGTGAGGTCTCGGCCTACTCAGAATACTTCACTTTACTGTACAATGGGGTGACAAACACAATAACACTAGTAATGATTATAGTAACATACATAAACAAGATGTAGTGAGGTCTCGGCCTACTCAGAATACTTCAGCTTTCAGTGTCCTTGACTCCTCCATGTCATGCACTTGTTATAGCTGATGTTTTAATCTGTTTTTTTTTATGTGAGTACATTACTTTTGTACTTTCCATTTTGTGGAAGTAAATGTTTTGCCTTTGGAATCCCCTTGTGAAAAGGGCAAATTATGATTCAGCACTGTTTATTTATGTCTGTGAGGGCCTTCACAATTTTTACAGTTACCCTTTTTAATCCCTTAACCACCCATGATGTACATGTATGTCATGAGGTGGATGTCCCCAAAGGGCCTAGGACGTACATGTACGTCAGGGAATTCTGGGCTCCCCGCGCGGCTGCCCCAAATCTGATTGCTAAAAAAAAATGGTCCATGGTCCTTAAGGGGTTAAGCACTATAGAGGAGAGGGTGCAGCACACTGCAAAGCTTTCAAGGGGTAAAAAGCCCTATTTAAATCTGACAGTTTTCAGATTATTTTTTTTTTAGTTGTCCCGTCTAGTTCATTTGCCTCAGAATTGTCCTGTTTCATCTTAGTACATCAGACTCATTATGTCATTAGATCTATAGGAAGAGGGTCACATGCTTGTTTCTTTTAGATTTATCAGGAATGAAACATTCCAAATGTATTCTATTCAGGATGTACAGTAATGTTCTTTAATTGTGCAATGTTCTGAACAGACTGCGAGAATGAAAATCCAGAAAAGGACAATGAGAGTGTAAGTGATTCAGAGCTGAGTGTTACTGATCATCAGGATCCTCAGGAGACAGTCCATCAAGATACTTGTGCAGGTCAGTGATGGACTCACCTACTGATAGACTCACTGTGGGACAGGACCACTGAGACCTTTACTGTATATTAATATCTTACACATACCTGTGGAGGTCAGTGATGCTCACCATTTGGTGAATTTCCTACAGATGAATCCAGTAACAGAAATACACCAGAAAGACGTTCCATCAGTCCTTATCCGCAGGATCGTACAGAGGAAGATAATGAAATCACACAGGATTATCAGGTAGAAAACTGCATTACTAATTTATTGGTCAGAGATGTTTAACTAGGAACGAGTCTTCTATTGAATTTACTAGGATATATATCAAAGGGATTCTACCCAGGGTGCAGTCTCTTTTAGCTCATAAGTGCCTTACACTGAAAGGAAATATCCTAAAGAACATCATACTGATCCTGCCAAAATGGTTGTCCAGCCACGAAGTGCCAGGCAATTCCCCTCTGAACAAGAGATACAGCCAACCTGATATGTATGTTTCAGCCTTTTTGAACCTCGTCAGTAAGGTGTAGCTGCTCAGCATTTTACATATGCAAATTATCTTTGGGTTTGGTCACCATAATGGTAATAGGGGAATCCAGACGTGGACCCTTTGCCTAGAGAGCTCAGCTATACCTCGATGCCCAACAAGGCCGAAATGTATATCACTTCTCGGCCTTTTGGCTAAGATCAAGTGTAGTACCTGCCCAGATAGGTGGCAGCTGCCTGGGCAGGGGTGGCATGCTGCGCTTGGTCGGTCGGCGGAGGTTGGGGAGCGGCGAAAGCCTGAGGTGCTTTTTTCCTTTCGCAACACTAAGCACGTGAATCCTGACACGAGTGAAGGTGGAGCACTGGATGCACAGCAGACCCTTTCATTTTCCCTCACTTTTGTTGCCCTGGCCTCCTTGGCAGGGCGTGAAGAATTTTTTATAATTCCAGCCGGGAGGCTGGGGCCTTAACAGGCACTTTATTATTTTTTCTTCACTGTGCACGTTTGGCACGGTAGATTGACTGATTTTTTTTTTCACTATTTATTTGGACTGATCACTTATCTCACGGACACTTAGCACTTACAACACTGGAAATCGCCATCATGGGGCTGGGTCGGAAGACTCGAGCTTTGGGGGGGGATGGTCGATGTGCCCTCGGTCCTCCACCCCCCCTGAAAGACTCGGATGCTCCTCTCCTCGGAGGGAGCAGAAGAAAGAGGCCCCGGTGGTCGAACGCTATAATGCTGAAGACCCCGAGGTGAAGACCCTTCTCTCCCTTTGGGGTGAGGAGGAGAAGCTAAAGGGCTCCCCAATCCTTCAACGGGGAGGGGGGCTGAAGGCTGACCTGGCCCCTTAAGGACTGCACTGCTGCACCGACACAGCGCACCCTGGGGAAGGAAGAAGCACTTGGACGTACAGCACAAGACTGCACAGCACCTTGGGTTTAAATACCATCACTTCTCGGCCTTTTGGCGAAGATCAAGTGTAGTACCTGCTCAGGTAGGTGGCAGATGCCTGGGCAGGGGTGGCATGCAACATTTGCTCAGAGACCCGGGGACAGGGAAGCCCGAGGTGCAGAAATGCTTTGTGTGACGTGACCACGTGAAACCTGGATACGAGATTCTGGCAGATCGCTGGCACGGCAGTATGGACTTCTTTCTATTCTTCTCACTTCTGCCCTGACCTGGCCTGGCAGGTAGCAAATAATTTTTATTGTTCCAGCTAGGAGGCTGGGGCCTTAACTGGCACTTTCTTTGTTTATTTGTTCACTAGCCATTTTTTTGAGTATTTTTATGATTTTTTGCCACTTTTGGAGTATGCTCTTACTCACGAGCACGAGGACTTCAAAACTGAAAATGTCCACAGTGGTGCTAGGTGTGAAGATTTGCGCTTTTGATGGGGGAGGTGGGTTGATGTGATTTTTGGCTTCCACCTCCCCTTAAAGTTGCTGAAGCTCCTTTCCTTGGAGGGAATGGAAGACTGGAGCCCTGAGGTAGAGACAATGAGGACCCCAGGGTGAACACCCTCCTCTCTTCTTCAGGGAGAGGAGGAGAAGTCAAGGGCCCCCCTAAGGCTTTAATGGTGAAGGGGGCTAAAGGTTGACCCGGCCCCACGGACTGCATCATCACTCACAAGAAGTCACAGGCACAAAGGGAGCTGGAAGAAACACAGACTTCACAGTATAAGATTGGCCACACCTTGGGCTTATTTAATATCATCTGGGGTTGGCTGTTTCTCTTGTTTGGAGGGGAATTGCCTGACACTTTGTGGCTGGACTGCCATTTTGACAGGATCAGTATGATGTGCATTAAGATATTTCCTAAGATACTGCACCTTTCCTATAAAGCCTGCTAAATTCCACAGTAGGCTTCTGCCTAGTGGAGCGTATCGGGGAGCAGCACTTAATAATTTATATATCTGTGTGTCACTACAATTTGAGGATTACTTTTTCTCTTATCAGATCCTTTACACCTGGAATATATATTTATTCCTATCTATGCTGTATTGGTACAGAGTCGCACATTCTCTCTATTATGATGCTAACTGTGCTGAGAAGGTTTCTTTGTCCTTGTATACACTAAACTAGTACAATATAGTCACTAATCTAAGATGATACTTATCCTTTTCTACTATAATAGATCATTTCCCTATCATTGAATACAAAAGTCTTGAGTGAAAAAGTTTTATTATTAGTATTTTTTTTAATGTGTGTGCTGTTTTAATTAAATGTGAGTTAAAAAAAATAAATAAAAATAAATAAAATAATAAAATATATATATATATATATATATATCTATATATATAAAAGAAGACTTTGTGCCTGGCAAAACACACCCAGGGGCGGCAGTAAAAAGGATTACTGCTGCCATTGGGTGATTCTGTGGGAGTGTGATTTTTGGCCTGCCCCCACTATCCAGCCCGCCCACCACTATCTAAGGCTGAAAAAAAAAAATGGCTGCCACACACTCCTATACCACAGACACATGCACATGCCCTCCCACACACACACACTAGCAGACACATACACACATATACATACACGCACGCTGAGGATGATGGGAACAATGTTCAAGCTACAGCTGGAAGGCCATGGTCCAATCTGTATTATGCAGCTTCTTCATTCCCTGTCTTTGAGCCTACACAGCTCTGCTAATTACTACAAGTGAGCTGATTTCTAAACAATCAGCAGGAGGATACTGGCTTGCTGAGAAAGTGGAATCAACGGCAGAGAGGTGATCAGGCAGTGCAGAGCAAGGCTTCAGCTGAGCTGGTAAATGGCAGAGACATGGATGTGACTGTATTTATATATTGCACAAAGAGAGAGAAAGAGAGCAGGTTGTTTGTCAGTCTGTCTGTAAGTAGAGGTGCCAGTTCCTGCAATCATCTCCATGCTGTACATAGCTCACTGTATAGCATGTATGACAAACTATTTATATATGGTCTGGCATTGTATAGTATACAGTCTGTGTATAAGGACTGGCACTATACAGTATAGGAGGGACAGTCCCTGTTTGACACCCAAATCCCTCTGCTCCTCTATTTAGGAAATCACACGGTGTGGTGTATATACAGTAGGCTGACCAGACCTCACCTTTAACCGGGGACACATAGGAAATAAGCATATTTCAGGAGTGCACCAAAATCAAAGCAGCCCTGCAGTATGCATTTTTCATATGTGTCACTGGTTAAAGGTGAGGTCTGGTCAGCCTAATGTACAAGTGTATCAGATTGCTCCACATCAGTAAAACCCACGGTAATGTGGGTATAAACTTCTGTATATATCTGTTAAATTAGTCTGTGTAAAAAAATACTTTCATCTTCTTCTAAATCATTCACTTACAGAAAGAGTAACTTAACCATTTCAGTGCCAGAGGAGATGCAATGCATTGCTTACACCCTGGCACTCAAAGGGTTAAAAATTCTCTACAATGGTCTGGCACTGTATAGCAGTGGTTCTCAATCTGTGCCCTCAGTGGCTATTAACAGGCCAGGATTTTAGAATTTCCTTTTAAGAGCACAGGTGAGTTAATCAATATGACTGAGCCTCTGATCAACACACTTGTGTTCTAGCAGTGAAATTCCTAAGTCCTGGCCTGTTAGTGGCCACTGAGGGCATGGGCTGAGAACCTCTGCTGTATAGTATACAGTCTGCATGTGTCTGTGTATAAGGACTGGCACTATACAGTATAGGAGGGACAGTCCCTGTTTGACACCCAAATCCCTCTGCTCCTCTATTTAGGAGATCACATTGTGTGGTGTATATACCAGTGTATCAGATTGCTCCACATCAATAAAACCCACAGTAATGTGGGTATAAACTTCTGTATATATCTGTTACATTAGTCTGTGTAAAAAAAATACTTTCATCTTCTTCTAAATCATTCACTTACAGAAAGAGTAACTTAACCATTTCAATGCCAGAGGGGATGCAATGCATTGCTTACCCCCTGGCACTCAAAGGGTTAAAAATTCTCTAAAATACACCAACAGCCACGCCCCCAGTAACACCACCGAAAACACAAGTGTCCCTCTTTGGCCATATGAAATGTTGGGAGGTATGTTACTTACACTGCTCACACTGTATGTATTTATGTTCTGATTTGCAGCTGTGTGTCACTGTTTGTGTTGTCAGTGCATGTGTGTGTATATGTGTGTGTTGCATGTGTCTCTGTCTATCACTGTCTGTACCTTTCTGACACGTACACCCTACGCTATAATTCACTATCATAACATTTATTTAAAAAAAAAGAAACATTTCCTGCATAACATGACGGGCAACGCCGTCCCAAACTGCTAGTATATATATATATATATATATATATATATATATATATATGTAAATAATTGGCACGGATATCGACTCTACCACTCAGATCGTAGGAGGTTAAACACTATCTCTATGGTTTTTGTGCACTACGAGTGATTTGACAGATCTGTGGATGGAGACATATAGCGAGCACCAAGTGTTGCAATGCGCTGGTTCCCCGTGGGTTCCCATTGCTGCAAATGGCCGCAGTACACGTCTTCCCAGTAGGGTAATACTCATATTCATCAGGTGCCCTGATAAGTATATATGTGATTTGCAGCTACTTTTGTTCATATCATTATTTAATTTAGATACAGAAGCATGGCTGTATGAATAATTTTGTTCTTAAATAAGCTTCTGGAAGACTGAATCCAGTAAGAGCTCAAGTTTTTTCTTTATTCCTCTATGTATTGTAAGAAAACTGCAGGCTTAGAAATCCTACAAGAATTGTGTGTAAGATCTCACAGCACATATATGACTTGTACAGTTTTCACATTTACTTCCAACAAAATATAGAAACATGATGTTGTTTTACCTATTAAGTGTCCAACTTGACTGTATGAACATACAGATGATTATATAGTATCTAAACCCTAATGGATAAAGAAACAATATTATTGTCGAGTGCCACACACACAGCAGCCTTTATAGCAGTGATTCCCTACCTTTTTTAAGTTGACGTGTAGTTGAAAAATCCAAATTTCTATGAGACACTTGTGCATTAAATCCAAAAAAACATACATGACAATATTTGGTTTGTTGTGATTCATTAACCCTTTAAAGAGCAGAGTGTTGTGCAACACATTGTGATGCGATGTATTGCATACCTCTCTGATCCATTAAAGGTTAAGCTTGGTTCCGTGACTCACATATGTGTTGTGACGTGCCTGTTGGGAAACACTGCTTTAGAGATTCTAGGGGCATAGAATGTTAGTCTGTAAACCAGAGTTTGATATGAATGACCAACTTAGTTTGGGTATGGTGCAGGAAATGAGTATGAGTATGTCAGGTATAAATGTTATATTGGGAATTCATTTCTCATCAATACTTTAGCAAAAATAAAGTGTTATTTATATTTGGAACTCGCCTGAACAACATGACACTTGATGTATCACAGATGGAGCCAGAAGCTGTGTTCCTTCCCCAGCCTTGTAAGGAGGAGGAAATTCCTACAGACATCAGTACAGGTGAGATATAAACACCAAATAATGATACTGTTTCACTGCTCATCTCACACAATCATTCTTTTTCCAGTATTATTATTGACATTTTTCAGAAGTATCTAAATCAAGAAAAATAAGAGCTCAAAAGAGAGTGCAGTGTCCACTCGGGCAACTGTTCACCTCTTTAAAGGGATAGTAATACTTCGTTTTATCTTTATTTTATTTTGTAGGCACTAAAAAAACATGAAGAACGATACAAGTCTTATCTCTCAAACCTTTATGGTTTAAGAGATATTCACAAGCAAAGTTTCCCCCTCCCGCCCCTTTTTCCTAGTGTAAGCCATCTCTTCTCAGATGTGAATCTGGTTGTAAGACCAGACAGATAACAGCAGGGGACAATCTTCTTTGTATGAAAAGAATGAAAGCCCTGCCCCCCTTGACAAGTTTTTCAGCTTTTTCCCTTATCTTAATTGAAGATTGTCCCTCTCTGCAGTCTACCTGGGCACCTCCCTTCTGCTTTGGCTGAACGGGGGGGGGGATACTTTGCTTGTGAATATCTCTTAAACCATAAAGGTTTGAGAGATAAGACTTATATCATTCTTCATGTTTTTTTAATGCCTACAAAATAAATTAAAGATAAAACAAAGTATTACTATCCCTTTAAAGAGTTCTTCATAACTGTGTAACTCAAAAGCTGCTCCTTGTTACGGCAGATGAAGGTTCCATCTCTTACCATACAGTGTATTGTGCCTAGAATGAAATGACTATACAGTACTATAACATATACATTTTTAGTAAAAAAAAAAAAAAAGATTCTGGTGCCTTATTCCTCTTGTTCTGTGGCCCCTTTCACCTCCACTTGGGCCCTCCTCTGTTGAACAGGAACCAGTTTGGGTTAAGGCTCTTTTTTCTTCAATCGCCTCTATCCCTTCATCAGTTCAGGGGGTCCTAAGCTTTCTGTATGAGAGACACTTTGCACCCTCCACCAGACACTAGATCCCTTAATTTGGTGGTCACACACAAATCATTGGGGATTGCTCAGGAAGGGAAGACTAATGGATATGATTTGGACTAATCTCTGTCATTGGTGGATCACTATGTGAATGACTTTAGCCCCTCAGCTGAGGGACTTTTTAGGGTGGTTCTGCTGCCACTTACTGTCTCAGAGGCCTCTGACTCTGGTTCCTCTTCTGCTGACTTTTGTGAAAGATGTAAAAAGGAGGTACCTGTTTGCCCTTCTCACCATTCCTTAGACCAAGTTCTCCTGGAAGAATGGAAGGCACCTGACAGGAGACTTTTCCTTAATAGGCAAATTTCTACTCTGTATTCTTTTATGTCTGCCACTCTTAACACAGTGGACTCCTCCTGCAGCTGATCCTTTAATTTCTGAAGGCAAACTTTGAGGCCACTTATGCCACCTTGCATCCTATTTTTTGCCACTGTCTGGGTTACCAGGGCTATTGCCATATGAGGTGATCAACTTTTGGATGCTATCCAAAGGTATACTGCCAAAGGTGAGTTGGTGGTGTTGGTCTCCAAGATCTTTGAATGCTTAACTTGCTGAAGTGGCCTTTGTTGCTGCCAGGGTCTCAGGAAAAGGCATAGCTTTTTCAGTGGCTGTGCGTCGCACACCGTGGCTTAAGATTTGGTCTACTTACCGCTCTTCCAAGAAATCTCTGGTTTATCTTCCCTTTGTAGGCAAACACATGTTTGGCCTGGGACTGAACAAGGTTATCATGCATATCACTGGGGGCAAGAGTAACTTGCTGCTTGATGATATTCCTAATCTTTCCATTTTTCCTAAGAAGATGCGTGGCTTTAGTTATAGCTAGTTTGGATACACTCCAAAAGTGCCAGTTCCTTAGGCACCATAGGCGTATCCTCCCCCCACAACCCAATCAGGCTTGGGCAAGCAAGAAGACTGCTGAGATGCCGAAGACTAAGAAGTCCACCTCTGCATGACTTGCAAAGTCCTGATGCATCCCTGCCTGTAAGGGGATAACCTCCATCTTTTCCCCAGTGAGCATGGGCAATTTTAGTGGCATCAGTGGGTTTTGTGGGTAATTTTGGAATGGTACCGCATAGACTTCATGTTCCTTCCCCTGAAAGTTTTTTTCCTGCCCATATTTCCTCGAGATCCAGATTGGGGCCTTCTATTTCTAGACATAATTTCCACCTTGATAGAAAAGCAGGTGTTGATCCCATTTCCTCCAAAGAAATGCTACACTGGATTGTACGCAAATGCGAGCCAATGCTGGACTTGTGATCTGTCATCACAGCTATATGTCCAGGGTAATTTCCCTGGATTTGCAGAATTCTACACATCCTGATCCATCTGGAGCATCAGTGTTTACTTTGCTTTGCATTTTGAGGCAGTCATTTTTAGTTTACTACCCTTCCATTTGGTCCAGCATCCGCACCAAGGGTCTCCACAAAGGTCATGTCTGATTTGGCAGCTTACATCTGTGTGCGGGGGATCTTTGACCCTCTATCTAGATGACCTTTTACTCATGGTTCCTTCAGAGGTAACTTTATGCACATAGATCAGGCACTTTTGTTTGCAAGCGCCCTTCCTCCTAGTGGTAGGTACTTAATCCCATGGTTTCTGTGTTGTACTAGGACTAACAGAAAAGGATTTATCGGTAAGTACACATATATCCCTTTCTTCTATCTTTTGTGCATCATTCCTACAATCTAAATTTAATGCTCAAGAAAAACAAATCACATGAAATATAGACTAGAATTTAATGAAAGGGATAGTAATGTCAAAATATAAACATACATAGGATTGTTCAGTTTAATTTTTTATAATGCATAGTATCTTTCAAAATCTCTTTACCTTCATATTCTTAAAGTGGAACTACCTCCCCACATAAAGTTAAACCCCAAGAATTACCCATCTGTCGACTAGCTGAACCATAGTGCTAGTCACCAGAATAATTGCTCCAGGGACTGACAGACAGGAAACAGCGCAGCCATCTTTACTTAGTGACATCTGCGCTGTCAGTCCCAGTCTGCTCTAGGAGGCGTTGGTTGGTACTATAAGGTACCGGAATGGACTGATGGCGCATTTGCGCAGATTCTTTCATATCACTGTTGCCTGGCCATCAGTCTCGGGAGCAGCAGAATTTATCTATAAGAAGGTAATTATTCTGGCGACTAGTACTATTGTTCAGCTAATTGCCAGATGGGTAATTCTTGGGGTTTAACTTTATGTGGGGTGATAGTTTAAAAATCTAGTCAAAAGTCTCCCCCTCCCGCCCCTTTCCATCACATCATGCACAGATCACATCACATCATACTGAAATCTGTGATTGAAAGGGGTGGGAAGGGGAGACTTTTTTAAAAGAATATGAAGGTAAAGAGATTTCAAAAGATACTGTGCATTATAAAACATAAATTGAACAATCCTATATAAATGTATGACATTACTGTCTTTTTAAAGGGCAACTAACAGTTGATGGTTGCACCATTACATTGTGAGCTCTGGTAAAACGACAGTAGAACGTGGGTCTGAAAAATGGTTTCCGGCGCTCACCATTGATTGCACTGTGGACCGCCAGTCACACAATGCAGAATGATGACAAGTTTTCTACTCCAACCTCAACAGTTTATGTGGCTGCACTTTTAATTTGGTAAGGACTTCTGCTGTGTTCTGATTTTCTAAACAGCTGCCATTTTAGTCTGCACAGCACAGTCACAGCTTTTAGTAAAACCTGTTTCTCCTTTGATTTTGTTTTCAGTGCTTTTCTTCCCATCAGGCAAATATATCACATGAGAACTATGAATTAAAACCTATGACATTTCACTTGCAGATGCAGAATGCATGTTGAATAACCGTTTTATCCAGAACGATGAAGGACCAAAGCTGGTTGGTGACAGTTCATCCAATGAGACTCTGAGAAACTGTGACACAATGTTAGATTCTGATGTAACTGTCCATAAAGAATCAAATATTACAGACTTGGAAATAGAACAGACAGGGACAGAATATTTCCAAACACTTGGACCTGTCTCATATCAGAAATTTCACAGAGAAAATAAAATTTGGTGTTCTGAATGTGGGAAATCTTTCACTTCATCTTCAGATCTTGATGCACATCAGGTAGATCACACAGAAGTTAAACCGTGTGTATCTTCTGATTGTGGGAAATGTTTTACCAAAACTACACATCCTGTTGTACATCAGACAGAACACACAGGAGAGACACCATTTGAGTGTTCAGTGTGTGGGAATACCTTCTGTTCATCTTCATACCTTGTTATACATCAGAGAATTCACACAGGAGAGAAACCATTTAAGTGTCCCGAATGTGGGAAAACTTTTGTTTCATCTTCAAAACGTGCTGTACACCAGAGAACTCACACAGGTGAGAAACCATATATGTGTTCTGAGTGTGGGAAAACGTTTGCTTCATCTTTCCAACGTGTTCGACACCAAAGAATTCACACGGGTGAGAAACCATATAAATGTTCAGAGTGTGGCAATAGTTTTACTAGGTCTTCAAATCTTATTATACATCAGAGATGTCATACGGGAGAGAAACCATTTATGTGCTGTGATTGTGGAAAAAGTTTCACCCATCGCTCAAATCTTGTTGCACATCGGAGAATTCACACAGGAGAAAAACCATTTAAGTGTTCTGAGTGTGAAAGATCTTTTGCCCGACACACACATTTTGTTACACATCTGAGAAATCACACAGGAGAGAAGCCATTTAAGTGTAATGTATGTGGGAAATCTTACTCCCGAAATACAAGTTATTACAAACATCAGAAAGTGCATTTAAGGAAAACATTGTGATTTGATTGTATATACAATGTTTTCAGATAAACCAGCTTTTCTTATACATCAGGATATTAAAATGTAGGAGAAAATTGACTATTTTTACTTAAAGGGATAGTAATACTTCATTTTATCTTTATTTTATTTTGTAGGCATTAAAAAGCATGAAGAACGATATAAGTCTTATCTTTCAAACCTTTATGGTTTAAGAGATATTCACACGCAAAGTATCCCCCCTCCGTTCAGCCAGATCAGAAGGGAGGTGCCCAGGTCGACTGCAGAGAGGGACAATCTTCAAGGGAAAACCCTGAAAAACTTGTCAAGGGGGGCAGGGCTTTCATTGTTTTCATACAAAGAAGATTGTCCCCTGCTGTTATCTGTCTGGTCTTACAACCAGATTCACATCTGAGAAGAGATGGCTTACACTAGGTAAAAGGGGAGGGAGGGGAAACTTTGCTTGTGAATATCTCTCAAACCATAAAGGTTTGAGAGATAAGACTTATATCATTCTTCATGTTTTTTTTAATGCCTACAAAATAAAATAAAGATAAAACAAAGTATTACTATCCCTTTAAACATCAGAATTCAATCAGGACGGAAACCAGTTGTTTGTGGAAATGTTTTTAACCCCTGATTGAATCATGTTAAACAACTATTGTTAAACAAAACTATTTGTAAGTCATAATTGTGGGAGACCTTTCACGCTCCATGGAAATCTGCTTAAAGAATGAATTCATAGAGTATTGTTGGAAAACATTTAACACTTCAAGTGCCAGATAGGTATTGCAAAACAATGTATTGAATACCTCTCTGCCACTCAAAGGGTTAAATTAAAATAAGGTAATTCAACTACAGCACAAAACATAAACAAAAAAAAAAAATATATATTAGAACCATGATTCTCCACTGCAGACACTGAGGAACACAAAAAGATCTGGTGTTATGGATATCCCTGCACCCGTGGGGTTGAACTCTCCTCCTCCGTGGGGCAGGGCACTTCAAACAAAGACAGGTGGGTCTTTGGAGTGGAGACTTCTTCCTCGTCCTCCAGCTCAACCCACACTTTAATTTTCCAGATGTTTGTGGCCTCTCTAGCTGGAGGAGCCGGACAGCACTTCTCTTAGATTTTGGTCTACTTTTTTATTTTTCCTTTAGATATGAGGCTTTATAATCCCCATTAGGTGGACTCCCATCACTGGAGTTGGATTGCCCAGTTCACATGACCACTTCTATGTGGAGGCTGATGTTCCTCATTGCTGAACTTCTCTGGGGTTCTTCTTTATCTAGATGGGAGCCTGAAGAAAGAAAATTGTGTGTGCTTGGTCTTGTGTATTATGTCCAGCTGTCCTTTTACTTCCACATCTTGTAGTGTATATAAGCACTTGTTTCTTGTTCTTCCCTTTCCTATATGTTGCATGAAGAAGAGAACCGCACCAGTAAGTAATAAATGTATTAACCTAATCCAGTACACTAATATAGTTTGGTGCACTCAAGTACTGGACATAGAACCTAAAGAACAAACAGGTCAACACAGCTCCTTAAAGCAATAGTTGTCCAGAAGACCACAAGCAGTCCTAAAAAGAGGCGATCTGAAAATGGACACTGTGACGAACAGGACTGTCACAGGCCACACGGCGTAAGAGATAGAGCCTCTCCTCCCTTTAGCTGGGATCATGTGGACACTAATACAGGATGGTATAGAGAGAATAGGTAAGGAGTGTCATGGAAGTCTGCTCCAACCTTCCCCGACTCAGAGGTTCAGAGCTGCAGATGACTAACAGCTGAGAGTAATTGTTTTATGGTGGGAACAGATAGGCTGAATTGTCCCTTAGTTGTGCTAACACCCCCCCTGGAGATTTTTACAGGCGGTGATTAGAGTCTTGTGTCCACATCCCCCCCTTTAGTAATCGTCTGATGTTAAACCCAGCATGTCATTTTTTTGTCCATGTGGTGACTACCCCTTTCTCTGAACTGTATTAAAATGCTGTGTTGGTTGAAAATAAAGTACTTCGTGATTTACCAAGAAGGAGCTTGTTTGTCTCTCCCTGAAGTATCCAGGTATATTGCGGTTTGTCATCCACTATAGAGCAGTTACTCATAGAGAAGTGCCAGGGGACTAGATAGATAGAATATCCTATAGGAACCGGAGCTATCAGTGCAGTATATCCTGCATTGCCGGTGGATACATAACTCAAGATACCGGGTCTTAGTGCTTAGTATAGCAGTTAGCTGTGCAGGTTAGCGAAAGAAACCCACGGATGATAACGTGCCTGAACTGCTATACCTTCTGTGGCAGAGATGCCAGGGCCGTATCGTCACAGACACTAAATGTTGAAAGAATTTTATTACAAATACAAACAAAATATAATCACAAGAAAAAACAACACGTGAGTAGATCCAGATGCCCCAGAAAGTATCAACAGTAACTCCTTCAGTAGGCTCAACAAACCAAAGCATGATATAAGTCACAAATATACATAAACATATACATTATTCTTCTTTTAGGGAAGAATAAAGGTATAACCCTGACAAGAGATAGGATGCAATAGTAGGTAGATGTCTAAGTACTCCGCCTCATATGGGATTAAAGTGCAAGTGATATACAGATATGAAAATAATAAATAAAACAAGACCACATGTGGCAAATACTTATCCGATTATCCACAACCACTTAACCCTTTAACGACCCTTGACGGTCATAGTACGTCATGGGTCGATCAGATTTAATGACCCATGACGTACTACAGGGCTCAAGATTTCCACTAGCCAATGGCGAGTGAAAATTCAGCCCTGGCGAGTAGAAATTCAGCCCTGGTGGGTATGTTATGGCTTGCAGTGGAGAGTAACTTTTCAGTTCTGGCTAGTGGCAAAGGACTTCAAATTATAAGCCCTGACGTACTATGACCGTCATGGAATTCCGGGCTCCCCCTGCGGATGCACGCCGTTCGTGGAGTCCGGAAGCGGAAAAAAAAAAAAAAAAAAATGCTCCGTGGTCCTTAACCCTTTGAGTGCCACAGGGGTACGGAACGCATTGCTCTGCAATGCGTTCCGTACCCCTCTGGCACTCAAAGGGTTAACTGATCGTGCTGATCGGTCGGTCGTTAAGGGGTTAAAGAATAAGAATTCAGGGTATCCAGGGACTGGGTCTCTCCACCTCACCAGAAAGACGGCTTTGTCAAGGGATGAATGGCTGTAAGCAGGATCCTTTTGTGGAAGGAAAACAATAAATATGCACAGCGTACAACATGTGATATGATGTCAAAAAATATGGCGAAGCACAATTTCCTAAGAGGACAAATGAGATCAAAAGGAGCAGTAGGAGAACATAAACAACTGAGTCTTCATAGCACTCAAATTGGCTTCAATTACAGAATACAAGTTGATGATATCACATCTATAATTCAAAAAAAGTTGATTGCATTGATAATTGTCCCTTTGTGGGCCGATGGCCTGTTTGTTGTGATCGACTTTATCTTTTGCGATGTACACTTTATGTTTAACCGCACTCACAATACATATGAAGTCAATATATTGCGTTTTGTTTTGTAGTAAACTTACTTGTTCAAGTGTTAGTAATGTCCAAAAAAGGTTTTTTTGCATTTAGAAGAGCTTAAAAAGCTGAGCTAAATGCAAAAAACTATCTCTCAAACTGCTATGGTTTAAGAGATACAGACTTTAAAAGTTTGCTGTTTCCTACTGACAGCTGTAAAGTTGTCAGCAGGAGATTTGTGTTGGTCGACACGGAGGCGCTTGAGAAGTGCCAGGATCTTGTTACTTACAAGGAATCCCTTCATTAGAATGGTCTAAAACGTGTGCCTGGTGTTCAGGCATAGCGGTTTGAGAGATACGGTTTTTTACATTTAGCTCAGCTTTTTAAGCTCTTCTAAATGCAAAAAACTTTTTTTGGACATTACTAACACTTTCAGGAATGCCCTCCCTCAGGCCACCTATCTCCACAGTGAACTTATGAACAATTCAAAGTGATGAATAAGAGAGACACTCACCCATAGTTGCCTGCAGCAAAAACATTTTTTTTTATTTTCAATGCATCCCAAATAAAAATGACATTTACAGCAGGACAGAGATGTCTGGGCTAAATGTGAATGTTTCAAGGACTTACACTGTCTCCTTCCTCAAGACAGCCCGCCATACTATATACTCACAAGGCTCCATTTTGTAGCCTCATCCAACACCTGAGCCAAGCTTCGTCCCCACCGGCGGGCGTCTCCGCACTACTGCTTTGGTCACGCGTGCGATGGCGAAAGTCAGTGGTTAGTCAGCACATCGTGAGAATCTCACCATAGCCACAAAAAAAAAAAAAAAACAGTGTCTATACATTCACAGAGCATATTCTGACTGTAATTCAAAATGATCTTTCTCTTAAATATGTTCTTCACTGAGTATAGCAAATGTATCTCTATACGTACTGGAAATCACATATTTTAACTGGTTCCCCAGCATACAAAAAATGTTGCTCTGAAAAAAAAATAAAACAATTACAATTTAAAAAAGCAAGTACTAAACTGTCTTCTGTACTTTCATCATGAAAAGTACTCCATCATAACTTTAAACTTTTATGTATTATCACCTGCATGTAACCATATACTCAGTACATTCAGCACTATTATTACTCTCTTAATGGAACCACCTATATTCTATTCTTTCATTAAGACCCAGAGGTGTCAAGTTTGTACTTTAAAGGTTCATTTGCTTCCTTCTGCAAAAGTATTCTGTCCCTGTTTCCACCTCTTCTTAGTACCGGGTTATGATCCAATATTTGATAGCGCATCTGGGCTACTTGATGACCCATACCATTAAAGTGTTGTGCAACCGAGGTGCAACCCAGTGTTGGGCAACTGAGGTGTCTTTGCCAGTGCGAATGTCACATTTATGTTGTGCAGTTCTGTCCTTCAAAGAGTTTATCATTTTCACCGTGTATGCCAAGCCACAGGACATTTTATCAAATAAACTACATGGGTACTTGTGCAAGCCTTCTCGGGTAGGGACAAGGCTTGACTCAGGTGTTGGATGAGGTTACATAACGGAGCCTCGTGGCTATATGGTATGGTGGGCTGTGTTAAGGAAAGGAACGGTGTCCTCAAAAAGTTCACCTTTAGCCCACATCTCTGTCCTGCTGTAAATGTCGATTTACTCTAAAAATGTACTGGCCAGCACTAGTTAAATCAAAACGTATCTCTGGAGAAAAATACACTGATCGGTGATGTCTGTAGCGGGGTGACAGATGAGTTTATTTTCCACAGTTCTGATCCATTCGAATCCTCTAATTTCTGGTGACATCCTTGGACTGTTAAGTACACATTCTTTTGACTGGGAATATACTTTTTTGACCCAATCTTTGACTTATTTGTTTATCTATTGATACGTTTTCTTTACTTTTGGGATTTTTTTATGCACGACCTGAGGGGTATTGTCTGATGAAAATCACCATTTTTTTGAGATCATGTTTTAATGTGATTATTAGAGTCTTATGCTTTGTATATTTGGAGCACTGCTATTATGTAAGTCCCCCTCTATTGTATGATTGTTTTTACTTATGTTTTAAATGTGAGTCGTTATATGTTTTTGTGTGCAATAATAAAAATGTATACTTTTGCATAAATCTGTTTTTTCTGGTATGAGTGCCTCATTAGTGGGTTTCTTTCTTGGGGGGTTTTCTCTCTTATCCCCTCTTTTAGAGTATATCTGCTGTAAATGTCACCTTTATTAGGGATGCATTGAAAATAAAAAATGTTTCTTTGCTGCAAGCAACTACGGGTGAGTGCCTCTCTCATTAATTACTGTGAATCTTTTGAGCTATCGATATGACTAGCAATATTGGCATGGCTTTGCCTGTGCGGTTAATAAAACAAAACCAAAAAGGACCATGGAGTTGTATGTAACACAAAATAAACATAGAATATTTTATGAAGGAAGTGTGTTTATAAATACAGATACTACAGAAGACATCCTAAACAGGAGTAGTTATTATGTGTGTTATTCACTGCATTGCAACCCTATATATATCCTATATAATAATTCACTAAAACGTTTGTAACGACGCAGTCATGCACAGTAGAGACTGCCTGTGACAAGGCTGATACAGAGCGGGGAGCTCCAAAGTCAGACCCCTGACTTCGGAGCATCCAGCTCTGTATCAGCTGTGGCACGGGCAGTCTATACTGGGCATGACTGCACCAAGACCGCCCGCCACTGTGGCCCGTGTACACAGGCTTTTCTACTAGTGTGTATATATATAAATATATATATATATATGTCGCCCTGCAATAATTAAGCAGGTAGCGACTAGCATTATAATATATATTTTACCTCTGAAATTATCCGATTATAAAGAAATCCTTTATTGTAGGAGACCGAAAGCCAGGCATCAGCGCAGACATCTTGTTTGCACACCTGCGCTGTCAGTCCCAGTCTCCATTGAGAAGCATTGCAATGTGCCACAAGGTAACCGGAAGGGACTGATGGCACAGGTGCACAGACTGCACTACCCTGGCCGTCAGTCTCCTACAGTAAAGGATTTCTTTACAATCGGATACTTTTCAGGGGTAAAATATATATTATAATTCTAGTCGCTACCTGCTTAATTACTGCAGGGCGACTTTATAGTTTCGATTTAATAATATAACCCAAGTAAGCTATTAAGCTTTACCAAGTAAGTATAATCCTTTGCCATTGTACTTGTGAGCATGTTTTGAAAGTTCTAAACCTCCCATTAACATGCTAATTATTATCAGTAGTTTAGTCTTTTGACGTGTAAAATTATCCCCGCCCAGGAAACAGGAGTATAAATATCCAGTGGCGATGAGCATTCAGTAACTTTGTAGCCCCTGATAAAAACGTGGTTGTACATGGCGAAACGCGTTTGGCCAACTCTAGGTTAACTTGTATATTTTGCCAACATCCCAGTTACGGAATTTGCTATTCATCTAAGGAGCTATTATCTGCTACCTTCAGTCTAACACTCCTTCCTTTTGACCTCCTCTATCTTTATTGATGTGACTCTAATTAAAGATAAGATTACTAATCAGTTACACTAGACTGATTAGCGCTCTGATCTTTAACCCTTTGAGTGCCATAGGGGTACGCAATGCATTGCAATGCGTTTCATACCCCACTGGCAGTCAAAGGGTTAACTAGAGCTCTAGGGGTTCACCACTTGGCTTTCCACCTCTATCTTTTGCTTTTCTTGGTGGGCTCTATCAAATACTAACATAAATAGTGATCCAGGGCATAGTGGTGGTATCACTTAAAAACTACTATTTTGTATCATACAACATTGTAGACAAAGTACTCCTAACACTGTAACCAGGGCCATGGGCGGACCAACAGTACCTAAGGCCCCTGGGTATATAGAGGTCATGGGCCCCCCCTTACCTTGCCCCCAGTTATGCCCCACCCACATTTATGTCACACCCTGAGTTACTGCTCAAGCCCTTTGTCCCAGCCCATCCCCTTTTGCTTATTTTATAACTATCATTAATGTAGTGAAGTAAAGCAAGTGATGCCACAGAGCCTAAAACTGAAATGTAGGTACACTAGTGATGCCACAGAGCTTACAATTCAAATGGAGCTACAATTCCAATGTAGCTTGATTTCAAGTGTAAACTGTGGTATTACTTGTATAGCTTTATTTCCACTGTAATACCACAGAACTTACAACTGAAATGTAGCTACACTAGTGATACCACAGAGCTTACAACTGTAATGTAGCTACACTAGTGATACCACAGAGCTTACAACTGTAATGTAGCTACACTAGTGATACCACAGAGCTTACAACTGTAATGTAGCTACTCTAGTGATACCACAGAGCTTACAATTGTAATGTAGCTACACAAGTGATACCACAGAGCTTACAATTGTAATGGAGCTACACTAGTGATACCACAGAGCTTACAATTGTAATGTAGCTACACTAGTGATACCACAGAGCTTACAACTGTAATGTAGCTACACTAGTGATACCACAGGGCTTACAACTGTAATGTAGCTACACTAGTGATACCACAGAGCTTACAACTGTAATGTAGCTACTCTAGTGATACCACAGAGCTTACAATTGTAATGTAGCTACACAAGTGATACCACAGAGCTTACAATTGTAATGGAGCTACACTAGTGATACCACAGAGCTTACAATTGTAATGTAGCTACACAAGTGATACCACAGAGCTTACAATTGTAATGGAACTACACTAGTGACACCACAGAGTTTACAGTTGTAATGTAGCTACACAAGTGATACCACAGAGCTTACAGTTGTAATAGAGCTACACAAGTGATACCACAGAGCTTACAATTGTAATGGAACTACACTAGCGATACCACAGAGCTTACAACTGAAATGGAGCTACACAAGTGATACCACAGAGCTTACAGTTGTAATAGAGCTTCACAAGTGATACCACAGAGCATACAGTTGTAATGGATCTACACTTGTGATACCACAGAGCTTACAATTATAATGGAGCTACACTAGTGATACCACAGACCTTACAATTGTAATGGAGCTTCACTAGTGATACCACAGAGCTTACAATTGTAATGGAGCTACACTAGTGATACCACAGAGCTTACAATTGTAATGGAGCTACACAAGTGATGCCACAGAGCTTACAATTGAAATGGAGCTACACTAGTGATACTACGGAGCTTACAATTGTAATGGAGATACACTAGTGATACCACAGAGCTTACAATTGTAATGGAACTACACTAGTGATACCACAGAACTTACAGTTGTAATGGAACTACACTAGTGATACTACAGAGCTTACAATTGTAATGGAGCTACACTAGTGATACCACAGCGCTTACAACTGAAATGGAGCTACACTAGTGATACCACAGAGCTTACAATTGTAATGGAGCTACACAAGTGATACCACAGACCTTACAATTGTAATGGAACTACACTAGTGATACTACAGAGCTTAGAATTGAAATGGTGCTACACTAGTGATACTACAGAGCTTACAATTGTAATGGAGCTACACAAGTGATACCACAGAGCTCACAATTGTAATGGAGCTACACAAGTGATACCACAGAGCTTACAATTGAAATGGAGCTACACTAGTGATACCACAGAGCTTACAATTGTAATGGAGCTACACAAGTGATACCACAGAGCTTATAATTGTAATGGAGCTACACTAGTTATACCACAGACCTTACAATTGAAATGGAGCTACACTAGTGATACCACAGTGCTTACAATTGTAATGGAGCTACACAAGTGATACCACAGAGCTTACAATTGAAATGGAGCTACACTAGTGATACTACAGAGCTTAGAATTGAAATGGAGCTACACTAGTGATACTACAGAGCTTACAATTGTAATGGAGCTACACAAGTGATACCACAGAGCTCACAATTGTAATGGAGCTACACAAGTGATACCACAGAGCTTACAATTGAAATGGAGCTACACTAGTGATACCACAGAGCTTACAATTGTAATGGAGCTACACAAGTGATACCACAGAGCTTATAATTGTAATGGAGCTACACTAGTGATACCACAGACCTTACAATTGAAATGGAGCTACACTAGTGATACCACAGTGCTTACAATTGTAATGGAGCTACACAAGTGATACCACAGAGCTTACAATTGAAATGGAGCTACACTAGTGACACCACAGAGCATACAATTGTAATGGAGCTACACTAGTGATACCACAGAGCTTACAATTGTAAAGGAGCTACACTAGTGATACCACAGAGGTTACAATTGAAATGGAGCTACACTAGTAACACCACAGAGCTCACAAGTGAAATGGAGCTACACAAGTGATACTACAGAGCTTACAATTGAAATGGACCTACACTAGTGATACTACAGAGCTTACAATTGAAATGGAACTACACTAGTGATACTACAGAGCACACAAGTGAAATGGAGCTACACTAGTGATACTACAGAGCACACAAGTGAAATGGAGCTACACTAGTGATACTACAGAGCTCACAAGTGAAATGGAGCTACACTAGTGATACCACAGAGCTTACAATTGAAATGGAGCTACACTAGTGATATCACAGAGCTTAGAATTGAAATGGTGCTACACTAGTGATACTACAGAGCTTACAATTGTAATGGAGCTACACAAGTGATACCACAGAGCTCACAATTGTAATGGAGCTACACAAGTGATACCACAGAGCTTACAATTGAAATGGAGCTACACTAGTGATACCACAGAGCTTACAATTGTAATGGAGCTACACAAGTGATACCACAGAGCTTATAATTGTAATGGAGCTACACTAGTTATACCACAGACCTTACAATTGAAATGGAGCTACACTAGTGATACCACAGTGCTTACAATTGTAATGGAGCTACACAAGTGATACCACAGAGCTTACAATTGAAATGGAGCTACACTAGTGATACTACAGAGCTTAGAATTGAAATGGAGCTACACTAGTGATACTACGGAGCTTACAATTGTAATGGAGATACACTAGTGATACCACAGAGCTTACAATTGTAATGGAACTACACTAGTGATACCACAGAACTTACAGTTGTAATGGAACTACACTAGTGATACTACAGAGCTTACAATTGTAATGGAGCTACACTAGTGATACCACAGCGCTTACAACTGAAATGGAGCTACACTAGTGATACCACAGAGCTTACAATTGTAATGGAGCTACACAAGTGATACCACAGACCTTACAATTGTAATGGAACTACACTAGTGATACTACAGAGCTTAGAATTGAAATGGTGCTACACTAGTGATACTACAGAGCTTACAATTGTAATGGAGCTACACAAGTGATACCACAGAGCTCACAATTGTAATGGAGCTACACAAGTGATACCACAGAGCTTACAATTGAAATGGAGCTACACTAGTGATACCACAGAGCTTACAATTGTAATGGAGCTACACAAGTGATACCACAGAGCTTATAATTGTAATGGAGCTACACTAGTTATACCACAGACCTTACAATTGAAATGGAGCTACACTAGTGATACCACAGTGCTTACAATTGTAATGGAGCTACACAAGTGATACCACAGAGCTTACAATTGAAATGGAGCTACACTAGTGATACTACAGAGCTTAGAATTGAAATGGAGCTACACTAGTGATACTACAGAGCTTACAATTGTAATGGAGCTACACAAGTGATACCACAGAGCTCACAATTGTAATGGAGCTACACAAGTGATACCACAGAGCTTACAATTGAAATGGAGCTACACTAGTGATACCACAGAGCTTACAATTGTAATGGAGCTACACAAGTGATACCACAGAGCTTATAATTGTAATGGAGCTACACTAGTGATACCACAGACCTTACAATTGAAATGGAGCTACACTAGTGATACCACAGTGCTTACAATTGTAATGGAGCTACACAAGTGATACCACAGAGCTTACAATTGAAATGGAGCTACACTAGTGACACCACAGAGCATACAATTGTAATGGAGCTACACTAGTGATACCACAGAGCTTACAATTGTAAAGGAGCTACACTAGTGATACCACAGAGGTTACAATTGAAATGGAGCTACACTAGTAACACCACAGAGCTCACAAGTGAAATGGAGCTACACAAGTGATACTACAGAGCTTACAATTGAAATGGACCTACACTAGTGATACTACAGAGCTTACAATTGAAATGGAACTACACTAGTGATACTACAGAGCACACAAGTGAAATGGAGCTACACTAGTGATACTACAGAGCACACAAGTGAAATGGAGCTACACTAGTGATACTACAGAGCTCACAAGTGAAATGGAGCTACACTAGTGATACCACAGAGCTTACAATTGAAATGGAGCTACACTAGTGATATCACAGAGCTCACAAGTGAAATGGAGCTACATTAGTGATACTACAGAGCTTACAATTGAAATGGACCTACACTAGTGATACTACAGAGCTTACAATTGAAATGGAGCTACACTAGTGATACTACAGAGCTCACAAGTGAAATGGAGCTACACTAGTGATACTACAGAGCACACAAGTGAAATGGAGCTACACTAGTGATACTACAGAGCTCACAAGTGAAATGGAGCTACACTAGTGATACTACAGAGCTTACAATTGAAATGGAGCTACACTAGTGATACTACAGAGCTCACAAGTGAAATGGAGCTACACTAGTGATACCACAGAGCTCACAAGTGAAATGGACCTACATTAGTGATACTACAGAGCTTACAATTGAAATGGACCTACACTAGTGATACTACAGAGCTCACAAGTGAAATGGAGCTACACTAGTGATACTACAGAGCACACAAGTGAAATGGAGCTACACTAGTGATACTACAGAGCTTACAATTGAAATGGACCTACACTAGTGATACTACAGAGCTTACAATTTAAATGGGGCTACACTAGAGAAACTACAGAGCTTACAATTGAAATGGAGCTACACTAGTGTTACTACAGAGCTTACAATTGAAATGGAACTACACTAGTAACACCACAGAGCTCACAAGTGAAATGGAGTTACACTAGTGATACTACAGAGATTACAATTGAAATGGACCTACGCTAGTGATACTACAGAGCTTACAATTGAAATGGAGCTACACTAGTGACACCACAGAGCTCACAAGTGAAGAGGTTGACAGTGTGGAGGTGGGCAGTGTGGGGTGGAGGACAGGGTGGACAGTTTGTGGAGGACAGTGTGAAGGTGGACATTATGTGAGGTGGACAGTGTGGAGGTGGGCAATGTGGACTCAGACAGTGTGGGCAATGTGTGTGTTGGTGGATAATGTGGGCAGGGTGAGGGTGGACAGTGTGAGAGGGGCAGTGTTGAGGTAGACAATGTGGGGGTGGGCAGTATGGAGGAGGACAGGGTGGGCGGTTTGTGGAGGAGGACGTGGTGGGCAGTGTGGTGGTGGACAAAGTGTGAGGGGTGGACAGTGTGTGGGGTTGGGTAATGTGGAGATGAGTAGTGTGGAGGAGGACAGGGTAGGCAGTGTGTGGAGTTTGTAGAGCAGAATGGGTTGGGTAGTGTGGAGGAGGACAATGCGGGGGTGGGTAGTGTGGAGGTGGGCAATGGTGGGGGTGGCCAGTGTTGAGGTGGACAATGTGGAGTAGGCCAGTGTGGGCAATATGGGGGTGGACAGTGTGTGGAGGAGGAAAGGGTGGACAATTTGTCGAGGAGGATGGGGTGGGCAATGTGGAGGTGGACAATGTGGAAGTGGACAGTGTGGGCATTGTGGAGGCGGGCAACATGGAGGTAACAGTGAGGGAAATGTGGAGGAGGGCAGTGTGAAGGTGAACAGTGTTTGGGGTGGACAGTGTTGAGGTGGGCAATGTGGAGTAGGCCAGTGTGGGCAGGAGGACAGTTTGCAGAGGAGGATGGGGTGGGCAGTGTGGAGGTAGACAGTGTGGTCAATGTGGATGTGGGCAATGTGGAGGTGGACAGTGTTTAGGTGTACAATGTTGAGGTGGGCAGTGTGGAGGTGGATAACAGGGTGGGCAGTGTGTGGAGGATGACAGGGTGGACAGTTTGTGGAGGAGGATGGGCTGGGCATTGTGGAGGTGGACACTGTGTGGAGGTGGGCAGTGTGTGGAGGTGGATAGTGTGTGGAAGTGGGCAGGGTGAATAGTGTGTGAGGGTGGACAGAGTTTGGGTAGTGTGAAGGTGGGCAGTGTGTGGAGGAGGATGGGGTGGTCAGTATGTGGAGATGAACACTGTGCGCAGTGTGTGGAGGTGGTCACGGTGGTTAGTGTGTGAGGGGGGACAGAGTGTGGGCAATGTGCGTGGACAGGGTGTGGAGAAAAAAATGTCCCTGGATTTCATTTGAAAAATCTGGTCACCTTAGTTCAACCTCTCCAATGCTAGAGAAATCTCTGACAACTTGCTTCTCAAGGCATTAGAGACCTCTCTCGCATTCATTGGGGTTACGAGCTCCCTATGTTGTAGTATTTGGTTTGTTCCTGAATTTCTCCACATATATACAGATAGCACAAACGGCTGGCGATTTTCCCCTAATGATGAGGGGCAGGGATTTATACTATGATCTCTAAAAACAGGGATACCAGGATAGGAAAAAGTTGAGGGGATATGGATCTCAGATAAGATCTGTTCCTTCCATACGGGGGCACTTAGAAGATATGCTACAGAATACTCTATGCACCCCAATGATATTTAAAGCTTTTATCTAAAACAGTTACCATATCCCTATGGTTTTATTTTATGTAAATTACATGTGTAAGTCTGTACATATGCGCACAGTTCTTGCCTTACACATGAAATAGATGCTAAATTTGCCTTTCATATCGAAGGACTACTATTACTCAAATCTACAGTATACAACCCAACGCACCAGGGAAAGAGGGCGCTGAGTGATGACGTGATGTGTTATCTCACGTGATGTATCTTGCCCCGCCCCTTGTTACACACAGAGGAGTAATCCGTGCCGCCCCTGATCTACACCAGAGAAGAGACAGGTGGATATGTGATCGACCCGAGTCCAGTCCGGAGCGGTTCGGTTCTGTCCGTGAGTAACACACGATGTCTGATAGGGACCGGAGGCAATCATATGTGTGTGTTTATGTACAATATCATATTTACACCAGAGCTGGGGAACCTGAGACCCTCCAGATGTTAGGACTGCAGTTCCTATGGATGGTGACAATTGTAGTCCTGAACATCTGGAGGATCTTAGGTTATCACCTCTGTGTTACAGTTTACACACATCTTATTCCTCCATTACACTGTCCTCCTTATTCCTCTTCTCCATTCATATCCTATGTCCACCACCACACACTGCTTCTCTTCATAACCTCCGGCTCACCATAGATCACATCCTATTTCTGTCTCATAATTCATCCACTACAGGCACGTAAAGAAGTCCTTCTTTATCTACTAATCATATGAGTGCCTTGGGGTGGGAGTGAGAGATCTCCCTAGGTTCCCTCCACCCTCCAAGCTTTTTTTTGTATCAGGGATAATGGTAAATTGTTTGATTAACTCTGGTTTTCTGACCAGATGAGTATTGAGTAGGACTTCTCCTTTTAGAGGCAGCCATGTAGACTCCTCTAAAACTGTATTTAGAAAGAAAAAAAGTATATTTGTAGATTATATAAAGTCAAAATAAAGGGTCATTATTCTGTAAATATTAGGTCTAAGCTATTCATGTTTGGTAAAATTGTTCTCATGGAATGCGCAGGGCTTACTGACATGAAACTTTAACTATAAACATAAATTTATTTGAGAAATCGTGCATGATAAAGTTTGACAAATTGGTTTGTAGGAGCCTGGCTAAAAAATGTAGGCGCCGGTTGGGATCACAGACAAGAACCTCCCCTGGCAGCTAGAATGCATTTGTGGACAGGGTCTTGTCACCTCATGTATCCCTGCTGGCATTTTAACTCTTAGCACAGGAAGCATGTATAGGTTGGGTGTGCACCCATTTTTTCCCTTTCAGCTTCTCCCTATTCTACGGCACAAGGAGAGTAACAGAATTTTAAAGAACACTAACTCCTAAAAATCTATAGGTTTATATAACTTTAAAGAAGTACTTACAGCTAGCATATGTAAATATTAGTTATGCATGCTACATCTAGGGATTGATGAAAGTCCAGTTTTTTTAAAAAAATATCAACATTGTTTTTTTTTTTCTCAGAAATTTTTTGCAAATTGTACTTTTTTGCTGATTGTCCACACATCTGCCTTGTGATGTTTCCAACCCACTACCCATGGCACAAACCATCTGCTTATAGAACTCTGACACAGTAATTCAAAAAGTAACAGCAGTTTGCGATATGCCAGTGGAGTACAACACATGACATCAGTTCTCTTTTTCCTTTCAGATATCTTTTGATGTATCATCATTGCTTTATCCTTGATTTGTAGCAGAAGAAGAGGATGAGCGTGGAGGGACATATTCTAAATCAACATCACCAATAAATAGGTCAGCGGGTATGGGATTGGGGGATGTGAGTTATAAAGGGAGATTAGCCAAACTGGGTTTGTCTACATTAGGGGTGATATGAATTAAGTTTAGAAATATATTCAAGGCCAAAGCAAAGAACTCTTTAAGGAACTATTTACTCCAAAAGCTGAGCAAAGAACAAGCGGTCATCAGTTAAGAATAGAGCAAAGGCATTTCAACTAAATCAAAGGCAGAGTTTGTTTTGGGTTTTTATACAGTAAGGGCAGCACAGTTATGGAATTCTTTGCAACAGGATGCTGTGCTTGCAGATACTGTAACTACTTTAAGAAAGTAACAGATACCTATCTAGCACAGAACAATATTGCATTATGACAGTTGGCTTCAAAGCTAATAGGATGTTGATCCAGGGAAATATCAGACTGCCATGTCGAGTCGAGAAGGAATTTTTTTAACCACTTGGGGCATAATTGGAAATGGCTTCAATGGTTGTTTGCATTTTTCTGGATCAACATAGAGGAAATGGTATGGGCTGAAGTTTATTGACACATGTCTTTTTTCAGCCTCATCAACTATGTTAGATTAATAGTTATTTACCAATTAATATCTCCCACCCACTCCTTTCTCTGATCACTGACATCAGTCACATTCTTTATTACTATACAGCTCATTTAAACCTGTTGCACTACAGCCTGTTCATTTTTCTCAGTGGAAGACTTCTGATGGCCAGACCCATGCAAATGGATCAGAGGCAGTTCTATGAGCATCTCTATAACTCACTGATGACGAACAAGGATCAGGTGAATGAGAAGATCTTGACTCTCACCCTGGAGATCATCTTCCTGCTGACTGGAGAGGTGAGAAACTGGAGAAAGTCTTAAAGGAACAGTGAAGTTTGTATGTTGCGTTAAAGAAAAGTACTGCCTCCCCTGCAACATTTTTCACTTGAAAATTATAAGTGCTCAAAATTATTTTTTGTTTCTGTTGTGGCCACTAACTGATGATGGTCCTATTAATTTCTAAGAAAGGTTGTATTGCATGACTGGGCAATGTTGAGGATTCAAGCATTTGTTCTGTTTTGCACAGTATCAGTAAGACTGTCTGATATCTAAGGAAAGGTGGTACAATTCTGGGGCATACCACCGGCACATAGGGGGCAATGAGACTTTTAAAGGTATAGAATTGCTCTGAAGTACTCTTTACACAGTCTTAAAATGCAGCCCTTCTCAAGTTATTAAAGTTTTTTATTCTTGTCTTTCCTCTTTCCCTTAACATTGAAGAAACTGATAAGGTTGATCGTAGCAGTCAATGAACTAAAGGTTCCATTTAAAGGGGAACTCACCCCAAATAAAGTCTCCCCCCAACAATTACCCATCTAGCGATAAGCTTAACTATAGTATTATAGTAACGGCTCTGGGAGAGATTTGAAAATATAGGCAGAGCATTTACGATATAATAAAAGACATATCCCTTATAGAATATTATACATAAAAGTTGTCTCTTAGGTTCACATATTAACAAGACAAGTGATATAAGATAGGAATGATGATGTAGAAAGATAACATATGGGTATAAATCCTACATCATCATCCCGTTTTATCTATGAAAATTGTCTCCAGAAAGAAAGTACAATACATAAATAAAGTATTGCATTACTAAATGCTAAAGTCGTTTCACACATTCTTTCTCCCCTGTACATGCCCATTTTATGGACATAGATCCATATTTTAACGAAACTGAAAGGGTTTCTATTAATAACAATATGAAACCTATTTGGTTGGTTACCATTTTATGTAATAAAAAGAGTATTTAAATTTAAGAGAATTAATAAAAGTTATGTTTTAAGACTGACTCTAATACTAACGTGTGGGCTTTGAGTGCAGAACTGGTTTTCTTTTCCAGCATTCAAAGGGTCCTGTTCATACCTGGTATTTTTCTTTTCTCTGTGTTTATAGTATTAGCCAGCATAATCACTGCATTGCTGAGAAATCCTACTTCTGCCGAGACTGACAGCCAGACAACAGAGCAGACGTCTTTGGTTACAGGCATCTGTGAGCCTGCGCTGTGAGTCCCAGTCTCCTCTAGGAGGCGCTGCATGGTACCTTTAGGTACTGGAAGGGACTGACAGCACACATGTGCAGATTCCTCTAAAGCGATGTTGCCTGCCTGTCAGTCTTCCGCAGAATTTATCAGTAACTCTGTGATTATGCTGGCTAATACTACTATTGTTAAGCTTATCACTAGATGGGTAATTGTTGGGGGGGCTTTATTTGGGGTGATGGTTCCCTTTTAAATCATTGCTAGGTTTATTTATCCCCTATATTTCAGTTGGTTTGATACAGAATTCCACCTCTTTAGCTTTCTAAATACAGCAATATATAACAGCAGAATCCTCATTATCTTACCGTGTGCAGAATTGTATTATTGTGAAGAAGCGCAGTGACCATGTCACAGACAGCAGCAGTCCTAGTGAGTCTGAAGGATTGTGCAGGACCCAGAGCCCTGTACTGGATCATCCACTGAACTCACTGACACATGAGGGACATAATGACAAGAAGATCCTTCATCCACCATCTGATGAGGTAAGTACTGGTGGAAATGTGGCCTTGTTCAGTACAGTAGTCTGATAGATCCATTGTGTGTATGGACACTGTATAACTGTGTGTTACAGGTTCCTGTACGGTGTGAGGATGTTGCTGTCTATCTGTCCATGGAGGAGTGGGTGTATTTAGAAGAACACAAGGAACATTACAAAGAGGTGATGGGGAAGAATCCCCAGCTGATCAGCTCACAGGGTAAGAGGAGATTTTCTACCAGTTTTATAGTGATATCTGTCCTGTGGGGGATCCAGCAAACTGCACATCACATTGCGTTCTTCTTACACTAAAGTAGACCTGTCACCTAACATAGGTTTAGTTCCTTTAATCCCTTATGGACTAGAGATGTGCACCACACTGCTTCTCAACATATTTTGCCACCCTCTTTTCCTTAAGGGGTTAAACGAGAACTAAAAACTCCTCTGTGTTGTGCTAGCCTTCTGTTTGTTATATACATAGTTTTTGATAAATTAACCTTTATGTGTTGGTGGCGCAGTGCAGCACCTGATGCTAATTTACTTCCATACTTGTCCAGTATTACCACACACTGTGCTATGAGGGACTCTAGGCCAAGACCACATGCTGGGGGCATTTAATAGCACAATAAGCAGTGATTGTATTGAATATAACAAATTAGCATATTATTAAGTTAATTATCATAAAGATGCCTCCTGTTCCACCATGGTGCAAAGAATTCATTTCAAGAAAATGACATGTAAAACTCTCCAATTAAAAACAGATTAAAACATATTTTAGAACCATCCTGCAGGCTCGACTCTCCAACCTGGTTCTTTGGTTATGTCACAGCATGATGTCCTTAACTTCTTCTATTTATTATCTATCTTTCTATCTATATAATGAGAGAACCTGCATCTCCACACACACACACCCAAGGGCGGCAGTAAGGAGGAGATATTCAGATCTTTTGTATACTGCCTGTCCAGGACATACAGGGGGGAGTGATTTTCTCTGCAAGGAGTTGGCCCTCCCCCACGATCTCCTCTTCCAAAAGATACACATGGCCTTTCGACCCCCTGCCGCTCCTGTGACAATCTCTGTAAGGAATTGTAGGGTTTTCAATACACGCACAACATATACACGCATACATTCAATACATATGCACAACACAAACAGACAATACGCAATACACACACACACATGCAATACACACACATATGCAGTACAGATACACAGTACATTTGCACAACACAAACAATCAATGCACAACACACACACACAATAATGTGCAATGTGTGTGTGTATAGTCTGTTGTCCATGTGTATTGCACATGTGTGGCTGTTGTGTGCGTGTGTATCATTTGTGTGTGTGTGTATTGTCTGTGTTGTGCCTTTGTACAGTACATGCACAAGACACACACAACAGACATTCAATACACATGCACAATACATACACACACACACACGTATAACTGATACACAACAAACACACCCACAACACACATGCACAAAAAACACACACACCATGCAATACATCACAACACAAAACACACACATGCAATACACACACACACGCACAACAAACACAATACACATACATGCACAAGACACACAAATACATAAGCAATACACACATAATATATACACACAAACACAGTGTTCATGCATGCAACACATACAATAAAGACAGACACAATACACACAAATACATACATAATGTAAATAAAACACACACACACACACACATTATTCACAATACACACGCAATACGCAAAATGCTATCCACAAAACACTATACTTAAAGCAGAACTATCACATGTACACAACTTACGCCCTGTCAAGTGTTTCCCATCCAGTGCTTTAGGGAAACAGTAAAAGTATCTGCTAACAAATGCAAATATATAATTTTTACCTCTGTAGTGAGGGAGCAATTTAGGGAGAGCACTGCCATGTTATTGATGTGACTCTTGATTGACAGCGCTCTCCCTTGCCATCTGTGCATCCTTTTTTTTTTCCTCATCTATTCGCTATTCGTCAGAGAGCGGAGGAATTAAGAAGCCGTGAGGCACCTCTTGTGCCGCACAGAGTGTGTTGCGGGCAACAGGAAAAAGTTAATTTCTTTGGACAGCATGATGATAAAAAAAAAAAAATAATACAGGGTTTTAGCACCAGAGGATTTTGCACACATTAACTTTAGTTGGTCTGAAAATTCCCCTTTAATACAGTATCCGATATATATTGAAAACTCTAAATGCAATCCACTATAAGCAAACTGCTATACACAAAACGCTATATGCAATACTCTACACACAAAAGGCAAAATGCAGTACGCACCACCCAGTAGTAATGCACAAAAAGCTTTATGCTATATGTAAAATCAAATACGCTATATGCAAAATGCTATACGAAAAACACTATACACAAAGTGCTATGTGCAAAACGATATATGCAAACACCTGTGTCCAAAACGATATATGGAAAAAATTCAAAACGCTGTGAGCAAAATGCAATGTGCAATACAATATACGCAAACCACTGTAGGCAAAATTGTATATGAAAAACGCTATATTCAAATAGCAATACGCAAAACTCTATATGCACAATACAGTACGTAAAACACTATAATCATAATCGGCCTACTCAGAATACTTCAGTAAATGCTTTGCCTTTGAAATCCTCTTGTGAAAAGAGCAAATTGTGATTCAGCACTGTTTATTTATGTCTGTGAGGGCATTCACAATTTTTACAGTTTCCCTTTTTAATCTCTTAAGCATCTTAGTACATCAGACTTATGTCATTAGATCTATGTGAAGAGGGTCACATACTTTTTATTTTTTTTTTTGTTTATTTATTTATTTATTTATTTTACATTTATCAAGAATGAAACATTCCAAATGTATTCTATTCAGGATATACAGTAATGTTTTGTAATTGTGCAATGATCTGAACAGGCTGCAGGAATGTAAATTTAGAAGAGCACATTGAGCGTGAGAGAGATTCAGAGCTGAGTGTTACTGATCATCAGGACCCTCAGGAGACAGTCCATCCAGATACTTGCGCAGGTCAGTGATGGACTCTCCTACTGATAGACTCACTGTGGGACAGGACCACTGAGACCTTTACTGTATATTAATATCTTACACATCAGGTCAGTGATAGACTCCCCTACTGATAGACTCACTGTGGGACAGGAACACTGAGACCTTTACTGTATATTAATATCTTACACATCAGATCAGTGATAGACTCCCCTACTGATAGACTCACTGTGGGACAGGATCACTGAGACCTTTACTGTATATTAATATCTTACACATACCTGTAGAGGTCAGTGATGCTCACCACCTGATGAATTTCCCACAGATGAATCCAGTAACAGAAATACACCAGAAAGACGTCCAATCAGTCCTTATCCACAGGATCGTACAGAGGAAGACAATGGATTCACACAGGAATGGCAGGTAGAAAATTTCATTAATAATTTATTGGTCAGAGATGCTTAACTAGGAACGAGCCTGCCACTGAATTTAGCAGGCTGTATAGGAAAAGTGTCCTACCCAGATAAAGTATCTCCCTCCTGCCCCTTTTACCTAGCGTAAGCCACTTTCCCTCAGATGTGGAATCTGGTCTTGACACCAGACAGGTCACAGCAAGGGCCAATCTTCTTACTGTGAGCATAAGGAAAACCCTGCCCCCTTGACAGGTTTTTCCCTTATTTTAATTGAAGATTGTCCCTCTCTGTGATCCACCTGGACACCACCTTGCTGCTCTGAGGTGAGCAGTGTTACATCTATAAAAGGGGCAGGAGGGGGATACTTTATCATTCAATTACTCTTGAACTACAACTCTGACAGTGTTGAAAGAACACTCTCCATGGCCCAAATTATATGAAGATTAATTGGAGCTGCTTTAATTGTAAAACATTACTATCCCTTTAATATATTTTCTAAAAGACTGCACCCTGGGTAGGACACCTTTCCTATAAAGCCTGCGAAATTCCATAGCAGGCACCTACCTAGTGGAGAGTCTCTGAGGAGCACTTAGTAATTTATATATCAGCATGTCACTACAATATGAGTATTACTTTTTCACTTATCAGATCCTTTACACCTGGAATATATATTCATTCCTATCTATGCTGTATTGGTACAGAGTCGCACATTCTCTCCATTACGATGCTAACTTTGCTGAGAAGGTTTCTTAGTTGTTGTATACACTAAACTAGTACAGTATAGTCACTAATCTAAGATGATACTTATCCTTTTCTACTATAATAGATTGTTACCCTACCATTGAATACAAAAGTGTGGAGTGAAAATGTGGTGTTATTGTTATTTATTTATTTATTTTGTGTGTCTGTGCAGTTTTAAATAAATGTGAATAAAAGGTGTGTCTGTGTGTGTGTATGTATGTATGTATGTATGTATGTATATGTAAAAATGTGTTTGTTGTTGTTTTTTTTTTTTGTTTGTTTTTTTTATAAATCACTGTGATTAACGGAGTACATATCTTCCCAGTAGGGTAATATTCATCAGGTGCCAATGATAAGTATCTATGCGATTTGCAGCTTCTTTTGTTCATATCATTATTTAGATACCGGAGCATGGCTGTTCTTGAATAATCATGATTTGTTCTTGAATGCATGATTTGTTCTTGAATAATCGTCTGGATGACTGAATCCAGTAAACTCTTAAGTTCTTTCTTTATTCCTCTATATATTGTAAGAAAACTACAGGCTTAGAAATCCTACAAGAATTGTGTGTAAGATCTCACAGCACATGTATGACTTGAGTACAGTTTTCACATTTACTCCCAACGAAATAGAAACCATAGTGTAAAAGCCCGTGTACACGGACCAAGGTCCGGGTGATGTTAACCCTTTGAGTGCCAGAGGGGTATGCAATGCGTTGCATACCCATCTGGCACTCAAAGGGTTAAGAGGCTGGTCCTGCTCTGCATCCTGCCACTGACTCAGTCATGCACTGTAGAGACTGCCCGAAAGCACAGACCTCCCAGCATTCCGTGCTCCCAGCACAGAACTCCCAGCATTCTGTGCTTTCGGGCAGTCTCTGCTGCGCATGACTGCTTCTGACAAACATCATAGCGAATTATTATATAGGATGAGGTTGTTTTACCTATTAAAGGGATTGTAATGTCTAAACACCATTATATATCCGGTTCTTCTTTAGATTATAAGAAACACTTTTCGCTGTTTAAAAACCTCTTACTTTTGTGTCTTTCTAAAGTTATGAAGTGGAGAAGGATCCCCCTCCCACCCCTTCTGGCCGCTCCCACTGAATGGCTGGCTAGTGATGTCTTGCGACCCAACGGCTGCAGCGAGGGACAAACTTCAGTAAGTATAAGGAAAATCCTGCCCCCCTTGAGGAAGGAAGGCAGGATTTCCCTTTCCTTACTGAAGTTTGTCCCTCGCTACAGCCGTCTGGACCTGGACCTGAAGGCCTTTGCTACTGCAGTGAAAATCATGCAGGGAGTTGGCCCGCCCACCACTATCCAACTGAGGGAAAAAACAAAATGGCTGCCACTCCTACACCACAGACGTACGTATGCACTTCACCCTCCCTATCTTGCACACACACCACTAAACCAAAAATCACTGCATCCAAATCACTGCACACTTGTGCGTCTATCATTGCATAATACCTCACACTCCCATCACACACTAACAAAAAATAACATACACACACCCTCATGTATCACAGCATAATACCTCAAATTCAACAATTTGGACTACACTACCCATGATTCTCACCAGCCCTCTGTAGCATCAAAAAAATTCCACTAACTTACTTACACCTTTCAACCAATTAAAAACATGGAGAGGAGGCCCTAACAAAACATATTAAAAACTAGCACAACGTCATACTGATGCAGCATACCAGAGACTCCTACATGAAAAGTAACTGTGTGCTACCCTACCTGTCCATTACCTACAAACTGCGCAATTCTTCCATACAGGTATGTACTCTCTATCCAAACAGTGCTATGGCGCTACAAATGTCCCTATTCTCCTTAGTTTTTAGCGCATCAAACAACTCTTTAAAGTTCAGGGCAGCTAAATAATACTTGGAGTGAACTTAACAAATACAATCTGTCTAGGATCTTCTTTCAGAATTCCACTTATAAATCTTCTAGAGACCTCATAGGTGGAATAACAATGTTCAGGGATGATAAAATATACAATATCCCCCTTTTTTTTCTTTCCTTCGATAACTCCAAAGGAATCACAGCCCTTCTGAATCACCGGTGGAGGGTGTAAAATTTATACAACAGAAAGAGAGAAAAGGGTGCAGATCCCTCCTAAGAGCAAATCTGTATAAAGGGTTTTTAGAACCCCCCCCCATCTTATCATGTTTGTATTTTAAATATCACGTGGCTGCACACCGCATTAAATATATTGTGGGCAACGCCGTGTCCACTTTGCTAGTTTTTTAATAAAATTTCTCAGTAGTGGGAGTAGCCTTGTTTTAATCTGGGACATAAACCCTAGAAAATAAATAAATAAATAAAAAAAAAAATATATATATATATATATATATATATATATATATATATATATATATATATATATATATATATATATATATATATATATATATATTTTTTTTTTTTTTTTTTTTTTTTTTTTTTTTTCATCTTAAGTATTACTATCCCTTTTAACTTTAGAACGATGCAAAAGTAAGCGTTTTTAAACAGCGCAAAGTGTTTCTTATAATCTAAATAAGACTCTGCAGTATACTTGTGTTTAGACATTACAATCACTTTAAATGTCCATCTTGACTGTATGATCATACAGATGATTATATAGTATTGAAAAACAATATTATTACAGAGTGCCACACACAGCAGCATTTATAGCAGTGATTCCCAACCTTTTTGAAGTTGACGTGTAGTTGAAAAATCCAACTTTCTATGAGACATTTGTGCATTAAATCCAAAAAAAAAAAACATACATGACAATATTTGGTTTGTTGTGATGCACAACCCTCTGCTCCTTTAAAGGGTTAATGTAATACATTGTGATGCAATGTGTTGCATACCTCTCTGATCCATAAACGGTTAAGCTTGGTTCTGTGACGTGTTGTGACGTGCCTGTTGGGAAACACTGCAGCAGAGAATGTTAGTCTGTAGTCCAGAGTTTGATATGAATAACCAACTTAGTTTGGGTATGGAGCAGGAAAGGCGTATGAGTATGTAAGGTATAAATGTTATATTGGGACTTCATTTCTCTTAAATACTTTGGCGAAAATAAACAGTGTAACTTATATTTGGGACTCGCCTGAACAACATGACTCTTGATATTGTATCACAGATGGATCCGGGAGCTGTGATCTTTCCCCAACCTTGTAAGGAGGAGGAGATTCCTACAGACATCAGCACAGGTGAGACATAAACACTAAGTAATGATACTGTGTCACTACTGATCTCGCAAAATCATTCTTTATCCAATATTATTGGCATTTTTCAGAAGTATCTAAATTAAGAAAAATAAGAGCTCAAGAGAGAGTGCAGTGTCCACTCGGACAACTGTTCACCACTTTAAAGGGATAGTAATACTTAAAATGTAAAAAAAAAAAAAAAAAGTTGTTGGGTTTATCCCCCTGAGTAAAACAAGAGTACTCCCACTCCTGAAAGGTGTTTCATTCAAAAGTTATTAATTTTCAAAGTTGAATTTTTTAGGTGCAATATCACAGTGGCCTGTGGACAGCTCTGGTCCCGGGACCATAAATCTCCATAGGACGGTGTAGCAACAGCGCCACTGTCCAATTTCAGGCCACTGTGATATTGCACCTAAAAAATTCAACTTTGAAAATGAATAACTTTTGAATGAAACACCTTTCAGGAGTGGGAGTACTCTTGTTTTACTCAGGGGGATAAACCCTACAACATATTTTTTTTACATTTTAAGTATTACTGTCCCTTTAAAGAGTTCTTCATAACTGTGTAACTCAAAAGCTGCTCCTTGTTACGGCAGATGAATGTTTAGTCTCTTACCATACAGTGTATTGTGCCTAGAATTAAATGACTATCCTACCAAAAAGTATGGTCTGTTCTAAAGGAACTGGTAGCCAGTGAGCTATACAGGGGACACCTCTGTTAAGTGAATCAGGGGTTTTGGGGCTTTTCTTCACAGTTGTCATGACTGGGAGTGACATACAAGCCGGTATTACCACACAGTGCTCTTCCCAATGCCTAGGGTATTACAGAACTCGTTCATGACCATATATACCCTGTATCCATTCTATTTCACATGGGTGCAACTTAACAATTGATACAGTCACATCAAAATAATATAAAAATAAATCAAATATTATTAAAAAAGTATACACTTTGGTTATAAAAGTACCATATATGCACACACAGATTGTAAAACACTTAAAGTATTTGATTATTCAGTTAAATATGTCAATACACTAAATAAAACAGAAGGAACATTGTAAATGTGTTATAAAAATGAAGAAATTTAATCAGAATAAAGAATATTGAGTACTAGTAATAATCATTAATCAAAATATAAATAGATTGATTATACTGGAAGTAGAAATAAATATAATAAGTACCCCATAAATAATACATCCCAAGGTTGAAGCACATTTACAAAAACTTCAACAAAAGGTTGTTACTAATATATGTATATAAACAAGGCTGGCTTTCCCAACTCAAAAATAAATAAAATAAAAGCTATATTAAAAAAAAAAGTATGAATATAAAAATAAATATATTGAAATTGTAAAAAGATGTGTAAGGGATTTTTTTTTTTTTTTGTTGATCTCTTGGTTAGTTGGGGGTTAATTCTCTGCAGTTTTGGCCGGCAACAGCAGAGGGGGCAGGCTATGCTAGCTTACGTAGTGTTTATGAGAGACAGGTAGTGATGTCTCCATTATTCAGCCTTCAGTAACCAAGCACATACGCATGCGCAGTGTTAGACATCCAAAGGCGAAGTCTGTATTTCACCCTTTACTCAACACAACAGAGCTCAGAGCCATTTTGGAGACTTAGGGAGTGTGTACCTGGTCTCATGTCTGAGAGGTAGAGATTGTACCTCATTCAAATCTGTGTGTTGCTGTTTAGCCATTTTGGACATCAAGTGTGTGTGGCTGTTCACCTGTGTAACGATACTACGGAGTTTCGTGTAGCTAAGTATCTTTTAAGTTCTTTTTTTTTGTTTTGTTTTTTTAAAGTTCTCTTTTTATATCCCAGAGTTGATATGTCTCTCATATGTCTGTGAACTCTGGCAGAAAGTTCTCTTTTCTTTTTATATCCCGGAGTTGGTATGCTTTCATATTGATGTGGACTCTGGCAGGATGTTTATTTCATAACCTGTTTAATTATTGCATGTTTTAATAAACTGTAGTTTATAGTTTTCACTGCAGTGTGTGTCTTTATCTTTATTCTGAAATTCCAGACCTCTAATTGTAACAAGATGTATTTCTTAAAATATCCCACTAAAAAGAAAATATGTATAGAAATAGTCCAAGGGCTATATAGAATCTAATAAAAATATACTGTAAAATCTGGGGTATAATACGCACAATTTTACCCCACTTCACCTTATGTGAAGTGTGGGGGGGGGTGAGTATTTTACATGAGGTGTTTTTTTTTTTTTTTTTTTGTTTTTTTTTTTTTTTTTTCTTAAAGGGCAAAAAAAAAATAGGGCTGGCAGATATCTTCTATCCCTCCCCCGGCGCCATCAGCTTTCAAGATAAGGCTTACTTTGTTCCTCTAAAGCCAATGGAAGAGAAGGCAAAATACAAACTTCATCTATGTAAACCTTTCCTGCGGGCGGCATGCTTGCTGTCAGGACCTTTCACCTCCAGCCAATGGTAATGCCCTGTGAGGAGCTCAAGGTCCTCCCAGGGCAATACTATAGGCGGAAGGTCCTGACAGCCCATTGAAGGAAGCGTGCGGCAAATGCAAGCATGCCACCCGCAGGGAAGATTTACATAGATAAAGTTTGTATTTTGCCTTCTCTTCTATAGGTTTCAGTGGGGACTTCAGTGGAACAAAGTAAGCCTTAGTTTGAGAGCATTAGCGCCGGTGGAGGGAAGGTATCTGCCAGCCATGAAAAAATTTTTAGTAAGGGGGAAAACAAGGGTGTGTATTATACATAGGCACTCTTGTTTTCCCCTAAATCTTGGGTATAATATACACCTGCGTATTATACCTGAGATTTTACAGTATGTTTATTTAAAATCCCAATAAACTTAATCAATAACAAATCTACATCAGGTGCATACATATATCCATAAAAAGACTTATTCTATCTTCCTCACTGTTTGTATCTCTTACATATATATGTTCTCCAGCATTCTTAAGACGCCAGCATATCTGAGGTAATATTCCCAAAGTGACAGCCAACAACACACACTACCTGCACACTCCAGTGTTTTTTCACTTATTATTTAAAGCGGAACTTTCACGTTCTAAGAAGTTTTTCTTTGTCGTCCAATACAGGTTACTGGTAACATTGGGTAGGCGATCCGCCCCTTTAAGTAGGCAGGAACAGTTCTAGAATTGACTGCAGGGGGTGGAGTCTATCTTCCCTCCTTGGGTGCAGCTAGCCAACCAGCTCCAGAAATATTTGTTCCTTGGTGAAGACACAGGCAAGAGAACAGTTCTGCTATAGTTTTAGAATCTTTTTTTTATTTTTCTGTTAGATATGGAATATTACCATTAGGTGGATTACCATAACTGACAATGCCCTTAGATGTGGCTAGCTCAGTAACCTGGTGCTTTTTTTGTGGACCCTAAGCCCTGAGGGGAAAATCTTGATTCCAAGTGCTTCCCCAGGAGTTACCCACTGAGGTTACTTCTTATTACATGGTAATCTGAAGACAGAAGATCTGCAGGAAAGGTGAGCTACCCTTTGAGTGCTGCAGGTCCACTTGTCCCACAGTGCCCCTCCGCACAGGGGTTATTCCTGGAGTTCTTATTGCACACTCCTGCACTCATTGGGTCTTTCTGTTATGTCTGTTAGTGTTTGGATCAACTTTATGCGATAAATTAACCCTTTAGCTGCTGATTGGTATTGTTTTGGGTGGTTATTGGCACTTTCCCTACTGGGTTCAGTGTTTTTCTGGGTCTAATTATATGTTCTAGTGCTGTTTCATGTATTATTATTTCTCAGTTCTAACTTTGAAAAATTTGAGTTTGCTCGCTTTACCGCATATATGCCATTGCTCCATTCACTTCTATGGGACTGTACAGTTTGGGACATTTCTCTGCAACCGCTCAATGTAGCAGCTTCAGATATGGCTCATTTTAATTGTCTGACCTTGCTCTATCACGGGGTTCACATTGCAAGTGTGTTGGGAGGGGCTTAGGGGGCTTCGGGCACTGTTGGGGTACTTTTTCTGGGAAAACTACATTTCCCATGAGCGCTTGCTTCGCGCACTCGTTTCTGATTGGCTCCCGTCACGGCAGCCATTTTCTGAGCTTTGCAGTACAAGTATCCTACGCAGGGCTTGGACTCTCCTTCTCTCCTCTGCAGATTAACCCTTCACTTGCCAGATAAGTATTTTAGCAGTTTCTGGGATGACATTTTAATCTTACACACTTTAAATTGGGTGATTAGGTATTCTGAATGTTGTTGACACTGTGAGAATGTCTACTTCGTTGGAGCTTGGGGCCAGGCCTAAGACTAAGGACACTGGGGTCTCTATATCCCCCATTGCACATTGCTCCTCATGTCATACAGGGTTACCTAGAGAATTCTCAGGTCATTTATACCCATCATGTTCTGATGTCCCTGAGTCTCTCCCAGGGACCTCCAGCCATGCATTAGAGCCAGTTTGGGTGCAAGAGTTCAAGGCTGCTACCAGGGACCTTTAGGTCCACATTGCACCTCTTTCCATCCCAGTTACAGGGGGTCTTTCATTCTTGGCAGGGCCCCTCTGTAGTCAGATCTTCCCTGCCCAAACCGCAAGGAGTACCTGATGTTTCAGATTCCTCTGAAGAGGAACTATTGGTAGATTCCGATATTGAGGAATGTTCTGCTGTGGACTCCTCTCAGTTTTTTGGGGACCCCTTTGAGGCTGATTCTGAACCCTCGGCTGAGGGCCTGATCAGAGCCGTTTTAAATACACTAAACATTCCCTCAGTTCAGGAGGTCTCTTCAGATCCCTCTGATGTGTTCCAGGAGACTATAAAGCCCATGCTTGTTTTCCACCTAATCCCACTCTTGACCGCCTAGTGGCTGATGAGTGGAAATCTCTGGACGTAAACTGTTGAAGGATCTCAATTCATTTGTGACCCGGACTCATTATCACCAGGAGTCTCTACTCACAGTGATTGCTGCCATGTCCCCAGGGGAATTCCTTGCTTCTCTGGATCTTCAGGACGCTACTTACACATTGCCATTCATCCAGAGAACCAGCAGTACCTCCGGTTGCGACAGAGGACATTTTCAGTTCTCAGCCCTTCCATTTGGTCTGATGACGGCTCCTCAGGTCTTCAACCGTGTCCTGGGTGCCTTGATATCCGTCATCCACCGGAACAGCATCAGAGTTAATCCATACATGGACGACTTGCTTCTGAAAGCCCCCTCTGCGGAACTCTGTCATCAGCAAGTTCAGAACTGCATTCAGGCTCTCACCCGTCATGGGTGGATCATCAACTTGAACAAGTCATATCTTTTCCCATCCCAGCGTCTGGTCTTCCTGGGCCTTCTCTTTGACAGAGCATGGTGTTCCTCACAGACGAGGTGGCTCACCAGATCGCCCACAGGGTTTCAGCGTTTTTCTCAGGATCCAGTTCCAGTCCAGAAGCTATCATCTCTGGTGGGGAAATTCAAATCCACCATAGAAGCGGTTCCGTTTGCCATGGCGCACACCAGGAAGCTCAGAGGTTCGTGATCCAGGTATGCAAGGGTCAACATGATCTTCGGAAGTCATTTGTTTCCCTTCCTCTTCATGTGGAACTGAGCTTGTCATGGTGGCTCAACCTTTCCAACCTGCAGAAGGGCAAGTCCTTTCTGGTGACCTTTTGGACCAAGGTGACGACGGACGCCAGCCCTCCGGCTGGGGTGCAGTCCTGTGTCGCCTGAGCACCCAGGGTCGGTGGTCTCCGGAGGAGTCTCTCCGTCCGATCAACATTTTGGAGCTTCGAGCGATATTTCATGCCCTGCGACATTGGACATCTCAGCTAGAGGACTGTCCGGTCAGAGTGGAGTCCGGGACAGGGACCTGTCTCAGGACTTTGATCTACCTGCAGTCCTGGCCTTTTTGCAGGACATGTGGATAAGGGCCTCAGTTTGAGTTCCCTTAAGGTGCAGACTTCTGCCCGCTCTGTTTTCTTTCAGAGACACATTGCCATCCTTCCTGATGTCAAGGTTTTCTTCCAGGGCATTGCTCATACGCATCCTGTTTTCAAGTCTCCCACTCCTCAGTGGGACCTTAATTTGGTTTTGGGCATCCTTCAGCCCCTCCCTTTGAGTCTTTGGCTACTATTCCTCTATGCCTGTTGATGTGGGAAATGGCTTTTCTCCTGGCGGTTGTGTCAGTTTGACGTGTCGCGGAGTTACATGCTTTGTCCTGTAAGCCACCATTTTTGGTGTTTCACAAGGACAAGGCGGTGCTTCGCACCTCTCAGGAGGTCCTTCCCAAGGTGGTTTCGGAGTTCCACATCAATCAGGAGATTGTGGTGCCCTCTTTCTGCCCTGACCCCTCCTCTGACAAGGAGAGGGATCTCCACTTGTTAGACGTGGTGCGTTGTCTCAAGTTTTGTGTGCATCGCACTGAGTTCATCAGGCTATATGATGCTGTGTTTGTCATTTCTGAGGGTCCCAGGGCAGGAAGACCCTCATCCAAAGTGACTGTTGCTTCTTGGATCAAGTCCACTATTTGCCAGGCTTATGAGCTGAGGAAGAAGCCTGTCCCCTTCAGGGTCACAGCTCATTCTACTCATTCTATTGGGGCCTCTTGGGCTTGCAAGAATCAGGCCTCTGCTGATCAGTTATGCAAGGCGGCCACTTGGTCGTCTGTGCACACTTTTTCAAAGCACTACCGTGTGGATGTGTTTGCATCGGCTGATGCCAGCTTTGGGAGGAAGATCTTGGAGGCAGTCTTGCCTGTCTAAGATCTACTTGGTTCTTTGGTGCTTCCCTCACTTTTGAGCCCTGTTGGCTCTAGTTCAGTGTGCTGTGTAAGAGTTACCTGGGGTGTTGTTACCCCTGTTCAGTGTCCGTTGACACTTCATTGTTGTTGGGCTATCTCTGATCTGATGGTTCATATCTGCACTGGTGACTTTGGGGGCCTTGCGCCTGGTCCTTTCCTTACTTCCCGCCTTTGGGAAACTCAGTGGTTGGACATCCCAAAGTTACCAGTAACATGTATTGAACGACGGAGAAAAGAGGTTTTTTTTCTTACCTGTTAAATCCTTTTCTCTTAGTCCATACAGGTTACTGGTCTCCCACCCTGTCAAGGGACCATGCTTGGCTCTCCTGTGGCAGACCGTGGGGGTCCTTCGGGGTCATGCTCACAGAAGTCTTCTTTCCCTTCTACTATCTAGTCAGTAGTTGGTGTCTCAAATCTTTCTGGAGCTGGTTGGCTAGCTGCAGCCAAGGAGGGAAGGTAGGCTGCACCCCCTGCAATCAATTCTAGAATTGTTCCTACCTACTTAAAGGGATGGATCACCTACCCAAAGTTACCAGTAACCTGTATGGACTAGAGAAAAGGATTTAACAGGTAAGACTAAAATCCTATTTTTGACAATCATTTTCTTTAAATTTGGGTGTTGTCTGTATGATATAAGTGGTGGATCTGGAAAAATGACTTTTAATCTATCATCTTTATGGAGGGTTGGTTTTAAGACTTTTGTAATACTCCTTAGGGCTTCCAAATGGGAATCAAATGTGACCACAAGTGGTACCCTGTTATTCTCCGCTCATGGTCTGTATTCAATGAGTGTCTCTCTGGGTATTTGGCTGGCTCGGTGTATCTGATTGTCTTGGGTGATATCACTGATTCCTGAATCCCATCCTTATTGAATGGAGATGCTGGTTCCTGTCTGAATTGTCTGTGCAGATCTTATACCTTGGCTATAGATGATGGCATGTTTGAGGTGAAAACTTCATATCTAAGTTATGAGGGTCTGTCAGTGGATAGGGATGTCTGTATGTTTTAGTCCTTGATATAGATCATGGTATCAAGAAAATGTGTTCCACAGAGTAGTTCAGAGTGAGGTTAATGGTTGGGTGGAATTGGTTAAATCTAGCATGGAATTGTGTATGGTCCTGTTAACAGGATTTTTAGTTACTGCCCTTCCATTTGGTCCAGCATTCGCACCGAGGGTCTTCACATAGGTCATGTCTGACTTGGCAGCTTACATCTGTGTGCGGGGGATCTCTTTGAACACCTACCTCGATGACCTTTTACTGAAGGTTCCTTCATAGGTAACTTTATGCACATAGATCGGGCACTTTTGTCTGCAAGGGCCCTTCCTCCTAGTTATAGGTACTTAATCCCATGGATCCTGTGTTGTACTAGGACTAATAGAAAAGGATTTATTAGTAAGTACATAAAAATCCCTTTCTTCTGTCTATCCTGTACCATGCATACAATATAAAATCCACACTGAAGAAAAACAAATTACATGAAATATACATTACCATTTAATGAAAGTGATAGTAATGTCAAAATATAAACATACATAGGATTTAAATTTTTATAATGCATAATATCTTTTGAAATATTTTTACCTTCATGTTCTTCTTAAAAATCATGTCAGAGTCCCCCCCGCCCCTTTCCATCACATCATACAGAGTCACTGAGATCCGAAAGTCAGCTCGGTGGATTGCAGCGAGGGACAACATTGTGTCAGTATAAGGAAAAACCTGCCCCCCCCCCCCCCCCCCCCCCGACGAAGGCGGTCAGGGTTTTCCTTATACTGACACACAATATTGTCCCTTGTTGTGATCCGTCCCATCAGTCAACCAGCTTTCGGATCTCCGAGAACTGTGCATGACGTGATGGAAAGGGGCGGGAGAGGGAGCTTTTGACTCTATTTTAAGAAGAATATGAAGGTAAAGAGATTTTGAAAGATACTGTGCATTATAAAAAAATAAATTAAACAATCCTATATAGATTTATCACATTACTATCTCTTTAAAGGGCAACTAACAATTGATGGTTGCCCCATTGGTGGGTCTGTTTCACTTGTAGAATATCTGCTAAGGAACCTAAAGCTAAATTGTGAGCTCTGGTAAATCAGCAGGAAAGTAGAGTGTGGGTATGAAAAGTGTCTTCTGGTGCTCCCCATTGGTTCCCTGTGGACTCCAAACTACCAGTCACACATTGCAGACTGATGTGGACAAGTTTTCTAGTGTAACCCCAGCAGTTTATCTGGCTGCACTTGTAATTTGTTAAGGACTTCTGCTGTGTTTTCTGATTTTCTAATAGCTGCCAGCACATTCCCAGCTTTTAGTAGTAAAACATGCTTCTCCTTTAATTGTATTATTTTCAGTGCTTTTCTTTCCAGCAAGCAACTCTGTCACTTGAACTATGAATTAAAACCTATGACATTTCACTTGCAGATGCAGAATGCATGTTGAATAACAGTTTTACCCAGAACGATGAAGGACCAAAGCTGGTTGGTGACATTTCATCCAATGAGACTCTGAGAAACTGTGACACAATGTTAGATACTGATGGAACTGTCCATAAAGAATCAAATACTACAGACTTGGAAATAGAACAGACAGGGGCAGATTACTTCCAATCTCTTATTAATATGTGCACAAAAGGGAAAAAGAAGGACCTGGGACCTGTCTCATATCAGAAAATTCACAGAGAAAAAACATTTTGGGGTTCTGAATGTGGGAAATCTTTCACTTCATCTTCAGATATTGATGCTCATCAGATAAATCACACAGGAGTTAAACCGTGTGTATCTTCTGATTGTGCAAAATGCTTTACCAAAACGTCACATCCTGTTGTACGTCAGACAGAACACACAGGAAAGAAACAATTTAAGTGTTCAGTGTGTGGGAATACTTTCAGTTCATCTTCATACCTTGTTATACATCAGAGAATTCACACAGGAGAGAAACCATTTATATGCTTCAAGTGTGGGAAAGGCTTCAGTCGATCTTCAAATCTTTTTGCACATCAGAGAAGTCACACAGGAGAAAAACCATTTAAGTGTTCTGAGTGTGAAAAATCTTTCACTCGACACACACAGCTTGTTATACACACACGAAGTCACACAGGAGAGAAGCCATTTAAGTGTAATGTATGTGGGAAATCGTTCACTTCATCTTCAAAATGTGTTTTCCACCAGAGAACTCACACAGCAGAAAAACCATATAAGTGTTCTGAGTGTGGCAAAAGTTTCATTACATCTTCAGAGTTTAATATACATCAGAGACGTCATACAGGAGAGAAACCATTCATGTGCTGTGAGTGTGGGAAAAGTTTTGCTACATCTTCAACTCTTACTAAGCATCAGAGATGTCATACAGGAGCAAAACCGTTTATATGCTCTGAGTGTGGAAGAGGTTTCAGTAATTCCTCAAATCTTTTTGCACATCAGAGAATTCACACTGGAGAAAAACCATTTAAGTGTTCTGAGTGTGATAAATCTTTTGCCCGACACACACAACTTGTTACACACAAGAGAAATCACACAGGAGAGAAGCCATTTAAGTGTAATGTATGTGGGAAATCTTTCTCCCGAGATTCAAGTTATTACAATCATCAGAAAGTGCACTTGAGTAAAACGTGATCTGATTGTATAAAATGTTATCTGATAAACCAGCTTTTCTTAAAGGGATAGTAATACTTCAAAATTACTATCCCTAATATTGAAGCCCTTAAAAACTGAATTAAATGCCACCAGCGGCATCTCTCAAACCTTTATGGTTTGAGAGATAGCCGCTTTTAAACTTCGCTCTCCCCTGACGTCAGCGTTCTTGCTGCAGCAGGGAAATCCAGTCCCGGGACCGGCGGAGGCTCTTCAGCAGAGCCAGATCTCGTTATAGAAGACCAGATCCTTCACTAAAATGGTCTTCTACATGTGCTTGGTAACCAAGCACACGTAGAAGACTGTTTTTGTGAAGGATCTCGTCTTGCATAACGAGATCTCAGCTCTGCTGAAGAGCCTCCGCCGGTCCCAAGACCGGATTTCCCTGCTGCAGCAAGAACGCTGCCGTCAGGGGAGAGCGGAGTTTAAAAGCGGCTATCTCTCAAACCATAAAGGTCTGAGAGATGCCGCTGGTGGCATTTAATTCAGTTTTTAAAGGGCTTCAATATAAGGGATAGTAATTTTGAAGTATTACTATCCCTTTTAAAGGATTAGTAATGTCTTTTTAACAGTGGTTTGCAGAGTCTTCTTTATATTACAAGTAACAGATTGCGCTATGTCTAAGACTTTACTTGCGTCTAGTTCAAAAGTTATGCAGAGATAAAGATCCCCCGGCCACCCCTTTCTGGCCGCCTCCCTCTGGATCTGTAATCGGGTCGTGTGACTCGACGGCTGCAGCGAGGGACAAACTTCAGTAAGTTAAGTATAAGGAAAATCCTGGCCTCATTGACGAAAGAAGGTAGGATTTCCCTTTTAAGTAAGCAAAGGGAAATCCTACCCTCTTTCGTCAATGAGGCCAATATTTTCCTTATACTTAACTTCCTGAAGTTTTTCCCTCGCTGCAGCCGTCCTGACCAGACTGCAGCTTCTGCATGAGGCATGGAAAGGAGCGAGTGGGGGGTCTTTCTCTTCATAACTTTTGAACTACATGCAAGTAATTCTTAGACACAGCGCAATCTGTTATTTGTAATATAAAGAAGACTTGGCAAACCACTGTTGAAAAGACATTACTAACCCTTTTAAACATCAGGAGCTTAAAATGTAGAACAAAATACATTTTTGATTGTTTGTTTGTTTTTAGTATTGACTGTTTTTACTTAAATATCAGACTTCAAACAAGACAGAACCCAGTTGCTTGTGGAAATGTTTTGACCCCTGCTTGAATCTTTTTAACCCCTTCGCGTCCAGTAACGTGCCAGGACCGTCACGGCTGTCCGGCACTTAAGGACCAGTGACGGCCCTGGCACGTCACGTACTGTTTACTCACAGTGATCCTGCAGGAGCGCTGTGAGTAATAGCAGGGTCTGAAATTGATTGCTCCAAGACCGGAACAATCTCTTTCAGTCCCCCGTTCGGCGTGCCGGCACGTCAAATTTTCCTATATGGTCCTTAAAGGACCACACACCCCGTGACCGCTGGTCCTTAAGGGGGTTAAACAACTGTAAATTCCCACTAAAACTATTTGAAAATCATAATTGTGGGAGACCTTTCAAGCTCTGTGAAAATCTGCTTAAATAATGACTTCACAGAGTATTGTTTGAAAACATTTAACCCTTTAAGTGCCAGGGAGGTAATGCAACACAATGTATTGAATACTTCTCTGGAACTCAATGGGTTAAATCAAAAACAAGGTAATTCAACTACAGCACAAAACCTAAAACAAAACAAAACAAAACATTAGAACCATGATTCTCCCATCCAGACACTGGCGAACACAAAAAGGTCTGGTTTAATAGATATCCCTGGAACCATGGGGTTGTGCACCCCTCCACCAGACAGAAGGGCACTCCAAAAAAAAAGACAGGTGGGTCTTTGGAGTGGAGACTCCTTTCTTGTCGTCCAGCTCAACCCACACTTTAATTTCCCAGATTTATGTGGCCTTTCTAGCAGCAGGAGGAGCCGGGCAGCACTTCTCTTAGTTTTTTGGTCTACTTTTTTTTTATTTTTCCTTTAGATATGAAGCTGTATAATCCCCATTAGGTGGACTCCCAACACTGGCATTGGATTGCCCAGTTCACATGACCATTTCTGTGTGGAGGTTGATAAGTCTGTTCCTCATTGCTGAACTTCTCTGGGCCTCTGCTTTATCTAGATGGGAGCCTGAAGAAAGAAGAGTGTGTGTGCTTGGTCTTTGTATTATGTCCAGATGTTATTCTACTTCCAAATCTTGTACTGTATATAAGCACTTGTTTCTCATTCTTTCCTATATGTTGCACGAAGAAGAGTCCCTCACCAGTAAGTAATAAATGTATTCACCTAATCCAGTACACTAAAATAGTTTGGTGCACTCAAGAACTAGACACAGAACCTAAACAACAAAAAGGTCAACACAGCTCCTTAAAGCAATAGTTGTCCAGAAGACCACAAGCAGTCCTAAAAAGAGGCGCTCTGAAAATGGACACTAAATGTTGAAACAATTTTCTTACAAATACAAACAAAATATAATCACAAAAAATAATATAAATACATACCAATAAAATCAGTTAAAAACAACACACACACACCCCACACAGAGTGAGTAGACCCACATCCCCCAAAAAAGTATCAACGTAAATCCATTCAGTCGGCTAAACATACCAAAGCATGATATATGTCACAAATATACATAAAAGTGAAGAAATATAACTATAACCAGCTGTTAGGGAAGAATAAAGGTATAACCCTGACGAGATGGGATGCAGTAGTAGGTAGATGCCTAAGTACTCCGCCACATGTGGGATCAAAGTGCAAGTATCATGAGGAAAGAACAGACTGCTCAGAAACGCGTTGATAAAGAAATTGAATATACTCCAGTTGTTTGGTGGTTATTTCAAGGTGTTGTCCGATTGGGGCGGATTGAAGTTTCCCCTGTTGCGATTATCTGGTTTGTTAGGAAGACAAAGTGGAGATATTCACACGTGAGTAGTGAACTTGGCATGCGATTAATGTTTTTATAGTGGAATTTTGAGAGAGCGCCCCTACCTGTTTATGATAACCCTGAAAATAGATAGTATGCAATAGGAGGTAGATGCCTAAATACTCCGCTACGTGTGAGATTAAACTACAAGTGCTATACAGATATTAAGTGTAATATATAAAGAGAAAAGAATAAATAAAACAAGACTTATCCAATTATCCACAACTGCTTAAAGGGATAGTAATGTTTCATAATAAAAGCAGCTCTAATTAATCATCATAGTATTTGGACCTTGGCGCGTGTTATTTCAATTCTGTCAGAGTTGTAGTTCAAGAGTAATTCAATGACAAAGTATCCCCCTCCCGCCCCTTTTACTGATGTAACACTGCTCAGCCAGAGCAGAAGGGAGGTGCCCAGTTAGACTGCAGAGAGGGACAATCTTCAATTAAGATAAGGGAAAAACCTGAAAAGCTTGTCAATGGGGGCAGGGCTTTCATTGTTCTCATAGGAAGAAGACTGTCCCCTTCTGTAATCTGTCTGGTCTATGGACTGGATTCCACATCTGAGAAGAGATGGCTTACACTAGGTAAAAGGGGCGGGAGGGGAAACTTTGCTTGTGAATATCTCTCAAACCATAAAGATTTGAGAGATAAGACTTACATCGTTCTTCATGTTTTTTAATGCCTACAAAACAAAATAAAGATAAAACAAAGTATTACTATCCCTTTAAAGTAAAAGAACTCAGGGTAACAGGGACTGGGTCTTTCCACCTCACCTGAAAGACTGCTTTGCTGGGGGTGAATGAATGTATGCAGGATCCTTTTGTGGAAGGATAACACCAATAAAAATACACCCCGTACAACATGTGATATGATGTCAAAAAATATGGCACAATTTCCTAAGAGGTCATGGTCAAAAGGAGCAATAGGAAAATATAGACGAGTCTTCATAGCAATCGAAATAGCTCCAATTACAGAATACAAGGTTAATGATATAATCATATCTATAGATCAAAAAATAGTTGATTGTATCAAAGATGTCATGGACCCACAAAGGTCTAATTATCTAACCACGGTATGTGACTTATAAGTGCATGCACAATACCTACTGCACAACACAAGCACAACAAATACCCAAACCACAGATCCCGAGAGCAGTAATTATGCACCTACGCAAGGATGAATCAATGAGAAAGTTATATTGCCCATAATCACCATATAAGAAGAGGAGAGTCATAGTTCCCACAGCGATAGCATGTCAGTACAGAAACAGTGAAACACAGTTTAGAATGTATCCCCTTCCAAATACTAATACTAATCATGGCGACATGGTTTATATGCCATGTAATCGCACGCAAAAGAGCATTTTAAAAGGATACCTTATCCTGGTGACCCCTCAAAGGAAAGTTTGAATCTCTGGAAGAGAAGCAATCTTTCTCTGGTAAAATACAGAGAGTGCTGATATTTGGACTTTCAGAGAGTTAACCCTTAAACCCTTTTCTAGACCTGATTCTAGAAAAGATGGAAGGAAGAGGGATCTAGATATTTCGTGGCACAGGAGGAGAGATTCTCCATATTCTGTGATATATTCTAGATGACACAGGTTTACAAGCCCTGAGCATGGTTTGAATCACAGGGGAACTGAAGCCTTTGTCCCTAAGAATTTGGGTCTCAAGTTCTACGCCGTCAAAGCGAGATTGTGTAAGTTGTGGTGGGGAATTGGAACTTTAGAGATGAGGTCTAGAATCTGATGTAGACACTTTGGCTCTGTCCATGACATGGTTGAGATGGTGAAACAAAGAACTCCTGGGCCTGAATGGTGCTATGAGGATGGTGTGCACCATCTCCTCTTTTATTTTTTATTTTGTTGGTAGTTTTCTTTTTCTTCTTGATGCCATCATGTCTGTGTCTAGAACTCCCCATCGGTAAGTTATCTGAAGGAATATTTCTTGGTTTAGTTCCCATTCTCCTGGGTCTATGGTCTGACAGCTGAGGTAATCTGCCTCCCAATTCTCCACTCCTGAAATGTAAATGGCTGATAAAGCTGGAACATGGTTCTCTGCCCAGAGAAGAATTCTCTGTACTTCTATCCATCTTGAAATGTTTAATGTAAACAATATTACTTGAATTTAAATGGTGAAAGAAAGTCATGGGAGCACTGTAGTCGAATTTTCAAGGGGGATGGGTTAAAATGTTTAATGTGATCAATATTAGTTGAATTAAAGTGGTGAAAGAAAGCACTGCAAGTTGACTTTTAAAAAGGGGGGTTAATATTTCGAAGGGGGGTGATCTATGTTGGATTTTGATGATGTTGGGAACACATCTAACACTGAACTTTTTTTTTAGGCGGTAGTGGAATAAAAGCAGACAGCTCCAGTTTTGTTACTAATCTGAAATGTTCTGTCTACGCCAGTTTTGTTTTACTGTGGTTCTGCAATAGAATACCGACGTAACACATGTCTGCAAAATTCACATTGCTTGTTTTTCTTGTAACACCGGTTTTAGCGCTGGTAATAGAATTGAGCCCCCCCAAAATTTTCCCAGACACATAGCTGCACAGAGTGCAAGGACTCCATCTTAAAGAGCGCAGTCTCCACAAAAGAGTTGAGGTCCAAGAGAGGGTGACTGCCACTGTCCCTCTTGGCCACCATGAACAGGTTTGAATAAAATATTCAAATAAATTCCGGCACTTTCCCCAGTGAGTTTATAGACAAGAAAAAATATTCTTAATTCCTTTTTCTCAATAAAATGTATCTTTATTTAAATATTCTCTTAGATCATGCGTCCATAATCCAAGTAAATCAATGGCGTATATCATAATATTAATAATATTGGAATTTATAGCAACTTCATTATAACCAAATAATGTTAGTGAAGTTTACTCTTCCAATATATAATCTGAATGGTCACTAATGACATCAATCCTTAAGATCTATCCAAAATTATACATATAGTTCAAATAGAAATCTTCCTACTATTGTTAAAAATCACCTTGACCATATCTATTGTTAAAAAACACCCCAATTGGGTCTTCCCTCTATACATCCACCTGTCTGAACCGCGACAATATGCAGTACGTGCCGACAACCGGAGGAAGGAAGAAATAATTTAAAGGGGAACTACCAACCCGCAAAAACTTTACATTAATTAAGTCTTCATCTGACGACTAGCTGCTTAGTAGCGCTAGTTGCCAGAAATATTACCTGGTTTCAAAGATTTTCGAGTTTTTCAGAGGCTGACAGTAGCAGGAAGCACGGACATCTTGTCATAGTGACGTCCGTTCCCCTGCACTGTCAGTCCCTTTTGGAGCTGGCGTAATCCGAAACCGTCCTTATACCCTGCCGGATGGACATAAGTTGCTTGGCAGCCAAGGTGGAGTGGCCCAGTATATCAGTATACCCTTTTAAAGGATGCCACAAACTGCATCTCCCAAAGGGGATTAGCCCATGCCAAGGCTCTGTCAGAGAGTAAGGAAATCACAAGGCCCAGCTTACTCCTGAAACCTCTGCACTGGTTAGGGTCGCCCTCATAATGCTGGGGAATCAGGGCAGACACAGACATGCCTCTCGCAACACTGGAATCACCATTGACAGCAGGAGCAGGGGCAGCAACAGCTATAGGGAGAGATTGCGCCGGGGGCTGCTGCGGCAGTAGAGCCAGATGCACAATATGGAGTCTGGAGGGCTATCGCAAACTGGTCCATGCGTTGGTCTACCTGGTCCAGCCTGGAAAAAACTTTCGGTGGATTGCCTGCACCTTCTGTGTTCATGGCCCTCGTGTACTGTTAGGGACCAGGAACCAGATAGACACAAAAATGTAAAATGCAAAACACCTTTATTAAAATAACAAAAGCAAACAAAGCAAAATCGTGATCCAGAAACGTAAATCCGGGTTCAGGAACCAAGACAGGTACTCAGCCAAGCCGGGGGTCAGGAATACAGAGATCAGCGCTGTCCGGAACAAGCCAGTAGTCAGGAGCCAGAAGAGAGGTCAGAGGAAGCCAGGTCATGCACAGATAATCAGCAACTCAGGAGAACGCGATTGCAGCCAGAATCAGTAGCCAGAAGGGCAATCAGGAAGTGAACCAAGCTGCTTTAAAGGGATAGTAATACTTCGTTTTAACTTTATTTTATTTTGTAGGCATTAAAAAAACATGAAGAATGATATAAGTCTTATCTCTCAAACCTTTATGGTTTATGAGATATTCACAAGCAAAGTTTCCCCTCCCGCCCCTTTTACTGATGTCACACTCTTCAGCCTGAGCAGAAGGGAGGTGCCCAGGTAGACTGCAGAGAGGGACAATCTTCAATTAAGATAATGGAAAAACCTGAAAAGCTTGTCAAGGGGGGCAGGGATTCCATTGTTTTCATAGGAATAAGAGTGTCCCCTTCTGTTATCTGTCCAGTCTATGGACTGCATTCCACATCTGAGAAGAGATTGTTTACAGTAGGTGAATATCTCATAAACCATAAAGGTTTGAGAGATAAGACTTATATCATTCTTCGTGTTTTTTTAACACCTACAAAATAAAATAAAGTTCAAACGAAGTATTACTATCCCTTTAAATACCCTGGGAGGGTTGGCTGATAACAGTCAGGTGAATAATCACAGAGAGGTCAGCTGACTCAGGACAGGGAAGGCAGCAGCAATGGATAGCAGTGCTCTAGATTAGCTCATACAGAAGAATCAAACAGCAGAGTTAGAGCAGCTCAGCCAAACCTTAACAAGAGTACAATATGCACATGAGTTGGAAGACAGAGTATAGTGGATGACTAATTAGCTGCAAGCCATGCACCTAAATGGAAGCAATTATATTCCTAAATAGAAAGAGCTGTGCACCTAAATAAAACCATACTACATACCTGTGTAGAATCACAGAGTAGAATGGATGGCCAATTAAGGGCCAGATGTATAGGGTTAGTAAAAAGATGGAGCTACCGATCAACACAACAGGCCTTAATCAGAGAGATCCTTCACTACTGACCTGTGTGGTGGCCTTGAGGACTGAACTTGGACAGACCTCATGTGCAGGATCCTGTCAAGTTCCTCAATCTATGCAACACAATGCATAGGAGACCATCATGACACTCAGAGATTCACGTCAATGGCATCATCTTGCATTCATTATGTTATTGCTAATATTACTAATCACACCATGTTATTTCCCCACACAGCATACAGGCCTGCAGCACAGCAGGAGGCCATGGAGGAGGAGGCTGCAGACTCATCACCCAGTGAGTTCCCACTTATGGAGCAAGACGAGGGGACCCGCAGGTGGTCGCCATCCCCAGCAGCTCCACTATCCCCACCAGCTGCACCGGCTCCACCAGCTGCACAGGAACACTGGCATCCACCCACCCTCTATAGCGAGTGGATGCATCAGGAGAGGTGGATGCAGCCGTCCACCTCTGCACATTAATACATGGCACCACCACCACCAGGAAGGCACTGGTTGCCTGGAACAGTGCCCACACCTCAGTATGGGACACACGGTACTGCGAGCAGAAAACAGCTGCCGTCCTAGATGGCTCCCCAGCACGCCCCCAGGTATGACCCAAGGTGGGAGGGTCTCAGCTACCGGTGGCCACGGTATGACCCGTAGCCACTGGATTATGAACATTTGGGTAAGATTGAGGAGCCCCAACGTCCCCTACAACAGGAGGACTTCACATCACCACCACATCCACAACAGGTGGGCCAAACATCCGTGGCTAGCTCGGATGTGGTGGGGATACAGCCATCATCTGGCACGGCATCTGCTGGGACACAGAAGCAGCAGCCTCCCCACCAGCACCAGCAGCCTCCTCACCACCAGCAGCAACCTCACCATTACAACAGGAGGAGGATATAGGTGAGGCAGCATCACCAGGCACATCCTTCTCCAGCAGTGTACGCAGCATGGGGATGGAGGGGGAGTGCCTGGTCATCCAGAGGACTAACAGATAACTCAGGAGGTTGCAACGGGATTCCCTGAGGAACACAGGCACCCTTCATGCCCTGGAGTGTCAGAGACTTTGTCCTGGTGGAGCATAGAGGGTTAACTCTAATAGTAAAAGTTCCTGGAAATTCTGTTTAAAATGTGTTCAAATTACCGCCTGTTAAAATAATGGGCCTCAATGAGGGAGAAATAACTGAGTGACAGTAAAGGCCAATTGATGTTAAATTGTAGATGAGAAGTCAAGAGATGAACATTGACACCCTATGGGAAAACCTAGCAAAATGACTGGTTTATGGGGTCTCTGATAAACTCCATGACCTCTCTTAACTTTGACATATGCCATATTATGTGTCACATATAGCATAATGGCGCCATCTGCAGCCTTTATAGTGTCAAATACTCATAACTGGTATTGGTCTTATATGATTAGCATAATATATATGTATCCAATCAGGTCTGACTGATGATGTCACAGTCTAATGAGATGGATCTCTGTCCAATCATTGGGAGTAGGTGGGGATTACTAATAAGGCAAAATTGCCTAATATAACTAGCCAAGAGAGGATAATTGGGGGCTTTTGGTTCCTGAAAAAAAGAAGGCTGAGGTTCCTAGTTGAAAAGACAACACCTGCTCCTGCCACCTCACAGAGAAAGACAAAGACATTTTGATTGGTAACTATATCATTTATTCATCTAGATTCATTTAATCCAGAATTTCATAATTTTTCTTCTGTTTGAAGAAACTTATTGTCTTATAATTGTCTTGAGTGGACTGGCCAACCATTTAGGATCAGTTATAATATGCTATATTTAGCTCTAAATGTCTGGAATTAACAGAATCTATATATAATTATTGGGAAATTTGTTATATTTTGCCAATCAGTGTAATACAGTATATAGCGTGGGTTATATATATTAGCTAATGTAAGTCTTGGTATTCCTAGAGTAATATTTTGTGGTTGTGGGAAGATTATAATAGTTAATATTTGATATAGGAAATTCTTTGAATCCAGTTATTAACCCTTTAACCTCTCTTTGTCTGTTGTTAGTGGTGTTTTCTTTGGAATTCTCTGTGTATGTGCTAGGCTTGTCTTTTGTAAATTGGAAGTATTCACTTCCAATAGACAAAAGAAACTTCTGGGTGTGGCACCTATTTTAAATCAGTGAATTAACCCTTGGAGTGCCTATAGGTTTTATATATGTTGCTATAGTCAAATTTATGATATATGTGCATGAAGTTGGTATACTTTCTAGACATATGTTATTGGATTAATTCTAATTAGATTCTTGGCATAATCTTTCATTGACTATATTAATTGCAATATATATAATTGAAGGTATGCAATATTTGAAATCAGTAGATAATTAAATTATAGTGATTTAAATCTGGGATTATATCTGGGATTCTATTCCAGTTATTCCCTAAATTTGATTGTTATTGATATATGATACAAGGAATTGTTAGAGGAATTATTTCATTCATCTCACAATATCCCTTACATCATAATTAGCATAGTCTATTAGACTTGTGCACGGGCAAAATTTTCGGTAAAATTCGAATTCGGACGATTTTTTTTTTCTAATTCGGATGATCCTAATTTCGGACCGGGCCTATTCGATTCGGACAAAATTCTGATCCATTCCGAATTATTCGGCCGAATTTAACATGGGTTAAATTATAGCAGTGCGCCTCCGTGCACGCTGCTATCATTATTTGTAGACAGGGTGTGCATTTAGAAAAAGATCCATCCCAAAAACGGACATTGTCGTACGTTGAAAGTCTGTGCATGTCACCTCTACTCTAGCATGGGATGCCAGTCACAATGCAAACGTCGAACATCGAAAACCCATGCCTGTCATTCAATTTAGCACGTTCGAACATCGAAACCCCATGCCTGTCCTTCAATATAGCATATGTTCGAACATCGAAACCTCATGCCTGTCATTCAATTTAGCATATGCTCGACATCGAAAACCCATGCCTGTCACATCCTACTCAACATAAGTGGTCGACTCGAACATGGACAAACTACATGTCACATTCTATATTAGTACATGGGTAAAGATTAAGGTTTCATTTTCTGGTACCAGCCTCCTACCCTACTGTCCCTCTTTAGTACCCAAATTCCTCTCTCTCGTTTTCCTATGCTGATTTCCCCTCATATCAGATAACTCTATGTGTATATACATTGTAGAGTTTCATACTACATCAAGAATAAACATCAATGATTGTAATGTGATAGATGTAATGTGTTAAAAAGAAAAATTGAGACATTCTGTTGTGAACAAACTGCAACACAGGAGAGAAATAAAAAAAAAAATGCTTGACATCTATACTGAAGAGGGGTCCACAGCATTGTCTTAGTATAGCAATATCACCGTTTTCCGTGAGTGTGCAATACAGGGCTCTACGGTAATTGCTGGGCATTTCCCAATGTCATAATCAGGGGATGATGGGAGTTGTATTCTAACTAGTGTTAGGAAACACATAAGTGATGCACATTCATCTCCCACCTAGAAATTATTTACACACGAGGCAACTCCCCCAAGTAATACCTAGCCCCTTTCCAAGTGAAAGGACTTCCAGAAAGGCTTCAGATCTCTTAGTGACTCACCTGTTATTGCCAGTCAGTGGGACCCGGAGAGTAGGAGGGGGTGATGCTATGGCTGCACGGCACGGTGCTCTTAGTTGGTCACTTGTCGCAATGTTGAAGCTCAGCCCAGCCAGCACCTTCTGGGTGGAGACACCTCACAGCAATCCTGTTCAGGACACATCATGCACTGCTGTGCACTCATACTAGGGATCCCAAATGTTTAGACTCATTTTGTACAGGGGGCACCCTCCTGTATTTGTAAAACCTCTCTAGCAAATCTGGGACAGTAGACCTATTTACTCAAGTCTTGACTTTAGGTGGGCGATAAACAATACAAAATAGGCATAATGTTTCACTATCACATAATTCACGTCACTGAAGCAGCCAGCAGGCATCGCCACTGAGTGAGCATAGGGCTGCCCGGCTGCTAACAGTCACACTGATGGGACACCCTGCAACACAGAAATGGCGGAAGAGCACAAAATAAACATGCTATGGGACGGCAAATTGCCGCCCCTGTCAAAGTGCCGCCTGAGTCCATGGACCCACTGGGACCCATGTAAGGGCCGGCCCTGTATTCGAACAAATACCTAATATTTTTTTAGATTTTGCACAGGAACAAATATTACTTGCTCTTGCAGTGGCAATAACTGGAACTAATGCTGGCTGCCTACCTATGCCTAGCCTAATGCTACCTGCCTGCCTACACAACAACTGTACACTCTCTAATCTCTTCTCTCTCTGAGCTCCAACAACCCAATGAGGAAATGCAGGCTGTCTGTGTGACTGTGTCATTAGTCCAACCCCCATCATGAAACGAAGAAGGCTATTCGAATACAGACAAAAGAGGGAAGTAGTGCATGAAACGGAGAATGGAATTGGACTAGAGACATGGAGGGAAAATTATGGAGGGAAAGTAATTGAGCGCGCACAGGAAGTACAAAAAAGTCCTGGTCAAAAGTAGTCAAAACTTTTGGAAATGTGTCGATTGCCGAAAGTTTTGAATAATTTCGGACCTGGGCTGTTCGGAGTCGGATCATTTTTTCTGAATGACCCTTGAGTTTCGGATTGGCCGAATGTCTTCGAATGACCCCATTTTCGACGAAATCCGAATGAATTCGCACATGTCTATAGTCTATACAGTTTTGGGCAGGAGATATTCATATACATTGCTGTATTATATTAATTGTAAGAATCAATTAACCTTTTCTGTGCTAATGAGTGCAATTATTGTTATTTTATACCTTTGAATTTACCTATGTGTGGCTAACCCTTTCACCACTGGTAATCCTCATGGTTATAAGTGTGGTTTGATTTTCTATGTACCTATTATAATTGATAATCACTCATATATTTCATTGTTGCAGATACTTGTCATATATAGTATATTGTATTTAATAAAATATATATATTTTCGCACAAATATGAGGGATTATTATTATGATTATCAATTCTTTGCTGTGAAGTAGCGTGTCAATACATATTAAAGTATAAAGTTCTCAAATTATTTTATATTGTCATTTGCCTATTTAAGTGAAGAAATCCAACTGAGTGGTTCTCTTGTTTTAACCCTTTGGATACCTTCATATAAATAGTCAGACAGGAGGCACAACACACGGTGCTGACTGCTGAGCTGGCATGATGGATATGATGGGGCAGCTGCTGGTGGAACTCAGGGAACTGAACCAAAGGGAAAACCTGCGAATGGAGAGGGAGTAGCAGTCTACAGAGGAGACCACTGCAACCACTTCTCCCTCCAGTGTGACCCCCTGCACCAACAGCAAGAGTTACAAGGGTGACCAGGCAGTCAACCAGGGCATCCACTTCTGGCATCCAGTCCAAAGTCCCCCACAAGAAATTAAATAAAGAGCCTAACTTGTTATTTCTCCCAAAAAAAATAAAAAAGCACTTCTGCATATTAATCCTGTCTGAGAAGGTTTGTGGTTACTGATTGATTAAGCGGCAAGGATGTCTTCAATGCATTGCAAAGCAATGCAGTGAACACAACTTCTGACTAGGTTACTTGGTTGTTTTAACTTGTGTTAGCACACACACCACACATAATGTTGTTCAATTCCAACTTGCAATCCACCACTGGAACCAAACAACTTTGGGGGTGTGGAAGAGGACAGTCTGGGCAATGTACATACCATGGAACTCTCCAGTTTTGCCCCAGAGACTCCGGATTTCCATACCTGGGAACTCTCTGGTTTTGCCCCGGAGGCTCCGGATTTCAGACTGAATTACCAGGTCTCCGGGGCAGTGTGTGAATCACCGGGTGGGCAGAGTTTAAATAGAAACTCTGCCCACTTGTGCTCTGTCCCGCCTGGTTCCTCCCACTCCCAGCCCTCTTAGATACATTTTGCATGTTTTTGTCCCACCCCAGCGACTAAGCTCCGCCCCTTTTATGACGCAAATCGTGTCATTTTCCTCCCAGGTCGGCACTGACAGGGTTACCCTCCGGGTAGCCCTGTTTCAAAAGTTCCCAGGTATGGCAATGTAGGAGTAGAAGGTGTGTGTAGGGTTGCCACCCAGCTGGTATTTTACTGGCAGGCTGGTTAAAAAAAATTGGCTTCTGTCCAATGTTAAGTCTATGGAGGGAATACCATGGCCTGTATTTTTTTGAGGAAAAGGTGGCAACCCTATGTGTGTGGAGGAGGACAGGGTGGACAGTTTGTGTAAGTGTTGGGAGGTATGGACAAATGCTTCTCAAAGCATTAGAGACCTCTGGCGCATTCACCGGGGAGTTACCAGCTCCGTTTGTTAGATCCCTATGCTTCACTTGGTTTGCCCATTCATTTCTCCACAATTACATTATATAGATAGCACAAACGGCTGATCTCTAAAAACAAGTCAGGGGATGTGGCTGTCAAAGAGTATCTGTTCCTTCTAAACAGGGACACTTCGGACAAACCGTTTACTTCTGAACATACTGCGCACCCCACTGATACTTAAAGCGTTAATCTAAAACGGTTGCCATATCCTTATGGATTTGTAAAATACATGTGTAAGTCTGTACGTATACTCGCAGTTCTTGCCTTACACGGGAACTAGCCGTCCAATACTAGCAGTAACTACATTTTTATTTTATATCAAAGGACTAATTTTCCTCAACCTAAAGTACTCAGCCCAAAGTACCAGGGAAAACGGGCGCTAAGTGATGACGTTCGCATGTTATGTCACGTGATCGCTCATATCCCGCCCCATGTTTCCCCAGAGTTCTAATCGATAACGCCCCTGATTGGCTGAAGAGAAGAAAGCGGCTGCAGGTGATCAGCCAAGAAAGGTTCGGTTCTGTCTGTGGGTAATAAGATGTCTGACAGGGACCGGGGGCAGTGATATGTATGTGTGTTTATGTACAATATAATATTTACACCAGAGCTGGGCAACCTGAGACCCTCCAGATGTTAGGACTGCAGTTCCTATGGATGATGACAGTTGTAGTCCTGAACATCTGGAGGAACTCAGGTTCTCACCTATGTTTTACAATGTACGCACATCTTATTCCTCATTCATCCTCTATAAGCACGTAAAGGAGCGCTTCTTTATCTATTAACCCTATGAGTGGCCTTCGGTGGAAGTGAGAGATCTCCCTAGGTTCCCCCCATTCTCCAAGCCTTTTATTTTTGTAGAAGGGATAGTGGAAAATTGTTCGATTAGCTCTGCTTTTCTGATAAAAAGAGTTTTGAGCAGGGCTCCTCCTTTTAGAGACAGCCCTGTAGATTCATCTAAAACTGTATTTAAAAAGAAAAAAAGTACAGACAATCCGATATTCTGTAAGTATTTGTAGATTATGTAAAGTCAAATAAAGGGTCTCTATTCTATTAATATGAGGTCTAAATTATACCTGTTTGGTAAAATTGTTTGACAAATTAGTTCCTAGGAGCCTGGCTAAAAAATGAAGGCGCCCGTTGGGATCACAGATGAGAACCTCCCCTGGGCAGCTAGCATGAATTTGTGGACAGGGTCTTGTCACCTGCTGACATTTTAACCCTTATCACAGGAAGCATGTTTTTTTTTTCCTTTCAGTTTCTCCTTACTCTAGAGCACAAGGAGAGTAACAACAGGATTTTAAAGACCTATTTCTTTTTAGAAGTTAATAATAATAAATAGGTTGATATAACTTTAACAGCTAGCATAAGTAAAATTAGTTTTGCGTGCTACATCTAGGGATTGGTGAAAGTCCAGTTTTCTCAAAAAACACCAAAATGTTTTTTCTTTCTCAGAAATTCCCGGAGATGGAAAAGCCATTAAGATTTCTGCTTTATCACTATCTCCAATGAAATTCCTGTGAGAACTAGGCAATTTCCACCTATGCGTTCTATGGTCACGCACTATCCCGCTGCAAATACTATAAAAACCTTGAACTTCCTGTTGTGCTGCAAGGTTTTAGGACTCTTTATGCATTCTGTGTGTATAGTAAGTACTTTTGGCCAGTTGTCCACACATCTGCTGCATGATGTTTCCAACCCCTTACCAGGGCCGGCGCCACCTATAGGTGAGGTATGCGCCGGCCTAGGGCGCACATGTACTGGGGGTGCGGGCATGCAGCAGAGAAGAGCTGCGCTAGCGTGCACCATGCTGGGAACCACAACACAGTTAGGTCTGTGTCACTACTCCGCTCCGTCATCGCCGTCGGTGCTTTAGCAATGCAGAGTGAGCTGGGAGTCATGATCACCCGGCGCGCTCTGCATTACTGAAGAGAAGACTGCACGGGAGCTCCAGCAGCTACAGGTATGTGATGGGGGGGCAAGTTGGAGCTGATGGGGGTTAAGTTGGAGCTGATGGGGGTTAAGTTGGAGCTGATGGGGGGCAAAGTGGAGCTGATAGGGGGCCAGTTGGAGCGATAGGGCCAAAGTGGAGCTGGTGGGCCAAAGTGGAGCTAGTGGGGGCAAGTTGGAGCTGGTGGGGGGCATCTCTTGCAGGCATCTCCAGACCAGGGGCAGACTGGCCCAGGGGGCAGAGAGAGGGCAATCATGAAAAGAGGTAACAATCATGAAAAGAGGTGGGGTATAAAGGGGTGGGACACAAGGGGCGGAGCCAAATGGGCAGCAAAATTAGGTTTTGCCTAGGGTGGCAAAAATCCTTCCACCAGCCCTGCCCTTTACCCATGACCCTAACCATTTGCTTATACAACTCAGGCACAGTTGTTTGAAAAGTAACTGCAGCTTGCAGTATGCCAGTGGAGTACAACACATGACGTCAGTTCTTTTATAACCTCTTTTTCCTTACAGATACATATATATTTGTTGTCGTGTCATCATTGCTTTCTCCTTGTTTAGTAGCAGAAGAAGGGGATGAGCGTGGAGGGACATATTCTAAATCAACATCATCAATAAATAGGTCAGCAGGTAATGGGATTGGAGATCTGAATTATAAAGGGAGATTAGCCGAACGGGGTTTGTCCACATTAGGGAAGAGACAGCTAAGGGCTGATATGAATTAAGTTTAGAAATATATTCAAGCTCAATGCAAAGAACTCTCTGAGGAATGATTTACTCAAAAAGCTGAGCAAAGAGCAAGCAGTCATCCATTAAGACTAGAGGAATGGAGTGGTTTTTTTTTTTGTTTTGTTTTTTTTGTAACTGAAAGGGCAGCACAGTTATGGAATTCTTTGCCTCTATATGCTGTGCTTGCAGATACTGTAACTGCTTTAAAAAAGTAATGGATACCTATCTAGCACAGAACAAGATTGCGTTATGACAGTTGGCTTCAAAGCAGATAGGATGTTGATCCAGGGAAATATCTGACTGCCATGTAGAGTCAAGAAGGATTTTTTTTTAACCACTTGGTGCTTAATTGGAAATGGCTTCAATGTGTTTTTACCTTCTTTTGGATCAACACAGGTGATATGGAATGGGCTGAACTTTATGGATGCATGTCTTTTTTCAGCCTCTTCAACTATGTTCCTATGTTAGATTAAGAGTTATTTAGCAAATAATATCCCGCACCCAGCCTTATCTCTGATTACTGACATCAGTCACACTCTTTAAAGGGATAGTAATACTTCGTATATCTTCATGTTTTTTTAATGCTTACAAAATAAAATAAAGAACGATGTAAGTCTTATCTCTCAAACCTTTATGGTTTGAGAGATATTCACAAGCAAAGTATCCCCCCCCCCGCCCCTTTTACCTAGTGTAAGCCATCTCTTCTCAGATGTGGAATCCAGTCCATAGACCAGATAGATAACAGAAGGGGACAATCTTCTTCCTGTGAGAACAATGAAAGCCCTGCCCCCCTTGACAAGTTTTTCAGCTTTTTCCCTTATCTTAATTGAAGATTGTCCCTCTCTGCAATCTACCTGGGCACCTCCCTTCTGCTCTGGCTGAGCAGTGTTATATCAGTAAAAGGGGTGGGAGGGAGATACTTTGTCATTGAATTACTCTTGAACTACAACTCTGACAAAATTGATATAACACTCTCCAAAGTCCAAATACTATGATGATTAATTGGAGCTGCTTTTATTATGAAACATTACTATGCCTTTAATACTACACAGTTCATTTAAACATGTTACACTACAACCTGTCCATTTTTCTCAGTGGAAGACTTCTGATGGCCACACCCTTGCAGATGTACCAGAGCCAGTTCTGTGAGCATCTCTATAACTCCCTGATGATGAACAAGGATCAGGTGAATGAGAAGATATTGAATCTCACCTTGGAGATCATCTTTCTGCTGACTGGAGAGGTGAGAAACTGGAGAAAGTCTTAAAGGAACAGTGACGTTTTTATGTTGAGTTAAAGAAAAGTACTGCCAATCCTGCAGCATTTCTCACTTGAAAATTAAAAGAGCTAAAAATAATTTATTTTTTTCCTGCTGTGGCCACTAGCTGACGATTTTCCTATTGCTTTCTAAGGAAAGTTGTAGTGTGTGACTTATATAGGCAGCGTTGTGGATTCAAGCATTTATCCTGTTTTGCACAGTATTGATAAGACTGTCTGATATCTAAGAAAAGGGGGTAGAATTCTGGGCCATACCACCTGCACATAGGGGACAAATAAGGCTTTTAAAGGTATAGAATTGCTCAGAAATACTCTATACGCGCTCTTAAAATGCAGCCCTTCTCACGTTATTAAAGTTTTTTAGTCTTAACTTTCCTCTCTCCTCTTTCACTGACATCAGTTTCTTTACCATTTAAGAAACTGATGAGGTTGATCCTATCAGACATTGAACTAAAGATTCCATTTAAATAATTTGTAGTTTTATTTGTCCCCTATATTTCAGTTGGTTTGATCCAGAATGAAACCTCTTTAGCTTCCTGAATACAGCAATATATAACCGATCTAAAGGAACATCACATACACAATCCTCATTATGTTACTGTGTGCAGGATTGTATTATTGTGAAGAAGCGCAGTGACCATGTCACAGACAGCAGCAGTCCTAGTGAGTCTGAAGGATTGTGCAGGACCCAGAGCCCTGTACTGGATCATCCACTGAACTCACTGACACATGAGGGAAATAATGACAAGAAGATCCTTCATCCACCATCTGATGAGGTAAGGGCTGGTGGAAATGTGGCCTTGTTCAGTGCAGTAGTCTGATAGATCCATTGTGTGTCTGGACACTGTATAACTGTGTGTTCCAGGTTCCTGTACGGTGTGAGGATGTTGCTGTCTATCTGTCCATGGAGGAGTGGGAGTATTTAGAAGAACACAAGGAACATTACAAAGAGGTGATGAGGGAGAATCCCCAGCCGATCGGCTCAGTGGGTAAGGGGAGATTTTCTACCAGTTTTATAGTGATATCTGTCCTGTGGGGATCCAGTAAACTGCACATCACATTGTGTTCTCCTTAGACTAAAGTAGAGCTGTCACCTAACATAGGTTTAGTTCCTTTAAAGGGATAGTAATGTTTAATAATAAAAGCAGCTCTAATTAATCATCATAGTATTTGGACTTTGGAGAGTGTTATTTCAATTCTGTCAGAGTTGTAGTTCAAAAGTAATTGAAGACAAATTATCCCCCTCCCGCCCCTTTTACTGATGTAACACTGCTCAGCCAGATCAGAAGGGAGGTGCCCAGGTAGACTGCAGAGAGGGACAATCTTCAATTAAGATAAGGGAAAAATCTGAAAAACTTGTCAAGGGGGGCAGGGCTTTCATTGTTCTCATAGGAAGAAGATTGTCCCCTGCTGTTATCTGTCTCGTCTATGGACTGCATTCCACATCTGATAAGAGATGGCTTACACTAGGTAAAAGGGGCGGGAGGGGAAACTTTGTTTGTGAATATCTCATAAACCATAAAGGTTTGAGAGATAAGACTTATATCATTCTTCATGTTTTTTAATGCCTACAAAATAAAATAAAGATAAAACGAAGTATTACTATCCCTTTAATCCCTTATGGACTAGAGATGTGCAACACACTGCTTCTCAACATATTTTGCCACCCTCTTTTCCTTAAGGGGTTAAACAAGAACTAAAAACTCCTCTGTGTTGTGCTAGGCTTTTGTTTGTTATATAAATAGTTTTTGATAAATTAACCTTTCTGTGTTGGTGGTGCAGTGTAGCACCTGATGCTAATTTACTTCCATACTTGTCCAGTATTACCACACACTGTGCTATGAGGGGATCTAGGCCAAGACCACATGCTGGTATTGAATAGTTGTAGTGAATATAACTAATTAGCCTATTATTAAAGCGGATCTTTCACCCTCTATAAAGTCGCCATCCAATAATTGGCGTATGGCGACTAGCTTCATAAGAGTGCTATTATCTCTCATAAGTACCCTCTTCTGAAGTAATCCTTATTCTCGGAGGCCGGAAGCCAGGCTTTAACACATACATCTTGGCTTAGAGACGTCTGCACACCTGTGCTTTCCGTCCTGGTCTCCTCCTCCTCCTTAAAGCACCAGAAGGGACTGACGGCACAGGCATGCAGACGGCTCTAGCCTGTCCGTCAGCCTCTGAAGAATAAGGATTTCTTCACAAGCTGGTACTTAAGAGGGATAATAGAACTATTATGAAGCTAGTCGCCATGTGCATCATTATTGGAGGACGACTTTATAGAGGGTGAAAGTTCCACTTTATGTTAATTTATTTATTTATTTCAAGTCTGTGAGGGCATTCACAATTTTTACAGTTACCCTTTTTAATCCTTTAAGGACCATAGGGGAGAGGGTGCAGAACATTGCAAAGCTTTCAAGGGTTAAGAAGCCCCATTTAAATCTGACAGTTTTCAGAAATGTTTTATTTATCCCATCTAGTTCATCTGGTTTGCTCCAGAATTGTCCTGTTACATCTTAGTACATGACTGACTGACTCATTATGTCATTAAATCTATAGGAAGAGGGTCACTTACTTGTTTCTTTTAAATTTATCAGAGAATGAAATGTATTCTATTCAGGATGTACAGTGGTATTTTGTAATTGTGCGATGTTCTGAACAGACTGCGAGAATGTGAGTGATTCAGAGCTGAGTGTTACTGATCATCAGGACCCTCAGGAGACAGTCCATTCAGATACTTGTGCAGGTCAGTGATGGACTCACCTACTGATAGACTCACTGTGGGACAAGATCACTGAGACCTTTACTGTATATTAATATTCACACATCAGATCAGTGATAGACTCCCCTACTGATAGACTCACTGTGGGACAGGACCACTGAGACCTTTACTGTATATTAATATTCACACATCAGATCAGTGATAGACTCACCTACTGATAGACTCACTGTGGGACAGTAACACTGAGACCTTTACTGTATATTAATATTCACACATCAGATCAGTGATAGACTCCCCTACTGATAGACTCACTGTGGGACAGGACCACTGAGACCTTTACTGTATATTAATATTCACACATCAGATCAGTGATAGACTCCCCTACTGATAGACTCACTGTGGGACAGGATCACTGAGACCTTTACTGTATATTAATATTCACACATCAGATCAGTGATAGACTCCCCTACTGATAGACTCACTGTGGGACAGGACCACTGAGACCTTTACTGTATATTAATATTCACACATCAGATCAGTGATAGACTCCCCTACTGATAGACTCACTGTGGGACAGGAACACTGAGACCTTTACTGTATATTAATATTCACACATCAGATCAGTGATAGACTCACCAACTGATAGACTCACTGTGGGACAGGATCACTGAGACATTTACTGTATATTAATATTCACACATCAGATCAGTGATAGACTCACCTACTGATAGACTCACTGTGGGACAAGATCACTGAGACCTTTACTGTATATTAATATTCACACATCAGATCAGTGATAGACTCCCCTACTGATAGACTCACTGTGGGACAGGATCAATGAGACCTTTACTGTATAATAATATTCACACATCAGATCAGTGATAGACTCATCTACTGATAGACTCACTGTGGGACAGGATCACTGAGACCTTTACTTTATATTAATATTCACACATCAGATCAGTGATAGACTCCCCTACTGATAGACTCACTGTGGGACAGGAACACTGAGACCTTTACTGTATATTAATATTCACACATCAGATCAGTGATAGACTCCCCTACTGATAGACTCACTGTGGGACAGGATCACTGAGACCTTTACTGTATATTAATATTCACACATCAGATCAGTGATGGACTCATCTACTGATAGACTCGCTGTGGGACAGGATCACTGAGACATTTACTGTATATTAATATTCACACATCAGATCAGTGATAGACTCCCCTACTGATAGACTCACTGTGGGTCAGGATCACTGAGACCTTTACTGTATATTAATATTCACACATCAGATCAGTGATAGACTCCCCTACTGATAGACTCACTGTGGGACAGGATCACTGAGACCTTTACTGTATATTAATATTCACACATCAGATCAGTGATAGACTCATCTACTGATAGACTCACTGTGGGACAGGATCACTGAGACCTTTACTGTATATTAATATTCACACATCAGATCAGTGATAGACTCACCTACTGATAGACTCACTGTGGGACAGGATCACTGAGACCTTTACTGTATATTAATATTCACACATCAGATCAGTGATAGACTCACCTACTGATAAACTCACTGTGGGACAGGATCACTGAGACCTTTACTGTATATTAATATTCACACATCAGATCAGTGATAGACTCCCCTACTGATAGACTCACTGTGGGACAGGATCACTGAGACATTTACTGTATAATAATATTCACACATCAGATCAGTGATAGACTCACCTACTGATAGACTCACTGTGGGACAGGATCACTGAGACCTTTACTGTATATTAATATTCACACATCAGATCAGTGATAGACTCCCCTACTGATAGACTCGCTGTGGGACAGGATCACTGAGACATTTACTGTATAATAATATTCACACATCAGATCAGTGATAGACTCCCCTACTGATAGACTCGCTGTGGGACAGGATCACTGAGACATTTACTGTATAATAATATTCACACATCAGATCAGTGATAGACTCCCCTACTGATAGACTCACTGTGGGACAGGATCACTGAGACATTTACTGTATAATAATATTCACACATCAGATCAGTGATAGACTCCCCTACTGATAGACTCACTGTGGGACAGGATCACTGAGACATTTACTGTATATTAATATTCACACATCAGATCAGTGATAGACTCACCTACTGATAGACTCACTGTGGGACAGGATCACTGAGACATTTACTGTATATTAATATTCACACATCAGATCAGTGATAGACTCCCCTACTGATAGACTCACTGTGGGACAGGATCACTGAGACCTTTACTGTATATTAATATTCACACATCAGGTCAGTGATAGACTCCCCTACTGATAGACTCACTGTGGGACAGGAACACTGAGACCTTTACTTTATATTAATATTCACACATCAGATCAGTGATAGACTCCCCTACTGATAGACTCACTGTGGGACAGGATCACTGAGACCTTTACTGTATATTAATATTCACACATCAGATCAGTGATAGACTCCCCTACTGATAGACTCACTGTGGGACAGGATCACTGAGACCTTTACTGTATATTAATATTCACACATCAGATCAGTGATGGACTCTCCTACTGATAGAC